>OX401988.1:9712500-11092500 GCA_947859335.1 Tortricodes alternella | reverse complement strand
GATTATTCTTTCAATTTAAGCCTTATCTTCTAAGGTTTTTGGTTGGAATTGTAAGTTAAGGCGTAGAATTTAAGTGTATCTGCATTTTAGTTCTCAATTCTGCTTCGATTTTGTCGGTTTATCTTAATACAAAGTAAATAAATGAATCTGATGCATGAAGTACTTTAACTAGTATATTATCAGTCATTATTTCTCATAAATTAAGAATTAAACAGACTCAATTCGAAATAATGTCTATTGAAAAAATTTCTTTGCTTATTGTAATAACATCAGGTTTAGTTTTAAAATGGACGTATTTAGAATTGAGTCTGTAATTTATGTTACAAATATTCCACCTGGCTTTTAAAACCTATCCTTGACGAATCGTACTTTTTACTTGTTTTCATTTAATTTATGAATATTTGATTTATGCTCATTAACTTGAAGTACGGCTGGCTGGTATCAATTTATAAATAAAAAGGTAATTTCACGCGCAACGGCTGAAACTAGGATAACGAAACAAAGATGGAAACGACAATTTGACAACGAAAGAGTTTTTGTTATTTATTGATGCCGCTCTGAAAAAAATAATTTTGATTTCAATTTGGATTTTTTTTTAAGGATTGAGAAGTAAAACCCTTTGTTGACTCTATTTTGTTATAGCAATTAATGATAACTGAATTCTACGCAAAGTCGCTGGCAAAAAATACTTAATAGAACTTAAATCTTAAATTTACTATCTGCAAGACTAAGTAGATATTTTAAATAGTGTTTTTCTATCATGTATGTATGTATTTTGTGATATTTTGTTTATTTCTAGAATTATTTCTAGTTTATTTTTATATAATTCTATTTTAAGTGACGATCTTTTTGTGAAAGCATTATTTTTTTCACATGTAAATTGTAATGTTGTTTCAATAAGAAATAAATGACTACACCTACCTGTCCACTATTTAAAATGTCTACTTGCAGATAGTAAGTTTAAGATAAATATCCAATTCTTAACGTTTCTTGACATTGACTTGGTGCTTTTAAAATTAAAATGATCATCAATATCCAGTGTCATTGTAAATAAGTGGAGGCTTCTTGAATCCAATGTCAAGATCGCCCGACCGACCGGTTTTACTAAATTGTCAAACAAATAATTGTGACCTCCACATTGTGTGTTAATTTAATGAATTTCCTCATGGTTAAGGTCAATAAAAATTTAAATAAATTCAAAAGAGGGCCTCCACTTAGCAAGCAGACGTTGGTCTATCTACTATATAAAAATAAGTCGGGTTTTCCTTCCTGACGCTATAACTCCAGAACGCACGAACCGATTTCCACGGTTTTGCATTCGTTGGAAAGGTCTCGGGCTCCGTGAGGTTTACAGCAAAGAAAATTCAGGAAAAATTTCAACAGAAAAGCGGGAAAATCTTTTTTCACATACAGCGCCATCTCTGATACATAGCTACACCAAACGAAATGTTACATAAAACGAAGCCATCTGGTGGCGAAACGGAGTTCGCCGGGTTTGCCAGTATGATATATGATATGATAATAGAAGCCATTGGATACTTTAGTTTATCTTCACTGGTGTCAAGACATATGAAAATGAAAATGGAAAATATTTATTTAGACATAGACATGATCGGTTTCCGGTGGATCCCAAACTAGGCTGAGCCTGTATCTTGAGACCCGATGAGAATTTATAAGTGTCTAATCACATTTGACGACGCGATTAACCTAGTTGGTAGTAACCCTGCCTCCGAAGCTAGTGATCCCGGGTTCGATCCCCGGTAAGGTAATACTTGTGTGATAAGCAAGAATGCGCCTCTTAAGAAGACCACTACATTGTATTAATATATTTATTAAATAGTGTGGTTATTTTAACATTGATTTAATTTAAAAAGCATTATAACATATTTACTAGCAATAAAAACCTTTATTATTATTTTGACATGGCATGTCCAATAACACTGTAAATACCGCTTTTCCGATTTGGAATTGCCAAATGGAAATGATTTAACGTCAGTTATTTAGTTAACAGAAAGACGTGCACTTTAAAACTGAACGGTCATAAGTTAAATTTTGATTAATAAAGAATTAACCTTGCAAGGTAAGGCACAAGGTCCAAATAGTATTGCGCCATAAACGATACTAAGAACGTTTTGAAAGTATGTAAGCAAAAAGACAATCGAATCACGCTCGGTACTACGCTGACCATAAAAACGTTGTAAACGTGTCAGTACGATAATATACTATTACTATGTTGCATAACCCATGGGAATTGCATGTTGTTCAGCGTTTTCAGTTAGAAAGTAATCGTTTGAAAACAATATTTGTTATTTCCTTTCAAAACATGTTTATATTATTATTATTACCCGACTGCGAAGTAAAGAAAGGTTTCAGAGCGTAGGTTGCCTAATGGATAGGAATGTCGACTCGTGATCGTGAGGTCCGGGTTTGAATCCAAGCGGTTGCCATGTACCAATGAGTTTTCTAACGTATGTACATTATCTGCCCGCAAATTGCGGTAACCGATGCTCTAACGGTGAGGGAATACATCGTGAGGAAACCTGCACATTTGGGTAACTAAATGTGTAATCATGAACCAATTGATCTGGTCTGGTCGCTCCACTGTAATAACCCGACCTGCCGAATCTGGGATCATGGTTAAAGCGTACCCCGTATTAGAGACGGGAAAAAGCGCTAGGAAGAGAGAAAGAGAAGAAAAGAAAGGTTTCGCGTGTATGTAGTTTGTCTGTTTTCATATGCCTCCTCTGCTGCACTGGGAGTGAAGAAATAGCATAGAATGCGTGCAGATGCTTATCATCCTGGCATGTCGTAAAAGTCGACTAAGGGACGGGTCCTCTCCAGCATGGTGGACTATCTGTATGGGCGATGGGCTGATCACCTGTCACCATGCGGTTCATCATACCATCTTAGGACTAATTAATCGAACGTGGCCACAAGTAGTCTTGTGACTCTGCCCACCCCATTAGAGATTTCGGGCGTGATGCTATGTATATGCCCACATGCATAAGATATAATTTAATCCCTATTATACTATTTTCTACCATCCCCATTCCCCATTCCTGTATATATACCTTGCGTTTCATATTATCTCGGCACGCACTGGCTTGCACGGAATGAAGAAATTTCAATACCGTATCCGAAACAAGGATCCTATTGGATATGTGGACCGTGGTGTGAATGGCAATGTAATCGGGCACTAGCCTGAACTTACAAAAATATGTGGCCTTTCATACGCGTGAATACAGAGGGGGAGGCAATGGGAGAAATGCCCTGACTTACGACCAAAGCGCCTTTAATCTACTATTTTTTTATTATAGCTTATTTTATGGAAGATCACACAAAAATTGCCCCCTAGAATTATGTATGCCTAGCATGCCAGACACGGACATAAGTTAAACCCGTTTATCTCTCTAACTATCTCTTTCGCCAGCGCTATACTTCGTTTTATTTAGCATGAGAAAGATCTTGACGGAAGTAAGCGTAAAGCCTCTTATTGAACACGTTTTACGGGAATATTTCGGAATCAATGGTAAACTATCAATAGTAGTTTATGCAACGGTTGTATAATGATAGGCCTTAAAACACTAGTGCGGTTTTCATGAAACGAGCCGATAGGCGAGTTTCATAATAAGATCGCACGTGTGTTTTAAGGCCAAATTATGCAGAGTTGCATACATAACTTTATCTACACACATATTATAAATCCTCCATGATGGGTTCAGAAACAATATTTTCTGGCAACAAGTTATTTGTTGCAATCGTGGCTGCATATTTCCGATATCCGGCGCATTTTCACATCACACACACTCCGAGAAGACTACTTACTATTCATATTTTCAACTAACATGTAAATTACAAACAACTTTTTCTATTCAATTCAACAAAATTCTACTTTCGTTCAGCAAAACGTCAACATAATGGCGGCGAGACCATTTTTTTTTAAATCATAGACAAACTGATGAAGTCTCTATTCTCTCGTCACTCGAGATCAAATATTGTGCAGTTTATATTAAAAAAACATACTGAATTGACGTTTCGTATCAATAACTGTTTTATTATCTATGGATACTAGAATAGAGACTCACTTGAGTTTTAACAGCTGTTCCAAATTTAATCTCATTTCTTTACTAAAAACGATAAAGAAGTCATGTTATTTCTTTATCGCAGCACTGGTTTTTCCTAATTGGTTGTCAAAATGGTGGTCATTTTCTACGGTTTTTGATTAACCAATGGAGGTTTTATGATATGGGTGTAGATAAACATATATTTCCACTACATAACTACTACCGTAACACGTGTTCAATAAGAAGCTTTACGCTTACTTCTGTCAAGATCTTTCTCATGCTAAATAAAACGAAGTGTAGTGTGAGAGTTTAACCTTGTGTCGACCTTGCTAGAGCCGCAGCTTCCAAAAATAAAAAGGAATATCAAAATCAAAATAAAACTGAACCTCGCGCGAATGCCACTGCTGAGCTATTCCTCCCCCAATTGCCACAGCGACTTTTCTGTGTTGCTCGCATTCAGCGATGTCCCACAATCTTTAACAGATCCTTAATCCACCGTGTGGGTGGTCTGCCTACGCTGCGTCTTCCAGTTTGCGGTTGCCACTCAAGAACTCTTCGACGCGCATTTATCCTGTTCTTATTAATTTCAATTCTTCACGCCACCAGTACAACTAGTGGTTCCGTGAGCTGTAGACCTCGCGACAAACTGAACTTTGCCGTTGAAAAACTGTTATCCCCATACATCAATATAAGTCGGGTCAGTTTACGCAAATAAGTTTGTAATTGTAAAAACCCTCATATCTCCGCCATTTTGAATAATTTCGAAAAACCGAATCGACAAAAATATTATATATAATTATCGAACCTGCTCACAAAATTTCACGAGAATCGGTTGAAAACTGTGACCTGTAGACGAGAACAAATGGACAGACGCCGGACAGCCGACGGACATCCACTGGACATAGATACCAAAGGATTTTTGCCCAAGCTGAAACGGAGACGCTTCGCTCGCTCGGTCGATTACCATGAGTTTATGCAAACCGTTCTCGTAATAGAAAACTATCGCTCGGTCCCTTTTACTTATATCGACCAGCAACAAACAGTATTTCCGATAGATTGCGTTAACAAGAACGGTTTACGTAAACTCATGGTAATGGTACAGGCCATTTTCGCGTAAAATATTAGACTGGGTTAGGCCCTAAAATTTTTGTCCCATCAATGGCAGTAAAAGGGTTAAGATGGGTGCTGAGTGCTGACGGCATTTTTTTCCAAGCTTGTTTGGACGACTTGGACATTATTCCGTCAGGATAGGCCGGAGCTATAAAATAAGAGAGGCAAAAACAAGGAGAGGCATTTGTCCAGCTGTGGGGTATTCTTCATAATGCGTCTATTTTCCACCACTGTGTATAAGTATAAATAGTTAATAATAGCTTCTAATTCGTATCATCAATGGATAATTAGGCATCGTCCTAGAACGCGATTACGCGATCATCGCTAGTTCGCGCGAATTTTGTTCGCACAAACGCGCGATTAAACATACTGATATTCGCACGTTCTATTAGGACGACGCCTTAAGAGTTGAATCAAGGGAGATTATAATTACATAACAAAATTATGATCATAATTATGCTGTCAAACTCCAATAATATACCATTATAATATAAGTACGATACGCAATATTTATTTATTATAATTATATCATACAAATGAGGTGTGTAATATCTGCCATAACTTAACAGTAATGAGGTTATAAATTTTCTTTCAAGAGGAAAATGTTGCGGTAAAATGCACTTTCCCTGTAAACTGGTTATCGCTTGAAATTAAATGATCTTTTCCGTTGTAATTGAATTTTATCTGCATAACCAGAGATAAATTATGAAAGATTCTATTTACTCCCTTAAGAGGACTGTGAACCGTCAGCAAAAATAACCATTTTAATACAACTGGCGATAACAATTTTGATCAATTTTTGATAGGTTGTCAGATAGAATAAAATCATGGTCTATACGTTTTTGAATTTTGATTAAAAATCAACAAAGCCAAATAATCGTGAAATTAGTTTTGTCTGAGAATACTGAAACAGCAATAAAACTGAATTTATTAATTAAAGTTAAAAAAAAAACCGCACAAGTGCGAGTTAAACTCGCGTGCAGAGGGTTCCGTTTTGTACATGATTATCTGAAATTTCCTATGTTACTTTAAATACCATAGACTTCTTATAGGTTTTCCTGTAATCTATAGGTAAAGAGCTATTTCCTGTATTTATTTCAATATTTTAAGCCCAGTAGTTTCGGAGATAAGGGGGAATGGTAAATTTTCGTCTATTATCCTAAATAACTTCTAAACTATTTTATTTAAAATAAAATTAAAATACATTTAGGATCCTCACAATAAGCCCTTTCATTTGATATGTCACACGATGTAGGCTGCATATTTTGTTTTTTGAATTTTTCTAATTTACCCCCCAAAAGTGGCGCCCATGTTAAAAATTCATATATTTACGTCACTCGTCCGTGTTGCGGTTACCGACTTACATGTGTATACCAAATTTCAACTCAATCGGTCCAGTAGTTTCGGAGCAAATTGGCTGTGACAGACGGACAGACAGACACAGGAGTGATCCTATAAGGGTTTCGTTTTTTTCCTTTTGAGGTACGGAACCCTAAAAACCGAAAACCTAGATTTTGTTCTGACTTTTAGACAATATCAAAAATTTGTCAAAATCTGTTAGAATTTAAGGGGTGAAAATCGTTATCGCATTTTGTATGTAAAGCCGTAGGTTCATACACATTTAAAGGATTAAACGCTATTGGGCCTCTATTCGACAGTGCCTAAGCGATCACGCAAATTATTTTGCGATTATAATAGTAGCTCTTATTAACTTGACAAGAAAGTCATCGCATCGCAAAGCATCGTAAAAAAACAATACGCGAAAAGCTTAGGCAATGTCGAATAGAGAGCCAAGTCACGCTGACGTATAGCCAGCGCTAATTCGAACTCGCGACTTCCAGCGCCTCTATTCGGGAACGCTAAGTGATTCTGTAGCGACTCATAAGCCAGATTTCTCATCCCACTCTTCCGCACGACGCGTAATGCGTAAGAGCGAGATGAGAAATCTGGCTTACGAGTCGCTACAGAATCACTTAGCGTTCCCGAATGAGGCGCCAGCACAGATGACAGGTGCACTCCCACTGCGTCGAACCCTTCCCTTAGTCACGAGTCAGTCAACCCTTTAACTCTGGAGATAACTCGTTAGTACTGTTTCTTGTATAGACCTAAGTGACAATAAAAGGTACGTCACCGCTAACTAGGTCAATCTAGGTCAATCTGGGTCGTCTGGCCTAGTCCCATCGCTCTTCGTCTAAGCGGCCATTACAGGCATATTGCCGACCGATTTGATTGGCCATCGTATAACTGCATTGTATAAGCTTATATCTTATAGAGATACTTCCTCACTTAATGTGCATTAGGCCTGTCTTAATACTTTTCGGTAAGTAGGTACTTTTTCAATTAACCCAGTACGATTATTTGTGTATGTATCATTTCTTGTTTTGGTGCAACTTTAATAACTTTATATTGATAAATAAATAGGTAGCTGCGCAAATTTAGATAATTTTCTAAGACCACAAAACCTAGACACCGCTTAGCCTAACTTTAAGATTAGACCACCTCATATGAATGAGGTGGTCTAACCCCATCTTTTGTGCCAGAGCCGCAAAAGTTTCCAATTAATTGATTTAATATATTTCTTGCGAGTATGAATTTATGTTATGAACCCCCCCCCCCCCCTCCCTGTTACCCCTTTCACGAGCAATGTCCAATTCAAAATGATCGTGACTAAAATCCTCTTTAAACAGTTCTATATATATATTTTTTTTAATTTATGGGTCTATAATTTAAAACACTATTACATCACTGCCATACTCAAAACTTGACTTATTTATGTTATACGTGTAATATATTTACTAATATAATTCATCAGTTTTTGATTTTCCGCTTGCAAATAACCGCACTCCTCTCCTCATACTCCTCTGCTGCACTGGGAGTGAAGAAATAGCATAGAATGCGTGCAGATGCACCGCGTCATCCTCCGATGCGTCATCCTGGCATGTCGTAAAAGTCGACTAAGGCACGGGTCCTCTCCAACATGGTGGACTATCTGTATGGGCGATGGGCTGATCACCTGTTACCATACGGTTCATCATACCATCTTAGAACTAATTAATCGAACGTGGCCACAAGTAGTCTCTGCCCACCCCATTAAGGATTTCGGGCGTGATGCTATGTATGTATGTATTTAAATAACCGCAGAGTGCTTCTCGTTCACTCCGGTGCGAACAGACAGTAACCGATCAGTCAAAAGCAAGGTAACTGTCTGTCTGTCTATTACGATGTCACGGTTAAAACGCTGAACTAATTTTTATGAAGTATGGAGATAGTTTGAGCTGGAAATGGATATAGGCAACTTTTTAATAAGACAATCACCCCTAAAAGGATTAAATAGGGGTTGAAAAAAAGTAAGTACCATGAAAATTCGCTACATTTTAAAGATACGTTTCCGCGCAGACGCAGTCGCGGTTAAAAGTGTCATTTTCATTAACTAACGACTTTAATATTTTGTGGTCGCCTCTTTACTATGTAAATTACAGTTCACGGAGCAAATAAAAAATGCGCGAAAAAAAAATATATTTATAAAAAATATATTCACTAAGGTGACTGACCTTTCAGACAATAGCCCCCTTTTCACTATAGTCTCTGACGTCAGTAAACGTGACGATGACGCGTCCCTGCTTAAGGGGGAAGCTCACGGCATTTCTATTTTGTATGTCCGTTCCATTCAAAATAGAAATATTTTATTGATTTTTTGATTATGTTTAATTGTTTCAATGGGTCAATTACGCAAAATAAAAAATATATTCGTTTAAAGTCTTAGTCTATTTCGCGACTATGGAATTATGTGATTAGCTAAAAAAAATATATAAAAGTTAAAATCTAAATTCCGACTGGCGACGTAAAATTGTTCTTCCTAGACGCACCCTTAGAATACTTATATAGCCTTCTAGCGGACCCGCCACAGCTTCGCCCGCGGTATTTTCCATACAAACTTTATCACCCCTTTTCACCCCTTTAGGGATGAAATTTCAAAAAATCCCTCCTTAGTGCACCTCTAAGGTACTCGAGGAATTTCTCTTCCAAATTTCAAACCTCTAGTATCACCCTTTTAGGCTGTGCGTTGTCTATAAGTCAGTCACGGTACTGTTTTATATGTATTGATAACACTAGCACATCCTCCACAAATCATACGATACCCCATTTATTAAAATCGGTCCAGTAGTTAAGGAGCTAAAGTGGAAAATCCGACTTTTCGTCACATACATACCGGCTGGGCCATAAGTTTTTGCACTTTTAGAAACATGATAGAGGCAAAACTACAAATGCAATTTTATTAGGTATTTATTATAAGTAATAAGTATACAATACATTTTTAATTTGTTAAAACACTGTCGTCTAAATGAGCTCCGTCTTGTTACTGGTACTCCTGCAACGGACTACGCAATTGTAAGAAAGATGACAATCATTACTTCTGGTACGTTACCGCCCTGTTTGCTTAATATTCGATGTTAAACCAATTTCTTTAAACTAATTGACCACAACTTTGATTAAATTGATGATGAGATACTAACTTATACGGCGTAATCCATTTTCAATCCTAAAAAGGTATCGCATAGTAACGTCAGACTGCTTTTTTGAAAAGTGTTTATCACAATAACCACGTTGCTTTCCTGTGAAACGGTCCATCGTAGTCAAAAATGTACAAAATGGCAATGCCATATTATAGAACATACATACATACATATTATCACGCCCGAAATCCCTAATGGGGTCGGCAGAGCCACAATACTACTTGTGGCCACGTTCGATTAATTAGTCCTAAGATGGTACGATGAACCGTACGGTGGCAGGTGATCAGCCCATCGCCCATACAGATAGTCCACCATGTTGGAGAGGACCCGTCCCTTAGTCGACTTTTACGACATGCCAGGATGATAAGCATCTGCACGCATTCTATGCTATTTCTTCACTCCCAGTGCAGCAGAGGAGTGTGAATATTATAGAAAGACACGTTATATCCATACTCAACTCGTTTTAAATACGTGACTTAGATAATTTTCTTCCTTTTTCGTTTATTTTCGGCCAGTACAGCTTAGGCGTTAGGGTTTGACGTGCGGATATTACACATTAATTTGGAATATGGCGATCATGTATGAATAAAATAAATGCATTTTAATACTTCTATTTACGTTCAATGCATCTACAAATGAAAAAAAAGCATCAGTTCTGCCTTTTAATTTTTTTGTAGTATTATGAACCGACATTTGGCTCAAGAATGGCTTTTTTGGGAACATTTTCAATAGATGACGACATGTGTCACTCGGCCAAAAGTCCGCGCATGACTAATTGAAATGATCAAAATTGAGTTGCTTTCTGGGTTTAAATTTTGAGCTTGGAAGACGCATCTTGGCATTTTATTCCCCATCATTCTTTGTACCGCACAATCAATAGTTTAGAAAATATCTGTGTTGCTATTTGCTAGAACTTATGGCCCACCTTGTATATACTACTGATAAACTCTATGCCTTTTGGATTCTCGCAGTCGAGTAAAATATAAAAAAAACTTAAACAAATTAAATTTTTAATTAGTATTCTGAAAACTCAACTATGCCACTCCCCCTTAACCTGTGGGTTGTTTCGCACAATGACTGCGGTTATTATCATCACAATTGCATGCTTACGTCAAGTGTTTACAAAAGGTGATTTATGCCCTAATTAACCTTTTTGCACCAATGACGGATATCTGCCGCACAGGTTGACCACAAACGACGGATATATCCGTCAGAACGAAAAGTGTAAAAGAGACCTACACTGATCTGGCTTAAGGTTGAATTTCGTGCTACTTCTTACCTTGCGCTGAAAGAGTAGTTAAAATTGTAGTAAAGTGTGAAACATTTTGTTAATATTGTACGAGGACTGAGGGTAGATTTTTATGTATGTGTGTATATATACCTAGTGTGCTACCTAAAATCTTAGTATAAAAGAACTTCGTACTTACCTACTCCGATTTCAGTCTGACATGCATAGAAGCAGAAAAATGTCTAGATCAGTTATATGAGCACCTTGCACACACATATTAAGAGGGCTATCAAAAAATCGCGTTCTGAAAGATTAGGTATATTAAACAACGGCCACGCGTCGCCCTCGTCCAATGTACAAAGAGCGCTGACGCCATTTAAGATGTATGGCCGTCGGCGCTCCTTTTATATTGGGAACTATCGTTTTGCAGAACACAGATCCATTCTTGACAAGCGCACGCGCGGCACTGAATTCGCATGGCCGACACATTCCATTATGTAGTAATTTTGGAGTTGTAATTACGTTCATTTTAAGTTTTATGATGAATGATTTTTCCAAAAAAATATGAAATTTTTATTATTTATAAACTAACGATTATACCGATATAAATTTTATGTAATAATATTAATGTAGTAAAGAGAAATTGAAGGTTAATTCTTAGCGTTTTTAGTAGTTTTACGGTTTTGAATTGGATTTTTTTTCTACATATTTCAAAATTCCGAGGCCGCTATAAACTACACGACTATTCAATAGATATTATTATTTATTTTTCATTTCGTTTTCTTAGTAGAGTAGTTCAATCCATAAGCTCGAAAAAGTACCTTCGCGCATTTTTTGAAAATCTTGCTGAGGAATTTCGGCTTTATATCAAAAGATAAGAATAAATTGCAAAAAACGAGGCCGCTATGATCAAAACTAATAACTATGCTCCACTATTCAGCAAGTCAAAGTTGTTTAAGTCTTTCAGTTTCTCATAATAAGAACGCCAAAATTGAAATTGAAAAAATCGTAATAGGCCTCTTAACGCATAAGCTCGCTCGTGCGCACTCATGGACACATAAACCCAGGCATACACACACACACAGACAATAAAGGCCCTCACCTCACAGGCTTGTCCTAGTGTGAGGACCACAGCAAAACTAGTAGGTGTATTAAGTCAATATGCTTAAGAGGAGTTTGAAGACTTTTCATAAAAAAGGCGATAACGATTTCCACCCCTTAAATGTTAACCGATGTTACCAAATTTTTGATAGGTTGTCAGTTAGAACAAAATCTAGGTCTATACGTTTTTCATTTTTTCACTATAATCAATAAATTCAGTTTTATTGGTGTATATGTATTCTCATACAAAACTAATTTTGGCGATTATCTATCTTTAATCAATATTCAAAAAACGTATTATTTTCTTCTGATTGACAATCTTTGAAAAATTGGTCAAAATCGGATAACATTAAGGGGCGGAAACCGTTATCGCCTTTTGTATGAAAATGGTGATTTTCGCCGATGGTTCACAGTCCTCTTAAATCAAACTGGTCAAATCTATAAGAAAGAACTGTAAATAAATAATATTTGATTAGATTTTTTTCCAAAATGTAATCTTGATTACCAAAACATTCAAGTTTATCTGCTAAATAAAATTTAAATTGGTAAATACTCCATCATTATGGAGTTCCTATTTGGTTTGGTAGCTCAGAAAACAAGAACTGGAATGAATTGCCAGCTGTTGTCAATTGTAGAACAACTGCGCAAACAGACGATGTATTGATTGAAAACTTTAGCTACAAAAGTAACCTATTTGAAATTAAAACGACATACTTTTTTAAACTTAAATAGCACTGTTTCGTTTCATAATAGAGAGCGCTATTCTATGTTAAGACTTTTTTCTAACAAAAGCGGTTCTACTTCGTTGTAAGGTATGCTTTGTTTTCGCTTTTGTATTCTGCATCTTGATAGTAAATCTATGAATTCTTTAGAGTTCCGTACCTCAAACGGAAAAAACGGAACCCTTTAAGGATCAGTCGTGTGTCTGTCTGTCTATCTTTCCGTCTGTCACAGTCAATTTGCTCCGAAACTACTGAACCGATTGAGTTAAAATCTAGTACACAATTATGTCAGTAACCGACCGCAACACGGACGTGTAGCGTAAATAAATGAATTTTAAACATGAGGGCCACTTTTGGCGGCAAATTAGAAAATAAAAAGAAGTTTTGCGAACTATATCGTGTGACATTAATTTTAAAATAAACTGTTTGGAAGTTATTTTGAGAAATAGGCGAATATTGAACATTCCCCCCCTTATATCCGAAACTACTGGGCAGTGCTGTGACAGTACTACAATGTGGGCATGATAGGCGAGGCGTGCGGGCGGCGGGGGAGCTTCATCCGCCTTTTACTTCAGGCCCCGACGGCACTCAACTTGCGCGTGGACTCTAGCTTATGTGTTAATCCAGGGTATAAGCTAAGCTAACTCCATTTTAAATTTCAATTAAAATGCATCGAGTCGTTGAAACGTGAAGTAGTAATATAATAACACACACACACTCAAAAAATCTCACTATGATATTAGTGTGCTAAATCTGAAGTACGAATCATAATTATGCATAAGGCTATGTCCCCACGAACTACTCGTATTCATGTGTCAAATCCAGGCCTTGAAGACCGGTCAATTTTCGTTATTACTCGGTATTTATCGGTTACTTTTTGAGATCAGAATTAATCGCTTTAACCGGTCAATATATGAGAATAGGGAACGTAACAGATTGACCGGTTGATGAGCGGTTTCCATGTGTGAGCGGTGATTGGCGACTCGTGTTCAGCTCGCAGCGGCGACAGCGCAGCGGAGAGCGGGAGGGGCCCTGGCGTGCGTTCTCATCTTTGACCCTTTGACCACGTGTAAGTAACCGGTTTGAAACAGCGTTCTCAAATCAATTTATTAGAACGAAACCGGTTAAACTTAAATATATATCGTTTATTACCGGTAACTTATTTCGTAATCGAGTTTTGCACCAGCCAAAGATAAACAATTTTCGTGGATTATTTTCCCTGTTGAGGTTGTCTGGGAGAGATCGCTATTCAGCGATAAGACCGCCTATTGTTCTGAACCTTTATTTTGTTAATTTGTGCTTTTCTGTTGTTTTTATGGTGTTTAATAAAGAGGATTGTATTGTATTGTTATTTCGCAGGTAAGTAGTTTCAAGCTCTGAAAAAGACGTCACGTTTATCGGTTGTGTTATTGTACTTTGACGTCAAGTAAAGACAAACCGACACACTCAGGATTCATCAAGTCTAAATAATATTTAATGAACGTCTATTCTTGTTTTCAAACCACTCATTCAATGACTGATTAGTGGTCATTTAGATGCGAAGTATAACTATGCGATTGAAATTCAATACACGCGAGTTAATCACATGATTGATCATGTGAAATCTTTATTCATTGAGTCAGTAATGACTAATGACATTGGAAGGTAAAGGTTGGTCTTTAGTTAATATAATTAAATATTTGGTTGTGTATGTGTATTTATCCGTCTCCTGTATAATCACAGTATTCGGAGTATAGGAATTTTTTGCAATGATTCATTGGTAATTCAAAGGTTTACTGGTTTAGTTGTGAAAGCGTAACAGTCACTTTCGTATTAATAACATTAGTATAATATATATATTTTGGTGAGTGTACACAGGAACTGCATGACGTAGCCAGCCTTGCAGTGGTAGAGCCAAACAGTAATCCTCACTAGATGATTACTGTTCGAATGGGCCGGCTCGACCGGGCTAGTACCACACTCTCACAGAATATCGGCGTAAAGTAATAGCTTGCTATTGCGTTTCGTACGGTGAGTGACGAGATCCGGAGGCCTATTCCCTCATCCCCATCCCATTCCCATTCCCCATCCTTCCTACACTGGCATCGCATTGGCAGCACCTCTGGTGTTGCAGATGGGCGGCGGTGACCACTTTCCATCAGGTGGGCCGTCAGCTCGTTTGTCAGTCGATGACATAAAAATAAATAAATAAATAAATACCTAATCCCGCCATCCTTATCCTGCCACCGGACCTGCCAGACGTCGGGAGTGTTTTTATCCACATGTCATAGAATTACCTAGAAGCCGTACTACACGTGGGAAAAATCCTTTCTGGTTTCCACCGCTAAGGTGTGGAACACTCTCCCAGCTTTTTAATTGCGTGAATTATACAATCTTGGTGTCTTCAAGGTAAAAGTGAAGGCATTTTCAGGGCAAGCGTGTTCTATCCTAGACCCAGTATTCGCTTTCCTTTACAGGAGACTAGAGTCAATCGCATACGCAGTTCTTCATGAAAATTTATTTTATTTTATTATAGTACTAGTGAACCCGCCACAGCTTCGCCCGCGGTATTTTCCATACAATATTTATCACTTCTATTTCAAAAAATTCTCCTTAGTGCACCTAGGGTACTCGAGGAATATCTCCTCCAAGTTTCAAACCTCTAGGACCACCCGTTTAGGCTGTGCGTTGTCTACAAGTGAGTCACGGTACTGTTTTATATGTATTGATGAATGATGAATAAGTACATACAATAAAATCATTCCGTGAAGAGCTTCAAATATATTTTCAGGCGTATCTTTTACACTTCATGACTGAAGTCTCGGCAACAAAAGCAGGAAAAACAGTCGACACCAAAATAATTTTAATTCATTCCGTATTTTCCCTTAGAAACGGATATTCAATACACGGTATTTTACCTTCCAATCCCAAATGGCTTCTTTTGGCAAATTTCAGATGTATCTTGGAGATAAACTCCTGTAGGATAAACATTTTTGTATTTCGGAAAGATGATAATCTTAAGTAACGAAGTTAGCTAAACGACTTACTTAAGATAATTATCCCGCGCCGGCTGTCCTACAAATGCTTTTTAAACTAATTAAATTCTAAGAAGGAGGAAAATTATGAAGTAACATATATAAAGTCTTAAGAAATAAAAAAGGTACTATAGGCCTACTTAGGATAGGTGCAAAAAACTAAAAGTAAACATAAAAATAAACTTAAAATACAAAATTAAAACTAAGTATGAAAATAATTATAAATTAAATATTGTCCTAGATTTCAAAAATAAGTGTTTCTTAATATATAATCCAACAAAAAAATAAAAAAGAATTCTAATAACCCGCCCGCATCATTCCAAAACATAAAATATCTATTATTTTTGACATGTTATTTTTACTTTTACGAGTCTGGATTGATTTATCAAGGCTACTATAGAACTTTGTCACAGTGGCAAATCTACAGATCACTAAAAATAAAGTCGCTGAAACAAGCTTTTAACCTTTTGGCCGCCGTTGTCGTCCATGCGTGACAGGCTATACAGGGTAAAAAAGACCTTCACTGCCTTGACTTAAAGTTGAAATTCGTGTGTGTGTGAATGTAGTTGATTGCTGTCGTCAAATTTTTTGCTATAAAATTAGACATATAAATACATACAAAAAAATGAGCCAGGCTAGAGCGAAGTCTTCACTCTTGATTACTTTTTATAACTAACATTCTCACGACCAAAAATGGGACGAGCTACAAAATTTTTACATACTTACATACATAGCATCACGCCCGAAATCCCTAATGGGGTGGGCAGAGCCACAAGACTACTTGTGGCCACGTTCGATTAATTAGTCCTAAGTTGGTATGATGTTTTTGTAAGGTGTTTTAATCCTTATCCTTACTTCCTTACTAATATTATAAATGCGAAAGTAACTCTGTTTGTCTGTCTGTCTGTCTGCCTGTCGCGCTTTCACGCCAAAACTATACATACATACATATTATCACGCCCGAAATCCCTAATGGGGTGGGCAGAGCCACAAGACTACTTGTGGCCACGTTCGATTAATCAGTCCTAAGATGGTATGATGAACCGTATGGTGACAGGTGATCAGTCCATCGCCCATACAGATAGTCCACCATGTTGGAGAGGACCCGTCCCTTAGTCGACTTTTACGACATGCCAGGATGATACGCATCTGCACGCATTCTATGCTATTTCTTCACTCCCAGTGCAGCAGAGGAGGAAAACTATGACCGATTTAAATGAAATTTGGTACACAGATAGTCTAGAGCATGAGAAAGGACATAGGCGACATTTTAATGCGAGAAAGGGTTGTAAGGGGTTGAAAGGGGGGGATAAAAAGCTGTATGGAAATATCATCATTTTTAGAGCGAGAAGCTTGAAACTTATTTTTTAGGCTGTTGATTTGATATAAATAAATATGACATTCAAAGTTTGTAAACGTTTTACGCTCAAGGGTGTAAAATAACAATAGGGAATAGGGGATGAAAGATTGTATGGAAATATGTAAGGTTTATGTGAATGTTTTATAAGTTTTATTAGAGCTATTCTGATGTAACATTTACGGAGTCATTACAAAATGTGAAACTGAAGAAATAATTAAAAATGCTACCCAAAGACTCTATTCCACGCAGACGAAGTCGCAGGCACAGCTAGTTTGAATGTATATTTCAAATTAAAACACCTTACAAAAATTACGCAGAGTTACTTGATCATAACGTAAATTAGGTCAGGTAACTATGTTATTGTCACCTAGGGGCCACTGAAAATCAGCGCCGAGGCTCGCCACGGCATAACGCTGAGTGGCACCCTCTTTGGCACCGTTCGGCACAGCTTTTTATGTTCATTGTTTCTTTGTTATGTGCTTTTCTTGTTATTTGTCTGTGTCTAATGTGTGTTAAATAAATGTCTTTATTATTATTTTAATTATGTAATGAATTTGTATGGAATACTTCTTCCGAAAGAAGTCTTGCGTCACTCGAGTTGTGCTCAACAATCCTAATTTAGAAATAAGTTAGCTGTTCAGAACCTCGGATATTTTGGGTCCAAGCGTAACAAAATTATACCTATTATCACATTTAATTTTCTCGATGGAATGGCAATTGGGATTTCCAGTACCATTACCATGAGTTTACGCAAACCGTTCTCGTTATCGAAAACTTTAGTTCGGTCCCTTTTACTTGTCCTGAGTCCTGCTGCTCAATTACGTAACAAAAATTGGTATCGCTTTCGCGAAAAGTAAACGAATTGTATCCTTATTTACATCGCGTGATGACTAAATTGGTTTGCATTTCGAGCCAAACGGATACCAATTGTGTTATGTAATTGAGCTGCTGATTACTGTAATTTGAATTAGCTGTTCTTCTTCAATTTTTTATTTGAATTAATATTTAGGTAGTTTTAAAATATATATTTATATATAGCACTTATTTATATTGTTTATTTGTTTTATTATTATTATTATTATTATTTGTTTGTTTTTGTTTTGGCTGTTTGTAATTTTTGTCTATCCACGCATTGTCTTCTTTCGTCAACTCCAAGGTTAGCTGGAAGAGATCCCATTAGGGATAAGCTCGCCTTTGTACACGGTTTATGTCAAAATGCAGAGTGTTATTGTTTTAATTTATGTACAATAAAGAGTTTACATACATACATACATACTTGTATCGGCAACAAGCAGTATTTCCGATAGATTTCTATAACGAAAACGGTTTGCGTAAACTCATGGTAAGGATACAGTTACTGATTAGTGTAACACTTCATTGTAGCTGCGTATTAATTACTACTTATAACTTTCAGTTTGAATGTCTTTTTTATGTGGCGTGTGATTGTCTTAAAAAAACTTCGTTCATGAACTCGTCGGCCAGCTTAACTTGACCCGTCAGTGAGTATAAACTACACGTTCGTACGTGTCTTAGACCTTGATCATTTTTCAACGCTGCCGGCCACTGGAACATAAGTTTATACGCACGCAGTCAAGTTAGACTCTTCATCTCAGACTACCGATTCTATACAAACTTACCAAATTGCTATACAAACACAACCATATACAGCACAACACACATAATTAGCATGCGCTAACGCAGAAGGCTTTGTCTTTTAATTCTGAAGGTCACTTTTGGCTGCCTGCCTCATTCGAATCGCCTCTCGGATTTGAATTTACATGTCTATGGAAAATGGGATGACCACACGATCCAAATTTTTATTTTCAAGTCCCATGATCTTTTTTTCATACAAAAATTGTTTCGTTTTGTTTTTGAAACGACGTGCCGGTTACATGAAATTTTACATAGATAGCATCACGCCCGAAATCCCTAATGGGGTGGGCAGAGCCACAAGACTACTTGTGGCCACGTTCGATTAATTAGTCCTAAGATGGTATGATGAACCGTATGGTGACAGGTGATCAGCCCATCGCCCATACAGATAGTCCACCATGTTGGAGAGGACCCGTCCCTTAGTCGACTTTTACGACATGCCAGGATGATAAGCATCTGCACGCATTCTATGCTATTTCTTCACTCCCAGTGCAGCAGAGGAGCAATACTAATATGTATTGCTCCTCTGCTGCATAATACTACATGAAATTTTGTAAACAAAAAAACCGGACAAGTGCTAGTTAAACTTCCGTGATTATATGAAATTTCCTATGTTACTTTAAATACCATAGACTTCGAATAGGTTTTCCTGTAATCTATAGGTAAGGAACTAGTTACTTTCAGAAATAAGGCCGCTTATTTTCCTAAATTACTTGAAAACTGTTTATTTTAAAACAAAGTTTTAGTTACATGATTTGATGATATTTTGTAGCATAAAACTTTATAAGGTATTATGCTAGAAAAACGGATCGTATGACTAAAGTACGATCCGCGGGTGAAATAGATTTTTTAACGGATATTTTGGGCACTGCATGTGCAGTTGTGCACGTCGCTTGCTGCCAGCTTACGTTGCCACCATTTACAAACTTTGCTATTATAATAATAAGCTTTACCTATTTTCCAAATTTTGTTCCTGGCAGGTGTGATGAGAAACACTGTTTGTAATATGGGCGGCGCGGCAACTACGAAGGTCGTGCGTCTAAAGTCCTCCCAATTCGCTCGGAATTGGAATGTTTCTTTATTCAAAATCGTTTCTTTACCGTCTTTAATATACACTAATAAAATGGTCTAGTGTTTTATACATTTTTTTAGTCCCTATGTTCAAGTGTCAGATAGCTGTCGGAATTTCAAAATAACACTCAAACGACGATAATTTAAATATTAGCAACCTTTCACGCGTTGACCGTAAAATCAATTCAGCGCATGTATTTAAAATGTATCCCTAAAGCCTTTACCCCTCGTAAATTAATATTTCCACATAAAACACTTCGACCCTGATATATAAATTTCACCCCCGGCCTATAAAACGGAACCTATTTTCATATGCATTACATCGCTTCAACTCGACCGCAGAGATAAAAAAATTATGACTACGTAAAATTTAGACAGAAATGTAGTAAACTTATTAAGAATACGATAATAGTTATTTTTGCAACAAGAGAGCAAAGTTGGTTTTTGTTGCGTGTGTTAATTTTGAATCCCGAATAAGTGAAAGATTCTATTTTTGAAATTGTAGTGAGATTCTAGTTTATAATCCTGATCGTAGCGAGGGATTCAAAGACACGAGATGCAATAACTTTGGTCTCGTGTAGTACATAGGTACAACCTTTCACCTTAACAGCGAGAGCATAAATATTAGATAAAGGGTAAAAAATACAACATGGTAAAAATTAAACCAGGAGTAACTTTATTTGGGTAACAAACATTATCAAAAAATAAAAGTTAAAAAAATATAATAATCCAATTTAAAACCTTAACAGATGACTTGCAGTTTTACGGTTATGTTTGCTTCCGAACGTTTTATTGTGTATCTTTTTAAAACCTACTAGGTACGGAATTGGAAAATCGAACTTCAAATCGACGTATCGAAGTGAAAGTGACAGAACAAAATAAAAGTTTGACAATTTCGGATTTTGTGAATAGACTGTTCTCGTCATAAAAAAATAATTAAAATGTGAGTTTTTCTCACGCTCGCAGCAAAATCGAATTTTGCTCACTGGTTTTAAACAGCAAAACCTTCTTGTTTGAAGTGCTGAGGTGAAAAAATAATTATCTTATATTGTACAGAATACAGCTATGTGATTCTGTAAATGCGACTGATTTGTAACATTTCTGTGTAATGTATTATTTGAGGCGATCTTGTTACATCACAGCTACGCGGCGAGCTCGTTTTGGACACTCCGCTCAAGTGCGCTCCATCGCCATTAAAAAATATTGGTCGACATTTGTTTTTCATTTTCAATTTTAGTGAGTGATTAAATAAATTAATGTGGAGCTTTGACTTAAATTATATAACTTCGCGCGCTCAGAACTGTAAATCTACAATTGCGCATGCTGCTCAAAATACTGCATCTAACTGACCATCTGTAGAATTCTCATTCCGAAATAAATGATTAAGTACTTATTATTAGTGTTAAAATATTCCATTTAATCTGCTTGTTTGTGAGATAAAAAAAACAAAAGCAACAAAACAATGTTCTAGAAACTGTGCGCAGTAAATTGAAACGTAGTTAACTTTTTAATTTACTCGCTAACTCGTACTCCAGCTGTTACAAGCCCTTTTCTGTATTGTTTTATGTATTTTTAATTACTAAAATTAATTAAGGAGGCTTAGGGTTGCCTGAGACGAAAATAGTAAGTCAAAGGCCCCTTGTGTTGCCATCTTAATTACAATTTATTAAGTATACGTTTTTCGGTAAGTAATGTATTATAATGAAGCACAGAATATCCTCCTCTGCTGCACTGGGAGTGAAGAAATAGCATAGAATGCGTGCAGATGCTTATCATCCTGGAATGTCGTAAAAGTCGACTAAGGGACGGGTCCTCTCCAACATGGTGGACTATCTGTATGGGCGATGGGCTGATCACCTGTCACCATACGGTTCATCATACCATCTTAGGACTAATTAATCGAACGTGGCCACAAGTAGTTTTGTGGCTCTGCCCACTCCATTAGGGATTTCGGGCGTGATAATATGTATGTATGTATGTGTACAGAATATCAGCATAAAGTAGAAGCCTGCTACTGCGTTTTATACGCTGTGTGATAAGATCCGGAGGCCTATTCCCTCATCCCCATCCCATGCCCGTTCCCCATCCTCCCTAGACTGGCGACGCATTGGCAGCACCTCTGGTGTTGCAGATGTCCATGGGCGGCGGTGACCAATTTCCATCAGTTGGGCCGTCTGCCCTTTTGTCAGTCAATTGTACTTATTAATTAATTGTCATTGTTTATCAAGGAACTTTTGGCATTGCATTTACATAAAGGTGTGCACTAATCGAACATTGCAGTCACAAATGCTTCTCCACTTGATTGTTCATATCAAATACAATTTTGATATTGCAAACTCATTTTTAAAACGCAAAAGGCATAATACAACATAAATATTTCATTTGGTTTGATCAAATCAAATGCCGCGAAAATAAAAATACAAAAATCTACAAAAGCCATATTTTTGTGTCCCGAATCTCTTGTACCTATATGAAAAGGCAACCTATCCTTCGTAATTCTAAAACACATCGTTCATGTTGACACTTCATCACTCACAACATTCCCTGTCATATTCTCAAGAATCATGGCCACTCCATTTTTCCACTAGGTGACAAGTTGACAGTGGCTCTACAATGATTTTAGACAAAAAAACTTCTCACAATGACGTGTCAGCGTCTCTCGGTGACAACCATGGGGCAAATAATTTCGTGACGTAATGTGTGAGACAGGAGAATTTTGATATTGCAAACTCATTTTTAAAACGCAAAAGGCATAATACAACATAAATATTTCATTTGGTTTGATCAAATCAAATGCCGCGAAAATAAAAATACAAAAATCTACAAAAGCCATATTTTTGTGTCCCGAATCTCTTGTATATGAAAAGGCAACCTATCCTTCGTAATTCTAAAACACATCGTTCATGTTGACACTTCATCACTCACAACATTCCCTGTCATATTCTCAAGAATCATGGCCACTCCATTTTTCCACTAGGTGACAAGTTGACAGTGGCTCTACAATGATTTTAGACAAAAAAACTTCTCACAATGACGTGTCAGCGTCTCTCGGTGACAACCATGGGGCAAATAATTTCGTGACGTAATGTGTGAGACAGGAGAATTTTAGCGTACTTCATATTTTTATTTCAAATATTATGGTCTATTTTCTTTTCACGTAAACTCCGCGCTCTTCTTATAATTAATTATCTTATCAAAAGAGAAAAGTTCACCATTCGGCCAGCCTCGGTTATTGTCGGTATCCCTCGTTTTTCACATAGAGTATATCAAATTACAGAGATGACCTTTAAATATATTACCCGTTATCTTATTAAACACAATACAACAGAAGGATATGAGCAACAAAACCTCCTAATAGCCCTAAAGTTACACAACCTTTATATTGAAATAAGATAAAGATAAAGATAATTTGTTTGTCGAACATGAGTTAAAGAAAAATAATTAGTGACTATTTTTTGACAGTATGACACGGGACGACAAATATCGTACTGTCACCTTACGTAAAACAGTAACTATTTATTAATAAAGTACTTATCATGTTTTTTTTATATTATAGGTAAGTACATTTATATACATCAATAAATAGGTAATGCATGTGTAAATTACTTAGGTATACTAGTAAGTAATGTCATCATGGCAGGTGATATACATTGCATTTACGATACTTCTCTGCTGCACTGGAAGTGAAGAAATAGCATAGAATGCGTGCAGATGCTTATCATCCTGGCATGTCGTAAAAGTCGACTAAGGGACGGGTCCTCTCCAACATGGTGGACTATCTGTATGGGTGATGGGCTGATCACCTGTCACCAACGGTTCATCATACCATCTTAGGACTAATTAATCGAACGTGGGCACAAGTAGTCTTGTAGCTCTGCTCACCCCATTAGGGATTTCGGGCGTGATTCTATGTATGTATGTATGTTACGATACTTTAAGTTGAATGCTACCTAAAAGAAATCGCAGCAATGTTACTTATGTCATTTTCGTCTCCGGCTTTAGCCGATAATAGCCGAGAAAAGTCGAATCGTTAACTGATTTTAATCGTACCTACCGTACACGCTTTATATTGATTAGCTTCACTTTTATGTAATTAACAAACTAAATAAATGTGTACACAAATCGAGGAATTTTAAACTATTTTTAAATTGTCGTATCGACTAGAAACTTTGGATGTCTATGTTATATAGAACCATCACGCTAATCTGATCATGGAGTCAAGAGCAACCAGTAAACTCCTCAAGTTTGGGCTCATTTGTTTTGTGTTTACCAGTCCTCTTTTTATTTAATTTCTTATAGAAGACGGATGTGCACTTGACCTCTATCTCACCTGATGGCAAGTGATGATGAGGTTGAGGTCGACGATGGAGCATGCACACCTAGATAATTACTATTCACTCTCTCCTTGAAAAGACCCAAGTTGTAGCTTTTTGGGAACAAGTCTGCAGGCAGGGAATTCCACTCCTTAGCCGTTCGCCAAATAAATGAAGCAGTACTACCAATACAGAACACTTGCTGATAAAGGCTTGATGATGGAGCCGTAAGGTGGATATCGGAATGTTGCGTTACTGACAATAGCGTGTTTTCTACTTTTGGAGTTTACTCCTTAAGAATCGATTTTCATATATAAGCCCGGGGTATGAAAAATTATGGGGAGTAAAATCAAACTACGATGTCACACTGTCACACGGTACGGAGTCACATGAAGTCACACGATGTTAGCCGAAGATGTGTCGGTCGTATTTCGCATTGCACACAGACATAGTGAATAATGTTTCCATCGGATCTCAATCGGAAGACGACGGGACCCGAAGTGTCAATTAATTATTGTATTCAATGAGTGACATGGTTATATTCATTAATATGAAACTTTATTATTTACTGTCAAATGTCAAAATGAAAAATGACAGCATGGTATGATGGGTACTGGTTTATTTTATTATCGTTCGTAAGGAGTAAACTCCTGTCGTGCGTCGGAGCTGACACACACACACACTTTTTTTACTATAATAATTATTAGGTCTAATCCAAATAACTGCTTTTTATTTACTGTGACGTGATACCGCTGTTTACAGAGATAGTTCAATACCTGTCAAGGGTTCCGTACGTGTTCAAACATGTCAGTACATTAATGTCTCTTTGAAAAGGGTATTGTTGGTGTTTGTATTGGTTCGTTCAGGCATATAGCTTGATCAAAATCAAACATTATTTCTGCGCCTGTATTCGGGAACGCTAAGTGATGTTGTAGCGACTCGCGAGCGAGATTTCTCATCCCCCTCTGCCGCACGACGCCTAATGCGTCAGAGCGAGATGCGAGTCTCACTCGCGGGTCGCTGCAGTGTCACTTAGACGTTCCCGAATAGACGCCCTGAGCGGCACTATCCGTAAGATATTAAAGATATCCTTGGTAGGAGGTATGAAGTAGGTATATTCGCACTTAAAATGTAGCACTTATAACTTATTAGGTAAAGCTAAAGTTACATGTTATAAAATATAAATAAAATGCTTCTAAAATTGCCTCGAAAATTGTTTTTATGAATATATTCTTTTTTTCCCGACTGCAGAAAAGCAATAAGTTTATGGTTTTCGCGAATATGATATGTATGTAAGCACTCATTAATTACCACCTTGATCCAAAACTACTGAACATTTTAACAAATGGGTTGTCAAACGTTTTAGGCTAAATGGTCGGGTTACTCAGGGCATATGAATGAATGCCAAATGGCGGATGTTAGAAGAAATTTTGATTCTTGATATTTTTCTACCCATGCATTATACCCGAACTGTCCATATAGAGCACTAGTGGACCCGCCACAGCTTCGTCCGCGGTATCTTCTATACAAATTTTATAACCCCTTTTCACCCATTTAGGGATGGAATTTCAAAAAATCCCTCCTTAATGCACCTCTAGGGTACTCGAGGAATTTCTCCTTCAAATTTGAAACCTCTAAGACTACCCGTCGGTGGCGCAGCCTGCCTACAAACCGATTCCTGACGGCTTTACCAAACTAGCAAGCTACGCCTAGCTGTCAGTGAAGTCCTTGTTTTTGTTTTTTTTTTTTATAGTAAGACGAGGCCAAACGAGCGGGCGGGTTACCTGATGGTAAGCAATCACCGCCGCCCATGGACACCCGCAACACCAGGGGAATTACGGATGCGTTGCCGGCCCTTTGAGAAAGGAGTAGGCTCGTTTATGTTACTCTAACTAAATGTGAAACTCGCACGTACGGCTCTAATTCTTCCGGCTTCCCTTAGGAAGTATTTTTCGCTTCGCCACTGCTACCCGTTTAGGCTGTGCGTTGTCTATAAGTGAGTCACAGTACCGTGTCATATGGTACTGTTACTTCAACGATATTGCAAGAACATGATAACCTTGACCTGATGCTTCATCATCACCTGCAGACCTACAGGTTCCCCAATTCCTCACCAGTCGGGGATTTTTTATGTTTTATTTATGTTTGTAAGCAAATACTTTGCGTTATTTGAATGTTTTGATTCGGTTTCTAAAATACACTTATGGTGGGACTGAGTTATCTGTCTGTTGTCTATAATTATCTCCGTACACATTAAATAATCCATTTGGTTTTATTTATTGATAAGTAAAATATACAATTTTCATTTAAACACGCAGATTAAAGTTTTATTTCGACAAATAGCCGCTGCAATTTTTATACAAGAGATAAACTAGGATTAGATGAGAGACAGGGTTAACTATGAAACGGGAATTAGTTTTTAGACTTAAGAGTTAATCCAAATTAGCTTGTTGGACTGAAAAGTCTTAACATTTATGACTTAAAAAATCATGTTTATGGGTTTTAAAAGTTGACAGTTCTTAAGCCGCCCAAACACATTCCTTTTTCTGATTCGATTTCCGAATTCGTTTTTCGAATCGGGCTCTCCGAATGCGTCAAATCCATATAACAATCGAGGCTTGTCACACATATTCGGTTTTTCTCCAAACGGATTTTTTCCGTCCATTCGTTCCGAATGCTAGCCCTTGCGTTCGGAATTTCGAACGGAAAACAACGAAACGGATACAAGACCTGCATTCTTTTAGGCCCGCAACATACATTCGTTTTCCTGATTCGATTTCCGAATTCGTTTTCCGTATTCGGACACCCCGAACGCAGCCATTTCCTATGTATAGTTCAACACGGCACACACATTCGAACGAATTCCGTTCGGAAAAATTACGAACGTATGTGCCATGTTGAACTATTTATATGAAATGCCTGCGTTCGGGGAGTCCGAATACGGAAAACGAATTCGGAAAACGAATTTATGTGGCGGGCCTTACTAGGACTCATCACACACATTCAGTAGTTTCCAAACGGAACGCGCTCCGTCACATCGCATCACGTGATCACCTCACGGAATTGCGTAGAGAATAATCGAATGTGTGTTTTGATTGCACGGAATTACGAATACTGTTTCCGTATACGGTTTTCGAATCAGGAAATCGAATGTGTGTGTGTGCCTTAACAATTAAACGCACAAAGTTTCTCCGTAACTTGACAGTTGGTTTATAAATTATTGTACTTTGACATGCGCTATTTATATTTAATGTTATTTTATTTTGAGATATAAATTACCTAATCTAGTCTTCCCAAAAGGTGAAGAATTGGCGGATGATTTCTTTATTTTATTATTAAGAAAATACAAGCATTCGCTTTTAATTATAAACGTTATGTAATTATAATAAGACTAGCTATGTCCGTGATTTTGTTGGGATGAAAATATCCTAAGTTTTATTCCAGGATATATATATTACGGTCTAACCGTTTGCGCGATTGAGAAACTTGTATCGAAACATCCAAGAATCTTCATAATATCTTCTTTTTTGGTTGACTGACTTTGCTTTCGCCGAACTTTGGGCGCGAATCTCATGTTTCGATTTAATTATTTCTGTCTAGTGCCTTCTTTGACTATATCAGATTTTCTCAGTCGCATTGGGGCCAGTGGGTATATCCCAGGAGTTACGTAGTTCTAGTTCCATATGGAACAATCGGTTTATATGTAAATGTCAAATTATTAATCCCAATAGTTCCATATGGAACTACATACTAAGTTTTACACCTGATTTTGGCTTGAAACTATGATTTTGGCAAAAAAACGCGAGTTCTATAAAGCTTAAAGATACACTGAGAATTTTTTTGATGCTATACCTGCATTACCGTAATGTATTCGCAGCCAAGTCCAAATAATGTCGAAGCATCCGAAATAATGTTTATTGTTACGTGGTAATGTAAAAACATATACATGCGTTTGTAGTCCGCAACATTATCTATGTAGCCCGCAACAGCATCTATGTAGCCGAATCTCTACTTACGTTAGGTACGTATTACTCCAGAATTACGTACGTGGCATCCAGAATTACGTATGTCTGTACAGTAATTTTTTCTCAGTGTAATGAATATTGGGTTAGTGGCCCTGCTTACCCCGGCCACGTTTTATTAGTGTAAAACACATCTGTTACCAAATGTTACAGACACGATCCCTTGTGTAAAAATATAAAATCTGAAAATGAAAATGAAAATATTTATTCTGCAAGTAGGCCAAACGGGCTATCACATGTCTGAATCTACCAGCGCTTCGAAAGGTGACATGTGCTGAGAAGAATCTCAATGTCGACTGAAGTATTTAATCGATGCGTAGTGGTCAATTGTGTGTTTTATTACGTGTAAATGTCGTACTTAGGTACAGAGTAGACGTTACATATTAATATGTACCAGTAGTTTCATATGGTACTACTGGGATATTTCCTTTCAAATGAATATCCATATGGAACTGAAAAAACCGGAGAAGTGCGAGTTAAACTCGCGTGGAGAGGGTTCCGTCCAGTACATGATTATCTGAAATTTCCTATGTTACTTTAAATACCATAGACTTCTTATATGTTTTCCTGTAATCTATAGGTACAGAACTATTTTTTGCTTTTTTTTTCAAAATTGTAGGCTCAGTAGTTTCGGAAATAAGGGGGGGAATGGTCAATATTCGCCTATTTTCCTAAATAACTTCCAAACTATGTATTTTAAAATTCCAAATAAAATATATTTAAGATCTTCACAATAAGCCCTTTCATTTGATATGTCACGCGATATAGTTCGCATAACTTTTTTTTAATTTTCTAGTCTATGTAACTCCTGGGCTATACCCGTCGCAGTCCGGTCTGTTGTCGTTTAGAAGATAGCTAATATAATACTAGCTATCCTGATAATATTATTAGGGTACAGTAGGATAGAATGAGACTTCAAAGTTACGTCAATAACTATAATAATCTATTTACGTATTTTATGAACTGAACCCATATCACAGCAACCGTCAATGGCAAACGACGTTATGGACAGATCTTGACCCATTTACGTCAAAATAGTAGAACCGCCAAATTGGCAAGACAAGACCTAAGGCGCTATTTAAGTAGAATTACAATTCAGGGCCTCTTATCTTTTATCAAAAACTTTTCCTTTAGAGTTCATAATTTAGAGTAAACTTTGTGTTAATTTTGCTCTCAGCGGCGCTCACATGCAAGACACAAGGATAAATTAAAACGTCCTATCTCTAAGTGCGTCTCTCTCACACTAGTGCCGACGAAGGAGATAGTCATAGAGATAATCGAGTTTAACTTATCTTTGTGTATTGTATGCTAGGGCCGCTGCACAGTTACACAGAGAAAAGTTATAAATTACGATGCCACTTAATCTGCCCATACTAAATTCATCGCTCAAAAAACACACAGTAATTATTCAAATATAAATTAATATATTATTATCTTAATTTCGTTTACAACAAACAAATACAATACAATTTAGGTTTGAGACGTGAAATTTAATTATTATTATGTCATATCTGTGTCACATATTTGACACAGCGTCATATGTCAGAAATCTTGAAGGAGAGAAACCTGAGAAACGGATTTTCCGACGACACTTTGATGAAGGTCATATCACGAAAATATGCCGCGTTTCCTTGGAAAATATATCAAACAATATAATTTCGATTATCTGAGATAAGGTTGAAGGGTTACCTGTTTGTGACAGCTTGAGTTACTTTCATTGCTAAGTAGTAAGTAGCAAGTTTTTGCTACTGAGCAGAAAAACTATGCTACGAGCGTAGCGCAGCGCTACACCGTGGCAGTAAAAGTGTTAATGCATGTGCTTGTTTGTAAAAAAAAGTGTATTGTAAGTATAAAAATAATAAATAAGAGTAGAATTATATTAATTGTAAGTATTCACATTTAAAACTAATAAGGTGGTTCAATTTTTTTTTTGTTTTATGTTGTATAATACTAGCGATAACATATTATTATTCTTTTTCAAACAGAACTGAGAGCGATCGATAGTATAGTTTAAACTACTGCTTTTGGTATATTTTTTAAATTTCATTAAAAAATATGCCATAGCCTTTATTTCACTGCCCGCAACTTATTAAATTATACCTAATTAATACATGAAATATTATACTATTTATTTTTTAAGCTAGCTAGCAATATTAAATTTTATTCCTTTAAATTGTAATACTCACAATAATGTATTTTTTACAAATAAAACTTGTTTAGAAGATCAGTATCGATAAGTAAGTTTATTGATACAGAAAGTGGCTACCTACTTAACATTGGATTTTGCTCCAAACTATCCAAAGTCTGCACATGAGGTACCTTTTGCTTGCGCAGACGGTTAGGGAGTGGAATTCCCTGCCTGCAGACTTGTTCCCAGAACGCTTGACCTTGGTTCTTTTCAAGGTGAGAGTCGACCTCATCATCACTTACCATCAGGTGAGATAGAGGTCCAATGCAGATTTATCTTCTTTAAAAAAAAACCTGGACAAATGCGAGTTAAACTCGCGTGGAAATGGTTCAGTGATTATATGAAATTTCCTATGTAACTTAAAAAACCATACCCTTGCTATAGATTTTCTTGTAATCTATAGGTGAAGAACTATTACCTGTATTTTTTTCGAAATTTTAGGCTCAGTACTTTCGGCGATAAGGGGGGGAATGCCAAATTTTCGCCTATTTTCCTAAATAACTTTATAATCATTTATCTTTTAATTTTATTACACAAAACGAATACAGCAGTACATAAACCTTAAATCAAAAATAAATCTAAAATTAAAATTAAAACTAAAACTACACTACAAATAAAAGATACTGGCCAAATCGCCGTCGCTGCTCATGGTGCCCAGCAGGCTGGCAGCGTTCCCCCTTTGCACAGCTAAACTTAGCCTTTGGCCGAAATAGCTGCCAGCCTTCTGGACCCGGAAGTTTCGATGAGGCGCGCCGAGATCTCCTTATAGAGATCTCGAGCCGCTGGGCCCCACGGCCCGAAGGTTTCTACCCCAAACGGCACAAACATGAAGCCCTCGCCGAGGGCAGTATATTTGCGCCGTTTGCCTAGTTCCGCCGAGGCGGCCGCCGCTCCCGGCCTGGCGGAGGTGGCCTGTACGTGGGATGGGGCCAGCGTATCCACGCAGGTAGCATCCCACACAAGTGTCCTCCCCAGTTTCCACGGAACGAGCGTCATTCCGTCGGGCCGTTTGCCGTCGTCACGTACGATACCGTTCGGCTCTGAAATGGCCGGTACATTGACGGTGGCAAAGGCCCTTCGGATGACGTCGTTCAAGGTGGCATGGCGGGAGAGGCGGCCGGCACTCCTCTGGCAGCATCATTTATCTTAAAATTATAAAAACAAAATTAAGATTCTCACAATGAGCCTTTTCATTTGATATGTAACGCGCCAAGGTTAGCAAAACTTTTTTGTTTAAATGTTTAAAATTCATTTATCTACGTGCACGTTCAAATTTCAATTTCAACTCAATCGGTCCAGTAGTTCCGAAGCAAATTGGCTGTGACAGACGGACAGACAGACAGACACACGAGTGATCATATAAGGGTTCCGTTTTATCCTTTTGAGTTACGGAACCCTAAAAAGGCGGCAGAAACACTTACAGACGTGCTGATGGTAGTCAGAACGTCAGGGCCAAAGTCATTGAGCGCACCGAACAATACAATTGGCGGACTATACTTATCGTACATGTACATACATTCATGGGAAATGATTAAAAGATTAACAACCGGTTGGCGCATGCGCAGGCCCTCTTCCACATTGCATAAGTGATGGTAAAACATACCGCCTTGCTCTTTCTTTATCTTACACGGACCCGCCCGCGGTATTTTCCATTCAATCTTTATCACCCCTTTTCACCCCTTTAGGGATGGAATTTAAAAAAAAATCTTCTTAGTCCACCTCTAGGGTACTCGAGAAATGTCTCCTCCAAATTTCAAACCTCTAGGACCACCCGTTTAGGTTGTATGTTTTCTATAAGTGAGTCATGGTACTGTTTTACATGTACTCGTATAGATTGCGAAGTTTACATTGAAAATAATACAAAGCAAAACGACATTTTATTACCATGGTAATAACCAGTTTTTGTATCACGTAGATAATTGTTTAATATATGTTATTCTTCAACGAATCTCGTCGCATATTCGTCCGAAAATCATATATTGACCAGCGCCTCTATTCGGGAACGTCTAAGTGATATTGTAGAGACTCGCGAGCAAGACTCTCAGCCTACTCTTCCGCACGATGCGTAATGCGTGAGAGCGGGATGCGAATCTCTACGCTCGCTCGATATAACTTAAACGTTTCCGAATAGACGCCCTGCACGCCCATAGGCATTATGCGAAGTTAGGTACCTAACCGTGGCCGCTTGCGTCGAAATTCGACCAACGTCGAAGGCACGCACGAACATGTAGTTTATACGCAAAGACGGGTCAAGTTAGGCTCGCCGGTGAGTTCCTGAACGAAGAATTATTTAAGAGAATCACACCCCAAGACCTTCTATTCGGCTGCGTAATTTAGTATATCGTCACTATAATGTCAAAACCGCGAAAGTTTGTAGGGAGCTGGGTGCTATTTAGGTATATGATTTGCTCGTCTTTCATATTGATAGGGATGAAAGTTTATGACAAAACAAATCGATTTGGTCCAGTAATTGAAAGTCGTATGTCCTTGCGTTTTTGAATTACAACTTTAAAAAATCGTACATAAAAATATCAGCGACCTAGATGTCTGCCAACTTTTTTTTATATTCTGGATGTCCTAATGAATCGCAACGAGAACGACGAACAAATGATTTAGTATAGCTTTTTCCCTTTACATTTTTTGTAACTACGTCTTGTTATAAAACAGAGCTGCACATCTGCCTCTTCGATGTTCATCGCTTTGAGGATGATTCCGACCTTCAGTCGAAGAGGCAGACACGAACAAATGATTTAGTTCACCGTTTTTTTTTTTTCTATTTTTGAATCGCTTTCAATTGAAAACGCAGCTCTACCATGGTGGCAGACTATTTTTCTGTGATTCTTTACATTGTCATTAATCGAACAATTCAGGTCTGCCAAGCAAACAAATCAAAGAGCAATTTTGGCACCCAGCTCCCTAGCTATGTGAACACCAAACACAAAACCGCCACATATTGGCAGTTTAGGTCAAATATAAATTAGGCTAAACGTAGTATTCGGACAAAGGAATTTGTTCAAACAAAGGGGATCCCGTGCTTATTGTAGTATAAGTACATAGCGTAAAATAGCCGAGATAAGATCCCGTGGGAACTTTTGGCAAGTTTGATTAGCCGGGACAACGGGCGGTTGATCCCGTCTGAGTTCCATTGGGATTAATCAAGTCCAACTAAGCGTTACATGCCATATTGAAGCTATTGTGTCTCTGTTAAGGTTTAATTTACAGGCTTTGTATTTTTAGATCTCAAAAATGATCATCCGATTCGCGTCAAAAATTTCCTTTCAAAAACTTGTCAACACATAAATCTTCTATAGGAAAAATAAAACCAAGTTCCAAATATGTATAGTTTTCAAGAAAACTAAACAAAACGAAATAACCTTTGCAAGATCATTTTACACTCGACGGTTGCATTTAATTCATAGGTCTTAAATGATTCGTTACTTATTTTTTAACTTTTAGGTTTCCGTACCTTTAGTACCTTTTAAGGTACTAGGGGGAAAATTAGACTGGTGTTAAATAGGACAAAACGTAGGCTAACATTTGGTCACTTGTCATGGCAACATTGTTAGAGATATTCACGTCTGTTTGCTGTCAACTGAACCTGAGGGTCATAAGAATCATGATGAGAATACCTCAGACACGTTCCTGCAGGGATTATTTTACGGAACTTGAAATCCTTACTGTTCCCAGTCTGTATATCCTGGTGGTGCTCACAAATTTGGTTAAGCATATCAGTACAATTGAGACACCAGAGGAACGGGAAACACGATTAGCGACAAGGCGCAAGGATCTGAAAAACGTGACCTTACCTAGACTGAAGATTGTCCATCACTCAGCGGGTTACCAGGCGATATTACTCTTCAATAAACTGCCTATGGATCTAAAGTCGGTTGTAAACGCCAATCTTTTTAAAAATAAATTAAAGGCTTTCTTGCTGAGAAAGTGTTTCTACTCAGTCGACGACTTTCTCGTTGATAGTATAACACATACCTAATTGAAAAATATATAATTGTCTTACCTAATTAATTAAAAATATTGCTTGTCTTGTACGACTAGTTATAGTATTGACATAGTATTTTCATTTTATTTTAATCTAATTGTGATTTTGACAATTTTATACATGCTAATTTTAATTTGGACTTATTTTATTCTATTTTACTTGTAATGTTCATTTTAATTTATTATTTAATTCTATTATTAATTCATGTTTGACATTTGTTATATCAATTCTTACTAATTTAAGTTTCTACCCTCACGTTTCAAACACAATGTATCTATTGTATATGAAATAAATGAACTATGAACTATAAAAAACCGCAACAACATCACGGTTACAACAGGTACGGGAAAAAAGTTGTTATTTCTATCACAAATTCTCTAAAAATGCGAACTTGAATGTGCTTCCAAACTGATGAATTTTTTGGTCTGTAAAACAGTGTCTGCCACGACTTCCGTATTCAATATTTCACAATTAAAGTACCCAGTAGTCTAACCTCACTTTATCGTCGATCGTTTGAAATTGACATTACTTCAGTAATGCCAACCATCGAGAAAAAAACACAGAAAAGTTAAGGTGCGTTCACATTTAGGAAATTTGGGACGAATGTCTAAAGTTTTTTACCCGGGGCAGTGTCTGTTTTTCATAGGTAAGTACGGGACCCTCGGCGCGCGGGTCAGTATTGCACTAGACCGGTTGTTTTTATATACTTAGTCACAAAAGTTGCCTTCGCACATATACTCTAAACTTAGCACATTTGCAGCTATATTGCACATCGTTTTGTAAAGTAGGTAAGAAGTAAAACCAGTCCGTGAACTGTGAGTTCCTATGACTCACGCATCGTTAATCGTTTATTAATACATACATACATAGCATCACGCCCGAAATCCCTAATGGGGTGGGCAGAGCCACAAGACTACTTGTGGCCACGTTCGATTAATTAGTCCTAAGATGGTATGATGAACCGTATGGTGACAGGTGATCAGCCCATCGCCCATACAGATAGTCCACCATGTTGGAGAGGACCCGTCCCTTAGTCGACTTTTACGACATGCCAGGATGATAAGCATCTACACGCATTCTATGCTATTTCTTCACTCCCAGTGCAGCAGAGGAGGAATCATTATCAATAGTTATAAAAAATAGTTTTGAAATGTTTAAACTAAGTTCTTTCATTATGATTTTGATCCTATTGCTTGACTTTCAATTCGACCTACATCCTTGGCCCGATTTTCAGCAATATTTTGATTATATTGTAAGATTTTATTCCTGCAATATATATAACAACCTATTTCAAATTTTAAGTTCATCACATAAGTAGTTGCTGAGATAAACGGCTGTGACATACAAATAGACAATGCTGTCTATGATAAGGGTTCCTTTTTTACTCGACAACGGCGAAACAAAAGGAGGGCTATGATTTTGACCGGTATGTATGTATGTATGTTCATCTCTTCTCTCATAACTTCTAAACTACTTATCATAATTTGACAAATGAGGTATCGTTGGAAGCGTCTTGATTGTCCGCTGATTAAAGGCTTATATGACGTCACATTAAATTGATAATGGCGCCTTCTAGAGGACATAAAGTCATGAACTAAAAATTTATTTCTTTTAATGATGACGTGTTGGTGTAGATTAGGTTAGGTCTGTAGTGTGAGCAGCGCCACAATCACACTTAGAAAAAAAATATATGTATTTTTTTTCTCAATAAGAGGGGAGGTGTAGTGTGAGCTGCGCCACACTCACACTCTAATATGTAGCCTTAGTATATAAGCATTCATTTAACCTTATTATATGAGTTATTAATCATCTATCCGTTGTTTCACTTGTGCTCCCGGTCACCTCCTTACAGGTCAAATGAAATGGATTAATTAGCACATTATTTCAAAAATATATAATAATATAATATTAGCTGTTTCGTAGTTTTTAGAACGTGATTTTTCAGTAGTCGGGGGATAAGTTTGTGAACCTATTACTTGTTACCTTTTAGATACGGAACCATAAACATGACATCAACCATCCGAGTCCGTCCGAGTTTCACAAAAAACCTTTGATAAAGTAAACGTCAAAGAGATGTTTGTATTTAGTTTTTAATTTAAAACTGGGAATACTAAACGATACTGAAGAGTATCCAAAACTCTATAATGCATAAAAAAAAAGTTTTTGGTGAAAACGTGTAAACAGTGTTTGAAATATAAATTGCTTTAGGATTGTATAATGTTGTAATGGTTTTTTTGATAGATGATTTAGTACTAAGGCGCATTATTGATTGTATTATTTAAATTATTAATTTATGTCTTATATAACAAAATTATAAGTAGGTACCTAAATTGACTAGGTTGGTCATAACACGGACGTATGCAAGTATATAAGGGTTAAGGGGGCACGGATTCTCATATTTTTTTTTGACGTTTAGAGCTCCGTTTTTAGGATTCCGTAGCCAAAGGGTAAAAACGGGACCCTATTACTAAGGCTCCGCTGTCCGTCTGTCCGTCTGTCCGTCTGTTCATCTGTCCGTCTGTCCGTACGTCCGTCTGTCGCCAGGCTGTATCTCATGAACCGTGATAGTTAGACAATTGAAATTTTCACAGATGATGTATTTTTGTTGCCGCTATAACAATGAATACTAAGCAGAATTAATACATATTATATATTATCACGCCCTCCCAGCAGAATTAAATAAATATTTAAGGGGGCTCCCATACAACAAACGTGATTTTTTTGCTCGTTTTTGCTCGATATTGATAACGGCAACAGGTAGACGCTTGAAATATTTACAGAATATTGAGATATATATTATCTTCAAAAATAAATAATTAAATTAAAATAAAATAAATATTTAAGGGGGCTCCCATACAATTTTTTTTTTTGCTTGATTATAATTCTACGGAACCCGTCGTGCGCGAATCCGACTCGCACTTGACCAGTTTTTAGATAGATGATTTAGTACTAAGGCGCATTATTTATTGTATTTTTTTTATTCATTAATTATATCTTATATTATAACAAAATTATAAGTAAGTACCTAAATTGACTAGGATGATGGTTACAATACGAACGTATGTATATAAATAAGGGTTTAGGGGGCCCGAATTCGCATAAATTTTTTTGGCGTTTAGACCTCCGTTTTTTTTCCATGTCAAAGGTATAGCTACGTCCGTGGGTCACAATCCAAACTGTGATTTATGAAACAGTAAGGCCAAAAAAATCTTGTCCTTCAAGTAATTTTTGTTTCCATGTAGTGACATATTTTATTAACGTATCGCCACAATAAAAAAAAAAAGAAACTAAAACATTTATTCACTGTCACCGAAGACACACAGAGTTATATAAATTAAGAAATAACAAAACAAAATGGTGGTATGTGTATCCTCGCGGCAGTGAATGGGAGACTGGCATATTACGTCGGTGATAGTTCAAAACCGCGTATGAGCAGTTTGTAAAAACTGCATAAGTGCATTCTTGAATAAAAATCAGTGTTAAACAAAATCAAATCAGTGCAGCGTGTAGAACCTATAGGCGAGAAATCTTGATTTTGCAAATTTTTGGATTTACGCGGTTTTTACAAACTGCGCATACGTGGTTTTTAACTATCACTCGAATGCTGAGGTGTAAGACACCCGCAGCGCTGATAGCCACCACCGTCTGTGACACACGGAGCGCTATACAAATTATATACTACATACTAATAATAATAATCTATTTATTAATACTTAGATGGCTGGATGGAATGGTAAATACTTCAAACCCTATGTTTTTCGAAATCTGATAACAATATCATTCGCCATCTTTTAAAATCCACCGTTTTTATTGAAAATCAAGGATTAACTCCCGAACAATATTCCATCCAGACTCCAACTAGCTTCGAAGGTTTTAAAACTGTTTTTATTCAGCCAGATTCCGAATCAAGCATTCCCCAGAACAAAAGGCAAGCAAAAAACCGGGCTATCCATTTCCTTTTTTAAAAATGCTCGTGTGTAAAGTCCTTTATTTATTTGCTTCCCTTTTTTATTTGGCAGCGTATTTTACTGGCATTTTTGAACGGGGTACTGTATATGGAACCCTTGAGAAGCTTCTGTAAGGCATTGTCCTATGGGGTCGTCCACAAATTACTTAACGCAAAATTCTCAAATTTTTGACCCCCCCCTCCCCCCTTGAAACAGGACCGATCGCGCGAATGTCACAAGGACAAATGCCTTAACCGTTTCACCAAGCTTTATAATAGAATATTTGCAACTAATTGTACTGCTTTCGGGCTAGCAGTGGTTTCTTGTAGTGGTAGAGCCAAACAGTAATCCTCACTAGATGATTACTGTTCGCATAGGCCGGCTCGACCGGGGTAGTACCACACTCTCACGGAATATCGGCGTAAAGTAATAGCTTGCTATTGCGTTTCGTACGGTGAGTGACGAGATCCGGAGGCCTATTCCCTCATCCCTATCCCATCCCCATTCCCCATCCTCCCTAGACTGGCAACGCATTGGCAGCACCTCTGGTGTTGCAGATGTCCATGGGCGGCGGTGACCACTTTCCATCAGGTGGGCCGTTAGCTCGTTTGTCAGTCAATTGAGATAAAAAAAAGCACTTCTGATCGGATCTTATGTGGGGTATTAAAATTTGTATTTACCACGAGTATTTCGAAGGAAAGCATTTCCGGGAAAACTGCATAATGCGAAGTCATACAAAGATGTATGAATGCGTGGAGCATGGGGACTACTACCCAGTCCCTCTCACTATGAGGTCAGGCTTGTGTCCAGTAGTGGGATGATGGACATGAAAGTTGCAAAAGCCGCTAAAGATTTTATGTGAAAATTGCGTGTCCAGATGCATTTGTTCGGTTATAAATTATCAAAATAAAATTAATAAATAAAGCCACGTTTGACGGCCATAACTAGGATAGCCTGTATCTTGGATCCGTGAAGACACACAAACCACGAGACCCCGAGTCAAATACAAGTATATTATGATACGAATGTCTTGGAATAGTTTTCTGGATCCTTTTCATCCTAATTTTACGTGAAAGTCCCGAACATTTGCCCACAAATGCTTTGCCCAAAACGACTGGTAGCGAATGCCTCAAAGCATAAAGTCCACCTTTTGTACTCTGTGATTCTAACTCTGCGAAGCATAAATAATTTTTAATATCAAGTTGGAAAAGCAGACTCCATTAATTCAAACTCACAAGTCCTGCTTCATCAAAAACACTACGAATGGTCGTAGTTCTGGCTTCACAATAGCGTTGCCGCAGCCTTAACAAAACGCATTCACAGGGTGTCCACAAATGAAAAATTCCAACAAGTTCTATTAATATAAAAACAAGACTCAATATAGCGTTATGAGTTATTCACGCCCTATGTGGGGCATTCTGCGCGTGACAGGCGCTCGGGTATTGTCGGGAATCACATTTGCAAATCGGGTAACTTCGTCAACTCGAGAAAGGGGATGAATTCTCTGACGCCTGATGCGTAGAAAACCAATTTGACCGGCTTTTTAAAGAATCGCACCCTAACGGCGCTCGCCAACGCCTACTTTTTGCAGCGATACAGTCGCAAAACGACCGCGATGCTGTCGCTACTGATGTACCGTAGCCTACGAAGACTAGATTCTGCATCGCTATAGACGTCCGCAGCCCCCCTATTCCCTCCCCCGATGTCGCCTGATACATTTACGCGATACAGTAGCGATTCTGAATCGAAACGGCGCGACTGCATAGCTACAGCCGCGCGTTTGTAACGTTACAGTAGCGATGGTGAACTGACATACCGCGACTGCATCGCTAAAGTCGCGCGTTTGTAGCGATACAGTAGTGATAGTGAACTGATACAGCGCGACTGTAGCGCTAATGCATCGCTTCCGTCGAGCGTTGAAAGATAACATTTATGGAACGTGGTTATAAATCATGGGACAATCTGTACACAAATCGATCTAGTCCCAAAGTAAGCTCTAAAGGTTTGTGTTATGGGTACTAGATGACGATATACATACTTATATAGAGAAATAAATACTTAAATAGATAGGAAACATCTAAGACTCAGGAACAAATGTTTGTGCTTATCACACAAATATTTTCTCTTACCGAGGATCGAACCCGGGACGCTACCTTCGGAGGCAGGGTCACTCCCAACTAGGCTAACCGCGTCGTCTAATAGGTTATAGTTCACAAAACAGGTTACTGACATAATGTGACTGCATCGCTACAGTCGTGTGTTTGTATCGTTACAGTAGCGATGGTGAACTGCCATAATGCGACTGCATCGCTACAGTCGCACGTTTGTATCGTTACAGTAATAATGGTGAACTGACACAGCTTGACTGCATCGCTACATAGAGTCATGCGTTTGTATCGTTAGAGTAACGATGGTGAATTGAGACAGCGCGACTGTAGCGCTAATGCATCGCTTCCATCGCGCGTTGCAAGATAGCATTGACGGAACGCGATTTTAGGTCACAAAATGGGTTAAAAGTACCTATTGACTCTTTTTGGAATTTATTGTATTGAATTACTAATACTATATCGGAGCTGAAAATTTCCAATTCTACTATTGTTTCCTAAATAATAAATAATGCTTCGGGCTATTACTTCAACACAAAAGCCTCTTAATTTATTTCAGGGAACCATTTCAGAGATTGGTCTAATTTATTCGGGGTTGTTGAGAAACCTTATTGTTTGGAACTATTAAGATGTTTAAACAGGACACCGTAAATTAAACTAGTCCTTATTACCTGTGTAATAGTGGTGGCCATAGAGAATGGCGTGGCCGAAATATCAAAATGTAAAATTTGATTTAAATTGCTTTTCATCTCTCATACTCTGAAAGTACTTATTTCTTTATCTGAATAGCGGGATGAAATTGATGCATTTCTTCCCTAGGGAAGAAAAGTTATTTAAAAAACCATATACAAAGAAAATCTGGACAAGTTGCTGCACTGGGAGTGAAGAAATAGCATAGAATGCGTGCAGATGCTTATCATCCTTCACTCCCAGTGCAGCAGAGGAGGGAGACGTTAATGAATTATCAGCTTCTCTGAGAGACGTTAATGAATTATCAGCTTATGTTAATGTTGTTTAGTGACTCGATATAATAACAATTCTAATAATATTATAAAGTTCTAATTTTTCTTACGACCGTATTAATTGTGCTCCAAACTATGACTCAAATAAACTTTAAGATATTTACGAAAAATGTGAATAATTCGGTTTTATTCTTGAGTAAAAACTGTTCACCTCATTATACTTTTTTGACGGAAGTTTTAACATACTGAATATTTTCAAAGCAGAATACTTTGCAATGAAATAATAATCATATTTATATTAAAGCGCTGACAACACTTAAATCGGCTTTACTTGTACAGTTTTTTTAACAAAACGTATTTATTTGGCAAAGAGTGAAAAATATATGTTCATATTCTTTATATTATTGAAAACTTAACTATTTCCAAATACGATTTGATGAAATCGATACGATATAAAAAATCGTGAACTTACGTCTGAAATCCTCTTTATAGCGTTAAATGTCTTAATTTTTCTAACTTATGGGTCTATAATTAATAACACTATTACATCACGCCTTTACTAAAAACCTGAAATCAAATGAAAGGGCTTATTATGAGGATCTTAAATATCTTTTTTTGGAATTTTAAAATAAATGGTTTGGAAGTTATTTAGGATAATAGGCGAAAATTTACCATTCCCCCCCATTATCTCCGAAACTACCGGGCCTAAAATTTTGAAAAAAAAAATACTAAAAATAGTTCCTTACCTATAGATTACAGGAAACCTATAAGAAGTCTATGGTATTTAAAGTAACATAGGAAATTTCAGTTAATCATGTATGGAACGGAACCCTCTCTTGTCCAGTTTTGATTGTCCCCATACAAATAACCGCACAGTGCTTCTCGTTCACTCCGGTGCGAACAGACAGAGACCCATCGCTCAAGGTCATTAACTGTTGTCAGCGTCTTAAAGGGTTCCGTTAAACGAATTCGCAGCAAAAGAAAAAAAAAACAAATGATAATTGAAAAAAATCATAATACCAAATGAATGAAAATAGGACTCTTTTTAAGTGCTTGTATTATAATAGTTTTAACAGCAGGATTGCTTTTCGTTTTACATTTTAACTTTTAAAATAATACCTACATTCAGTAGAAGCATTATTTTAAAACCAAAGTGCTTACACTTAGTTCTTGCTAGAAACGTTTGTTTCGTCCCCGCGTATTTCAAGAGCTTTTACAGCAGTTACATTTCAACAATTAGGCTGCGTTTCCATCAAAGCTATACGAGGAAAAATACCACCAATAGCATTACTTCATGTTGACTTTTCACTAACGATATTTTACTGGATTTCTTTACGGTTTTAATTTCTAACTTGACCTATACAGGGCTTCATAGACTTTAGTTCCAATTTCTTAAAGGAATATTTGAATATTTGACGAAAAGAATAAGTTAACCTAATTCAATTTTTTATGCTAACGACAGTGTGTTATTTTGGATGGATAGCGGACACTCTCGGTTTATTGCTTCATCTTATAGAGCTAGCAGAGCAGTTAAACTTTTCCTAAGCAACCATAATTTTTTAATGTTTAGTTTTGAAGTTATTGAAGGTTATGCTGACGTAAGCAAAAATGACTTTGTGTTATTACTTTTTTAATTATTGATATAATTACATACAAAATTTTAAGTTTTAAGTATTAAAACAATATCATACTCCATACGAATTTTGGTTACTTTATAAACGATATTTAAATAGAAATCAGTATTTTTTTGTTTTTTACTAAATTTAGTTTTTCTCAGTATTTCTATCGATTCTGAATCTGATTTCAATGCTACACTTGCGTAATATAGTTCTTAACAGCACAAAGTAAAAAGCAAATTCGGAAACAGTGGGACTTTTGAAATATTACATTTCTAAAGTTTTCATAGAAAATATATGGAAATAGGGTTGACAAAATCGGTGCGCTGATAAATGTCCAAATCTAATGGTCGACGTTTTGGACCTTGTAATCAAGTATGTGCTTCCAACATATTAAACACATCAACATATTATTCACTACTGTTTTCAAGCTCTAAAGAATGCGAATCTGCCACTCGCCGACCAACATGAGGGTTGGCGCCCTCATGCCCCCCTTGCACTAAGTCCCCCGATAGAGGCTCGGAAGGACATCCCCCCGCAGGATGGGTCAGTTCCTGCGGAGGCAAGGCAGCGCCATGGGTCTTTAACGGCTCCATGACGCCTCACCCCCGCTCCTCCAGACATAATGTAAAGATATTGGGTTCTAGCAATACGCTTAACGAGGGCGGACCCTAATATCACATCATGCCCTTCATCGAAGTAAATGCACGATCCTTTACCAAACGTAACAGCAAACGTATATTTAGCTCGTAGCAATGACGACCGCTGGGGTCGAAAGGTTCTAGAATGGCGACCGGAGACTGGCAGGCGTGCAGTGGGATGGCCCGCTACTTGATGGTCAGATGACCTCGTAAATGTGGCAGGCCACGGATGGGCGCAGGCAGCATCAGACCGGCAAGAGTTGAAGCTGTTAGAGGAGGCGTACGTTCAGCAGTGGACATCCATAGGCTGATATGATGATGAAACGTATATTTATTATATTTACCAATTACGTTTTTCTAAAATATCATGTTTTAGGTAACTGCACTGCACTGACTGTGATGTTGGGTGTAGATACGGTGCCAAATAGATAGACGGTAGATATCTGTTAGATCGCGTTAATTTTGATATTATTGATCATAGAAATCTTATAAAACAGTTGTGTGACTTAATTGTATATTTATTTTCTAACCTTTGAACTTTAACTTAATGTAAAAATTTACAATATTGATTGCGCGAGAATTTCTCATGCTACTATAACAAAAATATACATAGTTTTTAAAAGCTTTTTTAATTAGTAAGTTACCTTTCTAAGTCATTTAAGAATTTGTAACGGTAAAGGGAGGTGACAGCCCTAACCTCAATATTATAATTGAAATAACTCCGAAGTCCCACATCATCCAGACCTTGTTTTTTTTTCATAATATAGAACATGATAAGACAAAACTAATCATGTTAAAAAAAAATCCGAATACGGCAGGACTAAAGAAAAATTTTTTTTAAGGTTTGTATAAAAAACGCGATATTTCCGTATATACGCGATAATTAACAAATCTTATAGACTGAATGAAAGGACACAAAGGCCTATTGTAATACCCTATTAAAACAGTAACAAATTTCTGTATATAAACGAAGATAATGCATTTCTATGGTTTCTATGGAGATTTCTCGAGTTTTAAAATTACTTCAAAACGGCACATTAAAAAATTATGGTTGCTTAGGAAAAGTTTAACTGCTCAGTTAGCTCTTTAGGATAAGACAATAAACCGAGAGTGTCCGCTATCCATCCAAAATAACACACTGTCGGTACGCGTAAAGTACATAGTAACGCAATTCCGCGAACTCGGTAAGTAAAAAAGTCTATTGGTCAAATATTCATCAGGGCTTCTTAACTCATTACAAATAGAGCATTATTTTTATCGATGACAATAAGAAATTAAAAGGAAAAACTGTATGTCCCATTGCTGGCATATCATCGGACGACGACCATGACGAAGTCTCAGTCGAAGGAAGAATCAGAGTCAGTGAAGTTTATTATGAAACGTTCAATTGCTCCGTCTACCCTGCCATCAATTTGTAAAAATCTATCATCCTCTTTTACCGTATAGTACTGCCCGCCCGGCGCCATGCCGCGCATGACAACAACTGCGTGCCTCGTACCACGAAACTCAGTGCGCGCGGCTATAGAGACGCCCCTCATACAGTTTGCGATAGTTAAGCGACAGTCGCTATTTCAAGATGATATCATAATATTTATCAACTCTCGGCAAACAGACTTTATCTGTCTATAATATACTATTAAGGTGCCGTAGAGATACAAAGATAAATTTACCCTCGTGTTCTTATTTTAACTTTACTTTGTTTCAGTTGCAGTACAATAATATCGAGGAAATTTAACAAAGGTAAGAGTTCATTTTTTAATTCAGATTGTAAGCGCACCATGTTCAAAAAAAGTTAGAACCAAGACCGGGCATGTACCGGGCCTCGCATAATAAGCAGAACCTGGATAAATTATGACCGAATTATTTAGAAAAACTGAAGGAGGTTCTCAATTCGACACCATCACCATCGACTGTGTGTAGAGGTTAAGGCTAGAGATGCAACAGATATCCGGTCACTATCCGGTATCCCGCGTATCCGGGCATGATTTTACCACCCGGAGTCTGGGCGGATACCAGTTAGTGAGTCGGTATCCGGCCGGATAGGTACCGGATATCAAAATCTTGGATCAAAAATAGGATATAACAAATAAAAAGCCATCATAAATAAACAATATCAAAGTCAGATACACAATTGAAGCTAAGTTTCTATTAATTTACACATTAAACTTCATTTAACATCATGTGGTACCGTTAGAATATTCCCAACTGACGTAATAAAGCACGTATTGACCCTCAAAGGGACTTCCGCGCGAAGGCCGCGCAAAGTAACACAACTTTAGAGATAGCTTATCTGCACCCGGATATCCGGCGGATCGGCCTATGGGCAATCCCGGTTATCCGGATATCTGGTAACCGGCCAAACCACTATCCGTTGCATCCCTAGTAAAGGCATATTTATTTGTTTTTTCTTAATGAATTTGGACCATATTAGCCTAGAATGCGTGGCATGTCGTAAAAATCGACTAAGGGACGGGTCCTCTCCAACATGGTGGACGATGGGCGATGGGCTGATCACCTGTCACCATACGGTTCATCATACCACCTTAGGACTAATTAATCGAACGTGGCCACAAGTAGTCTTGTGGCTCTGCCCACCCCATTAGGGATTTCGGGCGTGATACTATGTATGTATGTATGTATTTGGACCGAAAATTAAATGGGTTTTATTAAGATGAGGAAGGGTGTTTTCCAAGAGACACTTCTCAATTTAAATTATTTTCACTTTAGACGCAAAGGGATACCGTAATATTGTTCAACTTGATAAATGTACCTATTAGATACAACAGATGGGTACAATTTCGCACGCTAAGGATACAGGATGTCCCGTTTCGAATATTTCAATGCGAAGAGGGTAGTAAAAATATTTTAAATACTTTTTCACAATTCCGGGATTCCCGTGACTGGTTTTGTATGAAAAACCTCAAAAATCTCGGGCTTGGCCCATACAATGAGTACCGGATTTGCAAGCTCTTGGGACGTACACAGGCTGACGACGATTCTCGAAATCGTAAGTGATTAGTAATAAAAAGGTACAAAAACATCTTTGCAACAACCCCGAGGGAAATCCCTCATCCGTCGTAAAAAGACGTAACATCTGCCTTCATTGCCATAATGAATCATATTATCCACATCCGACATACTTTTTTACTTTAACAATATTATTAAAGAAAGTACGCCATTTCTGTGATCTCCTAAACCGTTTTAAGATTTTTTGTATGTTTTATGATCTCTAGGCTGCCGCACCTTTTAAAAAAAATGAATAAATGTCACATATATATTGTTTAAAAGTGAATTTTAGTTTTATTGTGAGGGGGGATAGGAGATGGGGGGACGGAATGGTGGTACAGGGGATGGGAGAATATACCTTGGGTTCTCGTCACTCACGGTACGAATCACAATGGAAAGCATTTTTTTATATTGTAAACATGTTTCTGACCTGTACAGTCGAGGTCAAAAATATCTACGAGGGCAAAGTGGTCAAAAATATGTATGAGGACAAAGTCGTCAAAAATATGGAATCACAACTTTATTGTCAAAGAGCGCTCAGATACTTTTGCCCCTTTGTATATATATTTAAGACCTCGACTGTACCTTATGTTACTTATAGGATTATTTATGAACATTTTAAAAATGAAGGTGGATTATCCATATGTAAACAAGAGCGCGTAACAACATCCTATAAAAAAAATATTATTAAGAGGAGTGTGAACCTACGGCTTTTTATAAAAAAGGCAATAACGATTTCCAGCACTTAAATGTTTTGACCAATTTTTGATAGGTTGTCAATCAGAACAAAACCTAGATTTGGTTTTTCATTATAATCAATCAATTCAGTTTTATTGCTGTTTCGGTATTCTCATACAAAACTAATTTAGGCGATTATTTAACTTTGTTGATCTTTAATCCAGCCGCGGATTTTCGCTCATGATCAATATAGTGCATTCTTATTAAGGAAGTCACAAGTCTATAAGAGTTGTGGGCATGCCCATCGTGCTCACAGAGGTGGATCCGCGCTTGTTTTAATCAATGTTACAAAAACGTAAAAAACTAGACCTTATTCTGAGTTAGCATTTAAGGTGTAGGCATACCATTGTGTGGTTCACAGTCCTCTTAATTATGTCCATTTCACCCTTTTTCGCCATACTTGATACCCAAATAATACATAATTTCTTGGTCTATAAAGCTATATTTGATAAGCAAAGCAAATTCGCAATGTTCAGAACAGTCGAGCGAAACATTTGTCTGATCTTTGTTTGAGAAGTTCAGTACTTACGAAGCTCGTTAAATTAATACGTATGGTTTCATCTCTACGCGTTATTGAAGCAATGATTAGGCACCCTTGTGGTGTTTTGAATCTGTTTCCTTCACAATTTGCTGCTTAAATATTTATTTGTATGAGTACTTACTCTACAAAATGCTAGAGAACCCCCACACTAGCGTTTTTCCAGCGTCGGCGTCAGCGCCTGCGTAGCGTTGACGCGACGCTCGCACGGCTGACATTGCAAAACACATTCCCGTAGCCCCTCTGCCCATCACCACCTCACACCACCCTTAGTTACAACATTGGTGATGTCTAAAATGAAGTCACCATCCGAAGACGAGTTTGATACTGAACTTTTTATACAGGAAATAAGCACAAAAATGTCTCGTATTGTGGGATATATCTAAAAGAGATTATAGTGATCATGTTCTTAAAATTAAGCCACGACACGCTGCACTGACGCTCGAAAGACGCCCCTGGCGTCGCAGCGCCACTGCGCGAACGTCGCGTCGACTCGGCGCGGGCGCTGATAAAATACCGACGCTCGAAAAAAGCTAGTGTGGGAGGTCTCTTATTTTTCTCTTTAATAAAACATCCTACTCACATTATAAATGAGAAAGTCTCCATTCCACACTTGTGACACGAGTCCGTGACCATGTTAGAAACGCGTGTTGGTGCTGCTTGTGTGCACGGTATTTGTTACGATAACACGACGTATGTACTGTCGCGATCTAACTACTTAGAGCTGGTTCCCACTTGTGGGGTGTCGGATCCGACAAAAAATCGGGTGTCCTGGTCGCAATATATTTGATATGAGGCTGTTCACACTTATCAGTGTCGTGTAAATGTGAACAGCGTCATATAAATTGTATTTCCACCAGGACACCCGATATTATGTCGGATCCGACACCCAACAAGTGGAAAACAGTCTAAACCTATCCCGAGCACCTGAAGTAACGGCCGATCATGGAATAACAGGTGGAAATTGCATTATGTAACGAGATGTAATTGTGGACGCGGGTCTGTGTGCATGCACTAATGATACATTTCACGAGCCGATCCAATTAAAGTCGGTCTTTTCAAAAGAAGTCCGCTATTATCCGCGTGACCAGGAGAACACACTTGCATTTATGTCACGCGTCGAAGCGCGCCAGTTGACATTGTCATTATTGCTACGGTCACTTTATTGTATAAAGAACAAAATAAAAAATGTACATAATACGAGATGTACATTCGAGGTCATATAGTACATTGTGCATCTAGGGCCGTAAGAAGGGGATAACTAACGAGAGTCTGTTAGAAGCCCGACGCCGATAGGCGAGGGCTTTTATGACTCGAGTTTGTTATCCCCTTAATGCCCGTGATACACACAATGTCTTTCATCACATTTGCGAGGAAATGAAATAAAAATTAGACAAAAAAAGTATATATATTAATTTTATTTCCATTTTACATCGTGAATTAATCAGATGGGCGTTCATAAACTGAGCGTACGTTGCGATCAGCGCGGGGCAGCTCCGCCGGCTTGCGGGTCGCGCGCCCCGCCGGCTGCGGCTCGCCCCGCCGTCAGCGGGAGTTATAACCCATACAAAATCCATAACTGCCCTTGGGAGGTAAGTAGGCTACAGCTGCTCTGTACGCCTGCGTATAATAACAGCCTTTCCGAGCAAGTGTGACGAAAAATATATTATATACGTAATATAAATAAATCCCCGAGGGCACTTACGCCCTTGACAATAGAGTCGTATTCACATATTTTTGACCACTTTGCCACCGTTGATATTTTTGAACTCGACTGTACAGAGTTGAACTTTTCAGTATGCAACATGTAACGCAATAATGAATTTGAATTTGAATGTATCCCTTTGATATTAGCGCAAACGATGATTCTATCAAAAGTTTGTAGGCGAAATGAAAATGTTGTAATATAAAAAGTATGGCAACTGGAGGAGGTACCATTTATACCAAGTTCAAACCATGCTCTTAACATATCTCTATTTATAAGACATGCGTAAGACAAAATTCCTAAAGACGAATGAAAAATTTTAGTAAACGGCCTTAGCTCTTATAATAATGATTAATTTGGGGCCACTTCGAAACGTCGCTTAAATTTAAAATTTCCTAAATTTTAAATAAGAATCGTCAAATTTAGTTTGTATAGCACCAAGCTGTCAAAATCGAGTCTGACATTATAATGTGGTTCTTTTTTTCAAGTCGTGTTTTTTAGTTATTAGTATTTATTTATTTATTTCTAGATAACAGGGCCAATTCGAAACAGCGTCTTCTAAATTTAAAATTTCTAAACTTAAAATGAAAACGTCATACTCGATTTTGTATGGCACCCCGCTGTCAAAATCGAGTTTGACGTTCCTTATTTGAAGTTTAGCGAACACACTTTCAAATTGGTCCGAATGAATGTCAAATTTTCTACTGATAAAAAAAAATGATCATAATTATATTTGGTCTGACTGACAGATCTTTGTAAAATCCAATCATTTCCCTATAAAATCATTTAATTTTTAGGGTTCCGTAACTCTAAAAAAAGGAACCCTTATAGGATCACTTGTCTGTCCGTTTGTCCATCTGTCCGTTTGTCTGTGTGTCAAGACGTTTTTCTCAGTAACAGGTCGAGGTATCAAGTTGAAATTAATATCAAATATTTAAGTCTGCAATCTCTTAAAGCTGTGAAAAAACAACTTTCTAAGTGACCCCAAATTAAAAGATATGGCCGTTTATTTTGATAATTTCAAGGGAATCCAAAGGGAATCAAAGCCTATAGGGTACTTCCCGTTGACCTAGAATTATGAATTTTGGGAAGAAGCAGTGTTTTCCAGCACAAGTAAAGGAAAAATTCCGTAAACCGTATTTGTAATTACATCACATAAAAAAATGTTAAACGGAATAACCTTTGCAAAGTCGTATCACACTCGACGATTGCACGAAGATAGGAGTTTGCGAAAGTTATTTTTTGTCTTATTTCATAGATAGGCTGTAAATGGTTACGTGGTTTGTTAAAAGCCATTTCTTTTTTTTAGGGTTCCCTACCTACAAGGTACTGTCTGTGTTTCGTAGTTAAGTACGGGACCCACGGCGCGCGAGTCAGAATCGCTCTTGAAGGGTTTTTTCTTAATTAAGTGTATCTTTGAAATGACTTCAGGCGTTCTCGCGTATCACGCTAAAACTAACGGACGGAGTGATAGCTTTTATCCCGGGTCGGGATATAGGATACACTTTATCCCGGGATATCATAGGGTTCCTGTAGGATAGGTAAAGAATAGTATCTTATGAATAATTTATAAAAAGTTCGCGCAAACGAATCATGGTCAACCATATGATCTTAATGCAGCATTGTGTAATTATTTAATAATTCAAAATTCTCGCAACATTCCTGTTTTGTGACAATATATTTTTTTATATATTATTACACGGGTTTTATAGATTCACACCTATAACCTTCGCCGTAGAACTCGCGTTTACCTGAAATGTAAATATTTTTGATTATAATTTAATACAACTACAACAAATAACCAATACATATAAAACAGTGCCGTGACTCACTTATAGACAACGCACAGCCTAAACGGGTGGTCCTACAGGTTTGAAAGGAGGAGATATTTCTCGAGTACCCTAGAGGTGCACTAAGGAGGAATTTTTTGAATTTCCATCCCTAAAGTGGTGATAAATATGGTATGGAAAATACCGCGGGCGAAGCAGTGGCGGGTCCACTAAGTAGTTATTTATAAAACAAGAAAAATGAACAAGAAAATTCTGCTATGCCGGTCGGTATCGACATAGGTAGTAGTCAGTAACACCTTTAAAGCGTAACGCACACAAAATGCGTGTGCGGGTCGGGCGCGGGTGTTTTCATTGAATTTACCCGAATCGCGTCCGTCACGCGCACGCGTTCTGTGTGATGTCGTCCATATACATTCAAGAGAATACAACCGCGTCCTACCCTCGCACGCGTTCTGTATGCATTGCGCCTTAGGAATCTCTAGAGAATCACATGGCTGGGGTGTAATTCTCTTAAACAACACAGGCGAACACACAGGCGAGCCTAACATGACCCGTCAGTGAGTATAAAGTGTATTTTTGTGCGTGTCTTCTACCTTGGTTGTATTTCGACGCAACCGGCCACGGATGTAGGTATCTATCTCCGCATAATGCCTACGAGTGCGCGGATCAATTTATGATTGTCGTTTGAATTATAAAACGAAATGAGCGAAGTGATTTGTTAGAGGATAACATAAAGCGGCAATTACACTGAGTCGTGCAACAGTGTAAAGAACACGGTATTCGGTCGCATTCGGCGAGCGACAGCTACAACCGCCTAATTAGGTGACCGCAGTAATGTACAAACGGCGTCTGTCAGCCGCATTAGGTCACCCAATGCGGCGAACGCAGATCAATCGATAAAGTAAAACCTGTATGCAAATATATACTCATGATATAATTGGCACTGGCCACTTATATTTGAAGTTGTCATTGAATATTGTTTGTCATAAATAACAAGTAAATAAGAAACGTCAGATGTATGACGTTGTAGTTCGGCCGCCGCATTCGGCGACCGCATTAGGCGGACAGACTAGTGTAAAGACGACGTTCGTTGAACGAATCCGTTTAAAGAGTGGTGCGGCCACCGCAGTTGACGGACAGACTAGTGTAAAGACAACGTTCGTTGAACGAATCTATTTAAAGAGTTGTGCGGCCACCGTAGTTGGCGGACGGACTAGTGTAAAGACGACGTTCGTTGAACGAATCCTTTTAAAGAGTCGTGCGGCCACCGCTGTAGGCGGGCAGACTAGTGTAAAGACGACGTTCGTTGAACGAATCCGTTTAAAGAGTTGTGCGGCCACCGTAGTTGGCGGACGGACTAGTGTAAAGACGACGTTCGTTGAACGAATCCTTTTAAAGAGTCGTGCGGCCACCGCAGTAGGCGGACAGACTAGTGTAAAGACGACGTTCGTTGAACGAATCCTTTTAAAGTGTCTGCGGCCACCGCAGTAGGCGGACAGACTAATTTGAAGACGACGTTCAGTGGCCGAAGTAGTTTGAAATAAGTTTGGCGACCGCATTAGGTGAACGACTCAGTGTAATTGTCGCTTAACTGGGCGTCACAATTATAGTTAATAGTATAAAAGTTGATTTTTGTATTTACCATCATAATAACTTATTCCGTATATTGGATACTTATGATAGTAAATCCTCTCCAAGCACTCTTTAAAGTCCAATTCACATTGACTCGCAAATCTTTGATGGGATGAACTGACGAAATAGTGGTTATACACGCATATCGGCCTTATGTGAGCCCTGTCGAGAAAACATTGAAAAATTATCATCACGAACAAAAAAACGATTATATTCTAGAAACAGAACATACTTTTATTCTAGAAAAAAATGAAACCCATGAAATTGTGTACAAACATCCATCTACACAGGTGAAACCGCGGGGACTGCTAGTATAGGTACACATATGAATACATAATTTACACATAAGTAACTTAATAAATAAATAACCTCGTCCTTTATTGAAGTCGGTTAATAAAAATAAATATACATGTACATGTAATTACATATTATACAGAAATCAAATTGAGGTGTCTGTTTGGAATGTGAAAATAACAGCTCTTTACTACATACATATGAAAGTACATAGGTACTTATAACAAGAAATATTTAACAATTTACTTGTCTGTGTGACTGTTTGTTCCGGTTAATTCCTGTAACGGCTAGACCGATTTCGACGGGATTTTCACTGGCAGATAGTTGATATAAGGAGTAACTAAGGCAAGTTTTAGTTGAGAAAAGGGAATCAGGGTTCAGCCGAAACATGGAATAAAAAATAGAATACTTTCATGCCGGGTATCTAGTTATTTATACGTTCTCTGTCGTTGGTAATGTCACCTAGGGGCCACTGCAAATCAACCCCAAGCCACAAAAGAGATAGGTACAGAAGTCAATCACATGTATGTACTTCACTTTTCATGCCTACGCTCGGCGGTCGCTCTAGGGTTGTCAACTATGGCTTATGCACAAAAAACTATCGTGGTAGTGGCACTCGTATCTAGTTGATTTATTGTTGAGAATGAAACGGGAAGAATGGAAATATAAATTAGTAATATAAAATACCAGTACCTATAGCCCGTAATAGCAAAAAACTTTTCGTACAAAACAAAAAAATAAACCTGCCTACTATTACAATACAAAAAGTTTACAGAACAGAAACATACAAAATTTTACGTTTGTCAATTTTCACTATCGAAAATCCTTAATAACTTGTAAACGGATTAGCCTAGTTACACAATTTCCATTGCCCTATCCGTTTTAGACCTAAACCTATCAAATGACACTTAAAACAATACAATATCTACACAAACAAAAAAACATGTTTTCAACTTGCGTAAGGCGGCATGAATTTATCCTACAAAAATTTAGTTATCTACTTCGTTTATACCGATTCAAAATAGGAAACTATTATATAAATCGATCTTAGATATATTCTTCGGGGGCCGGGGCGGGGCGCTTACCTAACTACCTAACTGTTCTGTGTAACGGTAAAACGAACCATTGAAATACAAGCACCTCTCTGAAACCAACCTCTAAAAAACGAAAATTCACCGTTTAATGTTGAATTTAAACAACCGTCCACGGAACAGTTATAATAACTTTATTTTTGTTGCTCCATTATTGCACAAAAAAGTTCACAGACGCGCGTGTGAAGCGGACGGTAGTCGCGTTAGCAATCCTCCCAAACAGTCCGAGATATTGTGTTCGTCAGCAGTGTCTATGTGTGCGTTTGTTCGAGCGCACTTGTATGTAGATTGTCTTCTGTACCTATCTCTTTTGTGCCCAAGCCTCGCCACGGTGTAACGCTCAGTGGCACCCTTTACACCTTTCAGCAGTTAACATTAATTTGTTATTATTATTATTCAAAAATGTTGACGTAAACCCTCGATTTCGGAATGAAAAAGAATTACAGCAAATAATTCCTAACAAACAAAATCGTCGTATAATTCCAGTCCTATACGATTTCAAGTTCTGTAACAGTTATTATACATACATACATAGCATCACGCCCGAAATCCCTAATGGGGTGAGCAGAGCCACAAGACTACTTTTGGCCACGTTCGATTAATTAGTCCTAAGATGGTATATGATGAACCGCATGGTGACAGATGATCAGCCCATCGCCCATACAGATAGTCCACCATGTTGGAGAGGACCCGTCCCTTAGTCGACTTTTACGACATGCCGGGATGATAAGCATCTGCACGCATTCTATGCTATTTCTTCACTCCCAGTGCAGCAGAGGAACAGTTATTATGGTGGTCTTTAATTACTGATATATATCTTGAAGTTATAAAGATGAAGAAGAGAAAGAAGTTATAGAGAATGATTACGAAGATTTTGCTAGTTAGGAATACCTTAATTTGCTTCAATTAATTTTCATTTTCATTCCGGTCACCCTAAACGAGTAAAATGGGTCCAATTCGAAACGGTGCCGCCTAAATTTAAAGTTCCCTAAACTTAAAATAAGAAAAGTCAACGTTTCTCATTTTAAACTATATACGCCTCCGATACCAGGAGATCACATGCGTGTTGTCGACCCTTTTAAAAACGAATGACTACCTTCTTGAAGAGCCTTTATTGTAGTCCCCTGGGAAACCTCGGCGGGAAGCCTCCACATCCGGACTGTTCGTAGGAGTAAATTTCTCTGAAGCCGCACTGTGTGTGACCATTTAGGCTATGTACGCACTGTCCGGTTAGCCGCACTGCGGCTGGCCGTCCGGCTAACCGCAGCCCCAAAATTGTATGTACCGTATTAATCTATCTATTCGCACTGCTATGCGGCCGCCGCCCAACCACTGCGCACACTGGGAGCGCTGCGGCCCGACTGGCGGCTAACCGGACAGTCGCTATGCGCACAGTGCGGATGCATTGCGGTTGCTAGTTTCCGGTTGCCGGCCATTGAAGCCGTACGTGTACACGCTCGTACCTACAAGCAAATAGGGATGCATCCAGAATCTATTTGTCTGTTTGTTTCTTTTTCTTTATATTACGCGTATAAATATAATAAATTCGGCTCGCCTCGACCGCTAACCACGACGGTTTCTAGACGCAGGTTCCGTTTACGGTTGCCGTCACACGGTTAACCGCAATTGCAACCGCATCCTACGGTCAGCTGTAGTGCTGCTAACCGGACAGTGCATATATAGCCTTAAGTTCAAATGTGTGAGGATGAACTCCCTGCCGATGGCGAGCAGTGCGAAGGACCTTTAAATTTAGGCGACACCGTTTCAAATTGGACCCATTATTTGTATGAGTAACAATAGAATGGTCTAGTTGAACAATCACCTGTCTAGTATACATCGTATGTTGAGACCGTAGCAGTCCTGATTTTCCTTCTTCAGAGGACCAACAACTGTCTCATAATCAATATCTTCAAACTCCCATAATGGCTCCGTTGCTGGGTTCAGAAAATTGGGTTCTGTGGTCTGAAGAAACATTGGTAAATTTGTTTTATTTACAAATATTTGTGCGTTGATTTTGGGCACAAACCTTCCCACGTGTGCCCACAACAACCAACGAAAGTGTCATTATAATCGGATCAAACGAAGAAGCAAACGAACAAATATTCAAGTTCCGTACCTCAAAAGGAAAAACGGAACTCTTATAGGATCACTCGTGTCTGTCTATCTGTTTGTCTATCCGTAATTTGCTACGAAACTACTGGACCAATTGAGTTGCAATTTGGTAGGTTTAGTAAACTATATCGTGTGATATCAAATGAAAGGGCTCGTTGTGAGAATCTTAAATATATTTCTTTATCAATTTAGGATAAATAGTGTTTTGACGTTATTTAGGAAAATAGGCAAAAATTCCCGCCTTATACGAAACTGCAGGGCCTACAATTTATGCTTGTCTATGGCTGCGTATTAATTTAGTCACACACATTATTCCTACGTAAAGATGGTCCCCTGATTATTATTAGGTATTATTGCAAAAAAATGCATTTAATTTACCGGTACTGGAGTTGTAGTTGTTATTAAAGCATCTAAAAAAGCACCAGGCTTTATTCTCTGTCGTCTGGAATCTTCAGCATCTGCTGCGAAACTCCTAGTAACGGCAAATTCTGCTGAAAAAAAAAACAATGAGTATGTAAAACGCTTGAAAAATGATAGGTATATAAAATAAATAATAACTTTACATTCGCCGACCTAAACCAGAATAATCCTTTTTTTTTCACGTAGTGGAAATGCTTTATGCGTCGTCACCCCCGACGGACTCACCCCTGGGGGCATACCGTCTAAAACCACTCCGGCGTTTCCCTCATGGCTGTTGAGTGGGGACGCCATGGGATCGCCGAAGCATGCAACCACGACGCCCCCCAGCTCGCTCCGAAGAGCCACCGTCAAAGAGGATCAGTAGGGTTCGCCAACACTATACCTTTCCCCAGACAGATAGAACTGTGCAATGGGCCCCTAACCCTAGTTCTACAAGGGGGCTCGGGCGATGGGCAAACAGAAGTTCGCGATTTAGATGTTTCTTTGCTTCAATTTTTATTTTTATTATTATGACCCTTAGAAACTTTATACATCTCTAAGTCACTTAACTTTTCCAGACGCGGAGACTATACATCTCCCTTATTAGTTATTTATTAGAATTAATTTGTACCCATTAGGTTTTTAAGTTGCACATTTTGTGTTAGTTTTTAGATAAAACTGTACTGCCAAAGTTGAAAAAAAGACTTACTGCTGAGTTTCTTGCGGCGTTTCTTCTCAGCAGATGTCACCTTTCGAAGCGCTGGTAGATTCAGACATGTAAAAGAGCCCAGGTGGCCTACTTGCAAAATAAATATTTTCATTTTCATTTTTGCATTTTCGCCCGGTTCGCCTTCTCCCCCAGCCGTCTGCGTGCAGCGGGGAAGCTTTCCAGGATCAGCTCGGTTGGCCTACCACAACCGACCTTACCGTCCCTTCAAACGACCCCGGCCGCACCCGTCCCATATCAGCAGTGTCCTCTGGAAACCAGAATAATCCTGTAGCATGGCACCGTCAACACAAAGGTATACCCTATTGTTAACAGTATTTTACGTGGTGGTAATCGAACCCTGGACCTCTAGTTTTGAAGCATACGCTGCGCGGTGGTAGCATTCGTTCGGCCTGAAATTAATTACGAGCCCACATATGCTGAAGTCGTAAAGATTGGCGATCTGGATTTCAACACCAACAGGGGCTACGTGTTTGTTCTTTGAATATATTCAACTTGAACATTTCTTTTTGAAATGCTTAAACAGTAAAACACGATTAGTAATAAAAACCTCCATGCTTTTATTTTAGCAAACATAACGCTTTTTAACATAATCAGATTAAAACTGACCGTACTCAACCCCTGAAGAAGGACTCCATATGAGTTCGAAACATGTCGGACTATTTCTGACAATAAATCGTGAGTAAAGCAGTGCTTATTTCTAGCTTTTTAACATGTTTTTGGTTGAATCTTCGAAACCCTATGGTCTTTAACGATGTTTTTTTGGTTAAATAGTCGATTAAAAATAACTTCTCAATTCGCTAAAACTGTTTTCTTTTTATAGATGTTGCGGTTCTCTAGTAAACAGTAAATTAACAAATAAAAAAAACGTCTCCGAAAACCCTTTGAAAAGTAGGAAATAATGATTGGCCTTCATAAGTAAATTACCTTGAAAGGTCAGATATATTGTTGATTAAATACATGGATATCGGTGTCAAGTAAATGAACACATAGTATGAGCACAGAGTCAATATAAGATACAGAGGTCCGACGAAGCCGTCTAGACAGAGCAATCGTCTGGGTATGCGGGGCGAGAGGGCGACCCAAACTGGCCTCCGTAATTTGGGACCGGTATTTCAAGGGCTGTCGTGTCTCGCTCGCGTGTCATATTAATATTATTAATAACTTGATACAGACGACATAAAATCTTCAGGGAACGTTATGGAAATTTGATAGTAAATTCTAAAATACTTCATAGAAAATTCTAGAACCCTCAGGGAATCTTCTAGAAAATTCATAGAACATTCTACTAATGTTGTAGAATCTTCATAGAAGCTTCTAGAAACTTCTTCAGACTACAAAGAAATTTCCAGAAACCTCATAGAACCTTTTAGAAACTTCTAGAAACCTCATAGAACGTTCTATAAACCTCATGGTATCCTCTAAAAACTTCATAGAACATTCTAAAAATGTCCTAGAATCTTCATATAACCTTCTAAAAACTTCTTCATACTTCATAGAAATTTCTAGAAACTTCATAGAACCATCTAGAAACTTCATGGAACTTATGGTTGTTATGTATAAAATAAGGTTCTTATTAGTAACATTATTAAAATCAAACGTTAATTTCAATCAGAGGAATAATGACTGCCGGCGCGGCGTCAAACACTTCGAAGACTTAAACTTATGTGGTACGAATTGTAACTATTTTTATTTTCACTATTTCTTAACAACAGATAACCACGGTGAAGGAAGATAATACGATCTTAAGCTGCAAAATACAAAAAGCGACTTCAGCATCACCCCAACAAATTGGCTGAGCAGCTCACAATACCTGACCACCTGAGACGACTCAATAGGAGAACAATCCATGAACTGGATAATATAAATTAAATTATCCAGCTACCGATAGAGAGGCTTTTGATGGAGAGTCGACTCTACACACCTGAAGGACGCAACGCATCTGCTCATAGTCTATCGACTGATCGCAAGATATAACAAACAAAAAATAATAAATCTTAACAACACTTACCATAGTGTATCAATAGCAAAACGCTGATAACTTTCATTATAAACGTATCTGAAGAGTATAATGAGATTAATGCACGCCCGGACCTGTATTTATAAGTTCGATGTTATCTTTCGATCGATTCCATTTCCCTGTTTATGCGTTTTTAATTAAATCTTAAGAGTAAGCAGCTAGTTGGGTAACTGAGTAGCTCATGGTTTTAGATTTTAAGTGCCACAACAATCTCGCGATCTCATTACGTTGGGACAAACACCACCATACTAACTAGAATAAAAACCGGACAATTGCGAGTTAAACTCGCGTGGAGAGGGTTCCGTTCCGTACATGATTATCTGCAATAGACTATATAGACTTCTTATAGGTTTTCCTGTAATTTATAGGTAAAGAACTATTTTCAGTATTTTTTTCAAAATTTTAGCCCCAGTAGTTTCGGAAATAAGGGGGGGGGGGGGGGGGAATGGCCAATTTTCGCCTATTTTCCTAAAAAACTTCCATACTTTTTTACTTAAAATTCAGAAAAATATATATTTAAAGTCCTCACAATAAGCCCTTTCATTTGATATGTCACACAATATAGATTGCATAACTTTTTTTTTAAATTTTCTGATTTACCCCCGAAAAGTGGCCCCCATGTTTAAAATTCATATATTTACGTCACGCGTCCGTGTTGCGGTCACTGACTTACATATGCATACCAAATTTCAGCTCAATCGGTCCAGTAGTTTCGGAGCAAATTGGCTGTGACAGACGGACAGACAGACAGACAGACGCACGAGTGATCCTATAAGGGTTTCGTTTTTTTCCTTTTGAGGTACGGAACCCTAAAAACGTATATAAACTGTATTAACTACTTTTGTGACGTAAAGACGAACGTAAATATTTGTTTTTTCAATTGTTCTTAAAAGTGTACTTCTTCTAAGACGAAGACAATTGGCCCTACAGCCAGAAAAACTTATTTTATTACATTTACTTTAATTTATTTCCCTTCGGTGTTCTGTATAAACAAATATAAATTAAGAGAATTATTAACAAAAACCTTACAAAATGCAATAATGTTAAGCAGTACATAGTCTCCGACCCAAGCCTAATGTTTCATGTTGAGGCGGGAAAGCGAGAAAGGAGAAGAAGAACAAACCGAAATATGAACCTGCAACCCTCTGCAGGAAAGAGACGCATGTCAGACCACTAGGCCTCATTAATACTCTTTTTTTAAAGACACTACCATTATCGTATTGATGATGGTGTTTTCCATCTCACACTGCCCTTCTTTAAATGTATGTGTGTATTAAAGTTGCCATACGTGAAGTTACCACTTTTAACAGTAAGTAGGTCACCCCAATTCTCGGTTCTTGTGAGATGAAGTTACTTGTGAGATTAATGTCTTGTTTGGTCACCGCATAATTGTTCCGGGTAGCAAGTCGCGTCGGCGCAATTACATCCAGCTGTCGGACGGCGCGGGAGCGCGCGCGTCCGCGGCGTGCCGGCACTCGCCGCTGTGCGCCATGCACGCCGCGCTCAATGGGCTGCTGCGCACAGATCCGCGCGTCGACCTGTTCGCGGACTCTTGGCCCAAATTAACAACCAATTGCCTCGCTTTCTGCGAGAATCGATGATAATTTTAATTTGTTATTAATATGTAATTTTAATCTTATATAATCTTTAATATACTAGTCAATATTTTTTTTTTTATGTCATTGACTGACAAACGAGCTGACGGCCCACCTGATGGAAAGTGGTCACCGCCGCCCATGGACATCTGCAACCCCAGAGGTGCTGCCAATGCGTTGCCAGTCTAGGGAGGATGGGGAATGGGGATGGGATGGGGACGAGGGAATAGGCCTCCGGATCTCGTCACTCACCGTACGAAACGCAATAGCAAGCTATTACTTTACGCCGATATTCTGTGAGAGTGTGGAATTAATAACTATTATAGCTAATATAACTTAACACTACTAACCTAACGAGTGTAATTGGTGTATGCCGTTCTTGTTATTGATAAATAAATAACTAAAATGTCAGAATCATACAGTTGTGTCAAAGGCGGGCGACGCTCGTATGCACTGATATTTAATAACGAACGGCCCAAAAAAAAAAACAGCCAGCCAGCCAGTACTTCAATGCCGGCCACATATACAAACGAAACGAATGCAAGACCTACATACATTTACTAGGGTTCGTCATACATTCGAAAATGTCTGAAAGGAACGCGCTCAATCATGTCGCATCACGTGATCGAGCTCCAAGGAATTCCGTAGATAAAATTCGAATGTGTGTGTTGTTTGTACGGAATTACAAATACGATTTCCGTGTACGGTTTTCGAATATGAAAAACGAACGCAATTCTCGGTGCACTCAAGATAATGTCACTTGTGAGATTATACGTCAGTGCATACAAAGCGTCTATTCGGGAATGTCTAAGTGATACTGCAGCGACCCGCGAGCGAGACTCGCATCTCGGTCTTACGAATTACGCGTCATGCGGAAGAGTGGGATAAGAACTCTCGCTCGCGATTCGCTACAACATCACTAGCGTTCCCGAATAGAGGCGCAGTTCTGTCAAAGAACTGTGCAGAGCTGACATTTAATCTCGCATGTAAACAAATCTCGCATGCTCCGATAAAAGGGGTCCAGGACCCCAATTCTCGGTGTATTAGAGAAAATGACACTTGTGAGCTTAAGGATGTGTACCACGTCAAATCCGCAGTACATCTATTTGATTTTTCAAGTTTTGTTTCATTTGCACCAAATAACGGCAATGAGTAATTTTTTACGAATAATGATTTAAAATATACAAATTTTGTGATTACTGATTATTAATAATTATGTAACTGTTGAGAGGAGAGGTGCGAAGAGGCGCGTACAGAGAGATACACGAGTTTAGTTTTTTAATTATTTTTCGGTGGAGTGGCAACACTGTTTTTGTTGAGGAAAAAAAAAGATGTCGGACTGGAAGAAAAAGAAAAGTGTGTTTTAATAGAAAAGTTGGAATAAAAGAGTTACCTTAACATAGAAACAGTTATTTCTAAATCCTGGCAAAACAGTCAGAAGTGGGGTCTGAACATCAAGAATGAAACGAATTCGGAACTGGGATGCCGGCGGTCAGGCAAAACAAAAGAAGATCAAGCGATCACGTTCTCAAGCAAATGATGAGCATGACCAGGACATTGGTGAATCATATCAAGAGGCTCTGAAATCATTGGTGGATAGGAAGGTTGAGAAGGCGGTTAGGAGTATTCTGAATGGCGACGTCCAAGGATATAAGTCGAACACTAAAATGCAAAAGACTGAGCGGTTGATTCCCGATTTCGATCCGGACAGTAAAGATATTAATGTTGTGGGTTGGATTCAGAAAATCGAACAGCTGGGTGACATTTACGAATGGAGCGATGACTTGAAGTCATTTAATTTGCAGTCCAAACTTCAAGGACAAGCTCGCATTTGGTTTAATAGATTGGACTCTTATAACCACACATGGGAAGAGTGGAAGTCAATGTTGATAAAAGCTTTTCCGAGACATCACGATTATGCTACACTTATGGAGGAGCTTATGAATCGTAAAAAGTTGAATAATGAGTCCATGACAAAGTATTTTCATGAAAAAATTGCTATGTGTTACCGTTGTAAATTGAGTGATGAAGCAGCCGTTTCGTGCGTCATCCGAGGGCTGCCGCAAGAGTTACAGGCGAATGCTCAAGCTTTCCAATGTACACGTCCGGATCAATTGTATGAAGGTTTCTTATCTGCCTTTGACGGTTATCAGTCCATGTCCACAGCCAAGAACATTCATGCAGCTACTAGACAGCCGTTTCAGCAACTGGAACCATCCACGAGCCAAGTTGGCAAGGAGAATGTGCGCAAGACATTAAATGTACCAATTTGCTATAGATGTAATCAGACTGGACATGTGGCACCAAATTGCACATTGCCTGATAAACGCAAGTGCTTCAGATGCGGCCAGATGGGACATGTGGCGTCTAGTTGCACTGAAACGGGCAAAACCAGCCAAGAAAAGAAGGTGCAGATTATGTCAAATATGAATGACATCTATAAGAAAACTGCATGTGTTAATGGAATTCACATGAAGGCCTATATTGACACAGGTAGTGAGTTGAATATCATGGCCAAGAACGCAGCAGATGCAATCAAGTTGCAGATTACACCTTCGAACATCATGTTAAAAGGGTTTGCCGGAGGTTCTGTAAAGGCTAGTGGGGAAGTTGAATTTAAACTATGTGTTGACAGTATTCAACTATATACAACGGCAGTAGTCACTAATGTTGATCTTGGAGATGTTATTTTGATTATTGGCCAACCAGTCATTAACAATGAAAATGTCATATTAAATGTTTTTCAAAACAAATCAGAGTTGAGCATGATACCTGCTAATGAAGTTGCATTTATTGATGCAATTGAAGAAGTGGAGCGTTTTAAAGTTCAAGCAGCTGATTACACTGAAGCACCTGTGGGTGACAGTTTGGTTAAAGTTTACATTGATGCAGCCTCACCAGGAGACCTTTGTACCAAACCAAGGCAGTATACCATGGGAAATGAGAGTTATGCTATAGCTAGTACAGTTCTTCGCAGCGGTAATGGTTACTTGCGAATTTGCAACATGGGAGAGGCGCCTATCAAATGGCAGAAAGGAGACACCATTACCCGGGCGGAACGGTGTGAAGTGGAGGTTGAGGTGAGAACAAATATTTTGTCTATGAGGAGAGGTGCGTCTGAGAATTATGAAAAAATTGGGGGTGTTCCATTAGATCTAGTCAAAGTAGGAGATGTTGATATTGAAAGTAGGAAAAATTTGATGGATATGTTACAATGTTATGCTGATTGTTTTGCAAGTTGTACTAAAGAAATAGGTACTACCAATTTAGGGCAGATGCACATTAGTCTTACTTCTGACAAACCAGTATACAAGAAGCCATATAGGCTATCTCATTCGGAAAGGGAAATAGTGTCTAGAAAAGTAGGAGAACTAATCGAAGGTAACATTATTAGGGAATCCTCATCTGAGTATGCATCTCCCTTCATACTTGTACGCAAAAGTAATGGAGATTATCGCCTCTGTGTTGATTATCGGAATCTGAACAATATTACTGTTAAGGAGCGTTTCCCATTACCCCACATTGAAGACCAATTGTCGCAATTAGCTGGTAAAAGGGTTTTCACTAATTTAGATTTGTTTTCTGGTTATCATCACATAAGTATTGATTCAGAGTCGATAAACAAAACGGCATTCGTGACGCCGAATGGCCATTATGAATATTTAAAAGTTCCTTTTGGCCTTGCGAATGCACCCTCTGTCTTCATGCGGGTAATACAAAAATTGATTAAACTCATTGGTAGTAATGAAATAATAGCTTTCATGGATGATCTACTTTTGGCCACGGTTGACATTAGTGATGCACTACACTTGCTCGAAAAAGTTCTTGTTCAGCTGAGAAATGCAGATCTAAAATTAAATATGAATAAGTGTTCATTTCTTCAGTCTGAAGTAACATATTTAGGGCATGAAATCAACTCCGAGGGTATTAGGCCTGGTAATCGAAAAATTGAAGCAGTAGAAAAATTTCCTGCACCTACCAATTTGCATGAACTACGTCAGTTTTTAGGGTTGTGCAGCTATTTTAGGAAATACATCAGTCGATACGCTCTTCTGGCTAAACCGTTGTCGGACTTGACAAAAAAAAAACTGTGAATGGACATGGGGTAGTGATCAAATACAAAGTTTTGAAACCCTCAAGTCAAAACTGTGTTCGCGTCCTGTTTTAGCTCTATTCGACCCTGTCTTGCCTTGTGAAATTCACACAGACGCATGTAAAAATGGAATCGCCGGCATTTTGCTGCAAACACAGCATACTGGTGAACTGAAACCAGTGTTTTATTTTAGTAGGGTGACATCGCGTGAAGAGTCTGTGTATCATAGCTACGAGCTAGAAACTCTGGCCGTAGTAGAGTCGTTGAAACGTTTTCGAGTTTATATTTACGGAAAGCCTGTGAAAGTGGTTACTGATTGTTCTGCCGTACGCGACACATTAGTAAAAAAAGACTTAGTGCCCCGAATTGCTAGGTGGTGGCTCACTATCCAAGAATTCGATTTGTCCATTGAATACAGGCCTGGAGATCGGATGAGGCATGTCGACGCGTTAAGTCGAAATCCGGTTGAAATGTCAAAAACATTCGAGGTCGATAGTAAAGGGACCCGTGATGGTCACATCACTAGTTTGACGTGTGAGTCTGTATTAAAAAACGTTAGTGTCAATCATATTACTAGCGAGGATTGGTATTTAACTGTGCAAATGCAAGATGAAAAGCTGAGCCAAATTATTAAGCAGTTGACGGACGGAATTGCGAGTAGTGATATTACAAACAATTACAAAATAAAAGATAACAGGTTATATAGGAAAACTTTATATGGTGATCGTTTAGTTGTTCCGTCGTTCGCAAGATGGAAGTTTATGCACAGGTTTCATGATCAGATTGGACATATAGGATTAAAAAAATGTGAACAGTTGATAAAATCTGACTATTGGTTTCCTAAGATGACGCGGTTCATAAGCAAATACGTTAAGTCTTGTCTCGAGTGTGCATATGGCAAAGGAAACCATGGAAAACCGTCAGGTGAGCTGCATCCTATTCCAAAACCCTCCTCACCTATGGACACAATTCATATAGATCATTTGGGACCTTTTTCCAGGACTAAGAAAGGATATACGTATATTCTTATGATAGTAGATTCTTTTTCAAAATTCTTAATTGCTCGTCCAACCAGAACCATCAACTCTGTTGAAACGGTTGCCATTCTTAGGGATATGCTAAGCTTATTTGGTTATCCAAGGCAGGTGATATCTGATCGTAATCTCGCGTTCACAAGTAGAACTTTTAAAGAATTCTCACAAGAGTATCAGTTTCATCACACGTTGAATGCCATAGCGTGTCCTAGGGCTAACGGTCAGGTTGAGCGCTTTAACCGGACTCTACTTAATGCTATGCGCCCTCGAGCTAAAGACCCTAACATGTGGACTGAATGTTTACCTGACATCGTCTGGGGCATAAATAATACTGTGAATGAGAGTTTAGGCTATCATCCATATGAGATCATGTTTAACCACAAAGGTAAATTACTACCAAATTTAGCAGCACAGGGTAGTTCCGTACCAGTGCAACAGAAACGTACTGTTGCTCACAAAAACCTAGAAAATAAAGCCAGGCTTATGAAAAAGAATTATGACAAGCGTCATCAGCCTGAACAAGTGTTTGCAAAGGGGGATTTGGTTCTTTGGAAGCAGGCTCCAACTGGGGGAGAGGTCAAAAGTGTCAACACCAAACTGCAAGTTCTGTATTCAGGACCTTATATCATTCAAAAGGTCTTACCTAATGGGAGATATGAGATTAGGAGTGTTAAAGGCATGCGTGGTTATAAAAAGTTTACTGGCATTGTTGCGGCTGATTCTCTGAGACCTTATCGCAGTGCCCCTTCTTGTAGTGAGACTAGTAGTGATGAGGATGTTGTTACACGTGATGACTTAATTGATTTATTAGAAAGTTAATCCATATCTTGATGCACCAATTGCGGTGCAATTGTTACAGGATGGCCGACTGTAACTGTTGAGAGGAGAGGTGCGAAGAGGCGCGTACAGAGAGATACACGAGTTTAGTTTTTTAATTATTTTTCGGTGGAGTGGCAACACTGTTTTTGTTGAGGAAAAAAAAAAAGATGTCGGACTGGAAGAAAAAGAAAAGTGTGTTTTTAATAGAAAAGTTGGAATAAAAGAGTTACCTTAACATAGAAACAGTTATTTCTAAATCCTGGCAAAACAATTATTTAGTATGTGAAATAAAATTAAAACCTGATTTGAATACTCGAGTGACAACAGCGCTAGCGGCCATTCCCTACCGTTTGACGTTACGGTCCGGACACATGGAAATTCAATCAAGAATATTTCCATGGGAACAACGGACACGACATTTTTTTTTTCATCAAAAAATCGAAGAGAGTAAAAAATTATAGAAAATACATTTTCTGATTATAAAAGTACTACGGGATAGAAACATTTTTCTCATTTTCTTGTAATTTAATCAACTTCCGGTACAAATAACACAGGCACAGCACATAACACATGTAATCTTAAATGTCATTTATCTCCTTTAAAAGAACGGTAAAGTGGTTTTATTTTTTATTACACTAATGCAAAACAACTAATATTATCATACTATTCAATTTCAGCGAAAAATATACAAATCGATATATTGGGTATACATCCTTAAACGTCAGAGCAGACAGTTTAACACAAATCTACCTATGCACCCACGTTTCATCTCACATGTGACATTATCTCGAATGCACCGAGAATTGGGGTCCTTGAATAAACAAAATGTCATATCGAACATTTCTACATTGACGCATCCACTGTCCGGTCGACCCAGATCCGACCAATTGTGTTCAGCCCGATGCACTGTCGACTGGTTACTTTTCAGAACTCATATGTCGCCAAATATTGTCCCAAAATTGGACTTTATTATCACGTTATCAAGGTTGATTTGCAATTTTAAGCTAGTGTGAGATACGAGTAAAACAGATCGCTAATTATCGGTAATGGATTTCGGATATGGTGGTGCAGGGTTATAGATTAGAACGCTGATTCCAAATGCAACTGTACGCTTAGATTATAGGGTTCAAAGTAGATTGATTGGTTCTGAATTTGGGCTTGTGGTTTTGCGAGTAAAGGTTGGTGATTCCGGCGATGTCAATCTGAATTAGAGACCGGCAATGACCTGATTGCTGGCTAGATAGAATGTTATCACAATCGTTTCGTTTTATTTTATACTAGCTCTGCCCACGCAGTCGCGTTCGCGTAGTATGATTATCGTTATTCCCTCGGGAACTTTTCAATTTTCAGGGATAAAAAGTAGCCTATGTGTTAATCCACGGTATAAGCTATCTCAATTCTAAATCTGTCTAGCCGTAACGGGAAGAGATAACAAACATACACACACACAAACTTTCGCATTTATAATATAGTAGGATAGGATAGGATAATATTAGTAGGATGGATTGAAGATGAGTAGCGAGCGAATGATTTAAACGGGGCGCGTAACGATAGTTATAAAAATATTTGATATTATATTAGTCCCAATAACGTTCATATGATATACCTATAATTCTCGAATCATAATATAATAACACCTAATGCATTTCCATATGATATAAGTAATATTAAGTATAATAATCATTGAATATAATAATAAGATCGCTAATTGAAAATGGATTTAATGTTCATTAACATGATAAATAAATATACAATTCGTCTTTGTTAAAATAAAGAAATGGATTATCAAACAGAACACCCTTTTTAATATTCACAAACACACAAGTCACTGGATGAATTTATTGAAGACTGGATTAGGATAATTTAAATCATTTTTGCGTTATAATTTATAACCAAATAACCATCAAATTTTCTCGTGTTTAGCGATATTAAACCATTTTTGAACTAAGTAGATGGCAAAATCGCGCGCTCATTTAATAAAATAATCGGTTATTTTCCAATAACCAAAACAGCAAAAGGCCAAATCTGTAAAATATAATTGAAAAACCGGTTTTTTTTACGATAAACCATTACTACATTCAAGAAGTGCATTAATATTGATGCGCACGGTTGGTTTAAGTGAAATAGCGAGATATTTACAGTATCATTTATTATTTTAATGCTATTTTTGTATACCATGATATAAAAAAGTAATTTTCTATTACTTGAAAGTTTAACCAACCTTTTCCATTACTTTTTCAGAGCTCAACATCAAAATGAAGTTACCAATATTTAAAGCCGAATTACTCGAAATGTCTGATTTGTTAGTTAACCCCTTCTTAAATTGACCCCTTAAATTGGCAACATTAGTAAAGGGGGGTCCATTACGTGAGGCGATTTTGGCGATTTTTCAATCGCCTTGACGAGATGTCGTGAGATTTGTCTTGACTTTCCGTCCCCCTAATCTCGCGTGAGATATTTCTAAATGTGTATTTTTCTGAGCGGTCGAGTAACGCCTGTGCTTGGGTTTAGTTGACACCTGGTTGAAGGCGAGTCGAGTTGATAAGTGTGCGATAACCTAAAAGAGATCAATTTAAGCGTATTTGATCTAGAAGCTTCAAGCCTATCTAGGAGCAATGCAGTTACATCGTAGCGTTGCACAATGCAGTCACAATCGCCGCTCATGTCAAACGGTGCACTCGCCAATTTAGCGGCAAGTGCAATCATGATGCCAGTAAAGATAGACGCGGAGGTTTTCATCTTATAAAGGTTTTCCGGTAATTTATAGGTAAAGAACTATTTTCTTTATTTACTTTTTAGAAGAAGAAAGAAAGAAAATTTATTTGCGGTCACTGACTTACATTATGTTTACCAAATTCCAAATTAATCGGTTTAGTAGTTTTGGAGCAAATTGGCTGTGACAGACGGACATAAGAGCTCCGTTTATCCTTTTGAGGTACGGAACCCTAAAAGAAGTTAACCTATTTTGCCATGCTGTTCCATATTTTTATCAAAGCGTTTGACCTCGTTATACGATTTACATTCAAGCGAAAATCACGCGAAATCGCTCGCAAAAACGAATTAGTTTGATCCGTGACTATAACCTACAAATACGTTAAAAAGTAAATACAACCATATCCAACGGTAATTCATTTTTACCCTGCAGAAATTTCCGATACTTCAATGATACCGAAGATCCGCATCTGCGCTTTACTTATTCTAACAACGTTTCAAGATTCGAGCCAATTATGGACGAGTACAGCATCTAGGGCTTTATTTAATTTATCGGTCTAGTTCCTTTTAGATGGATCGTGAAGTATTCTTCCCAAGAAGGTTCCCAAGCTGATCTCGTATAGGAAGCGATTGAAAGAAGACTTTGAACTCATAGATTTAAGGTAGTTAATAAATATAGCGACTTAAAGATTATGTCTGTCTGTCTGTCTGTCTTTTGTATGAAAATGATGATTTTTGCCGTTGGTATTGTGCGCATGGTGCGACCGCCGACTCGTTGACAACACTTCCTCAGGAAGATACTTCTTCTGCCTTAGTAGGCTAAGCTATTACTGGGAGTACTCGTGGCGCGAGTGTAACGGGGTCGAAGATATTAAATTTAAACACTTAATAGACTTTTTATACTATATTTTCAATCAATCTAATAAGCTAGCAGCGCAACATGGAATGACGATCCGGGCACGCGTGGCCGACGTTCTAATAATATTTAAAATTTGAATTAAAAATAAGAAAGACAGATACATCGGCAACACGCTTGTCCAGTAACAAAAACTCTCAAAGCAACCTTCTTGCTTTACAGTACACAGTCCTCTTAAGGAATGTCACTGATAAGTAACTAGTTAAGACACTGCCACTGGTGGGTTACTTTGCGCAGATATTACCCAGAATTTTCAGTCGCTTGACCACAGAGTTAGCTAAATTGCGGTCGACCCTAACGAGATTAAGCAGGAAATCCCAATAGAATCCAATTAGTATACGTACAATATCAACCGGACACCGGAAACAATGAAGGTTTTTTTATTAAATATAAATAGTAATAATTATATCCTGGACTCTATCAGATCGAGTCCCGAACGAGGGCCTGTACTATGGGTGCAGACATAGCTGGGCACACCGTTAATCCATTAATCGTGGGTTTGTGTAGTGGTAGAGCCAAACAGTAATCCTCACTAGATGATTACTGTTCGAATGGACTGGCTCGACCGGGGTAGTACCACACTCTCACAGAATATCGGCGTAAAGTAATAGCTTGCTTTTGCGTTTCGTACGGTGAGTGACGAGATCCGGAGGCCTATTCCCTCATCCCTATCCCATCCCCATTCTCCATCCTCCCTAGACTGGCAACGCATTGGCAGCACCTCTGGTGTTGCAGATGTCCATGGGCGGCGGTGACCACTTTCCATCAGGTGGGCCGTTAGCTGGTTTGTCAGAAAATTGACATAAAAAAAAATCGTTAATTAACGAAGTTAACATTTCGAGTAACGTATTAAATTTTTAGTTAACTTTAAAAATTGTTAAAGGCCTTGTTAAAGCAATTTAAATTCGTTAAACGTTAATTAAGTACCTCCTATTTTCCCAAAGGACACCGCGCGGCTTATGCCAGGTAGCTTTTGATTGGAATTTGATCTCTAAATAATAGGTACGAACTCTAATGCAATACCTACCCTAGTTTTACTAATGTTTTGTGTCTTTCCTAAACTTCCATAGCACATACCAATATTTTTTTATAAGTAAATTACTAACGCAATGACATATAAAATGCAATTTATGTCACGAGTTAACAATCAACGATTAACGTTAACTTCCGTTAAATCCTCCGAAATGTAACGTTTTAACGTTTAACGAAGCTAACTTTTTAAGTAACGGATTAGCCATTAACGGTGCCCAGCTATGGGTATAGACAACGATACGAAATATAGATATACAAACGTAAATACATACTTTACTTGGGTAATTAAAAACATTCGTGCGTTTCACAGTTTGCCCCTAGACAGACTTGAACCCGTTCTCCGGTAAAGATGGCATTTGCATTACCACTGCGCTATTCAGTCTGAATAATTGTAGACATCGAAATAATAATGTCTATTTTGTCTATACAAAAGTAAAGTACCGCTCACTCACTGATAATGATATCTCACTATATGAGCTTGAATTTGGTAACTAGATATAGGGCGAAGACATCTTTTAAGAAAGGGGTTATTTATGAAAATCCAGCCCTAATGGTGAAAAACCCCCATCTCTCGCGGCCACACGACAGCTTCACGCGTGGCATTTCCCATACAAACTTTCACCTCCCTTTGAGCTTAGTGATAGATTTTCCAAAACTCCTTTCTTAGTGGATCATAATTATCATCATGGGACTGCTGGATGCGAGCGGAGGATCGGTCTTTGTGGTAATTATTGGGAAAGGCTTTTTGATGATGATAAAAAATCTTACTTAAGTACCTACGATATATCAGTGTTGATATACTATTAAGAGGACTGTGAACCAACGGCAAAAATCACTCTTTTCATACAAAAGGCGATAACGATTTCCACCCGTTAAATGTTAACCGATTGTGACCAATTTTTGATAGGTTTGTCAGTCAGTACAAAATCTAGGTTTACACGTTTCTTGAATATTGATTAAAGATCAACAGAGTTAAATAATCGCTGAAATTTGTGTTGTATGAGAATACCGAAACCACAATAAAACTGGCGCCTCATTCGGGAACGCTAAGTGATTCTGTAGCGACTCGTAAGCCAGATCTCTCATCTCGCTCTTACGCATTTCGCGTCGTGCGGAAGAGTGGAATGAGAAATCTGGCTTACGAGTCGCTACAGAATCACTTAGCGTTCCTGAATGAGGCGCCTGAATTGATTACTTATAGTGTTTAAACATATAGACCTAGATTTTGTTCTGACTGACAACCTATCAAAAATTGGTCAAAATCGGTTAACATTTAAGGGGTTGAAACCGTTATCGCCTTTTGTATGAAAAACCGTCTGTAAGTTCACACTCCTCTTAATACGGGAATTAATTACACAACCGCTGTACGCGTAAGATTGAGGCGCACTCGAATGACTGATTTTCCGAGGCAAATTACCTCGTTATTACAGCGTCTCAGCGACTTCAATAATAATGATATCGCTACGTTAAGGGGTTTACGTTATTTGCATAATAATAACCCGGCCGCCACAGTCAGCCGGTACTTGGATTTTTTGGGTAATTTTGAACGCCTACTTTGTTTGACTTTTCGCTCCGGGCATTCCTCAATCGACATTCCTATTCGACAATAGACAGACGCTCCGAGGGATAATTTAACCTGGGGTCAGTCGTTCTAGACAGTCAATGGCACTCTGGTCATTCAAAGTTAGGCCGGTTGACTGTATTAATGTTAAACTATGTACTTTAATACAAATTAAAAACCGGGACCGCACTCAAACCCTGAAGAAGGACTCCAATCGAGTTCGAAACATGTCGGACGATTTCTGACAATAAATCGTGAGTAAAGCCGTGTGTTTTTCAAGTATACTTTAATACAGTCAATAATGGAGAGCGTTAGCATGGTGCGGTGGTAGCCGAGTGGTCGGACGCGCTCACTTGCAGACTTTACCACTAGTATGTTGGCGAGGGTAGCATTGTGAGGAAACCTGGCATATCTGTGAAGTAATTTAAGACGCTGACAAGAGCCAATGACCTTGAGTGATAGGTCACTGTCTGTTTGCACCGGAGTGAACGAGAAGCACTGTGTGGTTATTTGTATGGGGAAAATCAAAAATGGATGAATTATATAAGTATACACACTACACGTAAAATAAAAATTAGTGAGGTTTTTAGTATGGGCGTGATGTAATAGTGTTATTCATTATAGACCCATAAGTAAAACAAATTAAGAAATAGAACTGTTTAAAGAGAATTCCAGACGTAACTTTACGATTTTTTTCTATCCTATCGATTTCATCAAATCGCGTTTTTGAAATAGTTAAGTTTTCAATAATACAAAGAATATGACCATATATTTTTTGCGCTTTGCCAACTCAAATAGGTTTTGTTAAGAAACTCTTTTAGTAAAGCCGATTTAGGTGTTGTCAGCGCATTAACGATTTCAAGTCGCCAATCACTGCCCAGTGCCTCTTACTGTGAGGAACTCCTCAACGGTCAAAGCACAGACACTTTGTGTACGCATTTTATTGCAATATTAAAGTGCATGGGCAAAGAAGCATGTTATAAAAATGCTATGAAAAATACTTTTCTTAAGTAATTAACGAAAAGTCAAACCTCTACGAGGACTGTTGTCCAGTGCCTCTCATTGTGAGTGAGGAGTGAGGAGGGCTGTGCTCCGCAGTGGGTCGTATAAAAGCCGTTGATAACCTTAACTTCAATTACAAACGATAAACTTGAGACCGCAGAAATAATAGCTCTATGAATATTAAAGGGTTGTCAAAGTCAAGTTAGATTGGGTAACAGGCGTGTATTATAATCTTGTCACCTTTTGTTCGTATATCGAGATAATTAGGCCAAATTAAATTAGGTATGTTGGTTAATTAGAAAACATTGTGACGAAACATAATACCGAGTATGATAGTTAGTGAGCTGGGTGCCATTTTGGTATATGTTTTTTCGTCTTTCATATTGATAGGGACGAAAGTTTATGTCAATACAAATCGATTTGGTCCAGTAAATAAAAGGCGTAGGTCCCTGCGTTTTTGAATTACAAATTTAAATAATCGTACATAAAAAAAACAGTGACCTACACGTCTGCCAACTTTTCTTTTTCTATTCTCGGAGTCTTAATGAATCGAATGAATGCAACGAGAACGACGAACAAATGATTTAGTATAGCTTTTTTTATTTAAATTTTTGCATCTAAGTACGTCCCGTTATAAAACAGAGCCCTGCACGTCTGCCTCTTCGATGTTCATCGTTTTAAGGATGATTCTGACCATCATTCCAAGAGGCATAACTAGACGAACAAATGATTTAGCACACCGTTTTATTTTTAATTTTTGAAACGCTGTCAATTGAAAACGCCGCGCTACCATGGTGGCAGACTATTTTTCTGTGGTTCTTTACATTATCATGAATCGCACAATTCAGGCGCCTCATTCGGGAACGCTAAGTGATTCTGTAGCGACTCGTAAGCCAGATCTCTCATCTCGCTCTTACGAATTTGGCGTCGTGCGGAAGAGTGGAATGAGAAATCTGGCATACGAGTCGCTACAGAATCACTTAGCGTTCCCGAATGAGGCGCCTGGTGTGCCAAACGAACAAATCATATGGAAATTTTGGCACCCAACTCCCTAGCTATGAGGTCCCAAGTCCGCACTAAGCCTGAATACTTTTCCAATAAGATATTTATATTAATTTGGAATAACAGTCAGACACTACACTATACTTTAATTTTATATATTTCTATAGATTGCTTACTTATTATTATAACACAGGATAGATAAATCTAACAAAACCGGTGTTTCGGTACGAAAATATGCCTAATCATGTCTTCTCTCTCCACCGTATAAAGCGTGCTCTTTAGTGTACGCTAGGGTTGTCAGTTTATTTTCCGCATCACCCAAGAACTAGGCTACTTGATGATGCGCGAATCGGCCGGCGAGCGAGCGAGCGGCAACCTACTGCGATTTACAGCTCCGAGCTGTCCGACGGCCGAGCGTCCCTAAAGTGCGGAATGAAACCCCCTGGTACTACACAAAATTGAAATTCGATACTTAGAGAATTGTTTGAGAGACCTATTATGTCAATTCATGGCGTTTACAACATTGCAAAATTTTACCAATGATGGAAATGGTGCCGTCATCTTTTCTTTTCCCCAAACAAGCAAGCAAGATATGACGTCATCTCCAATTTAGAATGATCAGAATTTAAAAAACTAGCTTTAAACTTTGAAACTAGCCAACAATAGAAAGGTACATGGACAAATTCAATGTAAATTCTTATACTTACGGCATGGCATAGCTGACTTCACAACGGCATCCAAATTGATATTTGATTAAAGTTTCGTTTATGTATGACAGCTGGTTGACGGAGACCCTGACAATGAATTAGTCCAGGTGCATTAAGTAAACTCCACCGACAGTTTGATCTCAGATCAATAGCTGGCGTTTGCGAATTCAGCTACCGGGTGCTAAATGCCACATACTAAATATCCAATAGACTCGACATAGCCGGGCGACCCCCGCTGCCAGCATTGTAGGCAAAAAGCCATACGCGGCGGGACTATAGACAGGCGCGGGACCTATACGGAGTCTATTGGATAACGTACTAATCCCGCACGCTTCGCAAGTTTGGCAGCTTTATTTGCTAGTAAAAGTTAGTTTAAACGGCGTCTTAAGAATATATTGGTCAGTTCTAAATTCCCATAATAGTTTTCAAACTCACATAGCCATTACAAAACTATATTAAATAAAAATGTTACGTGACTAAGACTCGTATAACTCTTTATTAATATAAACTGAAGTTGAATAATAACGTATTGTTATGTCATCGTATAACGAATTAAGTGACAATTTGATTATCAGCTGAGAATATAAGAGAGTGGTATCTAATATACGTCGTAATACTGTACTTATAGGTGTTTATAAATAAAATGACATATTATCAAATAAATACATAGAGCCCCCGCAAATTTTAGTCCGTGTTATTAAATTTGGTACCTAAATTAAAATGACGTTTATAAAGAAAATAATGATAGCAGTGCAAGTAACATAGGCCTGACCTTCGATATCGATAATTAGAATGGTAAAAAAATCTCATTTACTTAATAAACGTATAACACGTAGTATACAAATTTTCTTTTTGAAATTAGTTATTACGTTATATTATACACATACAACCATATATCGATATAGGTATTTAAATACGGTTGTTCCGAAATCGGTGTTGATCGATAATTTTACACTGACATCGTTTTTAAACCGAAAATAATATTAAATACTTTACTTGATATATATAAATATGTACCGATCATGTTAACTTGCACTTGCTCATACGGAAGTATCAAGTATGAAGTCAAGTATTTGATATTATTTTCGGTTTAAAAACGATGTCAGTGTCAAAATTATTGATCAATACAATCGATCAATCAATCTAGTCATTAAAGAGTTTTATTTTTACTTATGTATGTTAGTCTTTAAGGTATTTATGTATTTTGGGCCTTAGTGCCTGAAATAAACATACCTTGAACCAGCGAGACTTAAACTCCCTCCACCAGAGGAAATGCTTTTAACATATTTTTTTGCAAACTAAAGAGAGTTTGTCATCCGTAATAAACTACTTTTCTTTAATTTTAGTTAGATTTAATTTAGTTTATTTAGATAAAAATATCGTATTAGTTTGACCTACGTCGTTTAATTAAAGGTCTTTGACATACATACATACATACATAGCATCACGCCCGAAATCCCTAATGGGGTGGGCAGAGCCATAAGACTACTTGTGGCCACGTTCGATTAATTAGTCCTAAGATGGTATGATGAACCGTATGGTGACAGGTGATCAGCCCATCGCCCATACAGATAGTCCACCATGTTGGAGAGGACCCGTCCCTTAGTCGACTTTAAATGGTAAATAAATGGCTGAAATAAATGGTATTATTATTATTATTATTTGCTGTATGTTCTACGTCTCAGCTTGCGCTGGTAATTGGTGTCATCTACGGGACAAAGCCAAGTAGAATTATCTTCGTCGTATTGTCTACAATATAAGAATAATTAGTAATTCTTTTTTTATAATCTATATCAGTTAAGAACAACGCCCCGTGAAACGACATTATACATTACAAACAAAAATACTTAGATGGGGATGGTTCACCTTTAACAATTTTGAGATTTACCTCAAGAAGCTAAATCTTAAATCATTATTATAACGTAATTGACATCTTACGTCTACATATGAAACAATTTCAAAGGTGTCAGAAATATCACTCCGCGAGAAAACTCAATTGCTTCTAATTTCATAACGTCGACAAATATTAATATCAATGTAATGGAGTTTACGTTAGCAAAATTAAAAAGTAATTTCCTTGAAACCTCCTCCTCTTCCTCCTCTGCTGCACTGGGAGTGAAGAAATAGTATAGAATGCGTGCAGATGCTTATCATCCTGGCATGTCGTAATAGTCGACTAATGGACGGGTCCTCTCCAACATGGTGGACTATCTGTATGGGCGATGGGCTGATCACCTGTCACCATACAGTTCATCATACCACCTTAGGACTAGTTAATCGAACGTCGCCGCAAGTAGTCTTGTGGCTCTGCCCACCCCATTAGGTATTTCGGGCGTGATGCTTTGTATGTGTATGTATTCCTTGAAACTTGGAAAAAATCCTAATTTTGTGTCAAAATATTGTAAGAAAGAATTACTGATAAGGCAAGAAATTAAGCAATTTTTTAAGGTTCCGTACCCGAAGGAATCAACGGGACCCTATTACTTTTCCTACAACGTCCGTCCGTCCGTCTGTCCGTCTGTCTAGCTCAGCAACGGTAAGAGCTAGAAAAAGTTTTAAGCCTGAGAAGCTCCCCATACATTGATACCCTAAAAATTGACTGATTTTAGACCAATTTGGTTCCTGTATTTCCATAACAGCTTAAGTTTCAGCTATCAAATTTGGCCTGATTTTAGTTTATACACCAAAGTCTAACAACAAATATCAATTCAGTGGTGTTCTGTTTTTTTTTTGTTTTTTTTTTTATGTCATTGACTGACAAATGTGCTGACAGCCCCCCTGATGGAAAGTGGTCACCGCCGCCCATGGACATCTGCAACACCAGAGGTGCTGCCAATGCGTTGCCAGTCTAGGGAGGATGGGGAATGGGGATGGGATGGGGACGAGGGAATAGGCCTCCGGATCTCGTTACTCACCGTACGAAACGCAATAGCAAGCTATTACTTTACGCCGATATTCTGTGAGAGTGTGGTACTACCCCGGTCGAGCCGGCCCATTCGAACAGTAATCATCTAGTGAGGATTACTGTTTGGCTCTACCAATACAAAAATAGAAAATGTGAAAAATTAATTGAAATCAAACCAGGAAATGGCCGCTGCAACTTATCAATCTAACAACTTACTTGCAACTGTCAAAGTTCTTATGCCAAGACCATGCTAACTTGGCGTAGTACGGAACCATCGGTGCGTGAGTCCGCCTCGCACTAGTCCGGTTTCTTTTTCTTTGCTCGGGCTTGACGTCAAACATTGTCAAACACTTTCGTATTTACAATATTATACAAGATACAAACACCTTAACCGATAGACGAATGCATCTATGCATTTTTCCATCTCTAAATAGAAGCTGTATTTCGGTCGCACCGTCAAGAAGTATTTACATGCGAAAAATTCTTAGCAGCGAGCAACAAACCGCCCCTAGGGCACTCTAACTTAGCAGTGCTACTACGGAGAACTCACTCTCAAAACAACCAATGAATGAGCGGTCGTGCGATTTCCCGGGGTTTGATTATCTAACTTGCCGAGTGAAGGCTTAAAGACGATTTCTAACGGGCACAAACCGGTTTTCTATGTGGCAGGCGAGTATTTGTTGGCTAGTGAAGAGCTCTGCGTGTTATACACGCATTGCATTGTGTGAAATAGTGCGAAGGAGGAAGAAGCCGACCTGTCAGAACCTGTGCGGGACTGCACCGACGGGACCGAAACATCTGCTGCGTCCGGCTGTTCCGACGACGCAGCTGTACGTGTCCCGACTGCATTACTCTACGAAGAAGGAGGAGATCGTAGAGTATATCAGAGTGAAAACCAGTTTTACCCTGAGGGTCGAGCGGCTGGAGTCCCGTCACAAGGTCAATTTTACGTCCTTTGTGGTGGGGATACCAACCGATCAACTTGCGGCCTTCACTAAGCAGGAATTCTGGCCGAGAGCTGTCGTATTCCATCGTTTTCGTGGACGGTTATTGGACACCGAGAAACCGTGTCACACGTCGCAGACCAAACGTGTCACCTAGTTATTTAAGTGTTTTATTGTTACTTATGTATGTTAGTCTTTAAGGTGTTTATGTTATGGGCCTTGTTGCCTGAAATAAATGGTATTATTATTATTATTATTATTATACAGAGAGCAAAATGGAATTGTGTGCCTTTAGAATACTTTTTTTGAAAAGCATTGAGCAATAGGCAGCCATTATACGCTCAAACTAGATCGTGATCTGGACCAAGGTCGCGGATCGCAATTTTGTGATCCTATGTCGCGATCCCTCAATCCAACACCTTACACAGTCAATCTGGATCAAGATCACTGATCACGACCACGGATCTCGATCTAGATTGAGCGTGTAATGGCTGCCATAGAAACCAATCTGCGAAGCATGATTGTCAGCTGTATAATGAATTAACCTAACCGCCAAAAGTTGACTTTTCAGGAAAGCCAAAAAACTAAATTTCAATTCAGAGTTGTAACTTTTTTGAAGTTATCGTATTGGAATAATGTTTATAGCAATTGTCTTAAAATGGTAAGACCAGTTAAACGAAAGACATGACATGGTGTTTACGTCACTTTGAGGTTTTTTTGAAAAAACTAATTACAGCCATAACGTAACTCACAGAACATACGCATACTATGTTTCGCCTTGGGTCAATCCGGTCAATACATTAAAAAGTATTTCCAAATTTTTCGTTTACATTTACCTACAAAGGGCTGATTTTCCATATCTGTCGTTTACATTAACCTGCAAAGGGCTGATTTTCATAAAATATAACATAAATTACAAAAACGAGTTAAAATAAAAAAAACCCTTAGACTTTCGTTAATATAATCGCCATTTTTTTCAAGAAACCGAGTATTTAAATACACCAAACGACAGAACGGAAAATTCGCAGTAGAACTGTATATACACCTATAACTAAATAACGTTATTTTGGCGGTTACGCTTAATCATATTACAGCTGACGCTATTATCTTTATGAGATATGAATCTATGAAAGTTATCGTTTATAGTCATAGTTCTTGCTTTGTCTTCCACTTTTAACAGTTATATCATACCCAAAAATGTACTTCTTAAAATAAGTATAAAACCCGTAAAACTATAATTGTTTTAAGCATGCCATTAAACATTTTCTTAAAAGGCAACCGTATGCATTCTCGTGACTTTGTATAATCTGTGTCTTAACCACGTATTCTTAACTACTGGACCCGCCACAGCTTCACCCGCGGTATTTTCCATACAAACTTTATCACCCCTTTTCCTAAAAAATCTCGCCTTAGTGCACCTCTATGGTATTCGAGAAATGTCTCCTCCAAATTTTAAACCTCTAAGACCACCCGTTTAGGTTGTGCGTTGTCTATAAGTGAGTCACGGTACTGTTTTATATGTATTAAAATAATATTTCGATGATGTTTATCAACGGAAAATTACTGACATTGATCCTCGATTTTTAGTTACAAATAATCAAAACTGGCTACAGACGTTCAAGTAATCCCTTAAGTGGATAAAACAACGGTCAAAGGTACCTCTGAAAAGCCAAGTCGGGCCATAAGCTCTCGAAAACTAAATCCATATAGCTCTTTCATAGTAGCTCCGGCAGATACACAGCTAGAGACATATCAACTGACCTCATTTTCTACTACGGCTGGCGGAAAACTAAGAAGTGTAAGGCTTACACTCGCATGAAAATGTAAATTTTCTTTGTGGATTTCCTCACTTGTATATCTCCAACGTTTTCTTGTTAACTTAGTTTTGATGTAAACGTATCTCACATTTTCATGAAAATGTAATTTGGAACAAAGGCAGACTTATTCTTCAAAGGCATCTGCCAATTTCTTAGTGTGTCTTGCACTGTTATAAAAAAGAACATATTAATATTGCCTACTATTACAGCCCTTTGTAAACGACTTTTATATATTTTATGCGAAATTTTAATCGGGATGAATGTTGTGGTAAACCAATTATTTTTTCGTCAAATATTTCATCTTTAAATTAAACTTTCATGATTGACATGCTTTATATAGAAACGTCAAACGTATATTTTTAGAGATTGGATCGTAAACCCCATTTCGCTATTTCATCTGTTTGATCTGCAAAATTATCTTAGACACTTCATTTTCTTTTATCACCTCCACACTTGGGAAAATATTCATCAATTTAAATTAACAATTATTTGTATACTTTTATAAATAAGAGTAGTATACTTACTGTTTTGAGGACTGTGAATCCATGGCAAAAATCACCCCTTTCATACAAAAGGCGATAACGATTTCCAACCCTTAAATGTTAACCGATGTTGACCAATTTTTGATATGTTGTCAGTCAGAATAAATTCTAGGTCTATACGTTTTTGAATATTAATGAAAGGTCAACTAAGTCAAATAATGGCCGAAATTCGTTTTGTATGAGAATACTGAAACAGTAATAAAATAGGATTTATTGATTATAGTGAAAAAACCTAAACGTATAGACCTAGATTTTGTTCATACTGACAACCTATCAAAACTTGGTCAAAATCGGTTAACATTTAAGGGGTGAAAATCGTTATCGCCTTTAGTATGAAAAGCCGTAGGTTCACACTCCACTTAATGACGCCGGTTATAAACATAATAGATAAATGCCATTTAAGATTGAATTAGGTTTCAGTAATCAATGTGTGTAGTCAATGTATTAAAAAAAGAATAGAAGAAGAGATAAGAATAAAAAATATATAGCTCTACTTTACTGGTTTCAGCAGTTAAACTAATAAGAGAAGTATTAATAAACTCAAAGGGCAGCTTTAAGTTAAAATACTAAGTAAAAGAGAAATTAGGAGATAATTTGAATGCAAACAAACAACATATTGTTTCAATGTCTTCGACGCAAAAGTTTCTAAGCTTGGAGCTTAAAATTAAGTTTAATAATTATTTATCAAGTTATTCTAATTACAAGAAATAGAACCACTTGAGCAACTCTGATAATTCTGATGTTTTTAATATGTTCCACATTAAAAAACAAAATAAAATAAAATATGGCTATTCCAAATTAAACACTGGCTTGCAAAAAGTAACATAATTTTTGAGGAGATAAGTTTAGCAACTCGACCGAGTTTTCCTGGTAAAGATTGCGAGACTGCTGGATGCTAGCAGCACAGGATCAGTCGCCGTGGCGATCATTGGGGCTGAAATTATGAAATAAATTCATAGCGTCACGCCCGAAATCCCTAATGGGGTGGGCAGAGCCACAAGACTACTTGTGGCCACGTTCGATTAAATTTTGAGTAAATTATGAAATGATGAAGTTTAACAACTACCGCACGCAATGAGTTTGTGTGTATCAAGTGAGTAACCAGTGAGTTTGTACAAACATGATCTTATTTATTTATTTATTTAGGATCACCAACAGATAATACATCATACATTTTCACTTTTCTATGTTATATTTGAGATACATGCTTACCTAATTATAGGTAACCACAGCTTTTACTTGTGTCTTCAAATCTACAGTACATACAAAATAAATATTCACCTATGTCTAAATTCTAATACAGTGCAGTTAAATGTAAAACAGTTTTATTAATTAATTGATTAAGTTTGCAGAAGAATAAAGAACTATCCCACGAGATCCAACCAGCTAAAATAGTCCAAGACTTTTCTTTTGAATCCTCTTAAATTGTCATGGAATATATCAGCCTCTGTGGTTTTCGGGAGATGGTTATATAATTTAACCATTCTTGCGATGGCAGAGTTACGACCCACATTTGTTCTTTTAAACGGATCCTTAAACATTTTAAGCCTATAAAAGAAATAAATAACTTCCTCTTTCTGAATTCGCTTAAAAATCAACTCAAGTCTTGTAGTTACCCGAATACATTTCGATTAAAAAACGTCTGCCTAAAAGAAACCAAAATCAAAACGGTGATCATTTAAGATAACTCTCATTACTAATCTACTTAAACAACTACTTTAATAATGATGCTGATTAAACACTTGAATCTAGTTATTAAAACATATTTACTTCCCATACAAACACTTTAGTATAACAGTAATGGCCATTAAGTCTAAAATATGGGTCGGCAATGTAATGGAGCACGTGACTTGGTTGAAAATGGACGCTTAGCATATACTATGTAAAAATATATGACAGCGCCAAAGGCATAACGCGAGGCATCGCATTTAACCTAGAGCTTGTATATTTAATGCCTGCGCTGATATCTTGCATAAACTTTGCGCTTAAATGTGTCTTATTGTCTCAGTCTTGTTCCTGACATTACGTAGAAACCTCTTGTAATTGGAATATTAATATCAGAGTAAGGTTTGCTCGGAACTCCTATATTCCTGCAGTTAAGGTGGTTTTACTGTTAGGCAACAGTGATTTTACAGTTGTATATAGGTACTTTTTGTTTCACTGTGTATGGGTGGTATGATAACTTTCTTAGAATATTCCTTATGTCATGGTAAAATTATAAAGTAAAACGATTGCAGGAGAACCAATAATAAATTCAGCTGACAAGTAAAACACGTTTTAAAGCTATCACATGAGATACGATGATTTATGTTGACTTTTCCTGCCATTAAAAGTCTGTTTCCTGTCAAACAATTCATTAAGCGTATTAGATTGACAGTCAAAAAAACATCTGAACGTATAAGTCAACAAGATCTATTTCGGAGACTCCCTTCATTCTTCTGAATATAAACGAGAGTTTGTTTATTCAGCGCAAACATTTATGATTTTAGTATCATTATAAAGGTTTTCGTTTGTTATAATTTCAAGAGTCATAATCATTAACTTGTCATTTATGTTTCAGTTAAAATAGCATTACGGTAAATAAGACATTATGGTAAATGAAATGGTTAAGAAACATTACATCGTATCAACAAAAATCAATAAAAAGCTTGAAACAACAACCCATTTGGGAATAACCACCATGTAAGTTAGTGGGGATAACGGGAAATATGCTATTGTAGTTTATGCAAAGGTTGCATAATGATAGGCCTTAAAACAGTAGTGCGGTTTTCATGAATCGAGCTTTAGCGAGTTTCATAATAAGATCGCACGTGTGTTTTAAGGCCAAATTATGCAGAGCTGCATACATTACTTTATCTACACACATATTATAAATACTTACTCCATGATGTGTTCAGAAACAATATTTTGTGGCAACAAGTTATTTGTTGCAATCGTGGCTGCATATTTCCGATATACGGCGCATTTTCACATCACACAGTCACTCCAAGAAGACTACTATTCATATTTTCAACTAAAATGTAAATTACAAACAACTTTTTACAATTCTACTTTCGTTCAGCAAAAAACTATCATGAAAGCAGTAATGGCGGCAATTCGATCGTCCGTCAAGATCATTTTTTTTTAATCATAGACAAACGAATGGAGTCTCTATTGTCATGTCACTCGAGATCAAATGTTGTGCAGTTTGTATTTAAAAAAACATACTGAATTGACGTTTCGTATCAATAACTATTTTAATATCTATGGATACTAGAATAGAGACCCACTTGAGTTTTGACAGCTGTTCCAAATTTAATCTCACTTCTATACTAAAATCGATACGGGAATAACATTGCAGCACTGGTTTTTCCTAATTGGTTGTCAAAATGGTGGTCATTTCCTACGGTTTTTGATTACACTATGGAGGTTTTATGGTATGGGTGTAGATATACAATATTTAAATATTTCATAACTTACACATTTAAGAGCTATGGGTCTATAATTTGGGACCTAAATATGGGACAAAGCATAGGTTGCACATAATACCGCAAAATAAAAGCAACGTTAGTGTGCAAATTATAATATAAAATGGACTCCCTGGCGGCCGAAAAGGAAGGATTTTGTACGTTAAATGTTGCCAACATTACTGAAACTCTAAACTGTTCAAAGCCTGTGTAAATTGTAGTTTTAGTAACAACTTCCACTTTAGTTCCCTATTTTACGGACATGTGGATATAAATAAAAAGTTTTTTATCGATGGGAATGTCAAGAACTGAAGCGATATCTAGTCAGAAAATTAACTAAATGCTAAGTAATATCATCATCAATACATATAAAACAGTACCGTGACTCACTTATAGACAACGCACCAGCCTAAACGGGTGGTCCTAGAGGTTTAAAGTTTAAAGGAGACATTCCTCGTGTACCCGACAGGTGCACTAAGGAGGGAAATTTTTGAAAAAGGGTGATAAAGTTTGTATGGAAAATACCGCGGCAAAGCTGTGGCGGGTCCACTAGTATACTATAGAATTAAAGACTATTAGTACCCTGCGAGTACAATATAACAATGTTTTCAAAAAGTTGTTGGGTGCCACGGTTATACAGCGCGTCAGCCATGTTTGCACAGGCTCTCTTTGATGATTTGTATGCCATCATGCGTAAAAAGTCAGCCTCACTGCTCTGCAGATTGCGTGCCAGCTCCACCCCTATCCCGAAAATGATAACAAGTCAGGTTCAAACTCTCCTCCAAGGCAGCAATCTTCTGGCTTTATGACCGAAACTTCAAATAGGCCCCTTTACTTGAAGTGATTTTTGTATATTGAATTTGTATTTAATACAGAAAATGTTTGACTTATGTGTAATTTCTTAAGGATATTTTTTTATAAAAAAAAGATTAATAATAATTATTATTACAAAAGCGAACTAACTCACTGATTAATCTCAAAATCTCAGGAACTATAGAAAGAACAAACTTAAATTTGGGAGGTAGGATGGTAGGATCCTTTTAGGATGTAGACATCCGCTAAGAAAGGAATTTACACTAACTTCAAATATAATGTGACCCATGCATTGTCCACCACGTGGCCCGTAGCGCCTGGGCTAAAGGCGCTGGGGAGGCGGGGGACAACGCCGGCGTTGCTTGGCTGTGATTGCTCGTGTGGTTGGTTGCTTTGACCGTGACTGCACTCAACCCCTGAAGAAGGACTCAATTGAGTCCGAAACATGTTGGGCTATTCCCGCCAATAAAACACGGCTTTATGTTTATTAGAAAGTGTTAATAACTTCTCACGAATATTTTGAATTGACTAAAAACTTTATTTTACCTCAAATTTTGACTCGCATACATTTACAGAATACAAAACGCTTTTCACCTACATTTGAGCCACAAAATATAATTTCGGTATAGTTTGCGGGTCGTGAGTTGTCGCAGTCATTTGTATGTGAAGTTGGTTTGAAACAGCTACTTTCCTGGGCATATAATTTATTTTGTCTTCCGCTGGAAAGGAAATATATGGGACTTGTATTTACGGAGAGTGATTACTTGGCTTCTTAGGGAGACGGATTTCACGAACTTATCTTTTCTTTCGACAAGGGAAATTTGAGGATATTTTTCTTGGTTTCCGCGTAATGCTGGTTTTGATAGGATTTGACGAAGTTAAAGGAATATTATTTTTGTTTAAGGAATGATAATGTAATCTTTAGGTTTCTTTGGTTTAACGTAGTTTATAAATAATTTGGGTAACTGAAAAAGAAAAAAGTATTTGCCTGAGTACAAAACTACGTCACGTAAAAAGAAAAATGTTAGGCAACGCGATATGGTAACCATATTGCTCTCCTTTGCTTTATCTCGCTTTGCAAAGCTTACATTTAAAATAAAGTGACAAAACAAAGCGATATTTTTTTATTGCCATAGTAACGATCGGTGAATTTTGAAATAATTTAGAATGAAAACTAAATACCGTCGCGGAGCAGAAAGAATTTCGTACAATGACCCGGCCTTTACTACTATTCTCTGTCACTCGCGCGCTATTTATAATAACGTAGCGCTCGCACAGTCAAGCTCAACTTTTTTTAGTATTAAGAACATTTTAGGCTGCGTTACCACCGGCGAGCCTAACTTGAGCCGTCAGTGCGTATAAACTAAACGTTAGTGAATGTCTTCAACCTTGGTCACATTACGACGCAAACGGCTACAAACATAAGTAACTCGCTCCGCATAATGCCAACGAGCGCACGGGTCAATTTATGATTGGCGGTCGAAATGAGCGACGAGATTTATTAGAGAATAACATACAGCTCAGCGGTAAGCAAAAACAAATCCACCAATAGCAATGCGATCAATTCAACATTAACTAATCCTATTGGTGGATTGCCTGGTACAGCCTATAGTCCGTGCGTGAGTTGAGTGTCGACAGCGCCTGAACTAAAATGCAGGTGCTCCCCCCCCTTTCTTTTACTTCAGGCCCGACAGCCCTTAACTCGCGCGCGGACTGTACCTGGTAGCGCAGCCTTTATAATACTGGCTACCTATTTTGAGCTTCCACTGTATTATTTTTGTATGTATTACTTTATATATTATATTGATTAATAATGTTTTGTTGCTATCTACCGGGAATATGTGTCGCGCGATTATGGAGTCACTGATCCCACACAATATTTCGGTTTATAAATAGTCCTGTTTTCGTTTGTCACATTTTAAAATAACGGAAACTGTTATCGAGCGTGAATTCAGAATTTATCGTGTTTCTGATACTTTCAAATGTGTAACTAAATTACGTCGCGTCATGAGGTTATTTTGAAAATGGGACGAGTCATATTTTCATATTTTTAGTGAGGCTGAAATTAAATTATGATGAAATTATTTAACACCACTATCATCACTTTTCTTTGATCGTAATGTCGTTTTATCCTGTTTCACATTTTCATTTTATCTTACATGAATTTACCAGTGCATCAATTCACAAATATAAAAAATCCCGTGAATTTTCAAAAATAAATATTTTCATATTCATCTTCACCATTTTAAGGCGCGTCAGAAATAGTAGTTCGAGCAGTGGGTCTATTTGAACATGACTTTTCAAAAATAAATATTTTCATATTCATCTTCACCATTTTAAGGTGCGTCAGAAATAGTAGTTTGAGCAGTGGGTCTATTGCCACACGGTGTGGCCCACCCTTACATAGGTCTTCATTCGAAGTCATATACTACAGTTATTTTTACCTCTGTCTGGGACGACGGATATACACTTACACACTTTCACGCACACAATTTCATCCATTCAAGTAGATGTAACACTTAGAAAACCAAATCATCAACGTAATTTTCTACTCTCCTGTATTTGCAACATTCCTGAATTTTTATTAACTCTTTTACTTTGTAATTAACTGCTCTGTTCATCATCAGCCGCAAAATGTCTCCTCTGAAATGAGGAGACTTGCCATAGTCGCCACGTTTGGCAGGTTGGCGATCGCATTTGGTCATGATATAACTTGAAGGACGCTGCGGCCCATCCTTCGGTTGGTCCCTCTCTCGCCTTTCACGACACGGGAGGAGATGGGGTGATGCTATTCTTAGCCGGCACCACACAGACAATATTTTGGTCTGCTTCTGTTAACCCACACAAAAGTGGTTCCCAAGATACAGGCTCAGCTTGGAATCCACTGGATACTGCCTGTAAATATAATTTTGATGTACGTGATCTTCAATCTTCAATCTTTCAATCGCGAGTGTCAAAATGATTTACTAAAATGTCATCTGACATTTGGTTTGAGGCAGCTTTATAAAACCCAGTTATTAAAAGTCTATTTGTCAAATAGAATTCCCTAATATTTAAATCATAATGCTAAATTCTGCGTGCTGTTTGTGAATAGCTGAATAAGGAGGAGATAATTTATGTAACACCTGTAAACAGACCCTTTTCAAGCTAATACATCTCCTTTATTAGTTATTTTTATTATTATGACCCTTAGATACTTTATACACCTCTAAGGCACCTATCCCTAACTTGTCCAGACGCGCAGACTATACATCTCCCTTTTTAGTTATTTATAAATTAATTAGTGCAAACAAAAGACTCACTGCTGAGTTTCTTGCGGCGCTTCTTCTCAGCAGATGTCACCTTTTGAAGCGCTGGTAGATTCAGACATGTGATAGAGCCCGTGTGGCCTACTTGCAAAATAAATATTTTCATTTTCAAAGAAATGATTTTCATTTTGAATAAGCCATCACAATTCTTATTCTCAACGTTAAACTATTCTAATGTACAACATATTATGGATGCAAAACCTAATTATTCGAATGGCGTACCTGTCATCAGTTTCAATGGACTGAGCTCTAAAATAGCTCGGAACATCATTGGATGACGATGACTACAGACTATTTGTATTGATGACATCATTCTACTGTACACTCAGGAAGTCATCACCTTTGTTTTCTTTTTCAGGTAAATCAAGCGCTAGTAAAATATCCATCTCCTAAAAACGGTATGAATAAATTAGCTTGCTGTTGTTTCACACTGCTTAAAGAATTAATATCTTCGAGGGACCACGGACCGGGAATCGCGGATGAAGGGTGTCACATTCGAAGGCTTCCATTCGATTTTGGTCTAAGTGATACAAAAACAATCGTCTATATGGTAAGTCTAAGTGGTACTTCGCAAACTAAGGTAAGGACATACAAAACCGATATGATTTACCATATCACATAGCCGGGAGCTGATTGTCATCTTAGAAGTCGGGAAGCAGTGGACGTATGATGTATGTTGTATGATGATAATGAATGATGATGCCGAGGACGACGACGATGGTGATGATGATGATGATGAATATATAAAACCAGCCAAGTAAGCATCGGATTCACGCACTAAGGGTGCCCTAGGATCACACGTACTTTGTGTGCGTATTTACCAAACGTTTTCATTAATTTATTTCGGGATACTTAGCGCCTAAAAACCCGCCAAAAATGCCTAAGTTGGGTTCCGTACCCAAAGGGTAAAAACGGGACCCTATTATTAAGGCTCCGCTGTCCGTCTGTCCGTCTGTCCGTCTGTCTCCAGGCTGTATCTCATGAACCGTGAAAGTTAGACAGTTGAAATTTTCACAGATAATGTATTTCTATTGCCGCTACAACAACAAATACTAAAAAAAAAAACAGAATAAAATAAATATTTAAGGGGGCTCCCATACAACAAACGTGATTTTTTTGCTCGTTTTTGCTCGCATGGCGATAATGGCAACAGGTAGACGCTTGAAATATTCACAGAATATTTACATATATATTAACTTCAAAATAATTAAATTAAAATAAAATAAATATTTAAGGTGGGCTCCCATACAACAAACGTGTTTTATTTTTGCTGCTTGAGTCCGACTCGCACTTGGCCGGTTTTTATTATCTTTTGTTTTACTCTAGAGCAGGGTTTACTCCTTTATTTTGTGTGCCTAATATACGTGAATGCTACATCAGGCCTACAAAAAGCTATAATACTTACTTACAATTAAACTCAACACTTTAAGTATAATTATCTCTAAAAAATACGGTGGCTACGCTTCGGACCGCGAAGAAAACGTAATCGGGCCACATATTGAGTATCGCTGCTCTAGAATTTGCACTATAACATATATTTACCGAGTACAAGATAGACACGCGTGTTTAAGCTGTTGTATTTTTTTAACTAATATTGTACCTGATATATGAATCATTATGAATAAATGAAAATGCCAAGTTTCACGCTTGTATGTATGTATTACCGGCCTCTTAATTTTGTTATTGTTTTTTTAATTTTTTATATTTGTTAGAATATCCGTTTTAATAACACCATATTCTGTGAAAATCTAAACCGCTTGCCTATTACGGTTCAGGAGATAAAACTCTTTAAAAGTAGGAAAGAGAGCGACATACGGCGCAAGCTAAATATACAGATTGGTATGCATTGAAATATATTACGAGTATCCCTCCTCTGCTGCACTGGGAGTGAAGAAATAGCATAGAATGCGTGCAGATGCTTATCATCCTGGCATGTCGTAAAAGTCGACTAAGGGACGGGTCCTCTCCAACATGGTGGACTATCTGTATGGGCGATGGGCTGATCACCTGTCACCATACGGTTCATCATACCATCTTAGGACTAACTAATCGAACGTGGCCACAAGTAGTTTTGTGGCTCTGCTCACCCCATTAGGGATTTCGGGCGTGATAATATGTATGTATGTATGTATCAGAATCGTCGGAAATTTACATATTAAATGCATTACATCCCATCATCTTGCTTGCATGCCAAATTGAACTATATCGCCATCAATCTGTTTTATTAGCCAACTCGCCCGAACTTCCTCGATCTATAAGTGAATTATGTATCGAGTTCGACTTGCAAAAGGCTTTCATAGACCGTAGCGTGTTCAGATTCAGAGAGAAGTCTCGCAAGGTGGTCTCGTGACGCACATTTTGTATATGCCTCGTGATTGGTCGCCGAGTTTGAACATATCTATTGAAATTTTCCGGTCTTTCGTGAAAGCGTAATGAGGTTAGTTTTTATTTTTATTGGCTCACTCTATTTCGGGGGTTTTTATTATTATATAGTCGAATCAAAAATACGTTTTCCTTCTACACTTAGAATTATCTCATAGTAAATCATCAGATATATCCAGACCTGGATTGGACCGTAACATGACAAGATTCTTAGTAGGTCTAACATTTTCAGCACTCAGTTCCGTGTAGTCGCTGCTCTGTAATAGCTGGTCACAAGCTGTTCTGCGGTGACTGATTGCACTGGTAACACCAGCTGGCGATGGAGCGTGACATCCCTACTTGACTAAAATTATTATGACCAGGCCATCGTCTGTACTAACAGTTATAACGGTGACGGTGACTCTCCAACTCAATGGCATGGGCCCCCAAAATAGCCGCATATAGAGAGCACCGGTGGCACCGCAGAGATAGGAACCTCCTGACGATGCGCACCATGCCTAGAAAGTACAACCTACTGTATCTGACCCTTGATCCAGCCATCTGGCGAGTCTCTTGAGGAATTGATCGAGACTCTTCGCTATGAGACCGTTCGCAAAAACAACTATCGGGACAATGATCGTCGTATCAACATTACACATGGCGGTCACCTCGTGAGCCAAGTCAAGGTACTTGCTGAGTTTGTCCTCGGCCTTCACGAGTTTCTCGTCATGGAGATGGTGATGTCGAGCTCTGCCCGGCGCTGCGATCAATCTTACTTATCAAAAGCTATAAATCAGATCTGGCTTATAATAATAATAATTTTTATTTATTTCAGGCATTTGCCCATATGGGTTAATTACATTTAAACTTACAAACAAGTGTTATTAATTCTATCCTACACAAACTGGCGCATGCAAGCGCACCCAGTGTCCCAGCATTGCAGAGTCCCACCTATCTGCTATAATGCCCAGAATTGTTGTTAGGGCTGGCCCACACTCTGCCCAGAACCGCAGCGCTCCTCTTGCGCATGATGGCATAAAAATCATCTGTCCGCGCATCAGCGAACATTCCGGATGCGCTGCAGAATCTCGGCAGCCCCATCAAAACTCTGAAAGCATTATCATATTGGACTCTCAGAGCGTTGTAAGCCCTCTGCGAATAATTGACCTACAGGCTGCACGTGTAGAAGGATTGGCAATATGCTGTTAAAAGCTTGCTTTGACTTGTTTCGTACAACGTGCAAACCTGCGTGCCAACATATTACATCGGACTGACAACGCTCTGCTTATCAATACCTATAAATCAGTACAGTGACTCACTTATAGACAACGCACAGCCTTTCTAAACGGGTGCTCCTAGAGGTTTGAAATTTAGAAGAGACATTTCTCGAGTAGGTACTCTAGAGGTACACCAAAGAGGGATTATTTGAAATTCTATCCCTAAAGGGGTGAAAAGGGGTGATAAGGTTTGTATGGAAAATACCGCGGATGAAGCTGTGGCGGGTCCACTAGTTGGTACTAAGTAATACTCCTGTCCGTGACGATAGATCGATCCCAATAGAACGTAGCACGACCATTTTCGTGAACTGGCGCCGGTATGTACATATAGTATGGCAGCTCTGACTTCCATTGATTATTATTATTATGATCATTACGAATATGTATACACTGTGTAAAGCGCCGCCTCACAACTTCATAATAATATACATTTTGTTTATATTCGTGGCCGTTTTATGACTGGGCTGATAATACTATAATCTGGCACGGTTCCACGTCGCCTCGCATAATATGAGGGGACACACTATTTTTGGATAGTCACAGCGAAGATATATAGCAAGGCCACTGATCAAGGTTGACATGAGAACATTGGTGTTTGGTATATATTATACCTTAGAGACTTTTTACATCTCTAAGTCACTTAACTTTTCCAGACGTGGAGACTATACATCTCCCTTATTAGTTATTTATTAGAATTAATTTGTACCCATTAGGTTTTTATGTTGCACATTTTGTTTTAGTTTTTAGATAAAACTGTACTGCCAAATTTGAAAAAAGACTTACTGCTGAGTTTCTTGCGGCGTTTCTTCTCAGCAGATGTCACCTTTCGAAGCGCTGGTAGATTCAGACATGTAAAAGAGCCCAGGTGGCCTACTTGCAAAATAAATATTTTCATTTTCTTTTTCATTATACTATACATAGGAGGTGAAGCCGGTTCGGATAGATTTTTATCTAAAAGATCTTGCACTAAATGGACCTGCGAATATAAAAAAGTCCGGTACGATATGTAAAATCAAATTCAGGTATTTTTTAAATAGAAGTCGCACTCAAGGGTATGTATATTTGCACAAGCTGGCGACATTGGAATCATCTATCAAATTACGAAAGTATTTTACTGTTTTGTTACATTAATGAATGTGAAAAGTTATTCAATAACTTTCATAGAAATATGTAGTAAGGAACTGCATGGCGCGATTTTCGCGATGCTTCCTTTTTTTTAAAAATAAATATATAAAATAAAGATTTTTAATAAAGTCAAGAATTGATTGTTTGTTAACGATTGTGTTAAATATTGTTAGATTCTAATCTAATATAAAAGTATTACGTTTTTATCCATAAGTCCTTGTCAATGCAATGCACGGCTGTTATCGGTACATAACAAAGTACAGTGTTTGTCACACCCTTCACAGATTATTTTTCTTGTTTATATTATTGTTGGTGTGTCTCGAAATAAAAAAATACATTAAATAAATAATAAAAGCTGAAGATATCGTAAAAACGTACTGCATTTGAACTTTTCAAAAACAGTTCAACGTCTAATGCGATATTTTTAAGGTAATTTATTACATGAATACGAATTTAAAATATTCTTCCAATTAGATAAACATTTTCAACGCAGATTGCGCAAATAAACCCTTCAAGTTTTAAATTACAATCAAACTTTTAAGTCTGACCAAATCACGATCAAAACTCGATGTTGAATTTATTTAATTCAATACAGGGATACGAAATCTATAATAACGTAAGCCTTTGATTTATCCAATCGAAAATTTCAAGATAGCACATTCAAACCTGCCCGCGATCGCTTTTAGAATGCTGTCCGGGCTTTCTCGCATATAACAACGAGATATCTTTTTTTCCGTATGACAGCCTGGAAACTGTTCCTTTGAGCTTCTGCGAGCATGCCCGAGGTACTACACATCCTCGGCAGTACCATCAGCATTCTGAAGGCAACACAACACATCTGGGTTATGCAACACATTGGAAAAATTATCAACGGTATATTCCAATAATATAGGCTAGTTTCCTAAAAAAATCTAATTAGTCCGTCTTTTACATTATAATAAAATATTGAACACGTATTTATTCTTTTGTCAATTAAACAAAAAATGACGAAGTTATAGTGCGTTGAAGTTCCGCGTGATGTCACGACTTTGTACACTTTTTACCATTAAGTGACGTCAATAGCCCCCACTCCCGAACTTTGATGCGCCTTATCTTTATTCATTTTGATACAATATAATTTATTTAATAAGCCAATGAACAAAGGTTTCTATAATAGTATCAAAATCACAATTTCACAATTTTCAGTAGACGTAAATAAGGGGTTAATGGTCGAGGATGGGCATCCCACATCCGTCTTCGCATCCATATCTTCCAATAGGAGTTCGTCTCCTTGTTCCCCGAATTCTGATTGAGATTGCTCTAATTATGGAAATTTGTATTTTCACTTTGAGCCAACTTACTATTTGTGAGTATGGCTTGGACCATTATTCATTTTGATTGATTTGATACAGCAAAAAATACGTGTACAATTTTTTTTTGGTAATCAAACTGACGGACCAATTAGAATTACTTTTTTTACCTAGAAAACATCCCTATTCCATTGTAATGAATTTTTCACATTTTCAATGAAAAAGCACTAATAATATTTTGAAATTTGCGGCTTAAACGCTATATTACTGTCTGCCGTCGCGTGTGACGTCAACATACTGAAACCGGTCGTAAACGTCAAAAAAAGCGTAGTCTGTATGAGGGTACGGTCCGAATAACACTTACAGTGATCACAACGATTAAGGTCGGCAGCGTGACTCGGAACGCAACCGACCTATGCAAACGTCATACGTCGTGACTGGTGTTTAAAGACACGTTACTTAGAAGTAGAAACTCTTGATTTATTTTTACATAAATCCTGTTCCAAAACGTACTATTAACGTTTAAGCACCCGGTCCACAGAAATATATTATTTGTTACTATAGTCAAGTAGCTAATTATTCATTGGAAACGGTATTCCGCTTGTCGGTAATCACAAATTAACAAATCATTACAGAAGCAACGTTCACAAACGCCAGGGATCAAATCACAAATATTGAGTGTTGCCAAATCAATCCACGTTTTAAATACATGCAGCTCCAATACCGACGTAAGTTAATGCAATCTTTCATTTAAATTTCAATCATATTCCAACTCGATAAAGTTCAAAATGTCAGTCGGAACGTTCGGAGTTATGCCAATTCTGTTATTGGGCACTGAGAGCAACGAGTTAATTCACCCTTTGAGCTCACGATAATTTCAATAACGTGCCGAGAGACGTATAAATAAACAGAGTAGTAAAAACGTGAGCAAGAGCGAACCGTTTCTTACAATGGGTTCCGACCGTTAAATTCAAATTCAAATTATTCATTTTGCATGTAGACCAGACGGGCTCTCTCATGTTTGAATTCACCAGCGTTGTCGAAGGTGACACACGGAAAACACGAAGTAACAGCGAAATACCAATTTGGCTTGTCAAAAATTTTACGGCGACATACAACGGAGACTTATTTGAAAATAAATAATAGCTTTGTAAATCATATGATTGATGGTCGGTTTGATTTGTTACATGTTAGCAAGCTCTGTCCGAAATAAGTCGCTTGGTTGATATTAGCAATAATTAATTTGTTTATTTCTAGCCCTCTCATTTTTTCAATGCAACTACTGAGTAGAAGCGCCGGAAGCAACTCAGTAATAAGTCTTTTTTTAACCAAATATTACAATGTAAGACCAAATAATTATACGCGTCGAATTGAGAACCACCACCTACGATTTTTTTGAACTCGGTTAAAAACTAAAATTAAAATTAAGTGCAACAGACAAATCTAATGGGGAAGAGTCTGAGGTAGTCGAGTAGCCGGGTTTTAGATTTTGAGCTTATTACTTGTTTTATAATTTTTAAACGTGCGTTTTTCTTTATTAGAATTGCGGAACCTCAAAATGCGGCAGAAACAGGTGAAACAAATAGACAAATTCACCTTCAAGCACGTTCCTTGGCATAAACAATAAAGAACGTTGCATTGTTCTGCCTTTATTTTAAAATACATTTTAAATACAAGTTAATACTCACACGAGCAAATAAATAAGCTGAAGTAGTGTAGGATTTTGTAGTTATTGTCTGTCTGTCCGTCTGTCCATCCGTCTGGGTATATGTCTGTTTGGATGAAAATTGACAAAAATCTACTTTGGTGTCTGGAAGGGACACGAAATACTATTTATCCCGAAGAAATCACAGGTCCCGAGGAAAACGCGATAAACGAACACGAAGTGGACGAAATCGCGGGTTAGTCCGTTTATCCCTAAATCAATTTCAATTACATTATAGGTACTGTATCAAATATAATACCGAAATAACATAATAACTGTCCAAATAAATTATTTCGATAAACTATTTCCATTAGCTCAAATGCGAAATACCAATACTTTAATTAAATTTCTAGTTGATCGCAAAATTGTACCAGAAAATAGCAGATTTCTGTACAAGGGGATTTCAGTTTAATTACCTTTTAGGTTTAATGTTTACAGCGAGCTTCTATAGTAGTTTATGCAACGGTTGCATAATGACAGGCCTTAAAACACTAGTGCGGTTTTATGAAACGAGCTTTTAGCGAGTTTCATAATAAGATCGCACGTGTGTTTTAAGGCCAAATTATGCAGAGTTGCATACATAACTTTATCTACACACATATTATAAATCCTCCATGATGGGTTCAGAAGCAATATTTTCTGGCAACAAGTTATTTGTTGCAATCGTGGCTGCATATTTCCGATATCCGGCGCATTTTCACATCACACACACTCCGAGAAGACTACTATTCATATTTTCAACTAAAATGTAAATTACAAACAACTTTTTCTATTCAATTCAACAACAATTCTACTTTCGTTCACCAAAACACCAACATAATGGCGGCAATTCGATCCTCAGTCAAGAGCATTTTTTTTTAAATCATAGACAAACGAATGAAGTCTCTATTCTCATGTCACTCGAGATCAAATGTTGTGCAGTTTATATTAAAAAAACATACTGAATTGACGTTTCGTATCAATAACTGTTTTTATATCTATGGATACTAGAATAGAGACCCCACTTGAGTTTTGACAGCTGTTCCAAATTTAATCTCATTTCTATACTAAAAACGATACGGGAATAACATTGCAGCACTGGTTTTTCCTAATTGGTTGTCATTTCCTACGGTTTTTGATTACACTATGGAGGTTTTATGATATGGGTGTAGATAAAATTAATTACGAGATTGCCCACACTATCGTTTTTCGAGTATCGTATCGGCGTCTGGTCAGCGTCCGTGCAGCATCGACGCGAAACTAGCGTGGCGACGACTTGACGCCGGTGGCTTCCTTTGACCGTCGGCTTCTTGTTAGCGCCGCGCAGCGTGGACGCAATGCTTCCGGCGATGGCGTCGCGGCGCCGCCGCGGGAGCGTTGTGTCGACGCTGTGTGGGAGCTAGCAAGACAAGACTCGAGATCGTCGCTCCACCTAGTCTGAGGGCGTCCTGCACTACGTTTGCCGATTCGCAGTCTCCACTCCAGAACACGTTTACCCCAGCGGCCATCGTTTCTTCTGCTAATATGGCCGGCCCACTGCCACTTCAGGTTGCTGATCCGATGAGCTATGTCGGTAACTTTGGTTTTCTGTCGGATCACCTCATTGCGGATACGATCTTTCAGAGAAACTCCCAACATAGCCCGCTGAGCGACTTTCAATTTGTGGACCAACCCAAGCGTGAGTGTCCACGTTTCGGCTCCGTATGTCATGACAGGTTGGACGCACTGATAAAAGACTTTCGTCTTTAGACTTTGTGCTGTTACTTACTCGTAAACTGTATATTATTATAAGATTATGACAGCACATTTATGTCAGCGATCAATCATTGAAAAAATGCGAGGGCTAGAAATAAACAAATTATTGCTAATATCAACCAAGCGACTTATTTCGGAAAGAGCTTGCAAAGCTGTTTGCTAAAATCAAACAAGTCAAAGCAATCACATGTCTATTATTTACAAAGCTGTTGTTTATTTTCAAATAGGTCTCGGTTGTATGTAGCCGTAAAATTTTAGACAAGCGACATTGGTACTTTGCTGGCACTTCGTGTTTTCCTTGATGTTACTATGATAGAAATTTGTGAGTAAGAAAATTAGGTTTGACTAATTACTACAGAGTTTCGTTTCATTTATTACATTTATGTAGGTTTTTTCTAAAATACACATGATTGGTTGATTTTGTCAGTAAGAAGATTCATAGACATAAGACATGATACTTACATTAAAACGAAGTTCTTACAAGAGTATTTCCCAAAAAGTAGATACAGACTACAAATGATCTCCTTTAAGTTTAAATATATAATTGAGTTCCTTATCCACGCCTTGAAAGAAATTGCCAATCGGGTCACTGTATCAACAACTCAAAGAAAACGATTTTCTATTTCTATTTACCGGTGAATTATATGCAGAAATACTATCATTAGGCGCAAGAAAGTGGGGTCACGCGAAGGGTAGAGTAAATTGGTGCCTTGACCTTCGTGGTCAGAAAGCTATTTGTGTGTTGGACCTACTCTCCTCTACTTCCTATTTGTATTTATTTTAAGAATCTTATAAACTTTCTTGAAAAGTATATAAGGATTCCTTCATCATTATCTAATCAAATATATTTGAAAAAGGAGATGATCAGGTTTTATTCAATACAGTTCTCATAGATGGCGCTTACGACAAAAATCGCACCCAACTTTGGCTAAAACATGTTCTGGAATCACACCAAATCAAATGTTAAGAATTTCGTACCTTATGAATCGTAAACTTTAATCTTCACTAACGAGGAAATAAGTCCGTTCTTCTCCAGAGTTTAGGCAGAAAATACGTTGCCAAATTTAGTATTAGATGAGCCAGCAGTGAAAAGAATACACTAACCAATGGCAAAAATCTCAATTTTCACATATGTGGCAAAAATAATTTTCACCTCTTATCGTGTATGTATTTGAGGTACGAAACTAAGTTACTATACGAAAAAAATGTGAATAATATGAAATCCAACTGCACACCCTCAAAACAAAAAATAAGAAATTGATTCTACCGTGCTCATCGGGTCGATATAAATAGCAATCCGTGACTTCAAATAGCTATTATATGATTTTATGGAGAGTAACTATGTAATACCTATCATTACCATATATTGTTTCAATTTCGTTTCTCTTTTTTAAGAGGTTACGCAGTCAGATTCTTTGTTTTTTTATTTTTGATCTAAAAAATATAAAAGTATTTGGGTGATACTATATTTAGCAGTTGACTTCTTCAGGTTGGCATGGTTATGATTATGAACATTTAGCTTCTTTAGATTCTTACTTATCATTTCATCACAACGAATTTACTGTCGCAAATATATTAAATGCGGTATTTATTAAAAACTACACGACATTAACCGCCGCTCGCGTTTTTTCTAGTCTATTTGGGGACGTTGGTTGGACGCAATCCAGAAATGATGTCGCACGCGTTAGTGCAGTACTTTAGATATATTAACATTAGTTAGTCCATTGACGTGGCCAAAAGATAGAACGCTGACTATGAAGGTCACAAGCTGACTTCCGTCAGCGATGTTTCCGAAAGATTTCGACATTGGAGCCTTCAAGAGAAGATGAATGTTTTCCTAAAAGGTCGGCAACGGCTCAGTGACTTCTTTGGGGTTGTTGATGCTCATGGGTACCGGTGACCACTTACCATCAGGTAACTCGCATGCTGGTTTGTCTTCCTTTTTGAACAAGAATTAATTATAATTCACAAAAACTAAACAAACACGGTTTTGTCACTAACGCACTAAAAAATACAAAAGACTCGCATCACCAATGTATTGGTCTCGTCACAACAAACCAAATGAGCCGAAACTCTAGAGGTTTACTAGTAGTCATTGAAGAGTTCAACTATCCACCTCCTGGCTTCATGGTCATATCAGCTCGATGGTATCAAATTATTGTACTGTCATCAAAATTGCATACATTTGCAAAGTTTCAAGTCGTTACGACAATTACAAGTACATAGGTTACACGGAAAACACGAAGTGCCAGTAAATTTTACGGCTACATACAACCGAGACTTATTTGAAAATAAATAACAGCTTTGTAAATTATAGACACGTAATGGCTTTGACTTGTTTGATTTTAGCAAACAGCTTTGCAAGCTCTGTCCGAAATAAGTCGCTTGGTTGATATTAGCAAGAATTTGTTTATTTCTAGCACTCCCATTTTTTCAGTGTAAAATTTACTTCTAAGATTTTATTAAGTACATTGTTTGTTAGTTAGTTACAAGTGAAGCTAATAAAAGTGTCTTAAAAAAGGTACAAATATAAACTAGCTAAAGTATAGGGAACTCTCTGCACAGCCATAGAGTGTAGATACTGATGGCGAATGGGGCGTAATTAAAAGAAATAAAACACTTATTCACGACAAAAATATAAAATAATACGTGTATGAAAAGAGAAGAAAATCAAACGAAACGGTCCCAACGCAGCAATTCCTGTGAAGCCAACAACTGCTCATCAGAGTTGGCGCAAACCGTTCTCGCTATCGAAATCTATCGGAAAAACTGCTTGATGCCGATATAAGTAAAAGAGACCGAGCGATAGATTACGCTAGCGAGAGTGGTTTGCGCAACTCATGGTAATGGTACTGTTAGGTTTGGTGGAAACGTTGAAGGTCACATGAAAGCATATTTCACACTAAACGAATGGCCGAATTCAGAAAGGCTACTCAAATTGTGCTTTAATTAAAGTGACGTTTCAGGGACGTTTCTGTATAGGTTGACAACTAGTTGAGGGACATTTAACTACTTAATATCCAGTCAAATGCATAAGTGGCTTTTCTGAATTCGGCCATAAGACAAACAAAACACTAAGGGGCCACCAGCACCGAAAAGATAAATCGAAAAGCTTAGGTAACTGTCAGACTTCAACTAGGTTTAACGACTTATATCATTAAGACTTTGGTGCAAGCTAACCTAAGAAAAAACAATGTTTAAAAACTCAGTTGCCTAAGTTGTCAAACGAGCAGCAATGTACATAATATATGAAATAAGTTTGTCGAAACATATTACAGACTATTTTAATAGGGCTATTGAAACCATTTCTAAAGTGTGTTCGCTATTTAAAAGTCGCTAAAGTTCAAATAAGAAACGTCAAACTCGATTTTGACAGCTTAGTACCATATAAAATCGAGTTTGACGTTTCTTAATTTAAGTTTAGGAATTTTTTAATTAAGAAGATACCGTTTCGAATTAGACCCACTATCTTCCGTTTAAACCGCACTTTATTCTTAGTAACTATTTGTTCTACCATTCCCTCGATATTTTGTGGACAAGTTCAATCAGATATAGTCATGACGTTCTAAGTGGCCCGTTTTGACAGCTGCCAAAATCACACGTGTAGGAATGAGAAAAATAATCGGTAGCAGCAGAAACCAATTTTCAAGATGTATGGATTTAAATCACTAAGGCTTTGTAATCGATCACTTATAAAGTCGCGAATTTTAAGCCTGATTTTATTTCGAAATTCGTTTAAAGTATAACAATGTATATTAAATGGCTTCAATTACAGTCACGATAATTTATGTTTAATGATTTGTTGTTAATGCTCATTTTATTAATTAATGTATATTTTGATCAATCACTATACTAATAGGATTGTTTGTTTAACTTTTATTTAATAATGAATAATATATGTCAATAATTATAATATTAATGAATCTAAAATGTATAACCCGTAATAACTGATTCGATTGTTTCAAATAATCAGTTACTTTTGGTTCCGAAGCGGTCACAGTACTAAGGTATCAGGCGTAAGATATAATGTAATGTAATGTCGTACTACCAAATTAAGAACGCTCGATAAATTTATGTCTCTGAGTGTATTTTAACAATAAAATATGACAGTTGATCCTTATAAATGTTACTTAGCGTCATGATGTGAAGAGAACATCGTAAATACTTCAATTTATAAATAAAATTTTCGATTTCTTGCGTAGACGTTCATACAAAGTTATAGCGGCGTGAAAAGCAACAAACGTCAAATCGGGCCTCTTAGAACGTCGCGACTATAACACATTTCTTTGCATATAAAAGTGCGAAAGAGACTACACCATGAACAAATTTTCGTCGATAGCAGCAATTTGTTTTTGTGACATCCATTTCGCTATAATCATAGCGCAGCCGGAAATTTCAATTTGTATCAGCGTCCTGAACGCGGCTGGTGGACATTATTATGCTTAATTTTAGATCAGTTTTATTTTACCGCGGTCACAGTCCGGTCGATGAACTTTGAAAAAAAAATGTGCTCTAAGATAATGTTGCGATTAAACCATTAATAAAAAAGATTTAGATTAGTTATAAAACCAAGTCAACCTGTAATAACCTAACCTTTACGATAGACAATTATTTATCCCAAAGAATCTAATAAAGTAACTCGATATGCGCAAAAACTGCTGACGGATTCGTTGACTGACCAATATCAACAAATAAAAAAAAATAGTAGTTTATGCAACGGTTGCATAATGATAGGCCTTAAAACACTAGTGCGGTTTTCATGAAACGAGCCGATAGGCGAGTTTCATAATAAGATTGCACGTGTGTTTTAAGGCCAAATTATGCAGAGTTGCATACATAACTTTATCTACACACATATTATAAATCCTCCATGATGGGTTCAGAAACAATATTTTCTGGCAACAAGTTATTTGTTGCAATCGTGGCTGCATATTTCCGATATCCGGCGCTTTTTCACATCACACACACTCCGAGAAGATTACTTACTATTCATATTTTCAACTAAAATGTAAATTACAAACAATTTTTTCTATTCAATTCAACAACAATTCTACTTTCGTACAGCAAAACGTCAACATGGCGGCAATTCGATCCTCCGTCAAGACCATTTTTTTTTTAAATCATAGACAAACGGATGAAGTCTCTATTCTCACGTCACTCGAGATCAAATATTGTGCAGTTTATATTAAAAAAACATACTGAATTGACGTTTCGTATCAATAACTGTTTTAATATCTATGGATACTAGAATAGAGACCCACTTGAGTTTTGACAGCTGTTCCAAATTTAATCTCATTTCTTAACTAAAAACGATAAAGAAGTCATGTTATTTCTTTATCGCAGCACTGGTTTTTCCTAATTGGTTGTCAAAATGGTGGTCATTTCATACGGTTTTTGATTAACCAATGGAGGTTTTATGATATGGGTGTAGATAAACATTATTTCGTTTATTCAAAACCGCCAGTGAACGAACCATTCCCCAGATTCACAACAAAACGACACGGACCTTTTACAATTTTAATTAAGGCGGAAGGTGATCTGTCAAAACGAAACAGGTCGCCATTTTCCCACCTTTCCGTTTCCGCCCAAGCCAAAGTGCATCATATTAATCAATGTTGCCAATTAAGTAACATTGAAGCTAAATTTTGCATTTTCTTAGCTGATTTAGTAACTAAAATGTCCATTTAGCATCTAGCACATTTGCTAAAGTATATTTGGATAATATAGAAGTTCCGTATCACTTTTCAATATTTTGTTGTAAGTTTGACACACTAAAATGACATGAATTTGTCTTCAATAATTTCCCGACAATATCGTCTTCATATAAATATGCTGGAAACGCAGCTTAATTCCATAATTGAAAGATTACAATAAAAATTGAGTATTTCTTTTAAGATAATGTATAATTAAAAAAGTTTTTAATTTTCTTATTTTTGCTAATTTCTTTTTCATTACAAATTTAGCACATTCTGTTAGAAACTTTTAGGCGTACATCTAGATTTTTTTTAATTTAAGAGGTTGCAACACTAATTTTAATATTATAAATGCTAAAATAACGTAAATAAATGACGTTTGGGGGTACATTATAGAAATTTAAAAAAAAGTGAAAGGGCTCGTTGTAAGAACTAAATTTTTTTTCTTTATAAGTTTAAGATTAATAGTTTTGAAGTTATTTAGGATAACAGGCGAAAATTTAACATTCCCGCCTTAGCTCCGAACCTACTGGGCCTAAAATTGTGAAAAAAAAATCAGATTTTTTTTATTTACCATTATAAGAAGTCTATGGCATTTAAAGTAACTTCAGATAAACATGTACGGAACCTTGTCCACGCGATTTCAACTCGCACTTGTCCGGTTTTTTCGAAGATAACTTTTCTTTAATGTAAATTCTTCAGACAGTGGAAACCAAAAGATAGTGAGGGTTTAGTCAGAAAATCGTAAGCTTGGTTCCAACTAAGCGATCTAACACAAGCAAATGGAATAATAAATGGTTTAAGTGTAGTGCCTTTCACGAGCCCTATTAGGTTTATAATGTGCTTAACGATTGGTTAAGTCAGTGAGTTTTTAAAAAGGTTTTGTTGAACTGTTTGCGTATTCTTAGTGGTTTCGTAATTAAGTTTAGGCCTATTATAACATACATACATACATAGCATCACGCCCGAAATCCCTAATGGGGTGGGCAGAGCCACAAGACTACTTGTGGCCACGTTCGATTAATTGGTCCTTAGATGGTATGATGAACCGTATGGTGACAGGTGATCAGCCCATCGTCCATACATACATTCTTCACTCCCAGTGCAGCAGAGGAGGAAGGCCTATTATAAGGGTAATTATTATATTTGACTTTTAAACTTTATCAGCAATTTAAAAATTAGGTATTTCCTCAAGTAGATGAAACCCAACCACAGATCAAAATTATAAACATTTGTTTTTCAAACTGTGTTAAGTATTTATTATTTTAATAACTTTTATATTACACTTCTAAAAATATATTTTTTATTTTCATAATAGAAAAAGAATATTCCAAATTTATTTTACACTAACTTTGCTTACTTACTCAACTTTTTTTCTGTAGAGTTCAGCCATTTTTCCCTGGGGAACTGTCAAATTTTCCGTGTTACCAAAAATTAACGCACGCTTAAAAATAATTTGACACGTGTTTCGTTTTAATCTGGGCCTGTCGGGAATTAATTCGGCTTTGTTCTTTGCCATGTAAAAGTACCGAGGGATTACTTTACAAAATCATTTAGAGGTATAATTCAGGAGTTTGTAGCGTTTTTTTGAAAGATACTCATCAAGGGTGCATGCAGCGTGGACAGACCACTCGCATGGTGAACTGATGACCTGGTAAAGATTATGGGACTCCGTTGGATGCGAGTACAGGATCGGTCGCTGTGGTGATCATTGTAGGAGGCCTATGTCTAGCAGTGGACATCTTTCGGATGGTACTCGTCAAGGGTGCAGCGTGGACAGACCACTCGCACGGTGGACCGTGACCTGGTGAATATTGCGGGACTCCGTCTGATGCGAGTATAGGATCGGTCGCAGTGGTGATCATTGTGGGAGGTCTAACGTCTAACAGTGGACATCTTTCGGATGATACTCGTCAAGGGTGCAGCGTGGGCAGACCACTTGCACGGTGGACTGATGACCTGGTAAAGATTGTGGGACTCCGTTGGATGCGAGTACAGGATCGGTCGCTATGGTGATCATTGTAGGAGGCCTATGTCTAGCAGTGGACATCTTTCGGCTGAAATGATAATGACAAGAATGATAATAGTCAACAAAAGAATAGTCCACGGCTTTGCGTTGCGACTATCCGTGCCTTGTTCCCAAAACTTAAACACCGTATGCCAGAAGACCCGTTTTTCCCAACATCCGTATTCCAAAAGATCCGTTTCTCATAGTATCCGTATGTCAAAAGACCTGTTTCTGATAGCATCTGTATGCCAAAAGACCCAGGACACCTTGAAGGAAATCTTGATTTATCTTTAATTACCGTTCAAAGATATTTAAGCAATCGGATCGCGAATTTTGGATTTATTTAAAGAAGATGCTGTCCTGCATATTTTGGTTTTCAGAACTTTATTCAAGTTCACTTTATCAATATCGGCATCAGCTTTGGCAGTCACGATGATATCGTGTTCTATGGATATTTTAAGAAATGTGTCTTAAAGAACAGCAGTAGCAGCAATTGAGGTAACAGCAAAGACACGAACGGATATTTCGGGAAACGGAAATGACAAGAACGGAGGTTTCGGGATCATAATATATTTTTGGGAAACGGATATCGTACCGAACGTATCTTTTGGCAAAAGCACATTCTGGGAAACACAATTATTTCGGGAAACGGATTCTTTAGCAAACGGTAATGACAGGAACGTCTATCGTAGAAACGGGTGTTTTGAGAAAACGAAAATTTTATTTGAAACTTTAAAGTTTATAATGAAATTCTACGCATCAGCATTGCACCACAGACCAAGTCCATTCTCATTCATGACCATTCCAAAACCTTTTCCGTGAAATTTCTCATCACGCTACCACTTGCGCCGTACTCAGCATTCTTTGTATCCGGGGAACGGAGAACAATAACCGCTTAACCGTCCCCGGACGCGTGACAAATTGTTCCCCGGGTATTCAATATATTTAATTTAACAGAGACCTTATCATGCTAATATGGCGACAGTTAGTTTCACTTTTTGAGGACCAATTGGCGACGGCCCCCTGGAGTTTTGTAATTAATTGCCTCTTAAGAAAACTATATGTTTGAAGTTTAATTAAAAATCTTAGGTATGCAGCTGACAACGGATAATTCAATAGCCATTTTTAAAGTTAAATATAATTAGATAAGCGGCAACAATATCTTATTTCATACTTTGAAAGACTTGTTTTTAGAGGTCGTTTTTAACTGCAAGGGTTATTAATTTTTAATTTTTCTTTTCTTTTAGAGTTAATGTTAGTAATTTAAGGAGAAACGAAGGTTTGCCTGTAATAATCTAACCTTAAAAATCTGGGATCATTCCAATTCGTACCCCAAATTAGTAACGAGAAAGCGCTGGGAGGATGGTTTTATACAGTTTGTTGGTTTCCCAAAGGTATCAGTTGTAGCCTTGTGGTCTAGCGGCCTCACGAGCAGAGCACCACGAGTTCGAATCCCGGCTCGTACCTTTAAGGTTTTCAGACCACATGTACGGAATTGAATATGATGTTCACCACGAGCGGTGAAGTCTGTGAAGCCTGCAAAGTAATTCAAAGATATGTAAAAAGTCCCCAACCGGGCCCACCGACTACTGCTCAGTAAAATTGTTGTCCAGTAGTGGGACGTATACAAGCTGATGATGATTTGGTAAATATTTCAATTCTGGGATCCGGAAAACGCGCAGGTACGAGCCACCGCTGTATTTTATCAATTTGAGTTGCCTTTTTGAATTCCAACGAGTCTTACGTTCTTTCTTATCTTTCCATTATTTTAAAAGAAGCGTTAAAATAACAAGATAGATGGAGTAAGAATTGCGTGTGACAAGAGTCAATCCTGTAGAGGAATAGCACCGACTTTAAAGCGCTGAGATTTGTTAGAGAATAGCAGCAGCAAACATACACATAGCTGGGCACCGTTAATCAAATAATTAACTTCCTTAATCGCTAATCCGTTAATAAAATAGGTAACTTTCGTTAAACGTTACATTTCTGTCAATTTAACGGAAGTTAACGTTAATCGTTAACTCGAAATTTAAATTAAATGTTATAATGTTGGTTATTTACTTATAAAAAATTTTGGTATGGGCTATGGAAGCTTAGGCAGGACATGAAAAATTAATAAAAGAAGGGTAACATTAGTGTTTGTAATAATACGGTGCATACCTATTCCCCTTTATAAACATCAATATATTAAAATTTAATTAACGATTAACGGACTTTAATTGTTTTAACGGAAGTTAACGAGTCCGTTAACATTTTTTTTAACTTAAACGTTACTCCGTTACTCGAAAAGTTAACTTCGTTAATTAACGGATGACGGTCTTGTGCCCAGCCGTGCATGCAATACATACACGTACAAGCTGACGCACACATAGCGCCGAGCTGAGCCATAAGTTGAAGTATACATCTGAAGAACCCATGCCGACACGTTTTAAATTGCAATTCTATGCAATCATCCATGAAATGTCAGTTCAATCGAGAAGTCATACTGAGTACAAATTGAGTGGAAATTGCCTGTTTACTTTGATGTCAGTACGATTGATTAAACGACTTCAAAAGAAAGGTTCTCTTTAAGACACGTATGTGTACAATACTAGTAGACCCACCACAGCTTCGCCCGCGGTGTTTTCCAAACAAACTATCACCTCTTTTCGCCCCTTTAGGGATGGACTTTCAAAAACCTCCTTAGTGCACCTCCAAGATACTCTAGGAATATTTCCTCCAAATTTCAAACCTCTAGCACCACCCGTTTAGGCTGTGCGTTGTCTATAAGTGAGTCACGGTAATGTTTAATATGTCTGGATAATGCGTTATATTGTATCTTTGCGATTAATTCTGAAGCCACTACTCCAGTGCGAAATTCTTTAAAAACTATTAATTCTACTTTATAAAAGTACGAGATTGTACCTACAGTTTCATCTACGTGGTTTCTTCAGGAGGACTGACTGTACAAAGTCGTGTCGTCACGCGGAACTTCAACGCACTTATCTTCGTAATTTTTTGTTTAATTGACAAAAGAAAAAATATGTGTTCAATTTTTTTTATAATGTAAATGACCGATAGAATTTTTCAAGAAACTAGCCTATTTAATAATCAGCGCCTCTATTCGGGAACGCTAAGTGATGTTGTAGCGACTCGTAAGCGAGATTTCTCATCCCACTCTCCCGCACGACGCGTAATACGTAAGAGCGAGACGAGAAATCTCGCTCGCGAATCGCTACAGAATCACTTAGCGTTCCCGAATAGAGGCGCAGAAACAAGCATTTAATAATACTGAAGATTATAATATTAATACACATACATACATACATAGCATCACGCCCGAAATCCCTAATGGGGTGGGCAGAGCCACAAGACTACTTGTGGCCACGTTCGATTAATTAGTCCTAAGATGGTATAATATTAATCTATATATATAAAAATGAATTGCTGTTCGTTAGTCTCACTAAAACTCGAGAACGGCTGAACGGATTTATCTTATCTTAGTCTTGAAATGTTCGTGGAGGTCTAGGGAAGGTTTAAAAGTACATAGGTTACTTAAATTATTATTTCATACGGGCACCAGCTAGTATACAATAAATATGACGTTTTATAATTTGGCCGAGTCCTTCAGCATTTTCTTCATTTCGTTTGGATTCCAGCAATGCCGACATAGCGGACATTATTAAACGTACCGAGACGGGACTTGAATAAAAATGGAAGACCAAATAAATTAGAAAAATCTATTTATATAAACGTATAAGAGTTTGGGTTCTCTTTTTCACGGATTCTAAGAAAATGTATCGTGCAAGCCGAACCGATAACGTGATAACTTTTTCGCTTCGAAATCACTCTTGGAGCTTCAAATTTAATAGTAGAAAATGAAAATGAAAATATTTATTTTGCAAGTAGGCCACATGGGCTCTTTTACATGTCTGAATCTACCAGCGCTTCGAAAGGTGACATCTGCTGAGAAGAAACGCCGCAAGAAACTCAGCAGTAAGTCTTTTTTCAAATTTGGCAGTACAGTTTTATCTAAAAACTAAAACAAAATGTGCAACATAAAAACCTAATGGGTACAAATTAATTCTAATAAATAACTAATAAGGGAGATGTATAGTCTCCACGTCTGGAAAAGTTAAGTTACTTAGAGATGTATAAAGTCTCTAAGGGTCATAAAATAAAAATAAAAATAATAATAAAAATAAGTAGATTATTCCACAAGAGATTAAAACTGATATTTAACATGTGATTTTAAGCCGCTCGAGCGACGCCGAGGGCGGCTGTGATTCAAGTCTTTTTTTTTTTAAGAGAAATTGTTTTATGGATTTATTTGAGTTAAATGTTACAAACACAATCTCAAAATTTCAGAAATAGCAAATGCCAAATATACCTAACATTAGCAAAAATCTAATTCATTGTATATCTAGTAATTTTCACAACGAGAAAATTGTACACCCTTAAATATTTAAGTACCGGATTTAAGTTCAAAAATCAATAGTACGAGACAAAATTTGGCTCATTGTGAAAAGGCCATATTTTTCATTTAAGTCAACTCGAAATTAGACGCTACAGCACTTTAAATAAGGCACAATTTTGAATATATTGAAAACGGAGAATATAACCTTTTAATAGTACGCTAGCGAATTCGTGAACCAATCTCGACCACGAGAGCTCTTACTCGAGTGCTCTTGATTTGAGTCGATAATTTGTTGTCTCCTTCACACACACTTGGGAAAATAAGGACGGTGCGTTATTTGGACAGCAAATACGTAATTATATTATAAACATCCTATATTATTTTTTTCGTACTCAGCCAATTTAATTAAATACAGAGTGCTTCAAACTCCGAATACACTCTGAAATTGCTGTGTATTTTTTCATTTCTGTTTTTGATATTATGTATTCCATTTTTAATTATTTTGGTAAGTATAATATAATTGTTTATTTTTGACACTTTTACTTATACAAAAAAAAAAACATTTTTAAAATTTTTGTCTGTCTGTCTGTTTGTTCCGGCTAATTTCCAAAGCTGCCAGATAACTGAAATTATAAGGAGTACCTTAAGCTACTTTTAATTAAGAAGAAAAAGAATGAGGAAACCGCGCATTTTTGCTAACTAAATAAAACCGCGGTATAAGCCTTCTCAGCGTCGTCGGTAAATTGTATGCGAAAGTGTTGATTGAAAGGGTTGTGAATGAAACAGACGAAAAAGTATGGGATGCACAAGCGGGATTTAGAAAGGGAATGGGATGTACGGATCAGGTCTTTTCCTTGCGGTGCATAGCCGAAAAGTGTTTGGCTAAAAACAAGAAGGTCTATTGCGCGTTCGTGGATCTAGAAAAGGCCTATGATAGAGTGGTGAGGAATGAATTGTGGTCAGCATTGTCCGTGAACGGTGTGAGCAGTATCCTCATACGAGCATTGCAATCTCTTTATAGGGATTCTAGTGCTTGTGTAAGGATAAACGGGGCATACACTCAATGGTTTAATATCGAAAAAGGTGTTAGACAGGGATGTGTAGCGTCACCGTGGCTGTTTAATCTGTTCATGAACAATTGCTTGACAGATTTAAAAAAGAATGAAAGTGGGTTGAGAATGAATGAGTTACTCGTCAAATGTTTTCTCTATGCTGATGACCAAGTATTACTTGCGTCTTCGGCCGAGGAGTTGCAGGAGATGGTAACTGCTATGAGTGGAGATTTTGTTAGAAAGGGAATGAAGATGAATGTAAAGAAGACGAAAGTGATGGTGTTTGAAAGAGATGAGGCAGTAACAGGCTGCAATATCGTGATTGGAGATGAACAAATTGGACAGGTGAATGAGTTTGTGTATCTGGGTTCAAAGTTTACAAGAGATGGAAAGTGTGAGAGTGATATTGAAAGAAGAGTGAATGCAGGAAACATGGTGAATGGAGCTTTGCACTCCTTTATGAACAGTCGAAAGGTGTCTAACAAGGCTCGTTTGGCTGTGCATGAGGGGGTGTTGGTTCCGACACTCATGTACGGAAGTGAAAGTTGGGTATGGCAGAAAAAACATGAAAGCAGAATAAATGCAGTTGAGATGAGAGCGTTAAGAAGTATGATAGGAGTTAAACTGAGTGACAGGATAAGAAATAGTGAGATAAGGAAACGTTGTGGTCTGAAAGAAGATGTAGTGACAAAAATTGAGAAAGGTATGCTGAGATGGTTTGGCCATGTCGAGAGAATGAATGAAGAACGATTGACGAAAAAAGTGTATAAGGCGAGTGTGAATGAAAGGGTTGGAAGGGGTAGACCTAGGCGGACGTTTCAAGACCAAATCGGGGACGTCTTGAAAAAAGGCCAGGTCAAGAGTACCCTAAACCGAAGAGCATGTATGAAGGGAATAATGAAAGTGGACGAAGCGAAACAAGTATGTAAGGATCGTAGCAAGTGGAAAGAAGTGGTCTCTGCCTACCCCTACGGGAAACAGGCGTGATTATATGTATGTATGTAAATAAAACAATAAAACATGGAAAATATTTATTTTGCAAGTAAGCCACTCGGGCTCTATCACTTCTGAATCTACAAGCGCTTCGAAAGGTGACATCTGCTGAGAAGAAACGCCGCAAGAAACTCAGCAGCAAGTTTTTTTTCAACTTTGACATTAGACTTTTACCTAAAACGAACATATAAAAAGTGCAACAAACAAACGTAATGGGTACAAATTAAATCTAATAAATTACTACAATTAACTGCCTAGCAATAAAAAAAGTCATTCCAATCGCGCAGCTAGTTTATAATAAAAATGCTATTTAACGTAAAATAATTTTTTGTATGACATTTAGGAAGAAGTAAACAATTTTGTTTCCTACATTACGCTATGTTCACGACAACGAAGGTCAGACAAGCAACCTCGCTCTTAGAGACCTTACACATTACATCCATGTGATTCTCTGCACAACGGCTGATCAGCGAAAGTGACATTCAAATTTGATCCGAATGACTTTGTCATTACGTCTAAATTAGTAGTTTCGTTTATCCGCTGATCAGACGTGATTCTCAAGCCACAGTGCACAACTAACAACTCTTACCAACTTTGAAGACACGCACGAACATGTAGTTTATACTCACTCACGGGTCAAGTTAGGCTCGCTGGCGAGTTCACGAACGAAGTTTTATTTAAGAGAATCAGACTCCTAACGAGTTCTATAGTGTCGGTTGAATCTATAATTACTTTTTTGTAACAACCCTAGTTAAAAGCCGATCTCGACAAATTAAAAAGTTTCTCACTTAGAAGCTTCTGTTGTAGTGAAATTGCTACTAAGAACTTTAAAACAGTTTCAGAACTTTTTGTAGGTTAATAGCTAGTGAAGTAGTATTTTAATCTAAGGCTTTTATTCGTGATTGATTTAAGAAAAAGTTTTCAGAAAGCACTTTGTGTTGAAAGGTTTGAAATACAGACTTTATTATTTTATCAGGAGGATGGAACACAAAAGTCAATTTTGAATGAAAGGGTGCGTTATTATGACAATGATGACGACGCGGTTAGCCTAGTTGTTAGTGACCCTGCCTCTGAAGCTAGTGGTCCCGGGTTCGATCCCCGGTAAGGGCAAATATTTGAGCGACGAACACGAAGGTTTGTTCCTGAGTCTTGGATGTTTCCTATGTATTTATTTATCTATAACTTTTTCATTTTTAGAAACATGATAGAGGCAAAATGATCTAACTTTGGGACTAAATCGATTGACGTAAAGATTGTCCCCTGATTGTTATTTATTATGCACATAATTTATAACGTTGTTTTTTCTTGTAATGTGTGCACAGTCCTTTTGAATATTAGCTAAATATGAACTCAAGTGTACAGTTTTTTTGTTGAAACATGAGCATATCTGTTTACATTTTTTATGCAAGAATTATTTTAAGTGCTCTGTCATTTTGTTATGTAATCATTACTTACGTTTTGAGCTTCAAATCCCCAATCTGTACCATCATTATCATCGGGCTATATACGTCCCACTGCTGGGCCCAGGTCCCCTTTCATAGTGACAGGGACTGAGGAGTAGTCTCCACGCGTCCTTATTGCCGATTGAAGATTTCACGCATAATTTCCAATTACTTTATTTTTCTATAGGTATAAGGTTTTCATTTCTTCAAATTTTCTTTACGTATGTCTAGATTTTTAATAAAAAACATAGTTTTATTGTCACATAAAGCGTGTGATAAAACAATCTTAAAAATTTACATTAGTTTTTAGGTATTTCTTTTTATTTAATTTTGTCTCCTAAATAAATAAAATTAAGTAAATAATGAGCTGTATTAAGACAAGCTACAATGTTGTTAAAGCAAATTAAGGACGACTTACTTAAGAGCAGTCTTAAATGTCTTAAAACACTGAGCTAAGACTCCGATTAAAAGCTAAGATCTGTTTTCATTAAAGTGAGGATTACAAAATACTGGAGAAAATATACTTGTTGTGAAAATTTAAATTAAGGTCTGTTCGCCGAGAGATGATAAATATTATGATATCGTCTCGAAATAGCGACTGTCGCATACATATCGCAAACTGTATGACGGGCGTCGCTTATCGCCGCGCGCACTGAGTTCCGTGGTACGAGGCACGCAGTTGTTGTCAAGTGAGGCGCCGCGCCGAGCGAGCGAGTTGCGGTGCTCGGTGGGCGTTCTGGAATACGCTTCCAGTGTGTCTTTTGGGTGTCCATGTGTTGGTTTAGACGAAGCAATTGAACGTTTCATAATAAACGTCACCGACTCTGATTCTTCCTCCGACTCTGAGACTTCATCATCGTCGTCGTCTGATGATATACCAGCAATATAAATTACATCGTAGATGTATGCAGGTTTCCTCGCGATATTTTCTTCAACAAAATGCTTGTTTTTGAAATGAAAACTTAGCTACCACTGCATCAACCCGAAACCCGAAAATCATAAAAGTATATTTTACTCTTATTTTCATTGGGGTATGTTGTGATTTTCCAATTTTCCGCATGAGTTCCATTTATCTATACATATAATAAACTCGTTAAGAGGGACAATCTGAACATTGAAGATAACAATACACATCCCAACACAACATATCCCAATGGTTTTTGAATTTCATGTATGTTTGGCTGTATGTCTGATTGTATATGCGTGATAAGCTTTTAAACTACTCGGCTAATTTCAATGCAGTTTTAGATATTATATTAAGGGCAACTTCAGACAGGACAAGGGCATTTATAATATTACTAGGGATCTTTGTAGAGATTCATATTCTGAATTGGTTAATTATCTGATAAATATACTGATTAGCTAAGCAGAGTTTCTAGTAAAATATCGGCTATGGTACTTCACCGTAATTAGTTACAAGGTTTATAACGAATTCGTGCGCTTAACCTTTTGGCCACCAAGCATGTCTGAGAAGTAACACGAACTTCAACTTTAAGTGAAGGTGATGAAGGTCCTTTTTACATAGTCGACAACGGCGGCCAAAAGGTTAACGAAAATACTTTCAGCTTTAGCATTGTCTTATAACTAACATATTGGCTTTTGAGCTGAACTCTATGCCCATTCGTTCACCATGAGTGCGTTACTGAAGCAGCCTGTAATAAAATATTGATAACATTCTGTTTATGTCAATTTATTTTTATCTATTATCAAAGCTTTAAATTGTCGCTGCTTTTATGATGAATTGAGTTTTTTGTAAAGCATGGTTTATACTCGTAACTTCAAAATAACGGTATGTTTATAGGAATGCCATACCAGTTTTCTATTAAAAATAAAATTGACAAAGTTTTGAACAACTCTTCGAGAAAAGTGTATAATTTTACAGTAAATAAAATTAAAACTGCATAATCACTTCATCTTGTTTTTTGGTATAATTTCCCCATTATACATTTAAATATTGCTCTAATATGCATTATACAATCTCACATTGATTAACATAACATTGCCTAAGTCAGTTTCAAAACTTGACATTATTTTGCTATACGTTTCCATCGTTTAGTATAGTTGCCCTAAATGCACAGTTATACCATTTTTGTCGGTTATAATTATTCAAGCAATAATCGCCCTTACTTTTAACGCAACAAGAACTTTTCCGTAGTTTTGCTATGACATGCTAACTCCGTCACTGGTAGTACCAGGGAACCAGATATTCGGGTTGTCGTGAGAAACGAACCTTTAGCATCATCACTTTGAAAAAAGCTCGTATCTCATAATTTTTAAATGGGAAAATAAGCCTAATACCTTTGTGCCAAGGTTTATTTTATTACAGACTGATTTAGGGATACGAGTATTTAAAGTAAACATGACAGTTGACTAGAAAGTGTTTTGAAGTTAATGTTTATGTTTATAAACTAAATGATGCCATTTTTATTATGTGGTTGTGGTTTGTGATGAAATTGTTTATTCATTGGGTTTGCAATAAAATGCCATACCTATTAAGTAATATTTTACATATCAATTTTTAATTCCCGTCTTTGTATGAATTATAAAAAATCCAGTTCGCAAATAACGCCAAAACGTTACTTAAAGAATTACTTATATATTATTGTGTTCATGCTTTTATGTAACCCTGATAAGTAAAAATTAGACTCCATATTTTGTGGGGGAACCTCATTACGATCATGATCATCAGAAAAACGTAGTCGTACTTAAGTAAGATACTTATATACATCATCAGAATATTTAATGTTTATGAATATTCTAATAGTTACTTAAACATTACATCGCAACAAAAGGTATTTTATTGTTTTACAAAAAACGGTACCATTTTATCGATTCTCAATATAAAAAATAGAGTTAGCCTACTACACACACTACACTTACTATTCAAATCCTTTTACATTCAGTTTTACACGGACAAACGTTGACACTTTCATCGATTTCGGATTTAAAAGCGATTACTCCAGCATCCTCAGCTTAAAGGTAGGCTGGATTCACGCACACAATAAAATAAAATGGCTTTTTACACCTGAACATGTCAAAGGTACGTTATATAAAACACGTTTGTACTACGTTATTTTATCCTCCTGTGTATATGTTTTTAAAACCCGAGCAAGTTTGACACGAGGTTAAGTTATCCCGGTCCTATCTCTCAGTGCATCTCTGTTTTCTTAAACAAGTATGAGAGCGACGCACTGAGGAATAAAATGGGGATAGCTTATCGTTGCTAGGGCTGCTGATTTATTGTCAACGGCCCTAACATGCATGCCACAAGTATAAATTAAACCCGTTTTTCTCTATGACCATCTCTTTCGTCGGCACTAGTGCGAGAGCGACGTACTTAGAGATAAGACGGTCTATCTTATCTTTGTGTCATGCATGTTAGGGCCGCAGGATTCTGTGCTTCACATTTTGTTAAAGCTCATTCAAATGTGAGTGAAATCTCGACTGAATGTGACAAAGTTACGGAGGTTGCTAGAGCTGTATAATCAAGTTAAACGAGGAGAATTGTCGGTGGGTAATAAATCCAGAACTTCACTATAAAGGGGCAGCTCTACATTTTGACCTACTACCGACGGCCCAGTGTGCTGTGGGCTTAAGCGGCCGCAGATGTTTAGCCGTAGTGGACCGGGAGCTCATGTTACAAAAAATAAGTGATATTTAATACACTACGTAGAATTGAATCGGTTCACATTGTTTTCTCAAAGAACAACATACAAAAAGAATTTGTCGTACATCTAAAATTATACATGTTTAGCATATTTTACTGCTATATTTAAAATATAAACTGGTTATGCTTTAGTTGGTAGGTATTGGTTGGTAAAGCTGGTATTGGTTATTCTATTTAAAATAGTTATAGATTTAGAATATAATGTTTACCGGCTATTACGATTCAGTTTTGCTACTATTAGCTTTATGACATGTGTTCCAGTGTCGCGTTGAAATACATTTATGAAAAAAAATTAATGACTGCCTGTCTACTGCCATGATAGTCCACTCGCGAGATGCATTCATGCGTAAGAATGAGACAGAGATATGTAAGTCAGCATGTAAGAAACGAGTTTTTTTTGATAATTCAGAGTAGTACCATCTTAAAACTTAGCTAACTTAGCGGCAAATAAAATGCCACCAGCTCCCGTCCCTTCAAGCCAGGGTTAGTCGGTGCTACAATATTCACAAGGCCCGCGGGAGAGATAGCCGACGTCAAGGCATTGTCGACTGGATTTGGAATAGACTCGGTAATGTCGCATATTTGTTATTCTCTTAACGAATTTCGGCGCTAATTTCGTCTCTCAATTCTAACGACAATCATTAATTGACCTACGCGCATGTGAGTGTTTTATGTCAACTGTCGAATTCGGCAGATGACTTCGGTTAGCCAAGGCAACGAAGTCAAGACTTTTCCAAGAGCTAGAGAGAAGCCAAGTCGACTGGTGCCTGTCGACAGTGTTTACACTTACGACTCGGTCGACTTCGACTGCAGACTACAGTCGACAGTTGCCGTTTACCATGAGTTTATGCAAACCGTTCTCATAATAGAAAACTATCGCTCTGTCCCTTTTACTTGTATCTGCAACGAGCAGTATTTCCGATAGATTTCGATAACGAGAACGGTTTGCACTGGTGTAAACACGCCATTATGTGGAGTAAGGCACCTTGAAGACAAAATATTCTTCAGGTGTCTAAAATAAGTATTTAAAGCCGCTATAAGGCACAAGCACACTCCCCTGAGTGAAACTAGAAATCTAACTAAAAAGGATGTAGTGTCCAATCATTTTTCCCTCACAAAATAAAGTGCTAAATTTTCTACGAGTTTTCAAAATAAAAAGGAACTTGAAAACTAAGACCTAACCTTACAATGGATCTGTCCCAAAAGTATTTGCACTTACCTTCACCTCTGAAAATATATTCTAAATATTCGAATATTATAATTGACCATGGAGACTGTCTACTTCTCCATGTAACCTAGATTAATCAATTTAGATGTTTTCTCTGTTTTAATATTATTCTTATTATTATGACCCTTAGAGACTTTATACATCTCTAAGGCACTTAAATTTACTTGTTCAGACGCGGAGACTATACATCTCCCTTATTAGTTGTATACGATAATTAATTTGTGCCCATTAGGTTTATTTGTTGCACTTTTTATGTTAGTTTTAGTTATATGTAATTTTAAAGTGGAAAAAAGACTTACTGCTGAGTTTCTTGCGGCGTTTCTTCTCAGCACATGTCACCTTTCGAAGCGCTGGTAGATTCAGACATGTAAAAGAGCCCGTGAGGCCTACTTGCAAAATAAATATTTTCATTTTCATTTTCAAGGAATATTAAAGTTCGTCTAATGTAAAATACCTATCTGGTATGTTTTTTAAGTAAACTCATATATATGGAAATCAATTAACACTGTCTAACTAGTTTATCCTTGTTTCAGATTGAGGAGAATAGCAAAAAAGGTAGATAACAGTGGTATTTAATTTAATGTCATACATAAATAAATAAAATAAATAAATATCAGGGGACAATCTTTACACAAATCGATCTAGTCCCAAAGTAAGCTCTAAAGGCTTGTGTTATGAGTACTAGACGACGACACAAATACTTATATAGAGAAATAAATACTTAAATACATAGGAAACATCCAGGACTCAGGAACAAACATTCGTGCTCATCACACTAATATACATCCTTTGTATCTATAACCAAAAATAGTAGTTTATGCAACGGTTGCATAATGATAAGCCTTACAACACGAGTGTGGGTTTATGAAACGAGCTGACAGGCGAGTCTAATAAAAAGATCGCACGAGTATTTTAAGGCCAAATTATGTACAGTTGCATACATAACTTTATCTACATACATATTATAAATCCTCCATGATGTGTTCAGAAACAATATTTTCTGACAACAAGTTACGAGTATTTGTTGCAATCGTGGCTGCATTTACGATATTTGGCGGAGTTTTTACATCGTTCTCGGAGTCACTACTATACATATTTTTAACTAAAATGTAAATTAAAAACAACTTTTTACAATTCTACTTTCGTAACAGCAAAAAACCAAAAAACAAACAAATGAAAACAGTAATGGCAGCAATTCGATCCTCCGTCAAGACGAATGTGTTTTAAATCATAGACAAACGAATGAAGTCCCTATTCTCATGTCAATCGAGATCAAATGTCGTGCGGTTTATATTTAAAAAATATACTGAATTGATGTTTCGTATCGATAACTGTTTTAATATCTGTGGATGGATACTAGAATAGAGATCCTGTGTTTTAGTATTTGTTTTTATAGCGGCAAATAAATTACATCATCTGTAAAATATCAACTGTCTAACTATCACGGTTCATGAGATACAGCCTGATGACAGACGGACAGACGGACAGCGGAGTCTTAGTAGTAGGGTCCCGTTTTACCCTTTGGGTACGGAACCCTAATAACCAATTCGTTTATCTGTCTGTGTGTCTGTTTGTTCCGGCTAATCTTCGAAACCGTTGGACCGATTTTGACTGGGACTTTCACTGGCCGATAGCTGATGTTATATGGAGTAAGTTAAGCATTTATTGAAGATACAGAATTTGAAATAACCCATGAAATTGTGTACAACATTCGATCTACACGTGTGAAACCGCGAGGGACTGCTAGTTTCCCATAAATCCGTCTAAATGTCACACAAAATGAATGGAAGAGGTTGTAACATCGCGTGCCGAATTGCCGATGGAACACTGCATTGCGTCACACTTTTAGCTGGCAATGTTCGGCTCATTCACTTTTTACCCGACTGCAGCGAAGCTAAAAGAAGGGTTATGTTTCTCGCGAGTATGTAGGTAGGTATGTACAGCCAAAACCACTCAACCGATTTTAACAAATGGTGTGACTAAAGATTCAAGAAAAATGGCCAGTTGACAAAGGGTATAATAATCACCTGAAATCCAATGTAGCGGAAGTTAGAAGCCATTTTGTTTCTTGGTATTTTTGCCCTAAAGCCTGTTCTTGTGCATAAATCGTGCTTGCTTACAAAATTTGAGTTGTGATGTTTACTCATGGATGCCATCATCAGATCCTGCCTTCTTTCCTACGAGACCACTTCTAAACTATGATCATCTCAACAAAAAAAGAATTATGAAAATCGGTTTACGGGGTAAAAAGTTATGCGAGAACATACACAAAACAAATTTCATATAACACACGGGTCAAACAGATAACCTCCTCCTTTTGTGAAGTCGATTAAAAATTAATACTTTGTTTAGCAAAAATATTACTCGGCCATAAAAAGCATAGGCAAAGGTAATCCTAAGTAATTTTATAAATGTGAAAGTTACGTTTTCACGCCTAAACCGCTGAACCAATTTTGGTACAGAGATAGATTGCGCCTTGGACAAGGACATAAGGTACTTAAATAATTATTCGACACAGACGAAGTCGCGGGCACCAGCTAGTAGTAATAAGAACACTAAACTTATGCTTATAAAGGCTTATAAAGTCTACTTAAGAAAAAAAAAATGAAGCGACATTATGTGCATTAAAAAAAGATAGGGGTGGGGATTGGTCATAGTTCGCCTATTATCCTAAATAACTTCAAAATCATTTATCGTAAAATTATTTTAAAAAAATCAGATCCTCACAATGAGACCTTTCATTTGATATGTCATACGCCAAGATTTGCTAAAATTTTTTTTTCTTATTTACCCCCCAAAAGTGAGCTCCATGTTAAAAATTCATTTATTTACTTTACACGTTCGTGTTGCGGTCACCGACATACATATGTGTACCAAATTTCAACTCAGTCGATCCATTCGTTTCGGAGCAAATTGACAGACGGACAGACAGAAAGACAGACAGGCGAGTGATCCTATAAGTGCTATAAGGGTTCCGTTTTTTCCTTCTGAGGTACTGAACCCTAAAAAAGTATATTTTGCATGTCTGAATTTACCGACATCTCCTGAGAAAGCGCCGCAGTAATCTCAGCAGTAAGTCAAATACATTCAGTCATTGCAAATATATTTACAGGTATATTGGATTTATGCGCACGTAAAAATACAAACGTCTTTACAGCTTGACAATCGCGTCAATTCACCTTGCGTTTACGACTCGTAAGAGATATTTTACGCTCCCGCTAATAGCTCGTAGCGTAACTAAGAGGCTTATAGCGTAAGCGTAACCATTGACATTTACGCGCGATGCGCTTTACGACCGTGCGAACGGGAGAAAGTTATGATGGGTGGCGGTCACACGGTACTGTAATGGGAAAGTTGCATGTAAATCAAAATGAGGTTTAAATGATATATTATGAAAGTAAATGTAAACAAAAGCATAGTACAGAAAAAAAACAGATCATTTTGACTATTCAAAATTAGTGCAAACTATATAGTTATTGTTTATTAGTTCTGATTTTAGTTGTTTGGACATCCTCATCAAATTTATATCATGATTTATTTCTACGATGTTGGCCTAAAACCGGTATTTTCGGAAATAATTGCAGATTTTGTTTAAACGCCATACATTTTGTTGTCTAACGACAGCTGTGACGTCACGACTGTTTTCCATTTTATATGGAGTGTTTTTGCGAGTGGTATAAACAATGACTTTTCAAGCTTCATAACTCATAAAATAATCAATATAAAAATGTTTTGCGTACACAGATCGGTTTCTATTACTCAGCACTTTCCAATATAAGATGAAAAAAAATGCACCATTCCTATTAAGTAGATTACAACCATGTAATTATTTATTGGGCTCAAGGTCTTTATTTAACATTGCTGAAGTCATATCTATAAGGGTACATATATAGCTAACTTTTAGCGGGGCACGTGGATTTTTAAAGCGCTCTGATTGGTGCGTTCGTGTTTATGCGCTCCACGCGCCTGTCCGTTTTTGACTGTAACGTTGACAGCGGCAGCATTAGCTAAGTATACAAATGAAAATATTGATTTTGCAAGTACGCCACAAGGGCTCTTTCACATATCTAAATCTACCAGCGCTTCCAAAGGTGATATTTGCTGAGAAGAAACGCCGCAAGGAACGCAGCAGTAAGTCTATTTTCAACTTTTACATTCGTTTTTATCAAAAACTAACACATAAAAAGTGCAACAAACAAATCTAATGGGTACAAATTAATTATAATAAATAACTAATAAGATAGCTATATAGTCTCCGCGCTTGGACAAGTTAAGTTACATATGGCCGAATTCAGAAACGCCACTCAAATTGAGCTTTAAATAAAGTGACGTTTCAGTGACGTTTGTGTATAGGTTGACCAACTAGTTGAGGGACATTTATCTACTTAATATCTAATCAAATGCTTAAGTGGCGTTTCTGAATTCGGCCATTAGAGATCTATAAAACCTCTAAGGGTCGTAATAATAAAAATAATAATTAAAACCAAGAAACATCTAAATGTATTAATCTAGAATAAATGGAGTTGTAGACAGCCTCCACGTTGCGATGCAGAGTCTAGTATTGGACTTATGGTGTGTGGCAATAGTAGTTTATGCAACGGTTGCATAATGATAGGCCTTAAAACACTAGTGCGGTTTTCATGAAACGAGCCGATAGGCGAGTTTCATAATAAGATTGCACGTGTGTTTTAAGGCCAAATTATGCAGAGTTGCATACATAACTTTATCTACACACATATTATAAATCCTCCATGATGGGTTCAGAAACAATATTTTCTGGCAACAAGTTATTTGTTGCAATCGTGGCTGCATATTTCCGATATCCGGCGCATTTTCACATCACACACACTCCGAGAAGACTACTATTCATATTTTCAACTAAAATGTAAATTACAAACAACTTTTTCTATTCAATTCAACAACAATTCTACTTTCGTTCAGCAAAACACCAACATAATGGCGGCAATTCGATCCTCCGTCAAGACCATTTTTTTTTTTTAAATCATAGACAAACGAATGATGTCTCTATTCTCATGTCACTCGAGATCAAATGTTGTGCAGTTTATATTAAAAAAACATACTGAATTGACGTTTCGTATCAATAACTGTTTTAATATCTATGGATACTAGAATAGAGACCCACTTGAGTTTTGACAGCTGTTCCAAATTTAATCTCATTTCTATAATAAAAACGATACGGGAATAACATTGCAGCACTCGTTTTACCTAATTGGTTGTCAAAATGGTGGTCATTTCCTACGGTTTTTGATTACACTATGGAGGTTTTATGATATGGGTGTAGATAGAGACAGATAAAGCATAGGAATATAAAAGCAAAGCAAAGTCAAAATCGCCTACCCAATGTGCTTTATTAAATTATGATAAACGCTCCTGCGGAATTCATGATGTACCACCTACTCTACCGCTTAAAATATAATTCCAATAGGGAAGATGCATTTTTTTAATGTTTTGTGCTGCGGAATAGAAACCGACCTGTGTACGCAAAACATTATTATGTTGTTTATTTTATGAGTTATGAAGCTTTGAAAAGTCACTGTTCATACCACTCGCAAAAACACTCCATACAAAATGGACGACAACTATGACGTCACAGCATTTGTTGACTGTACAAAATGCACGGAGTTTAAACGAAATCTGCAATTATTTCCGAAAATACTGTTTTCAGACCAACGTCGTAGAAATAAAACATGCCATAAATTTGATAAGGATGGCCAAAAAACTAAATCAGAATTAAAAGCCAATATTAATTTTTCACTAATTTTGACCCATAATAAAATAAAAATGAATAGTCAAAATGATTTGCTTTTTTTCTGTAATATGCTTTTGTTAACGTTTACTTTCATAATATTGATATATTATGAAAGTAAATAAATCTCATTTTGATTTTTATGCATCTTCCCAATTATGATAGATTATAATTATAATTATTAAATTTATCAGACAAATGTGAGATGGCAATTTAAATGAAACTGGGGCCAATTCGAAAGTGTGTTTGCTAAATTTAAAAGTCACTAAACTTGAAATAAGAAACGTCCAACTCGATTTTGACAGCTTGGTGCCATACTAAATCGATTTTGACGTGTCTTATTATAAAGACTTTTTTCAATTTAAGCGACACCATTTCGAATTGGACCCACTGTGTTGTCATATCAAATAAATAACGCTCTGTTATTTTAGGACGTTATTTTAAATCACTTAACTTATGATTACAATCTGTGCTATTAAAATAAAAATAGTAGATATTCAATTTATATATTTTTTTTCGTTATCTGACTTGATTCCCAATTTTTCAATACAATACACAACAAACATTGCAGTCAATATTTCACTCTTGATCACTCAAGAGTGACTTGTGTCACTCTTCATTTTTGAATACCGATTTGTACTAAGTATGTAATTTTCTGCTTCAAAGATCTTTAAATATACGACTGAAAGTATTTTTCAATGTGACTTTGTTTAAATGTTTCAATAAGAAAAAATATCGCCAAAGAATACGCGTTGAAAGCACGAAAAGCTTTGGTTGAGATAAAAGAATAAGTACCCAAATAAAAAAGTAGAGGTAGCCACGAATTAAATGGACCGAGAAAATACAGTAAGGCGCAAAAGCCTCAATTGGACAAAATAAAAAGGTGCTGGAAGAATGTATATTTCTTTATGATTATGTAAAGTTTTGAAGAAGTTTTGCGTGAACCAGCAAGCAATATTGTCTTAGCGATAATTGTACTCAGTTGGTTTGATATTTTGTCTCTTTCTTCATGGCAAAGAAAATAAAGACGGCGATGTTATGTCTTACAAACTCACCGATGACAATGTATCGTGTATGTTTTTTAAGAGGCTGCTTTTGCTGTCAAGTTAATAAGAGCTAACATATAGTAGCAGGAAATATGAGAAGTCCTATTCCTCGGTAGATGGCGCTGCGAGCGATAAACGAATTCCAGCAACGAAAGCTAGTACCTAAATAAATACAAAGTTGGTGACGACATATCGTGTCGTTATAGCTTCAAATAACAGGCCGTCATTAACCTTCTGACCGCCACAGTCGGCTGCAGCTGTCAGCGGATACAGGGTAAAAAAGTCCTTCATTACCTTGACTTAAAGTTGAAATTCGTGTTACTTCTCAGACATGCTTGGCGGCTAGAAGGTTCGTGACACACACATGCACGTCAGAGGGCATACATAGGATATACCAAAAAAATTGTAGCAGTCATTTGTTAGCATCTAAATTGACGTATTGATAAAATACTGCCGTCTTTCTTTTTCATTTGCATGGTGATGTTTACGAGAGTAGCGTAGTACACTTCGCTGTGACGCAACGGTGCAACGGGCGGCCATTTTTAATGCTTTTGTACAGGGCACCCGAAATAAGGTACGCACGCGATAAGCGTTATCTCAGCGTAATTAATGTTTATCTGAAACAGATTTAACTTTAATGCCGCATTATAATGCTGCATTTAAAAGGAGTGTGAATCCACGGCTTTTCATACCAAAGCAATAACGATTTCCACCCCTTAAATGATAACAGATTTTGACAAATTTTTGATAGATTGTCAGTCAGAACAAAATCTAGGTTTAAATTCAGTTTTATTGTTGTTTCAGTATTCTCATACAAAACTAATTTCGGCGGTTATTTGACTTTGTTGATCTATAATCAATATTCAAAAAACGTATACAGCTAGATTTTGTTCTGACTGACAACCTATCAAAAATTGGTCATAATCAGTTGACGTTTAAGGGGTTGCAATCGTTATCGCCTTTTGTATGAAAAGCCGTAGGTTCACACTCTTAATCTTTTGATCTTTTGGCAGCCAAGCATGTCTGAGAAGTAACACGAATTTCAACTTTAAGTCAAGGTGATGAAGGTCTTTTTTACCCTGTATAGCCTGTCACGCATAGTCGACAACGGCGGCCAAAAGGTTAAGACGCTGACAAGAGCCAATGACCTTGAGTGATCGGTCACCTTCTGTTTGCACTGGAGTGAACGAGAAGCACTGTGCGGTTATTTGTATGGGGAAAATCAAAAACGGATGAATTATTATAAGTAAACACACTACACGTAAAATATAAATTAGTCAAGTTTTTAGTATGGGCGTGATGTAACAGTGTTGTATTAATTATAGTCCCAATACTTTTAAAAAATTAAGACAGAACTGTTTAAAGAGGATTTCGGACGTAACTTCACGATTTCGATTATAGTACATTGTGCATCTAGGGCCGTAAGAAGGGGATAACTAACGGGAGTCTGTTAGAAGCCCGACGCCGATAGGCGAGGGCTTTTATGACTCGAGTTTGTTATCCCCTTACTGCCCGTGATACACACAATGTTTTTCATCACATTTGCGAGGAAATGAAATAAAAATTAGACAAAAAAAGTATATATATTAATTTTATTTCCATTTTACATCGTGAATTACCATCAGGTGGGTGTTCATAAACTGAGCGTACGTTGCGATCAGCGCGGGGCAGCTCCGCCGGCTTGCGGTCGCGCGCCCCGCCGGCTGCGGCTCGCCCCGCCGTCAGCGGGAGTTATAACCCATACAAAATCCATAACTGGCCTTGGAAGGTAAGTAGGCTACAGCTGCTCTGTACGCCTGCGTATAATAACAGCCTTTCCGAGCAAGTGTGATGTAAAATATAATAATAATGATATGAAACCAAAAGTCAAGAAATCTCCAGAATTACAAAACTTTAAAACTTAAAATTGGGAGGCATATGCTGTCAAAATAACTCTTGTGGCAAACAAATATATAAACACTAATGCCCTTTTATTCATAAAAATTTACAAGGTATTTTATGAATATAATTTTACGCTCAGAATTTATTTCGCCGTTTTATGATGTCTATAAATTTATTGAAAGCCTTTTTGCCTTACAAAGATTTTATGACAGGACTTAATTAAAAACATTTGGAAACTGATGGAAAAGAATTCTAATGTATTCTAATGTATTTCTAGTATAATTATGGAGGGGACTTAGGAATAGTTCAAAACTTAAAACCCAACTACTGAAAAATTACGCTCTAAATAGTATAAATTAGCCAACAAGTTCTGTGAATGAGACTTTATTTTAACTTTTTTTTTGTTTTTTTTTTTAATTTATAGAAGTTAGGTGTACATTTGACCTCTATCTCACCTGGTGGAAAGTGATGATGAGGTCGACGATGGAGCATGCACACCTAGATAATGTCTCTTCACTCTCTCCTTGAAAAGACCCAAGTTGTAGCGTTCTGGGAACAAATCTGCAGGCAGGGAATTGCACTCCTTAGCCGTTCGCCTAATGAATGTTGAAGCGTAACGCTTCGTGCGAATTCTCGGAACATCCACAACATAGGGATGGAACCCCAGCCCACGCTAGTCCCCCGAAGAAGGAATGGGGATGGCGGAATTAGTTCATGTAATTCCATCGCACACTCTCCGTGATATATCCTGTAGAATACCGATAAGCAGGCAACTTTGCGGCGGTGTTCGAGGCTCTGCAGTTTCGCCTCAACTAATTCCGAGTCACCGATGAGCTTCTTGGCACGTTTTTCAATAGAGTCTAAGGTAGCCACCTTAGACTCTATTAAAAAACGTGCCTAGTTGGTATTTCGCGGATCCATCCCATAGGTGGCTACAGTACTCCATACACGACTCCACAACTTAAAATACCTTACTATCTTCAGTAGCTCCTTAGTCCTCCGAAAATCGTTTTTAGTCTAGTTTTTTCCAATCGACTTCTTTACTATTAAAATTGTTACGTGCGCTATTAAAAGCAAATAATATCAATCGATAGCGATGCGATACGAGCGTGGGAAACGTCATATTTCTACCGTCTCTTAATCGATACTGTACGTATGCGAACATTTGTTAAATACAAACGGATGATTTTAAAAGTGAAGCCAATACATACGTATAAAACGTGTGCTTTCTGTCTGTATTTACTTCTTTGTTTTCCGCCTCTACTCTTCCTCCATTAATTATAATCCCCGGAATATAAGTTGAACTAAAATGGCGGCCCTCCGCGCAGGTACAAGTATGGAAAAAAGCGCCGCACCTCGATTGAGACCCAAAAATGTGTTCCGCGCATTTAAGGTCAAAATGCATTACATATACTTATTCGACTCAATACCGTTAGTCGATACTAATATATTACTAATAATATTTTATCCAAACGATACCCATTTAAAAACAGCATATGCTGTCATTTTTCATTTTGACATTTGACACTAAATAATAAAGTTTCATATTAATGAATATAAATTATAAACATGTCACTGATTTAATACAATAATTATTTCACACTTCGGGTCCCGTCGTCTTCCACTTGAGATCTGAGTTTTACCGATGGAAACATATAATGCACTACATCTGTACAAACATTCGTCGAATTAGACAGTTTCATTTGTACTGCGCCGTCGAGTCAATCAGTAATAATGTATCAACATCCAGATCTGAAGTTTCAATTCGCATTCTGAAAACATGTTTTCCTATACAATATCACATATAAATATCGACACGATACGTGACTGGCTATAATTTAAAATGTGTCGGAAACTATGCGGAACAATGTCAGTTCCGAGTGTACAGGTATAAAGCACGGTTTACACTAGACGAAGTAGGTACGTTAGGGATATCCTTTTTTAGTCTGTTTTTATTATTATCCTATTATTATGTTCCACTGATGGACCGAACCCTCATATCATAATGAGGACTTAGGTTAGCCCCGACGCAGGCGCAGAGCGGACGTGATGCAACCACACCCATCTTTGCAAATATACCTATGCAGGTTTTCTCACACTGTTGTTCACCAAAATACTAGTAAAATATATCAAATCGAATTATAAAGATAAGCTCCGCAAAACGTATAGGCGTCTGCAAAAAACGCGCGTGTCTGAATGCCTAGGTGCTACTCCAATTTTAGCCTATTAAGTACAAACTCTCTATTGAGTGCAGGCTCGAACCTGTTCAGTTGCAATGCTGAAACTCCCGCCGTTTTCTTTTTGAGCTGCCTCTGCCCCAGTGCCCACTTGGGACCGGTTTTTACACCGAAAAGCATTTAGTCAAACGTTGACTTGATTATAATTCAAGCCCCCGTTTACTTATTCACTTCGCTGACGCTGTTACCCACAGTGAATCTTGACCTCCGACGTGTGTAAGCCAGTAAGTCATTTGTCCTTTACACATTTGACTAGTTTGACAGAGACGCACTGAGCAACAAACGACCCGCGCGGGCATTTCGTGCTAGCCGTGCGGCTCCCGATCTTGTGAGATATCTCAATTCTCAATACTTCAAGGCAGCAATTTAGGAAGCCAAAATTATTTTCTAGCTTTTAGTACAGCTAATAGAAATAAACTAGTAGCTCCGTAAGCCACAGACCTCGAGATAAACTTAACTTTGTTATTGGAAAACTGTTATCCCCATACATCAACGTAGGTCGCGATCAGTTAACCAACATCGCAGATAACTTTGTAAATCCCCATACCTCGGCAAATAAGAAAAATTTTCGAAAAATTTAATTGACAAAAAAAAACCATATAATTATCGAACCTGGTCACAAAATTTCACCGGAATCGGTTGAGAAACGCTACCTGTAGAGGAGAACAAATAGACCATTCCGCCAGACATACGAAAGCATTTTTGCCCAAGCTGAAACGGAGACGCTTCGCTCGCTCGGCCAATTAAAATTAAAATTAAAATTAATTAAATTATGTAATTGTTTGTCACAAACACCTTTTTTGTAACTGTACCTTTTTCATAATACACACAGTTTTACAGGAAACTATAAGTCTATATTTTGTGTAAATTCCTAGCTTTAGCTTAAATTTCATATAATTTTGTATGACTGTTTGTTTCTAAATAAATAAATAAAAAATAAAATGAAACTTTTTACGTAAGTATTACCTATTTTATTTACTGATACAATCTGACAGATGTAGGACTAGCGTCAATCTTTTTTCATTCAATTTTTTTATTTAATTTTATTTATTACTCCATCAGGCTCCGCTCTGTGTGAAAAGCACTTTACACGGGAAAAGGAAACCGTCACGGACACAGGTTATTTACTAGCTTCTGTCCACGGTGTCGTTTCAAATATATTTTTCCCGGGACAATAGCGTCTTATTACATTGTGAAATAGACAATGTTCTGCAGCTATTTAAGATTTTGAATCTGAGCTTTACTGAGCAATAAGCGATTCGATCGATGAAAATAGTACACATAATTGTGTCATATAGGAGCATAATAGCATATTTAATATGAGGGATAAAACACTAGAAATAATTATAAAATACAATCCTGAGCGAAGCGAGGGATTCAAAGTATCTGTATAGCGAGACATACTTATGTTTGCTCCTAAGCGAAATATTATGCTCATTTGACTAAAACACGAATAAACGAGACTATCTTTAATTTTTATTATCATCGGTAAAAAATATTAGCGGGCCGCTGTTTGTAATAAGTTAAGAAGCCCTGATTATTTTTTTATCAACTTTCGGCTTTAGTCAGTATATTTATTCCTCCAACAAAGAGGTTTTTTAAAAAAAATACATTATTTTGTGATGGTAAATAAAAAAGAACTATTTATTCCAATTAGTAAAGCGATGAATGACACTCAGCGTAATATTATTCCTAATAACCAAAATGCCTGTTATATTCTAAACCTTTCATTGAAACTCCCTAAGAATGTCAGTTATAAATAATAAAACAATTTCTCCCTCACAATTAATCCCCGTTGACAAGGAAATATTCCCAAAACGTAGTAAATTGCGACTGAAATTCGGTTCGGGACATAATTAAATTTATTGTTTATTGAAACAACGAGCTGATAACGGTTGTAACGTACAAGATAATTTTATTTGCTGGAGGTAAGGAAATTATAGCAAATTGCGATTTATTAAGCCTCTTTCGAACTTCAATTATTAGCCTACTAACTTCGCCTCTTGTAAACTGTGCATTATTCCGGGATAAAAAATTAGCCCTTTGTCACAAAGTTAAAAGATGAAAGGAATTAACGCTACAAATATTTAAAAATATATTAATTATAAAAATCAAAAAACCTAACTGCACAACCTCTAAAAAGAGAGAAACAATAAATTGATCCTGTCTGGAATTATATGGAAATAGCAGCCAATGACTTCGAGTAGCTATTATAGGATTGTATAGTAGTTACCGACTGCTATTTCCGCAATCGAAACGAAAGGGTACGGCGTCATAAATTCATTATTTCTTTCTTTTTAGAGGTTATGCAGTCATGTTTTTTTTTTATAATTAATATATTTCATTTTCATTAAGACAAATTATAAACACCTCGTATATTAAAATCTATCAAGACATTGAGGCTTCAGAGCGTGCCAAAGAAATATACATACATACACACACTCGAGTCGGGTAAAAACTGGATACAGCTTTCGTTTTTGTTCGAAGTTATTACAGTCAACAATAATACATCTAAAATATCTATATCTTCAGAGTACCGCATATCTTGAAACTTTTCCCAATGATAAGGGTAACCTTTATGATCTCGGGGGAGAGGAGGGGTGGGAAAAGATGATGGATGACGACGCTGGGTCATTAGAGGTCACAATGGATTGGACTCTTGGAGTTGCTAACGATTCTGACTCCGTATGTACCGGCTGTCATACAAATCGACATGATCGAAGTTGAAAAAACCGCCTAGACCCTTTGTTAACCGTAGTACCCTCGATAGAACCACCAGTGGTACCACGGCTACTTTTACCTATACTTAGTACCACCAACCGGCTGCCAGGGTAACCGGGTACAACTAGGATAGGTAAAAATAACCGATGTCACACTAGTTAGTGGTTCTATCGAGGGGACAACGTTATTATAATAAAGTTCAAATTTCTAGAAAACGTACTATATTATTTATACGTTTTATAATATGTTTCTATGTTTTTAGTAAAGCATTGAAATGTGAGCTTTAAATCGTGTAGTTTAAAGTGGATTTTCAAGTGTACACTACCATGCGATGAGCGTACGATCCGTGGGCAACGCATGGTCCACTCGTCGTATACTTGCGTATTTGACAATATAACGTATGCAACATGATTTAAAGCTCACATTTCAACGGTTTACTTCGAATTGGGGTTGGGTTTATATGATACAAATACAAATAAAAATATTATTTCGCATAAAATGTGGTACATTATTGAGCTGGAAATAAAGATGTACAAGTTTCGCACATTTAACCAGAAAATGGCATGCTAAATTTCTTACTCAGATAAATTCCAAATTGAAGGCTGATATTTGCGCGAAAAGAAACAGTGTTAGAATTAACAATTAAACAAATCAATCAGTTAATAAAAAAATCACATGTCTTAATTTATGTCGAAAATAGTTGTGTGTTTGTGTCTAACCATAACATAAGTACCAACTTTACCCAGCTCCCCCATTTGTATGGACAATCCACGCCTCTGGCACCCAGGGGACTAATGATGCCGCAGACAGTTAGCTTGGTTAATGAGACTTGACTCTAAGCATGTAATTAATGGTGTGTGTAGTGGGTTCGAATCCGGGATTATAAGTGGATGATTCCGATATGGATATGGATATATTGGTATGAAGTGTGTGAATGGTAGACAGCGCCTAGCATTAAGAGGAGTATGAACCTACGGCTTTTCATACAAAAGGCGATAGCGATTTTCACCCCTTAAAAGTAAACCGATGTCGGCCAATTTTTGATAGGTTGTTAGTCAGAACAAAATCTAGGTCTATACGTTTTGTTTTCAGAATTCAGTCTTGTTGTTGTTTCAGTATTCTCATACAAAACTAACTTCGGCGAATATTTGACTTTCTTGATCTTTAATCAATATTCAAAAAATGTATAGACCTAGATTTAATTCTGACTGACAGCCTATCAAAAATTGGTCAAAATCGGTAAGCATTTAAGGGGTGTGAATCGTTATCACCTTTTGTGTGAAGAGGGTAATTTTTGCCGTTGCTTCACAGTCCTCTTAACATATACATTTTGTAGTGGTAGAGCCAAACAGTAATCCTCACTATATGATTACTGTTCGAATGGGCCGGCTCGACCGGGGTAGTACCACACTCTCACAGAATATCGGCGTAAAGTAATATCTTGCTATTGCGTTTCGTTCGGTGAGTGACGAGATCCGGAGGCCTTTTCCCTCATCCCCATCCCATCCCCATTCCCCATCCTCCCTAGACTGGCAATGCCTTGGCAGCCCCTCTGGTGTTGCAGATGTCCATGAGCGGCGGTGACCACTTTCCATCAAGTGGGCCGTCAGCTCGTTTGTCAGTCAATTGACATAACATAACATAACATATTTTTTCAAATTTTTGATACGTGGTCCATCAGAACAAAATCTAGGTCTATACGTGTTTTGAATGTTGATTAGATCAATAAAGTCAAATAATCGCCGAAATTTGTTTTGTATAAGAATACTGAAACAACAGTAAAACGGAATTTATTGATTATAGTGAAAAACCAAAACGTACAGACCTAGATTTTGTTCTGACTGATAACTTATCGCAATGTATCAAAATCGGTTAACATTTAAGGGGTGGAAATCGTTATCGCCTTTTGTATGAAAAGCCGTAGGTTCACACTCCACTTAAGTCCGCCTTTCGTAGTGTCATGCAGTGAAATTTAAATAATAAAATGAGTACTTGAGGCTTACAAGAACGTATACAACGTTTTGCTTTCAACTTTGTCCGCGTAGAATTCATTTATATCGGTGTTCTCTCGGGAAGTGAGAATTTTCCGGAATAATCAAGTTTTTGTTAAGAATTGCATTTTAACGCCGTCGCACATTAGTAATTGCAATAAAATGCGTACACAAAATTTCGTGTCTGTGCTGTTGACCGTTGAAGAGTTCCTTTATCTGGAGCAAATCCTGGATACTCCTCTGCTGCACTGGGAGTGAAGAAATAGCATAGAATGCGTGCAGATGCTTATCATCCTGGCATGTCGTAAAAGTCGACTAAGGGACGTCCTCTCCAACATGGTGGACTATCTGTATGGGCGATGGGCTGATCACCTGTCACCATACGGTTCATCATACCATCTTAGGACTAATTAATCGAACGTGGCCACAAGTAGTCTTGTGGCTCTGCCCACCCCATTAGGGATTTTGGGCGTGATGCTATGTATGTATGTGTGTGCCATCCTGGATGTCGATTCAGGTCATGCTTACCATTAAAATGCATTGTCATCGGAACTGAACCAACTTGTAAAAATTCAACTAAGGATAAGAGGAATTTCAAATTCAGCTTGCAAGATTTGACCTAAACATACAAACATATAAACATTGCCAGTTAATAAAAAGCATGTATAAAGTTGCTCATGTAACTCTCCGGTCCATGAACTGCAACTACATGTACAACTATACTATCCGCAGCACCAATTGGTGAGTCGGACAATACAATTCAGTTATTATCCCTTTTGTATCCGTAATACTACCTGCGCTACGGTTGCGAGTCCCGCCACATAATAGATAATAGTACTAACGTACAGAAGAATCGTAGTATAAAGAGAAGGGAAGTAGGTTATCTTCATACAAACGCACCGCGCGCGGCTTGTATGTGTGCGCCAAAGTATCTATGCGTCGCCGCACGCACACTTAAACAAATCTCGACCCGCTTAGTAAGGGGAAACGGATCGAGATTTTGTTTAAGTGTGCGTGCGGCGCGCGCGGTGCGTTTGTATGAAGATAACCTACTTCCCTCTTTATACTATGGAAGAATCACTGCCTAATAAAACCGATGTTTAGGTACGAAAATATGCCTAACCGTGCCTTCTCTCTCCGTCGCATAACACGTGCTCTTTCGTGTACGCTAGGGTTGTCAGTTTGTTATCCGCGTCACCCAACAACGCCAAACATCTAGGCTACTTGATGACGCGCGAATCTGCAACCTACTGCGATTTACAGCTCCGAGCTGTCCCACGGCCGAGCGTACCAGAAGTTCGGAGTGAGACCCCCCTGGTCCCGCTCCATATGGCCGTGCAGGTGCGAAAGAGATAGCACGACGCCAATGATTAATAAACAGACTCGCCACTTGGTGCTGCGATTAATATGAGGTAATAAGTATATTAGCACATAATCATTGTTGACTTATTATATGTGTACTAATTTGAAAAAAATGATACCTCACCGAGTTTCTTGCCGGCTCTTCTCAGTAGAGGATATTTTTTCCGAACCGGTGGTAGATTCATTCCTTGACCTTCATAAGTGCTTGTAAAAGCCTAAATTGAATAAAGATAGTTTGACTTCGACTTTGATCATGTCGAACTGTTGCTCCGTTGCAATGTTGAAAATTTGGAAAGTGATGAATGCAATCACGAGTAATCATGCGACACTGTAAAAGCTTACCGTAGGTAGGAAGCTTTTTTTAATGCTAGGCAAATGTTTTTACACTGCGTGCCAAAAATACGGGCATTCAAACGAGGAAAAAATAAATGTGATATATGTGTGTAATATATGTAAAATTAGTTTCTCTTGATACTTGCATTTTTATTTCAACCTATTACACTTTAATATTCCAATGGTATTGGGTTACCAAAATTCAGTTTATTCCGAACTTGGAAACTGCTTCAAAATTGCCTTCAAAATTTGACCCAAAACCAAATAAAAAATATTTTCTTTAACAATAAATCAGGGGACAATCTTTACACAAATGAATCTAGTCCCAAAGTAAGCTCTAAAGGCTTGTGTTATGGGTACTAGACGACGATATACATACTTATATAAAGAAATAAATACTTAAATACATAGGAAACATCCAAGACTTAGGAACATTACTGCTCATTTCATTACACAAATATTTGCCCTCACCGGGGATCGAACCCGGGACACTAGTTTCGGAGGCAGGGGCACGACCAACAAGGCTAACCGCGTCGTTTTTTTTTTCTTTTTGAAGGTATTATTACACTTTTGGTATATTACGTGTTAAATCTTTGTAAATTTCTCTAAGATTTACCTACACGAAAAAAGTAAAAATTACTTAGGTATTAGACAGAGGCATTTATAATATATATATTAGGTTGGTAAGAAATTCTTGCGACATTTTTTTTTGATTAATTTTTTTTTTTCTAATAACGAAGTTTAAGAACATTCGAGAGTAGTAAATGCAAGACTGGTCTAGAACATTCCATACCGCAGGGTATATAAGCGAGTCAGTCGATCGGCAGAGACAATATGAGTAAAGATGGATCAACGTGCACTTCGAGCGATCTCATATTATGAGTTCTTGCAAGGGCATTCTGCAAGAGCCGCAGCCGATAATATGTGCAGCGCGTTCAAGGCTAAAGTAGTTCATCATTCAACCGTGTCCCGTTGGTATCAGCGATTCCGTTCAGGTGATACTTCTTTTGAAGACGAACCTAGGTCCGGCAGGAAGTCAACTGTTGACGATGAAGAATTGCGAACGCTTTTAAAAGTAAAGTCTAATACGTCGTCACGAGAATTAGCCAACGAACTCGGCTGTAGTCATCCCACGATTCTCCAACATTTACAAGAGCTGGGATATAGAAAAGTTATTTTGTCTTGGATACCGCATGATCTCAGTGAATTAAATAAAGCGACACGCATGTCTGACTGTCTTTCACTCCTGCATCGTCCGAATAGAAAGGATTTCCTTCAAGAAATAGTCACTGGAGATGAGAGCTGGGTGCTTTATGTTAACCACACATGCAAGCGACAGTGGCTACCAAAAGGGGAAAAGCCAGAACCGACTCCAAAGCTGCCCCGTGAAACGAAGGAAGTTTTACTCTATTGTTGGTGGGATTCTGAGGGCATGCTTTATTATGAACTTCTACTAAATAACACCACAATAAAGGCAGAGACTTACTCTTCACAACTGCAAAAGCTGGCTCAAATTATTAAACAAAAAAGGCGCAAACATCTCCAAGTTCGGCTTCTCCACGATAATGCTCGACCCCATGTAGCCAAGATGACACAAAAATGTATTTCGCAGCTTGGATGGGAAGTTTTACCACACCCACCGTATTCACCAGACTTAGCACCTACCGACTACCATCTGTTTCGAGCTTTGAAAAATTATTTACAGGTTAAACAATTTAATGATTTCGCGGATATGAAAAATACGTTGGACGACTTTTTTAATTCACAGCCAAAAGAATTCTGGACTGCGGGCGTGCAAAGTTTACCAGACCGTTGGGCACGAGTTGTAGAAACAGAGGGAGCCTACATTACTGAATAATCATTTATTGTTTAAATAAAATGTTTTTCTTTTTTGCTCGTGTTTTGTGTCGCAAGACTTTCTTACCAACCCAATAATATAGCATCACGCCCGAAATCCCTAATGGGGTGGGCAGAGCCACAAGACTACTTGTGGCGACGTTCGATTAATTAGTCCTAAGATGATATGATGAACCGTATGGTGACAGGTGATCAGCCCATCGCCCAAACAGATAGTCCACCATGTTGGAGAGGACCCGTCCCTTAGTCGACTTTTACGACATGCCAGGATGATAAGCATCTCCACGCATTCTATGCTATTTCTTCACTCCCAGTGCAGCAGAGGAGCATTTATAAGCGGTTTATATATATATATATATATATATATATATACTCTGAGGTAAATTAAAGCAAAGGTTTTTTTTTGTCATGTAAGGCTCAGGCCGTGTCAATCAAATACAAAATAAAGGCTGATTATTTTGTGAACATTTGTTTTGCAACACACTGTACACATGACGCATAAAAGCTATAAAGGAAGGAGTTTTTGTAACTTGCCATTTATCTCCCCGGCCCGTGCCAGGACTATCTAATGGCTTTTTGATAACTTTTGCTTCTAGGTAACTAGGGGGAGCTATCACAAATCGTAAGTTTCAGACTTTTGTGAATTAATTCAATTGTTTTGTTCCAGTTGTTGTGAAACTTTCAGTTAATAGAACTATTGCTATTGGAAAAACAGACCTTTCGACTTTTGGAAGGTTGAATTTTGTATGGAAAAAAATAACAAACCCTAAGCTCTTTAAATTATGGATTTAAACCCATTATCTACCCATAAATGTTTGTTTTTTCGTTTGTTTGTCACTTATAAAGGGGGGAGGGGTTCCCAAAGGAAGAATATTGCCAGTGCCTTAATTCTTGGTTCAGACAAATACATCGATGTATAATATTTTGAAGATATGTAATAAAAAAAATATATTCTAAAGCCAATACTTTTTCCTACGACGGACGAAGTCCCGGGCAGAAGCTAGTAACGATATATTTTTATGAAATTAAGTCCTGTTTTGTAATATTAAATATTTGCAAGAGCATCAAAGCTCTATTGCAAGGTAGGTAGATATTACATCAAAATAAATTGCCGGATATCTAACCTCAAAATACAAGGCCAGCAAATCGACCTCTGGCAGGGGTCCAAATTAAAAAAGTTCCAGCGGGTTATTATCCGGGTCAGGTATTTGAGGGTTAATTTTGGGGTATCGCAGAACCACAAAAATGAGCCGTTAAAGTTGTTATGGCTTTAGCAAAAGGTCTACTGTTGCTTGGGCCAATGGATTTTACAAGGTTGTATTGTGGGCGCTATTTTTACCCAGGTAATTACGGTAGTATTTAAATACGGGAAGCGGGAAATCTTTAAAATTACAGTTTTTATTTTCGTAGCAATTAAAGTTGCCTTACATTACATTTCTGTCATTTATTCTGATCGGTCAGTCAATAAAATCGATTTATTTTCAAAATGGTTACTTTATTCTGGAGAGTTTTAATGTTCGTTATGGAAATCGTTAACTGGGTCATCCTTTTCGTCTGTAATTTTTTAATAATATTAATAATTTGACGTCTTACGATGGCCCCAACAAGGATTGAAAGAAAATTATAATTATTGTATTTTATTTTATTCCTACCTATGCCAACATACATTTGGGTACTGTTGCAGTTTAATCTCACTAATATGATAAGCAAAAGTTTGTGTATCTGTGAGTAAGTATGTTTGTGTACTCCTTCACGCTGCAACGGCTAGACGGATTTGGATGAAATTTTGTATGGAGATAGCTTATACCCTGCCATCAATCCACCATCGATACATAGGCTTAGGCTTTTTGTCTCCGAAAGTTCCCAAGGCTAACTATAACTATTTGAAATAATGTTATATTTTATATAAAAAAACATTCCACTAACATTTTCGTTGGCATGAGTATTAAACGTTTATTTATTTTTCCGATTATCAATTTACTGAACAAAGCAAAGGAAACCGAAAAAGTTTCCACATCGAAAAGATAATAATAAGATCTTCTTGAGATAATATTTTTCCACACCGACAAAAAAGAAATCTAACTTGAACACTTATCGTTGAGAAAGTCAATAAGTTTCCGGGGAGATAAAACGAGAGAATCGACTTACATGATTATGCCCTTACATAAGTATTGACTGAATGTGATTAAGCCTCAAGGTAAGTAAGTGTTCCGTTGATCCCTTTAAGTACGGAACACTAAAAACTGAAATTAAAATGAATTAAAAATAAACCGCCAAAGCTAAATATATAGCACATAAACATAACACACCTATTGCAACAGTGAGGCGATTACTCAGTCAACTTCTTTTATTAGTATATTATAATATTCTTACACATACATACATATTATCACGCCCGAAATCCCTAATGGGGTGGGCAGAGCCACAAGACTACTTGCGGCCACGTTTGATTAATTAGTCCTAAGATGGTATGATGAACCGCATGGTGACAGGTGATCAGCCCATCGCCCATACAGAAAGTCCACCATGTTGGAGAGGACCCGTCCCTTAGTCAACTTTTACGACATGCCAGGATGATAAGCATCTGCACGCATTCTATGCTATTTCTTCACTCCCAGTGCAGCAGAGGAGGGAGGAGGAGGAGGGATAATATTCTTGTTTTGTATAATATTAAACTTTATAAACCCTAGGTATATAAGTTTACTTCTGTTTCAACTACCATGATTTTACTATGGCGTCTGTGCCTGTGCTGACCTTTATACTCATTTTTAGGGTTCCGTACCTCAAAAGGAAAAAACGAAACCCTTATAGGATCACTCGTGTGTCTGTCTGTCTGTCTGTCAGTCTGTCTGTCTGTCCGTCTGTCTGTCGGTCACAGCCAATTTGCTCCGAAACTACTGGACCGATTGAGTTGAAATTTGGTATACGTATCTAAGTCGGTGACCGCAACACGGACGCGTGACGTAAATATATGAAGTTTAAACATGGAGGCCACAAATCAGAAAATTAAAAAAAAAGTTATGTTACCTATATTGTGTGATATATCAAATGAAAGGGTTTTTTTAATACATTACATTGTTACTATCTATGGAAACTTGTCATTGGCTTTCACTTAGCTTATTTTATGTTTATATGTAATGTGGGTGGGAGCAGCTCTCCATTTAAAATAATTTAAGTCAAGCTACGTATGCGTATGTCAGCCACGTATTGTAGTGGTAGAGCCAAACAGTAACCCTCTCTAGATGATTACTGTTCGAATGGGCCGGCTCGACCGGGGTACTACCAGACTCTCACAGAATATCGGCGTAAAGTAATAGCTTGCTATTGCGTTTCGTACGGTGAGTGACGAGATCTGGAGACCTATTCCGTCATCCCTATCCCATCCCCATTCCCCATCCTCCCTAGACTGGCAACGCATTGGCAGCACCTCTGGTGTTGCAGATGTCCATGGGCGGCGGTGACCACTTTCCATCAGGTGGGCCGTCAGCTCGTTTGTCAGTCAATTGACATAAAAATAGAAAAAAAAAAATGCACTAGCAGGTGGCTTGCTTAGCGCCTATAACCTAGTCAACAAAATGTTTTAGATTTCTTGTAATCATCCATTACAGAAAAAAGAAGCAGATCATTTTGACTATTCATTTTTATTTAATTAAGGGGCAAAATTAGTGAAAAATTAATGTGTCTCTCTCATTTCTTTTCTCTGGTTGAATATCGCAGAAATACGAACACTAGTATTAAAGTGGAAGCCAACTAAATCTTGGGCTTACCCGTCCATTTGTCCTTATTCTATAGTTTGAGCAAATACATTTGAGTTGAAGTGTACTTAATAACTTGAGTCTGAAGTCTGGAGCAAACGGTTCTGTAAATGACCACATTATTAAGTTCTTTCTCAACAATTTCAACGAGATCTAAGTGAAATTTGTGTTTGGAATGAAAGTTAGATTTCGGTTAATCCTTTCACTAACACGACGTGTGACAAATTACATGTCGCGTCGAAAGTATTTTTTTTTTAATGAAGCTACGCCCGGTTTGTTTTTCGTTGTTTATAGGTATGTGGCAGATATTGAAGCGTTGTATTGTGTTAATTACACTTGATCATCAAAACGTATATACCCTCATAAGCACAGAACAAATAATAGTACTAACGTACAGAAGAATCACTGTCTACCAAAACCGGTGTTTCGGTACGAAAATATGCCTAATCATGCCTTCTCTCTCCATCGCATGAAACATGCTCTTTCGTGTACGCTAGGGTTGTCAGTTTATCCGCGTCACCCAACAACACCAAACATCTAGGCTACTGACGCGCGAAGCGGCCAGCGAGCGAGCGAGCGGCAAACTACTGCGATTTACAGCTCCGAGCTGTCTGACGGCCGAGCGTACCTAAAGTGCGGAGTGAGACCCCCTGCTATAAGTTTCAAAAAAAGTGTGTGGATAATATAGTAAAAGTGCAGTTAAACGACGAAGTTTTCACGGCAATGTGTGGCCAATAACTATAGGCGTCTTGCTCTAACGTACCAAGTTAGAGTATACAGCTATAGTTGCCGGCTATAAATTGCCGTGAAAAGTTGCTCGTGTAACACTTTTAGTACAGGGCCTTTTTTATAAGGGAATGGGTATGTTTGACCCGTTTGTTTAGTGTGGAACACGCTTGTCTAGAAAATGCCTATTCACTCTTAGCTTGAAGACCTAAATTGAATGATTCCTCAGTTGATCACGCAGCTTTCTCATAAATATCACTATTGCAGCCTATCTCATCGTACGGATGTAACCTATAAACCTAAATCTAGGCTGGGTAGGTCGTCCGTCAAAACCTAGCAATTCATCACGAGATATATGGGCTAGGTCTAGCCGGCACGGTGCCAAATAGATTATTGTCTGCGGTTTTTGTACATGGATTACCTGACATACCTATTTAGCTATTCCGTAGTACTAAAAAAATAGTCATCATTTTTATGGTTCCCTACCCGAAAGGATCAACGGGACCCTATTACTGAGCCTATACAACGTCCGCCCGTCCGTCCGTCTGTCGGAGGCCTCTAGGTCAACAACGGTAAGAGCTAGAAGGTTATATAGTATCGATTTTAGTATCGTAATGGTCATAACGATACAGATATGAGCCACAGGCCGGCGCGCCGCCGTCGCCGCAGCTGGAGGGGCCCCATCATCGCCGTGTCGCCGTTTATAATATGTGTGTAGATAAAGTTATGTATGCAACTCTGCATAATTTGGCCTTAAAACACACGTGCGATCTTATTATGAAACTCGCTAAAAGCTCGTTTCATAAAACCGCACTAGTTTTTTAAGGCCTATCATTATGCAACCGTTGCATAAACTACTATTATTGACTGATTGAGACCTAAATTAGCGTAGTAGCCCTCGGCGAGTCCGACTCGCACTTGACCGGTTTTTTCAGTTTCTTTTGGGCAATTTACATTATACATACAATCCTTGATCCAGCCAGTCGAATTTCGTTAAATATTCACATAAACAACGGCTTCGATGCCTCAATAAAACGAATAGCCAGTCAAAACCCAGTGAGATACGGGAATAACTTCCTATTTTATGGGTCGATTGGCCCATAGACTTGGCTTATGGATTCTCTTCGTGTATTTGTTTGTTTTCCCATATTATTTATGTTTACCCCGATATGCTGTTGGAAGAAGTTTGGCACATAAAGTAAGGGGTAGATGAAGACTGATATTTTATTGTGATCACGATTGTTGCGTTAATCAACTAACTAAGGCTTTTGATAAAGATTTTTTTAAGGACACATTCAAAAGACGATTACTAAATAAATAAATAAATCAGCGGACAATCTTTACACAAATCGATCTAGTCCCAAAGTAAGCTCTAAAGGCCTGTGTTATGGGTATTATAGGTTGACCACTTAAATGAGTCGTCGCCCGCGCGGCACAGAGGCGCGGGGGCATGGCGACAAAGGGGACCGAGAGAGGTGCGGGCGGCAGGCGCATTTTTGTTTTCATTCATTTCACGCCGCCCGCACCTCTCTCAGGCCCCTTGTCGTCATGCCCCGCGCCCCTGTGCCGCGCAGGCGACGACTCATTTAAGCGGTCAACCTATAGACGATGATATGCATACTTATATAGATAAATAAATACTTAAATACATCGGAAACATCCAAGACTCAGGAACAAACATTCGTGTTTATCACACAAATATTTGCCCACCGGGGGTGCCCAACTAGGCTAACTATCTCGTCAACAAATTTTAATACGGGTAAAAAAAAACTGGCAAAAGGGCTCGGGCTCTAGCAAAATACTGAGGACGTTATGACATGACAATCTCTAAGTTTAGACACAAACAGTGTTAATAATGGATAAACCATTCACATGGCTGGGCATTCACAGTTAATCCGTTAATTAACGAATTTAACATTTCGACTTATGGATTAACTTTTAAGTTAACTTTAAAAATTGTTAACGGACTCATTTACTTCTGTTAAAATAATTAAAGTCCGCTAATCGTTAATTAAGCACCTAATTATATATAAATGTTTATCAAGTTAGGTATTATTAAACTCTCATGTCATTCCCTTTCACTCTCTCCCTTATTCTATAATTTTTTCATATCCTGCCTAAACTTCCATACTCCATACCAATTTTTTTTTTATAAGTAACGTTAACGATTAACGTTAACTTCCGTTAAATGTTCCGAAATGTAACGGTTTAACTTATAAAGAAGTTAAATTTTTTAGTAACGGATTAGCGATTAACGAAGTCAATTATTTGATTAACGGTGCACATTCATCAATTAAAACATATTTTGTCAAAAAATAACCCATAAATATTTTACAAAATAAACACCGCAGAAGCGACCGCAGTGACTGCATCTCTTTATATCTCATAAATTATAATTTTTACACTGTTAATACTTAGTTATTGTTAAAGTTCAGTTTTAACAGAACTGTGGCGTGAACAGAACAACAGATACAGGCTACAAACAACAATTAGTAAGTTTGAAATGTTATTACACTGGGAATCCTCAATTACACCGAAGCGAGCAAATCTTTAACAATTAATGTTAAGGGGAACGTGACAGTTCGATTCCCATACTATAATAATTATATTCTCAACATTAAATTTTACCTATTAAGACATTTTGTAATTTCAATATTTCATTTGTCAATAATGTATGTGTATATAACGTACGTACGTGTTAACGTAATGCATGTGCGAAATAAGTTATAAATAAATTTTACCAACAAAAGTGCCTTATTTTTGTAATTTTCATTGTGTATAAAAAAAATAAGAAGTTTTAAACTATTTTGTGCATGATTTTCGCTGTTGTGGTTATCTGGAAGAGATTGATATTTAGCGATAAAAATGCCTATTGTTCCTTAACTTAATTTTGTTAGTGTATGATTTTCTGTTCTTTTTGTGATGTTCAATAAAGATTAGTCTATTGTATTTAAGAAGTTAAAAATAAACAATTCATTTTGATCAGTTTGCGTTAGTTAAATAATGTGCTCGAGAAAATAAAAGAAAAGTTCAAAATTGTTTAACAAATAAGAATTTAATATCCAGAGTATTTTAAATCAAACACACCATAATAATATATTGATGAGGGTTATTCTTTCTTCAAATAGAACTTAGTTATAAGCTTTGCTCTTTGTGAGAACATTAACAAGCCTTTCTGTTAGAATTCTGCAAGAAACTGCCCTGATAAACAATTAATTTTCTTTTACTTACCAATTTGAATGCCTTAAAATTAATCCAAAATCTGTTAGAGACTGATGTGATAATGATAACGCAACCTCCACAGACAGTAGTATCTAAACGGCGTCCCATATAAGTACGACCGCATGATACGATGTGACGCTTTTTAACCGACTTTGAAGGAGGAGGTTCTGAATTCGACGCGTATATTTGTTTTTTGTCATTTGTACAGCAATGTGATTCTCTCACGCCCAGCACCTGATAGCGATTAGCGTCACATTCAAATTTGAACCGAATGACTTTATCCTTTTGGCTAAATGAAAATATATTTATCCGCTGATCAGCCGCTGCGCACGTTAGGGCCTGGCCACAATACCCCAGCAACACGTCATGAACGTGAAACGGCGCGGCGTTGCGTCGTCCAAATGCATGGTACGGTGGCGCGTCGTCCCACGGCGCCGCTACATAACCACAGTACGGCATCGTGCCGTGAATAATTCGGTTGCACATCACGGCGCCGTATCGTGGTTATGTAGCGGCGCCAAGGAACGACGCGGCGCCGCGCCTATTAAAGTTCACGACGTCGTGCCGTGGTGTTGTGACCAGGCCCATAGAGAATCACTACACTGTATGCTACTAACTTTTATAAGGTGAGGATGTGGTAATATTCGTGACGGTGTGAGATGCGCTTGCGTCGGAAGCGCGGCACGCTATCGCACAGTTTTGACGCGCTTCGTGTCTCCAACGATATAAAGCGGAAACATCAGATAACCAAAGTATTTTTATACATAGGTAATTTACATAAGTGTTTCTGTAATACCTCCTGTTAAATCATTTACAGAATTACCGATAGATAGAGACCACCAGATAAAATTATTAGCGAAATATAATATTCGCATTTATTTTAGCAAAGTGAATTTTGCCGAATACGTGAATAGGCCTGGGGCCCGTTTCTCGAAGCATGTTAGTCTAATAATATTAGTATTTTGCTCATTAATTAAAAGAAAAAATGAAACAAAATACTATGGTACATTGTGCATCTAGGGCCGGGGATAACTAACGAGAGTCTGTTAGAAGCCCGACACCGATAGGCGAGGGCTTTTATGACTCGAGTTTGTTATCCCCTTACTGCCCGTGATACACACAATGTTTTTCATCACATTTGCGAGGAAATGAAATAAAAATTAGACAAAAAAAGTATATATAATAATTTTATTCCCATTTTACATCGTGAATTACCATCAGGTGGGTGTTCATAAACTGAGCGTACGTTGCGATCAGCGCGGGGCAGCTCCGCCGGCTTGCGGTCGCGCGCGCCCGGTCGTCAGCGGGAGTTATAACCCATATAAAATCCATAACTGCCCTTGGGAGGTAAGTAGACTACAGCTGCTCTGTACGCCTGCGTATAATAACAGCCTTTCCGAGCAAGTGTGATGAAAATATTATTAGACTAATATGCTTCGAGAAACGGGCCCCTGATGTCTGAAAAATTCTAATTAGTCCGTTATTTTTATTATCTAACAATATTGAATACATATTTTTTTCCTTTTGTCAATAAAACAAAAAACCGGAGAAGTGCGAGTTAAACTCGCGTGGAGTTAAAATATAGATATATGCCATCGCGGACTTTTTTGTAGACCTATATAAGAGGAAATATCCTACTATGCATTGTTTTGTTATATCTGAAAGGGATTAGGCAACGTTTGCGATGAAAGCCCGCAGGCGGCTTGAATTTTTCCGACTCTTCTAACAATTTTCGTTTTATTTCAATCAACTGACACAAAATCTTTACAAAATATTATATTTAAACCTTGCTCATGAATCATTTTATCTATTGGTGCAAACCACATGAAAATCCGTTTAGTAGTTTTTGAATTTATCGCGAACAGACAGACAGACAGACAGACGCGGCGGAAAACTTTGTTTTATAAATGTAGTGATTGACTAAGTACGAAAAGTCCTTAAAATATATACAGATATAAGTACATTACAGGGATGAATAAAACGAAGTTCCAAATATTTGAAGTTTTCGAGAATTTATCCAGGTGCCGTCAAAATTGCCGTAACCGACACTGCACGTCTCGCACAACCTGCTCGCGAGCCATTTATCGCTCAGTGCATCCTTTAAAGTGCAGTTACACGAGCAACTTTTCGCGGCAATTCATAGCCGGCAACTATAGCTGTCTTACTCTAACTTCGTACGTTAGAGGAAGATGCCTATAGTTGCCGGCACCACATTGCCGTAAAAATATTGCTCGTGTAACTGCACTTTTACACATTTGATTAATTTGATAGTTATGCATTAAGCAACAAACGATGATCTTCTTTGTCATTCATATTTTGTAAAAAGGGACTCAATGCAAAACGCTGAAAGTAATCACTTAACCCAACGGCGTAACGATCAATTTGCCCATTCCAATTAATTCATCTTACTTTCCAAAGTAATTTTTGCGCATTCCAAAAGTTTCAATACAACAATAAATAAACTTCCATCCCCTTTTCAACGCTTAGTTAATGGATTAAAAAGTTAAGAAAGAGCCCAATTTAGGCCCTTGGCTCGTGAGATTTCACGCAAATTGTCCTTTGGGCCCCTTTTCTTAACTTTTCCGTTATTCTCTTTTATTATTTTCTCTGAATTTTCGGGTCTCGGAATGAAATGAGCGAAGAAAAATTGTACAGGCTAGTAAGAGAGTGAGTATTTTGAGAGATAAAGTACGTTATCTTGATTGTGAAATCAAATTATTTTGATGCCTTTGTAGCTGGAAATGACTTGATCTGACCTTTTTTCGTTTTGACTTAGTTTCGTAAGAGACGTGCGTCGCGACAACACAACGCTTGCGCGGCGGCGACGCGACGCAATCGCTGGCAAGACGCGGACGCTTGAAGGATGCTGCTGGCGTCGTGGCGCCGCGACGCAAGCGTTGCGTCGACGCGATGCGGACGTCTCTAAAATGAACGAACGCTCGAAAGACGTCTCTGAAATGTGGGCATTAAAAACTAAGAATTACGGCAACTGACTTTAAAAGTCATCAACGTGTGAGTTCCGAATAAGCGTAATAACTCAACCAAAAAGAGGTTAGACAGAACAAAAGTAATTCCCACAGAATAGTTTTATGCCGCGAATTTAAGTCGAGGCGTTGCGCAAAACAATAGGACCCCAGACATTGCCCATTACGCTGTATTTATCTCTGACAATCATGGCTGCTCATTTTGTACTGCTTGGTGGGACTCTTTCACACCGAATGAACGAATGGAATGGTTTAAAAAACACATGGCCAAATTAACGAATGCCTCTAAAATTGATCTTTAATGAAAGTGACGTTTGAGTGAAGTTTATGTTAAGGATGACAACTAGTTGAGGGATAATTAAATATTGAATCTCTAATCAACTGTTTAAGTGGCGTTTGTGAATTCAGCCATTATGCATCCTTCTTGGGAATTAGACCTACATTTACATATAGGTGCAAATCTTTGTCATTATAACGATTTACATTTTAGTATCCATGCTAATATTATAAATGCGAAAGTAACTCTGTCTGTGTCACTGTCTGTTTTCACGTTTTATGTATCTATGCAATTTGCAGCTAAACCGCTGAACCGGTTTTGACGAAATTTGGAGCGGATATAGTTTGAGCCCTTTGAAATGGCAACCAAACCCTTCAAGGGTAAAATAGGGGCTAAAAAATTAATTAACGACTACTTCATGCGTGCCCGATACGAGAAAAATTCTAAATTTTAAAAGTCGGTTACGTATAAAATCGTTATATTTAAAGTTACATTTCCTCGCAAATGAAGTTAGGTAAAAACTATATAGGTGTTAAGCGCTATAAAAAGCCTGTATTACTTAAACGTTAAAACGTATATACATAATTTTGTTTTCAATTATTTCCTCCTCTGGTGTGACGTCACATAATTTGCAAAATTTTAATGTTTTTGCTAGATTTTGATTTTATAGTTTTAATACTTTACATTTATACATGTGGCGCCACGAAGCTTATAACGAGTTCGCGCCTTTTCACATGATGTCATAGGCCCCTAAACAGGATTGAGCAGACTTGCCAAGTTTATTACAACTACAAATATAAAAGTAATCCAGTTAAAAGAAAGTTTAAGCAAATATCCGTCAACATATTCCAGCCCTTTACCATTCTCAAATTGATCACCACAAATTGCAGGGTCCAAAAAACACCGAATGAAGCTTCGGTGTAACAGTCAGCCGTATCACAATTCTCGCCGTCATTTCGTCACCATTCTTCCAGCGTTGTGTTGGCATCAACCCATAAATTGTTTGCCGAGTTTGCCGACGTCCCTCGCATAGTGGGATTCCGGCCTTGCGGGGAAGGTCGGGCAAAATGGACCGTGGATAGAATAACATAATATCATATTTTTATTAAGGTTGCTCCCACTTTTGATGGCTTTGTTACGGATTGGGTAGATACAATTTTATTAGATATTTTTTGATAGCGAATGTAGTTTGTTTATGGAATCAATTTGGACAAATCGTATCTTCATTATTAAAGTAAGGCATCGGTAATGAATCGAAAAGCAAAAATTTGTCAATTTGTTTCTTATTTTTAATTCACCTTAGACATAAAAAGCTTAAAAAATAGATAAGTATGCGTGTAAAGTGAAACCAGCACTTGCAATACTCAGAAAAAAATATGAACGAAGCACTGAAAATAATATACAAGATTTATTGTTACTATTTTCTAACACCCACCGAACACTGCCATTATGTCAACCCGAAATAACCTATAACGTGTAAATCTCAAGCATCAAATTCATTTACAGACTGCTCCTAGCAACTTTATTTATGTAATAACCATACAGGATGGTGCCAAGTTTTCGTTCATGCTATATTTTTTGGTACATTCTTATCGCGTTATTAATTTCTTCGAGTTAGCCAACGTGACATTTTATTTTGCTTACTGTCAAAACATACTTTATTACTACACTTTTTTCAGAAAATACATATATTTGAAGAGGGGAATTAAATATTACATGAAATTATTTTTAAATAAAATCACGCGTTTATTTTAATTACATACATACATACATAGCATCACGCCCGAAATCCCTAATGGGGTGGGCAGAGCCACAAGACTACTTGTGGCCACGTTCAATTAATTAGTCCTAAGATGGTATGATGAACCGTATGGTGACAGGTGATCAGCCCATCGCCCATACAGATAGTCCACCATGTTGGAGAGGACCCGTCCCTTAGTCGACTTTTACGACATGCCAGGATGATAGGATAAGCATCTGCACGCATTCTATGCTATTTCTTCACTCCCAGTGCAGCAGAGGATTTATTTTCATTACCATAGTATTTATATGGAATTTTTATGAGTTTCTTATTTGATTATTCTTGCCATTTTCTACAAGCAATTATGAATGAGACTGAAAGTATTGATATTTTATAATCGTTCTGAAATTAGGCTTTTTATGACACTTAATATCAATTACTGTTCATCAATGCTATCTTGATGAAGAACAGTAAAAACAGTTGTTTCAAAAAATCCTTCATCGTCATCAAAGGTGTCGTAACTATTAATGTCCTTGAAATAAACTGCTTCGTAGAAATCCTTCTTTAATATGCCGCTGTCAATATTTCGACTGACAGTAAGATTTCTATTGGAATTATCTTTTATTATCATAACATACAACATTAGGTAAAGACTGAAGAATGTTTTTCATCGTTTGTCTGTTGACACATTTTGGTAGTTAGAATCAAAGTGCTGAATGAAATATTCACTTATACCAAACACTACTTTGCTCTAATAAGCCTTGTACATTACCTGCGGTTTCCTTCATTAGAGACTGTTACGTACGGAGCTGAGAGAGTAAAGAGGCTCGATCTAACAGCTTTTAGCGAGAAAGCCTTCGTAAAGTCTGTTAAATGAGACAGTGTTAGGTTTCACAATGTAGAAAATTTTATGACACCAAATACTAGTAAAGGTGATTTTAAACAAAACAAATTAGCAGCCAAAATATACTTCAAATTTACGCTTCAACAAGCTATAACTAGATCAGACGATGTCCAAAACAAACTTAATTTTCAACTGTTCCCAAAACTAACTTGAAAGGTTAATTAAACTAAATTAGAAGGGTAATTTCATTTTATGATGAGCGTGACTTCGCTATTTTGATTTAGATTATTTAACGAAGCCAAATAGAAGAAAAAGTTAAGAACGTGCAGAAATTATTTGGCTCTTGAGACAAAAATAACGAATCAAATAGAAATGGTAAGATCTATATACTACTAATCATATTATAACGTTACACACATACGTCAACTTGGAGCAAAAATGGTACTTAAATGTGTACCTAGATGTTTTTGACGCTGCCTGTATATCTTACAATAGGCAAAATGTCACGGAAAGTTTCATAAGTAGCATAATTTACTATCTTGGCTTGGTTGTAAATATTAGTAACGACAAAGCTAGAAATTTTATAAATAAAAACTGTACTGTATTATGAAAGAGCCTGTTACGAATGAAAATTAGCGAGCAGAACATATAGCATTCCAGCTGATAAACTAATTAAGCGCGCCCATACAAGTTTTATAGCAGTAATTCACAATTTAGCCAATTTGTGCGACGAAACGAGATCGTTACGAGTATCATTACAAATTAGTAGAGCAAACTATGAAATATGTTCTGCTATTCAACAATAATAGACAAATATTTAGCTTGTAAGTTTTCCATGCTATCGAAGATATCAGTGTCTTAATAAAAGATCTGTCTAACAACTACGAAAATATTTTGCAACTAGGCAACATGCCTGAATCTACCAGCACTTCAAAGAATGACATCTGGTGAGAAGAAACAAACAACTCAGCAGTAAGTCTGTTTCAAAACCAAATCATAACAATTTCAATAATTCACTAAAAGTAAGATAAAGTGCAACAGACAAACCTAATGGGGACCGGTCAGTAAAAACCCTTAAAATTAAACACACAAGAGACATACAGGTTACAATTTCACTAGCAAAACCTTGCAACACTGATGTCACATCCCATACATCTGCCGCGCAGTTTTTCCAGGTTTTGTAAAATTGTAACTTGTAGCTTCGTAAAACGGGCCACCGGACTAGTAATTATTAATAATAAAGGATTATTAATAATAATCTCTAGGTTAATTTGTTCAATACAAAAGTCACAGCGATGTTGAGGGTCCTTGGACAATAAATACATACATACATACATATTATCACGCCCGAAATCCCTAATGGGGTGGGCAGAGCCACAAGACTACTTGTGGCCACGTTTGATTAATTAGTCCTAAGATGGTATGATGAACCGTATGGTGACAGGGGATCAGCCCATCGCCCAATAAATAATTAATTAAATAATTAGTAATAAACGAGATAATATTGGATCTCCAGGTAGAAATAAGATTTTATTAAGAGGCGTAACAGAAACCTGAGCTGGCAACGTTTTCTGAATCATTGAAGTCAAATTGAGTGAAAATCAAAAATGTAATATATTCACATTCTCCATCTCTACATTATTGTATTGTACATTAATGATATTGAATTTAATGGTATTTTCTTCATTGAATTCAAAACTAGGTGACTATTAAATTTTATAACTAAGGCACATTAATGTGCTTGGATATTAAACACTCCGTTTGAATTCAAATTCATCCTGGAAAATTGAATGTTTCCACATTAAATAATGCTAGCTATTACCAACACCTCACTTTGAACTACCAAATCATGCCTGAACACCAAATCATCCATGTAATGATTTTCTAAGCCACCATATTAATATCCAACGCTCTCGAGGGTTTGATTGGGCAAACTCGGAAGTATTTCCATTACACTAAGTCCTGAACAACTGATATTAGTTCAAAAGTACTTCATAGACCCTTCGGTTTCTTAGAAATTGGCCCTTAGCAACGCAAATTTGCATTTGATTTTGTTTATATAGATACATATTTTCTGCCACATTTAATTGTAGCCTCAGTGTGTTGAGTTGCGTCAATCAGTGTCTATTTTAGTCAGTCCGTCAAAACCTTTATATTTGTAAGGTTTTTGTTATGAGCTATTGTGGTAGCAAGGACTTCGACCCACTTCTCCCAGTGTTTTCGATTTTTAGTCATCCTCCGACCAGTTCTTTAAAAAGGAGTCCAACTAATCCAGCCACCGTTACGGGGCGTACCACGATTCCCGTCGTGAGTTATTTGGCTCCCACTCTGTAGTAACCTTGGCTTTATAAGATGCATAGCTAAAAAGAAAGTCTAATAGCCGAATTCACAAACGCCACTTAAGCACTTGAGTAGAAATTAAACAGTTAAATCTCCATCAACTAGTTGTCAACCATAAACGTTACTTAACTGTCATATTAATTAAATATTAATTTGAGTGGCCTTTGCGAATTTGGCCTTAAAATAAGATAACTCCTATAAAATACATTATAATTGATCAAGTGGACAATGTTATATTGGGACTAAGTATATGATACAAACCAAATGATGCAAAAAAATCTATAAGTATTGAAAAAGGATATTGGCTTGCTTTCTTCCTAAAATTTCCATACAATCTTAAGTAACTAATATCAGATTGGAACGAGGCGCTTCTTCTTTCAATTTCTTTTTCATATTTCGAATTTAAATGTAGATCGATGGATCGATTTAGACCTTAGATAATTCCGCAATAGATCTTCACCCTGAAAGGTCGTTTTTGGCTTGCGCTCTCACGCTCAGTTCTTAGAGCTTCTCTCGAGTTCATATTGAACACCAACTATCTAGAATCAGTGAAAGTTTCCTACAAACAAGACACCAGTGTGGTGTCCATTGTTAATGAAACACAAATACATCTGTAATACGTTACTTAATTGTGGATATGAAGGATTTACCATTGAGGCACTTACTTACATGGTGCCTCGTATTTTAACTAATAAAGCTACCATTATTCCATCACTGGTTGTTTTACCTGCTGCTACCATCCACCCTCACCTGCATTCTGAGTATCAACGTCTCAAGGTACTGCACCTTTATTTTGTTCTATCTATCGTGGGTTTTATTCAAAAGTTCTGATTGGACGAAATAAAAAGGAAATTGCGTATTACATTACGTCCGGTAGCAAGCGCGGAGTACTAGCACATAGAAATTCTGGAAGGCGCTCTCGAAAAAATGACAGTGATTTCAGTACAAGTTATTCGTTATTTTCATCATCACCACTTTATGGATATATAACTCCTTTAAAGATCGCCGCAACGATTGGGCATCTGTTAATCTAGTCATCACGTCACTCCACATTTTAAAAATATGAGTGCTTTTTTAACCGACTTCCAATATATTCGGTTCTCAATAATGGGCTGTATAACCGTAATCTGAATAGAACAATACATGGAAAAGCGTACGTGTGTATAGTTATAATGAGAGAAGAAACCTGCTTATATTTCAAATTCCTGAGAATACTATATTTACTCGATAATTACGTAATAAAATCGATTTAGTTTAATTTAAATAGCTCTCCGTATCCGCTTTGAATAGAAAACGTGTGCCTTGGATTTTTTTTATTTATGTAATATTTAGGTATTTATGAATTTTTGTTTAGTGGTTATGTTTTTCTGTAGCTTAGTTTTTTAATCACAAACCCATTATTCTATGTATGTAGTCACTCTAGTAATCAATCCACAACCGATGCGTTCATTTCAAGTGCATGACCATGAAATTCGATGCATTATCCATCAAGAATCTGTTAAGCGTGCAAAACGAGCGAAGCGTCTCCGTTTCAGCTTGGGCAAAAATGCTTTTGTATAAGTAGGTATCCGGATGTCCGGATGTCCAGATGTCCCGCAGTTCTCCTATACAGGTCGCATTTCCCAACCGATTCTCGTGAAATTTTGTGAGCAGGTTCAATAATTACTTGGATTTTTTGTCGATTCAGTATATAGAAATTTATCAAAATGGCGGAGATATGGGGGTGTTTGCGATTACAAACTTATTTGCGGTGTTGGTAAACTGACCGCCACCTATGTCGATGTGTGGTGATAACAGTTTTCCAACGGCAAAAGTTTGTTCAGAGGTCTATAGCTCACGGAGTCACTAGTTTAAATCGTTTGTCAAATTCAGGCTCTTCTAGTCTCTCAATATCAATGAGAACTCTATTGGCGCGGGCAAGTTTAAATGATCTCTTCCTGCATAGCTTTTGTTTTACTGCACTTATTTTTACACTTATTTTTCCAGTGTTTTGCGTAGGTTTTGCTTGTTCTTTAACATTTTTGTTAACTAGTGTTATTTTAGGTATTTAGGTTTCGGAAAAAGCATTGATTGATCATTGTCGCATATTAGTGTTACAAGAACAATAGTTTGGCCTCCAAAGCAGCTGGACAGAATCTCATCTGGACAAGATTCTCATCTAGACAGATTCTCAGCTGGACATATTATCAGCTGGACAGATTCTCAGCTTGACAGATTCTCAGCTGGACAGATTCTCAGCTGGACAGATTCTCAGCTTGACAGATTCTCAGCTGGACAGATTCTCAGCTAGTGAGATTCCCAGCTGGATAGATTAGCAACTAGAAAGAGTCTGTCTCCCTTAGACAAAGTTGCAGTTGGACGAAGTTTAGTCAGGAGAAGTAAACAAATAATAATAATAAAATAATTGTATTAAACGGAGATATAAAGGGGATATTATTACAATAAACTAGCTGACCCGGGCGAATTTTCGCACAGTATTATGATCAAACACCGGATAGTAATAATAATATAATGAAGTGAGAATAAGTAAATGCAAATACTGCCAATAGATGGCGCTTGCAATTCGGGTGATTTTTATTTACGTACGCGGCTGTGGGCCTCGCGCTGTTTTGTAATTGAAAGTCTTAATACGTATTATTATAATACCTATATAGTAACTGATAATTTTGACAAAGATAATAATTAACGTAGTACCCTACGGGAAGCGCCATTTGTTGACATTACTCTGCATGTGCAAATAGCCAACACACAATTTAGGTAAACAGACTGTCAATAGATGGCGCTTGCAAATTGCGTGGTTTTTTATGAATTTTTTAACGAACGCGTTAATTTTAATCTTTGTGTATTTTTGTCCCAAAGCGACAAACAAAAAAAAATTTAAATGCTGTTTAAATCATTAATTTTGGTAAAGAATTAACGGAGATATAGAGCGTCTTCACAAAAACACATTTTAGGAACAATATTATATATGTTTTTTATTCCTACCTTGCTCGCACTTAAGCATCTTATGACAGCGTTATCGAGTCACACGTCAGGTTTAATGGAGTGTGCGGAAGAGACGGAAAACCTAACGCAGTTTCAAACACGAGCCGTGACAAATAGTATATACAGGAAAGTAGACAATTAATAAGATAAATAAAACATAAATAGACAATAATAAAAACAATTTTAGAATAGATGAATTTAATAATAAAGTTAGTATTACCATCAGCAATATCTAAGACAATGATCAAACTAAAGTGCCATAAGCCATAATATTTCAAAATATTGAAGCACTTTCATAGCGTCTGTACCAATTTGTTTATACAGAACTTCACAGCTGTTTCACTAATGGATTAGTTATTTGCACTATCGAGATTATCTTCCCAAAGTCCAATCTTTAATTATGTGGTTGCAAAAGCAGCTTTATTTGAAATAACCAAAGTTGAATTTGTGAAGTTGTGAATTATTTACTCATAAAATGGCCTATAATTATTCCCATGGCTGGGCAGTTCTTGGGTCTGCGCCATGTAACTTCGGAGCTAAAATCGTTTTAATAGCTGCTCAGTTTGTACCTGCCAAAGTTAGATTATTTTGTAGGTTTTCCTGTTAGCTGAAGCAGTTGAAGAAATCGATGTTCAGCGATAAGACCGCCTATTATTATGTTTGTATTTTACTGTTTTATTTTTCGGTATTCAATAATGAGTATTTGTGTTTTTAAAATATATATTTTTACTTTTTCTTAATATTATCGTTATGATGTATCGTGACGTGTCGGGTTAACGTCGACAACTCGCGGGACGCATTAATGAGTATAAATGAGACATATCTCTGTTTCTTTTTGACATATACAAGCGTCGCTCGCGTTGGCCGACGTTGGTCCGACATGCCTTAGAATTGCATTATGAATGTGTGCTCGTTCAACCTCGCCGTCAGACCCTTTCATATCTGCCAGAGTAGTGCCATGAGCGCTAGGTCCTTACAAAATACGGGTCGGAATAACCTCCTCCTTTTTAAAAATGACACCCTTATTTTTGGTGTATAAGTATTCAGACATGCTTGCAGATCCAAATTACTTATTTGTCATGTTTAAATTTTGTGGCACTCGTAGCACGTTTTACATTGTAGTCCTATCATTACAGGCGCTGAAAGGGTCAAAGTGCAAACTCCCCACCAATAACCTTGTCCCGGGAAAATTTGAGACTTTTGTAACTATAAAAAAGTTAGCAAATCTACGGAACCTAATTGTATTTAAAAAAATCTTTGAAGTATAAGCCCGAGACCCTTTGATTAAATACGCCTTTAAAAATGTAACTAAAAATACAAACTTTACATTTTAAGCACCTGCCAAAAAGAACACTGTCGATGTTATAATAGTAGTTTATGCAACGGTTGCATAAACTACCCCCTTAAAACCCTAGTGCGGTTTTCAAGAAACGAGCCGATAGGCGAGTTTCATAATAAGATCGCACGTGTGTATTAAGGCCAAATTATGCAGAGTTGCATACATAACTTTATCTACACACATATTATAAATCCTCCATGATGGGTTCAGAAACAATATTTTCTGGCAACAAGTTATTTGTTGCAATCGTGGCTGCATATTTCCGATATCCGGCGCATTTTCACAACACGCACACACCGAGAAGACTACTTACTATTCATATTTTCAACTAAAATGTAAATTACAAACAACTTTTTCTATTGAATTCAACAACAATTCTACTTTCGTTCAGCAAAACGTCAACATGGGGGCAATTCGATGCTCCGTCAAGACCATTTTTTTATATCATAGACAAACGGATGAAGTCTCTATTCTCACGTCACTCGAGATCAAATATTGTGCAGTTTATATTAAAAAAAACATACTGAATTGACGTTTCGTATCAATAACTGTTTTAATATCTATGGATACTAGAATAGAGACCCACTTGAGTTTTGACAGCTGTTCCAAATTTAATCTCATTTCTTTACTAAAAACGATAAAGAAGTCATGTTATTTCTTTATCGCAGCACTGGTTTTTCCTAATTGGTTGTCAAAATGGTGGTCATTTCCTACGGTTTTTGATTAACCAATGGAGGTTTTATGATATGGGTGTAGGTAAAAACATTATTCAGCACCCTAAATAAGCAAAAAACTGAATTATTCAACATAAGAATATTTTCTTATACGTGTAACATTAATTTGAACTTGGATTTACGTGAGTAATCAGTTTATATTCACACGCGTTTTATACTTGTAAAAGATTTTCTTATTTTTTTTATGAATTGATGTTGATTTATTCGCGTTTGTGATACATACATACATACATAGCATCACGCCCGAAATCCCTAATGGGGTGGGCAGAGCCACAACACTACATGTGGCCACGTTCGATTAATTAGTCCTAAGATGGTATGATGAACCGTATGGTGACAGGTGATCAGCCCATCGCCCATACAGATAGTCCACCATGTTGGAGAGGACCCGTCCCTTAGTCGACTTTTACGACATGCCAGGATGATAAGCATCTGCACGCATTCTACGCTATTTCTTCACTCCCAGTGCAGCAGAGGATTATTTTTTTGATTCCCTGAATAATACATCAAATGTTTACTATTATTATTATTTCAACAGCTATGTTTGTTAAAAATAAAAAGCATCGCTATATTTTGTTATAACTTTGAGCTTTAAGACAATTATAAAAACCGGCCAAGTGCGAGTTGGGAGTCGCGCACCGAGGGTTCCGTATAATTAAGTAACATTACTGAAGTTAATACATTATGATAGCCGTATTGAGGGACGAATCTCACTTTGCCGTTAGTGAACTATTGTTTCTTCCATCGATATGGCCGCGGTCGGTTTGCCGACTGTAAATAAGTTAATAACGTTATTTTTAATGTTTTTAGGGTTCCGTACCTCAAAAGGAAAAAAGGAACCCTTATAGGATCACTCGTGTGTCTGTCTGTCTGTCTGTCTGTCTGTCCGTCTGTCACAGCCAATTTTCTCCGAAACCACCGGACCGATTGATTTGAAATCTGTCATACATATGTAAATCGGCGACCGCAACAGGGACGCGTAACGTAAATAAATTAATTTTGAACATGGGGCCCACTTTTGGGGAGCAAATCAGAAAATTAAAAAAAAAAGTCACACAAACCATATCATGTGACATATCAAATGAAAGGGCCCATTGTGAGGATCCCAATCATGTTATTTTTGGAATTTTAAAATAAATGGTCTGGAAGTTATTTAGGAAAATAGGCGATCATTTACCATTCCCCCCCCCTCATCTCCGAAACTGCCGGGCCTAAAATTTTGAAAATAATACAAAAAACAGTTCTTTACCTATAGATTACAGGAAAACCTATAAGCAGTCCATAGTATTTAAAGTAACATAGGAAACCTCAGTCAACCATGTATGGAACGGAACCCTCTCCACGCGGGTTTCACTCGCACTTGTCCGGTTTTTTTGTAGTGTGACAACAAATTTACGGTATTCAGAATTCTCCCTTTACTTGAGCTAAGACATTGCTTCTCGCCAGATTTCTTGATTCTTAGATCATCGAGAAGTGCCCTATAGGTTTGAATTCCCTTGCGACTGTCAAATATGTGGCATAAACGGCCGCATCTTTTGATTGATTTGATTTTTTCACAGCTCCAAAGAATTATACATACATACATATTATCACGCCCGAAATCCCTAATGGGGTGGGCAGAGCCACAAGACTACTTGTGGCCACGTTTGATTAATTAGTCCTAAGATGGTATGATGAACCGTGTGGTGACAGGTGATCAGCCCATCGCCCATACAAATAGTCCACCATGTTGGAGAGGACCCCGTCTCTTAGTCGACTTTTACGACATGCCAGGATGATAAGCATCTGCACGCATTCTATGCTATTTCTTCACTCCCAGTGCAGCAGAGGAGGCCAAAGAATTATAGACCTGAATATTAGATATTAATTTAAACTTGATACCTCCACGTGTTCCTGAGGAAAAGAGTCTTGACAGAGACACAGACAAACAACGAAGTGATCCTATAAGGGTTGCTTTTTTCCTTTTGAGGTACGGAACCAAAAATACAAGTAAACCAAACCACATCTGCATAAATAAATTTAAACACACGCAAGCTTTTTACACCTGCAATAAATCGCTTTTCTTCATTTGCGTTGTGGCGAAAACGGATGGCGACGTGCAAATTTCATTTTGACACGCAAAATTTAAATAATAAAGTTTCCGTATTTCATTTTACTGTTGCATGTTAAACTTATCTGGGCCTCTATTCGGGAACGTCCAAGCGATATTGTTGCAGTTCGCGAGCGAGACTCGCATGTTGAGTAGAGGTTTCTATAAAATTTCGTGTCTCTATTATTCTAGATCTAGAGAAAGCCTTAGCATTAGTAGAAATCTTCAAACCACGAATCCTGCTTAGAGGAGTTAAGCGTTTTAAGTTCTTTCTTCAAACTGCCTAATGATTTGAGATTTTTTTCTACGATTTATGTTCTGTGTTCTTCGTATTCTTTTTTTAATGAATTTGTGAATGTTTTGATATAGGTTGCTGCGTTCTTTTTTTGCTATGGTTGACTTGTTTGTTAATTTATTTCTTCTTGCTAGGAGACTTTTAATATTAAGTGTTATAATGTTTCTTTTAGGTATTGTCTCGTTTGGAATACTGTTAAGGCTTTCAGTGATTGTTTTATTTTATTGTAGAAGGACTCAATATCTTCACTTTCTTCTAATTCTGAGGCAATGATTTTTGTACTTAAGGTTTCGATGAATTGATCTTGTTTACAGTTGAGTCTAGTTTTGTTATTTTGTATTTTGTGCTGCTTTTCTTTACCCCTGACATAATTAATGGTGCTTCTTATAAATCGGTGATCACTGAGGAACGAGAGATTATTTAAAATTTCAATATTTGACATCCTTGCTTTATTATTTGTTAACACATAGTCAAAACACGCTCACGTCGAAAATTTGCGGTTTTTACATTTGAATATCATTGGATACTTCTTGCCTGTTGATCTACCGACCACATTCTAGACATTTCGGCAAATAAGAAACCAAAATTAAAAGAATAGTGACAGCGCGTAAGTCTGTTAGCCTTCCAACACCGCTCAAGTCGTTGTTCGACCATACTTTGACAACTTTGCGCTACTTGTTTATTCATTTGATTTTCGTGAGTTTTGTGACTAAACCCGTGTAAAGAAAGTAATATTATCAAAGATAAAAGTTAAGCTAATGAAGTTACTATAAGAAATAATGATCTGCGTATAATAATTAACCAAAAATGGAATGAGTTTATTGTCATGTACTTAGGGGGTGTTCATTATTGCTTGTTTTTTTAATTATGCTTTGTTACAAAGGTAATGTTTTTTCGCTCTCCTGTAAAGTTGGTCAAAATGACTTGAGCGTGTTTTTACATAAGCGACGATATTATATACCAATTTCTCAACTCTAATCAACTAGTAACACAAGGAATTGCTATAAAAATTTTCATCTCGATCCGAAAAATTCAGAGAAATACGAATTCAAATGGCCGTTCAACATTTTTCTTTTGATCATAATTCCTCTCAATAGAAAAGTCTTGATGTAATTGAAATATTTCATCCTCAATGTGGACTAATTGGAATACTTCGGAGTAATAAATCGCCATTCTCCATTTTTGCTGTAAGTCATTTCGCGGCTATTTTCATTTAAATTTTTTGTTGGTACTTATTGTTATATTAAAACCATTATTAGCAAATATTGCCCCCCTCTGTCCAATTATTATCGCCCTTATTTTATTTAAGACATTCAGGATCGGCCATACGAATTTGTTCTAAGCCTGTTGGCTTAGAACAAATTCATTCAGCAAGCACTTTATAGTGTTCTCTATACTATATTTGATAGTTTTTCATATTCGTTTATTTGTATTATTATATACTATAACTAAAAAAGTCTGTGACATAATATACATGTCACTGACTTTTTAGTTCTAGTGATAAATAATATTTTTGTACACATAATTTTCACGTATATCCACCATTTTGTCGGCGCACACCGATAAAGCAGCTAAGCAGCGGTTTTTCTCACGACTTATTTACAAATATGGAGATTTCGAACTGAAAACTGATATTTATCAAAATATAATATAGCTTATATTACTTAGGGATAGTGTAGATTTCTATTAGATTTTTAGAATCGGTTTAGTACTTCCGGAGATTACCCCCTACATACAAAAAAACAAACAAATTTTACATCTTTATAATATTAGTGTAGTATTAATCTTATAGCACGTGAATGGCACGCGTATCACATGATCTCGTGTCATTTTGCGTCCAAACTAGAGATCATGTTACACGTCGGTGCCATGCGACAAACCAAAATATTATAAGGAAATGTGCTACATATGTAGACCAGGCCTTATACCAAAATGACGCCGTTGCTAGGTTACATCCGTTTGTCAATGAAAAGAAGAATTAAAACAAAACCTGTACAAGACACGCAAGAATCAAGCAAAAACAGACCGTATTTCCGTAACATAAGAACTATGTGGTCTGCAATATTTGCTTGGTAACATATTTAAAAACAAAATGGGTGAAATAAATGTGTAATTCAGTGAAATTAATGAATACCTACACAAATGAAAATAATATTGATTGCTTACCGGTTGTTCAATAACTCAAAAGAATAGTGGACTGTAAATATGCTTGTGCTTAATAAGTCACTGGTCTGTCGGTCTGTTGATGTGGCAGGCCCCAATGGTCTACGCATATCCTAGACCTAAAAGAAATAATCACGTACCTTGATCTGGATATCGGTGCAGCACGCAGGTTGGCAGCATTTATATCTCGTTCACAAATTAGTCCGCACACACCAAATAAGTTTAGAAATAACCGAAGATAAAGTCCGAATAATTATTATAATTAAATTAATTAATTTTACAGGGCGGCGCTTGCGCACGCCCGCCGAGCCGAAACCGCCGAGCACAAGTGGTTTTGGGTAATGGTCCCATGCGGCTTTGTCCCTAATCGAAGGCCGTCTGATTATAAACAAATAGGGACTATGACATGCGTAGACACCGGTGATAAGAAATCCCATCCCCTTTTTTACTTTCAAGATATGGTTCTTACAGCTTTTAACAATGCAGGTGGACATGTATTGTTATTATTAGTGTCACGATGGTGTCACGTAAACGAGGTGCCAGTGACCGTGGTCGCCATGCGACTGAACGTGCAATGTTGTGACTTTCGCGTTATGACACCTCTAAAGTAAGCATGGCGAGAATTGCTTTGACCAGTTCCTTACTATATATTTCAATGTTGGAACGCAATTTTACTAGGAGCCTATCTTATTTCGAGAGGAAGCGCATATTGGTTAGAAGAGCATCAAATTTTCCAGTCAGCAGCAGTCACTTACTATCATCTGAGCAAATATAATTACAAATAAACAAACATGAAATACACACGGCTTTACTCACGATTAATTGTCAGAAATAAACGAGGGTACGGGGGTACATGTGCGGGGGTTGCTTTGACCGCGACCGCACTCAACCGCTGAAGGACTCCGTACGAGTTCGAAACATGGACTATTTCTAACAATAAATCGTGAGTAAAGCCGTGTGTATTTCAAGTATTCATAATGTCACACGAAAGTTTTAATTTGACAATAAACATACAACTGTATCTATTTAATTACTTATCTTCAAAAATGCGTAATGAAAATGGTGCGAGCACAGTTAGACTGATTTCAAGCTCACCCCAAGTTGGCTAATGAGAGTGATTTTGTAAATAGATACTGTTTAGTTTTGTTTATTTTAACTATACTTTATTGATGGGAACTAGGTTTTATCTTAAGGTACAGAACTTAAACACATTTGAACAAAAGCTTGTTCTCCAAAATAACAAAAATACCAGTCACAACTATAACCAAATCTTATTGCATCCACTTTTTAGCGCCGACGCGACGACACGATGACGTGTATTGTGTAATATTTCATTTACATATAAATTCGGGCACGAATATTCATCTCAATATAACACGTTCCCTTACGTATTCCCATATATTTTTCCTTGTTACAGAACATGCCGTGAAAATGGAGACGCGAAAAAATCTCAACGTGGTTTCAAGTGACGATGTTCAAGAGAAATATGAAATTGACATAAGTAAACATGTATGTTGAGAAGTTTTATGAGAACATTAGAACTGAGACAGTGAAAAAGAAAAGGAGGGATTCGAAGATGTTGGAAGTGCCGACGAGACTGTAAGCGAGCACGTAATGATGCAAGACAGCAGTTTTGAAGCTGGTGTTTTGGAAGAGAATTTTGGAGCAAAAATAAAACGAGCAAGATAAAGGTATATTCTTTTACTTTTTTTAATTACATGATGGCTTTTCTAAGCGAAACAATAGTGCTAAAGCTGCGGTATGTCGGTACTTGTATTGCAATTTGCCACGTTGCAGATGCGTCTTTGAATTGCGCGTTCACCATGCCGCGAAAAGTCCTTATTGTAAGATAATTATCTTATACAAAAAAATTAAAAATGAAAGTATCTCCATACTAAATTTTATTAGCCGTGAAAGCGTAACAGACTGGCGTATTACTAAGTTAAACGAGTTATTATTACTATTAATCAAAATACTGAATTGCATTAAAAGTTATTTCTCTTCCTACTACGCTTTAATTTCATCATAATGGCCTTAAATAATCAGCACAAAGCAGCCCTTATTTGCTCTAGAGCAAATAAAGTTGCCTACAAATTTCATTATTGCACTGTTTTGTATTTTTTTTTAATTTGGGTGGTTGATCAAGAAGTTTACACCAACAGCTACCCAATCCACCCATTCACAGTCAGACCACTCTTCTGTGGACTTACTGTTAGCAAAAAAAAAAAAAACAGGCCACATATCGGCGGCCATATCGAACTGTGATTGTCTCGTCTAAAATGTTATGCTCAAAGTACTGGCTGATAAGATAGTATGGGTTACAAAAAGATTTAAAAAAAAGGCATAATATGTATGACAATTATATTTAGTTATATTTTTTTTATTTAATTATATATAGTTAATAATAGTTAATAAGTTTACTAACACATTTATGGATCAATTGTTATCTGATATAAATAAATAAATAAATAAATAAAAAATAAATAAAAAATAGACTAGATACAAGATTTCTGTGAAAATTTTCGGATTTTCGACTTTAGCTTCAGAACCAATAAACCGATTTTAATAAATAGGGTATCTTAAGATTCGAGGAGAACGTGCGAGTGTCATAGGCTATATAAAAATTCTAAGGGTGCGTCATAAGATGTGTGGTGAGTGAGATGGGCGGGGGAGTATTCTGACGAGTACAAACTGGAATGTGGAGTTAGACAAGGTGGTCTCACCTCCCCTATTTTGTTTAACTTGTATGTAAACGAGTTGATTGAGGGGCTTAGTAGTACGCATGTTGGATGCCATATAGGCGAAACGTGTTTCAATAATATAAGTTATGCGGACGACATGGTACTGCTGGGCCCATCAATCAACTCGTTAAAGCAGCTTATTGCAGTTTGTGAGAGCTATGCAGCTAGGCATGGTCTTAGGTACAATGCAAAGAAAAGTGAGATGGTAATTTTCAAGGCTCAAAAATACAACCCAACTACTGTACCTAGGATTATGCTCGGTGGCGTGGCTCTTAAGATTGTGGATAGGTTTAAATACCTTGGGCACATGGTAACGGAAGACCTAAAGGATGACCTGGATGTAGAAAGAGAGAGAAGGGCTATGGCAGTTCGGGGCAACATGATCACCCGCAGATTTGCGCGATGTAACAAGCAAGTAAAGCTATCGCTGTTTAGAGCATATTGCCAGTCGTTTAACACGTGCAGTCTGTAGGTGAGATATACGCAGCGTACCTACAATGCGCTGCGTGTTCAATACAACAACGTCATCAGGATGCTGATGAAACTGCCGAAGCACTGTAGCGCGTCCGGAATGTTCGCAGAGGCGCGAACAGACGGATTTCACGCCATCCGGCGCAAGAGAGTCGCCTCGCTGCTTACACGAGTTCGGAACAGCGGTAACAGCCTCCTGAGGACGTTGGCGGAACGCCTCGACTGCCCAGTGGTCAAGTTTTGGATTGACATTGCTATTGGTAGGATAAGTTAATGTAAGTGACATTGAATTATCCTACCAATAGCTCTTTCCTCTTTCCTCTTGCAGTGCCCGAGTTTAGTATTATTTATTATTGTTTTATCTTTTGTTTTTTGTGTGTGTGTTGTGTCCTATATGTACTAACTTTTAGTGTATAAGCTCTGAGTGTTTACTAATAATATTGTATATGGATCATTAATAATAATAATAATAATAATAATAAATCAGGGGACAATCTTTACACAAATCAATCTAGCCCCAAAGTAAGCTCTAAAGGCTTGTGTTATGGGTACTAGACGACGATATACATACTTATATAGTTAAATAAATACTTTCATCATTATATATAGAGATCTGAAATAAATAAATAAATAAATAAAATAAGAGGTGCCAATATCCTTTTTACTTCGCTAGTTGGGTTTAACTGTACCGTTAACGTTTTTACCAACTTTTAGCAGTAGTAGAAAGAAAAGCAGATTATGCACCTCGCATCAAGTGATTTGTTATTGCGCTCGTGTTTTTTGTTCCAAACCAACACTCGGCGCAATAATGAATCACTTTCTGCTTGGTGCAACAATCTACTATTGTTACCGAGTCATCTTTTTCTTAATTTATATGATAAAACCACAAAATAGGAACATTATTTGAAATTATGTTATGTAAAGTTAATTTAAAAATCCCAAGGAGTTCAAGGAATTAAATCCCGGCTCGCACTTCTGAGATTTTCGGGTCGCACGTGCGGAATGAATACGAGAGTTATCACGAGCGTTTCCTTTATACAAAATTCAATAATATATCGTACCTACCTATGTTTTTTTTACAAAGACTCATTTACAGACGACTGATGGCTTCAAACGAAACGTTCTACTACAACGCTAGCGCCACCGCCACCGGCGCCAGCGTGGAGTGGTCACATGGCGTGTTCTTCAAGATCCGCGTCGCCGTGCTCCTCCTTATTGTCATCATGGCGGTGCTTGGCAATCTACTCGTCATTGTCTCCGTCATGAGACACAGGTACATTACAATACAAAACATTATTTAACACCACATATAAAAAATAAACATCATTAACGAATCTTTACTTTATTAACCATAAGTCGCTCTGTTTTGTCACTTTATTTCCAATTTAAACATCTCAAACTAAAAAAATTACGATACAAAGCGATATGGCAACCGATCAGTTTATGTTTCAATTAACAAGCGAATTAATCCGAGTAAATTATTTTATTTCAATAATCATCATCGTCGACTATTATACGTCCCACAGCAGGGCACAGGTCCTCATACATAGTAATCAATTTGCATCAAACGATAAGAATTCCTACTTGTGGAATTATTATTCCTAAATATTTCATCATCAGGCTAAAGACGTCCATTGGTAGTGGCCTGCTCCAAGGATCGCCATAAATACTATAAACAACTAACATTTTTACAGAAAACTCCGCGTCATCACCAACTACTTCGTCGTGTCGCTCGCTTTTGCCGACATCCTCGTCGCAATGGTGGTGATGCCATTCAACTTCAGCGTCCAGTTCTACGACGAGTGGCGTTTTGGACCCATCATCTGTGATCTATGGAATTCCTCAGATGTTTACTTCACGTCAACCTCCATACTACATCTCTGTTGTATATCGGTTGATAGATACTATGCTATTGTGAAGCCTCTGAAATACCCTATCAAGATGACTAAGAAGGTATATTTACTCTTTTTTTTTCAGTATGTGTTTCATGATCATCATCATCATCATATTATTATATTTTTTGCCGTCATTAGAATGTCCAATCGTGGAATCCTTTTTTCTCTTAAATACAGTTAGGTTTATAATTTAATAGGTTTTTTTATAGGTTTATAATTTTTATTTACTAACTTACCTAAGTTCGCAATTATTTTAAAGGTTCGTACGTTTCGCCTCTTGGCTCTTAAAAATATATTAAATCATTTGAAATCTGAGAAATAATTTTACAACTTTATAACGTGCAAAGGGGCGTCCAATATAATTCATTATTCGTCAGTAAAAAGTATTTGTTTTTTTACTGGCACGATATGAAACACAGCACCGTCCAAATAGCCCGTAAATAAAGATACGCAAAAACGGTCCATTTCATAAAATTATAAAAGCAATTTTAAAGCTAGAATGCACTTGGCAAAAAGACAAGTACACCATTGCCCCAATTTCCTAGAAAATTTAGTGCTCTAATTTCTAGCACAGTTACCTAGACAGCAATAATGATTTGTGCTTAGATGCAGCCGTTTGGAGTCGCAAATTGTATTAAAGTTTTGATTTAAGTACAGCCAAAAATTATTTATCCCGTACTATGTCTGTGGGATCTTTAAAAGTGAAATAATTACACTTTTGCACAAAGAAGATTTTAAAATATTGCATTTCATGAACCCATTCATGAAAATGATTATCAAATCTGAAACATTAATTGATTTGCTGAAGTTGTGATCTTTTGTCTGAAATAAAGGTACCTAATGAACTTCTTAAAGTTCATAATAAAAGATAATTTACTCTCTGTTTTAGTTTTGAAGGTTTATGGTTTTTTAAATCGTACTGCTTGTTATGTTTGTTTCACTACGAGATGTATAAAATCGTAAAGGTAAACATAATACAAGAATATCCAAAGAAAAACTGGAATCAAAATAGTGCATGAAATTTTTTTGCTTATATTCGTGGCAATACTACGTAATGCATGCAGATTTCGAGAACAAATTATGAAAACAACAAAATGCTGGCCAAATCAACTGCGAGCGAAAGAAAATAAAATGAAAAAATGGTAGTAAACACTTTTTGCTTTCAGATGGCATACGTCATGTTGGCAGCAACATGGCTGAGTCCAGTTACAATATCCTACGCCCCAATCTTCATGGGGTGGTACACTACGAAAGAACACATAGACTCGCGGCATTTGGAAGTAAATCTAAATAAATGCGAATGGGTGGTGAACAAGCCGTATGCTGTGATATCTAGCTCAATATCCTTCTGGATACCCTGTACGATCATGATTTTCACGTATCTTGCAATATTTAAAGAGGCCAATAGGCAGGAGAAGATGTTGCATGCAAGGGCGGGTAACGCCATGCTAATGCATAGGCATTCGAGGGAGGTCGGTGATAAAAACGGTGCTTTGCACATCAACGCAAACACGCCAACCAAAGATAGAAATATACTCAAAATGAAAAGAGAACACAAAGCTGCGAGGACTTTGGGGATCATCATGGGAGCCTTCATCCTCTGCTGGTTGCCGTTCTTCCTGTTTTACGTCTCGACTTCACTGTGCCAAACTTGCCAGTACCCAGAAGTGCTGACGGTTATAATGTTCTGGACTGGCTATTTCAATTCAGCTCTTAACCCAATCATTTATGCGTATTTCAATAGAGACTTTCGAAATGCGTTTAAAAACACTTTAGCGTGTGCGTTTTGCAGTTTTTGTAAGCGGAATGCGTTGGATCTTGATGCGATGGAGAGATTAGACCGACGAGGTTCAGGACAATTAAGGGTGCCAGCGGCATCAAGAAGAGCTTCAGACTTAGCGTCACTTTGAATCCAGAAAAACAGTAAAGAGGCCAATGTTTGAGCCTCAATCAACGAAACGGCAGTGTACTTAGTAAAATTATTGTGTCAGTGATTATTACTTCAGTGAAATGTCAGGTCAGGTTAGTCAAATATCAAATTAAGGACGTACTTTTAAGTATAAGTTTAGGTAGGGAATTGAATTCAAAGAAACGTTTGTATAAAACAATATCGTTCGAATTATTACTTTTTTTTTATTAACTTAATTATTTTCTGCTTAAGCTTGCTACTAATACTAGACTCCTTTTTATTTGATACACTTGAAAAAGCAGTATGGTACCTAAAAATTATCTATATTTAAAACTTTTGTAAAATTACTATTTTATTTAAGGATGAATGACTTAGTTAAAAATGCATATATACAAAAATGGCCTAAAATGTTAAGCCAAAATGAAAATGTAAATATAACTATATAAGTATTGCATGAAATAAATTAAATTGGTGTTTAAGCAATAGTAACTGTAAATAATAAAATACGTTTCAAGTAAGGTAAATTATATTTAAAAGTAATTATAGCTAGGTAAATTATTTTAGAAAATAATTACTATTTATCCTTTGAGATATTTTGTCCTATTGTTCTTTAGTGCCATGATTTAATTGTTTTTTTTTTAATCATTAAAAATGTAGGTACAAGTTTTCAATGCAAAAATATGCTTAAATTGAATAAAAGAGACATCAATAAAATCATAATACTTTGTACTTATTTAATTAAAATTTTGGAATTTAAAGTCATTTAATTCTGCTGAGATCTTTAGCGGTAGGTACAATCTAGTTTAATCTAGATGTTTAATTAAATAGTATCTAGTTTTTAATGTAAATAGTTCAACATAGGTCGATAGAATACAAAAAATACTGTAGATATTAGGATAAATTACTGTCGTTAGTTTTAAACATTACTTTATTTAAACTTTAATAGGAAGATACGATAAAGATATGGGGACAAATAACGCTTCAATAGAAAAAAAAAAACAATTTAAAATAATTATCGATGTGCTACAATTAACTTTTTAACAAATCCGTTAGATTTGGTGTGTCAGTGTTGTGTCGAAATAAATATGTTTGGATAGGTTAATATATTAAAATGACTTATTCACTCATCATAGCAAATGTTCTGTACCTTGGCCCTCTAGCAACACTTTCGCTTAAAAGATCTTCATTTCCAAAACTATAATGTTTTAATTTAGAATATGTTTAAATATTTAATTCAGTATCTTACATGTTTGCCATCTTTGACCAGGGCGTCGATTCGGGAACGTATGAGTAATATTGTAACGACTCGCGAGCGAGATTCGCATCCCGCTCTTACGCATTAGGCATCGTGCGGAAGAGTAGGAGCAATACATTATTATATACAACATGACGTGCAATGAATATTTGACTTTGACTTTGACTTTAGGATGAGAATCTCGCTACAATATCACTTAGCGTTCCCGAATGGAGGCACAGGATGTAAGTCCTTTATAGTAAGGTCACTGATGATGTGCAGTTAAGAATCGTTTATTAAGTCATAAAATAAATCTGTTTTGATTGGTTATCATCTTTTAAATTAAAAATCGACCAAATTTACAAAAATAATACCTATGTTTAGTCTTTTTATTGAAATACCGATTTTGTTTAAATAACACCCATTTATTAACACTAATATGATTGGGTTGGTATCATAACGACTACTTTGAAAAACGACCAAATCATCATATGGTCCAGATCTCAGAAGGACCATCTCCGTAGAAAGCCTATATCTCCGAATGACTTGGTAGCAAAACGACTGGTTCTCGAAAAGATCAAATCGCTAATAGACCATATCTCAAAAAGACTAGGTAGCAAAACGACTAGATCGCAAAATGTTGGTATAATCAGAGCTAGTTTCTGCGTAACATTTTAACATCAAAATATAATACGTAACTAGCTTTTACCCACGCCTTCGCACAGATGTGTACAGAACAAAAGATTCCTATGAAATTGCACAGAAACAAATTCAGTAAGTTAATTTGCTACCTGGTCTTTTTGAGATGTGGTCAATTAAAGATATGGTCTTTTCGAACCAGTCGTTTTGCTACCAAGTCATTCGGAGATTAAGGCTTTCTACGGAGATGGTCCTTCTGAGATCTGGACCTTATGATGATTTGGTCGTTTTGACAATGTAGTCGTTATGATACCAACCCATATGATTTTATATACACATGTAAAAAAGTGTTGTGTGACACTATCCCGTTTGTTTGAGATTTGTGTATCTGCCCTCTATGAACAATCGCTAAAGTATATTCAATGTGTCTTCCTTTTGAATAAGTACCTAATTAAGGCTCAATATAATATAATTAGGAAAAAATATTAAAAATAAAATTAAGGTATGTAACGAATTTTTAATACAAGAATAATAGCCAAAATTTTAGCATCTTTTGTAGTACTGTGCTACTTTTTCTGTATATATTAGTGAAGTAATTTTGGGATTATTCATGCCTAAAATTATAATGAATAGGTAATTAATATTTAGCAGTGAGTATCCTTGGAACTTTTGGTATATTGAAAATATTTCCATTAATTCTTGCTACTTGAATATTATATATTAACTTTGTCGCGTAAGGGCCGAAAATATAAAAAAAGAGTAATAATAAATGGTTGTGACTTCTTTAGATGTACTCGTACTATGTTTTAACAAACAATCATATCTCTGACAAAATTTACTTTTGTTAACTAATCTTTCCTAATCTAAGAAGTTTTAACATTCTCAAATTTTATTTAGATTTTACTAAAAATGCATTAATGTAACAAATCTTTAGATGTTGACTTAAAGTCATAACATGAATGCTTATTTAAATAAATTATTCTAAACAATTTTATCTAACACTCAAATTTTGGTTAATATCCGTCCAATATTTGTTTAAAAATCAATCATCTTTAACTTTAACATAGCTCGGTGTATTCGAATGATATATAATATGTGTTAGCTTGAAGTATTTTGTAGTCATCAATGTGAAATTATGTAATGAATGTAAATATCTGTCTCATTTTGTTATAATAGGTACATGATTTTTCTTATAAGTAACGGTTAGTTTACTAAACTTAGCTAAATCCTGTAGTATTTTTAAACATTATAGATTATAATGTTTTCATCACACTTGCTCGGAAAGGCTGTTATTATACGCAGGCGTACAGAGTAGCCGTAGCCTACTTACCTCCCAAGGGCAGTTATGGATTTTGTATGGGTTATAACTCCCGCTGACGGCGGGGCGAGCCGCAGCCGGCGGGGCGCGCGACCGCAAGCCGGCGGAGCTGCCCCGCGCTGATCGCAACGTACGCTCAGTTTATGAACACCCACCTGATGGTAATTCACGATGTAAAATGCGAATAAAATTAATTAATATATATATATATATATATAATATAATAAAATTAATATATATATATATATATATATATATATATATATATATATATATATATATATATATATATATATACTTTTTTTGTCTAATTTTTATTTCATTTCCTCGCAAATGTGATGAAAAACATTGTGTGTATCACGGGCAGTAAGGGGATAACAAACTCGAGTCATAAAAGCCCTCGCCTATCGGCGTCGGGCTTCTAACAGACTCTCGTTAGTTATCCCTTTCTTACGGCCTTAGATGCACAATGTACTATAACAACATGGCAATATTATGTAACTTTAAACACAATGATAGCGCGTACGAGTAAAGAAATGTCAACACATTTTCTTTAAATTGTTTTTTACATGTTTTCAAACTGTGAAGAATGACTGTGTATTTTTTAATTCATTATAACTTTAAATTAAATAAAGTTTTATTCAAGAAACTCTGTTGCATCCTACTTTGGACTGTGATAACTGATAACATAGAATGTGAACATTTTGGTGAATATGAAATAAATTTTGTTATTAAGTTAATTATTATTGTCTAAATAAGAACCAATGCTTTATCAAAAATTAGAAATAGTATCTATTTGAATTTCATCATTAAATGGTGGTTTATATATTTGCGAAAAGCCCCCAAGCAGTTGAACTTCGGCGGTTTGACCGAGAGTGGAAAAATTTAATATTAATTCTATTTTTATCGAAATATGTGCAAAATACCCAGTATATTATAATTGTACATTATGGCCCACTCTTTTGTTATAAATAGATTCAGGTGTTTAATTATTTAATTATTTGCAGATTGAATTATAATTGTTTTAAAAAGCGTAAAATTTGTCGGTTGCATTATTTAAACAGATGCATGCAGTGATTAGCTGTTAGGTATTTTACCTAATGATGTGCGTGTAATCAAATGCTTTTTGCAAAATAAACGAAATTTGTTTCGTATATAATATATCATTTGTTGTTTAATTTACCCCGTCTCCATGTTATAAAAGATTTTCCTTTGTTTTTTATCTGTTTTCACAATTTTATAAACTAAATTTTAAGGTTGTAAAAATTATAATTAAAAGTCTTTTAAATAGTTATAGTATTTTCTAAATTTTCTTGTGTCTCTTATTCTTAAAGAGCTTCCAAAATTCTATTTAAAATCTATTGAATTAATTATAGTAAAAAAACTAGATACAATTTTCTAGCACGCAGTGTGAAGTTTCATTATCTATTTAAAATTATGACTTCTGTTGTACTCCAGAGCGTACTTAAAATACAGATACAAACACTGTCTGGGACGAAATGTAAATAATAATAATAAATAATAATAATAGTTCCTCCTATTCAACAATTCCATAGCGTTTGCTATGCAACATTTGAATGCTCAATTACTAGATTAGAAAACTAACAAAAAATCATCTCATTTTTTTTTGTAAATAATATTACGTGTAGTTTTTGAATTTCCAGTCTTCACAAGTGTGTTTACAGTATTTTTCACTGGCCATAAATATTCATTTTCAGATGGCTTACGTCATGCTGGCTGCAACATGGCTGAGTCCAGTGACGATTTCCTTCGCCCCGATCTGCTTCGGTTGGTATACGACGCAAGAGCATATAGTGTTTCGAAGCAAACCCGAAAACGAAAAGACTTGCATATGGGTTGTGAACAAGCCGTACGCTGTAATATCTAGTTCGATATCCTTCTGGATACCTTGTACAATTATGATATTTACGTATGTTGCGATATTTAGAGAAGCAAACAGACAGGAGAAAGCCATAGCCGGGCACACGAGGCTCATGCAGAGGCATTCGAGGGACATGAATGATAAGAACATACAAAATATGAAAAGAGAGCACAAAGCAGCGAGAACGCTAGGTATCATAATGGGAGCATTCATAATCTGCTGGTTACCATTCTTCCTATTCTACGTTTCTACGTCACTATGCAGCTCTTGCACGTACCCCGAAGTCATAAACGTCATCATGTTCTGGACAGGCTACTTCAACTCAGTACTTAATCCTCTTATTTATGCGTATTTTAATAGAGATTTTAGAAACGCTTTCAAAAATACATTAGACTGTGCTTTCTGCTGCTTATGTCGATACATTTAAGATCAATTTGGCGTAAACGTCATTTTGGCGAAAATGAGATTTGAATGCAGTGTTTCAGTGTTTTTTTTTCTCTATCAAACTGTATAATTGAAAGTTCTGATATCTTCAAAAGTGATTTTCTCTAAAATAATTCTCAATATACTAAACCAGTATTGATTTGTGCCTGCATAAAACAAACTGTTGTGCTGTGAGTATTAAACCACATAACTTACGTTCACTATACACATTATACATAATTATGAATGACTCCAATTTGAAAGCGGTTATTGAAATAAATTAACCTAAACATTATGATCCTTACTTTCAACTTTATTACCATTAAACTTGGTATCATTAATACTGAATCATAGCGAAATCAAAAATTACTATCAGAATATCACCAAGAATATCACCAATTACGATCAGCGCCTTTATTCGGGAACGCTAAGTGATTCTGTAGCTATCCGTGAGCGAGATTTCGTGGGATGAGAAATCTCGCTCACGAATCGCTACATAATCACTTAGCGTTCCTGAATAGAGGCGCAGAGCACTGTTTTCTTACACTCTTTTTTTAGTAAATTCATATGATTTGGCGGATACTACCTTTATTTCCTGTAAAGCAGCTTTTTAGGGGATAAACGATTTTTTTTTTAAGCTAACTTTTTATTCTGTAAGATTATTTAAGTACATTATTTAATAAGGATTTTCAAGAACATTCTACTTATTTTTTTATTACTTCAAAAACCAAATAGTTATGATTTTTTCGCCAAATCTTAAAGGTAATCTTAAAATATAGAAGCTTGGTTGGAATTCTGATGCCAACAAACGCTTGGATAGGCAGGGTTCTGGACAAATGACTAGGTCACCTGGGACTTTAAAAAGAAAGGATTCTGAACTAGCTTAATTTAATTTAATTGGTTTAACAATAATTTCATTACACAAAATGGGACTTGAAATTCTTTGTCAGTACAATAACTGGCCTATAGCCAGTTAATTTTTATGTGGACGAAACAAGTCGATGCTCCCTTTTCAATTTGTGTTGTGTTGTGTTATGCATAGAAAATACATTGTAAGTAAAAATAATATGTTTTGATGAAGAGGAATAAAAATAATGATTTGATTGTAATGATAGTTTTAAGTATTTAATTAAATAGAAGATAAATACTGTAAGATATTTATGAAATGCATTTTAGGTAAGTATTCGTGTCGTTCTCTTGCACACGCAATATAGACGATCTTGGCCTCTATTGGGGACTGCTAAGTGATTTCCTATATTGCCACTAAATTGACTAAACCGCGAATGTGAACGTCGAACATGTACAGAACAACGACACATTCGCGATCTTGGCATTTTAGCGTCGATACAGTAAATCCCTTAGCAGGCCCGAATAGAGGCTCTTACTTGCGTTAGAGATATTTTGATATGGCAAAACAAAATCACTAACGTTTAACTTTTACAACAATAGATAGATTTAAAAATCAAAAATTACAACAAACCTATCTTTTGGAAGAAATAACTTAAAAACATTTTTTTGTTTAAATACGCATTTGAATTTTGGTTTCACTTCATAATTAAGGGAGCGACAATGATGCCAGTTCAACTTTTGTAGGAAAAATATCAGAATTTTTACAAAAAAATATATGTTTAGGAGGGGTTAATTATTCGTAGGACGTAGGATAGATATAAAAGTGATTTTGTAATTTTTAAAAGAATGGGGACAATAACGCTTCAGTTGGAAAATATTTAATAAATATTTGATGTTTTATTATAAACTGGATCATCAGATTTAATATTTTGACTTACTAAATAACTATCATACGAATGATAACTATTTTGTGAATTAACATAAATAATAAACGTTGCGAGAGAATTTCATTCGATTTCATTTTTTGTGTTTTTTTAATGCTAAGATATATTGTCTCAAAACATAAAGCACTTTGAGTATTAATATTTAACCTACTTGTGTTTCATTTAATTTTGTTTAGTTTTATCTGTTATGTAATAGAAAAGATTTTAAGACAGTTAATCTAGTCCAAAAGAAAATTAGTGCAATCAACATTATTCCTGTGAATAACTATTAGTTGAAGATACGTTTTAATAAAAAAGTGATGTAAATATTTTTCTTTGTTTTAAATAAAAATATTTTATAACTTTATTCTGTGCATTTTTAAGGTTTTAATTGCATTAAGAAATAAAATAATATAAACCAAAAACATTGTAAGTGAAATGCTAAAAATTTAATTTTTAGTAAATTGGGTTTAATTATTTAATGAATTTACTATCATTAAATAAGATATCATTAACTTTAGGTACAATTAATCATAATAATCAAATGTATATTATAAGAGCTATTTTCTAACAACAGTCTAATAACGCTGTTTATTTTGATTTAATGAATTAAAAAGAAAATAAAATAAAACCTCACTTTATTGCGTCACTCATTTTGATCCTTCTTTTAGCCCCTTTTTTTTATTCGAAAAACAACGAGTGACAGAAGTATAGTCCACGAGCCAGGTACAAATTTCGTCAATCATTTCCTCCCGGGCGATAACTCGTAAAATGGTTCGCAGAGTTGTATCATGAAGCCTCGTGAACGTCAGCTGCGGTTCCGTGGGTGAGTTGAGCTGTGGTAACCTCAAAAGTACGTAGAAAAAAAATATAATAAAAACAATCGGCTGACTATACAGAGGTCGATTATACGTCAGCTCTCATGTTCTGGTGACCAGAGTGCATCTGTCACTTTTTAACTAATATGTGGGTGCGAAAGGGACGAATGCTTTATGTGCGCGATAAAAATTAGTGTGCTAAGCCCTCAGCCGACGTATAATCCACCTCTGTACAGTCAGCCGATTTATTTTTTCTTCAAAAAATTGGGTTAGCTATAATCTGATAAATTTCGATCGGGAGGGAATTATTAATTTTTTTTTCTACGTGCTTTTGAGGTTACCGCTGCTCAACCCACCCACGGAACCGTAGCTGACGTTTACATGGCTTCTAATACAACTCTCTAAAGCATTTTACGAGTTATCGCCCAGGTGGAAATTGGTCATGAAGATCTCTGTCTCGCGGACCAGTAGGTCCAAGAGACTTTCACAGCGGGCAGAAATGAATTTTGAATTTGGAACATGAATGTTTCTAATTGTTCAAATGAGAGCACGGCGCAGCAGTGAAATGGGCGGCGTATCGGTAGAATTTAAAAAGAAGACAAATGAAAAACGCGCCAACTACATCCTCGACTCTTACCATGAGTTTATGCAAACCGTTCTCGTTATCGAAAACTATCGCTCGGTCTCTTTTACTCGTATTGGCAACAAGCAGTATTTTCGATAGATTTCGATAGCGACGACGGTTTGCATAAACTCATGGTAATGGTACAGTGCATTGCAATTAATTAACCAAACTATCTTTATTCAATTTAAGCTTTTAGAAGCTCATATGAAGGTGAAGAAATGAATCTACCACCGGTTCGGAAAAAACCCTCTACTGAGAAGAGCCGGCAAGAAACTTGGTGAGGTATCATTTTTTTCAAAACAGTACACATATGAGTTAACAATGATGTCTACAGTTTTATACTAATCCAAAGATCTCAAAAGAAGGATATGCCTATCAGTACAATTTCGTGTATCAAGTCTCAAGAAAGTTGTCAAACGCAAGCGCCATGGCTTACCCACACCCTATTGCTGATGTCTTTGTTCTTACGACATACATACCAAAGTCTAATATTGCTTGATTCACACGCTTTCATTTAATAGGTGCGCGGTGGAGTCGGTGGTGCTACGGTCTCACACCGCACGTTGCGGGAGGGCAATTTTTCAATTATAACAGTGTCACTTAAATGGGTGTCACGGATGGTGCTTGACATGCGATTGAACCCGCGCTGGTGTCAGATTCGCGTTCTGCCACCTCAAAAGTAAGCATTGTGAAAATTGCTTTGAGCAGTTCCTTACTAGACTAGAGTTATTTCAATAGACTAATCAGTAGGTACCCCATCGAAACCCAGGTATCGCCGGTGCAGTTAACGATTGAACCCAAACATCCCTGTCCATGATCTAGTCTTTTACTGTGTAATATGCCCTAGAAATAATAATTCGCTTTACAGTAGATTTCAACATACTTAGTGCCTGTTTCTTCTATAATGTTTTTAGGTATTTTATTGTAAGAACGTGTACAATTTCCTAGAAATGATTTTTAATAGTTCGTATCGGACTCGCCTGGTTAGGGTTTTGTAGCTACCTGAAATAAAATGAGGGATAGCTTTCGCAAGCTCGTGTCTTTAAATGCAACATCAACTGTGATACGAGCTTGCAAAGGTTATATACCTATCTCGTTTTAATTCACTTTACTTGATCCCTTCGAATATCTACGGAATCCTAAAATGGCAAGAAAATTAAAAAAAAAATACTTTCATTGCAATACAACACAATGTTTATAGATTTTATAAACGTGTCTAAGTAATTTTCTTCGAGACATGGAAAATACAGATTAAATAAATATATTTATTTACTGGTTTTTCTACTTTAATATCCCTGTACTATTTTAACTATTACAAATATAAAATATTCCCGTAATATTTCGTGCAATATTCCCGGATAGGAAACCGTAGTCAATCTAGGAATGTGCGCTTTTAAAAAATATAATTAAAGTTTCTATTACATCATGAATTTTGGAAACGAATGTCTAAAATGTACTGATTCAAGTAAATTTGATGTCAGATTCGGTCTGACTGACCTTTATAAATAGAACCCGTCTTTTGGGTCATCTTTTGCTATCATCGAAAACCTTTTTGAGGGTTGATTTTTACTCAACACAAACAAGAAAATAAAAATGATTTCTATCAAATATCTCAAACGATATGCCTATCAGTACAATTTCATGTATCAAGTCTCAAGAAGGTTGTCAAACGCCAGCGCCATGGCTTAACCACACTCTACTAGTCATGTCTTAGTTCTTACGACATACATACAAAAGTCTAATATTGCTTGATTCATATGCTATCATATCATTGTGGACGGTGGCGTCGGTGGTGCTGTCTCAAAGGTTTTAAATACTTAATTATAATAGTGTCACTTAAACGGGTGTCAAGGACCATGGTTGCCATGCGACTGAACGTGCAATGGTGTCAGATTCGCGTTCTGACACCTAAAAAGTAAGCATCGCGAGAATTAAATTGCTTTGAGCAGTTCCTTATATATTTCAATGATTTTTATACTTAAACTAGCGACCCGCCCCGGCTTCGCACGGTATAAGTCAAAAATATTATTACGCGAACAACCTTATTTTCGTGCGCGTTAAGTTTTTGCGATAACTCCTAAGATATTCCTGTAAATTATATGGTGTAAAAGATTATAATAAAGTGCATGAAATGCTTAACGTAACTAGCGTATTTAGGTTGATAAGGATTAATACTGTGTCTGTCTAAATAGCTTTCCAATTACCGCATTGTAGAAGATATTTAGAAGATAGAATGGGTATAGTACGTTATCCTTAAAAGATAGATATATGTTATAGCGGACTTTTTTGTAGATCTATAAAAGAGAAATATCCCACCATGCATTTTTTTGTTATATCTCAAAAGGATTAGGCAGCGTTTTCGCACAAAACCTTGACAAATTATATACATAAACCTTCCTGATGAATCACTCTATCTATTGGTGAAAACCGCATGAAAATCCGTGCAGTGGTTTTTGAGATTAGCGGTAACAGACAGACAGACCGACAGATAGACAGACAGACAGACAGACAGACGCGGCGGGCAACTTTGTTTTATAATATGTATGTAAGGATTAAAGTCACGGCACAGCTCAACACAACGATCAAAAGTATCTTTCAGAGGCGGAAATAAGGATATATGTATTTGTAAATAGAAAAACATTTTTAAATCCGACAACGTCCATCGTACCGTCATATATTTCGAAAATACATCAATCCTTCAAACCGCCCTAATACCGTCACATACAACTGCTGCTATACTTAATGCCTACAAAACAAGACTCAAAATTCAATGTAAGTTGATTTTCAGGGTGTATAATTAAATTGTGTTCTAACAACTTGGTCTCTTGGTCGTTTATCACGTGTCAAGTTGGATAGGTTCTTTATATGTAACGGACGGGCTATAAATCAGGAGATTTGCATGTGAACTGTAATATACCTTCATCTAATCCCGTTTCCGATGAAGGTTTTGAACTGGGGATGGATGAAAGACACTTTTAGTGTGAAGTCTCAAAGGGTTTGTAGGTGAATAGTTTTTATATGGGAGGATAATTAATTTAAGAACACGAGACGGCACGATGCGTGTAGATTCAAAATAATGTTTTACAATGACCGCTAAACCAATGAACTAGCTAATGTCTTTTTGTTTGTTAAGCGTGTCCTAATAATAATAATAAATATTTTTTTAATAATCTATGACGTATATAGCTCATGGCCATGCAAAAAATAATTGGATTTGATTTATACATTCAAAACGAAGTAACAAATAACAAGTGCGAGTTAAACTTGCGTGGAGAGGGTTCCGTTCCGTACATGATTATCTGAAATTTCCTATGTTACTTTAAATACCATAGATTTCTTATGTATTTTCCGGTAATCTATAGGTAAAGCACTATTTTCTGTATTTTTTTCCAAATGTTAGGCCCAGTAGTTTTGGAAATAAGGGACCTCTGATATTCTCAATGGTCAATTTCGCCTTTTTTTTTCCTAAATACATTCCAAACTATTTATTCTAAAATTAAAAAAAAAATTAAGATTCTCACAATAAGTCCTTTTATTGACAGGGTGACGCGATATAGTTTGCAAAACTTTTTTTTTAATTTTCTCATTTGCTCCCCAAAAGAGTCCCCCATTTTTCAATTTATTTATTTACGTTACGCCTCCGTGTTGCGGTCATCGACTTACATTATGTATACCGAATTTCAACTCAATCGGTGCAGTAGTTTCGGAGTAAATCGGCTATGACAGACGGACAGACAGACAGACAGAATGACAGATGGACACACGAGTGTCCAGACATCCTAGAAGGGTTCCGTTTTATTTTTGGGGTACTGAACCCTAAAAACGAGTAAGAGTCCAATTCAGACTTTACAATAAGTGGGCTTAAACTTTTCAGACTAATGGCTGAATCCACAAAGGTCACTTAAATGTATCTACTACGTAAAATATTAAAGATGTATATGTTGACAGCTGTTAACCGAGATATTTTAATAAGTATTCAATCTCTGATTCAATGTTTAAGTTGCGTTTGTCTATTAGGCCATTAGACCAATGTCGGACATAGGTCCTGCCCATCTGTTGTAGACAACAAGGTCCACATATAAATACCTGAAGCTCAAACTATTTTTTCAACTCTTTGAACGCCATGGCCAAACGCCAACGACGGCATAAGCCGAAGTAATGTATGGAAATATCGTGATGTCAGCATATCGTATATATCTGTCGTATATAGACGATTGTGACGTTCAAATTGTTAATAATTTGTTAAATTAACTGTCAGTTTTTTTTAAAATAGTACCGGACTATATTATTGCATAATTACATAAAAAATTAATTACGTTTCTCACGTATAACACGACAAATTTCTCGGCTTAAAAAAAATAACATAAAATATAATATGAAAAAGAATTAAATTTAATTTGATTTATTATTTTATTTTATTTATATTGCTTCTGGACCTCATAATAAATGGAGATCCAGTACCGTAAAATGGGGCATTCCCATTTTTCCACAACGCAAAAAAGAGTTTTATCAATGAGCAATGTATCAAATTCAATAAATTTTGGCAGCAAGATAGCATGACATCGGGTGCATGGCAACATTAAGAGCAATTAATCATTTTTTTAATGGTGTGTATGACAACACTGACTTTAGAAACGTCAATAAAGTATATCCAAAATTGTGCTCCGATGTTTTTATTATAATAGGAGTCGAGTCACTCAAAATATCCGGTTCGAAGGACCATATGTTCCTTCGAACATCGGTAATAAACAAAGAATACATTCATACATACATACACATACATAGCATCACGCCCGAAATCCCTAATGGGGTGGGCAGAGCCACAAGACTACTTGTGGCCACGTTCGATTAATTAGTCCTAAGATGGTATGATGAACCGTATGGTGACAGGGGATCAGCCCATCGCCCATACAGATAGTCCACCTTGTTGGAGAGGACCCGTCCCTAAGTCGACTTTTACGACATGCCAGGATGATAAGCATCTGCACGCATTCTATGCTATTTCATACCAGTAAACTTCACAGATTCAAGTCATAAGCGATTTTAGTGGGTAACTAAATCAAATCATAGATAACCGAACGCGAGAAGTTATTTTTATGCAACACATAACCCTCTTATAACCACAGTTATGTGGCTAATGGACTATTAATGGAGTTGGACCTAGTCCAATTCTTTGCAGGATTAGCTTCACTAAACTAATATAAAATATTGATGAGTAAGGAAAGAAATAAAAAATATACAGAATGATTAATCCAAATGGGTCAATATGGGGAAGCCTAAGGTCAAGGCTTGGCTATAAAAAGCGTTCTAGATTTCTCTGCATGGGCCACACTGCATGCTTGGCGCCTTCAGTAGTCACCTGACTCGCTAAGCTCTAGGTGCTGAGCAAGCCACCTGCCTGTGCATACGCGGCCTAAGACTGTGTGAAGTGGGAAGCTTAGAGGCGAGATTACTTAGACCACGTACGCACTGGCAGGTGGCTTGCTTAGTGCTTAAAGCGTTAGCTTCACAGAACTGGCCGCACTGCGCGCTTGACGCCTTCAATAGTTACCTGACTCGCTAGACTCTACGCGCTAAGCCAACCGCCTGTTAATGCATACGTCGCCTTAATAGGAGCGTAGCATGTCACTAAACGCACAAGGTTAATATCATCTAAGCAGTCAGCAAAACGCGTGCTGCTATGCGGCCCACGTCCGGTGTGGCCTTACCCTTAGACACAGATACATTTGTTCTATGAAAGCATGTCTTCGGTTTTATACGAAAGAAAAACTGCGTTCATAGTATTTCAGAAGAATGGTAATATTACTGATGATATTCAAATGAATCGGTTCATTTCGTTTAAGAAAGGCCTAAATAGGAAACAACCGGTTTCTGAATTCACCGGGCAAAATTACGGTAGCAATCATGTCCATACCGGGTCAACGCCCAAAAACTGGTTGAATAAATTATAAACGGCCTGAAATAAATTATTTTTAACCCGGGAAGACTTCTAAATAAAAACGTCGCTTGGAGACTTCTCACAACATTTCTTATTTTAATTTAAAAATAACCTAACGAAAAAATATTGAAAAACTTGCGCGCTCAGATTCCCTATCAATCGAACGTTGGAGTATATCGTCACCCCAGGCTTGATAATTTAATGGACGTAGCCCTCTTGTGCTTGACCTATTTTTATATCCCACAGCGCAAGCGCCATTGGCTCCACGAGGCCCACTTTTTCATACATTCCGGAGCTATGGGCATGGAAGCCTCGTTGCTTTTTCAGGTGAAAAAGTTACGGAGAGATTTCTGCTTCGAATGCTGCGCGTTGTAATTTTTTTATGAATGCAAATTAAGGCCAAAGACGGAAGATTTGGTTGATATCTAAGACTCTCCATGAAATCCTATAATAGCTATTTGAAGTCACCGACTCCTATTTCCATATCGACCTCACGAGCACCAGTCAATTTCTTGTTTCCTCCTTTATGAGGTCATGCAGTCGGGTTTTAATGCAGCGAGAAATGATTCCAAATTTAGGCTTTTCAGAATTTTGTAAATAGATGGTAAAAACCACAATATTATAATATATCTTTATCTACACCCATATCATAAAACCTCCATTGGTTAATCAAAAACCGTAGGAAATGACCACCATTTTGACAACCAATTAGGAAAAATCAGTGCTGCGATAAAGAAATAACATGACTTCTTTATCGTTTTTAGTAAAGAAATGAGATTAAATTTGGAACAGCTGTCAAAACTCAAGTGGGTCTCTATTCTAGTATCCATAGATATTAAAACAGTTATTGATACGAAACGTCAATTCAGTATGTTTTTTTAAATATAAACTGCACAATATTTGATCTCGAGTGACGTGAGAATAGAGACTTCATCCGTTTGTCTATGATTTAAAAAAAAAATGGTCTTGACGGAGGATCGAATCGGCGCCATGTTGGTGTTTTGCTGAAAGAAAGTAGAATTGTTGTGGAATTGAATAGAAAAAGTTGTTTGTAATTTACATTTTAGTTGAAAATATGAATAGTAAGTAGTCTTCTCGGAGTGTGTGTGATGTGAAAATGCGCCGGATATCGGAAATATGCAGCCACGATTGCAACAAATAACTTGTTGCCAGAAAATATTGTTTCTGAACCCATCATGCAGGATTTATAATATGTGTGTAGATAAAGTTATGTATGCAACTCTGCATAATTTGGCCTTAAAACACACGTGCGATCTTATTATGAAACTCGCTAAAAGCTCGTTTCATAAAATCGCACTAGTGTTTTAAGGCCTATCATTATGCAACCGTTGCATAAACTACTATTGGAATGTTCTCGTCGCGACTTTTCATTTGATACCAATAAAGCATGGGTGGAAAAATATTAAGAAACAAAATGTCTTTTACCATCCGCCATATTAGTTTTGGTAGTGGTAGAGCCAAACAGTAATCTTCACTAGATGATTACTGTTCGAATGGGCTGGCTCGACCAGGGTAGTACCACACTCTCACAGAATATCGGCGTAAAGTAATAGCTTGCTATTGCGTTTCGTACGGTGAGTGACGAGATCCGGAGGCCTATTCCCTCGTCCCTATCCCATCCCCATTCCCCATCCTCCCTAGACTGGCAACGCATTGGCAGCACCTCTGGTGTTGCAGATGTCCATGGGCGGCGGTGACCACTTTCTATCAGGTGGGCCGTCAGCTCGTTTGTCAGCCAATGACATAAAAAAAAATAGATTTCAGGTGATGCCGTTATATACTAAATCACCCGGGCATTTTTCCTGATTCGTTTAACACCCAATTTGTTAAAATCGGTTCAGTAGTTTTGTTCTAGGGGATAGCTAATGGAGTGATTACATACATACAGACTCGCGAAAACATAACCCTCCATTTTGCTCCGCTGCAGTCGGATAAAAAGAAAAATATGTGTTTTTGTGAATCAAACAATGATTTAACAACTTAGGATTTCTTTACTTTTGTACTATTTTTTGTGAACTAACAATGTTGCTGAACCGATCACATTAGCACACCCTGTAGTTTCCATACATCTTACCTTTGACCGTTACCGATTACCGTTCCGGTAATCCCGCAGCTCAGAGTTAATTCGGCAATTTATGTAACTACCCCCGAACGTCGCGGTAAATTGTTCCGAGGGGGTGCCGCTAACCTCGTAAGGCCTGCGCTTGATTGTAACCCCTTAAGGGGTGGTTCGTTTGAAATCAACAGCGTGATATAATTATATATATATTTTAAGATACATAAGTGCATCAATGATATGACTTGAACTGATATTTATATACGATGATAATATAAGTAAAGCACTAGAAATTATTACGAGTAACTAATTTAAATTTAATGTGATGTAAGGATACATCACTGTACAAAAAAATATACAAAAATTTTATTGACAATTATAATGTCAAAAAGCGGACTATCCCTTTAAGAGATCTCTTATTAGTATTATAATAAAAAGCCTCTTCTTGGCCCACTATTGGACACGGACGTTCAAGGATTTGCAAGCCATTAAAATGTACATCCCTGCGAATTTTAGTTTTCAGCATTTGTACTGACTGATGCGGAGATGATTCATCTCCGTTTAGTTATTTATTATAATTGATTTGTGCCCATTAAATTTGTCCGCTGCACTTTTTTTGTGTCTGTTTTAGTTGAAACTGTAATGTTAAAGTTGAAAAAAGACTAACTGCTGAGTTTCATGCGGCGTTTCTTCTCAGCAGATGTCACTTTTCAAAGCGCTGGTAGATTCAGACATCTGAAAGAACCCGTGTGGCCTACTCGCAAAATCAATATATTCATATTAATTTTAATTTTCGAAGATGTTCAAACATTTGCGTGACATTATTATAAACACGATTTTAAATAACAAAGCGACTCAGACATGACCTGACACGTTACATACTAAATATAAATTATATATTAGGCAGCTCATTATATCTTCAAGGATTGCACGAAATATATTTTAGCAAGTGACACAGTATCGTTTAGGTAATAGTGCCAGTATTTGAAATGCGTTGTTAATTATTTGTGCATGAGAACATTTCGCTGCTTTAATAGAATAGTGACACAACTCAAACTTAAATGAACTCCGATTAGAGACTTTAATTGGATAGTATTAAGGCTTTTAAAAGAATAGAGTTTCATTTCGAGTTGTGCCACTGTCCAACAAAAGCAGCGATTTGTGTTTATTACAAAAGTCGTTTGAGACGAATCAGTTAAAATCAAAATCCATTAGTTCGGAAACAGAAACTTGCTTGCCAAATAGTTGTTATAAGTAAATAGATACTTGCTCGTATTTCTGCAAAGATTGTATTTATTATGAAACTGAACCTAACATAAAATGATAATTAGGTCGGTTTACCGAAAACAGTAAGGTTTTCGATAAACCGACATGTCCGAACAGAGATCATAATTAGACTTATTAAAAATAGTAAACTTTTTAGTATTAGTTTTAATTCGACGACGCAGTTAGCCTAGTTAGTAGCGACCCTGCCTCCGAAGCTAGCGGTCCCGTGGTCGATCCCCGGTAAGGGCAAATATTTATGTGATGAGCACCAATGTTTGTTCCTGAGTCTTGGGTGTTTCTTATGTATTTAAGTATTTATATCGTCCTTTGTAACTTTGTAAGTATGTAATCGTCCTTAGTACCCATAACATAAGTAGAGCTTACTTTGGGACTAGATCGATTTGTGTAAAGATTGTCCTGCGATTTATTTATTATTTAATTATTTTTTTACCAGCTTCCCCTTAAAAAACCCGCCCGCCCAAGAGCGGCAAGGGTCAAATTAAACGCGCACGTGTCCTATTTATTTAATTAATAATTATCAAATTTCACTCCTTACTTTTAACAACTTTCCTGAATATTTAATTATAATCTTTACTTTCGTGGGACGAGATTGCCTTATAAAATCAGGATCTAAAATTATGAACCCTTAGGTGATTGATGTTATTTTTTTTTTTAAATTGAGTAGTTTGTGGCCGTGTATACAGTAAAAATAAAAAAGTTAGTCGACTAGCCAATGACCATGACAGCAATGACCTACACCGCACAACAGTTTAATTATCTTCATACACGTAAAGGAAATTGAAAAATGAAAAGTTGGTTATATAAATTACTTATTTATAATTGATATTAAAATCATTTTCAGTGAAAATTTGGCCTCAAATTGCAGTCGTGAAATATACGGTATCATTTTAAAATCGGTCGTTAAGTCACACCGCGTAAGTTGAAGTGATTTACGTATTAACTTCAAAATGGCTAAAGTTTAAGACTTACTTATCTCGTAAAAGGTTAAATGTTAAACTCCTTGTTTAAGAGCAATTTTGTACGTTAAATTTCCTAACAAAGGTCGCGTTTTAGTTAACTTTTTCCATACCTCACTATTATTTATTTTGCGAGCTGAAAACTTTTTCGAGTGTTGCGTTTGCTTTTACATTTACGGAATAATATACATCCATAACTAACATACATTTTTAGGGTTCCGTTCCTCAAAAGGAATAAAGGAGCCCCTATAGGATCACTTGACGTCTGACTGTCTGTCTGTCTGTCTATCTGTCTGTCCGACTGTCTGTCTGTGTGTCAAGACCTTTTTCTCAGAAACGCGTAGAGGTAACAAGTTGAAATTAAAATCAAATACTTAGGTTTGCAATCTCTTGAAGTTTACAAAGTTTACAAGTTTTTATTTACTTTCACCCGTTCCGTTCCGGTGTCTGTCTGTCTGTCTGTAATAAATCTTGCATTTTTTTTTTGTTAAATTTGACCCACTTATTTTTTTATTTTTTTTTTATTTTTTTATTATTACTTAGTTCATTAACAATATTCAACATTGTGTTTGAAAAATTACAATCCTGTTATTATAATGTCCACACAAAAAATTCTATTAAATAAATTATGAATTACTTATTTTACTAACATTACATGCATGCATAGCATCACGCCCGAAATCCCTAATGGGGTGGGCAGAGCCACAAGACTACTTGTGGCCACGTTCGATTAATTAGTCCTAAGATGGTATGATGAACCGTATGGTGACAGGTGATCAGCCCGTCGCCCATACAGATAGTCCACCATGTTGGAGAGGGACCCGTCCCTTAGTCGACTTTTACGAAATGCCAGGATGATAAGCATCTGCAGGCATTCTATGCTATTTCTTCACTCCCAGTGCAGCAGAGGAGTACTAACATTAACCTAACCATAACAATATAAAGCTATAAGAATTAAATGATTTAACATTTTGCATTTTGGTTCAGTTCCAATGACAATGCATTTTAAGGGTAAGCAAGAGCTTAATAGACATCCAGGATTAGCACCAGATAAAGGACTTCAACTAAACTATATCCTGTAAAATGTTTATATTCTGTAAAAAATATATTATTCCAAGCTTATTTCTTTCTTTTAAACCACAGTACGCTGTCCCGAAAAACCCGTTCTGGCTTCACAGAAAACCAACGTTAGCACTACCATGCTAGCTGCATTGCTGAGAGGAGACCATTTCGGCTCACAAAACACTCTTGCGTCATCATTGAAGTGAAGACTTCTTTAGGCGCGTTGAGCACTTTTTGGGTGAACAAAAATCATGGAACTCGCGTCATCGTCACCGAACGCTTTCAATGAGCTATTAGTATACTGTGTAGACATATATCATACGAACATAAATTTTAAGGGTTGTTAGTATAGGCCCTAATGAACATACTTTGATATTTTGTGTTAAAGTCAAAGTCAAACTATCTTTATTCAATTTAGGCTTTTACAAGCTCTTATGAAGGTCAAGGAATGAATCTACCACCGGTTCGGAAAAAATCTTCTACTGAGAAGAGCCGGCAAGAAACTCGGTGAGGTATCATTTTTTCAAATCAGTACACATATAAGTCAACAATGATGTCTACAGTTTTATACAAATCTAAGTATATACCACAGCAGGTACGCTCATCGAGACCCAGGGATCGCCGGTGCAGGTCACGATTTAAGCCAAACGTCCCTGTCCATGACGTAGTCTTTTACTGAGTAATATGCCCTAGAAATAAGAATTCGCTTTACAGTAGATTTTAACATTGTGTCTGTTTGTTCTATTATGTTTTTAGGTATTTTATTGTAAAAACGTGTACAATTTCCTAGAAATCATTTTTTAGTTTTAGCCAGTCTATAAGTTGGTACTAAAGTACTGCTACCAAGGCTACTAGAAATACCGGAAAGCTTACAAGCTTTCCGGTATTTCTAGTAGACTTTGGCTTATCTACATTTGTAGTAACATCTACATGTTAAACATAATTATCATCAATCATTCCATGCAATGTATCACTACAAATTTGATTATGAGTTGCCCTTACTAACGCGACGTCCTAAAAACAGTTATCTACTTTTCATCAATAAAACCTATACATTGCTGGTCGAGAAACTTTCAAAAATTAATTACGCTTTGTTAATTAAGACAAATTTTTAAAAGTTTTTGCTAAAACGGTTCGCACCCCTGAAACCTATGTCTGATAAAATTTATGGTCGTATGAAATATACACGCTGTATATGTGTACTTTTTGGGTGAACAATATTATGGAACTCGCGTTATCGTCACCGAACGCTTTCCATGAGCTAGTAGACTGTGTTTATATGTGTACTTTTTTGGTGAGTTGGGTTTTCACTTCTATCGGCAGTCCCCAAAGACTGCCCCGCATTTTTTTACCGTTTATTACTAAGTTGTTGTGTTGATGTTTTTGCCGAATAAATATTTTTCTATTTTTATTTTAACTGTCAACTGTTCAGGCACGAATTTTTGTGTACGCATTTTATTCAATATTAAATTTAATGGGCAAAAAAGCTCCATATAAAAATAAAATAAATAAAAAACTTACATACATACATACATATTATCATGCCCGAAATCCCTAATGGGGTGGGCAGAGCCACAAGACTACTGGTGGCCACGTTCGATTAATTAGTCCTAAGATGGTATGATGAACCGTATGGTGACAGGTGATCAGCCCATCGCCCATACAGATAGTCCACCATGTTGGAGAGGACCCGTCCCTTAGTCGACTTTTACGACATGCCAGGATGATAAGCATCTGCACGCATTCTATGCTATTTCTTCACTCCCAGTGCAGCAGAGAAGGGCCCAGTGCAGCAGAGGCGGGAAAACTTGTTGGTATATAACTTAAATCAAACTTGTCTGTCCCGACTGTGGTGCTCAAATAGTCATGTCACGTGAATTCTATCTTAAGATATTAAAATCTTGCAATATATATTATGACAAGAAGCTACCCAAGTTTCGAATGACTTTTTATCTTTTCAATTACGCTACCTGGTGGGAGCGCCAAAACTCGGATCATGGCTCCGCTCCGTTAGAATAAGTTTTATTTTTCATATTCAGTAACTTTTCCCTTTACTAAGCAGTGGAGGTGATTTGGGGCTATAGAAACAGCGATTTGACTAAAAAAGTGAAAAAAAGCAAACCAAATAAGTTTGATGATTAAAATTATTTTCTTCCCAGAATAACAAGCGAGGGCCATTGATTAGTGATGGATCCGTTTTGAAATATTCTTGAAAAACTATGTGACACGCGTGAAGAGCTAAATTTTTAGAGTTCCGTACCCAAAGGATAAAAAAGGGACCCTATTACTAAGGCTCACCTGTCCATCTGTCCGTCCGTCCGTCCGTCGGTCCGGCTGTTACAGGCTGTATTTCATGAACCGTGATAGACTGTTGAAATTTTCACAGATTTATTTATTTATTTATTTATACAGATACCTAATGTATTTCTGTTGCCACTATAACAAAAAATACTAAACAAACAGAATAAAATAAAAATTTGAGGGGGCTCAAACACAACAAACGTGATTTTTTTGCCGTTTTTGTAGATAATGGTACGAAACCCTTCGTGCGCGTGTCCGAGTCGCACTTGGCCAGTTTTTTTAAATATTAAATTTCGCAGTGTTATCTGTTCTTCGTTTACGCATACGTATAGCCACTATTCATTTATTTATTAAAGTACACCAAAAAATTGCAACATCGCTCAATCAAAATTAGGACCAGAAGCGTTTTAATTATTTTTCTTACAAATGCACATAAATAGCCAGTAGAGTTTGGAATGAACACCGTCCCAAGCAAACGATTTATAGTAAACTCGCTTCTCGCTTTCGCTTATACCCTCGCTAACTTAGTGGCCCACTGTATTCAATGGGCTTGTCTCCGTTCCATCACTCTGTAGGTTCTATATCAGGATTTACATTTTTATGAGTTCAGAATTCCTTGAGGAGGCGTGGTAGCTACTTGTCACCAATACGAATATAAAGCAACTACTTGTTTTCGCCTATTTTTACGGGTATTAAAGATTTCCATACCAACAACTACGTAGGTAAACATGACACACACATTTAAATTAATGTATGACAGTTGGGAAATGAACAGAACAAAACCAAACTAGAACTTTCTGCTTCAAGAAAGGAGGACAACAAACCATATCATCACTACTTTGAAAAAAGCTTTTATCTGAAAATCAGGTAATAGAAAAATACACTTTATCTACACCCATATCATAAAACCTCCATTGGTTAATCAAAAACCTTAGGAAATGACCACCATTTTGACAACCAATTAGGAAAAACCAGTGCTGCGATAAAGAAATAACATGACTTCTTTATCGAGTGACGTGAGAATAGAAACTTCATTCGTTTGTCTATGATTTAAAAAAAAATGGTCTTGACGAAGGATCGAATCGCGGCCATGTTGGTGTTTTGCTGAACGAAAGTTGTTGTGTTGTGTTGTTGAATTGAATAGAAAAAGTTGTTTGTAATTTACATTTTAGTTGAAAATATGAATAGTAAGTAGTCTTCTCGGAGTGTGTGTGATGTGAAAATGCACCGGATATCGGAAATATGCAGCCACGATTGCAACAAATAACTTGTTGCCAGTAAATATTGTTTCTGAACCCATCATGGAGGATTTATAATTATGTGTGTAGATAAAGTTATGTATGCAACTCTGCATAATTTGGCCTTAAAACACACGTGCGATCTTATTATGAAACTCGCCTATCGGCTCGTTTCATGAAAACCGCACTAGTGTTTTAAGGCCTATCATTATGCAACCGTTGCATAAACTACTATTACACACTTGTAGAAAGGTTGAGTTTGCTACTGGTTGATTTTGAAAGGCAACTTTTGACCACGCAATTGGTTATGAGCGAGTTGCCTACAAAGCAAGATGCCTAACAAAGTTAGATGCCTAAGTATTATGCCTACAAAGCAAAATGTCTAAGTAGTTGAATGTCTTGAAGACAAATTGCTTGGTAATTAAAAGACTGCAAAGCAAGAAACCTTAAATGGTTTTTATTGTAGGTAAACGTAACAAATGAAATAAAGGGTCAAGGTCCTGATTTTTGGCTATCTTGCTTCTGAGACATCTTGCTTTTGAGACATCCTGCCTGTAGGGCATCTTGCTTTGTAGGCAACTCGCTCATAATCGGACGCGATGAGCCTAGTTGGTAGTGACCCTGCCTCGGAAGCTGCGGTTCCGGGTTCGATCCCCGGTATGGGCAAATATTTGTGTGAAGAGTACGAACATTTTTCCTGAGTATTGGATGTTTTCTATGTATTAAGAATTTATTTATCTATTTAGGTATTTATGTCGTCATCTAGTATCCATAACACAAGCCTTTAGAACTTACTTGGGGCTAAATTGATTTGTGTAAAGATTGTCCACTGATTTATTTTTTATTTATTAAAGACAAGTAAATAACTTTTTACTGATCCCGACGTTTTCACCAAGTAGCACCGGCCATGATCACGGGTAGACTGGAATCAGTGTCATACATAAAACATACGGTGTGGTAGTTTAAATTTCAAACTACCCTCTTAAACACTGTTACTGTCATTAAGACCCGTTTTATGTGTGCCTCTACAAAATACGAAAGTTACCTAAATAGTAGGTAATAACCCTCAAAGCACCAAGATTTCTTAAGCTCATATTACAAAGTCTTAGAGAGCTTAGTAAGAGTAAATTAAGCCTAAACTACAAGGAGGTGTAAAGGTGTGCTCAGACCGCTCTTACACTCAAGTTACGAGCGTGCTCGTGTTATCATATAATGTTTTAAGCACTGCCAAATATAGTAACTCGACCTTTCCGTGGTTTAAATTGTTCCGGCTAAAACGGTAATGTTTTCAGTACCTAGAAACAATATGACTTGCGTGAGCTCTTTACAATCTACACATTCAAATTTAGACCGAATGACTTTGTTCTTAGAGCCTAAATGAATAGCTTCGTTTTTCCGCTGATCAGCCGCTGAAAACGTTAGGGAAGCACACCCCTGGATAGGAACTTAATTTATCGATACCTTGCGGCTCAAAGGGCGTAAAGCACAAAACAGGACTTTTTAGGAGAAGCAAAAAACGAAAAAAATATTAATATTTTGACTGTAGTTTTTTTGTTTAAAGATATATATAAAAGTCTTCTATGGCAAAAGTACTTAGAATTTTGAGTATTTTCACGTTGTTACTTTATAAATGATCGCTGCCTCATATTTGCCGAAATAAGTTTCCTTTACGACCAATATTTTTTTCGAAAATGTTCTTTACAGCCCTTGAATGAAATAATGTAATATTAATGCCAAAATGAAGCAATATAATAATAATGTAATCGGCAGTTGATAATTTAATGATAATGTGACACTGTAATACAATAATAATGTAATTGGTAGTTGATAATTTAATGATAATGTGACAATGTAATCCATGTTAAACTCTTGACATCTTTTATACTATTTATACTTGGAATTTTAATTTTATTTTTATTTTTGTATTATTGTTACGTCTCTAGAGGGCAGATCATGGTGATACTAAATGTAATTATGTTGTTATCTGTAGTTTTTACCCATCATCAACAATAAATAATATTTGATTTGATTTGATTTGAAAAATCAGTCTGTATAATTACCTTAAGTCGTAAATCAAACGTTATAATTAATAGATTTATACGACTATTTCTTGAATACGTAAAATATTTTTTTTGTTTCTACTTATTATTGTTCGAAATGAAAAGCATAGTTCGTAAAAACTATGAGTTTTAGGGTTCTTGTTTGAAGGAAATTTATGTTTTGTGCTATATTATTGGGTGATAAAGCACAATTCTTAAAAACTATGAGCTTTACGCCCCTTTATGAAGGAAAAAAAATTGTTTTGCACTGCATTCATGTTTAGGGTAAAGGACAATTTGTAAAAACTGCGAGTTATACATCCCTTTTCCTTTGTGCAGTTAGTAGTTACTACCGAAGGAGTAATGCTGTGGAAATGTTTGAGCTATACTGCTTCATTTTACAAAAAACCGGACAAGTGCGAGTTAAACTCGCGTGGAGAGGGTTCCGTTCCGTACATGATTATCTGCAATTTACTAGGTTACTTTAAATACCATAGACTTCTTATAGGTTTTCCTGTAATCTATAGGTAAAGAACTATTTTCTGTATTTTTTTCAAAATTTTAGCCCCAGTAGTTTCGGAAATAAGGGGGGGAATGGTCATTTTTCGCCTATTTTCCTAAATAACTTCTAAACTATTTTACTTAAAATTCAGAAAAAAATATATTTAAAGTCCTCACAATAAGCCCTTTCATTTGATATGTCACACAATATAGATTGCATAACTTTTCTTTTTTTTTCTTATTTACCCCCCAAAAGTGGCCCCCGTGTTTAAATTTCATATATTTACGTCACGCGTCCGTGTTGCGGTCACCGACTTACATATGTATACCAAATTTCAGCTCAATTGGTCCAGTAGTTTCGGAGCAAATTGGCTGTGACAGACGGACAGACAGACAGACAGACAGACAGACGCAGGAGTGATCCTATAAGGGTTTCGTTTTTTTCTTTTGAGGTACGGAACCCTAAAAACTGTGTTTAAAGGCGTAAAAAAGCCGGGCGTAAATGTATTTTTTTTGCGAATTCAGCTACGTGGACTATACAGATCGATAGAGAATGAAAAACTGAGTATGGTAGTGTGATCAGTGGCTTTACGCCAAAATGTGCTTTACGCCTTTTGAGCTGCAAGGTATCGATATTTGAACCTCTTACTGTCTTATGCCTTGGCTGTTTGTCAAAAAAAATCCAAGACCTAGGGACAAACATTCGTGCTCATCACACAAATATTTGGCCTTACCAGGGATCGAACCCGGGACCGCTAGCTTTTTAGGGTCACTACCAACTAAGCTAACTGCGTTGTCATCAAATCCTGTACCGTATTCCCCACTTTCTCTTGCTTGAAACAAATTGCAATCAGGCTGAGTAAACATAACGAACTTATTTGATTACGCTAATGAGCTTACTTAGCAACTTAACGGTTACCTTTGGTTTATTTGATAACTAAGTTACGTCTTTGAACGTAACTTTATTTACATTTGACTATTTAATTACTGGCTTTTGCAAAACTGGCAATATTATTATGAATATCATTATAAGATTATCTGTAAAGCCATGCTTATATACCATCATTTTGGAAGCGTTACATTACTGAGTCACTCACACATAAAAATGTAAGCACAATTTTACTTCATTCCCTTAAGGCTCAATATTAGGCCCTGAATTGTTTCTTCGTTTATTAATGAACGTAGCATGAATTTCAAACTTCTTTTAAACATGCCTTAGGAATAACATTTTCCTGAACAAGGTACTCAGAGGTGCCGTTAACGCACCCTGGTATGTTACAAATGACGTTCTCCATCGGGACCTTAATGTGGAATACGTAACTAGCGTCATTAAAAAGTGCGCGGAAGCCCATGAATATAGGCTTCATCACCATTTGAATGTGGAGGCGATCCAGCTCCTCGACAACACGGACATAGAGAGAAGACTCAAAAGAACAAAACCGTTTGAGTTGGTTTAGTGCAGTGACAGTGAAATCTTAGTGCAGTAAGTACTATTACTAAAGAACACAAAAACAAAGTGTCTTCACCTTAATAGAGACTGTTAAATTAACGAAAGGAATGGACTGTATATGACGAAAAAAGAAGTGATATGCGAAAGGGGGTGTGGGGGCTTTAAGCAAGAATATTATGTTTGAATATAAGGACTCTACAAGCTAATTACTATTTAGGAACTTAGTGAGTTGGTGGTCTAACCTGGTGGTTCCGGGTCTGCTGTATACAGAATCTTTGGCGTCCGCAGCGATGCACCGTTGGTGACAGTCGTCAGCTTCCCTAGATCTACCGTTAACTTTACCTTCAGCGCTCGCACTTAGCCTTAGATTTAGGTCCTGGTGCCGCGTCGGGAGACTCCAAACACACTTGATATTAAATATGTCTACTGATTTACGAAAGTAGTGGAAACCTTAAAAGATTCGCGAGAGTATAATGACAAAGCTGTTCTCAGTTCAAAATTCAAACAGGAACTCAACTAACTAAATTAACGGTTTTTAAACAATAAGTGGTGGGGGGGGGAAACGTGTGTGGCCAGCACGAAATGGTACAGGAGCCACAGTGTTGCCACAATAAACTAAAAATGGGACAAAACTGAACAGAGACAATAACAAAAGTGTTAATGGACACATCCTTAACTTAAGCCTATTTAGAAGTTTAAGTTAAATTTAAAATACTTATTAGGCTTGAGGCTAGATTGTATTTCAATGTTTTACCTAGTAGGTAACATTTGAGAAAGAAAAAAAAAGGAATAACATTTTTGCAGTTTAATTTTAACTTAACATCCACTTATCAGTTTAAATAAAGAAGCAAAAAACACAACTTCTGAAAAAAAGTACAATCATTTTATACACAGTAAAAGAAAGTGTCAATTTATCTGAACACAAATAACTTTATATTTCAATTTGAAATTCGTCCCGATCCCAGACACGAGGTAAACCCACACTTATAAAAGTGAAACGTAGCAAGTATACAAAGCAAAATTATTAAGTTTGAATCTTGATATATATATATGTTAAGATTCAAATTACGGAGAGTGTTATTGTTAATCTAATTATTTTTGTAAGCATAATCTACAAAATGCAAGTATAGGTGAAAGAGAAAACATACTTGAAATAATTGAAATTAATCCATTAAATATACGATAGTTCAAACAGATATGTAAATTTGTGTTTCTCTTAAATAATTCGAGACAGACAAACGTAGACGGTGTCAATTTACAAGCTTTTGCATATTTTACAAGTTTAATTGAAGTTTGTATTACAAATACTGGGATTAGTTCTAGTCGTAGTGTTTCAGTTTACATTTGTAGATGATAGACACAACGGTGAAAATAGAGAGCTCTTTTCCTACAATTTCATATGATATAATTGTTAATTTGTTATAAGTTTAATTTGATATTACTTGATTGTTCCCTGAAACTGTAAATGCTTTAATCCTACTAATATTATAAATGCGAAAGTTTGTATTTGTGTGTGTGTGTGTGTGTGTGTGTGTGTGTGTGTGTGTGTTTGGTTAGGACATATTTTTAAATAGCTGCGCTATTTTGATCACGTGGGATTGGGATATAATTGTTATATATCTTATTCCAAGATATGGTTCATCCGTCTGCCAAATTTGTACCTAAATGTTGACGACGCGGTTAGCCTAGTTGGGAGTGACCCTGGCTCCGAAGCTAGCGTCCCGGGTTCGATCCCCGGTAAGGGCAAATATTTTTGTGATGAGCACGAATGTTTGTTCCTGAGTCTTGGATGTTTCCTATGTATTTAAGTATTTATTATTTATCTATACCAGTATCTATATCATCGTCTAGTACCCATAACACAAGCCTTTAGACCTTACTTTAGGGCTAGATCGATTTGTGTAAAGATTCTCCATTTATTTATAAATGTGATATCTATAAGTAAAAATCTATAAGCTAAAAAAATTATATTCATCTTCTGTAATTATTATTCTTCTGTATTATTTGACCGAATATCTAAAATATAGAACATTCATAATCTATAAGCATTAAATACCACACAGGACACCAAACTTCGGATTTGGTTTTTCAGGCTTCAGCGTTCTGGCTCTGCGGTAGAGTGGGATGAAAACGGGCTCCCACCAGGACTCTTGCTCCTTAGCCGTGCGTGTCCATTCACCATTGCAGTCCCATTCAATCGATTACCGATGAAGAAGGCCTGATCGACCTGTGGCATGATAACCATTGATTTTCTAGCAAATAAGGGATACTTAAGTATCTAAATCTAATCATCCTAACATATTTTTTTTCACTTTTATAATACAACAAGAATAGGATAGGATAATTATTTTCTGCATAATATACTATTCGAGTGAAATATGCATTATTTATGACAAATTAAACATTATGTCAAATGAAACTATTATAACAAGTGGAATTATATCAAACATAGGTAAACCGTCAAAATTGTGCGACAAACAGCGAAAACGTTTAAAAATAAAGATATTTTTCTGCATTTTCTATTTAACGAAATAAAAATACAAAATCCGTTACAGGAATTAAAGCATGATACATAGTTTCCTGATACGAACATATTAAGAAATATATTTCCGAAGAAAACATCCGAAGATAAAATGGATGGAAATCAAATTCTACATCGTTATTGATAGAACCTCCCCCAATATTAACTGATCTCGAAGAGAAATGATGAATGATTGACATACATTGGCGTTTTTCCAACAAATATATAAAACCAATATCCAATTTAAACATGAACTTATACACGGGAATATAATCCTTATTCGTAGGGGAATAAGGTTTTTAGCAGTAGCATTATTAATCCTGCGAATAGCTTGAATAGACTATGAAGGCGCAGACTTCAATGAATGGGTTACGGTAAAAGTAGGGAAGTTAGTAATTTAGAGATTGACAATTAAGTCCAGATTACTCCAGATTTCAGTAAAAATAATGTATTTGATTAACTCATACATGGTTAATAAACACGCCACAAAACAAAATTCGTCCTTACTATAGCCAAAAGTTAACAAAAACTGGGTGAAATATGCAATACAGGCCAAAACTAATGTCTGCGACGCTAGGTTGGTACAATGATAAGCTATCCTCATCTAATCCCTCAGTGCGCCTCACTCATACTAGTATTGAAGAAAAAGATGCACTGATAGATAAGATGGGGATAGCTTATTATCGGGTCAACCTTGCTAGGGCCGTTGATGCTCTACGTGCGGACTTAATTGAAATCAAAACACCAGTGGCCCATTTCACAGAGCTATAAATTACAATTTTACAAGCAAAAACCTGCAACATGGTACGGCAGATGTATGGGATCTGTCATCGGTGTTGACAGTATCTTGTAAAATTGTAACTTGTAGCTTCGTGAAACGGGCCACAGTCCTCAAGGTCTTTAACTATCGGGAACAGGGGACAATTCTGAACCTAATTGAAGTGCATCACTCAAAATATGTTAAATTAGATTTTCTCCACAAAAATCATTTAAAAACTGGTTTTAAATACAATTTGCTAATGTATTTCTTGCAGGTTCATTTCATTAGATTTTTCCTTTTATAGGTTGAAGATTTTAGGGTAAAATAAAACAGTAAGAAAATCAAATAGAGAAATTAAACTGGTACGCTACTGGTAGTCAGCAAGCGGTTTTATCTCTGTGTATAGCATTTCTTCCTGGAGACCAATGTATCTAATCAACATTGGTCTAATTGCTAGAGAAATGGATAGTTACTAATAGAGGTCTATAATTGCAAAAAATTTAAACGTCATTGATACTTTTTTGTGCAATAAAATCGTTGTTTCACTTCATAAGAATTTCTAACCGATTCCTTTTTAGATGGATACTTTCTAAACTTCCAGATTCTGCACTTTTGCTGCAACATACGTCTAAGTCGCAAGGTTTTATTTCCGTTATATATCCCGAATATATGTGCCGGGTGATTACAAAATTCTGCTGTTTCATTACTTCGTTGATATATGACGTGGAGAAAGGTATTAGCAGAGATTAACCCTTTCATTGCCAGTGACGCTGGTCGGCGTCATCATTGCTTTAACACAACGCCGTGGACGCCGACCAGCGATCATTATACTAACTGATAATTATGTAAAGTATATTAATATGCAACAGTATCATTCGGGTAAAAATATATTGTTGTTGAGAAAATTTATTTGATTTGTTATTTAATTGATAATTACTGTTGATTTAGTATTGTTATTTAGTCCTATTAGATTGTTTTGTGTTGTATCGTAATCGTATTTAGTGTTACTGTGATAATGCCATGTGGACGATATAACAATTTACGTAGGCAAGCGAGAAAGATGGTGTATATAATAGTGTATACCAATTTATGAACCATAAACCATAATATTATAAAGGTGGTATACGAACGGAATGTAAAAGCTACAGGAATTTCACAGGCAACAGTAAAACGAATCATCCAAAATTAAAATTCCATCAGCACTAACAGTGTGTCGAACAGTTCCTTACGGGGTCAAACAAAAACATAACTATTTAATACTTAATTAACAAAGAGAAATATGTCAATCGACGTGGTTTAGACAAAAAGTTTACGCGTTGCAATTATATTACGCCTAATTATATCTACCCGACTATACAGGCGTGAAGTCACACTTGCTTCTATGCTCAAATGGGTCTTAAAGTTTGACGCGAGCTATAATTCTCATTATTTTCATGGCTTTTTGTAAAGACTTTCTATTCAATATTGCTGCTATAGTTTTTGTGGTAGATTATTGTAGATTCTAATGCTCATTACGCTAAAATGTTTCCTCAACTTCCTTTGTCATGAATGAACGACCAGCCTGTCTGAGTTCCTCATCTTAATGATCACCCAAAAAGATACCGACAACAACAGTCTGAAACGAAATTGGTATAAGCTGGATTTCATTGTAATTTGAATTTCTTACTGCCATTCTCACTAATATTACTCGAAAAATAATTGCTAGCATTAAATCCCCATTCAAACCAGCTTGAATAAACGGCACATTTAAAACAACTGCGGATCAAGACTCAGAAATCCGTCGACTAATCAAATGGTCTCGGCTAGCCAAGACATTATTCGGCGAAAATTCAAGGCTATAAATTCAGCGGAAATTGGGGCCATTTTTAGTGGCCATTGTCAGAGACAGAAATCCGTCCGATATCGTGGTCATTAAAATTAATATATATCATAAATTATTAAGTAAACGGCTGTTAACTTAATGAAGTTCATATTTATTTCATAGATGTATTAAATAAAAAATGATTTTAAAACATAGATTATTAAATAAAAACCATTGTCAAATTGGAACTAGGACACGAGTACTTAATATAATATAATTATTCGTTGTTAAACGACTTGACTTTTCACTAACGATTTTTAAGTATTTTCGGATGAAGAGGAAAAGAACAGAAACAGTGGCCCAAAACGAAAAGGTGTCGCCTAAAAAAAAAAAAGTTTAGTGTCAAAATCGAGTTAGACGTTTCTTATTTGAAGTTTAACGTCTTTTAAATTTAGCGAACATACTTTCGAATTGGCTCCAGTGATTTATTAAAGCTATACGTAAAGCATGATGGAATAAGGCAAGATCTGTCAATCGCCTTACAATCAAGCGTTCCTTGGATGTTGTTACGCCATCTATCGGTGAGTTTCTTAAATTGCGGCTGCAATTCCTTCAACCTTTAATGGTTTCCTAAGAAATTCTGGTAGTAGGTATCTACACGCACGCTGCACATGCCATTTTGCTCAATTAAATATTTCATTTAATTGTATTTGATTGAATACCTCGCAGGCTACGATTGTGGCGACATCTAGTTTAATTGTGTTTTAGCAGCCTCGACTTCTTTTAGACCGGCTTCTGCCCGCGACTTCGTCGACGTGAAATTCGGTTATGGTTATTCCTTCGGGAAATTTTGAATTCTCCCGGATAAAGTGAAACGTGAAAGAGCTCATGTGGCTTAGTTGCCAAATAAATATTTTCATTTTAATTTTCAAAGAGTAGCTTTTATGTTAATCTAGAGAGAAATTGATCTTCATTCCAAACTCCATCCAATTCTATCTCTGTTGAAGCGTAAAGGAGTAACAAACATCCATTTATCCTTAAAAACTTTCGCGTTTATAATATTATATACTAGCTGGTGCCGGCGACTTCGTCTGCGTAGAATAATTATTTAAGTGGGTCCTTATACCAAAATTCATCATTATTGGCTTAGCGGTTTAGGCTGTGGTTTAGGTGTGAAAACGTAACAAACAGATTTACTTTCGCATTTAGTCTATTAGTGTAATGCTGTGTAAATATGTTTACGAATAAATAAATAATATTAGTTAGGATAAGTAGAATAGGGTATTCCTGCATGCCATAAACATCGTCATATGCATCGCCCAGATCGAAATAACAATATTTCATCCTGTGAACTGGATCACTTCCCTCGAACGCTTGAGCGTCTTTGGAATTAATTTTCTGTGTCACCGCCTACCTTAATTGCTCGCTTTGCACTCACTCACAGTATCTCCGAGTTCCTAGTCAAGTCGAATGACTTTAACGTATGTCACTAATGCGTTGACTCAAAATTTGAATTCTATCTGTTTTTTCTTAAGGTTGTTTATCGCAACTGCGGGCTTCAATAAGATACGGTTTTGAAAAAGTGAACAGCTGAAAATACGTGTGGTACGTATTTACGTAGTTGTTGTGTTATTTATGGCCGTTTAAAGCAAATTGGACTATAAAGACGCTGTTTGTTACACTGCTATAATTATTGTTAGGAATAACAACTTTACAGTTATAACAATAAGAACTGCGTAAACGCCAGACCAGGTAAAGTAGATTTTGCTTTGGATGCTCATATTTGAAATCAATGAAGTAATCAGTTGACTGCGTACGTTATAAACAGTTAACTGTATTTTAGGTCTCATTAAATCCTACACAGGGTGTCTGATGAGGATTAATGGTCTTAAAATCATTCACTTCGATTCTCGTGTATGTAATCCATTTAACGTAGATTAATCCATTTGCATTTTCATTGCTTATTTATTTTTATTTTTAACTGACTTAAAAAAAGAAGGAGGTTCTCTATTCGGTTGAATATTTTTTGATGGTTACCTCAGAATTCCGTCATTGTTAAACCAATTTAAAAAAAAAAAACAGTAGGGTATAACCTCCAATTTGGTCCCATAGTAGTCAAAGTCGAGGTGTGATGAGAGGATCTATGAGGAATAGGTGGAACTCGTCAAATATTATAGGCATGCATATAACAATTTTAGTATTTTCTGTAATAACTCAAGCACTTACGTTCCAAAAGCATTATTTGGTGAAGTGGCATTGACCATAGATGATCACCGGAAGTCCTAAATGATAAGCATTTCATGGGTGGCGTATACATTTCTGTATAAGGTTCCAAAGCGTTATATAGAACCGGTGGTGACGAACCAGGATAACTCAACAATTGACATCCTTGCTTGGATAGCAACAGTTTGTAAATGGTGATGAGCAATTGGTATTATGCTATTGTTACTTGGTGTAGTAAATGTGATGTTAAACCACATGATAGTAATTAAAAAGTTAGAAATAAGCTTACTGTTCAATGGCTATTTGAAGTCGGTTTTTATTTGTTAAAATATTATTCTGATTCTTAGATAAATCTCTAAGTCACTTAAATTATCTTGTCCAGGGTGTCATGTCTATGATTTTTATATTAAGATTAACTAGAGATCCTATACATCATGAGATGACATTATTATTGATGATTACTTGTCAAATGACCCTGTACAGCTCGGTGACTTTTAGTTTAACATTTCTACTGACGCGTAGACTATATATATAATTCCAGGAGATCCCTTATTAGTTATTATTGTAATTGATTTTTGCCTTTTGGGTTTCTTTGTTGCACTTTTTAATCGTGTTAGATTAAGTTAAAACTGCAATATTAAAGTTGAAAAAAAACTTAACGAGTCTCTTGTGGCATTTTTCTCAGCAGATGTCACCTTTCGAAGCGCTGGTAGATTCAGACGTGTGAAAGACTCCGTAGGGCCTACTTTCATAATATTTTCATTTTCATTAGCTAAAAAAGGACGATGGTTGAATGAATGATATTTGTCATCGATTGATAAACATTCAACATTAGTCTAATTGATACAAAAACCATTACTAGGTTTGGTAACGAAATCATATTTGTAACTTTCTTTTTTAAACTTCGCAATGTACGACGAAACTAAAAAGCGACACGATATATATTGCATGCAATGTAGGATACAATGTAGTCGCCATTTGCGACAGTCGGTACACGGAAGAGGAGGGCCCAACTTCAAAGTACCCTTATCCCTTTGTTGGCACCACAGCTTCCCCCTTAGGAATTAAGGGATTTGCTTGTTACTACTTTAATGGTCTTAGGACGCTTGAGTTTTTAACTTGTATGGTTTCTAACCAATTTTATAGATTCAAAGTCAAAGTCAAAGTCAAACTATCTTTATTCAATTTAGGCTTTTACAAGCTCTTATGAAGGTCAAGGAATTAATCTACCACCGGTTCGGAAAAAATCCTCTACTGAGAAGAGCCGGCAAAAAACTCGGTGAGGTATCATTTTTTCAAATCAGTACACATATAAGTCAACAATGATGTCTACAGTTTTATACAAATCTAAGTATATACCACAGCAGGTACGCTCATCGAGACCCAGGGATCGCCAGTGCAGGTCACGATTTAAGCCAAACGTCCCTGTCCATGACGTAGTCTTTTACTGAGTAATATGCCCTAGAAATAAGAATTCGCTTTACAGTAGATTTGAACATTGTGTCTGTTTGTTCTATAATGTTTTTAGGTATTTTATTGTAAAAACGTGTACAATTTACTAGAAATGCTTTTTTAGTTTTAGCCAGTCTATAAGTTGGTACTTTAAGCTTTCCGGTATTTCTAGTAGCCTTTGGCATATCGATTTACCATAGGGTTACCGATTTGGCTGACTCGACCGCCATTGCCTTAGAGTGAGCACGGGTGTTTTTGTCCGAGTGATGTATAGTATTTATACAGAGTGTTACAAAACTACCCGTAAAGCCGAAAGGAGGTTAAATGGGGCCTTATAATGAGTCCATTCACAATATTTAAGAACCGTAGTAAGGCTGTATAACATACCCCAAAAAAAATTAAAAAAAATATTATTTTCACTAATGTGCAAACCCTATTTCAGTAAAATTAAAGAGTAAACTACGCAGAATGTACCTACATTTCTACCTAATTCGCGGAACGACAAAATTTTTAAAAGACCTAACATTTTTTGGAGCCAGTACTTGAATAGGTATAATGACATCCTTGTATTGAGGTAGAAAATATTTATGAATGAAGAATAGAAAAACTCTATTAAAGTAGACAATTATTAGCTAAAATATACGTAGATACGTAGGCCTTTCTGTTAAATAATTTGGTTCCCTGACATGACAGCTTACTAGGGCTGACAAAATTATTGGCTTTGATAATTAATTATATTTTTTACGGGGTATTTTGTAACACGTTGTATATTATGTCTATTTATCTATACTATAAGTATATCTCAGGTTATGTTATGATAAACAAGCTTCTACCCGCGACATTATCCGCATGTAATTCGGTTGTATAAAAGTACCTTATTGGTATTATTATGTAAATTAAGATACCTAGTCATTAAGTTTCATATGTATGCAATAACTATGACTATGGCTATGACTATGACTACCTTATGTCCTATTTCCAGGAGCTAAGGTACCTAACTATAAAAACATACCTATACCAAGTTTAATAAAATCCGTACAGCCGTTACGGAGCTAAGTGGTGACAAACATACGCACCATCTTGTTTGGTGTGTGTGTGTGTTTTCGCGTCAGTAAACGGGACACTGGCTCAGCATACTGCTGAAGTGTAAGACGCCTGCAGCGCTGACAGCCAGCACCGTCTGTGAGTCACGGAGCGCTATTTAAGAAAGTACCTTGTATTTGTAACGTAGTCACAAAATTTGGTACATAATTTTGAATACGAGCAAGAATTTAGTGTTAATAGTAGTAAAATGTCTGCATCGCTCGATCGTTGCTTCTCGCAAATTGAGCGTCGCCGTTGTCCACACTAGGAGACTTACTAATATTTAAAACTCTATACTAATATTATAAATTAGAAAGTTTGTTTGTTCTTTCATTCCGTTTTCCGAACGGTTCAACAGATTTCCATTAAAATTGGCACATGTAGCACTGTTATATAGAAATGGATATACGATCTTTATCTCGGCATCCCGGAAGCATTTTAAGGAATCTTGTAAGTACAAGGAAACCGATAAATGCATCTTCTCGGTAGATAGCGCTGTCAACGTAAGGCTTTGTACGCACTGTCCGGCTGGCTGCAGGATGCGGTTGCAATTGTGGCTAACCGGGTTCCCCTTCAATGGCGGGCAACCGCATACTAGCAACCGCAGGGCATCCGCGTTGTGCGCATAGCGACCGTCCGGTTAGCCACCAGTCGGGCCGTAGCGCTCCCAGCGACCGGAGCGGTTGGGCGGCAGCCGCACCGCAGTATATACAATTTTGGGGTTGCGGTTAACCGGACGGCCAGTCGCAGTGCGACTACCCGGACAATGCGTACATAGATTGTATGCGTGCGTACTTAATCAACGGTAAATTTTATAAATAATCAAAGTTTGTTTGTCTATCTTTCATGTTAAAATGGATTAACGGAATCGAACAGCTCCGGCACAGGGAGTGACATAGGTTACTTTTAATCCCCGAAAATGCACAGTTCCTATAGCAATAAATTGAAACCAAAACTGGAATAGAAAATAAAATGAAACAATATTTTATGATTAAAAATACATCAAGGTTATACAAGAGCCAATCTTAACGCAACAGTAAATAAAACCAAGTGAGCCCTAGTTCCCCTATAGTTAGTATTACCTATTAGCACAAATATAGGGGAAATAGGGATCAATTGGCAGGTATAGGTATATATATAGTTAAAATACCTCTAAAAACCGTAATCATACGACTTTTCATTAGACAGAAATGAAAACAGTAGGTCCAATTCAAAATGGTGTCTTCCTAATTTAAAATTTCCTTAACTTATAATAAGAAACGCTAAACTCTGTTTTGTATCGCACAAAGCTGTCTAAATAAAGTTTGACATTTTATTTTAAGTTAAGTGACTTTGAAATATAGCTAACACACTTTCGTATTGGTCCAAGTGTGCCAGTGTGTAAAGCTTCCCACTGAATCGATAGTGCAGCCATCTGCCGCGCGCTCAATGTTCATGCATAACTATACCAGGTACCGCACAACTTTGCTGAACTGTCGGGGCTCAAGTACAAGTTATTTCAATGAAGGAATTTTGTCAAACTAGTTTTTAGTCGGCAGTTAGTTTTCGTCAGCGTAGTTCGCTTGGTGTGCGTCGGGAACTATGCTATGAGAGTTTTGAAGTATATTTATATATTATAATCAGGGGGGTTAGCACGACATACCCGCGAGTCGTTTGTCGCCTAGTGCGTCAAATATGTAAGGGATGTACAGAGCGACAAATGACCCACGGGATCGGGGGACGGTCTTGCAACCTTCCATCCACCAGAGGAGCGGAGACTCCCACTTGGACTCAGGAGGTCCCAAGGAGACGCACCAACACAGAACAGAGCATGGAGATCTGATTACTGATACACCGGCATTGAGGCCTCCTGCTGAGCATGCTCAGCGACTGTTTCCCCACTCAGCTCACTCAGAATCCACAGCTTTTATTGTAAATATATGTACACATTTCTAATGTACAGTCACATTAGCCAATTACACACAACACACACACACACACACATAGAAATAAAGACATAAAATAAATAACAAACATAGCGTGTGTTAGACGTTACTCAGCTAACCAGTCAATCAAGACATACCATAAATAAAACTGGACAAGTGCGAGTTAAACTCGCGTGGAGAGGGTTCCGTTCCGTACATGATTATCTGCAATTTACTAGGTTACTTTAAATACCATAGACTTCTTATAGGTTTCCCTGTAATCTATAGGTAAAGAACTGTATTCTGTATTTTTTTCAAAATTCTAGCCCCAGTAGTTTCGGAAATAAGGGGGGATGGAATGGTCAATTTTCGCCTATTTTCCTAAATAACTTCCAAACTATTTTACTTAAAATTCAGAAAAAAATATATTTAAAGTCCTCACAATAAGCCCTTTCATTTGATATGTCACATAATATAGATTGCATAACTTTTTTTTTAATTTTCTGATATACCCCCCAAAAGTGGCCCCCGTGTTTAAATTTCATATATTTACGTCACGCGTTAGTGTTGCGGCCACCGACTTACATATGTGTACCAAATTTCAGCTCAATTGGTCCAGTAGTTTCGGAGCAAATTGGCTGTGACAGACGGACAGACAGACTCACGAGTGATCCTATAAGGGTTTCGTTTTTTCCTTTTGAGGTACGGAACCCTAATAAAATTGACTGGCTGTTATGTGGGTTAGTTGTTTACATTATGTTAAATCCCTGAACAAACAGACTTTGCATAGGTACACAAAAACGTATACAATTTGTATTCGGTACAAGCAAGGCGTCCGAGCGATATATTTGAAGAACTATTTGGAAATATAACCGCACCCGAATTTTGCAGTGAAATGTAACACAAACTAATTTCGTACAAATTGTATCTGTAAATTGTACCCGTTTTTGGGTACCTCCCCAATTAGAGTTCGAGTTTACTTTAGAATTGTGTTTTTAGCCAGCTAGTTGGACAGCGGTCAGGCCTTTGGTTAGGTTAAAATAAATAGGGCAAGGTTGCTTTTGTTATGATTGGTTTAAGTTTATGGTCCATTATTGAACGAATTAATTAAATTAATAAACGAATTTTTTTTTTAGTACCCTTTTTTAAAGTTTGATTATTTATTCATGAATAATTATTAAAAAAGAACAGTACCAGCTAACACTACAAAAAATAGATAAAAACTAAAACTAGGCTAAAATTACTTAAAATAAATTTAAAAAATCTGGTCCCCGCGGCAGGGTGCCCATCACGCAAGCTGCATTTCCACGCTGAATGGCTATGCTTAGCCTTTGTGCGAGGTAGCAGCCTGCGCGAGGGTCACCCGTGGCCTCCCTGAGACGCTTGCTGAGCTCCCTGAAGCAGCAATAAACGAAATTGTTTATTCTGCGAAAAATCACATACAGAAACATGGAATTCGTGTTAAGAGTCAATAATACGTACCTTATTTATGTAGGCATGCAAAAATGTAACCTTAAATTGCTTAAATCTTAATTCAGGATGACATAGTGACCTTATAAATAGATCGTCAATTTTTACCAGTAATATACTTGGGTGATGTTTTGCTTTGTTTAATTTAAGTATTTATAAATTATTTACAATATTTTTTTTACTAAAGCAGCGGGCGAAAACTACATACAGTTTATCTGCCGCTGTTTTCACTCAGTTATATTATACTTACTAATAAATAATATTTGGCCAAGTATTAAATTCTTAGGTTCTTAATTGGATGCAATCTAGGAAAATAACGATGCAAACCACGACATAAACTTTGCGGGTTTAATACATTAAATCGATGGGATAGAACTCAAGTATAAAATAATTAATTTTCGCCCGCATCCCCCTCCCCAAACCTCGTCCAACCATGAGTCTATGAGTTGTTATTGCTCATGACGTCACTTAATGGTAAAAAGTGTGCAAAGTCGTGACGTCACGCGGAACTTCAACGCACTATATCTTCGTTATTTTTTGTTTAATTGACAAAAGAAAAATTATACGTTCAATATTTGTTTATAATGCAAATGACGGATTAATAAGAGTTTTTAGGAAACATACGCCTTTTAATCAAAAAATCAAATCAAATAATATTTATTTCGGACTGTATCCATAGGTGTTAGTAACATTAATACTTATGAGATATTAGTGCTTACTCTACGACATATTATATTATATTAATGCATGTTACCCGTATTTTCCGGGCCCCTAAGCATATAGCCTTGTAATCAAGTACTTGGCTATTAATTAACTAATTTCATTCGCAGACTAACTGGACAGAACTCCAAGTTTGAGTAAATGTAAACACATTTGCATAATGACTTGAATATGCTAGTTCGGACCACCGTTATAGTATTAAAATTTATTACCACGATATCAGTAAGTAAATGAATTTATTATAAGTTCGTGTCACGTGTTTGAATTTATAATTTTAGAGGTATTAGTGAAATCCAAATTTGAAATGTCCTGTTGCTCAACTATCATTAAACCCCTTGCAGAGCTATTATGGTAGATTTTCAGAAACCTATGAACGAGGAGGACCTGTATAAAGTGTTATATTTTTCTGATTACACGATAATTGCGATTAATTAGGTGTGAATAAATAAATGCCATAAGCAAATAAAACCATGGCAAGGTAATTTTCAATTATGAAATTATGACAAACGAAATTCCGCCAAACACACCGTCGGGCAAACGAAAGAACGCCTAAAACGGCCAATAAAACGCCTGGCATCAAGAAAAATAAACCCAAGATATTGCTAATTTATCTTGTACGAACACAAATAATTCCATTGGAAACCCTTGTTTGAGCGTACAGGGAAACAAAAGAAGGTCGTCCATTTCCCGGGGCCAAGAAGGTGAAACATGATTTATAGCGGCGATTCTTGCCCGGACATTATTGTTGGCACCCATTTTCTGTTATAAATAAATGTTACTTTTTTGTTTAGGATACAAAGAACTGGTGATTTGTATATTTGTACTGTGGAGGGGGTTAAGCAAAGAAGTAGACATTCATGCAAATATAAGACATTTATTAATACGTCCTCTCGCTAGGAGCGTCCAGCTAAGGATTCCGGTTCGCTACAATAAATTCACATTTGACTAAATCTCATTTTGTCTTAGTTCCCAAAAGGCCTGAATTCCCAAATTTACGTATTTTCAATGTCATAATAACATTTACATATTACATCCGATATCCAAAATGTATAGTTGGCAAAATGAACAATAGTTTCAAATAGCGAATTATTAAGACTGAAGGTGGAAATGCATTAGTTTCATAATTACCAAAATTCAAAAATGCCTGTTTTAGGGTTCCGTACCTCAAAAGGAAAAAAGGAACCCTTATAGGATCACTCGTGTGTCTGTCTGTCTGTCCGTCTGTCACAGCCAATTTGCTCCGAAACTACTGGACCGATTGATTTGAAATTTGGTATACATATGTAAGTCAGTGACCGTAACACGGATGCGTAACGTAAATAAATTAATTTTAAACATGGAGGCCACTTTTGGGGGGTAAATTAGAAAATTAAAAAAAAAGTTACGCTAACTATATCATGTGACATATCAGATGAAATATTGTGAGGATCTTAAATATGTTTTTTTTGGAATTTTAAAATAAATGGTTTGGAAGTTATTTAGGAAAATAGGCGAAAATTGACCATTCCCCCCCCCCCTTATCTCCGAAACTAACGGGCCTAAAATTTTGAAAAAAATACAGAAAATAGTTCTTTACCTATAGATTACAGGAAAACCTATGAGAAGTCTATGGTATTTAAAGTAACATAGGAAATTTCGGATAATCATGTATGGAACGGAACCCTATCCACGCGGGTTTAATTCGCACATGCCCGGTTTTTTTGACAGGTCTAAAGATCAAAATGACACTGTCTCATAATACCTAAAATTTTAACTACGCAGTATTATTAGTGTAACGTTCTTTCCATAAATACTGAGTTATAGGTGTTTTGACAATGTGCCCTTTTGTGTGAAGTTAATTTGAGTTTTAGACGTTTTGGGAAATCGTGGTATTGAAAATTTATCAAAACACGATAAAGTCAAGTTTTAGACATTTCGGGAAATGGTAGAATTGAAAATTTATCAAAACGCGATAGAGTCTGTATGAATTATAGTCATATTAAGAATACGGTAATTTCAGAAGTAGGCGTAAGTCAAATAATCTGTTTTGGCATTGCGACATTCTAGGAATATGGTATTATGATTTTTGGTTGTAGCGAACAGGAATGTTCTAAACTGACGTTCTAGCTAGCCTGCTCTACAGTACCTATCTACATACAAAAATATTTTTTATTTCGTAATACTTATGTACTTCAATGTAAAGTCGAAATATATTTATTCAATTTAGGCTTTTACCAGCTCTTATGACGGTCAAGGAATGAATGAATCTAGGTTCGGAAATGGTGGTGGTGGTAGGTAACTGACTGCAGGTAAATATAATCAGTAATTTGTAAAATCAGATTAAGTATAATAAAAGTGTGATACACATCCTATACGCAAAAATACTTAATTAAATTTATTCAGCAATATTTTTGCGATGCTCAGCAAAACGTCAAGTGTGGTGGCACGTCGCCACCAAACACGCCACTGACCCACATTTTTAAAGATGTAAGTTACTTCTTAGTATATTTAAAATGCATCACAGTGCTTTAAGAACAAGTTTCAATATAAAATGTACTTAATATTTAACATAAGACTTTGCGCAACTGAGCCAACGATGTGCCGACGAAATTGGCTTCTGAAAAATGCTGCAAATGTCAAATATAACGGGAAACGTTTCTGAATGGTCGTCTTTTAGAACTATATAGTCTATTTCTTATATCGTAGCATTTCCAGACCGATTTATTCATATTTACAGCTCTTGTTTTCAAGTTTTTCCTCATAAAAGCCACTAAGTAGTCCTTAATCCTTTTTTACGACAACAATCTTATCAATTCGCTCAGCTTAGTATATAATTTAATGTTGTTCAGAAAAACTAAAAAAAAGCGCTTCTGTCAATAACGCAGTAAACAGTACAAAAGAACTTTTATTTTTATCTGATATAATTTAATTAGCTTAATAATATGACATTCTCTGTAATTCATCTAATAATAATTGTATATTTGTTATTTAACATTTGTGGCAATTGATTTGATTTGTTGTTCTTTTTATTATTATTATTTTTATTTTCCTATGCATAATTTAGTCTTATAATAATAATAATAATAATAAAACATTTATTTCGGATAACTATGATTATTATTATTGTAAATATAATTTAATTTCATTACATTATGCATTTAAAATTGACCTTAATGGACCATTACTGATTAATTTTATCATTGTCCATAATGTTTAATTTTTGTTAGTTATAATAATACAAACTATATATAATATAGGTTCATGTTTAGATGCTCTGAATGTACCTTTAAGACCATATATAAACAACATGATATGCAATAAACGAATATTAATATGAATATGAATTTCGGGAACTTCATCACCAAGGTAGGTTCCCCTTGTTTACGCATAATTTTTTATATCATAATTCTACATTGCATAATCAGTATAAGCATAATTGTACAGGCGCAGAAACTAATCTCGCATAATTGTATTTTGCATATTTCTGTCACGCATATCCTATTTAACCCGAATGTTTTTTTACGCATAATTTGCGAATTCCGAATAGTGCTAAGGCAGAAAATGACTTACGCATACATTAGTTACGCTGAAAGTTACTTTCGCATAATTTAGTTTCGCCGATTTAAAAACATGGTTAAAATAAATAAACATGATTATAAAATTATAGTTTATTTTTATTTAAACTTACTTAACCGGGTGTATATCGGGTGGTTAAAAATGTTTTGGCCGATTTTATTTTCGAAACATATTTGTTTTACCAACGTTTCGTCGAATGATTAAAATGTCGAAAATTGTTTGATCAAAATTGTTTTGCCTAATATAGTTTGATCTACAAATTGTTTACTTTAACATTTGTATGGAATAACGTTATTTTGACCTATTTAGCATAACATCTTGCCTACAAACAAGCAAGATTTTCTGGTCTGTTACAAAAAAAAGACCTATGCCTAATAAGTTTCGGACATTAAAAATTATGCCAAATAGATGGCACCCACCAAGGTAATTTATTGGACTCGTCAAAACAAACCAAATGAGCCCAAACCCGAGGGGTTTACTATTAGTCATTCAAGAGTTCCACTATCCACCACCTGGGTCCATGGTCTGATCAGCTCGATGGTACCAAATTATTGTATTATTATCCGAATTGCATTCACTTGAAAAATTTCAAATTGTTAAGACAATTACAATTAGGTTAAAATTTACCTCTAAAATTGAGCTAATAAAAGTTTTACTTACCATTTTTCTTGTTAGGGTTCCGTACCCGTACCCAATGGGTAAAACGGGACCCTATTACTAAGACTCTGTATCTCATGAACCGTGATAGTTAGACAGTTGAAATTTTCACAGATGATGTATTTCTGTTGCTGCTATAACAACAAATACTAAAAAACAGAATAAATGAAATATTTAATTGTGCTGCCATACAACAAACGTGATTTATTTGCTCGTTTTTGCTCTATATCGATGACGGCAACAGGTAGACGCTTGAAATATTTACAGATTATTTAATTAATATTATACACATTAAATCTGCATCTATCCCTGCCCACTGCCACTTCAACTTGCTAACCCGGCCCGGCTACACGGCGACCCGGCTTGCTAACAGATGGCCGATGGGGCTGAAAAGTTCTCGAATGGAGACCACGGACCGGTAAGCGCAGCGTAGGACGTCCACCCACAAGATGGACAGACGACCTAAAAGAGTCCGAAGGAAAACGCTGGATACAGGCCGCTTCCAACCGGCCCTTTTGGAAATCGACGGGGGAGGCCTTTGTCCAGCAGTGGATGTCCTACGGCTGAAATGATGATGATGATGACACATTAAATAAGATACATACATATTATCATGCCTGAAATCCTTATTGGGGTGGGCAGAGCCACAAAACTACTTGTGGCCACGTTCGATTAATTAGTCCTAAGATGGTATGCTGGACCGTATGGTGACAAGTGATCAGCCCATCGCCCATACAGATAGTCCACCATGTTGGAGAGGACCCGTCCCTTAGTCGACTTTTACGACATGCCAGGATGATAAGCATCTGCACGCATTCTATGCTATTTCTTCACTCCCAGTGCAGCCGAGGAGGGGACATTAAATAAACATAAAACAAATATTTAAGGGGGGCTCCCATACAACAAACGTGTTTTTTTTTTGCTTGATTATAGATAATGATACGGAACCCTTCGTGCGCGAGCCTGACTCGCACTTGTCCGGTTTTTCTTGTTTCTTCTTTTTTTAAATCATTCTGCCTTCAAGCACTAATTGGCAAACCCACCTCTTTACAGTTATTTTCAAGATCCTACAAACCGGTTTTGACCTAAGCAAATCCTATAATTGGCCCATCTTTGATCACCTCACTTGACCTTATAATACTTAACCTCAGTGTCACTTGACCTTACCTCACTTGACCAGCCCTACGACTTTTAAATTCCTCCTTATAATTCCATACTTTTCCTCACTCAAATTTCATATTATAATGAATGTCGCACTCAACGTCAGTTTAACGGCGTAATAAACAAAGTAGAGGTACTGTTAATACAAAGTGCTTTTAGCTTGGAAACGGAGTCACCTGCACGCAGGTGCTCATCCAGAATAAGCACAGACTATTTAGAAACAGATATTGTAAAAATATTTTCTTGAGCACCAACCTTAATAGCATTTAGTGTTGGCATTTGGTCGGGCCACACGGGTCTCGTTAGTTGGACAACGGTTAGATTTGGCCGTCGTTTTGAGATAAGGCTTGATAAGGCCCAACGTTGGTAAATGGATGGGCGTAATGATAATATTTTACTGCATTGGGCTGCATTTGTTATTTAATATCTAATAGGGCCATCGTTATATACAACGCAGAAATGCATACCATTTTAAACAACGGTAGCGGTATTTACAATGGCTCAACGTTGGTAATTGGTTGGGCGTAATGATAATCTTTTTGTTATATTGGTCCAATGTTAGTTTTATGTGGGCAAACTACTAACAATATTCCCTACTGTTGGCCAATATATGCCAACGGAAAATGCTAATAGGGAAGGTCTGAGAAAGCATCACTTTCTGCCCTCGCACTCTGATTGGTGAATTTTCAGAGCTTCTCTTCTCACTGGTTGCCTGGTGGACAGCCTTAAAATATATGTTTGAACTCTTAAATGATAGGTAGCAACTGTGTTTCAGGTGATTCAGCTATGCTATAACAGAGGCAAACATGAGCGATAATGTCCTTATACATTAAATTGAAAAGTTTAAAGAAGAACTGTCACCTTTATTATATTAAGGGCGTAAGAGTGCTCAGATATTTTTGTCCTTTGGCAAAGTATATATATTTATAACCTCAACTGTACGCACTTATACCTCACTCTTACGTACAACTGCATCCTTTTTAGCATTCGGTGAAAATGTAGCTTTATGTGCTTTATTTTTCAGATGTAATGGTAAAAGAAACGAAATATTTCGATAAACTCACATTACCTAGCATAACTTTCACAATTTGACATACATACATAATATCACGCCTGTTTCCCAAAGGGGTAGGCAGAGACCACGGATTTCCACCTGCTACAATCCTGACACACAACTTTCGCTTCGTCTACACTCATTAAGTTCTTCATGCACGCTCGCCGGTTCAGGGTACTCTTGACCTGGCCTTTCTTAAGAACGTCCTCGATCTGGTTATAGTACGTTCGCCTAGGTCTTCCCCTTCCAATCCTACCATGCACACTTGCCTTATAAATCTGTTTCGTTAGTCTTCTTTCGTTCATCCTCTCCACATGTCCAAACCATCTAAGCATACGTTTCTCAATTCTCACGACTACCATCTTCTTCCACACCACATCGTTCTCTTATCACGCTATTCCCTATCCTGTCACTCATAGAAACACCACTCATACTTCTCAAAGCTCGCATATCCACTGCATTGATTCTACTTTCATGTTTCTTCTGCCATACCCAACATCCACTTCCATACATCAGAGTCAGTGTCATTAGTGTTTCATAATTTTACTCGTATAATCCCTACTAATATTATAAACGCGAGGGTTTATTGTTTTGTCCTTTCACTTAGCAACAGAGCAACGGACCGACGTGATTTTATGCATAAATAGTTAGTTTAGAGAAATAGGCTACTTTTTTCTCGGAAATAACTGTTCTCGAAGGAACGGCAATAAATGAATCCCCTTAATGTTCAATTCTGTCAGCAACTATGATGCATGAGGAGTACGTACCTATTTCCACCTAAAGGACACTTTTAATATAGACTATAGATGGCAAACCAAAGGCACGCGTGCCATTGGTGGCACGCGACAATAGTACATTGTATATTGTGTAATAAGGGGATAACTAACGAGAGCCTGTTAGAAGCCCGACGCCGAAGGCGGAGGGCTTTTTAATGACTCGAGTTTGTTCTCCCCTTACTGCCCGTTTTACACACAATGTATTTCATCACATTTGTGAGGAAATGAAATGAAATTAGACAAAACAAATTAAATTATTTATTTTATTCCCGTTGTACACCGTGAATTACCATCAGGTGGGTAGAATAAACTATATGTCGCGTCGGTTGCACGCTACTTCTATAAGAAAACGAACCCCGCCGGAGGCGGCGCGCACACCTCGCCGTCATCGGGACTTATAAACCATACCAAATCCATAACTCGCGTGGGAGGTAAATCGTCTATAGCTGCTCTATACGCCTGCGTATAATAACACCCTTTACGAGCAAGTGTGGTGAAAAATATTTTGCACAAAATGGCATGTTGACCCTTCCTTCATAAAGACTGTAGATCTGTACTGTTAGGAAGCGCTGTTGGTTGCTAGAGCGAACGTATTAGGAGACGAGCGTCAGGTGTATAAGAGTAACGATAAAAAAGTTCTAGAAAAACTTTCCAAAAGTAATTATCGTTGTCCTTGGATTTTTTTCAAACTTTGAAGTTTTTTTAAAGAGGGCTTGTGACTAATTAGCGCAGGTTTCGGCAAACCGCGCCTCGCGAGCCGCATGCGGTTCTTTGAAGGGTACCACTCAATAAAATTTTAGGCGCGATTGTGGTGATATATAATATTTTGTAAATAGCGCGTGCCAAATAATTGTCTCTATTTCGAACCCAAACACAGCGCAACCACTATGCAGCCTGTACAGACTTGCCGCAGGCATAGTATAAAGAGGGGGGAAGTAGGTTAGTAAGGTTTAGTAAGGGGAAACGGGGCGAGATTTTGTCAAAGTGTGCGCGCGGCGACGCATAGATACTTTGGCGCACACATACAAGCCGCGCGCGGTGCGTTTGTATGAAGATAACTTACTTCCTCCTCTTTATACTTGCCGCAGGCACTAATTTTTACGAAAGCGATTGCTATCTCAGCCTTTTAACCCGAAAGAAAAGTAGGTCTTGTAGAGATTAGCCCGCGGTTTCTTCTAGAAAATTTTCTTCCCTGAAGAGCTGGGGCCCGTTTTACCTGAAACAGAACTGCGGCTCTATGAGCTTCCGAAAAATCGATATTTATCTGGCATCAGGCTTTCTTTCTAAAACATTTGCCGACCCCTGGATTAGCACAAAATAAATAAAGCCAACAGTAAAGATAAAGTGGAAATATTGGAGAGAAAAAAGCTCAAGAATACCAAAAGCTAGTAAAAAAGCGACTGCATTACCTCAAAAATAATAGAAATAATAAATTGAGACCACTAGATCTGAGACCTTGATCTGAGATTTCTCATCTCGATCTTACGCATTACGCGTCCTGCGGAAAAGTGGGATGAGAAATCTCGCTTACGAATCGCGACAACATCACTTAGCGTACCCGAATAGAGGCGCTGGGAGCACTACTTCGAAACTGGAGCAGGTATAAGAGCGTCAATTCTTCACTTAATATTATGTTCCTGTAGGTTATGTCACGTTTTCCCTATGGCATTTAGTGTATATTTGACGACGCTATCGACTGCGCTCCAGACTTTCCGCGCAAGCTCGGGTGACAGGCAACAATGATTGCTCTACTTTAAAAAAAATACTGGTTTCCTAATCCTTGCTAGGTTGTTTTCACGTTTTAAATAGAGAGAATTTGTCAATCCAAAGAATCTTGGCAATGAAACAGTTAATTTTTTTGAGTTCCCTGTTCGTAACGAGTTCGCTACTATGTGGGAACATACTGCCATTAGCTAGGTACGAGCGCTTCAATAAAACTGGCCCTATATTCAAAATTGGATTCAAGTCGGGTCTCGTAGTAAAATTATTGGATCAAATATCAGCAAATTAATAAAAAATTACATTACTGATCTGCCTTTTGTCTATCAGACCTATAGAAGACCCAGCCTAAGTGATAGAAACCGATCATGAATATAGTAAGGATATGTCATTTCGTTTTGTCTCTTTCTTTTCAATGTTATAAACAGACAAGACAAAGTGATATGACATACTTTATCGCGAGCCAATGTCGAAGAGAGGCCTAGTTATATTTTTTTGGTGAACATATTCATTGTCAACTGTTTCGTAGCATTGTGTGCACAATATTTGTTAATTAAAAAGCTCTATTTATTACTTCAAACGAAAATCTCCCTAAGAAAGATACATTTTTTATCTATAGCGTTTGTGCTAAACGTTTAAATATACATCTTCTTTAACCTTTTGACCGCCACAGTCGGCTGCAGCCGTCAGCGAATACAGGGTAAAAAAGGCCTTCATTACCTTGACTTAAAGCTGAAATTCTTGTTACTTCTCAGACATGCTTGGCGGACAAAAGGTTAATAAAAAATGTCTAATTCAATTACACGCATATACCTATTCTTAGTAGCTAGGTCTAAATGTATAAAAATCGTCATTTATCTTAGCAAGTAATTTTCTCCTTTTTAACGTTTTATTATTTCGTAAAATAATAGGTAGAGCCTGCATCCTATCAAAGCAGAGGTGTGAGTCGACTTGAATCCACCGATGAATTTATTCAGGCGAACACCTCGGGCCACGGTATCTCTTAATGCATGATGTGCACTTTGTGCACTATAAAATATATTACTTTATTTTATAAGGTTCAATGTTAGTTATAGTTCATTGTGCATCTAGGGCCGTAAGAAGGGGATAACTAACGAGAGTCTGTTAGAAGCCCGACGCCGATAGGCGAGGGCTTTTATGAATCGAGTTTGTTATCCCCTTACTGCCCGTGATACACACAATGTTTTTCATCACATTTGCGAGGAAATAAAATAAAAATTAGATAAAGAATTAGTAGTTTATGCAACGGTTGCATAATGATAGGCCTTAAAACACTAGTGCGGTTTTCATGAAACGAGCCGATAGGCGAGTTTCATAATAAGATCGCACGTGTGTTTTAAGGCCAAATTATGCAGAGTTGCATACATAACTTTATCTACACACATATTATAAATCCTCCATGATGGGTTCAGAAATAATATTTTCTGGCAACAAGTTATTTGTTGCAATCGTGGCTGCATATTTCCGATATCCGGCGCATTTTCACATCACACACACTCCGAGAAGACTACTTACTATTCATATTTTCAACTAAAATGTAAATTACAAACAACTTTTTTTATTCAATTCAAAAACAATTCTACTTTCGTTCAGCAAAACGCCAACATGGCGATCTTCCGTCAAGACCATTTTTTTTAAAATCATAGACAAACGGATGAAGTCTCTATTCTCACGTCACTCGAGATCAAATATTGTGCAGTTTATATTAAAAAAACATACTGAATTGACGTTTCGTATCAATAACTGTTTTAATATCTATGGATACTAGAATAGAGACCACTTGAGTTTTGACAGCTGTTCCAAATTTAATCTAAAGAGATTAAATTTGGAACAGCTGTCAAAACTCAAGTGGTCTCTATTCTAGTATCCACTTCTTTATCGTTTTTAGTAAAGAAAAGTCTTTACTAAAAACGATAAAGAAGTCATGTTATTTCTTTATCGCAGCACTGGTTTTTCCTAATTGGTTGTCAAAATGGTGGTCATTTCCTAAGGTTTTTGATTAACCAATGGAGGTTTTATGATATGGGTGTAGATAATAGTAGTTTATGCAACGGTTGCATAATGATAGGCCTGAAAACACTAGTGCGGTTTTATGAAACGAGCTTTTAGCGAGTTTCATAATAAGATCGCACGTGTGTTTTAAGGCCAAATTATGCAGAGTTGCATACATAACTTTATCTACACACATATTATAAATCCTCCATGATGGGTTCAGAAACAATATTTTCTGGCAACAAGTTATTTGTTGCAATCGTGGCTGCATATTTCCGATATCCGGCGCATTTTCACATCACACACACTCCGAGAAAACTACTTACTATTCATATTTTCAACTAAAATGTAAATTACAAATAACTTTTTCTATTCAATTCAACAAAATTCTACTTTCGTTCAGCAAAACGCCAACATAATGGCGGCCGTCCGTCAAGACCATTTTTTTTTTAAATCATAGACAATCGGATGAAGTCTCTATACTCACGTCACTCGAGATCAAATATTGTGCAGTTTATATTAAAAAAACATACTGAATTGACGTTTCGTATCCATAACTGTTTTAATATCTATGGATACTAGAATAGAGACCCACTTGAGTTTTGACAGCTGTTCCAAATTTTATCTCATTTCTTTACTAAAAACGATAAAGAAGTCATGTTATTTCTTTATCGCAGCACTGGTTTTTCCTAATTGGTTGTCAAAATGGTGGTAATTTCCTACGGTTTTTGATTAACCAATAGAGGTTTTATGATATGGGTGTAGATAAATGTTATTTTCTATTTTCACTTCGAATTTTGGACTGAGCGAGCGAAGCGTCTCCGAAACGGAGAGCTTGGGCGAAAATGCTTTCGTATCTCCGGTATCTGTCCGGCTGTTCATTTGTTCTCCTCTACAGGTCGCATTTCTGAACCGATTCTCGTGAAATTTTGCGAACAGGCTGGATAATTATATAGATTTTTTCTCGATTCCTTTTTGAGTGAAATGCTATTTGAGCAAATTGTATGCGATTCATTCCTACATGATTATAAATTTCGGTTTACTGTCATTAGGTACAAATTTAAAATCGTCCACGTGAAATAACCATTCTGAATTTTGGACAAAAGTAATAGTATTCAAAGTGAATTTAGCTAAAATGTAATTATGCTGAAAAGTATTTATAGCGAAATTTATTTTCGTTGTAAATTAATTAATTAATTAACGAATAATGGACGTGGACGTTCAAGTGGACGATTTTCCATTTGTACCTAATGACAGTAAACCTAAAATTCTGTGAATAGGGTTATTGGATATGAAAATCGATAAAATAATTGTCGTTAAAATGACGGATTTCTGCCCTAAACCCTGCGTCACCTGACCACTAGTCAAAAAGCATTCTAAATTTTAAGTTTCGTATCAAATACGTCGATTCCCAGACGTCCATAACCGCGGAACTGACATAACATTATACAGTCCCAACCTATCCACTTCTGCGGAATAAAAATGTAAATACCAAAATGTACGAAACTCGCAAATGGATCCCTTATGAATTATTAAAACGCAATGAAAGGGCAGCTTATTATTTGAGAAGCACTTTAGATATAAAACGCTGTGATTCTCGAAAATCTTATAATCACGGTAATGCATAAACCGAAATGTTTGATGTGTAATACTAATAATAAATATGATCCGTTGAAAATGAATGTTGGTAACGGAACGGTTCAACCTATGTTGTCCACTACGTAGGCTTGATATAAACTTAGAAAAGTCTACTGAACTTTATGAATAAATGATATTCTTTCTTTCTTTTCTTTCCTGCTGCCCTAGCACGTCAGACACGAGGATAAGTTAAACCCGTGTCTCTCTGACTATCTCTTTCGTCAGTACTAGTGTAAGAGAGACGCACTTAAAGATAAGACGGTTTAACTTACCCTTGTGTCAACCTTGCTATGGCCACCGCCGTCTATGGACATTTTCAACACCGGAGACGCTGTCAATGCGTTGCCGGTCTCAAGATATTTCATGTTGAGCGTTTTTATCCTTAAGTGGTCCCGCTGTTGTTAAAACTGTTTTGGCACAGGTATCCGAGAGATAACTGAAAATAGCAAGCACTCCTATTGTTACTCTGAGGCCCAAAAAACCTTTTATTAGGCTCATTTTCATTACAATTTCAAGTATCTTTGTATGATAATACAGGACGTTTAAAAATAAGGTAGCGTTACCATGGAACAGATAGTATATAATATCACTCACTCACTGACCGACTAATCACAAAAGACTTTGTTTAAAATTCGATAGGGAAGTGTCGCAGTAAGTGTCGTGTAAGCAGTCAACGCGAGCGCATCGATTTTGTCGCCCTGCAAATAAAATCAAAAAAATAGGCGCACGTGAAAACGGGCGTGCAAAGAGTCAAATTACTTGGCTTGAAGGGTGATGTGAAAAAGAGAAACAAAAAAATTGGAAAAGACCTCGAACCGTCCACAGCGCTTCCTCTACCATTTTTACACAGTGCTGCAATTCAAGATCCTGAATCCTTATCTCATCTGAAGGATTAAAAACTTGCGCACAACCACGACAAAGTTGAGGGAAGTTTTCAATCCGGAGCTAAGAAAGGATTTAAAAAGCCGGTGGAAATGGACGCGGCGGATAGCCATTTTTATTTGAGCAAAATTTTTTTGAACGTTGTAAAGGGGAGGTCGACAAAAAGAAAAAATTGTCCCAAGAAACACAAATAATTGTGCCAAGAAACACAAAAAAAGGCAGAACGTAACAAAAACACAGAAAAGAAACGTTAAAAGAATACACTAGCTGCCTTCTTTTCTCCTCCCCTAGAGGCCAGGCTCCCTTAAGGAACTTCCCTCTACCCAAGTAAATTCAGCAATATTGACTCACGCAATACAAACATTTCGCAATCTTGTCATCTGCAAAATATCTTTAAATGGTTAAACTGGGACGCGCCGATGGTATGGATACAAGTGAAAGGGCATCATGGCCTAACCAAACCAAAATCCCAGATCTCAGTAACGCACATAAAAAGCTACTTATTAGGTAGGTTCGTTTTAGGGTGTAGCCATCCGCTAAAAAGGGAAAATGAAAATGAAAATATTTATTTTGCAAGTAGGCCACATGGGCTCTTTCACATGTCTGAATCTACCAGCGCTTCGAAAGGTGATATCTGCTGAGAAAAAATAGGTTTTAGTCAAATTATAACAATATAATAATGAGTACAATGGCGAATTTATCAATAAAGGAATAAAATTATAGATAAGGAAGACAAAAAATAATTAAATGAATGAAAAATATTGAATCCGTGAGTCACAAACGGTGCTGGCTGAAAATCAGCGCTGTAGGTGTCTTACACCTCAGCATTATGCTGAGCCAGTGTCCCATTCACAGCCGCGAGGACACACACACCACCATTTTGTTTTTATTGTTTAAATTTTTATTTATGTTACTCTGTGTGTCTTCTGTGTTAGTGAATAAATGTTTATTTCTTTCTTTCTTTCTTTTGAATCACGTATTTACATTACAGGATAGGATTTTTATTCGTAATATTTAAAATGAAAATATTTATTTGGCAAGTAGGCCACACGGGCTCTTTCACATGTCTGCATCTACCAGCGCTTCGAAAGGTGACATCTGCTGAGAAGGAGCTCCGTAAGAAACACAGCATTACCTTTCATCTAGCTAGTCTTTTTTCAACAGTAACATTAGTTTCAACTAAAACTAACACATAATAATTATAGTTCACAGAAACTAAAAAAAACACGCTTTTGTCAGTAACGCGCTAAAAAGTACCTTCAAAAGCCACTTATCAGCAAGGTATAATGTGTTGGACTCGTTAAAACAAACCAAATGAGCCCAAACTCTAGGGGTTTACTCATTGAAGAGTTCCACTATACACTTCCAGGCTCCACGGTCAGATCAGCTCGATGGTACCAAATTACTGTATTTTCATCCGAATCGCATGAACTTGGACAATTTCAAATCGTCACGACATTCAGAAGTAGGTTAAAATTGACTCCTAAGATTTTATAACATTGTTTGATAGTTACTTGGTCACCAGTCAAGCTAATAAAAACATGTTTAAAAGTGCAATAAACGAACCTAATGAAAAAAAAAAAACAATTATAATAAATAATACTAGAAATATTGAATTACTTTGCTACTCCGCGAAAACAGTAGGGTAAAATCGTGCAAATAGCGGCGCTTGTGTTGAATATATATATATGTTTTCATCACTCTTGCTCGGAAAGGGTGTTATTAAACGCAGGCGTATAGAGCAGCTATAGCTGATTTAACTCCTCTATGGGCCCCACCGTCAGCGGGAGTTATAAACCATACAAAATCCATAACTCCCTAGGGCGTTATAGATTTTGTATGGTTTCGAACTCCCGCGGGCAGTGCGTGCCCCAGGTCGGTGGAGCCGCGCGCGAGCCGCAGCCGGCGGGGCCGTGCGGGTGCCGCAGCCGGCGGAGCCGCCCCGCGCTGATCGCCATGTATACAGTTTGTTCTACCCACCTGATGGTAATTCACGGTGTACAATGGGAATAAAATAAATATATGCATACTTTTTGTCTAATTTTTATTTAATTTCCTCGCAAATGTAATGAAAAACATTGTGTGTATCACGGGCAGTAAGGGGATAACAAACTCGAGTCAATAAAAGCCCTCGCCTATGGCATCGGGCTTCTAACAGACTCTCGTTAGTTATCCCCTTCTTACGGCCCTAGATACACAATGTAACTATTGTCCATGCAATTGTCCGACCTTCCCTCCGCATGTATAATAAAATAAGCAACATAAACGCAGCTACCACCACCACCACCACCACCAAAAATACGCTCGACACGTGTTTCGCCTCTCTACGAGGCAGTGGCGAAGCGTCAAATATTACCTAAGGGAAGCCGGAAAAATTATAACCGTACTTGCCAGTCTGACGTTTAGTTAGAATAACACGGACTTCATTGACAGCTAGCTGTAGCTTTCGAGCTTGGTAAAGCCGTCAGGAATCGGCTTGTAGGCAAGCTTCGCCACTGCTACGAGGCATCCTCAGCAGAAGTTGATAGTCCGACGCTCGGTCGAAGAATGAAATTGATTCTTGATTCTTCGACCGAGCGTCGGACTACCCGCTATTTGCACGATTTAACCCAACTGTTTTCGCGGAATAGCAAAGTAATTCAATATTTCTAGTATAATATGGATTTCCGCAAAGTAACGCCTGAATCTATTAACTATATAATAAATAACTAATAAAGGAGATGCATAGTCTCCCTTGTATTAGTAAAGTAGTAGTAGTGCTCTCTATGTATAGGTACTATATTTTATAGTTTTTCATATTCGTTGATTATTCAACAAATGATTTTATTTTAATTTTATTAATCTTAGTTATCATTTATTGTTTTAATAACCTTGTAATGTTTCTATTTAATTTTATTTGGGTTTTTATATATGATGTAAAACAAAAATTTACATGAAAAGATGATTTTCTGCTGAGTTTCTTGCGGCGCTTCTCAGTAATGATAGTCCTGTTTAAAGCGCTGGTAGATTCAACTCATTGTACTTTATACATATGTGACAAGTAGAAGAGCTCACAGGTGGCCAATTTGCTGAATAAATTATTTGAATTAGAATTAAGTAAGAATTAATCAGATTAAAACTTTCATGTGACATTACTAAAACAAGCGCCTCTATTCGGGAACGCTAAGTGATTCTGTAGCGACTCGTTAGCCAGATTTCTCATCTCGCTCTTACGCATTACGCGTCGTGCGGAAGAGTGAGATGAGGAATCTGGCTTACGAGTTGCTACAGAATCACTTAGCATTCCCGAATAGAGGCGTAGAAATAAGCACGGCTTTACTCACGATTTATTGTCAGAAACAGTCCGACATGTTTCGGACTCATATGGAGTCCTTCTTCAGGGGTTGAGTACGGTCGCGCTCACTGCAACCCACGCACTGCCGCCTTTCTGACAATAAATCGTGAGTAAAGCCGTGCTTATTTCTAGTCTTAAGTAAGAATTATTGATTACTTCCACTTAAATCAAAATATTCCGATATCCGTGCTAATGGCGCTACAGATTGCCGGCTGCACAAGCCCGATAAGCGATTAGTTGGTAATGGTTCGATAAATTTATCTTCTGGGCCTCAATTCGGTACTGCTAGATGATTTACTATATCGTAACCATTTTCAAATAGTCGTGGTTTTGGCTTTTTATCTACACTAACATTATAAAGAGGTAAAATTTGTTTATGTGTTTGTTTGTAGGGGATAAACTCTGGAATTACTGAACCGATTCTTAAAATTATTTCACTAATAGAAAGCTACACTATTCTTGAGTAATAAAGGATATTTTGTATAGCACCAAGATGTCAAAATCGTGTTTGACATTTCTTATTTTAAAATGTAGAAATTAGTAAACATACTTTCGAATTGGGAATAATATATGCATGAAAATTAAAATGAAATTTAAATTATTATATTATGAAAAAAATATAAATAAATGCATGGAAAAGAAAAAAGAAGATCATTTTAACTCATTCTTTTCTTTAAATTAAGGGTCAAAATAAGTGAAAAATTAATATTCTCTTTTAATTCTGAATTACTAGGTTTTGACATCCTACCAAATTTATGTCATTTATTATTCGTACGATATTGGCCTAAAAACATTATTTTCGGAAATAATTTCAAATTTCGTTTAAACGCTATATATTTTGTATACCTCGCCCAATGTAAAAAGAACGCTGACGGCCATACAAAATGTATGACCGTCAGCGCTCTTTTTATCTACTTTGGTTGAGGTATACACTCTAACATCACTGTGACATCATAGTTCAGGGCGTCTATTTGGGAATGTCTAAGGGATACGGCAGCGACCCGCGAGCGAGACTCGCATCTCGCTCTTACGCATCACGCGTCGTGAGGAAGAGTGGGATGAGAAATCTCGCTCGCGAGTCACTACAACATCACTTACCGTTCCCGAATAGAGGCGCAGGTCCATTTTGTATGGAGTGTTTTTGCTAGTGGTATGAACAATGACTTTTCATAGCTTCGTACCTATCTCAAAAAATAAACAACACAATAATGTTTTGCGTTCACAGTTTGATTTCTATTACTCAGTACTTTCCAATAGGAAAAAAAAACACGCAAGTTCCCTATTGGCCGATTGATTAAAACTATACGGAAAGTAAATAGATATTTATTATTCCTTGCACAACAATTGGCAATTCTCCCTAAATAATATTCTTTCAAGGTCAGGTTACTGTTCTAATAAAAGCTTAGGCAGCACACAAGCTGTATAAGAAGCTTATATAGCCCATTTAACGCTCCGACTAGAGTTATAATAGCTGTATAAGCCCTTGTTGGCTGCTTGGGAGAACTGAGTTTTAAAAGAATCTATTATAAGATAGGTAATCCTAAAAATAGGCATGATAACTCCTAAAGCTAGCAAATGGAAAACTGTATGGAATTTTTGCTTGTTCAATTTATTTCTTCCGTTGAAGTTGGTAAGGCTTTATGGACTGAGTTTTATTTTGTTTTTAAGTAATTACGCCCTTGCCGAGAAAAGCTGCGGTTCTAAATTATTGAAAAAGTATTTTTCGTACCTTATTATTTCCACGTGGTGACGTTCAGCGCTGGATAAAAGTCTTCCCTATAGGGGTCCATATTGACTTAATTATATTCCCGCTAAAACGATTTACCTTCCAGATTAGTTATAAAATAACTTATTCAAGTATTTCTAAAATAATTTGTACATAGTTAACGTACGATAAAGATTTTGCAAGTTCTAACAATTATTTTAATAATTAAGTGTAGTTTATTTATTAGCACAATTAATTCAGAAAAGTATGCAAAATGGTTGAAATAAAAATTCTGGCATAACAACGTTTAGTATGTACAAATTATTTGACAAATCCTCATTTATTTTATGACAGCGTTGTGATGTTGATATATTATGTCAGCCCCTCTTAGAATATATTATGCCTCGAGCAATTACTTTTAAATAAGTACTCTATGTGTGCCTTTTTGTTTCATATTCAAGTTTAAGCTTGCACAATAAGTGACGTTTTCTGCTGAAGAATTATGTAATTTAACATATATTATTTCCATATAAACACGAAATAATTTTGTTCATTCAATAGGACTACCCACGGACTATCACATCATGCTTGTAAAAACATTACTCTAATAAAATAGCAGCCAAGTTAATAAAGCCAAGTGCGTCGCAAAGTCGAAAAAAATCCCACGTTTGAGATGTATTCAGAGGGTATAAAAATGTAAATTCCCTCCGTGTCTCTGAAACTGTGGTATCCGCTTCAACGCTTATGGTAAATATTTTATTCTTTTGATCGCATTTGAATAAATTGCCAACCGAAATAACTGTACGGTAAGCTTTCTATATCGTGGTAATGCAATAGTAAATTGTTCAACGAGGGATTAAAACAAGCCATTCCACACGAGATAGGTATAGCGCGCGCGATCCTAAGCGATAGCGTAGGTTATGAATCGAGTGAAAATATTTAACTTCCAAGTTAAACACTCCACTTTTCACTTAGAGTGCGATAAAACAAAAAAAAAACACGAGCTTTCAAACTTACAATACATAATACAATGGATATTCTACTAGAGTGGTTAATAGACGACGACGACGCGGATAGCCTAGTTGGTAGTGACCCTGCCTTCGACGCAAGCGTCCCGGGTTCGATCCCCGGTAAGGGCAAATATTTATGTGATGAGCTATGTTTGTTCCTGAGTCTTGGATGTTTCCTATGTATTTAAGTATTTATTTCTCTATATATAAGTATTTATATCGTCACAAGCCTTTAGAGCTTACTTAGAGCTTAGAGACTGGATCGATTTGTGTAAAGATTGTCCCCTGATTTTATTTATTTATTTATTTATTATAGATTTTTATTTAGGTTCTCCTCCTTTTAGCCAAATACAAGGGACATTTTAGATTTCTTATCATGTAGACGTTAGTCGAAACGAATTGATTATGTATTTCATTATACAAGTTTTTATTAAAGTTCTACGAGACCTGTTTATAAATTGCACACGACTCGACTTTCCAGCTCCTATTTCGCAAGAAAATAAAAAAGTAATTTTCTTTGTTTATTATCAACACAAGAGTTTAAAATTAAGCTACTAATGGCCGAATTCAGAAACGCCACTTAAGCATTTGACTAGATATTAAGTAGTAGACCCTCAACTAGTCGTCAACCTATACAGAAACGTCACTGAAACGTCACTTTAATTAAAGCTCAATTTGAGTGGCCTTTCTGAATTCGGCCATGTCTCAGATTTCTTGACATCTTATTTAAAATTTTAAAGTATTTCATAAATTAAATTATAACAACCGGCTTTGTCATTGTAATTTTAATTACATTTTATTTGTTATCATTAGTTTTTTGTTTTTATAATTTCGTCTTTTTAAACGCCAGCTGCCAAATCATACCATAGTATAAAGAGAAGGCAAGTAGGTTATCTTCATACAAACGCACCGCGCGCGCCGCACGCACACTTAAACAAAATCTCGACCCGTTTCCCCTTACTAAGCGGGTCGAGATTTGTTTAAGTGTGCGTGCGACGACGCATAGATACTTTGGCGCACACATGCAAGCCGCGCGCGTTTGTATGAAGATAACCTACTTCCCTTCTCTTTATACTATGATCATACTGTCATTATTTCTTTTTCCACCACTGGTAATCAGTATTACCTGTGATTAACAAATAAAACGCTTTGACATTGATCCATCCATCGATGAGCATCCAAAACTGGTGTCTAGTGTATTACGGATCACATTAATTTTGTAGACTGTTGATGGTTATTTTTTGATTTTCGGGAAGAAGAAAAAGATGAAGTACTTTAGTCCGTCCACGCAAAGCTGTAATGCACGCGACCCGCGATCACTTTGTAAGGTTAAATAATCTCGCGACCCCCCCCATGATGGTATTATTAATACTATGTCACTGGTTTCAATTCAACGACAAGGAATTTAATAACCTGGCTTGCGAACGCGACCCCATGAGCAAGGATTGGCGACCCGCATCGTGGTCACGACCCACATGTCGAAAATACTGCTGTAATGACACACGTTTAGAGTATGAGTAGTGAAACATTTCCTTCTTGATCAGAATATCTAACTTGCAATTCGTCTACGAAGCAAAATGACTAAAAAGAATGTCTGTGTGGCAAAATAACTAGGCAGTAAATTGTCTAAAGATCGAAATGTCTGCCAAGCAAAATGCCTAAATTGCAATAATACCTAAGCAGCAAATTGTTTAAAGATAGTGTAATGTTGTAATGTATAATGTAGTAATATTCACTAGCATTATTATATTTTTAGTCATGTTGCCTGGTAGGCATTTTGCTTCTTAGTCAATATACAATGAAGTTCAAGTTCTGCATCGTCATATTGCCTGGTAGGCATTTTGCTTCTTAGTCAATATACAATGAAGTTCAAGTGCTGCATAGTCATAGTGCCTGGTAGGCATTTTGATTCTTAGTCAATATACAATGAAGTTCAAGTGCTGCATAGTCATATTGCCTGGTAGGCATTTTGCTTCTTAGTCAATATAAGCTTTAGGCTAAACACGTAGACGTTTTGATTTTTAGTACCATACCTAGATTTTTAGTACCTTTCATGGTGTTTAGACAGCATGATCAAAAAGGAAAAAATCTCTCTTACGGACTGTCATGAGTAGGCATGAAAGCTTTTATCAGTGAAGAAAACCGAACCCTGGTTTTTATTTGACGCCTGACAAGGACGTGGATAAAGTATCAAAGGAAAAGTTTGGAATCGTTTGTGTGTTCCACAAAGGGATTAGAGTGATGTAATTTGATCGAAGGGCAAAGTTTGAATTTATTTATTGGTATTTTGCTGAGTTTATGTAAAGTTAACTCCTTTGCTAAGCCCTTTTTGTTGAGTGAAAGGAATGTTAATCAAAGGCTTTAGCGTGTATTTAATTTACAGATGAATTAAGCAGTGTTATGTTGGCACCACTTTTCGTGGCAGTGTATCGACAGCGTATCGACTGTGGAAATTTCAAATGTCGTAAGGGACATTTTGACATTTCGCCAAAATGTCCCTTATTTCAAATGTCGTAATGGTTATTTTGACATTTCCTCAGAATGTCATTTGTTACTATAATATAGTCAAGTAGCCAATTATTGCCACTTTATTGCCAAAACTGCGAATGCGTCGTTGTTAACGTTTGACGGTCACATTCGCGTTTTTGAAACTTCGTACAATTAGCGCTTTGTTAGTTTTTTGCGTTATAATATCGCTTGACGGAAAAATATATATCGTTGAACTTAACATTTCACATTATAAGTCGTGTTAGTTAAGAAGTACTTTTTTTTTTTACGTCACATTGCTAATATGAATAAAAAAGTACTTGCACTTCATATACCTACTTGCGGAAAGATTACAAAAACAGCAAACAGGCAACATTTTCTACATAGCGTAACTAACGAATAGGTAAACCGTTCGATTAGCGAAGCTGACAAAAATTTAACTAGCGCATCGCAATACTGGCAATTTCACGAAACTGACATCCTAAGAAACTAGCGAAGGAGGAAACTGAAGAATCGGGAAAATGCCTAACTAGCGAACTACCGCAACTGTCTAATTAGCAAACTGGTGAACTAGTGAAATTGACGAGTAAGGAAACCGACCAGTGCTACGCTAACTCCACAAAAAACCGGACAAGTGCGAGTTAAACTCGCGTGGAGAGGGTTCCGTTCCGTACATGATTATCTGCAATTTACTAGGTTAATTTAAATACCATAGACTTCTTATCGGTTTTCCTGTAATTTATAGGTAAAGAACTAATTTCTGTATTTTTTTCAAAATTTTAGCCCAAGTAGTTTCGGAAATAATGGGGGGGGCTATGGTCAATTTTCGCCTATTTCCCTAAATAACTACCAAACTATTTAACTTAAAATTCAGAAAAAAATATATTTAAAGTCCTCACAATAAGCCCTTTCATTTAATATGTCACAAAATATAGATTACATAACTTTTTTTTTTAATTTTCTGATTTACCCCCCAAAAGTGGCCCCCATGTTTAAAATTCATATATTTACGTCACGCGTCCGTGTTGCGGTCACCGACTTACAAATGTGTACCAAATTTCAGCTCAATCGGTCCAGTAGTTTCGGAGCAAATTGGCTGTGACAGACGGACAGACAGACAGATAGACAGACAGACGCACGAGTGATCCTATAAGGGTTTCGTTTTTTCCTTTTGAGGTACGGAACCCTAAAAGGGCTAATATAGCACTTTTTTTCCTCTTGAGGTACGGAACCCTAAAAACAGTACTTTATTAGTGTTCTTTGAATTGCTCCTGCATCGTTTAACGAGCAACCGGGCATAATGAGACACTTTTCCTCCGGGAAAGTTAGTACGCTGATTATGACATTCCACGTGCACTCGCTACCGCTTACCGATGAGCTCTAATTGCAGCTTTGTGACTTTCATTAATTCACGGGTGATTTCAGAGCAGTCACTACGCGTCGCGGAAATATCTAACCACCAATAAATAACGAAAGTCTGAGAGATATACAATAATCTTATGTAAGGCTAGCCTAATCGAATTCCTTTCACGCTATTCCCTAGGCAACTGGACGGAATAAAAAGTCTATAGTCTACTTGACCGTGGTGACTGTCTACATCTCCATTTAACCTAGATTAGGTAATCAATTTAGATGTTTCTTTATTTCTTTATTTTAATTATTATTATGATGACCCTTAGAGGCTTTATACATCTCTAAGTAGCTCAACTTGTCCAGACGCGGAGACTATACATCTCCCTTATTAGTTATTTATTATAATTATTTTTTACCTATTAGGATTGTTTGCTGCCCTTTTCATGTGTTAGTTTTAGTTAAAACTCTAATGTAAAAGTTGAAAAAAAAAGACTTACTGCTGAGTTTCTTGCGGCGTTTCTTCTCAGCAGATGTCACCTTTCGAAGCGCTGGTAGCTTCAGACATGTAAAAGAGCCCATGTGGCCTACTTGCAAAATAAATATTTTCATTTTCATTTTCATATGTCTATGTCCTCCAACTATCGCTGATCAAAACATCACATCAATCCATAACTCGGCTTTGACGTGATTTAGGTACTATTATTATAATCCGAAAGTGTATTAGTTAAATTGATCCTCTTTGACGCCAGAACGGAGAAAAGAATCGAATTGATTTGCATAGCGATAGTTGGAAGGCCGAAGTAGTACATAGGCTGCTTTTTATGTGAGCATCAAGTTGGCGTACCCGTGGAAGATATCCAGGATCTGATGATTCAAAAAAATAGTATCTAAATAGTACCGAATTAGTACAGAGTTCAAAAAAAACCGGACAAGTGCGAGTTAAACTCGCGTGGAGAGGGTTCCGTTCCGTACATGATTATCTGAAATTTACTAGGATACCATAGACTTCTTATAGGTTTTCCTGTAATCTATAGGTAAAGATCTATTTTCTGTATTTTTTTCAAAATGTTTGCCCCAGTAGTTTCGGAAATAAGGGGGGGGGGAATGGTCATTTTTCGCCTATTTTCCTGAATATCTTCTAAACTATTTTACTTAAAAATAAAAAATAAACATATTTAACATCCTCACAATAAGCCCTTTCATTTGATATGTAACACGATATAGGTGGCATAACTTTTTTTTTAATTTTCTAGTTTAACCCCAAAAAGTGGCCCCTATGTTTAAAATTCATATATTCACGTCACGCGTCCGTGTTGCGGTCACCAACTTACATATGAATACCAAATTTCAACTCAATCGGTCCAGTAGTTTCGGAGCAAATTGGCTGTGACAGACGGACAGACAGACAGACAGACAGACAGACACACGAGTGATCCTATAAGGGTTCGTTTTTTCCTTTTGAGGTACGGAACCCTAAAAAGAGTACCTTTGTACTTGACGTCAAGCTGGCGTACCAAGTTTGGATCTCGAGAATGGTGCTGCTTCCATAAAATGCTGTATATCTCAAAAAGTCATGCCCAAATAGTACACCTGGCTCCCGAAGTCTCAACTTCGTAGCTCTATCAGAGACTGAGATATTTCGTACCAAACACGGGTACAAATATTTTGCACCGTCAAGCTGGCGAACCCCATGTTCCACTTAGCTGTTCTTTTGTTTTTGTCATAAAAAGGGTACTATTTCCGGTACTATTTTTTGGTATATAGCAGGCTTAGGAATTCAATGGCTTTCTGTGTGAGGTCGGTCGGGTACGGCAGCTTGACTCTCTCACCTTTTTATCACGGAAACATCACTGGTTAAGAGAATAGTGATAAACTACAGACCGTAATATCCAATAGAATCCTTATAACCGGGCAACCTTTGCCAGCATTGGACGCAAAAAGCCATAACTGGCGGGGCTAGAGGCAGCCGCGGGCATTTCCGCACACACACACACACCAATCACAAAACCCCGCGCACCCCGCAAGTTTGGGAGCTTTATTTGCTAATAAAAGTTACACTAAGCAGTGTCTCTAGGATATAGGCTAGTTTCCTAAAAAAATCTAATTAGTCCGTCATTTACATTATAAAAAAATATTGAACACATATTTTTTCTTTTGTCAATCAAACAAAAAATGACGAAGATATAGTGCGTTGAAGTTCCGTGTGACGTCACGACTCTGTACACTTTTCACCATTAAGTGACGTCATTAGCCCCCCACTCCTGAACTTTGATGCGCATTATCATTGTCAATTTTGATTGTGTTCGCTATTTTTTTTTAATCTAACAGACGGACTATTTAGAATTACATTTTTTTTACCCTGTCAACATCCCTATTTGGTCTTGATAAACGAATTCCACGCGGACGACGTCCCGGGCAAAAATCGAACCTGCTATCTCAAATTCAACGTCGTTATTGAATTACCAACTTTCCGCGATATTGTAAAATATACACATTGTGTATGTAATCCGGTGTGGAGTTTATACTTTGTTTCTTGTTCTGAAATTAATTCAATTGAATTATTCGAGTAAGGAGTTTTGCAAAAGTTCGCAACTTACGTTCTAGAACTTTTACTAAGATGTATGGTGTCTTATTTTGTGGATAAGTTTTTGCGAAATCTTTCGACTTTAGTGCGAAATGTATATACCTATATAACAATATATTCATATTCATATTCATATTATTTGTCACGAAATTTTTTATACAATTGATTATATTCTAAAATTACATATTATTAAAAAACATGTTAGAACTTATTTAATAAAAAATTCTCAACCCTATAATAGGCCTTTTGTACTAAAAATGATTTAAGTTTTAGGGTAAAACCTCCCCGGGATCTGCAATCCTCAATATGGTCAGGCATATAAGAAGCCTTTTTTATTTTTTATGTCAATTGACTGACAAACGAGCTGACGGCCCACCTGATGGAAAGTGGTCACCGCCGCCCATGGACATCTGCAACACCAGAGGTGCTGCCAATGCGTTGCCAGTCTAGGGAGGATGGGGAATGGGGATGGGATGGGGATGAGGGAACAGGCCTCCGGATCTCGTCACTCACCGTACGAAACGCAATAGCAAGCTATTACTTTACGCCGATATTCTGTGAGAGTGTGGTACTACCCCTGTCGAGCCGGCCCATTCGAACTGTAATCATCTAGTGAGGATTACTGTAGCCTATTGTATACCGTGTTACCTATTTCTTTGTCTATTTCCAATATGTTTTATGTATTGTTCAATAAAGAGTATTTGTATTGTATTGTATTTGTAATGTTGGTACAAGAGCATCGTTAAGCTATAACAGTCTCTAGGTACTCAGCTATGAAGTTAGTTATAGGCTGTTTTTTTGTGAAGCCACCAGGCTGTCGGAGACACCCTCCAGCGGCCATAGCATGCCAGACACGGGGATACGTTTAACCCGATTACATAGTATAAAGAGAAGGAAGTAGGGTATCTTCATACAAGCGCACCGCGCGCGGCGCACGCACACTTAAACACGACCACGACCCGTTTCCCCTTACTACGCTCATTTAAGCGGGTCGAGATTTGTTTAAGTGTGCGTGCGGCCACGTGCGGCGACGCATAGATACTTTGGCGCACACATAAAAGCCGCGCGCGGTGCGCTTGTATGAAGATACCCTACTTCCTTCTCTTTATACTATGCCGATTATCTCTGACTATCTCTTTCGTCGGCACTAGTGTGAGAGAGACGCACTTAAAGATAAGACGGTTTAACCTTATCCTTTTGTCAACCTTGCTAGGACCGCTGGGAGTGTGAATTAAGAATATAATCTCTTAGACAAATCAGAAATCATTTAGTAGTAGTTAAAAGATATTTATTAGTATATAGTATGATTGTATAGCGCTCCGTGAGTGCGCGATGAGCGCTGACGGTGCTGGCTGAAAATCAGCGCCGCAGGTGTCTTACACCTCAGCATTATGCTGAGGTGTAAGACACCTGCGGCTCCCATTCACAGCCGCGAGGACACACACACCACCAGTTTGTGTTGTATTGTTTTCTAAATTTATATAACTCTGTGTCTTCTGTGTTAGTGAATAAATGATTTTCATTCTTTCTTTCTTTCTAATTGATAATAGTGTTTTTGTTTCTGGTAATGATGATGCTTTTTTGACGTAGCCGGCAACAGTGGCACTTCACGGTCTCAAGTTGGCGAAGTAGGCACTCTGGTTTTTGTTGTCATTGTTCTATTAACCCAAAAGCGATTGGTAGATTTCATGTTTTAGTATGAGAATGCTTAAGAAAATACCTACCTCACCTACCCCTTACCTAACTTACCTAAAACGAAATATTTTATAATTTTAAGAGATAGGTATAGTAGTATTCTTGACAATCACAGTCTTAGCATTTATTAATATTATTAATATTATCTTTCAGGCCCGACAGATAAAAAACTTGCCCTTTTTAATATTTATGTTTTTGTTGGGATCTCTTCTACATAAAAAAGTGTAATCTCCACAAACGCCTGACAAAAAAGAAAAGCAAAAATCCATTTCGTGGTGAAATTTAAGAACTTAAGCTCTTAAAAAGCGATTATTTAAGTGAAATTAAATAGAATTCTCAAATGTAGTTTATTAACATAGTACATCCGGTGTATTAATATGCGTGTAATGCAATATTTAGTCATGATGAGGCATTTAATTTTGTATTTATACTTAATTTTATTTTGCATAGTCGAAACAGCTTTGTGAGACGCCCCTTAAATCCTGACTTGGTACTGTTGCTCGTTAAATTTGTCAGGCGCTTAATTTGTGTAATAAAAAAACGAGTTTACGACCGTGATAATTGAAGCAACTTATCCATTTGGCTATAAAATAACTACACCTAGTGTTTTCTTATGTTTAAAACTCATTTTATTTACTTTATACGTCCGTGTTGCGATTACCAACTTACATAATGTGTACCAAATTTCAACTCAAGCGGTCCAGTAGTTTCGGAGCAAATCGGCTGTGACAGACGAACAGACAGACAAACGAGTGATCCAAGGTTCCGTTTTTTCGTTTTGAGGTACGGAACCCTAAAAATGAGAGAAATGCCACGTTGCCAGATATCCTTTTTAATAGGCCCTTTCAAGAACAATCTTTTAAAAATTTTTAAAAATTTTAAAAATTCTCGCGAGTATTTTAGACGAAACAGCATACTTTTGTACAGAGCTGTCTCAGCAACAAAACGTCCGTCCATGTTCCAAGCCCGTATTTTCCGAAGCTTTCCAAACTTTTATATTCAACCCAAATGCATGCTTCAGTAAAGTGTCTAACAAACTTGGTAAAAGAAAACTCTCAACTAAACTTTTCCCGCTCGACTGTACTTACAGTTCAGTTAAGTTTCGTAATCGTGTTGTTTTGGTTTGGGTCTTGTTTTTTGTGCAAATGTAAGGGATTTTTTTTATTTTTTTAGAGGTATAAACTACAAATGGCCGAATCAACGCTTTTGTTTTGAACTAGTTGAAACAAGTTCAAAACGAAAGCTTCTTTGGATTGGTACCCTGACAGGAATCATCGAGTTATCTCCGACGAGGAATATACTGCGGCTTCTGAGTTAATAGTCGTACAGTTTATCCACTGCGATGACCAATCGGGCTTCTTTTAGAATAGAACAAACAACAAAAGTTCACTAGTTGTGGTTTTTGTAGGAATACAACAAACAATTTAGGAATGATAACTATGCCTGTATTTGCTTAAACGATATCGCAAATTTCTTTATCTACACCCATATCATAAAACCTCCATTGTTTAATCAAAAACCGTAGGAAATGACCACCATTTTGACAACCAATTAGGAAAAACCAGTGCTGCAATGTTATTTCTTTATCGTTTTTAGTAAAGAAATGAGATTAAATTTGGAACAGCTGTCAAAACTCAAGTGGGTCTCTATTCTACTATCCATAGATATTAAACAGTTATTGATACGAAACGTCAATTCAGTATGTTTTTTTAATATAAACTGCACAACATTTGATCTCGAGTGACATGAGAATAGAGACTTGATTCGTTTGTCTATGATTTAAAAAAAATGGTCTTGACAGAGGATCGAATTGGCGCCATTATGTTGGACATTATGTTTTGCTGAACGAAAGTAGAATTGTTGTTGAATTGAAAGGAAAAAGTTGTTTGTAATTTACATTTTAGTTGAAAATATGAATAGTAGTCTTCTCGTAATGTGTGTGATGTGAAAATGCGCCGGATATCAGAAATATATAGCCACGATTGCAACAAATAACTTGTTGCCAGAAAATATTGTTTCTGAACCTATCATGGAGGATTTATAATATGTGTGTAGATAAAGTTATGTATGCAACTCTGCATAATTTGGCCCTAAAACACTCGTGCGATCTTATTATGAAACTCGCCTATCGGCTCGTTTCATGAAAACCGCACTAGCGTTTTAAGGCCTATCATTATGCAACCGTTGCATAAACTACTATTGCTACTGAGAAATATCCATAAGGGCCAGGATCCTTAACTGAATGAGGTGCTCAAATAACACGTCTTTACATTCAAGTATGTATTCCAAAACAGGAAAAGCAAAGGAACCTTAAAAACTTATAAAAAAATTCTATAAACTACCTAACATACATTGCGGCTACGATATAGTAGCTCTTATTAAATTAACAACAAAGGCTGCCGCATTGTAAAACCATCGCGATATCTATCGCTTAAATTAGCCTAAGGCCACACAGGCAGGTAGGTGTCTTGCTTATTCCTCTGCACCAACCTCACTGCGTACTTGGCGCCTTCAAGAGCCACCTGACTCGCTAGTCTATAGGCGCTAAGAAAGCCACCTGCACGTCTAGCACGACATGCCCGCGAGTCGTTTGTCGCTCAGTGCGTCTCTGTCCAACTAGTCAAATATGTAAGGGACGCACTGAGCGACAAACGACTCGCGGGCATGTCGTGCTAGGCTAGCACGACATGCCCGCGAGTCGTTTGTCGCTCGTGACGTGGGTAACTCCGGATTCAATGAGTCAAATGATCCAATTCCGTGAGCGGACTCGATTGACTCACTAAATCCGCGCGATCCTTACTGAGTCCGCGGACTTACTAACTCCGACTGGACTGACAGACTCCGAACGAAACCTATTCTCGCTACTGCTCCGGCCGACCCGATCCGCGTCACTTGATGTCGGTGGTGGAAGTGACTATATACCTGATCTGAATACATAAAATATATTAAACTTCAAACATGTTAATTGTGAATAGGCCCTGTAAATATTTGTACTAATATTTTTCAACTAAACTTGTAAATAAAACAAAAGTAAAAAAAAATATCACAAAAAAGGAAATAAAAAAACAATCATTGCGCATAATTATAAATCAAGCATTCAATTGTAAATAAAATCGATTTTTACATACACTTATCTAACACATTGTTAAGATTGACAGTCCTAAGCCTGTGTGTGTACGAAGGGAAATCTATAAACCATTATTTAATCCAATCAACAACAAAACCACCATTAAAAATACTCATCACTCCGGTCCGGTTGGTACATGTATAATTAATACCGATCCGAAAATCCGATGCATTCCGATGAATCATAAATGTTTAAAACGCTCCGGACGCGATACGAACCGGACTCATCAAGAGGAGTCGGAATCATTAAGCTGACTCGGATCCGATCGCGGATCCGGACTCAGTGAATCAAATCACTCCGCGGAGTCGAGATTACCCATGTCTAGCACTGCTAGCCCCCCTGCCCTGTGTGTTTGGCTCTTAGGATAAGGCCGTACAGGCAGGTGGCTTGCTTAGCGCCTAGAGCCTAGCGAAATCAAACGTTCTAGATTTCTCGGCACCGGCCGCAATGCGCGCTTGGCACCTTCAATAGTTACCTGACTTGCTAGGCTCTAGGCGCTAAGCAACCCAGGTTGCCTGTGCCTTTGGGCTCTTAGGCTAAGGCCGCACGGGCAGGTGGCTTGCTTAGCGCCTACAGCCTTGACTATAAATAACGTTCTAGATTTCTCGGCACCAGCGCTTGGCGCCTTTTTTTATAAAAAACCGGACAAGTGCGAGTTAAACTCGCGTGGAGAGGGTTCCGTTCCGTACATGATTATCTGAAATTTACTAGGTTACCTTAAAAACCATAGACTTTTTATAGGTTTTCCTGTAATCTATAGGCATAGATCTATTTTCTGTATTTTTTTCAAAATGTAGTTTCGGAAATAAGGGGGGGGATGGTCATTTTTCACCTATTTTCCTGAATAACTTCTAAACTATATTACTTAAAATTCAAAAAAATATATATTTAAGATCCTCACAATAAGCCCTTTGATTTGATATGTCACACGATATAGGTGGCATAACTTTTTTTTTAATTTTTTCTTATTTATCCCCAAAAAGTGGCCACTATGTTTAAAATTCATATATTTACGTCACGCGTCCGTGTTGCGGTCACCAACTTACATATGAATACCAAATTTCAACTTAATCGGTCCAGTAGTTTCGGAGCAAATTGGCTGTGACAGACGGACAGACAGACAGACAGACAGACACACGAGTGATCCTATAAGGGTTATGTTTTTTCCTTTTGAGGAAAGGAACCCTAAAAAAGGATTGTCTTATGTCACATTATGGTTTTGTATTTTATTTTGTAAACTCTTTATTGTATATAAAAACTGTTAATTCTCGTGTAATCTTAATCAGTATTATGTCATTAATTTTAAAAAAAATGTAATATTAAGGAGCAATTGTGTTGTGCAAACGGGTCCAGCTGAAAATCAGCGCTGTGGCTTTATTTAAGTCGCAGCACATTGCTGAGCTGACCGTCCATTTAGCAATAAAATTATGCAGTTAAGTACCTATTTGTGAATTCTTTGTAAAAGTTGCTAAATAAATGTATTTCTAAATAGTTAATAGATTCAGGCGTTACTTTGCGGAAATCCATATTATAATCAGATTAAAACTTTCGTGAGACATTACTAAGACTAGAAATAAGCACGGCTTTACTCACGATTTATTGTCAGAAATAGTCCGACATGTTTCGGACTCATATGGAGTCCTTCTTCAGGGGTTGAGTACGGTCGCGCTCACTGCAACCTACGCACTGCCGCCGAAACATGTCGGACTATTTCTGACAATAAATCGTGAGTAAAGCCGTGCTTATTTCTAGTCTTAATCCATATTATACTAGAAATATTGAATTACTTTACTATTCCGCGAAAACAGTAGGGTAAAATCGTGCAAATAGCGGCGCTTGTGTTGAATATATATTTTTTTTCATGCAATATTTCCACCCTCCCTCCGCATGTAATAAAATAAGCAACACAAACGCTACTACAACCACCACCACCACCACCAAAAATACCGCTCGACACGTGTTTCGCCTCTCTGCGAGGCATCCTCAGGAGAAGTTGTCGGACTATCAACTTCCCCTGAGGAGGAGGGGAGAGGCGAAACACGTGTCGAGCGGTATTTTTGGTGGTGGTGGTGGTGGTTGTAGTGGCGTTTGTGTTGATTATTTTATTATATGCGGAGGGAGGGTGGGAATATTGCATGAACAAAAAAAAAAAACAACACAAGCGCCGCTATTTGCACGATTTTACTCAACTGTTTTCGCGGAATAGCAAAGTAATTCAATATTTCTTGTATAAAATGTATTTCTTCTTCTTCTTCTTCTTCTTCTTCCTTCAAGAGTCACCTGACTCGCTAGGCACTAGGCGCTAAGCAAGCCTGTGCGTTTGGGCTCTTAGGCAATGACGTATAGAGGCTCTGTATGTTTTTTGCCAGTATGTCAAAAAATATGCCTTTCCCGTGCAATTTCTAGATTATTTGAAACTCCAAAACATACCAGCTTAATGACCACCTTACCGTACCGCACCGTAAAACCAGCTTAATGAATTTAACAAAATATTTTCAATAATTATATAGGTTTTCCAGCCCGTTTGCCGTCAAAGGAATTCTCCCGATACATTTTCCCGTTTACTTCAAAATTTTCTCTAAAGCACAACTTTATCCAAGTTTCTGAAATATTTGTAGTGATTACTTCAACAAGCTCGTATGACGCAAAATTTCTTGGAATTTTAACTTTATTGCACTTATAAAAAGGCACTTTTTGAAATAGAATAACAAACTTGAGTAGTGAGCTCCTGTTGCGTTTTTATAAGACATAATCAAAGGAGTTTTGTCTGTGGTCGACTTTAAAAATAATTGGAGCCCTGTCGCATTAAATAATTGTGATATTATGGCATTGGGGAAAGCGAACATAAAAAATGATTTATTTTAATAATCGCCATTTCATGATGGAACCAAAATATGGAACAAGTATTCTAAAAATTTCGTTGGAACGTGCTTGTATTAGTTGTTAATAAAAAAGAAGCAACTAGGAACAGAGTTCTTTTCAAGACGAATCAAACGACCCCAAACTCGATGAAGTTGCGTCGTTTAATTAGAAATTTCCCCTCTGAGACAGAAGTACTACCAATTAATAGTACAAATGATACACAGTACTACCAGTAGTACTAGTGACCATAACGGAGGACCGGTAGTACAACTGTACTTGTTCATTGCAATACTCTTTACTGTTGATTCTGTACTGGCCACTTATATATGACTAAAGTACTTTTGATATGATAGCTTAATGGCATTATATCTGTCAGAGAAATAATGGTTCACATCACACATATTATTGTAAGTGGCCAGTCTAATTAATAAATATGTAAGAAATGAGCAAAGAGGCGAGAAAAGCTATTTTTACGTACCTTGATATAGATTTAAACTTTCGCGATTTTCACATATAATAATAAGTTAATAACATACACGGGATATAACCATATAACTGTATTTTTTGTTTACATCTGGCATGTGTATCATTTGTACTACCAGTTGAACATTTAACACTGTCGTCAATGACAAAACCCGAGGGATATTCTTGTATTTTTATTAGTAGTAAATTTATTTTCTTTATTTTCTTTTCTAGTACTAGTGAATCACTAGTAGTGACCCTAGGGTGTATCATTTGTACTACCAGTTGAACTACGTGGTAGTACTACTGTCTCAGAGGGGAAATTCCCCATGGACACTTTCCGGCTCCATCATCAGATCAGCTTTCGTCTAATATATACGCTATGATAATAATATTGTATTGTCATCCGATTTACGTATGCATGCAAAATTTCAGCTCAATCGATAATTTGATTAGACAGACACCGGGACAGGTGCAAATTTCAAATAGGCAAGCATTTGACCACAATCTCACCTAATTTGAGGCTGCCGTTTCTTGCGGCGTTTCTTCACAGCAGATGTCACCTTTTGAAGCGCTGGTAGATTCAGATGGGAAAGAGCCCATGTGGCCTACTTGCAAAATAAATATTTTCATTTTCATTTTCATTTTCATTTTCATTTTCATTGTCATTTTCAATGATATTTCAAATATCTTCGAAAACTAGAATTTCACCAACACCATCTTCATGGCGATCTACTGCTGTGCGTTTTTTAAGACACTTCCTGCCACGTACGGTGAAATTGTGGAACCAACTTCCATCAGCGGTATTCCCGGACTGTTTTGACATTGGGGCCTTCAAGAGAAGAGTTTATTTTTTTCCTAAAAGGTCGGCAACGGCTCAATGACTCCTTCGGGGTTAGTGATGTTCATGGGCGGCGATGATCACTTACCATCAGGTGACTCGCAAGCTCGTTTACCTTCCCTTATATAAAAAATTAAAAAAAAATAAAAAATCCTAAAGACCGGTGTCTCAGCCTAACTTTTACAAACAAATAAAGGTTATTGCACACTTATAAACGCGGTACCGGCATCGCCTTGCCCATCGTCTCGCCGTCAACCAGGCGCCAACCTAACGGAACCAACTCAGCACCATCGTGCTTTTTATGTCAATTGATTGATAAACCGGCAGACGGCCCACCTGATGGAAAGTGGTCAATACATCTTGTACAATACATATTTTCATTTTCATTTTGGATATTAAGTGACGATGACGCCGAAGATGGAACATGCTAACCTAATAGTGCCTATTCACTCTCGACTTGATAAGTTCGAAGTAATACTTACTGTTTAGGAATAAGATCAGAAGGAAGAATAAAATAGAATAGAGCAGAAATTCTTCAATTTTTCTTTATTTCGCATTACATTCTATTACATTTTTCCTTAAGAAAATAAATCCTTAAAATACTAGAGAACAAAATTATGCGAAAATGGCATGTCAGCATACCCCGGGTGTCAAAATCAAAGTCAAAGTCAAACTATCTTTATTCAATTTAGGTTTTTATAAAGGTCAAGGAATGAATCTACTACCGGTTCGGAAAAAACCCTCTACTGAGATTACTAAGAAGAGCCGACAAGAAACTCGGTGAAGTATCATTCTTTCAAAACAGTACATATAAGTTACCAATGATTTCTACAGTTTTATAAAAATCGAAGTAGGTATATACAACAGTACCTAAGCCCATCGTGGTGGGGTTACACCGCTGGTTTTCCGTGGACTCACGGACTGACATCACAAGACAGCGTGCGTTGTAGAATATAAAATTAGTTTTTTCAAAATGTTTTTTTTTTTTTAAGTATCCTTTATATATACTACTACATTACTAGTATCTTTACATATAATAAGGAAGAGATAACAATTGTGTAGTTGACTATAGTAACAAATATTAAAATATTACTATGGAATGATAGCTTAACCCTCAACAATACAAATAGAACAGGAGTAAAAACAAATCAAGATTATTTATATATTAATAATTTAAAATCATATTTTTTTACCTCTAAGTCACGTGACTTAAAACACTAATCACGACGCCATAAACTCATAGCAATCGGGTGCGTTTCTAATCACGCTCACAGCGCCAGATCGCGCTCGCGCTCGTACCGATTTATCGGGTCGTGCATTCCCTGGTCGAACATTATTGGCTCCCGCTTCTTTACATTTATGACAACCTGGGATTCTCTGCCAGTGGAATGACGTCACATGCGAGAGCTGACAGTGGACAGCGTTTTGGCGGCAAATTTATAAATGCAAAATAGTTTTAGTGTTTATGCCTTGAAAATGAGGAAATTTAATGACGAAAATATTTTTATCTACGCCCATATCATAAAACCTCCATTGTTTAATCAAAAACCACAGGAAATGACCACCATTTTGACAACCAATTAGGAAAAACCAGTGCTGCAATGTTATTTCTTTATCGTTTTTAGTAAAGAAATGAGATTAAATTTGGAACAGCTGTCAAAACTCAAGTGGGTCTCTATTCTAGTATCCATAGATATTAAACAGTTATTGATACGAAACATCAATTCAGTATGTTTTTTTAATATAAACCGAACGACATTTGATCTCGAGTGACATGAGAATAGAGACTTCATTCGCTTGTCTATGATTTAAAAAAAAAATGGTCTTGACGGAGGATCGAATTGCCGCCATGTTGGTGTTTTGCTGAACGAAAGTAGAATTGTTGTTGAATTGAATAGAAAAAGTTGTTTGTAATTTACATTTTAGTTGAAAATATGAATAGTATGTAGTCTTCTCGGAGTGTGTGTGATGTGAAAATGCGCCGGATATCGGAAATATGCAGCCACGATTGCAACAAATAACTTGTTGCCAGAAAAATATTGTTTCTGAACCCATCATGGAGGATTTATAATATGTGTGTAGATAAAGTTATGTATGCAACTCTGCATAATTTGGCCTTAAAACACACGTGCGATCTTATTATGAAACTCGCCTATCGGCTCGTTTCATGAAAACCGCACTAGTGTTTTAAGGCCTATCATTATGCAACCGTTGAATAAACTACTATTTCACATTCAAATAGAGTTAACAAGCAGCCTGAAATATTGGTTGAAAAGCAGTCAAGAACCGAATTAAGAGAAAGAATACTCAAAACGAAACTAGACGGAACTTCCTAGAAATAAATGAATGCCTTATTTCCATCTATTAATCAACTGACTAGAGAGTTCTAGCTGCACGAAGAACTAACTCCATTGAATGTTTTAAATACAATCAAACAACCAGTATACTAAGAACTATAGTTATACACTATCTCTAACGAAATGTGGTTTCTGATAAATAGGACGCTTCTGAAACTTTTGCAGGGTGAAATAGCAGCGAACGTATGTACACGGTTATATTTAGGTATCGTTTTATGAGAAGGAATATAACTATTAACTAACTGTGTAAAATTTAAACTCTTCTTTATAGACAACTTTTTTCAGTATTAACAGTATTCTATACATCTATAAAAATGAAATACCATTAACTTCTACACGCCGACACGTGAAACAGGTGGCGGTATTTAGAGTCCGGATACACGCGTTCACTGGTACCCGTATAATTAGTCCGTGTTTTAATCCATGCAAATGAAAATGAAAAATTTGTTCTGCAAGTAGGCCGCACGGGCTCTTTCACCATATCAGCGGCCCTAGCAAGCTTGACCAGGGGATAAACTAGACCGGGGATATAAAACTTTAAAATCCGGTTTAGTTTAAGCCCGTGACAGTCCATGGTGCTAAATAAGACCGCCTTAAGCACCAAGCCACGCCCCGAGATAACTCGGTTTAAAACTGTGATACCAGTATGATGAAAATAATTTCCAATCCAGAATCATTCATTTCATTCGTTCAACTTCTTCATCCGATCCAGGCATTTTATAATCCTACCAAAATTTAAAACTAATAATTATGAAAATATGCTGAATTGAAGACAGGCATATTATTATATTTTTTTGATAATGGACGTCTCACGGACTAAGAATCTAAAGATAATTGTTTTTTATTTAATATCGTTTATTCAGAAGTTTTTCAAAGTTTGCCATGACATTTCCCCCGTTGTATCCTTTTGCTCTGCTGTTTGATTAAATCTTTGCCTTAAGTTAAATAAAGGAAACGAAAGTGACAGCTCAGTGAAGAAGAACAAAATTGTCCAAGAACACAATTACACAAGAACATTTAAAAAAATCTCCTGAATCTCCTGAAATAAAAATTAATTATCTTTAGATTATTGGTCTCTGAGACATCCACTATCAAAAAAATGTATAATATGCCCGTCGTCAAAAAACTTTACCCACCCAATTGAGTTTAATCTGTGGTATAGTTGGACTACGTTTACTATTGCACACTAAGGCTCAATATCGCTGGTTGCACAGTTATATTGATCATCTGCAGGCGACATTGACGGTCAACAGCGTCTACGGACGACCAATATTGTTAAGTTGCACAATTATATTGATTGACAGCAGACGATATTGACGCTCAACTTCATCCACTGACAATCAATATCGTTGGTTGCACAATTATATTGATCGACAGCCGACGATATTGACCGCCAATTTCGTCCACTGACCGTCAATATCGCTGGTTGCACAATTATATTGATCGTCCAGAGTCAAAAAGAAAGTGACAGTTCTTCTTCACTGAGCTGTCACTTTCTTTTTCTTTATTTAACTTAAGGCAAAGATTTAATCAAACAGCCGGGCAAACGGCTGTAACGGGGGAAAAGTCTTCGCAGTAATTTAAAAAAATGGCCTGCTTGAACGATTTGAAATACAAATTAATTATCTTTAGATTCTGGGTCCCTGAGACGTCCACTATCAAAAAAAATTATAATAAGACATCTTCAAAAAAATTACCTACCCGATTCCGTGGATTGCCTCTGGAAAGGTCCGCAGAACTGCATTTTTTTTTAAGCTTCGTCTTAACTAACTGTACTTGCCCCGTAGCACACTATTTTTTATCGCGCACATACAGCTTTCGTCTCTTTCGCACCCACATATTAGTTAAACAGTGACAGATGCTTTATGTGCGCGATAAAAGCTAGTGTTCTAAGCACTCTGAACTGAACCTTTTGATGTGGTTCGGGGCTGGAGGAGAAGTATAGGGTATGAATCGGCTTGGGCGGGGCGGATAATAAAGATCATTTGTTTTTATTTTATTGTTCCTTGACTGGGCATTCATTATCGCTGTCTGTTTGGCTGTCCGTCGTTTTTTGATGGATACTTATAATACCGGTTGGTTCTTTCATTCCGCTTTTGGGCTGGGTACTGACCTGCATTGTAGATGTGCAATGTCACTGGCTGCACAATTGTATTGATCGTTAGTGGACGATATTGACCGTCAATATCGTCTACAGACGATCAATATGATGGCGCAATGAATGATATTGAACAGTTATATTGTAGGTCAGTACCTAGCCTAATAGCGGAAAGAAATAAACAACCGCTAAGTACCTATTTATTTTAAAATGATGGACAGACTGAAACTGACAGTGACAGGAATAAGAAAAATAAAAACAGACAAGACTGATTTTCCTTCTGTTTTGTTTAATTTGATTCTGATATTTTTTCTTTGTCCATTTTGAACTACATTATAAGGTTTAGTTAGTTTAGACAAAGCTAAACAAAATCTGTAGTATTGCAGATTTTTCTAAAGGCAATCTACAGAATTTTACGGATATTTCAACCTCACTCTACAGATTTCATAAAATCTGGTATGGCAATACCGCCTACCGCCTAAGAGCGTAGACATCTGCCGTGCTAAACCAAAAGGGCGTACGTAGATACTTACCAAAAATTCTAATTGAGCTCTAATACTTTGATATTAGATCTCAGTTTTAATTTGTTATAAAAGTTGACATTCGCCCTTTTACATAATAACGGCAGTCCGGCCGTTTAAGACTTCGTTCTTATATATCCCAAACTCTAACATACTCGTCCAAGGGTGTCGAAGGAGATAAACAAGACCCCGTGATTAGGTAGGTTTAAAACTGTGTTACCAGTACGATGAAAATATTTTAAAATCATTCATTAGGTTCGTTCGATTATATTATCCAACCAAAATAAAATTGTAGGCGATATGCGAGTTAAGAGGCAAATTTAGGTGACTACTTTATTTTAACGACTTATTGTGAGTTAAGAACAAGGTTACCTAGGTATGTCTTATCTAAGAACGATCGATCGTGTCATGTCATAACAAGCTGAACGAACATTAAGTGTTTGTTTATATTATTCCAGTAGATTTTTAAAAGGAGAATTAAAGAAAAGTAAGTTATGTAAATCTATGCTCGTGATACGTATACGTTAGTCAATACATTTCATTTATGATATTATAACAAAAAATCGTATACCTATGCAAATTGTTTATTGTTTCAGTGGATGCACGACGAGGGAACAAAGGTATACATTTCGAGGACTATATTTCCACTCGGAACAATTTTGACTGTGGTGTGGTCTAACGCGGTAGGTAGCAGTCGACCAAACCCTTGCGAAAACCCGATCGGATAGGACTTCAGGCAGCATGCTGTTTACTTCCAGGTATTTCGACAGCTGAACATTATCATCTTTCTATTATCTTTGATGAGCAAAGAATGATACTTTTATTATAAAGGGTTTCGGGAAAGTCATAGTCTATAATGCTCTTGTTAATTATGTATGTCATGTCAGAATGTCAGCAGTCCTTGAGGGAGTCAAATGTTTTGAATGCACCGCTAACATTCTGACATACATGTGATTCCTTTGCCAAAAATAGTCAGCACCAATGCCCTATGAGATTGCTACAAGAGGTGCAAGTCTTTGAAGAGTTTCAAAACGACAATAATGATATTTTAAAAGTAACTCTCTCTAAAATTATAAATATGAAAGTTTGTGAGCGACTGAGTAAGTTTGTAAGTTTGATATAACTTATACCAAACATAGAAACTTACTCCGTCGCTGGATAAAAAGTAGCCTAACTGTTAATATAGGATTAACAATTAGGCTACTTTTTATCCAGCGGCCCTAATATGCATGCCACAAAGATAAATTAGAACCGTTTATCGCTATGACTATCTTTTTCGTCGGCAGTAGTGTGAGAGGCTATAGAGTAGCTAAAGCCCGGTCATGTCCAAGTTGGTAACTTGAATATATATATTTGTGCAGTCAATTGTGTTTCTTATGTGACAGTGCCAATTAGTATATCTTTTTTCTGGGGAACTAGGGGCTGCATTCCAAATGGACGTTATCATCCATTGTTCAAGAGCATATCCCGAATACCTATAAATCAAAATATTGTAAATAAGTATAGACTATGTTTTTTGGTTTCAGATATGCACAAAATTAAGGCATCAGCGTTGGCAGCATTAAAGTTAATAAAATAAATAAATTATGAAATTGATTCTTATTCTATTACCGTCTTAAGCCTCATCAGTTTATTTTTATTAATAATATTTTAAGATTGGTGTACTACAATAACATTCATTTTTGTATAAATGGAATGGATGGAAATGTATATCAAATGTCATCAGGAATTGGTCATACTTTCTGGAATCCTGAAATACTTAAGGATCTTTAGAGTACACGATATACCTCACCCGATAAACGATACAGTACAACCCTCTTCTTTTCTCTTTACAAAGTGTCCTAGTTATCATAAACTAGCTTCATATAAAATTTCATACAAAATGGGTTCAGAAATAAAGGAAATACATTGATAAAACATAACCCTTCTTGTTCTTTAAAGATAAGAATTAGGCTCATAGTAATTGTACGTAATCTAAAATCTAATATTACAGTGTAAAGTAACTGTTTAATATACTTAAATATTTTATACCCACATACACAGCACGTAGATAAGTTAACGCGTTTTATCTCCCTTAACTGTCAAATTGGTGGTAGTTTATCTCGCGTTGGTGGCACGCATGATAGCGAAAAAGATAAGTTGTCCCTAAGAACTGTCAAACCGACTTTTGACAGGTGTGAGAGACAAAACAAGATAAATCGGCCAATCATGTCAGGCCTACGGTGGGCAACCATTTTAGCGAAGTAGATAAGCTATCCCTAAGAACTGTCAAAGCCACTTATGACAGGTGTAAGGGACAATTTAACCCCAAATCGTGTCGACCATGTTAGCACCGGTGGATAAGGTTAGTTTATCCCCGCCGTAGGGACAAAACAGGATAAAATGGCCAACCTTGCTAGGCCTGCAGAGTCACTTCTTCTCCGACCTATTTTGCTCGCTCGCTCACTGCCATTTACCATTTGTCGTTATTATGTTAATCTGCAATACATAATATTGAACCATTCGGCCATCCTCGGTTATTGTCGGTATCCCTCGTTTTTCACATAGAGTATATCAAAATACAGATATGACATTTAAATTATATTACCCGTTATCTTATTAAACACAATACAACAGAAGGATATGAGCAACAAAACCTCCTAATAGCTATAAACTAACACAACCTTTATATTAAAAATGAGAAAAATAATTAGTGACTATTTTTTGACATAAAATAACAATATCATACTGTTACCTAACGTAAAACAGTAACTATTGATTAATAAAGAATCTTTTTTTACATATTATAGATACATTTATTTACATCAATAAATAATGCATGTCCATATCGCTTCTGTAAACCTCTTAGGTCTACTGGTAAGTAATGTCATCATGGCAGGTGATATACATTGCATTTACGATAGGTTTAAGTTGATTGCTACCTAAAAGAAATCGCAGCAATGTAACTTGTGTCATTCTCGTCTCCGGCTTTAGCCGATAATAGCCGGGAAAAGTCGAATCGGTAACTGATTTTAATCGTACTGTAAGGAATAATGTTGAGAAAGAATATGAAAAGAAATAGTAGTATCAAAAAGTTCATGTTTACATTAACAATATGAATAATTCGGAGTTACGATCGTTAGTAACAGAGACTTGTTACGAATAGTGATTAGTATGATGTAAAATTGTATGAGAAACATTATCGGACTTCCAATAATAGGACATGAAAAAATCTGCGAACAGTTGCACGCCCCATGTACCCACATCGGTGGAAGGGTATAGTTATCCGTGAGTATTGGGGCCAATTCAAACGTGTTTTTGCTAAATTTAGAAGTCGCTAAATTTGAAATAAGAACCGTCATACTCGATTTTGAACCTTGGAGCTATACAAAATCGAGTTTGACGTTTCTTATTTTAAATTTAGGCAATTTTAAATTTAGCGAGCACCGTTTCGAATTGGACCCATTATCCGTTTATGAAAACTTCTTATCACGAACGTACCCGTTCATGATAAGAAGTTGTCATGTATTTTAAACACGTCTACCGTGTACTCGGACATGGGTAAACACGGACTATTTACCAGTAACGAAGCCTGCCTACAAGCCGATTCCTGACGACTTTACCAAGTTAGAAAGCTACGGCTAGCTGTCAATAAAGTCCATATTACTCTAAATAAATGTCAGACTCGCGCGTTCGGTTCTAATTCTTTCGGCTTCCCTTGGGAAATATTTCACGCTTCGCCACTGCTATTTACACGGGTACACATGCAGAACGGACCAGAAATACGTATCCATGTAGCACCAGGCACGGAAACCTGGCGAGGGTACCGGAGCCCTGGACACGACCGGGAGCACTACCCGGGATAAACAAAATTGAAAAATTTTACTTATTACATACATATAAAACGATTTTTCAGATACCACAGTTACGAGGTAACACAGGCGCTTGAATTTGATATGGAAATTTCATGATACCTGGCTGGGCTCGCTGGTACTTGAGGATCGTTTACTTAATAGTAATCTTCCATAAAAAAAGAGAAAACATGATGTAAACACCTCACTAATCCTTACGTTTATCCGATTTTCACATTTTTAGGGTTCCGTACCTTAGGAAAAAATGGAGCCCTTACCACTCGTGTCGGTCTGTCTGTCTGTATGTATGTCTGTCCGTCTGTCACAGCCAATATTCTCCGAAACTACTCGATCGATTGAGTTGAATTTTGGTACACTATTTGGTTTTCTGATTTAACCCCCCAAAAGTGGTCGGTGCGGTCACCGACTTACATAATTATGAGTGAGTCGGCCACTTTTGTGGGGTAAATTATAGAATTAAAAGAAAAAGTAATGCAAACTATATCGTGTTACATATCAAATGAAAGGACTTATTATGAGAATTTTATATTTTTCACCTACTAGGGGGCCTCAACCACAATGTTATAACCTGTAATTGTTAAATGAAATAAAGTATTTATTAGTATTTATTATTACCTATATCGTGTGACATATCAAATAAAAGAGCTTATGGTGGTGATCTTAAATACATATTTTTTTAGATTTTTAAATAAAACAGTTTGGAAGTTATTTAGGAAAATAGGCGAGAATTGACCATTCCCCCCCCCCCCCCCCTTATTTCCGAAACTACTGGGACAAAATACAGAAAATAGTTCTTTACCTATAAATTACAGGAAAACCTATAAGAAGTCAATGGTGTTTAAAGTAACCTAGTAAATTTCAGATAATCATGTGCGGAACGGAACCCTCTCCAAGCGAGTTTAACTCGCACTTGTCCGGTTTTTTAACATGTTATCAACCTTAATAATATGTTTAAGATTAAGGTTTTCTTTTTGTTTGATTTAGTCAATAAAATTTTATACAACACACATTTTTGCCCTAACTTCCGTATCTATAATCAATATCCTCCTGAAATCAATCATATTGTAAAATGAACATATTCAGTTAATATTTATATAAAGTGTTACTTTTGCTTTTGGTCGTCTATCCTCTGTAAAAGCTACGTAAAGTCCATTCATTCTTCTTTGTCTTATCTGGTAAACAAGTTTATAACCTCAAAATACTTTATCCGAAGTAAAGCAATCCTAGGTGAAGAATTGGCAAAGTGATGTTCAAAATATTTCCTCCGGTTGCTTTACTTACGAAGAAATCGCTGCTTCACTCAAAACAGGTGCATTTTGAGGTTAGAAACTTGTTTACCACATAACACAAGTAAGGATGAATCGACTTTAAAGTGACCAGATATTTTTGCCGTGGAAAATACATAAAGGCGAGGTTTATCAGCTTTATTTCTCAAAAGGGTAAAGCAAACTACTTCTAAACTGAAATGACCGCCCTAACTATCTAAATTGTTGACGTAAAGTTTCCAACCCCACAAACTATGTTAAAATGACCGGGATAAATGGCGTCGGTGCTCCAGTTAGAATAAAGCCAGAAACCTTTTAATAATCCCCATTATATAATTTATTTATTATTATTTACTAAGGGACGGGTCCTCTCCAACATGGTGGACTATCTGTATGGGCGATGGGCTGATCACCTGTCACCATACGGTTCATCATACCATCTTAGTACTAATAAATTAATCGAACATGACCACAAGTAGTCTTGTGGCTCTGCCCACCCCATTAGGGATTTTGGGCGTGATAATATGTATGTATGTATGTGTATATAATTTATAATTATGATACACGACGAAATGCTGTCAGCGTTGTAGGAACTATGCCACGGTTACTTTTATTTTGTATATTTAGATTTTATGATATATGACGTATGACGACGCGGATAGCCTAGTTGGTAGTGACCCTGCCTCCGACGCAAGCGTCCCGGGTTCGATCCCCGGTAAGGGCAAATATTTGTGTGATAAGCACGAATGTTTGTTCCTGAGTCTTGGATGTTTCCTATGTATTTAAGTATTTATTTCTCTATATAAGTATGTATATCGTCGTCTAGTACCCATAACACAAGCCTTTAGAGCTTACTTTGGGACTAGATCGATTTGTGTAAAGATTGTCCCCTGATTTATTATTATTATTATTCCGCTTTATTTTTTCAATTTTCTCATTTTTTACATTCTTTCATATAATAAAAATAACATTATAAAATAAAAGAATAGAAAAAACGGTGAACCACCGACCGCGGAGCAAGGCCCAGGCGATCGGTGGCTAGGGCTGCAGAGAGAGGAATCTCCTGACGATTATTATTATTATTATTATTGATTTTATTTGGGTTTATTACACTGATAAAAATGATTATGGATGTTTGGATATTTGTTACTTAATACGCCGCACGGCTTAACGAATTTGGATGATAATTGGTATGTACCTATAGATAGTTTATAACGCGGATTGACATAAAGGATACATTTTATCCCAAAAAAATTACGATGACAGATGACATTGGTTAAACCACAGGTTAAATTTAGCACGTGTGACAACCAACTACTGGTTGTAGGGTGACAATACTAGGAATAATCGGTATTTTTTCTTATGAAGTAAATTAGCTACGGTTAAATACGATTTTTTAACATCGAAGTTATTCCGTTATATTTGCCATCATTAACTGAGTCATTGCTTTTGCATTATTTATATCTATACAAATTTTAATTATTTTATTAGCCTAAACTCTACCTTCTTCGTCGTTTCGCAACCATTATTTTTTATACGTTTTTTTACTATGTTAATTATTGTAAATAAATTTATTATCTTTCTTTCATATAAATAACGGTAACGAATAGTTTTGTTTCGTCATTTTCTTTTCAATGTAAACTACGCAAAGTAAGAAACAAAGCAAAGTGATACGTTATACCATATCGCTAAATCAATGCCGAATAGAATGCCACAGTTTAATTAATTCCATATAAATCCTAGTAGGAAACAATTCCAAACCACAAGTTCGAGCATTTGGTAATTAACGGTAGAACTTCAGTTAAACTTGGCCAACTCAATATTGAAAGCTATAATACAAAAATCGTATGTACATTTAATTTGCTGTTCAAAACAACACCAACTTGCGCTGGACTTAAAATCTATTTTTGAACGCTAAGAACTATTGACATACGCCGTTTGTGTTTTTTCATCGTTATGCAAATCGCCATCATTTAACCGGAATCGAGCAAAGAAGGTAATGTGTTTCACGCGTATATATGTGTGAGGGGATCTAATGTAGATTGTTAATAACATTGTAATGAGAGTTTGTATCAAAATGGGTTTATTCCTATAAAATAACTGTCAATGTGCTTCATCGAATAAATCTTATCTTATCCTATCTAATTTTATCAACAGTTTCGTGCCAAGCTAAGCTAAGCTCAGTAGCTGAGCTGATCCCTCTAAAGGTCATATCATGTATCCAAGACACGAATGGTTCTGAGAAAGAAAAAAAAAACACTGAACCTTGTTAAATATTTCTAAGACATGTGTTTATAGTACATCGTGCATCTAGGGCCGTAAGAAGGGGATAACTAACGAGAGTCTGTTAGAAGCCCGACGCCGATAGGCGAGGGCTTTTATGACTCGAGTTTGTTATCCCCTTACTGCCCGAGGAAATGAAATAAATATTAGACAAAAAAAGTATATATATTAATTTTATTTCCATTTTACATCGTGAATGACCATCAGGTGGGTGTTCATAAACTGTGCGTACGTTGCGATCAGCGCGGGGCAGCTCCGCCGGCTTGCGGTCGCGCGCCCCGCCGGCTGCGGCTCCCGAGCAGCTCCGCCGACCTGGCGCACTTAACTGCCCGCGGGAGTTGGAAACCATACAAAATCCTTAACTCCCTAGGGAGTTAAGGATTTTGTATGGTTTCCAACTCCCGCTGACGGCGGGGCCCATAGAGGAGTTAAATCGGCTATAGTTGCTCTATACGCTTGCGTATAATAACACCCTTTCCGAGCCAATGTGATGAAAATATAGTATTTACAAGAATCTAACAAACTTTTTCACAAGAAGATTTTTTTAATTTTTATTAAATACAAAATGATATAAAAATCGAATAGTGCAATATATTGAGTGTGTTAGGCACACAGTTACAAAACTACAATATTTTGGACCATATTCTAATAACAATAGTTTAGAGTAAGTATAATAAATCAGGATTTTTAAAAATTTAAAAAAAAACGGCTGTAACAAATTATTTCCATTTTAGCTATTCTAAGCTAAGTGTGGAACGTGGATAGGTTGCCGGTAGGTGAGGGTGGATGATGCAGGTAAAACAGGTAACAGGGTAGAGGTAATTTATTTGATAAATACGAGGCACTGATCAAGTGCCTCACTGGTAATTTTTAGTGACAGGATAACGGGTACAATTGTGCTTCCTTTGTAATTCATACTGCACTTTTTAACTGCGGTTACTATGATTCTAATTATTTAGGTATTTTACCGTATGTATGCATTAAAATAAAGCTATACTTCTTTATAATTCTTAGACCTTTCTAGGCCGAGCTCTCTTATGAAGTGAAGTCAATTTTCTAAATCGATCTATCGATCTAACGTTTGCGTTTCGAATTTGGAATTGGAAAATAATTTGAAGGAAGAAGAAGAAGATGAAGAAGTCAGTCGAAGGAGTTTTGTACGAGTCGCGATGGCGCCCCGTTACAAGTGTGCGCCCAGTTTGGGCCGCTTTTTGAATCATAGACGCCATGTTTCGAAGGTTCTGTAATAGTGGCGTTCAGCACATATTTAAAAGGATTTTTAGAGTTTGTGTGTTTTTTAAAAGACATAACATAATTAACGCGTTTTCTTTTTGAATAAAGATTGTAAACACAACAACACAATTATATTTTTCCACTAGAATTAAATTTTTACCCGACTGTGTAGTAAAACAAAGTATTATACTCACTTTTAACCAAAAAGGATGTCGCAAACACACTTGAAGCATATTTTTTTTGAATTTTTTCATTTAAACAGAGTAACTTTGAATTGAAGCCGTAATGCCAAACCATTGTTTCGGATACAAAGCCTGCGTTCATGCAATGCTGGAAGAAAGAAATCCGCTTTTTTTGGTTTTTTATTTATCCTTATTTTATTTCCTCAAGAAGGGACACCCTTGCGCATTGACATCTAAAATTATTGACTTGGACAGATGACCTTGGTGAAACTTTAGATTGGTTAACTTTATGACAATCAACTACTCGTTGTAGGGTGACAACACTATGGCTAATTATTATTATTATTAAATAAATTAGCGACAGTTATTGCCAAAAAAAAAAACAAAAATAAAAAAAAAAACACACACAATGTTCAAATCTACTGTAAAGCGAATTCTTATTTCTAGGGCATATTACTCAGTAAAAGACTACGTCATGGACAGGGACGTTTGGCTTAAATCGTGACCTGCACCGGCGATCCCTGGGTCTCGATGAGCGTACCTGCTGTGGTATATACTTAGATTTGTATAAAACTGTAGACATCTTAAATTGAATAACCCCATATACTCAATCAATGAGTATATGGAATTGACATTTAATTGAGTCTAAATTATTAATAGAAACTATTATTTTGTTTTCATGACTGACTTTGCTATTTTTATTTTTATTATAAATCGCTTGTTATTAGTATGTGATAATTGAATTAATGTTTTGATAGTGTTGTATTATTTTTTGGTTTTAATTTAAATTGTTTATTATTAATTTGTGATGACATATATTCTATTTTATTATTTAATGTTTTGACGATCTCAACTTTGAATTCATATATTTTGACATGTACTGAATATAATGTAATTTAATTTGAGAAATAAAATTAATCAAATCAAATCAAATCAAATCATCATTGTTGACTTATATGTGTACTGATTTGAAAAAATAATACCTCACCGAGTTTCTTGCCGGCTCTTCTCAGTAGAGGATTTTTTCCGAACCGGTGGTAGATTAATTCCTTGACCTTCATAAGAGCTTGTAAAAGCCTAAATTGAATAAAGATAGTTTGACTTTGACTTTGATCTTTTTTAAGGCGCTGACAACACCTAAATCGGCTTTACTTAAACACTTTTTTAACAAAAACTAGTTGATTTGGCAAAGCGAAAAAATATACGTTCTTACTCATTATATTATCGAAAAAACCGGGCAAGTGCGAGTTTAACCCGCGTGGAGAGGGTTCCGTTCTATAAATGATTATCTGAAATTTCCTGTTATTTTAAATACCATAGACTTGTCATAGATTTTCCTGTAATCTATAGGTAATTAACTATTTTCTGTATTTTTTTCAAAATTTTAGGCCCGGTAATTTCGGAGATAAGGTGGGGGAATGGTCAATTTTCGCCTATTTTCCTAAATAACTTCCAAACCATTCATATTAAAATTCCAAAAAAAATCATTTTTAAAATCCCCATAATATAGCCCTTTCATTTGATATATCACATGATATAGTTAGCGTAACTTTTATTTTTCTTTTCTAATTTACCCCCCAAAAGTGGCCCCCTTGTTTAAAATTGATTTGTTTACGTTACGCATCCGTGTTGCAATCAACGACTTACATATGTATACCAAATTTCAAATCAATCGGTCCAGTAGTTTTGGAGCAAATTGGCTGCGACAGACGGACAGACGGACAGACAGACAGACAGACAGACAGACACACGAGTGATCCTATAAGGGTTCCTTTTTAGGGTTCCGTACCTCAAAAGGAAAAAACGAAACCCTTATAGGATCACTCGTGTGTCTGTCTGTCTGTCTGTCTGTCTGTCCGTCTGTCACAGCCAATTTGCTCCGAAACTACAGGACCGATTGAGTTGAAATTTGGTATTCATATGTAAGTTGGTGACCGCAACACGGACGCGTGACATAAATATATGAATTTTAAACATAGGGGCCACTTTTTGGGGGTAAATTAGAAAATTAAAAAAAAAAGGTTTGCCACCTATATCGTGTGACATATCAAATGAAAGGGCTTATTGTGAGGATCTTAAATATATTTTGTTTTGAATTTTAAGTAAAATAGCTTAGAAGTTATTCAGGAAAATAGACGAAAAATGACCATTCCCCCCCCTTATTTCCGAAACTACTGGGGCTAAAATTTTGAAAAAAATACAAAAAATAGATCTTTACCTATAGATTACAGGAAAACCTATAAGAAGTCCATGGTATTTAAAGTGACCTAGTAAATTTCAGATAATCATGAACGGAACGGAACCCTCACCACGCGAGTTTAACTCGCACTTGTCCGGTTTTTTCTTTTGCATACGGAACCCTAAAAATCGTGAAGTTTCGTCTGAAATCCTCTTTAAACAGTTCTATGTCCTAATTTTCTTAACTTACTTGTATATAATTAATAACACTATTACATCACGCACATACTAAAAAAAAATACTAATTTATATTTTACGTGTAGTGTGTTTACTTATATAATTCATCCGGTTTTTATTTTCCCCATACAAAAAATCACACAGTGCTTCTCGTTCACTCCGGTGCAAACAGACAGTGACCGATTACTCAAGGTCATTGGCTCTTGTCAGCGTCTTAACGTCAGAGCGTTTTAATTGCCGTCTTCAACTGCATACAATGTGTCTTCAAAGTTACTCTGTATGTAGATTTGACATTGCGTTACGTTGTCATCCGATATCAATCGCGTTGAAAGGGTGAGATCGCCTCGGCTTGTGCCTTGTACGGACATCGAACTTAACCACATCAGTATTCCAACCAGAGAAGCAATTTCGAAGCAGTTACGATTCTAAGATGGATTCATTCTAGGATGATGTAATTACTCGTACAATTTGGCTTAACAAGATAGCTTTGTGATTGGGGTTTCATGTAAAATTGGGTTATTTATGTAACAATCTAAAAAACGAATAAGCAATCGGGACAAGCAATGGAGTTCTTACGATAATTCTTAGTTAATCCTGTTTAATTTATACGAAATTGCATTCGAAGAAAAATAAACCTATACCTACATAGTTATAATTAAGACGTGGTATGCAGCAGAAATGTATATTTCAGAAGTTAAGAAAGGTCCGCACATAAATTACAATAGTATAGTAAATAATAGTAAAATGGTTTTATTTGGGTGATGGTAACAATCTTTTGAGTATGTTGGGTTCAAAAATCGTTATTTATAAACCCAACATACTCAAAAACAGTATTTATTTAAAGCAATCATTTTTTTTCGTGTAATCTAGCAAAAATGAAATTTAGCCTTCGGGTTCAAATTGTTTTGTAATGGGAATCAGAAGATTCCGAAATATTAAATGCAATAATTTAGAGTATAACAAATGTAAGTGGATTCTTGGTTAAAATATTAATTTGAGTGATAAACTAACGTCCTTTTAAAAAACGGCTAATATAAATAAATTATTTATATTTCAGCTGTTATCACCGTTATGACCATATTCCACATTGTAAAATAATGAGTCATTGTTACTCTAAATAAATAAACATAATACCAGATGAAGTTTATTTCCTGAGCCTCTGTTAGAGACTGATTATTTAATTATTAGACTAAGTGATTTATTGTGTCGACGCTAAAATGCCAAAACCGTGAATGTGTCGTTGTTCTGCAGATTTGTTAGATGGGTTCTACGAACGCATTATTTTCGTGTAGCTTTTTTCCGAGTCGCATTTTTCCGCGGTCGATTAATTTCTTCATCGGAACTCGTAGCTTTTTCCCATGTTGCATTTTTTCGCGGTCGATTCGTTTATTTACCAGTATTCTACACTTGGAAACAAAAAAAAATTGTGGTTAAGTTATCAAATGTCGTAGACAAAATGCTGTACATGTTGACAAAAATTCAGTGTAGGTATGATAAATTCGTAAATATTTTCCATATACATTATTTACATATACAATATTTTGAAAATGTAAATAAATGTGTCATTAAAAAAAGCTACGATTAGATAGAATGCCCATGAATACATTTTACGGTCGCGATAAAATGCGACTTGGAAGTAAGCTACGAGTAAAATTCCGATGAAGAAATTAAACGATCGCGGAAAAACGAGACTCGGAAAAAAGCTACACGAAAATAATGCGTTCGCGGAACCCATGTAACAAATCTACGTGCTTGATATTCACATAAGCGGTTTTGTCGAGTAAGTAGCGATATAGTAAATCTCCTAGCAGTCCCGAATAGAGGCCCTGGGCTATCATAAGATCCGGGTGCTCCCCCCCCCCCCCCCCCTCTAGAAGGAAAGCTGAATATAAAACTGTCAATAGCTCATCTCCTAAATCCGCCATTTTGCGCTCGAGAGTCAAATTACGGAACTCCCAGCGTAAATTACTATGGGAGTAAATTTTGATTATTCGGATTCTCTGGAGTTTTACGATCTGGCAAATTGGAGTCGGGCGAGGATGTAACGCAGCTAAAAACTGTTCGCTCACTTTGTCTTAGCCTCAGGGCGAACCTCGTCACGGTTGTTTATTGTTTTCCATAATTTTATTTGTCCTGATAGTTATTTTGCCATAATTATTTTTTTTACTGAAATCCCAATCTACTATTAATGTACGAGTACACGGTTGGCATTTAAAATATTAAAATCTCTTGTGCAAAGGGTCGCGGGTTCGAAACACGATCATTTTGATAACAAGCAACATCGTAAGGAATTTGCAAATATTTGCATAGTAATACAAAGATATAATAAATTTCCCAATCCCCGCGGGCTCGCGTGGGGATCACTATCCAGTTCCTCTCACCATGAGAGGAAATCTGTGCCTAGCAATGGGACGTATATATGCTGATGATGATGGTGATGATAGATAATTAAGTAGTTTTCTTCACACTAGCCTTATTATCAGGAATACTGAATTCAAAGGTATTCTTATAATCTTTATTTGGTACATCTTTTACTATTAGGTTTTTATATTATTACTATCAAAATTAAAAAAAAATATCTATACAAAAATATAAATAAATAAATAAATCAGGGGACAATCTTTACACAAATCGATCTAGTCCCAAAGTAAGCTCTAAAGGCTTGTGTTATGGGTACTAGACGACGATATACATACTTATATAGAGAAATAAATACTTAAATATATAGGAAACATCCAAGACTCAGGAAAAAACATTCGTGCTCACCACACAAATATTTGCCCTTACCGGGGATTGAACCCGGGACGCTAGCGTCGGAGGCAGAGTCACTACCAACTAGGCTAACCGCGTCGTAAATAAAAATCTAACCTAGGGTGCCGTCGGCAGCGGGGCAGGGCACAAACTACCGGTGGTTATAATTATTACATACATACATATATATATATCACGCCTTTTTCCCAAAGGGATAGGCAGAGACCCCGGATTTCCACCTGCTACGATCCTGACATACATCTTTCTCTTGCCATTATAGTAATAATAATTGTTATTATTATTACTATTATGTAACATATTTTGTTTTCTCCTTGACTTTCCTGTACTGTTATTTTTAGTCTGTGAAGCATTTGAGACAGCCGTCGTAAAACTAGGGATGTTTGAAGGTTTCCTTGTATTAGAATCTTTTCTACGCCCGCAGTGGGAACGGATAATATTTTTCTTTTGTACAAATCAAAATGGTTTGAGATGAATTGGATTGTTTATTGTTAATTGAAAATAAGTCATGACATACCAATCAAATAATTTGAACATTTTTATGGTTGATATTGTACGGAAAATTTTGTTCAAATACAATTTGAAATGAAAGAGTTTTCAAGAGGACTGTGAACCAATGGCAAAGATCACCCTTTTCATACAAAAGGCGATAACGTTTTCACCCTTTATATGTTAACCGATTTTGACCAATTCTTGATAGGTTGCCAATCGGAATAAAATCTAGGTCTATACGTTTTGGTTTTTTCAGTATTAATGACTCTGTTGATCTTTAATCAATATTCAAAAAATTAGTGAATTTCGGTTAATCCAACGAGCGAGCGAAGCGAGCGAAGCGTCTTCGTTTCAGCTTGGGCAAAAATGCTTTCGTATGTCCAGCGGATGTCCGTCGGCTGTCTGTCCATTTGTTCTCGTCTACAGCGCCTCTATTCGGGAATGCTAAATGATTCTGTAGCGATTCGTAAGCGAGATTTCTCATCCCACTCTTCCGCACAACGCGTACTGCGTAAGAGCGAGATGAGAAATCTCACTCACGAATCGCTACAGAATCACTTAGCGTTCCCGAATAGAGGCGCTGGTCGCAGTTCTCAACCGATTCTCATGAAATCTTGTGAGCAGGTTCGATAATTAAATAGATTTTTTTTGTCGATTCAGTTTTTCGAAATGTTTCAAAATGGCGGAGATATGGGGGTTTTAGTAATTACAAACTTATTTGCGGTGTTGGTAAACTGACTCGACCTAAATCGATGTACGGGGATAACAGATATCCAACGGCAAAGTTAACTTTGTCGCGAGGTCTACAGCTCACGGAGCCACTAGTATTTAAAGCAAATCGTTATCGCGTTTTGTATAAAAAACCGTAGGTTCACACTCCTCTTAAGATGTTCATTTTATAATTGCTTTTTTATAAGTTTTTAACGTGATTATTAAAACTAATTTTTTTTGCAAGAAATGGATTCAATTTTAGTTCGAATACTAAATCAATGTTTTAAATCGATCCCTTGATATACACATGTCAATAGACGACGTCCGTGAAATACTTTTTCAGATGTGTGTTGAGATAAACAAATATATTATTCTTTCCCAAACAAACAGACTCCTTGGGGGCTTGTCACAATAAAATATTGCATCGTATATCCCCCTCAACATATATTGGGGACAATAAACATTGTAGTATTATTGTTTTTTTTATGAAGCGATATTTTATATGACAATACTAAAGAAAGGTCTTCTTATTCGGCGTGTAAATTTCATAACGGCTTATATTTAAATGACGATCAGACTTGGATCCATAAAGCATATTTACATAAACGTTAACTAATAGGCTAGTTTTCTAATCTAAAATTATAATTAGTCCGTAATATACATTATAAAAAAATATTGCACACATATTTTTTCTTTTGTCAATTAAACAAAAAATGACGAAGATATAGTGCGTTGAAGTTCCGCGTGACGTCACGACTTTGTACACTTTTTACCATTTAGGTATCGCGCGTTATCATTGTCAATTTTGATTGATTTGATAAAGCAAAAAATACGTGTTCAATATTTTTTGATAATCTAATTGATGGACTAATTAGAATTACTTTTTTTTTTACCCAGGAAACATCCCTATTGCTTATTTTTTCTTGTCATACAAAATAATTGAGTACGCAATGTATTACATCGAAGTAATTTATCATTTACGAATCTACGTAAACGTCATGTCATGACAGTTCGTTTGTTTAGATTTGTCAAACACTGGCGAAAACACATTGCTGCTAAAACCTACTTTAAAAAAAATACTCTTTATTAATAAAATTATTGTGCCAAATTTCTTTCTCACATAATTTAAATACGATAGTAAACTATGGCTGGATAAAATGTACGCCTGTATGAAAATTACACGGTGTATATATGTTGTGGATTCTAAACAGTGTATATCTTGTCAGCATAGTGCAAGCATTCTGATACCATAACTTTTTTAACTGACTTTGGCTTTTAATCATTATCAGCAAAATTTATTTCAAATAAATGAAGGTAATATTGCTCACCTGCGGCCCTAACATGAATGACACAAAGATAAGGTAGACTATGTCTTATCTCTAAGTGCGTCTCTCACATTAGCGTCGACGAAAGAGGTAGTCATAGAGATAAATGGGTTTAATTTATCTTTGTGTCATTCATGTTAGGGCCGCTGGGATTATAACGGAAATATTCTCAGTTGCCCGGCGACAGTGTAATTTAAATTTTGCCAATATTATTACCAATTTGGGCAACGTTGAACTGCACATCACTAGCCAAGGCCTTTTCCTTATCAATACAATTCTCAAAATAAAGATCAGGCGGCACAAATGTCTGGAGCACAGCATCAAAATCTAAAACCACGATTAGAACCATTGTCCCAAGTTAATCGGGTCAGCTAGAGCTCTCTGTTACCCAAAATGATCGGAGATATAAATAATATGGAAGAGATTGCTTATAATTTATTAACTGTAAATAAACCATCTAATTTTAAAGCACGTTGGGAGACCAGGGCCTTCAAATCAACACTGGGGCCAATTCGAAACGTCAAACTCGCTTTTGACAACTTCGTGCGATACAAACAGGAGTTGGACGTTACTTAATTTAAGTTAAGGAAATTAATAATTTAGAAGACATCGTTTCGAATTGGACCCACTGCTTAGATAATTATGTTAGCTCTTATTAACGTGACAGCAAAGGTGGCGGCATCGTTAAAATAAACGCGTTATCGCTTAGGCGATGTCAAATACACCCCCGGTTCTCTATTTGACATTGATCAGTGTTACAGAAACCGATCGTTAAAATGGTAACGAAATGTCACTTTCTCAATGTAAACTTCGCAAAGTGATTATTATACCATATCCCTATAGCTAATCTCTAATAGAGGCCCAGTTTATTTAGACAGATGACAGCTATAATAATAAGTTGCCATACAACATAATATATATGAGTACATGTCATTAGGAAAATAAAATGTGTGTGAATAAGACCACACGATAGAAGTGAAAACCTACAAAAACAAAGCACGCAGACACACATGCACGCACGCACGCAGTCACACACTCACTCACTCACTCACTCACGCACTCATACTCATTTCAATTCAGCGTCACCGATCCGAGCGCGATTCATGGCGAATGGAGCCGAGTATACCCGATTCAGCGTAACCGATTTGAACGTCATGGCCCAGTTTCGTTTACCCTTCAGAAAGAGCCCACGCGCCTAAAGAAGTTTTCAGTTCAAAAATACCGACTCATTGTTTTTGGATGACCTTTGATTTGCATAAAGATGTCGTGGTAACTCCCATGCACGGCTCGGAAAACCGAATAAATATCGTTCATTATTTAACCGGTTAATGAAGGGAACGTTGCAAACATGCGATGGCTTTTTCGCGATCATGAGTAAACGATGTGCCTCGTTCCTCAGTCGCAGTCGCGCCAGTTCGAACAGCATCTTAAGCATGCTGGCCCAACGTTGGGACTCGCCGCTGCTTGAGCGCTGGATGCGGCTACACGCACCTGTCTCTGCCGCACAGCGTCGCTTTTAATGTTAATTGGGAAATTGTTCAATTCTATGTTATTTTGTTTTTGAGTCCTAATTTATTGTATTATAACACTAACCCTAGATATAAGTTTATGTAATTAACACTATGGATCTCATGTCCGAAATAAATTATTTGAATTTGAATTTGAAAACAAATATCACATTCATTACCGGTTATTTCCATGAACTAAATTAAAAGGCCGTAATCATTTTTTTTTCGCGTATTCGTTGGCGTAAAGCGGGTTTTTATCATAAACGTAATTTGTAAAAAAAAAACCGGACAAGTGCGAGTTAAACTCGCGTGGAGAGGGTTCCGTTCCGTACATGATTATCTGCAATTTACTAGGTTAATTTAAATACCATAGACTTCTTATAGGTTTTCCTGTAATCTATAGGTAAAGAACTATTTTCTGTATTTTTTTCAAAATTTTAGCCCCAGTAGTTTCGGAAATAAGGGGGGGGGAATGGTCAATTTTCGCCTATTTTCCTAAATAACTTCCAAACTATTTTATTTAAAATTCAGAAAAAAATATATTTAAAGTCCTCACAATAAGCCCTTTGATATGTCATACAATATAGATTGCATAACTTTTTTTTTTTAATTTCTGATTTACCCCCCTAAAGTGGCCCCCATGTTTAAAATTCATATATTTACGTCACGCGTTCGTGTTGCGGTCACCGACTTACATATGTATACCAAATTTCAGCTCAATCGGTCTAGTAGTTTCGGAGCAAATTGGCTGTGACAGACGGACAGACAGACAGACAGACAGACAGACGCACGAGTGATCCTATAAGGGTTTCGTTTTTTCCTTTTGAGGTACGGAACCCTAAAAACGGTTTCTGAATTTGACGGGTGTAATAAAGATAACCTCAACCTGAACCGTAATCGTAACCGGTTCGCCACCCCATGTTCAAATCCGATGAGTAAGGTACAATTCAGTGGCAGAGCATTTCCAGTAAAATAAAAATCTGTCTGTACACTTTGGAAACTTTACTGTTCGTCGTTCCGTTCCGCACTGATTTATGTAGACTTATCTGCAGGCAAGAGCCTTCGACTTAATTACTGCATGCAAAGGAGTCTTTGTTGTTCTATCTCTTTCTTGCGATTGCGTCACACTTCGAGAGCAAGAGGAGCAGACGAAGTTCGGTTCGGTTTTCGATTTTTGCATGAAACGATTAGCATCAGAGTGATGTTTTAACTTCCATTCTGGCACAAACTGGTTTTCTGATTCTCTTAAATGGCACTTCATTCATCAACTACATGGCGAGCCTAACTTGACCCGTCAGTGCGTACAAACTGCATGTTCGTGCATGTCTTCGACCGTTGGTCGTATTTAGACGCCGGCGGCCACGGTTCTGGGTACCTTGCTGCGCATAATGCTTACGAGCTTGCGGGTCAATTTATGATTGTCAAACGAAAATGAGAGACAAAATTAGCGACGGCATTAGGTACAGAATAACAGCTGTGCGGTAACCGAGTTTTCGAGAAGGGCTTCGATCGGTTTAGAATCACATGGTTCGAATGCATCGTTTATACAGAATGACTTTGAAACCGTAATGCAAAACCGGTTACCGGGTCAGTTGATGGCGGCAAATATAACGCAACTAGCTGACCTGGCAAATAATGTTCTGCCATATAAAAAAAGTGGGTGCGGTGAAATTGGGTTTATAGCTATTTTTTGAGGCCAAATCAAAAACCCTAAAAACAATACAAAAATGGAGAAAAAATCTGGATGGGTAGGGTGCCCCCCTAATCACCTAGCGGTATGAAATATACTTTACGACCTATTCTCATACTTACCTAACAAATAGTTAATAGATTCAGGCGTTACTTTGCGGAAATCCATATTATACTAGAAATATTGAATTACTTTGCTTTTCGCGGAATAGCAAAATAATTCAATATTTCTAGTATTACCTAACAAATATTTAAAAAAAACATAAAAATCGGTCGAGCTGTTTCGGAGGAGTGCGACCACAAACAGCGTGATACGAGATTTTTATATACAGGCCGTCCCACGGCTATGCGACATGGAGGGAAAGTATCTTAAATAATTAGATAGAAAATTTTACTGGAAGAAGACTTCATTTTGATTTTAAATCAAATTATTAACGTAATTATTTTCAATAAATTTAAAATTATGGTCTTCCTTTTATTTAAGATGCTATGTTATCTGGAAAAAAATAATCCCTACGATTGAGTCTTTTGATCAGAATCGTAAAATAATACAGTTTAAATTGTTTTTAAAATCAAAATGAAGTCTTCTTTCAGTAAAATTTTCTATCTAATTATTTAAGATACTTTCCCTCCATATGGCATAGCCGTGGGACGCCCTGTATATTATAGATGACTCCGACGTCAAAAATCGTGTTTAACTGTAACTAATTTACTTAAAAATAAGTAACACTTTTTTAAGTCAACTTGTATTAGTTGCTAAAAAAAACCACCATCTAGGACCAGAGTCCTTGCCAAGACAAATCAATCGAGCCCAAACTCGATGGGGTTGCGTCTTTTTATTACAGAGTTCCCATGGCCACCTTCCGACTCCATCATCAGATTAGCTCCATGTCATTATAATATTGTATTATCATCCGACGTGCATTACAGATACTTGGGCAGGTGAAAATAAATAAATAAAGGTTTGATTTTTGCCGTTGGTTCAGTTCTCTTAAGATTCGTGGAGCTATCGATTTTGAGGTTAGTTATTCTAGACTAGAACTCCTAGGAAACCTGGCTAGGTTACAAAGTTGGTGCGAGCTTTTAACACTACAGTGAAAACGAAGAAAACTTTGATTGGCTCTGAACTTGTGAAATGTTTCTCTCGTGTCTAGATGGATAAATAATTTAGGTTTCAAATTAAACTTTGCTGGTTAAATTTATAGTTTGAAATCGAGTATCTTTATGAAATGGTAGACTACACGAGTTGTTTTATTTATTAAATTCGGTTCACTAATGAATCGGCGAAAACTTTTTGGCAACTTTTTAACTCCCGAACTATTTATCCCATATTTTTATTTGGGAGAATTTTTATTTCCCAACTCAACATTTCGCACTGAAATCATTTCCCAATTAATGATTTGATAAATTATTGTAAGGCAAATTATTACATGGGATTTTTTTAAGATGTCATTTATGTATTCGTCAAATGTATTGATTGCGATACCATAATTTTAGCAACATCTTTTTGACTTAGAATATGTCCTAGAAGATATATATTTTGATATAGAATATATATTTTAACTTAATCTAAACCTAACTTACCGAACCGTCAGCGTGTCGACTTCGCGGGGTGCCTATTTCCGCTCTAAGGGACACAAGTTAACCCTAACCTAACCTACCAATAATACAGTTGTTACGATTGTTTGTTTTAACTGCGGGGGGCTTGGCCCCCGAGCTCCCCTCTTAGTGCGCTACACCGCCCCGACTCCCCTCTTTTCTTCTTTATTTATACAATTAAATATGTTTTCTATACTTTAATATTAGTAAAACTAAATTATTATTTGCCAAACTTATGCTATAAGCTGAGCTGAGTGACAGTGACAATTTAAACAGACATTTTTTTGGAATATAATATTAGTCAAAAGAAAATGTTTGCTTAATAAACTTTTGTCTTAATAAAACTTGACAAAGTAAAATGCTGCAAAATGATAACTTGACCAATTGAATATAATGCGAAATATAAATGTGCTAAAGATTCGTTTGGGAAATGAAACTACTGCGATAAGTTTTCTGGGAAGTGAAATTTGGCGAATTAAATTCATATTGAATCGTTTTGCATCTTTGTAGCATACATCTCGCGTCTTCCTTCGTTTTTTATCTCGTACTGGTTTTTCGATTTTATTATTTAGATGGTGACCAAATCTAGCCGCGTTCTGAATATTGGTATCTAACGGACATAAGATATATTGAAACAGACAGTTACTATGGAATGTCACCTTTCGAAGCGCTGGTAGCTTCAGACATGTAAAAGAGCCCATGTGGCCTACTTTTCACTTTCATTTTCATTTTCAATAATATTTCAAATATCGTCGAAAACTAGAATTTCACCAACACCATCTTGATGAATGGCGATCTACTGCTGTGCGTTTTTTAAGACACTTCCTGCCACGTACGGTGAAATTGTGGAATCAACTATCATCAGCGGTGTTCCCGGACTGTTTTGACATTGGGGCCTTCAAGAGAAGAGTTTATTTTTTTCCTAAAAGGTCGGCAACGGTTCACTGACTCCTTCGGGGTTAGGAATGTTCATGGGCGGCGATGATCACTTACCATCAGGTGACTCGCAAGCTCGTTTGCCTTCCCTTATATAAAAAATTTAAAAAAATCCTAAAGACCGGTGTCTCAGCCTAACTTTTACAAACAAATAAAGGTTATTGCACACTTATAAACGCGGTACCGGCATCGCCTTGCCCCATCGTCTCGCCGTCAACCAGGCGCCAACCTAACGGAACCAACTCAGCACCATCGTGCTTTTTATGTCAATTGATTGACAAACCGGCAGACGGCCCACCTGATGGAAAGTGGTCACCCCCGCCCATGGACATCTGCAACACCAGAGGTGCTGCCAACGCGTTGCCAGTCTAGGGAGGATGGGGAATGGGGTTGAGATGGGGATGAGGGAATAGAACTCCGGATCTCGTCACTCACCGTACGAAACGCAATAGCAAGCTATTACTTTACGCCGATATTCTGTGAGAGCTTACGGCAGAAGCCGTAGTTCGAAGTTGAATATTATCTCACTTCTTCTATGTGTCTCTCTTTTTTCGTTTTTAGAGCGCTGTGTTTGGTGCGTTCGAGTTAACTTTCTGCCTCTAATGCTGGCAGCGGGGATCGCTCTGCTATGTGTAGTCTATCAATCAACACATATAAAACAGTACCCTGACTCACTTATAGACAACGCATAGCCTAAATGAGTGGTCCTAGAGGTTTGAAATTTGGAGGAGATATTCCTCGAGTACCCTAGAGGTGCAGTAAGGAGGGATTTTTGAAATTTCCGCTCTAAAGGGTTGATAAAGTTTGTATGGAAAATACCGCGGGCGAATTGGATATAGTATTGTGTTCTGTGAATTCTAATCATGTTTGCGCGTCGTGTTTGAGTGAGTTTGTTACTCGTAAGGACGCCTACTGCGTCACAAAAGTTTCCTTCGTAATGCTCGTAGTTTTCACAAACGATGAGTAAATATGCATTAAATGTGCGATTTTGTTAAATACATACATACATACATATTATCACGCCCGAAATCCCTAATGGGGTGGGCAGAGCCACAAGACTACTTGTAGCCACGTTCGATTAATTAGTCCTAAGATGGTATGATGAACCGTATGGTGACAGGTGATCAGCCCATCGCCCATACAGATAGTCCACCGTGTTGGAGAGGACCCGTCCCTTAGTCGACTTTTACGACATGCCAGGATGATAAGCATCTGCACGCATTCTATGCTATTTCTTCACTCCCAATGCAGCAGAGGAGTGAGTTTTGTTTAATAAGTTAATATAATTTCGTTGTATTTGAATACCTCGCCGGTTAAGACTGTTGTGGCGCCATGTAGTTTAACTGTATTTTAGCAGCTTCGGCTTATTTCCGAGGTACGTTCGCCAAAAGGCGATTGTCAGGTTTCTTGTCCTAACTAGATGATTACTGTTCGAATGGGCCGGCTCGACCGGGGTAGTACCACACTCTCACAGAATATCGGTGTAAAGTACTAGCTTGCTATTGCGTTTCGTACGGTGAGTGACGAGATCCGGAGGCCTATTCCCTCATCCCCTTCCCATCCCCATTCCCCATCCTCCCTAGACTGGTAACGCATTGGCAGCACCTCTTGTGTTGGAAATGTCCATGGGCGGCGGTGACCACTTCCCATCAGGTGGGCCGTCAGCTCGTTTCTCAGTCAATTGACATAAAAAAAAACTATGGTTACAGCTTTGTAACGGCCGAACGGATTTTGATGAAACTAGGTATAAGTGACCTTAGTTCCCGGAATAGGGCATAGGGTACTTTTTATTCAGAAAAGTTCAAAAGTTTCCAAAGGACTTTAACGGAATTCATCACGGGCGGAATCTAGTTATTAATAAAATCTTCGAAATAGCGCAAACAAATTGATTCTATCGGCGACTTTGAAGTTAATATTGCCTCTACTGCCAAAAGTTGTACACGTGCAATCTGTGGAGCGATTACACCAAAAAAGCCTATAGTGGTCTGCGTGTCCAGTACAACGCCTGCAGGGGGTTGTTGGGGCTGCCCTGGTGCTGCAGCGCCTCGGGGATGTTCGCCGCGAGCAGCACTGATAGCTTCCAGGCCGTGCTGCGTAAGCGCGTGGCGTCCCTGTGGGGGCGCGCGCGGGGCAGCACCAACACTGTCCTGAAGGTGCTCGCTGAAAGGATGTACAGTGTTATCCTCACTCATTGGATGTCCATCCACGTGAAATCCAATGAGCTTTTTAGGGTTCCGTACACAAAGGGTAAAAACGGGACCCTATTACTAAGGCTTCGCTATCCGTCTGTCCGTCTATCCGTCCGTCTGTCACCAGGCTGTATCTCAGGAACCGTGATAGCTAGACAGTTGAAATTTTCACAGATGATGTATTTCTCTTGCCGCTATAACAACAAATACTAAAAAACAAAATAAAATTAATTTTAAAGGGGGCTCCCATACAACAAACCTGATTTTTGTGCTCGTCTTTGCTCGATATTGATAAAGGCAACAGGTAGACGCTTGATATATTCACAGAATATTAAGATACATATTTACTTTATAAATTAAAAAAAAAATTAAAATAAAATAAATATTTAAGGGTGGCTCCCATACAACAAACGCTTTTTGCTTTATTATAGATAATGGTACGGAACCCTTTGTGCGCGAGTCCGACTCGCACTTGGCCAGTTTTTTTACTAACTTAATTATTAAGTCCATGTGACTAACATATATGATGTGATTATGGATGCCCTTTTAATGTCTGAAATTTATATTTTCATTTTCATTCTACCATTTTTATTCCTCAGAAGAGACATTATTTGAAAGCATCCCCATCGACTTCACATCACAAATGTGTTTGCTCAGCCAGGGATCGATATTTGCCCCAAGATTACTAAGAAATCACACATGCTCGCTCATATAATCCTTTAAGAAGATTATACGAGTAGGTATAGTAAGGCTGCAAAAGTCGTATGTGTGTATCTATTGATTAGCGACCCACCCCAGCTTTAAACAGGTGTATTCATTCATATTTAATAATTTAATTTAATTTATTGGAGATTACTCCATGAGTAAAATCAAACTACGATGTCACACTGTCACACGGTACGTAGTCACAAGAAGTCACACGATGTTAGCCCAAGATGCGTCGGTCGCTTCGCATTGCATACAGATTTAGTGAATAATAAATGTTTCCATCGGTAAAACTCGGATCTCAATCGGAAGACGACGGGACCCGAAGTGTCAATGAATTATTGTATTCAATGAGTGATATTGTTTATTTTCATTAATATGAAACTTTATTATTTGCTGTCAAATGGCAAAATGAAAAATGAAAGCATGGTATGATGGGTACTGATTTATTTTATAATCGTTCGTAAGGAGTAAACTCCTGTCGTGCGTCGGAGCTGACACACACACACACACACTTTTTTATGCTGTAATTTTTCGTAGAAGGTGAACTTATATTTAAGATGACATCCGTAAATTTACCCTTTTTTATGCAAATAAATGATGATTTGATTTGATGAGATTTATTCATTATTTAAACCTTCCTCATCATTATATTAGGTACATTATTTCGCAAAGGGGTTTTCATGTGGCAAGGCCAGTATCTCCCTTAATTCTTTATCAAAGTTAATGATTTAAACATAATTTTAAAGCTTATGCTCCCCGCTATTGACAAAAAATAGTAAAATATATTAAAATTTATGTTTTCGTTTAACAATATAATTTAGAATCCCAGACTCAAAGCGCCATCTATTGATACTGTCAATAGATGGTGCTTTGATGTGTACGAGTAAGATATGCGTACGGGCAGTGCCATCTATTGACAGTCTGTGCACGGTTCATTTACCAAATGCACGTGTTTTCGTTTTTTCGGGCCCGTATACTTTTTCCGAACCTGCAAAAGAACGAAGTAACCTACGCTACTTACGCATTCACTCGGTACGATCATTTTAAAAACGTTACGATAATTCTCCTTGCTCTCTGGCAACCCTGAATTCGATATTAGATATCGATTGATATAAAATAACCTGACACACTTAAATCAGTTCTAACAACACGAGCAGGTTCCTTTAAACCCAAATCCAATTCGTGTCTACACTGCCCTCGTTTCAGCTACGTTATTCTCTAACCAATCTCACCGCTCATTCTGACTCTCATTTTCATTCGTCAATCATAAACTGACCCTTGCACTCGTATGCAGTATGCGGAGTTAGGGACCTACGATCGTGGCCGGCTGCGTCGGAATACGACCAAGGTCGAAGACCCTCACTAACATGTAGTTAATAGGTACTGGCGGGTCAAGTTAGGCTCGCCGGCGAGGTTGTGAACGAAGTGTTACTGAAGAGAATCTCTCCCCTGGACCTTGCATGAATTAGATTTTGCTGCACCGTAAGCTTGTTAAGACTAGCCAGGAACTGAGGTTTGCACGAGCTAAAGAACATGTGGAGGTGGCTGAATAGCGCGTCTATTAGATACTTGGTACCTAAGCAAAAATGTGCCAAATGACATTAGACATAACATTTGAAATTTGAAAATAAATTGTTTCACGGATTGCTTGGCATTTACTTTTAGTGAATCAATGAATTTCTGAATTACTAAATATAGGTAACTTTATATGTACCTATATTAGCGTGATCATTCACACTTTAAATTAATATCTATTATTTTCGCAATAATATGAATAACGAAAGAAAGAAACATTTATTCACTAACACAGAAGACACACAGAGTAACATAAATATAAATTAAAAACAATACAATGTCATAAATAACAATTAACCATGATTTTGCATGGTTTAATAACCCTTACCCTAATAGGTTAATGTTGACATTTGGTCGGGCCACATGGGTCTCGTTAGTTGGACAACAGTTAGATTTGGCCGTCGTTCTGAGGTGAGGCGTAAGAATTTCTAATTGAAACAATATAATCCAGAAATGCCAACAGTTTTAAACCAACGGTAGCAGAAGTCGCGTTGTCCATTGTTGGTAAGTGAATGGGCGTAGTGATAATATTTTACTGTATTGGGTCAACGTTACTTAATATCTAATAAGGCCTTCGTTGTATAAAATGCAGAAATGCCAACCGTTTTTAAACAACAACGGAAGCGGTATTCACAATGGCCCAACGTTGGTAATTGGTTGGGCGTAATGATAATCTTTTTGTTATATTGATCCAATGTTAGTTGTATGTGGGCAAACTACTAACTATATCCCTACGGATCCCTATTGTTGGCCAATGGATGCTAAAGGAAAATGCTACTTGGTTATTTAAGTTAGTTTTAAGCTTAATATTAAATGTTTTAGGGTTCCGTACCCAAAGTGTAAACCGGGACCCTATTACTAAGACTCCGCCGTCGGTCTGTCCGTCTGTCTGTCCGTCTGTCCGTCCGTCTGTCAACAGGCTGTATCTCATGAACCGCAAAAGTTAACTATTTATTATTGTTTTTACTCCAAGTATATAATCTTCGTCTAATACCCATATTATTATTATTATTATTGGAGGTTAATTGGGCCCTATTATGTGCCGCTTCGACCATTGCTGATCTATTGTGGCAGCCCTACGGTTTGGCTAGTGCTAGCCTCGGAAGGGGTGGTCCGCTAGCAGCCCTTTCCACCGTGTGCTCAGACTCTTACCGGAAGAGCATCGGCTACCGCACGCTGATAATGTACATAAGTTAGAAAAACTCATTGGTACATGGCAACCGCTTGGACTCGAACCTGGACCTCACGATCAAGAGTCGACATCCTTAGCCATTAGGCCACCGATGCTCTCTCTAATTACCCATAACACATGCCTAGAGCTTACTTTGGGACTAGATTGATTTCTGTAAAGATTGTCCCGTGATTTATTATTTATTAATTACATTTCATAGCATCTCCAGCGTTTACCTAGCTCCATGCGGTATGCGCTGTAACTAAGTTTAATAGAAATCGAGCATCTTTTTATGAGAAAGCTAGTCAGGAACTTATTTAAGTTTGTGGTTGAATTTACTTTACAAAGGTAATTTGTTGCGGGTTTGATTGGTTCAGCTACATAAACAACAGTATATTCTTTGAATCAGCCTCCAAATTCTCACGTCAATAGAGACGATGTCGACATTTTATCGCATGTAACGACATCTCATTTAACGCAAGAATTGAAGGTATGGTTTAATAAATATGTTTCGAAGAAATTGTATGCAGGTGAAAACTAAAAGTGAAATGAACAATGATTTACTCTAAGTCGTATAAAAAATATACAGAAGTTGTGAAAAAAAGACAAATCAAGGGGCCATTGCATAACTACTTGTAACTTTTAATAGAAGCGAAAGTCTCTTTCTAGTAAAAGAAGTTGAAAAGAGACTTCCGCTTGTATTAAAAGTTACAAGTAGTTATGGAATGCGCCCCTGGAACGGAATAACATGAGAGAATAATAATAATCCCATCCCGTTTGCTCGTGATATAGTACGTTGTGCATCTAGGGCCGTAAGAAAGGGATAACTAACGAGAGTCTGTTAGAAGCCCGGCGCCGAAGGCGGGAGGGCTTTTAATGACTCGAGTTTGTTACCCTTTACTGCCCGTGATACACACAATGTTTTTTATCACATTAGCGAGGAAATGAAATAAAAATGAGACAAAAAAAAATTGTACACCGCGAATTACTTACCATCAAGTGGGTGGAATAAACTGTATGTCGCGTCGGTTAGACCTGGCACAGGCCCCGCCGTCAGCGAGAGTTATAAACCATACTAAATCCATAACTCCTGCGGGAGTTATATCGGCTATAGCTGTTCTATACGCCTGCGTATAATAACACCCTTTCCGAACAAGTGCGATGCAAAATATTTTAAGCGTTTCAAAAACAGCCCAAAACAATCTTGTGTTAAACATAAATGTTATCTAAGTGGCAATAGAGGATATATCACCGAAGTAAGTGTCAATGACGTGATTGATAGAGCCATTTGTTACTTTAACGAGCGGCGAGCATGTTAGCCGGACTTAGGTAACAAATCGGTGTCATGCTTGGCCTGTATGAAAAACAAAATCGCCTTCCCCTTTACTCTTAGTACTTGCACGATGTGGTGAAAGAGATAGGATAGGATAGGTAATTGATTATTGATCTAAAACATCTGAAACTAATCTCTGTCAGCTATAATAGCATTTAGTGTTGGCATTAGTGTTGGTTTAGATTTGGCCGTCGTTTTGAGGTAAGACCTACAACCAAGTACAACCAAGGGCCATTCTCCAACTGAAACAACATAATGCATAAATGCCAACAGTTTTAAACCAACGGTAGCAGAAGTCGCATTGGCCCAACGTTGGTAAGTGGATGGGCGTAATGATAATATGTTACTGCATCGGTCCAACGTTACTTAATATCTAATAGGGCCTTCGTTGTATAGAATGCAGAAGTGCCAACCGTTTTTAAACAATAGTAACGGTATTCACAATGGCCTAACGTTGGTAATTGGTTGGGTGTAATGATATTTTTTTGTAATATTGGTCTTATATTGTGAAAACTGTTAATTTCGTGTAATATAACGTATTCTAGATAACGTAATTTATGAAATTCAAAGAATAACTCTTGTGCTTTAGAGTTCTTTTATGAAGTATTTTCATTTAAAGCTTAAAAAAGCGATACAGTCACCTTCATTTAAGATAAGAAAAATATTTCACTTTTATTAAATAGCTTGTTAGTAACTCTTTGATAAAATATTAAGATTGAACAAGTCCTTCAACCTCTTCACGTAGGTTAGTTTTTGATGTTTTCTGACTTAAAGGCAAGTCTTTGTTGGTAATAAAGTCATGGAGGCGATTACTGTAGGTCATTTGAAAAACTATTTTATTAAAAAGTACTAAGTATTTTTACGAAAAAATTATGAAACCAGCTTTCGCATTAACTTACTTTTAACTGACAATGTTTTTATATGTTTGTTGTTCTAGTAATATTGCACATTATAATCTTACGTTTGTCCATCCTAGGATTTCTTGCTATGGTTATAACAAGTGATTACAAAAAATGGGTCATTATTCTTACAAAATCCTAAGCGAAGTGACTCAATCTGTTTGCTCGACAGTATTATGATGCATGAGACTGAAGTAGAGCGTATTTGTATGAGGAAATGAATTTTGTAATACCTCCTGGCGGCGCGATCAGTAATTTTATGTTAATTGAAAGGGAAAAAATCTTAAATGCTTTGTTAATTCGATTTATTCATATTTTAAGTTCAGTTACGTTCTGTTATTTCAACACAAAATGTATATTAGTTTAATTTATTTATTACTCAATATATTAAACAGTATAAATTGCATGTCATGTCAAATAAAAAGAAATTACATTGAGATTGTCAAACAAATTACATATAAGAATTCATAATATTATTAATAGTTCATTGATATGAAATAGTTAAGTAGGATTACGACAGTAGATATTGAAATTTGGTTTTGTCGAAATGTAGTTTTTCGTTTATACGTAAATTAAAATAACAGTCTAGGAGCCAGTGAAAAAAATTTCATCGTCTCATTATTACAAAATTACTGCCTCCTATAATAAAAGAGTTTCGTCTCTTGTCGATATAGTTTCTACGAAATAGAATCCATTTGATTTTGGTATTCGTTACTCTTGGGAAGACCGGCCAATTGCGTCATATTTCTGATTAAGTATTGTCATCATCATGAGACAGATAGCAGTCTAGCATAGGTTTGATTATCTAATGACCTCGCCTATCACCTTGGTTTCAAACGTAGGACCTCTTACACAATAAGACTTTATTTCTACCAAATATCAGCCGTATAATTTTAAGTCATTAAAGACACTAAATCTTCCTTCACTCAATTTATCCCATTAACTCAAACACGACAAAAGTAATTTGTTTCGAGATAATTAAGAGTTGTCTGAAGTTTGTGTCAAGTTGCTAACAATTCACTAACAAGACCCAAGGGTCTAACTAATAGTTTGAGTAAACGTTTTTTTGGGAATGAGGTTACTTAAATTGTTACAGGAAGATCAATTAAATAGATTTTTGCTGAAAATAACAGGCCATGAGATGGTCTAAGATTCAAATGAGAAACGGCCTTCACCCATCTGTTTAATGGATGATAATTATTTTATATCAAATTTAGTATATTTAAAAATATATTGCGAGTGAGTTGCCTAAAAAATTCCTGGCCAGACTATGTATAATTCTCGCCCAATTTAAAAAGAGTACTGATGGCCATACATTTAAATTTTGATATAAAATAATGTTCGTCCATTAAACAGATGGGTGAAGGTTGTTTTTAATTCGGATCCTCTACTAAGAGTAACTAAAAGGTATCTCTTTTAGGAGACCTTCAATCCACAACGAGTGCACCTCTATTGTATGGTCCATCTTCCATCTATATAACCAGGCAAAACTTATATTTTACGGAGCCAATCTGTAGTCCCCACTTCATAATCTGAACGGGATATCCATTGCTCGATTCGAGGCTCCCCAAAGACTCTCACGCAAACCGAACGCCTTCTATTCCATGTGTCCATCAGCTTCCGGATGGCTTTACAGTTGATCAGCCATACTGGGTCTCCCGACCCATAGTTTTTATACCAGAGCCTCTTATAGTATACAATGTCCAAAATAGCCCAAATCCAAAATTTAACATTCTTTCATTGTTTCTTAAGTCACTGGCCGTATTTAATTGCAAAATACTGCATGTTCCCTGATGCAGCCGCGACCCAATTAAGGGAAGGCCTTGACGGATTCCAAAGTTTATAAATTTCAGAATGCGGCATTTTAATTGTTTCATCTTGTTCTGTTTTGTTGGCAGCATCACCTACGGTTTTTCAGTACGAGGACGATGAGGATGTGAAGTTTCTTTCTTTCCTAAACTATCTGTTGCTTGTTTGTCAAAGATTGTCTTTCCCTATAACACGAAAATCATCTGTTTTACTTTCTCCCCAAAAATAAAAAGAATGATAAAATATTTTGTAATTACGACAATTATTGCTTGTTAGCACTAAATATTCGTTATAATGTAATATCGTGGTTAACCTCTTCAACGCCACATCAAATACAAAAGTTGTCACTCAGACGCCAAGCATGTCTAAGAAAAATAACACGAATTTCAACCTCACGTCAAACTTTTGAAGGGCTCTTTTACCCTGTATGCCCTGACGGATATATCCAAGTCCGTGCCCTGTCGGATATATCCTTCAATGGCGTTGCAAAGGTTAAGTCCCGTTTTCATACAAATATTAGACAAATGTTTAAGGAACGTATAGGAGATAAACAAACCAACTTTTTTTAATACATATTAAGATATAATATTCACGTTTTATATTTTTCTAGCTTTCATCCGATACTTTGACCACGTAGATATTTTTAGATAACCTTATGCATAATACGTTTGCATCACTTTCCTTCCTTACAACTATTCCTGTGCAAGAAAATGCGCGCAAAACAAAACACCTTTCATATTCTTAATTATTAGTTAAGATAACGATTTAAAAAGGAAACAAATTCCACTGCGATGCCTCTCCTACAGGATACGGCGCCGCCTCCAACTCTATCCTTTCTCGTACAACACGGTTCAATTTGTTAACAATAAATTGGTTGCGGTTCCGATTACTGCATTCGATAGTTCAATTCCAGAGGAACAGAGTTTTAAATAAACAAATGTTCGATCAAAAGCTTGGAGATTTTGCGTTTTTTACATTGTAACAGTTAAATCCTTTTATCTCTTTGACTATCTCTTTCGTCGGCACTGGTGTAAGAGAGACGCACTTAAAGATAAGACGGTTTAACTTATCCCTCTGTCAACCTTGCTAGAGCAGCAGGTCTGAAAAGTTCATAGAAGAAAAAAAATAAGGCAATAGACAAAAACCTATACAGACAGTCTTTGGTGACATAATTTAACTTCTGTTTAAGAAACTATGATAAACAAACAAAACGGTTTCGCAAGTTAGAGAATCACATGTCTATAACTCATTAGGCATCTATGCGGAAAGGTTTGTGTTTTTGACATAAATCCTGAGCAACCAGACACTTGCGCGAAATAACGACGCAAACGAAAACTTTGACGTTTCGGAGAATTATTTGTAATAGGAACGGCCGCGGAGCAAAGATGATTGTGGAGGAGCATCCCTAATAGCATTTAGTGTTGGCGTTTGGTTGGGCAACATAGGTCTCGTTAGTTGGCCAACGGTTAGATTTGGCCGTCGTTTTGAGGTAGGGCCTACAACCAAGTACAACCTTGGGCCATTGTAGAATTTCCAACTGAAACAATATAATGCAGAAATGCCAACAGCTTTAACCTAACGGTAGCAGAAGTCGCACTGGCCCAACGTTGGTAAGTGGATAGGCGTGATGATAATATTTTACTGCATTGGGCCAACGTTGCTTTATATCTAATAGGGCCATCGTTGTATACAATGCAGAAATGCCAACCATTTTTAAACAACAGTAGCGGTATTCATAATTGCCCAGCGTTGGTAATTGGTTGGGCGTAATGATATTTTTTTGGTATATTGGTATTGTGTGGTGGTGATGTTAGTTTTATGTGGGCAAATTCTTAACTATATCCCTACTGATTCCCTACTGTTGGCCAATGGATGCCAACGGAAAATGCTACTAGAGATGTTTCGAAAACAATCGATTATTAATGATAACAAGTAATAAGATCAAAAACTAAAATCGGACTACTGTGTTACAATGTTATATATTTATGAAATGTGTTAATTAATCATTTTCATTTAATAAACATTATTTCATGTCTTTATGTACTCTAGAGGGCGCCATATTTAATTGAATGTGTCGTCACACAGCGTATACCCAGCGGACAACCAAGACGCTTCCAACTGCATATACCTCATTTTGTCAAATTATGATAAATAGTTTAGAAGATATGAGGGAACAGATGAATACATGGTCAGAATGATAAATATACATTGAGAATATCAAAAATTATAATTTAAATAAATATATTATAATTATATATTTTGGGCTAGTATCATTTCGTCTAAGATGCAGTTGGTCTATGCAGCAACTGGTCTAATAAGCACTTCATGTAAAGATGTAATTATCATGTTGTCTTACCTGTAAATGGTCTAAATTGCACGTGGTCGGAATAGCAATTGCACATATCGATATACAAAAAAAAAGCAAAAAGTTATATTTGTATATTCCTTTTGTTACAAGATACGTATTAAGATCGTGAGAAAACCTGCATACTTATTTATTTATTTATTTATTCAATTGTAAAATCATGTACATTTTAATTAGGTGTTGCAGTGTTGTTGATAAGTCAGACCATGACGCCCTGCGAGGGCACACAATAATATCTTACACTAATACTTAACTTATTTGTAGGCTTTTACAGTAATCCTTGATTCTATACAGATGTCAATATTGTTTATGGATTAACACTAAAAGTAACATTAAAATTAAAACAAAGAGGTTAATAATGAAAATTAAAATTAGAATAAATGTTTAAAATAAATTTAAAAAGTCAATTAAGAAGCAATTTAAATTAATTTCACAAAATTATTTAAATGTCTCATCATTAAAGAAGTCTTTGACGGAGTAATAGCATTTATCAATTAATATTTTTTTCAATTTATTCTTAAACGTATTGTCTCGAATTTCACTTTTTATTGTTTCAGGGATTTTGTTATAAATTAAAATACATTGATAATAAGAACTGTTTCTATACATTGCTAAATTGGATTTCGGTAACAACAATTTATTCCGGTACTGTGTTCTAGTTTTATGCGTATCAATTTTTACTTTAAACAAATCCGAGTGTTTACGAACAAACAGTACTGATTCCATTATATAATTCCTTTTACAAGGTAATACAAGTTTAAGAACCCCAATCCGCACTGGACCCGCATGGGGACTACGGCCTCCCTCTCACTATGAGAGGAGACCTGTGTCCAACAGTGGGACTTTTTTAGACCGATGATGATTCTCTAAAGCGACGCGAACTCGCCGAAGACTCGCATGCCGCATAGAAAACCAGTTTGTACCAGTATTGCTACTCGACTATTGCAAGTGATTGTTGCGAGAGACACCCCGAAGCATCTAACCTTTTTTGCTTCCCAGTCTAATTCCCAAGACATCAACAAAATTAAATTGACTAAACTCAAGAAAAAGCTTTCAAGAAAACCAATTATTGGAATGTCTTTTGTTAATTAAACATCTTTAAAATGCAGTGGTAGTTTAATGGTCTGACGCAGAACTATATCGAGATGGAAGGAAAGAGTTCGTCGATTTGTATGGAAACTGAGCGTGTAACATTTTTTGCGTAGTTGCTTTGATATCACGAGTATATAAATTAAAATTAAATTAAATTAAATTAAATTCATTTATTTCTCGAAAAACTAAGATTCATTTCATTAAGTGCATTACATTACACAATAAAAATAAAATAAATAATGGAGACCACTGCCCAGTCCAAATTGAATGAATTAAATGAATGAATTAAACATCTTAACATGATGTTTAAATGTGGTCATCTCCGATATCGTCACTCGCCTATGTCCCGTACCTGTCTGAGAAACTCGGCAAATTAAGCCGATTTCCCTGAGACAACAAACATCTTAATTTGCGAAGTTAGACGAAATATAATATTGAGGGTGCCGATCAATTTTGAGTGCTGATTATTACCTCAATACCCAACTCAAATTGTTTAATTTTATCTACACGTTATTTTGAAAATCTTTTATTTTTTCGGTATTATCAAGGTACCTCAAAAGAAAAAAGGGAACCCTTATAGGATCACTTCGTTGTCCGTCCTGTCCCGCCTTTTTTCTCAGGAACGCGGAGGTATCAAGTTGAAATTAAAATCAAATACTTAGATCTACAATCACATGGAGCTTTAAAAAAATAATCTAAGGCTTAGGTCGCACAGGCTTGCTTAGCGCCTAGCAAGTCAGGTGAATATTGAAGGCGCCAAGCGTGCAGTGCGGCCGGTGCCGATAAATCTAGAGCTAGAATTATAGCCAAGGCTCTAGGCACTAAGTCAACGCAATCAAAAGGTACGGCAGTTTATGCCGCATATTTTGACACTAACAAGTAAATCAAAACCTATAGGTCATCTGTTTTATGAGCAATGTGCCCCGCCCACACTGCCACTTAAGTGTATATTATTATTTTAATGAGAAGAGTAAATATTTTACAAGTCTACCTTTCTCAAAAACCGTATGTACTTATCAACTACCACATTTAATTTTTAATGAATCTTACTTAATGCGTATCTACGCACCAGTTAAATGTCTAATTTAGCTATGAAATGCCGAATATCTGAGAACACTAAATACCTCTAGAGCATATTCTTGTCTATAGACAAGAATTTAGTTAATTTAGAGCCGGACGAATATATTAGCATTCCTTATTTACTCGGCAATTTCTAAGAAGATTATTAATTAAAATTTAGTGTGAAAATGGGCTTAAAATATAATGGCTGAATTCACAAAGGGCCCTCAAATTAATCTATAATTAAAGTGATGTTTATAGGTTGACCGCTAGTTGATGGAGAATTAGATATTAGTTCCTAATCAAATGCAGGCCTGGTGCACTACGTACTTTAGTCGCGAAGCTACAAGTACGTCGGTGGGCCCGCCTTGCTAGGCTTTTTCAGGGGGTTGCCGCATTTCTATTTTAAACGTGGCATAGGTGCGAAATAATAACGACCTTCGTGCGCAGGGATAGTGTTCGATGTTGCCTGGTCGCACGCGATTACGAGGGGTGATCCAAAAGTGATGATAATCAGTATGAAAGATACATAAAATGTTTAATAAAATAATTTATTTTTCTACGTAATCTCCTTCCAAGTCTACACACTTAGACCATCGTTTCTCCAGACCACGAATTCCTTTTAAAAAAAAATCTTTTTCTTGACCCTCCAAAAATGCTTCCACAGCGGCCATTACCTCGCCATTATTCAAAAATTTGTTGCCTCTAAGATCTTCCTTCAGCCGTGGAAAGAGATAAAAGTCGCTGGGGGCTAGGTCTGGCGAATATGGGGGGTGTTCCAGCAATTCGAACCCTGAATCACGAATGGCAGCCATCGCAACGCCGGCCTTGTGGGGCGGTGCGTTGTCCTGGTGAAACAGGATGCCAGCTCGAAGTTTACCCCGCCGCTTCTCTTTGATTGCCTGTCTCAATCTGCGTATTTGGTCAGCGTAGTAGGAGCCCGTAATAGTGGTACCCTTTTCCAGGTATTCAATCATTATGACTCCCTCAGCATCCCAAAACACTGAAGCCATGACCTTACCAGCGGAGCTTGCTACCTTGAATTTCTTCGGTGTAGGGGAAGACGCTCGCTTCCAGGTCATGGATTGCTGTTTGGTCTCAGGATCGAAATGGTGGATCCAAGACTCGTCCATGGTTACAAACCGACGCAAAAATGTTTCGGGATCAGTTTGATATTTGTCAAGATTGGACTTCGAAATCTCACATCGTATTTTCTTTTGTTCAGCCGTTAACATTCTAGGCACCCAACGAGCGGAGACTTTTTTCATGTGTAGTTCATCAGTTAAGATTCTTCGAATGCTGCCATACGAGATGCCTGTGAGCTCAACTAGATGCCTGATAGTCATCCTTCTATCTGTTAAAACGAGATCATGAATTTTTTTGACGTTTTCTCCAGTAATGGCGACAGATGGACGGCCTTCGCGATGTTCATCTTGAGTGGATGTCCTTCCCAAGTTAAACTCCTTTGACCACCGTGCCACTGTGGAATACGGCGGAGCGGACTCGCCCAGTGTGCCCACTAATTCAGCGTATATATCTTTAGTACACATTTTTTTCAAACAGAAGTATTTAATAACCGCTCTCACCTCAGTTTTCTCCATTTTTGCGTTATTGTTCCGACTGCTCGTGAAGAAACAACTGCAACTCTCTGACAGATACATATTTTTTAATTTTTATTTTTTTTATTTAATAAGGAGTCTTTATGGCCAGTAACTGCATACCTATTTATTTTAATCCGATTCAATAAGTATTCAGTTATCATTACTTTTGGATCACCCCTCGTAGTTAGTTTGTCATTAAGGCGCTGACAATACCTCAATCGGCCTTACTTGAACAGTTTTTAACAGAAACTATTTGATTTGGTAAAGCGAAAGAAATAAGTATGTGTTCATATTCTTTATATTATTGAAAACTTAACTATTTCAAAAACACGATTTGATGAAATTGATACAATAGAAAAAAATCGTGAAGTTACATCTGAATTTTCTTTAAACAGTTCTGACTTCTTTTTTTTGACTTATGGGTCTATAATTAATAACACAATTACATCGCCTGTTTTTTAAAATTGCAAATACGTGATCAATAACTTTCAAACTTTTGTATTCAGTTAGAAAATATTATATTAATGCACCAGACGTCAATCGTGAAATCTCATATTTCATCATCATCATCACCTATCTACGTTCCACTGTTGGGCATAGGCCTCATCTCATAGTGGGGACTAGGCACTCCCCAAGCGGTATACAGTCGACCGAGATATCTTTGAATACTTGGATATCATTAAACGGCTAAATATAGTTTTCGCTAAATTATTTGTGTTAATAATAAGTTCATAAATCATAGCAACGATCCATTTATCTTTCCGTCAATTACAATAATTTGAACGTATAATATCATCATATATATTATTTCTAAAAGGTATTATTTTGAAGACGCTCTATATCTCCGTTAATTGTTAACCAAAATTAATGATTTATATTATGAATGGATTAAAATTACCGTTTTAGTGAAACAATAAAAATAAAAAACCACGCGATTGGCAAGCGCCATCTATTGTCAGTCTGTTTAACTAACATGTGTGATGGCCACAGACTACTTAGAAGATACTACGTGTGTGATGGCTATTTGCACATGCAGACTAATGTCAACAGATGGCGCTGCGCGTCGGGTAGTCTAGGTACTGACCTACAATGTGTATTATCTCTCAAAAATAAAATATCTTCTACTAATAATACTTGCATTTACTAATCTCACTTTATTATATTGTTATTATTACTACATACATACATATTACTACATACATACAATTGCTGAGGGTGTGACCGTGCTATTTGCTGATGACACCACGGTGGTGGCGAGCGCATGCACGTACGAGCAGCTCGAACAGCGAGTTGCCGACGTTTGTGCTCAGCTTCACAGCTGGTTCTCGGCAAACGGGCTCATCCTAAACGTTACGAAGTCCAGCGTGATGTTGTTCTCAGCAGGAAACTCCGCCGCAATCCCGCCAGTACAGAGTCCAATGCCACGTTGCGAGACGTGCAGGTTCCTCGGGTTTACCATTGATGCTAAACTTAACTGGAAACAACACGTGTCCACGTTGTGTGAAAAGCTTAGTGGTGCAGTATTTGCACTACGAAAGCTTAAACCTTTAGTTTCCAGTGATGCACTACTCCAGATTTATTTTGCATATTTTCATTCGCTATTATCATATGGCATAATCCTATGGGGTAACTCAACGGATTCCAATCGAGTTTTAAATATGCAAAAGCGAGCTCTGCGCACTTTGGCAGGTGTAAAACCACGGCATTCCTGTAGGGAGCTGTTTATAAAGTACAGAATATTGACACATTACTCACAATACATCTATGATATTACTATGTATACGCGACACAACATACATTCTTTTAAACGAGTCAATATCCCGGGCAGAATAACCCGACAAACAGGGCGCTTACAGCGTGTGCCACGGCGGTTGGCGCTGCTCGACAAAAACCCGCGTGTCATAGGTCCCGCTTTCTATGAAAGACTACCCGCTGACCTAAAAAACGAGTGTTCGGACGTTATATTTGGTCGTCGACTGAAAGAACTTTTATTGATGCGATCACTGTATTCTGTTAAAGAATACAGTGAAAGCTAATTTACTATTATATTTTTATTGTTATTATTTAGTTTTGATTTTCTGACATTTGTGTTTCTTTAGGTTAGTTTTTATTTTATTGCATTTTTTGACATATGTTTTCTTTTGTTATTGATTTTATTTGTGACATTTTGTAATTGAATTCTAAGACATATCTATTTTGATTATTCCTAGAATTATTTCTAGACGGTATTTTTATATTATTCTATCTCGACTGACGATCTTTTTGTGAATTCATTATCTTTAATATGTAATTTTTGTAATGCAATTTTCATAAAGAAATAAATGACCTACCTACCTACCTACCATACATATTATCACGCCCGAAATCCCTAATGGGGTGGGCAGAGCCACAAGACTACTTGTGGCCATGTTCGATTAATAGTCCTAAGATGGTATGATGAACCGTATGGTGACAGGTGATCAGCCCATCGCCCATACAGATAGTCCACCATGTTGGATAGGACCCGTCCTTAGTCGACTTTTACGACATGCCAGGATGATAAGCATCTGCACGCATTCTATGCTATTTCTTCACTCCCAGTGCAGCAGAGGAGGGAAGTATTATTACTATCCGGTGTTTAATAACGATACTGTGCGAAAATTCGCACGGGTCAGCTAGTTTTTTCTATTATTTACGATTTAAGTTACTGAGGGTGCAAAGTTACCCCGGTTGAACCTAGTTAACCTTTACTAAATTATCTAAAGTAAGCTACTTAAATACCTAAATACTTTTGAAGTTTAGATTGGTATTAAAGATATCCATATCAAAGCTCCCGGCGAATACACTTAGATTTCACTCCACATAATGTAGAGAAACTTTTGATGTTACTAATTTCATGCGTCGAATAGATAAGAAAAACATGGGGTCACCATAAAATAGATGAGGTAAAATTATCGAATGTATTTTTCTTCCAACTACTTACACTTTAATTTCATCATTATGTCCTTAAATACTCAGCACAAAGCAGCACTTACTTGCTCTAGACTCTAGAGTCTAGATAGTTATTTATGCAACAAGAGAGCAAAGTTGATTTTTGCTGGGAGTGGTGATTTTAAATCCCGAGTACCTTAAGCAGGATTTTACACAACTTAAGTTTTTTACATATACAATGCTTTGACATTTTTGACTTATGAAAATATCTTCGCATGTCTGAATCTACCAGTGCCTCAAAGGGTGATATCTCTTGGAAGGAAGCACCACAAAATACTCAGCAGGTGCTCTTTTTTCAACCAACTCATAACAATTTCAATGATATTTAAATTGCCATCTGTGACGGTAAAGAGCCAAAAATTATATTCAATCAAATAATAGTAGATTGTTGCACCAAGCAGAAAGTGATTTATTTTTGCGCCGAGTATTAGCTTCGAGCCCGCACGCAAGTGAGGGCTTTAAAACACGAGCGCAATAATACATCACTTGATGCGAGGTGCATAATCTGCTTCTCTTTCAACTACTGCAAATAGTTGGTAAAAAAAATTAAAAGTACAGTTAAACCCGACTAGCAAGGTAAAAAGGATTTTTGCACCTGGTATAACGCACCCTTAGAATTTTTATATAGCCTATAACACTCACAGGTTCTTCCCGAATCTTAAGATACCCTATTTATTAAAATCGGTCCAGTGGTTCAGAAGGTAAAATCTATAAAAAAATGGTATCTGAAAATGTTCACAGAAAACTTGTATCTGTTCAATTTATTTTCATATTACGCCAATTTTTTTAAAATCTTTCAGTAATCTATACTATCTTATCAGCCAGTACTTTGAGCATAACATTTTAGACGGGGAAATCACAGTTCGATATGGCCGCCGACATGTGGACTGTCTTGCTAACAGCAAGTCCACAGAAAAGTGGTCAGCTGTCCCATCGGACTGCGAATGGGCGGATTGGGTGGCTGGTGGTGTAATCTTCTTGATCACCTATCCAAATAATAAAAAAAAAACAGTGCAATAATGAATTTTGTATGCAACTTTATTCCTGTAGAGCACATAAGAGCTGCTTTGTGCTGAAGGCCATAATGATGAAATTAAAGCGTAGTAGGAAGCAAAAATATTTTACCTTCTCTATTTTTAAGTTATCTCACGCCCGCGCTCAAAATCTTGTCACCCACATTATTCTAAATGTAGCGTACATCATTAAACTTCCCAACTTGTCCTGAGGCACATGGATTACAAACTTGCTATCAGCTTAATATGGCGGGTAATTAGATGACAGAAAACAGAGTTAAATTTGGGTAATTATCAAAGTTATAATCCAGTTTCTACTCGAATTTAAGCTATGGGCCAAGCTTATCACGTTTGCGGACAGTAAGTCACGCTTGTGAAACACTAAAATTGTATTAATTATAGTAGTCCCGTCATACTTGTGCTATGTTGTACGATTTGTGTGACAGTAGCGCTATGCATGTCAAATGCTATCCCATAATCTCATCTCATTATTATTATTTTTGTGCTCTGTTATGAATAAATGTTTTTTCTTTCTTTCTTTCATATAATAACAAGTTTCGAATTTTCATTTTACATAATACGAATTGCATAATTATGACCCGCAGAAATAATTATCCAGCATAAAAACTAAATTAGATTTTGAATGGATATTTTGAAAAAGGAACAATTTAATTGGTCTGACTAAGAGTGCCGCTGAAAGTACAAGAATTTAGATTGAAATCGTCAGCAAATAAATTGAGAATTAAAATAACAATACAGATTAAAATTATCAACAAGTGAACTGAAGTGAAGTGATTATAAAACTATAATGTTTTACAATGAAAAGTTTAAATGTCAAATTGTGACTCTAACAGAACCCGTCCATAATTCGGTTCTTGACTGCTTTTCCAACAATATTTCAGGCTGCTTGTGAATTCGATTTGAAAATCAAACAAATATTTTCGTTATTAAATTTCCATGTTTTCAAGGAAAAATTTTATAAATATTTTGTATTTTTAAATTTGCCGCCAAATTTGATGTCATTTAACTGGAAGAAACAAACAAAAATACCCAGTTTGTCATAAATGTTAGAAGCGGGAGCCAATAATGTACGACCAGGGAATGCACGACCCGATTAATCGGTACAAGCGCGAGCGCGATCTGGCGCTGCGAGTGCGATTTGCAACGCACCCGATGGCTGTGATGTTATGCGTCACGTACTTAGAAGTAAAAAACGAAGATTTTAAATTATCAAAATATAAATAATCTTCATTTATTTTTACGTCTCCTGTTCTCTATGTATTATTGAGGGTTAAGCTATCATTCCACAGAAATATTTGTTACTATAGTCAACTGCTCAATTACACTGACGAAACCCTCCGTTTATTCTTATTATTATTACGCGGCGAAAGTAATGTGTTTGCCTACTTACTTCACTTTTTCGTTATTTTTCCTTAAACAAAATCTCACTAATCCAAGGGCTTTGTTGTACGATATAATACCTCGTAATATGTAATACTAACATTCTTTCTTGCTGAAGTAAGCCTGCAAAAAGTATGCCCAAGATAAATTACAACTGGTAGTGGCTTACAGGGAAATATTATATTGGCCGGGTGTGCTTGTGTTTATTTCTTAAGAGGGCGCCGACCGTCCAGTGGCGCCCTCATCACTGTTATTGTGTTTTCTATTAAAGGAAAGTATTTTATTAAAATTGAAGCCGTATAAGTTGTTACGCAACTTAATACACAACGTATATGCTATGTAATATAGCTTTGCAAAGTATAACCATCATCTAATCAATTTAACAGAAAAAAGCGGCCACTATTTTCTATTAAATTGATTAGATAATAAGAAAGTCATTTAATCATAATTTAAGGTCATCAGAAAAAAAAAAAAAAAACCATCACTTTACGTCTTACAACTTATCTTTTTCTCTTTTTTAACATTTTACGCTTAATGGTGCTGTAACAAGTAATTTAATAGTAATTATTCTGAACACATTATTAGATATGTAAGACCAGTCCATCTAAGTGGTAGTAAATAAATAATTATTAGCATGTAGTGTATTGCGTAGCGTGAGTCACAGACGGTGCTGGCTGAAAATCAGCGCTGCAGGTGTCTGACACCTCGGCATTATGCTGAGCCAGTGTCCCATTCACTGTCGCGAGGACACACATCACCATTTTGTTTTGTATTGTTTTTCATTTATATTTATGTTACTCTGTGTGTCTTCTGTGTTAGTGAATAAATGTGTCTCACTTTCTTTTATTTTCCAAATTAAAGTCAAACTATCTTTATTAAATTGAGGCTTTTACAAGCTCTTATGAAGGACAAGGAATGAATCTACCACCGATTCGGGAAAAAACCTCTACCTACTGAGGAGAGCCGGCTAGAAACTCGGTAAGGTAAATTATTTTCAAAACAATATAGTAAGTTAACAAAGATGTCTACAGTTTTTTACATATCTAAATATATACCATAGTACGTACGCCCATCGAGATCCAGGGACTAAGACTTATATTGATATAGACGATGTAAATTACCATTTAGCGTTAAAACAGACAGACTATTTGAAAGCAAAGGAGATAACAGTTATGCTCCAGGCATTTAAATCACTGTTCATTTTAAAACTGTAACTTTTCAAGTTTTTACTTGTCTTTATATTTATATAATCTCTATACTCGTACATGGCGTGAAACAACGAGCAAGAAACGTCAATGGTGATAGAAATTTGCAACGCAATGCAGCATGTTATCGATAATTAGTTACATTCTGACCCAAATTAGCACTTTGACTCCTGATTGGTCGTTATGCAATGTAAGAGTTGTTATTATGCTATAAAATAAAACAAATTACATATCATATCGTAACACGTTATCGATATGTACCTGTCATCCTTACGCACATCACTATGCCGGTCCATACGACCTATAAGTGCGAGAGAGATAGTCATAAAAATGATTTATGACCCGACGACGCAGATGTTAATGTCAGGCAAATAAAACAATTTGAGATTGTTTGCGTCACCTACACAGTTACAAAGTCCCTAATCTATATATATAAAAATGAATTGCTGTTCGTTAGTCTCACTAAAACTCGAGAACGGCTGAACGGATTTATATTATCTTAGTCTTGAAATGTTCGTGGAGGTCTAGGGAAGGTTTAAAAGTACATAGGTTACTTAAATTATTCTTCTTCGCAGACGAAGTCGCGGGCACCAGCTAGTCCACAATAATAACGAAATAATTAGTTGTCATATTTAATTAAATTAAAAAAACGGCCAAGTGCGAGTCGGACTCGCGCACGAAGGGTTCCGTACCATTATCTATATAATGGTTCACTGTTTATGCATACGGTTTATGTTTATGAAATTAAATGTTTTATTTTTATATTTGAGTTGATTGAATGAAAGGTTGTAAATTGCGGTTTACGATTTATACGTATTACAAAAAAAAAACTACTTACTAGATCTCGCTCAAACTAATTTTTAAAGTTTACATGGTAAATGTACATCATATATTTTTTTTAGTTTTATCATTCTCTTATTTATTTATTTATTGTTTCATTAACTTAACACTATCATTACAGGATTTAAATCTAATGCGATAGAGAAGGTGAATATAAATACACATTTTACTAATTACTTAATAAACTTTTAACTTATATAGTTACAGGGGGAGACACATTTTACCACTTTCGAAGTGTCTCTCACGCAAACTATTCGGTTTAGAAACCTCAATATCATTTTTGAAGACCTATCTACAAATACCCCACACGTATGGGTTGATGATTTTTTTTTTTTTTGAGTTTCAGTTTTAAGTATGGGGAACCCCCAAAATTTATTGTTTTTTTTTTCTATTTTTGTGGGAAAATCCTAATGCGGTTCACATAATACATCTACTTACCAAGTTTCAACAGCATAGTTCTTATAGTTTCGGAAAAAAGTGACTGTGACATACGGACGGACAGACAGACAGACAGACATACAGACATGACGAATCCATGAGGGTTCCGTTTTTTGCCATTTGGCCACGGAACCCTAAAAAGGACCCAATAGCAAAAAAATTAAGAAAGTTATTACAGTAAAGTATTGCTACCGCGCTCAAACAAGCCACTTCCAGCCCTTCAGCAAAAAGCGGCCGATTTTTTTTCTGCCGCCATTTGTTATTCCCGTGACGGGTGGAAATCTTCCTATCGCGTGTTGCCCGGCTAATGTAACGCGGGAATTGATCGTAATGTACTCGCTGGGAAAGTAAGCTGTGGTATTAGGCTGTGGTTCCGTGTGTTTAGGGTTCCGTACCCGAAGGGAACTCTACCCCCAACGGGACCCTATTACTGAGCCTACAACGTCCGTCCGTCCGTCTGTCAGAGGCCTCTAGCTCAGCAACGGTAAGAGTTAGAAGGTTTGAATTGTACAGAATATGTGTTGTTATAGCATAAATACTAGCAAATAATAACATTATCAAAAAGTTTTAAATCTGAGAAGCTCCCATACATTAATAAATAAATAAATAAAATTTTCATTTATTTACGTATAAACCCATTAACAATTAATTACATGAATTACACAATAAATTATTAAATTAAATTGATTGTGATTAGTTGCGATACCGCTCATTACTACCTGAAATAGCGAATCAAATGCACCAGTGTTTTTTAGGCTTCATTTCCACTTGCGCGGCTAGCCGCGCGCGACCGCAGTCGCTAGCGGCTAGAAATGTAGCGACTGCATGCGCGACTGGTCGCGCGCGACTGTAGGTATTCTTCCAAACTTGCCTCTATTCGGGACTGCCAGGTGATACTATACCGTCACTAAAATGCCAAAACCTCGAATGCCTCGTTGTTCTGTACGTGTTTGACGTGCACATTTGCGATTTTGTCATTTTAGTGGCGATATAGTAAATCACTTAGCAGTCCCGAATACTCATAGCTCATTTTAAAAATGAACGCCAAAGAATTAGCATGTCTTTATTTGTTAACAAAAAGCACATGATAACATAGATTTGGGATAGGTACTCATTGTTAAGAAAATTTCATACAAAAGGAGCATTTTATTTGTTTTATAATGAGTTATGGGAATACGACACAAACATTTTCAATTACCTACACACAAATGTCGGTGAATTCTTTTGAGACTTTCAATCTCGCCCTGTGTACTGACAAATAAAATGGCACCGGCGGCCGCTAGTCGCGCGCGGCTAGCCACGCAGTGGGTATTGCGCATTGAGTTTACGTTGATTTCGAGTCGCGCGCGGCTGCTCGAGTCGCGTCATAGTCGTGTGCTCTTTTGCAGTCGCGGCGACTTCGGAGTCGCGGTCGCGTCAGTGGGTATGGTATATGGACATACCTGTAGAAATAGAGGCGCACGCGGCTAAGTCGCGCGCGACTAGTCGCGCAGTGGAAATGAGGCCTTATGTTCATTTTATAATTACCCATATTTACTGGGCCGGAAAAGTTTCTATTTGTGAATATGGGTAATTTTGAAATTTTTGTGTCCTTTATAAATTGCCATTCAGGGCATCGGTCTAAATAAGTAGGCTTGCGCCTTTTTTTGAGAGGGGATGTTATACCCTCTGGCGTGTTCCTCAGAACTGCTTTAGTCGCCAATCCTCGCCAATCTTCGCATTCATTCCACAGCACGCAATTTTCGGTTGCATTAACATGAACTTCGTTGGCAAGAGGATCGGTCGCAATTGTGTCTTTAATCATACCGGCGATTTCATATAAGGAAGCCGACAGTTCTTCGGGGCTCTCAACTAACTGAATTTCGTTTCTTGAATCGAAAAAGCTTGTTTCAGCACTATCTTTCTTTGGACTGGGCTGCATCTGATTATCTGATAGATTCCTTATTGATATTGAAGATTTTTAACCGACTTCAAAAAAAAAGGAGGAGGTTCTCAATTCGGTTGTATTTTTTTTATGTTTGTTACTTCAGAACTCCGTCATTTATAAACCGATTCCAAAAATTATTTTTTTAATCAGTAGGGTATACCTCCAGTTTAGTCCCGTTGTAGTCAAAGTTGAGTTATGATGAGAGGATCTATGAGGAATCGATGGAACTCTTCAAATATTATAGGCAAGCATAGAGCAATTTTATTATTTTCTGTAATAACTCAAGCAGTTCCGTTCCAAAAGCATTATTTGGTGAAGTGGAACTGTTGATGAAGACCATAGATGATCACTGGAACTCCTAAATGTTGAGTATTTCACGGTTGGCGATTAAATTGCTGTATAAAGTTCTGAAGCAACTTATGTCCATGAAAATTCATGTAGTAAAGTTGAAGAACCAGGAGAACTCCTCAACGATTGACATCCTTGCACCGTGGATAGCAACAGTTTGTAAATGGTGATGAGCAATTGGCATTATGCTATTGTTACTTGATGTAGTAAATGTGTCGTTAAATCACAGGATAATAAATAAAATTTGGAAAAAAAACGTACATTTCAAAGGCTATTTGATGTCGGTTTTTTATTTTATAAATTATAGGTTATTATTGTTTTGTTTTCGGTCGATCACTTATATTGGAGGCATCTAATACTCTCCCGTTAAAATAATCTATATTATGATCGATTACAAATCTGTCAATTCGCATCGGCAGTTTATTTACGAAGACGCGGTTCTTTAAGTTGCCGAACTCGCCTTCCACTGACGACGATGTCGCTATTGTTGTAACTCGTCGAAAATGCGGTCGCATTATTCCAGTCGACAGTGGAAGGTATGGTAACAACTGCTTTCTAAAACGTTGCACGAATTCGGGATTGTAGCATCCGTTGTTTTACCATTGTTTGATTTTTCACCTGTTTCCCGCGGCGTGTATATCTCAAAGGACCACGACTTCCAGTCAGAGCCTACGCTTCGCCGTGTTCGTTTCGCAATCGTCGTCAGTGTGACTTTCATTGTCGCAACTATCAGGTATACAGGATACGTCACAGTCATATACAGTTTTAAAAATCAGACCAATTTTTTCCAGGTGTATTCCCATAACAGCTTAAGTATCAGCTATCAAATTTGACCTGATTTAGTTCATACTCCATAGTTAAACAACAAAAATTAATTTAATGGTGTTCTGATATATAAATGTGAAAAATATATTGACATCAAACCAAAAAATCTGTAGTGGTAGAGCCCAACAGTAATCCTCACTAGATGAATACTGTTCGAATGGGCCGGCTCGACCGGGGTAGTACCACACTCTCACAGAATATCAGCGTAAAGTAATAGCTTGCTATTGCGTTTCGTACGGTGAGTGACGAGATCCGGAGGCCCATTCCCTCATCCCCATCCCATCCCCATTCCCCATCCTCCCTAGACTGACAACGCAGTGGCAGCACCTCTGGTGTTGCAGAAGTCCATGGGCGGCGGTGACCACTTTCCATCAGGTGCGCCGTCAACTCGTTTGTCAGTCAATTGACATTGAAAAAAAAAAAAACCGCTGCAGCTTAACCATCTGCCAACTAAGTTGCAACTGTCAAAGTTCTTATATCAATTAAAATAAAGTCTAGGTATTACTGATTGGTTGAGACCATGCTAAACTGGCATAGCACGGAACCTTCGGTGCGCGAGTTCGACTCGCACTTGGCCGGTTTTTTGATGTTGTGCCCCTTCCGATGGCCACGATACGTCAGAGAAGTTTCATCATCGTTATTATCGGCTTATTTGCCCACTGCTGGGCACAAGCTACCCCACATAGTGAGAGGGACTGAGCAGTTGTCCGCACGCGGGTCTAGTGCGGGTTGGGGACTTTACACGCATCGTTGAATTACTTCACGATGTGGGTATCTCACGATGTGCTTCAACACTGAAATGCTAAATGCTATCAAAATCAACTTCTAATCAAAAGGGTCAAATAAGGCCTGGAAAATATCGAATTCCCTAAATTTTGAGCGTGTCCGATGAGAACCCGTTGATGCCTTTTAATGTATCTGCAAGATTTATGCCTAAACTACTGAACCGCTATTGATGAAATTCTGTTAATAAATTATATTAGGGTTAAATAGGGGCTGGAAAATTTACTAATGGCATGTTCAAGCTCGGTGAGAGCCCATATTAGGAGGAAAAAAAAAACTAAGTTTAAAAAGTGAATACTCAACATGAATGTTCTTAGTGGGTCCAATTCGAAATGGTGTCTTCTTAATTTATCCTAAACGTAGAAACAAGAAACGTCAAAATTTTTCTTATATAGCAGAGAGCTGTCAAAATCAAGTTTGACGTTTCCTAGTTTACCTAAGTTTGATTCTGGGATCTAAGATGGATTCTGGGATCAATTTATTAGTATAAAATAAATAATTAATTATACATGAAATTTTGTATTAACATTGGCGAAACTTGCAGTATATTGTATCTCACGTACTTTCGAGCTAATAACAGTTTGCTCCGGCTGTTTGTGCATCGCGGGATTATTATGGGACGTGGTAACGATGGCAGTCGTTTAAGGAGTGTTTACACGCCCCAACCATCTCCAGTGTTCAAGCAAGTGAGATATAAAAAACAGGTCAAGAGCAGGGCGATGCTTAGGCAGGGTTGCCAGCTGTTAAAACAACAACACCTAATGCAAGTTGAAAAATCCCTGAAAACCCTAGATCACGAAATGCCATTTATTTATAGGCTCTGTTTAACATATATCAATAACCCATACCAAACCGTACTCTTTTCAGTGTTGCCAATACTTGAAAATGAGAGCAAAATTGACAGTAAGCTTGAAAAACTAGTTGCAAGTTACGTAAATTGCAAGTTTTTTGGAATTAGGTTTTTAATACCCCTAAAAAACCCCAAGAAGGTTCCGCCCTTAAAAATACCCCTTGCCTCTTATTTTGCCCCTGAATTAAGGGGTAATGCCCCTAAATTGGCAAGCCTGTGCTTAGGGTTCCGTAGCCATAATAACTCCGAAAAACTGAAAATCTTGGTGATGATTGCGGAATTCCGCTGGATGCGAGCTGCACAGACTCAGTCGTTGAAGCGATCATTGGAAAGAAAGAAAGAAAGAAAGAAAGAAAGAAAGAAAGAAAGAAAGAAAGAAAGAAACATTTATTCACTAACACAGAAGACACACAGAGTGTCATAAATATAAATTAACACAATTCAAAACAAAATGATGGTGTGTGTGTCCTCGCGGCTGTGAATGGGACACTGCAGGATTGGGGGAGTCCTATGTCCAGCAGTGGACGTCTTTCGGCTGAAACTATTATGTTGAGGAGTTAGTTTTCTAAATGGTTCCCCAAATCAGTGGTAGAGCCAAACAGTAATCCTCACTAGATGATTACTGTTCGAATGGGCCGGCTCGACCGGGGTAGTACCACACTCTCACAGAATATCGGCGTAAAGTAATAGCTTGCTATTGCGTTTCGTACGGTGAGTGACGAGATCCGGAGGCCTATTCCCTCATCCCCATCCCATCCCCATTCCCCATCCTCCCTAGACTGGCAACGCATTGCCAGCACCTCTGGTGTTGCAGATGTCCATGGGCGGCGGTGACCACTTTCCATCACGTGGGCCGTCAGCTCGTTTGTCAGTCAATAGACATAAAAAATAAAAAATAAATTGGTCATTATATACGCATAATATTTTAAAATGAGCTATTCACAGTTATCTCACTGGAGATACATACATACATACATATTATCACGCCCGAAATCCCTAATGGGGTGGGCAGAGCCACAAGACCACTTGTGGCCACTGGAGATTGTATATGATAATAAAACACTTGTAGCAAGCTCTTGTAGCGGAAACACTGCTACGGCTACGAGCGTAGCGCTACGAAAAAGAAGTCTGATATCGTAATTAGCAAATTTATCACACAAACGTAATCTCTACAGGCGCATTGCTATACATGGGGTCACTATGGGTCGCTTAAAATAGTTCTAAGGTCTATTCGGCGAGAGTTGATAAATATTATGATATCGTTTCGAAATAGCGACTGTCACTTAACTATCGCAAACTGTATGACGGGCGTCGCTTGTCGACACGCGCACTGAGTTTCGTGGTACGAGGGACGCAGACGTTGTCAACTGCGGAGTCGCGACGGGAGGACGGCGGCGAAAAAAATATATTTGTTTTGTTCATATACACAATCGCCATATTGCAAATTAATGTCTTTTATGTGCGCGTCACAAATGTCACATAAATTCAATAATCTGCACTGGCTTCGGCCAAACAAACGAAAAAGAAAAAAATTATCCATTACACATGTTTAAAACGCATTGAGTATGGATATGACGTGTCTTGTGTCTTTCTAAATATAATATTTCATTGGCTTCGAGTGTGTCGTTGGGATGTTCTGTTCGCGTGTTGCTTTCTTTTTATACAGTTAGGCTATTCAATAATAATATTCTATGAAAAAAAAAAATTTTTTTTCTTTATTTTTTTCTAATCATCGGTAAAAATAATTACCGGGCCGCTATTTGTAATGAGTTAAGAAGCCCTGACTTTTTACTTTTTTTATCAACTCTCACCGAACAGACCTTAAGTATGTTGATTATCATCACACTTGCTTGTAATTATTAGGATTGTATGCTAGAAAAATCGATCGTACGACTAAAATACGATGCGCGGGTGTAGTGGGTTGGAAGTCCCCATCACGCTCACGGCATTTAGATGAACTTTATACGATGAAACTTATTCCTCTATATTTTGAGGGAATTTTCTGCAACTGGCACATTGATAGGGTAAACGCAGCACAAAGATCCAGTTAACGCTGTAATAGTTGTTCCTGTTAAGGGATCTGCTAACAAACACTATGTAATATTACGACCTGCCTGGTTATTATCATTTTAACTAAACTGGACTTTGTAACAATGGATATAAGACTGAGATTAGCACAGCTGCGCAATAAAGACTAAAAGTTTTTTATTTTCAACTTTGTCACAATTTATCCGGTAACCATGGAATTTTCCGGAATATTAAAGTATTCTTTGTCGTTCCTCAGATACCAAGATACTTGCCTTTTGTCCAAATGGGTTCAGCGGCTTGCCCTTGAAAATATAACATAGACAGACAGTTTTACTTTCATATCGTTAATATTAAATAATAGTATGTTTTCCTTGCTTCCTACGGTTCAAGGACGTATTGAAACTTGTTCAAAAAACTAACTTTATTTACACCCATATCATAAAACCTCCATAATGTAATCAAAAACCACCATTATGACAACCTGTACTGTAGTGTTATTACAGTATCGATTTTAGTATCGTAATGGTCATAACGATACAGATATAAGCTACAGGCCGGCGCGCCGCCATCGCCGCAGCCGGAGGGCCCCATCGTCCCCGCGTCGCCGTTTATAATAAAGTTATGTATGCAATTCTGCATAATTTCGCCTTAAAACACACGTGCGATCTTATTATGAAACTCGCAAAGCTCGTTTTATAAAACCGCACTAGTGTTTTAAGGCCTATCATTATGCAACCGTTGCATAAACTACTATTATCATTTCAAGGCAGTCATATACATACAAACCTATTTATTTATTATAAAAATACTCCAACACATCATTTCATGGTGAGATAAAGGTGTAAGGACTTCGTAAACCTTACTTATTTATTTATTTAAGCTTTACTCCACAACAAGGTACAAATCGCGAACTTAATGCCCAATGGCATTCTCTCCCAGCCAAACAAATTCCAAGCAGAGAAAAATATTTAAAAATGCACTTATATGACCTTTAATTTAGGACCAGAGCCTCTATTGTACATTGCCTTGGCAATATCGCTAGTTATTTTGCTATGACAGCCGCGTAATACGCACTTGCAGAAGTTATAAGACGCGTCTTACACTGCACGATAAGCCAGATACGATGTATCGGGTGTGACACGCTTTAGTATGGAGGCCTCACTCCATTTTCTTATTACACTACCGGGAACGGAACTATGGGACCCTAGAAAACACGCAGTATTGGCCTCAACTCATTTTATTCCATAGGTAAGTACGGAACCCACAGCGCGAGGCCGACTAATATCTGTTCGCCGAGAGTTGATAAAAAAAGTAAAAAGTCAGGGCTTCTTAACTCATTACAAATAGCGGCCCGCTTATTATTTTTAACGATGATAATATAAAATTTAAGGGCAGAAAAAGTCTTTTTTTTTTCTTAGAATATTATTATTGAATAACCTAACTGTAGGTTTAAACAGAAAGCAACACGCGAAAACTCAAACGACACACTCGAAGCCAATGACATTATAGAAAGACACAAGACACGTCATATCCATACTCAACGCGTTTTAAACATGTGTCATAGAAAAAAATAAATGTTTTTAGTTTTTTCGAGCAGTGCAGATTTATGTGACATGACGCGCACATGTAAGACATTAATTTGCAATATGGCGATTGTGTATATGGACAAAATATTTTTTTTTTGCCGCCGTCCGTTCGTCGTGACACCGGACTTGACATCATCTGCGTCCCTCGTACCACGAAACTCAGTGCACGCGCGATAAGTGACGCCCATCATACAGTTTGCGATAGTTAAGCGACAGTCGTTATTTCGAAAAGATATTATAATATTTATCAACTCTCGGCGAACAGACTTTAGCACCCGTTTCATCTTTTTTACCTTCAAAAATCTATTTAGTTTACGACCTATATAGGTAAAGCCTTAAGGCACTCACATCGTAAAGGTAAGTGTATTATTTCTCTTTAGACGCTTGCCTTAAATGGCACATTTGCACTAAGAAACGGTTTTCAGTATTCTGATCATTAACATTAACAGTACAAAGCTTAGATTAAGTTGGCGAATGGATTCGTTACAGGATCCAGCAGCGAAGCCCTTAGAATATGAAAGATGGGCCATTATAATGATTATTATAGGTTTAACTTCTTATAGGTGTTCCTGTAATCTATAGGTAAAGAAATATTTTCTGTATTTTTTTCAATATTTTAGCCCCAGTAGTTTCGGAAATAAGGGGGGGTGGTCAATTCTCGCCTATTTTCCTAAATAACTTCCAAACTGTTTTATTTAAAAATCTAAAAAATATTTGTTTAAGATCCTCACCTTAAACCCTTTTATTTGATATGTCAAACGATATAGGTGGCAAAACTTTTTATTATAATTTTCTAATTTACCCCCCAAAAAGGGCCCTAATGTTTAAAATTCATATATTTACGTCACGCGTCCGTATTGCGGTCACCGATTTACATATGTATACCAAATTTCAACTCAATCGGTCCAGTAGTTTCGGAAAAAATTGGCTGTGACAGACAGACAGACAGACAGACGCACGAGTGATCCTATAAGGGTTTCGTTTTTTCCTTTTGAGGTACGGAACCCTAAAAAACGGTAACCAAATTTAGGGTTCGAAATCAACGACCGAAACCGCTTTGATAAATTAACCGCTTTTGAAGCTCAATACTTAACAATTTGTTTAAGAGTTAAAATGAGTTTAGACTATTATTAGAACCAATATACAATCGTTTTACAGGTAATCATAACGCTACGTTGAGCCATTCATGTAAGATTCTGTAGGCATAGTTCCATATTTTTCTCCAAGAAACTATGTTAATATTTGTAGCCGTTTGCAAGTTATAGTTTCATAAAATTTAATTCAAAAAAGTGATGCAGTTCAACCCTAACAGGGATTTCGAACCCGATATATGGCTTAGGCTTGCTAAGTAGTACCTACTCGGGTGTATTAGGGTTGGCACCATGATTAAAATATATATTTTTTATTTTAATACACATATTTTTAAATAAACGTACCTAACCATGACAAAACGATTGCACATCATTATTGTACGATATTTGCCGCAAGGTTCCTCGTGTCGTTCCACCCGGTATATTGTTAAAAACTTTGAAAAGTGAGCATATTCAATATAATTAATTACCAACCATTTTTATTATTCATACGAAATGATAACGATGCAACGTCCCGTTTTGCTGCAGTTTCTCAGAATAGACAGGTTCGGTTAAAACAACCATAATTGGGCACAAGACCGTTAATCCGTTAATCGTTAATTAACAAAGTCAACATTTCGAGTAACGGATTCACTTTTAAGTTAATTTTAAAAATTGTTAATTATTAAAGTTCGTTAATCGTTAATAAAGTACCTACTATTTCCCAAAAGGACACCTCGATGATGTTTATAAAGGGTAATTTTTAAATAATCAGGTATTATTACAAACTCTACTATTACACCCTTCTTTCATCATTTTTTTATAACCTGCCTGCCCATACCAACATTTTTTATAAGTAAATGCTAACGCAATGACATATAAAATGCAACTTCTATCACGAGTTAACGATTAACGTTAACATACGTAAAATCTTCCGATGTAAGTCTTTAACGTTTAACGAAGTTAACTTTTTTAGTAACGGATTAGCGATTAACGAAGGTAACTATTTGATTAACGGTGCGCAGCTATGAAAACAACTCCATTTAATGTAGTATTAAAACACCGCTCACGCATCTGAACCTTTCATCTACGTCTTCCAGCGGCACTTGAGATAAAAGCCTTATACATCCCAGGTGCTTAATGTCCAAATAAGCCCAACTGTGGTCTCAAACGGTCTCAGAAAGCTCCTCAGCCGGCTCAAAGGCTCTTAACGAAATTGGACTGGCCCTTAATCAATTTTAAGAAGTAAATTGGAAGGTTTTCTGTATGATAAGTCGAAAGGGATGTACGTAGTTATCCGACGGTTGCTGCAATAATTGATCTTAAGACATTTTTTTTAGTATTCCGTAGTTTTCATGTTTTATGTCAATTTTTTTTATGTCAATTGACTGACAAACGAGCTGACGGCCCACCTGATGGAAAGTGGTCACCGCCGCCCATGGACATCTGCAACACCAGAGGTGCTGCCAATGAGCTGCCAGTCTAGGGAGGATGGGGAATGGGGATGGGATGGGGATGAGGGAATAGGCCTCCGGATCTCGTCACTCACCGTACGAAACGCAATAGCAAGCTATTACTTTACGCCGATATTCTGTGAGAGTGCGATATTGTGTGTAGTTAAAGCAAAAAGTGGAATCCTGCCTGTATGCCACAGGCATTCTATGGAAAAAAAGCCGGTCAAGCACGAGTCTGACTCGCGCGCCGAGGGTCCCGTACTTACCTATGAAAAACAGAAATCGAGTGTGATATGACTTTGCAAAAGTTATTCCGTTAAACAATTTTTTTTGTGATATAACTACAAAATTTACAATTATCGGACTTTTTCCTTTACTTGTGCCATAAGACACTGCTGTTTAAACTAAATTTCATGATTCTAGGTCAACGGGAAGTAACCTATAGGTTTTGATTCCCTTGGGGTTATCAAAATGTGTGGCATAAACGGCCTTATCCGTGATCCTATAAGGGTTCTTTTTTAGATACGGAACCCTTAAAATTTGAAAGTAGGTGTTTTCTATAAACCGCTATACAATGATGTAAAAAAATACGAAAAGAAATACAATTAGGGATGCCACTCCTTACATAAACTGAGAAAAGAAAACAAAACTCTCCAGTGATGTGATTCTCTATCGTGCGCAGCGGCTGATCAGCAGATAAACGAAACTATTAATTTGAACTCTAAGAACAAAGTCGTTCGGTCTTAATTTGAATGTGACTCATCGCTGATCAGCCGCTGCACATGGGTGTGATTCTTTAAAACTTCGTAAATGTTCGTGAATGTCTTTCTACCTTGGTCGTATTTGGACGCAACCGGCCATGAACGTAAGTACCTCACTCTGCATAATGCCTTCGAGCGCGTGGGTCAATTTATGGTGGTCGGACGAAGTGAGAGACGAAATGAGTGACGAGATTTGTTAAAAACCAGACAAGTGCGAGTTAAACTCGCGTGGAGAGGGTTCCGTTCCGTACATGATTATCTGAAAACTACGTTACTTTAAATACCATAGACTTCTTTATAGGTTTTCCTGTAATCTATAGGTAAAGAACACTTTTCTGTATTCTTTTTCAAAATTTTAGCCCCAGTAGTTTCGGAAATAAGGGGGGGGAATGGTCAATTTTCGCCTTTTTTCCTTAATAACTTCTAAACTATTTTACTTAAAATTCAAAAGAAAATATATTTAAGATTCATACAATAAGCCCTTTTATTTAATATGTCACACAATATAGGATGCAGAACTTTTTTTAAAATTTTCTAATTTACCCCCCAAATGTGGCCCCCATGTTTAAAATTCATATATTTACGCCATGCGTCCGTGTTGCGGTCAGCGACTTACATAGGTACAATGTATACCAAATTTCAACTTAATCCATCCATTAGTTTCAGAGCAAATTGGCTGTGACAGACGGACAGACAGACAGACAGACAAACAGACAGGCAGACACACAAGTGATCCTATAAGGGTTTCGTTTTTTTCCTTTTGAGGTACGGAACCCTAATAATAACAGCATGTTAGAGAGTCTCATGGCTAGGGACATGAGTGCACATATGTAGGCTATCCTTGTCTTTTGTGTTGGGTACAAGCGCTGTCACAAAGATTCAATAAATATGCTTCGCAAAGCTATAATAAAAAAGCTATGTTAGTTACAGTCGAGGTCAAAAATATTTACGCGCACAAAGTCGTCAAAATATGTGAACCCGACTTTATTGTCAAGGTCGTAAGAGCGCTTAGATATTTTTCCCGCTTCGGTAAAGTATAATTTATGACTTCGACTGTACATTACGCAAACTCACGGCCAATCGTAAAACTAAAATCAACTCATAATACCAATAACATTAAATTTGATTATTCCATTAAACTTTATTGCGTTCCTAACATTAATATTGCCTCGATAAACCCAAAACGGCTTTTGATAATCCTGACTTATATGGAGAGGATACTGTCTGACCTTTGATTTCTCGGTTATTGCGCTCATCCTAAATTATTAAAATATAACCTCGTTGGGTCCAATTCGAATACAAAACTCAATAATCTTAAACAGAGTTCTGTGCTTACAAAATCGAGTTTGATGTATCTCGTTTTAAGTTTAAAGTCTGTTCGCCGAGAGTCGATAATATTACGATATCGTCTCGAAATAGCGACTGTCGCCTACCTATCGCAAACTGTATGACGGGCGTCGCTTATCGCCGCGCGCAATTAGTTTCGTGGTACGAGGCACGCATTTGTTGTCATGCGCGGCGCCGCGCCGGTGATGGCGAGCGCCATAGATTGCCACTCCGTTTTGGAATTCGTAAACTATCGCTCGGTCCCTTTTACTTGTATCGGCAACAAGCAACATTTCCGATAGATTTCGATAGCGAGAGCGAGCGATTTGCGCAACTCATGGTAATGTTACTGTACTTACAAAATCGAGTCTATACATATTATGATATCGTCTCGAAACAGCGACTGTCACTTACCTATCGCAAACTGTATGACGGGCGTCGCTTATCGCCGCACGCACCGAGTTTCGTGGTACGAGGCAAGCATTTGTTGTCATGCGCGGCGCCACGCCGGTGCTGGCGAGCGCCATAGATTGCCACTCCGTTTTGGAATTCGTAAACTATCGCTCGGTCCCTTTTACTTGTATCGGCAACAAGCAACATTTCTGATAGATTCCGATAGCGAGAGCGGTTTTCGCAACTCATGGTAATGTTACTGTGCTTACAAAATCGAGTTTGATGTTTCTCGTTTTAAATTTAAAGTCTGTTCGCCGAGAGTCGATACATATTACGATATCGTCTCGAAATAGCGACTGTCGCTTACCTATCACAAACTGTATGACGGGCGTGGCTTATCGCCGCGCGCAATGAGTTTCGTGGTACGAGGCACGCATTTGTTGTCATGCGCGGCGCCGCGCCGTGCGGGTGAGCCCCATATATTGCCACTCCGTTCTGGAATATGCTTCGAATGTGTCGTTTGGGTGTTCTTGTGTTGTTTTAGACGAAGCAATTGAACGTTTCATAATAAACGTGACCAACTGCGATTGTTCCTCCGACTCTGAGACTTTGTCATGGTCGTCGTCCTATGATATCCCAGCAATGGGACATAAACAGGCTATTCAATAATAATATTCTATGAAAATATTTTGCAGTGATAATTTTTTGTGATAATCATCATTTAATTAATATGTTTCCATTTTCATGTAATTAAATCAGATTATAGTCAAGTTTTTAAGGGAGCTCTTTGGACCTTTTACCGTAATCATACCTGGCCTATAAATACCCTCCACTGCTGGGCATAGCGAGTGACTGGGCCCTCATCACCCGGACCTAGTACGGATTGGGAATTTGACGGTATTATCGGTTAAATTAGCTGGCAAATAATACATTTTCAACGAGCGCATATTGTTTGGAATATGGAGTGGACGCAGAGTCCGTTTGCCAACATGGACTCGCTCACTGAACAAATATAAAGCCCTACCATGAGCTTTGTGGAGGAAAGTTGGAAAATATGAGCCCTATATACATCCTATTGTTGGGACAGGTTTTCTATTATGAGACACGTGAATTGAAGTGATGGCATTGAAATATATAGGAAGGAACTGCTCAAAGCAATTTTCGCGATGCTTTCTTTTGAGGTGTCAGAACGCGAATCTGACACCATTGCACGTTCAGTTGCATGGCAACCACCATCCTTGACACCCAGTTAAGTATAACACTGTTATAATTGAAATAATGCCCTCCCGCATCGTGCGGTGTGAGGCCGCACCACCGACCACACCGTCCACAATGATAATAGCGTGTGAATCAAGCAATATTATACTTTTGTGTGTATGTCGTGAGAACTAAGACATCAGCAATAAGGTGTGGTTAAGCCATGGCGCTGGCGTTTGACAACCTTCTATAAATAAAATTAATAAATTTGTATTTAGATAGACATGTCGTAATTAAAATTAAGATATAACCTGACTTTCATAAAAATATATCAAGTTAAGTAGTATTGTGTACGTGGCTGTAAGGCCTAATTGCCTTAGTCTTAAAAGAAGAAATTCCTATATGCACAAGAGCATAAAAACTCATTTTATGCAGCCTTCTCTCGACATAAAGAACAACTTTACGAGCATGAGAAGTGAAAAAGTTCTTTATAAACACCATACAAAAAATATGACGTTAAAAAAAATAGGACCACAAATTGCCGGCAACATCAAAACTATACTTCCTTGTGACCTCAAGAATACAAAGTCAAACCGCGACACAGATGTAGTGCATAATTAGTTTCCATCGTGTTTTATCGGAAAAGTTCGTATTTATCGTGCTCTCTCAATTAGCTTCGGCAGGCCCCTAATTCTCGGCGCATTCGAGATAATCTACCAATCGAGATTAAACGTCAGTGCATATAGTCATTTGACGTTACTGTATGAATCTGACGTTTAATCTTGCAATCGACATTATCTCGAAAACACCGAGAATTGGGGGCCAGTAGCCATCATACCATGCTGTCATTTTTCGTTTTGACATTTGGCAGTAAATAATAAAGTTTCATATTAATGAATATAAACATGTCACTCATTTAATACATTAATTAATTGACACTTCGGGTCCCGTCGTCTTCCGATTGAGATCCGAGTTTTACCGATGGAAACATATTATTCACTATATGTGTACTCATTTTATGCAAAAGAAATACCTCTTGCGGCGTATTCTATAAATCAAATCAGTGACAAGAGTGAAAGAAATATATGCGATCATGCAATTTCTAATTCTGAATTTAGTTCGTTTCTTTGCGGCTTGTATTTATTTGCATTATGGACGATTACCATGAATGGCCGATAATGGGAATAATGAAAACCACTGAAGCACTTTATACGATAACATATTGTCTTTGGAGACACAATAGAGCTTTAGTGAAAACAAAATTAACCGAATATACTTCTATGAATTGTTTATCAAAAGACGATCAGATTACAAAAGCAAGTTTCTATTCAAACACAATTTGAGTGATTTAACGCAAAAATGTTGACTATCCAACAAAATTAATAAGCGCACCGGCTGAAATACATACATACATACATAGCATCACGCCCGAAATCCCTAATGGGGTGGGCAGAGCCACAAGACTACTTGTGGGCACGTTCGATTAATTAGTCCTAAGATGGTATGATGAACCGTATGGTGACAGGTGATCAGCCCATCGCCCATACAGATAAGTAGTCCATCATGTTGGAGAGGACCCGTCCCTTTGTCGACTTTTACGACATGCCAGGATGATAAGCATCTGCACGCATTCTATGCTATTTCTTCACTCCCAGTGCAGCAGAGGAGTTACTTAGATAAAGGATTACTTAAATAAAAGCTTAAAATATAGTGATTGATGATTTGTTGTTGTGTCTTATCAAATTATTTTATCAAGTTGCAAAAGTAACCTTGCTCAGTAGAATTAATTGGTTATTACGTGGTTCTAACCCTTCGCTTAAATAATAGTAATTCTTGTTGATATGTTATACCTTATTAGAAACGTCGCGAAGCAGAAAGAATTTCGTACAATGACCTCGCTACCCTTCTTTGTCGCTCGCTCGCGCACAAATATAATCCCGTCGCGCTCACACGGACGGTGGTCTTGTTAAGGTGGTAAAAGGTCATTGCTCGAAATTCCCTCTGCTACACAACCTTACTGGAGTGTGATTCTTTAAAATAACACTTCGTTTATGAACTCACCGGCGACCGTAACTTGACCTCTCAGTGCGTATAAACTACATGTTCGTGTGTGTATTCGACCTTGGTCGTATTTTGACGCAACTATCGACAGAGATAGGTACCTAACTCCGCATAATGCCTACGAGCGCGCGGGTCAATTTATGATTGTCCGACGAAATGAGAGACGAAATGAGCGACGAGATTTGTCAGAGAATAACGGCTGTGGTAGGGGATTTTGATTGGATCTCTCGACTGAAATGCGGAGAGAAAAGCTAGATTATTCAATTCCTAGTTAGCGCTAACTTCGTTTTGCTATAGTTAAAGCTTTGTTCCAAAGTCAATCACAAGAACGAATACATGTACGTGTCGTATTATATTGTTGAAAATTGATGTGAAACTATTTTTATCTACACGCATATCATAAAACCTCCATTGTTTAATCAAAAACCATAGGAAATGACCACCATTTTGACAACCAATTAGGAAAAACCAGAATAGAGACTTCATTATCTAATAATCATAATCTTGGACCATTGCTGTTCCTTATCCTCATTAATGATCTACCAGCAGCTCTTAAGTTTTCGTCGTGCTTGCTATTCGCCGACGACCTAAAGTTAGCATTGCCCATCGGAAGTCCCGGCGATTCCACCATGTTACAGTCAGATATAAACACTGTTGGCAGCTGGGCTCAAAATAATGGTCTCAGTCTTAATGAGGAAAAATGTTCGGTAATGACCTACGCCCGTGCTCGGCTTCCCATGTACTCTACGTACACAGTTGAGGGCAAACCATTGAAACGTGTAAGTGAAATTAAAGATCTTGGAACATGGTTTGACTCACAACTTACATTTAACCAGCACATAATCAAAATATGCAATGAAGCAAGAAAATGTCTGGGGTTTGTTATGCGTCAGGCTAAGGTATTCACCGACCAACGCGCTACCAGCATCTTGTACAATGCATATGTTCGAAGCAAGATCGAAACGAACTCTGCTATTTGGAACCCGCATGAACAGCAATATACGCTCATGGTGGAAAGGGTACAAAAGCCATTGGTACGGTACCTATACAGCAAAAAATACGGCAGCCCACCCAACTACCCAACTCTGTTCGTTCTCGGAATGGTAGACTACACGTCTCTTGAAGTACGAAGAAATATTTATCTAATTAAATACTTTTATCGGCTGTTACGGGGGCTAGTCAGTAATCCCCAACTACTAGCGTTGATAACGATACGGGTCCCCCCGGTGGCCGCGATGCAAATGCGCGCGCGCCGCCGCGGCCCCTTCGCCGTCCCGCCAGCCCGCACGCGCGCGCTCGCCTCCTCCCCCCTGCACCAGGCACTGACGCTGTTAAACGACATTCTGGTCAGCGACACCCAACTAGACATTTTCTATGGCTCTGAGTATAAATTTCTGACCTCATCAAGTCGATTTTTAGAAAAAAATGTAACTCCCAGTAGTATTGGCAACTGATGTATACCTACTACAATATTCATATAATGTTAGAATTATGTATTCTGTATGAAATAAAATAATCTTTTTTTCTCACAAATATGTACATATATATAAATTTTCTGTTTAAATTAGCACGTAAGGTTTAACTGTTAGTGCTGATTGTTTCAATAAATAAATAAATAAATAAATTCGCTTGTCTATGATTTAAAATAAAAAATGGTCTTGACGGAGGATCGAATTGCCGCCATGTTGGTGTTTTGCTGAACGAAAGTAGAATTGTTGTTGAATTGAATAGAAAAAGTTGTTTGTAATTTACATTTTAGTTGAAAATATGAATAGTAAGTAGTCTTCTCGGAGTGTGTGTGATGTGAAAATGCGCCGGATATCGGAAATATGCAGCCACAATTGCAACAAATAACTTGTTGCCAGAAAACATTGTTTCTGAACCCATCATGGAGGATTTATAATATGTGTGTAGATAAAGTTATGTATGCAACTCTGCATAATTTGGCCTTAAAACACACGTGCGATCTTATTATGAAACTCGCCTGTCGGCTCGTTTCATGAAAACCGCACTGAAAATGAAAATGAAAATGAAAATATTTATTTTGCAAGTAGGCCACCTGGGCTCTTTTACATGTCTGAATCTACCAGCGCTTCGAAAGGTGACATCTGCTGAGAAGAAACGCCGCAAGAAACTCAGCAGTAAGTCTATTTTCAACTTTGGCAGTACAGTTTTATCTAAAAACTAAAACAAAATGTGCAACATAAAAACCTAATGGGTACAAATTAATTCTAATAAATAACTAATAAGGGAGATGTATAGTCTCCGCGTCTGGAAAAGTTAAGTGACTTAGAGATGTAAAAAGTCTCTAAGGGTCATAATAATAAAATAAAAATTGAAGCAAAGAAACATCTAAATAGATTAATCTAGGTTAAATGGAGGTGTAGACAGTCTCCACAGTCAAGTATAAAGATGGAGATGTAAGGTCTCCAAATATCAAAGAAACAATTTGAAATATAACATTTCATGTCCTAACAATACAAATATACGAATATGAAAAAGTATCAAATATAGTATAGAGAACACTATGAAGTCTCTCTAGTCAGGTTCAGATATCGCACAAAACTAATAAATTAAACACTAACCAATTTAAATGGTCCTTGCGAGCATGAACCGTCCGGACCCCACAGACAGCACCCGTTCACGAGTATGACGCGTATCTCAGCCATCGTCTCCCTCAACCATGTTTTAGGGAAGGTGGCGACCCGATCAACGACGCCGCCGTAAGCAAAGACCTTTGAGCGAGCATGTGTTTTAAGGCCTATCATTATGCAACCGTTGCATAAACTACTATTACGTTTTGCCTCTTATTACTTAATTTCATTAATATTATTAAAACTTTGAACGCCTCAGTCGGCTGTAGCCGATAGCAGATTTCCGTGCCCCTGACGCCACGATATGCCGTTTTCGATACATTTGGGTGCGCTATAGCCATCGTCGAGCGCTCGTGGCACGCTTTTTCGCCGTTAGCCGTAGCGTTCAAAAGGTTAATAGAAATAAGGTATAGTCAAATTAAAACTTTCGTGACACATTATGAATACTTGACAAACACACGGCTTTACTCACGATTTATTGTCAGAAATAGTCCGACATGTTTCGAACTCGATTTCAGTCCTTCTTCAGGGTTTGAGTGCGGTCCCGGTCAGATGAACCCGCGCACTGAAATAAGGTAATTTACATTAAAATAAATATACCTTCTTTTTGGATTAATTGAAAAACTTTTACGGAATTAACTAGAAAAATCGATTTCATTTATTTACTTAATCTTCATTTAGTTAATCACCCATCAGCAAATGTAAAAAAGTACGATATTATTTCTCAGAAATTGTTAAATTTATAATACACGCATTATTTTACATTATCATGCTAATGTCGGTACACCCTTTTGAGCTTACAAAATATAATAATAATAATAATAATAATAAAGACATTTATTTAACACACATTAGACTCAGACAAATAACAAGAAAAGCACATAACAAAGAAACAATGAGCATAAAAAGCTGTGCCGAACGGTGCCAAAGAGGGTGCCACTCAGCGTTATGCCGTGGCGAGCCTCGGCGCTGATTTTCAGTGGCCCCTAGGTGACGACACGAGCGACAGAGAACAACACGTTTGTATGGCAACACTTGAGCAGCTCAACCACTGAATGTTAAATTGTAAAAAGCCACTGCCAAAATGAATTGATAATTTCTGATAAGGGCGCATATTAATATAATTAATAAGTTTAAAGCATAATAAACAAATATATATATAGATATATAATAAGGTATATAAGTATTATATATATGTATACGGTATATAATTATTATCTACTTCCATTTACTTATTGGATTGGCTTTCAGCTAATAAAGCCTCGTACAGCGTCTGCCGTACGCCAGATTCAATTAAAAATAATTAATGACACTTTGCAGACTCAAACGGGTTCCTGTTATTAATATACTTTGGCTTCTTTTAATTAAAGACTTAGAATAGTAATTATGTAATTTTAAAATATACTTCGTTAGCACTCAAGTTTACTTTTAAAAGTCAATATTTTCCGTAATTTTATTATTATTTAGAGTGTATTAAGTGCATAAGTCACTGTGGCGAAGCCTGCCTACAAGCCGATTCCTGACGGCTTTACCAAGCTAGACAGCTACGGCTAGCTGTCAGTGAAGTCCATGTTACTCTAACTAAATGTCAGACTCGCACGTACGGTTCTAATTCTTCCGGCTTCCCTTAGGAAATATTTGACGCTTCGCCACTGGTCACTTAACTTAAAATAAGAAACGTGAAACTCATTCAAATAAATAGTAAGGAACTGGTTAAAGCAATTCTCGCGATGCTTACTTTTGAGGGTGTCATATCGCGAATATGACACCATCGCACGTTCACGGTCACACATATTGTAAATCCTCCATGATGGGTTCAGAAACAATATTTTCTGGCAACAAGTTATTTGTTGCAATCGTGGCTGCATATTTCCGATATCCGGCACATTTTCACATCGCACACACTCCGAGAAGACTACTATTCGTATTTTCAACTAAAATGTAAATTGCAAACAACTTTTTCTATATAATTCAACAACAATTCTACTTTCGTTCAGCAAAACACCAACATAATGGCTGCAATTCGATCCTCCGTCAAGACCATTTTTTTTAAATCATAGACAAACGAATGAAGTCTCTATTCTCATGTCACTCGAGATCAAATGTTGTGCAGTTTATATTAAAAAACATACTGAATTGACGTTTCGTATCAATAACTGTTTTAATATCTATGGATACTAGAATAGAGACCCACTTGAGTTTTGATAGCTGTTCCAAATTTAATCTCATTTCTATACAAAAACGATACGGGAATAACATTGCAGCACTGGTTTTTCCTAATTGGATGTCAAAATGGTGGTCATTTCCTACGGTTTTTGATTACATTATGGAGGTTTTATGATATGGGTGTAGATAAATTTTATTTTTCTATAAACCTTAAAATACTTAAAAACGGTATTGGTTGAATTGAGCCAGCTAAACACAAAAGTGCCCGCTTTTTGTCCCCTTTTGTTTTTAAAATTCATAACACTAATATTTTAGATTCTCATAATGAGTCCTTTTATTTGATATGTCACACAATATAGTTTGCAATACATTTTTTTAATTTTCTATTTTACCCCCCAAAAGTACCCCTATTTAAAAGTTATTTATTTACGTGACACGTCCGTGTTGCGGTTACAGACTTACATATGTGTATCCAGTGTATCAGTGTGAATCATTCGGCCCAGTAATTTTGGAGCAAATTTGGCTGTGACAGATGAACAGGGAGACAGACAGACAGACACACGAGTGATTCTATTAGGGTTCTGTTTTCTCCTTTTGAGGTACGGAACCCTAAAAAATAGGCGTGCTTTTGGTCCCCTGAAAAATAAGCAACATTTTAAAAAAAGACAGTGTCTACACGGCCTTAAGATCAAGATAAGATAGCAGGCAAAATATAGCTGGTCTGGTGCGCAGTACCCTCCGTATATTGTGGACATGGACCGATACGTGATACGCTTAGGATGTGTAAATACGTGGATACGGTAAACCAGCTTTAATAATTATTATACACAAAAACTAAAAAAACTGGCCAAGTGCGAGTCAGCCTCGCGCACGAAGGGTTCCGTACCATTATCTATGAAAAAATCACGTTTGTTGTATGGAAGGCCCTTTAAACATTTATTTTATTCTGTTTTTTAGTACTTGTTGTTGTGGCGGCAAGAGAAATAACTACATCATCTCTGAAAATTTCAACTGTCTAACTATCACGGCTCATGAGATACAGCCTGGTGACAGACGGACAGACACGGACAGCGGAGTCTTAGTATTAGGGTCCCGTTTTACCCTTTGGGTACGGAACCCGGGTATGTCGGTATGTGTTCGTGTGTCTGTATACTTGTTACCACTCAAATCCATATGGCTGAACGGATTTTCATGAAACGTCGTATACTTATAGTTAAACCTTAGCTCATGGAATAGGTAATAGGGTAATTTTTATCCCGGCTATTCGGCCCGGTATTCTATTACAAAACTAATTTCAGAATTATTTGACCTTCTTGATTTTAATCAAAATTCAAAAAACTTATACACCGAGATTTTGTTTTGACTGACAACCTATCAAGAATTGGTCAACATCGGTTAACATTTAAGGGGTGGACATAGACATAGACATAGACATCATTTATTGGTAATTGCATTACATGTCATACTTAAAATTAACATATTACTTATTATTGAATGACATTGTTATTATTATTATCATGTTATTTATTATATATTATTATATTACGGTGGAAATCGTTATCGCCTTTGTATGAAAAGGGTGATTTTTGCCGTTGGTTCGACCTCTTAAATCATATTTATGATTGTGGTGTAAGCCGTCTTGCGTAAAAATAACAAAGTAACTCCGATATTCGTTGCCGACGTCGACTTGTTTCCCCTCGTCCTCCGGGAGCCCGTATTTTCACTTAGCCCAAACCTCGGGCCTCTCTTTCGACAACTTTATGATCTTTGATAAAATTGAGGACCTACCTTGCATAGATCACAGTGGGTTCAGTGCACGGATTTTTTGTACGGAGATAATTTATGGGTCCTACTCTGCTGCACTGGGAGTGAAAATATAGCATAGAATGCTTGCAGATACTTATCATCCTGGCATGTCGTAAAAGTCGACTAAGGGACGGGTCCTCTCCAACATGGTGGACTATCTGTATGGGCGATGGGCTGATCACCTGATACCATACGGTTCATCATACCATCTTAGGACTAATTAATTAATCGAATGTGGCCACAAGTAGTCTTGTGGCTCTGCCCACCCCATTAGGGATTTCGGGCGTGCTGCTATGTATGTATGTATGTAGTTTATGGGTTGGAAAATGACATGGAATTATCCCAGAATAATTGCAAGGTTCCCAGCAAACCCTAAATAAAACATTGTATAATTGGTAAGTATAATTGTATAAATTGTAACAAAGATCTCAAAAGAAGGATATGCTTATCAGTACAATTTCGTGTAACAAGTCTCATAGAAGGTTGTGAAATGCCAGCGCCATGGCTTAACCACACCCTATTGCTGATGTCTTAGTTCTTACGACATACACACAAAAGTCTAATATTGCTTGATTCACACGCTATCATACCATTGTGGACGGTGTGGTCGGTGGTGCTGCGGTCTCACACCGCACGATGCAGGAGGCCATTTTTTTTTTTCAATTATAACAGTATCACTGAAACGGGTGTCATGGATGGTGGTTTCCATGCGACCCCTATACTTACTTTACTCTTTGGACTGAACCTGCGATGGGTAGACTCACCTTAAAGGTAAGCATCGCGAAAATTAATTTGAGCAGTTCCTTACTATATATATTATACTTATTTCAGGTTTCAGTTGACTATAGTAACAAATATTATAATATTTCTGTGGAATGATAGTTTAACCCTCAACAATACAACATATAGAACAAGAGTTTTGTAAAAACAAATCAAGATTAAGTATTTATAATTTAATAATTTCACAGCAATCGAGTGCGTTCCGAATCGCGCTAACACGTTAATACTATTATCTATTCTGTGTCACAACACTAGATGGCGCTCGCGCTCGTACCGATTTATCGGGTCGTGCATTCCCTGATCGTACATTATTGGCTTCTTTACATTTATATGACAACCTGAGTGCCTAGCACACTAGTTTTTATCGCGCACGTAAAGCATCTGTCACTTTTTAACTAATCGGCGGGTGCGAAAGGGATGAACGCTTTATGTGCGCGATAACAATTAGTATGCTAAGCCCTCTGAGGGCTAAGCACACTAGTTTTGATTGCGTACTTAAAGCATCTGTCACTTTTTAACTAATATGCGGGTGCGAAAGGGACGAATGCTTTATGTGCGCGATGAAAATTAATTAGGTAAGCCCTCTGAGTATTTTTGTTTGTTTCTCCCAGTTATATAACGTCACATGCGAGAGCTGACTGTTGATAGCATTTTGGCGGCAAAGTATAAATATAAAATATTTTTGTGTTTTTTCCTTGAAAATGAGAACATTTAATTACAAAAATATTTTTTGATGTTCAAATCGAGTTCATTGAAAAGCAGTCAAGAACTGAATGATATAGCCGGCATATTCGTTCTCTCCTGCACTCGCCAGCTACATTATTTGGGAGCCACTCGATGATACGATGGTGGTCTCTGGGAAGACTATGTCTATTGACACGGTTTTTTTTCGAACTAACTGTATCTCTAAGTTGTGGCATTAGTACCCTGCTTGAAGTGTACGTACGTACGTGCACGTACTGACATAAACCGAGCTGCGTTTTAGTACTCCGAGCTAAGCGAGTCTTATAATTCATGCCTTGTGATTCCCTAACGCAGCGGCGGATCAGCCATGAGGTACACATTCAAAGTTAGACCGAATGACTTTGTTCTTATAGTCTAAATTAGTAGTTTCTTTTATCCGCTGATCAGCCGCTGCAAGCCTTAGAGAATCACACCCATGATTACACTTTTCCTGTTAGCTTTTTATAAGTGTTAGTGCCGTCAACCGAGGCAATTTCGGTTAACTCATGAGGAAATGGAGAGTTAAGGTTTCATTTTTTGTACCCAACTGCGATGGATTTTAGAATCGGCTTAGTAATTCCAGAGGTTTACTCCCTACATACAAACACACAAACAAATTTTACTTCTGTACAATGTTACTGTAGATTAATTTATGTATTAAATACATCGAAATCGGCTTTAAAACTTTGAAGAATCGATCGATAAAAACCGCGTGGTGGCGAGTTAAACTCGCGTGGAGAGGGTTCCGTTCCGTACATGACTATCTGAAATTTACTAGGTTACTTTAAATACCATGGACTTCTTATAGGTTTTCCTGTAATATATAGGTAAAAATCTATTTTCTGTATGTTTTTCAAAATTTTAGCCCTAGTAGTTTCGGAACTAAAGGGGAGGGAATGGTAATTTTTCGTCTATTTTCCTGAATAACTTCTAAACTTTTTTACTTAAAATTCAAAACAAAATATATTTAAGATACTCACAATAAGCCCTTTCATTTGATATCTCACACTATATAGGTGGCAAACCTTTTTTTTTTAATTTTCTAATTTACCCCCAAAAAGTGGCCCCTATGTTTAAAAATCATATATTTATGTCACGCGTCCGTGTTGCGGTCACCAACTTACATATGAATACAAAATTTCAACTCAATCGGTCCAGTAGTTTCGGAGCAAATTAGTTGTGACAGACGGACAGACAGACAGACAGACAGACGGACACACGAGTGATCCTATAAGGGTTTCGTTTTTTCCTTTTGAGGTACGGAACCCTAAAAATGAATCATCCAAATTGCTCCAGCCATCTTCGAGTAATCGGTGAACATACATATATATAAAAAAACCGGCCAAGTGCGAGTCGGACTCGCGCATGAAGGGTTCCATACCGATATCTATAAAAACGGCAAAAAAATCACGTTTGTTGTATGGGAGCCCCCCTTGAATATTTGTTTTATTTTAATTTAATTATTTGTTTTTAAAATGAATATTAACTAAATACCCTGTGAATATTTCAAGCGCTTACCTGTTGCCGTTATCAATATCGAGCAAAAAATTGCACGTTTTTTGTATGGGAGCCCTCTTAAATATTTATGTTATTCTGTTTTTTAGTATTTGTAGTTATAGCGGTAACAGAAATACATCATCTGTGAAAATTTCAACTGTCTAACTATCACGGTTCATGAGATACAGCCTGGTGACAGACGGACAGACAGACAAACTGACGGACGGACAGCGAAGCCTTAGTAATCCCCCGTTTAACCTTTTGGGTACGGGAACCCTAAAAACCGCCTCCTTCAGTGAAGTCGTTTAAAAAGTAGGTAACGCTGCGTAATCGGTTTGAAACAAAAAGAAAACCCAGTAATTCAAATTTCAAAACGCGTTACTTTCTTACTTTATTTTTATATCACGAGTTGGGAAAACAGCTGTTTTCTGTATTCTTACAAAATGGCGCCTTTAAGTGCGGGAAGCGAGCATGTTTATTAAAGTTCCCAAGAGTTTGGGGATTACGCTAACAGTTGGTATAATTTGAGGAAACTTCTAAAATGAAGTACCTGGTTCCCTATCGTATTGCTTCCTTTTGATGGTTTCCTAGGTTGAAAGGGTTGGCAAACAGTGGTAAGTGGAGTGGGAACGGTCGTGCTATGCATTTTTTTGTTAAGAGGACTGTGAACCAATGGCAAAAGTCACCCTTTTCATACAAAAGGCGGTAACGATTTCCACCCTTTAAATGTTAACCGATTTTGACAAATTTTTGATAGGTTGATAGTCAGAATAAAATATATTCTAAAAGGTATTCTTAAACAAAGCAAAGCCCTTTAATATAATTATGACATCCCTTTTGACCCTATTGCTTGACTTTCATAATTCCACCTACTTCCTGTGCCGTTTTTGATTTTCCGCATACAAAAACCACACAGTGCTTCTCGTTCACTCCGGTGCAAACAGACAGTGACCGATCACTCAAGGTCATTGGCACTTGTCAGCGTCCTAATTAACGACTTGTTACACGAAATTGTACTGATAGACATATCCTTCTTTTGAGATCTTTGCAACTGTCAAAGTTCTTATAATCATTAGCATAAAATCTATTATTGATTGGTTGAGACCATGCCAAATTGGCGTAGTATCCGTACTACGCCAATTTGGCATGGTCGCACCGAGAGTTCCGACTCTCGGTGCGCAAGCCCAACTCACTCTTGACGGGGTTTTTTACCTTATTACCCCAAAAATTCTCGACCAAGACTCAAAGTTTTCATTTTAGGCCCTTAGACGAGTTTTAATCTAAGGCAGCCATTACACGCTCAATCTAGATCGCGATCCGTGATCGTGATCAGTGATCTTGATCCAGATTGACTGCTTAAGTTGTTGGATTGAGGGATCGCGACATAGGATCAATGTCGAATTTGAAATCAATTGCGATCCGCGACCTTGGTGTCGCTACATCTTGGTAATCCTACCAAATTACATATAATATATATAAATGTTATGCCTGAGAACATAGAGATATAACGACAAGAGATTCTTAATTAACAATGCCAGATGAGGGTTGAGAGAGTCAGCAATTCTATACTTGCTTCTTTAGTTCTAGTGGGGATTCTTTCTTTCCCCTACAAGCCTCCATAACCACCCCTTACAGCTTGCCCGTACCACCGTGTCTAACATTCTAATACCCAGATCATTCCATTGGAATAATCAGGGCCCTGTTCTGTACTGACACAAATTCTACTTCTATACACACCTCTGATTGCTCCATTGGGGCAATCAGAGCGTTCCTTCTATAGGTTCTATACACATATACATATACTAACTGTCTCAGTCCCTCTCTTTCATCATATATCTTCTTAGTATCAATAGTTTGGACTTACATGATCCTTATGTTAGGTGTTACTCCTCATTTCTTACTTCTTTAATCTCCCGCTCTTTCGCCAGGTGTCCCGCCAATAAAAAAGTCTTCACAACTGTCAACGTCAAAACTCACCATCATTTTCTGCCTGACAGGGTTACCAACGTAATATTAAAATCAGTTCAGAAACTTACCAATTTTCATCGAAGCTCGCGTTCGTCGCGACACTTGGTCCAGATAACGATCTAGATTGAGCGTGTAATGGCTGCCTAAAGCTCTATCTAAACCTATGGCTAATAAAATACCGTCATTTAATTTTATTTTGTGTAGTTCCGACACAAGACGCAAGCATGAGGTTAATAAAATAATTGAGGTTTAAAAAATTCTTGATCAATGTCTGGAGAAACATAGTTACTAAAGTAGGTATTTATTTTTTCTATGGCAATATTAGAAAGAGACAAACGGACTTGCTTGTCTTCTCGGCTCGCTCTCCTCTGCTTTCTAAAGTAAATCTTAAATACCAGTTAAGTTATGGTTATAATGTTATACCTATTATTGGAATATTCCTTTTTTTAGAGTATTCGGTTCAAGGCCATGGAATTAACTACAAGATTCAAGTCCTGTGATTTTTTATCGTAGGTATCAACATCCGTCAATAGACTACACACGAAATACCTGCCGGAACGTGGCGTGTATAGCGCTTACTTTATTTTATATCACATCCGCGACCCGATATAGGTTCATTCAATTTACAGATTACAATTTGTTATCTGCTGCTCTTGTCCCGCACCGCACCACTGATAAAAACTATTGCTCTCTTTTTTACACATGAGATTGACCGTGCTAGTTCGAGAGGGCTGTCTATGTTTCGCGCGCAGCTTATGTATCTGTACAAACTTACTAATTACAGTTTACCATGGCGCCACTGCCACGCGCTTCGTATGATATTTTATGTAGTTGTGTTAGTGTTCAATTTGTCCGCACTCCAACGTCAAATGGTAAAACTACAACTGACAGTCGGTTGGGCACAACCGGAGAACCCGACGCGGTCGCCATTTTGCAGTCTCCTATGCAAGTTGGCCCGTAGTCACTGTTGTTGTATTTAGACTTCCCTTAAAAACTATGTGTATGCAGTAAAGTGTAAGCTTTGTTTTTGTTATGAAAATGTTGGAGCGTGAAAAATTATTATGGAGGGAAATTTTGGAATGCTACAGAGAAATGACGTTGTTGTGGGATCCGAAGGACAAAAATTATCAGAACAAACCAAAGCGTTTAGAATGTTACGAAATGTTACTTCAAAAATATTTGGAAATTGACCCAAATGGTACGGTTGCTATTTTCAAGAAACGCTTGGAAAATATGAGGACAGCGTATAATAGAGAGAAAAAGAAGGTACGTATTCATGAATAACAATAACTCACGGCTCATGGTTTTTACATGTCGTGCCGATTTTTCTACAATTACTTAGTCCAGCTCCTTGTCCTGATAACCACTAAAGTACCTACTTCAAGGTTTCTGTTAAAACTGAAACTAAAGTATAAATATGTAAATAATGTCATACGATGCCTAAGACAATAAATATGCAGGAAAAGAGCTCTACTAAGGTACCACTGGACTCCGTTATCCGGCTTTTATTTGTAGAAACTTTACTTAGCATTATTTTCTTGCATACAAGAACATTACTTATTGCAAAACAACATTGCAATCTGGTTTCTAAAGCCAGATTCCCACTAATCTTACAGTATTCCAAATTGTCCTTATTCCTTTTCAGATCAGAAAGTTAATAGAAAATGGAGAAACTCCTTATATACCATCATTATGGTATTACGACGTTTTATCATTCCTGGATGACCCCAATAGCCCACAGTCAATGCCGCTGAAGAAAGAAAATCAGAGTTCATTCAAATTCAACTTTAACAAATCAAAGAACAAAATCTTTTTGGAAAAGAACAGTAGCAACGGATTGAAGAGAAAAAAAGAGAGTTTCAGTAGTACACCTAAAGAAGAGAGGCACCAGGGTTATATTAATATTGAAACAGCACAGTTCTCGGATGAGGTTAGATTATTAGTTTTTTATTTATATCTTTTAACCGCTGCAAAAAAATTCATCAGATGTGTCCGTGTCGCCACTGTGTGTACGAAGTGACACATTCAAAATATATGAGTCATTTGTCTTAATTATAAGACTGCGGTGAAATGAGCTGGATATTTTGTGTCTTATATATCAGACAACGGCGGTTAAAGGGTTAATCAGAAAATAGTAATTAACATTTTGACTTAAAATACAGTACTTAGCTGGATTTATATTTCTGTGTGCCTTCTGGCAAATTTTTCTCCAGTTCTCCTTAACCTTTTGATTGCCAAGCATGTCTGAGAAGTAACACGAATTTCAACTTTAAGTCAAGGAAATGAAGGACTTTTTTACCCTGTACCCGCTGACGGCTGCACCCAACTTTGGCAGCCTCTCTGATCCACGTCCTGCCGGACATCTCCACGATTTCATCCTCCCATCGTTTATATTGTCTCCCTCTTTATTACTTACAATTACTTAACTACAGTATGTATGTGATATCTTACGAGTGCTCTACAGTGGATTCATCATTGTCTTACTTGGTAAACAAGTTTATATCCTCAATATGCACCTGTTTTGGCTAAACAGGTTTGTTTCCTTGTAAATAAGGGAACCAGAGACAATATTTTAGAGGTCACTTTGCCAATTTTGAGCCTAGGTTTGCTTCATTTAGAATAAAACAGCTGTTTAACCCAAAAACTGCACATTTTGAGGTTAGAAACTTGTTTACAAAATAAGCCAAGTAAGGATGAATCCACTGTACATTCACACTGTGATGTTCTATGAACACATATCTATCTGCTAGACTTGCCTTATGTGTAAAAAAGGAGAAAGTGAATGTAAACACCCATAAGGATACACTTACTAACATAATTAATTGTTATTATTATTTTTTCTCATTTTATCAATTATTTATTTTCCCGCTGATCATGGAGCAGCGCCCCTGTGTTTGTTGGCTAGGGCTCCAAAGAGAGGAACCTCCAGATGATATGTGCAGTGCAGAGTTCAGGAGTACCTACTCCCTTCTGTATCTGACTCTTGATAAAACCATCTAGTGAGAGCCAATTTAAAATGGTTATTAAGTCTATTTTTAAAAGAGTTAACTGAGGGAACAGTGTACTGCCTTGGGCAAACTGTTCCATACTTTCGCTATGTGGTTGAAATATCCACCTTTCAAGCGTAGATCTGTACTTATAAATGAATGACAGCTTCATTTTGTATGGTTTTCCCTACTAGTCATACCATAGCGTTGGAAACACACATATTTTATATTATACTTATCTATTTATTTAGTTAGTAAGTAAGTGTTTATTTCTTGTGACCATGGTTTTACAATAGATCTTAAATATATTTGCATAGATGAATCACATGGACCCTGTCAGGATGTAGCAATAAACATTTTTAATCTAATTAAATTATATTATATTTGACCTAATTTCATTAAATTTCATTTCATTTATTATAACTTAACAGATATTACCATTTAATATAATGGGGGATTTATTGTTCCACATTTTATGTTTGCATAAATATGTCCTGTATACCTACACATAAGAACAGTCCGATTCTCAAACTTTTTCTAGTATACAGAAAAAATATAGTGCGCTCTAAAATTCCTTCATTTTATTTCAGGACACCTCCACACATCAGCCACCCCAACCAAAGCGAAGAATATACCAGCTGCTACAGAAGCAAGAAAAGTTCATTGACACCGCCAGCAGATTGCTGACAAAGAAAGAGAAAGACTGGGAAGTGATAGGGAAAGCAATAGGGCTCCAGTTGAGCTCCCTAGAAGGCACGCAACAAACTATAGCCCAGAAGTTGATATCAGATGCCATTTTTTATGGGAACATTGGTAAATTGACGATGGATTCCTTTGTCAATGTGGAGGCGTTTGATACAGGGTCGCCCTGTTCTGAAGTGGAAGTCAGTAATGATCATATTATGTATATTGAACAGCCTTTACCTTCTTAACATATATGTTAAATAATAAGACATTATATTTTAATACCTACATCTGTTTATTTTTATTGGTAGTCTAATTTTCTAACGCGGCTCGCACCTCTGAGATTTTCGGATCTCGTGCGCAATTGAAATTTCGCTCGCTCTCAAAATACCCATAGAAATATATTATAAGGAACATTAGATTTAGATTTAGATTTATTTTATTTCTCAAATTAAATTACATTATATTCAGTACATGTCAAAATATATGAATTCAAAGTTGAGATCGTCAAAACATTAAATAATAAAATAGAATATATGTCATCACAAATTAATAATAAACAATTTAAATTAAAACCAAAAAATAATACAACACTATCAAAACATTAATTCAATTATCACATATTAATAACAAGCGATTTATAATAACAATAAAAATAGTAAAGTCAGTCATAAAAACAAAATAATAATTTCTATTAATAATTTAGACTCAATTAAATGTCAATTCCATATACTCATTGATTGAGTATATGGGGTTATTCAATAAAAGGTTCTTTAGTTTGCGCCTAAATGCTTCATCAGATGTTTCTGATTTGAGTTCGGCGGGTAGACGCTCGTAATAAGTAGGACCTATTTATTATTCGCGGGTTCTTTTTCGCTAGCGCCATGCGATGAGGGAATGTTTTTAAGCGTCCAGCACGGCGGGACAGTTTACCGGACACATTAACCCGTTCGAACATCGAGATGTTGCGTCTTATGAACATTATTATTTCGAATAAATATAGTGAATAATGAGTCATTAGGTATATGGTGAGTTACAAAAATACCCCTGCAAGAGTGTCTTGGTTTCACCCCGACGATCGTACGTATTGCACGTTTTTGTATAATAAATACTCTATTGGCATCCGTCGAGTTTCCCCAAATCAGATTTACCGTCCGTATGACATCAGTGAGTGGAAGTTCGCAAAATAAACCTGTCTCAAGGCATCGTTTGATATTAAAGGTTTTAATAAACACCGCCTCTATTCGGGAACGCTAAGTGATTCTGTAGAGATGCTCGAGCGAGATTTCTCATGTCGCTCTTACGCATTACGCGTCGTGCGGAAGAGTGGGATGAGAAATCTCGCTCGCGAATCACTACAGAACCACTTAGCGTTCCCGAATAGAGGCGCTGCTCAACGCGATTTTCGCTATGCTCACTTTTTTTGTGTCAAACCGCGAGTTTTAAACCATCGCACAATGAGTAAATATTGCCACCATCGGAGTTCTTATTGCATTTAAGAAAGGTCTATTATTGGTTGATTCATGCATTTTGTTTTTGTGGTACGTAACTTCTAGCGAGCAATGAAAGTCGATGAATCAGGCAAAATAAGACTCTGTGTAAATGTCATAAAAACTAAGAGGTCGGCAATAAACCTTCGAATAGATGTGTTTCTTGTTCAACGCAGTTGTATTGAACGTCATATCTTTTTGAGATCGTTGAAGATACCCGATTCCTAACACACCGGTTTCCTGATAATACCATTTTCCAAAACACCAGGTTAGAAAGGTTGACAAGGACAAGTTAAACCATCTTTTTTTTTATAAATCTTAGAAGTGCGTCTCTCTCATAATAGTGCCGACGAAAGAGATAGAGATAAACGGGTTTAACTAATCACCGTGTCTGGTATGCTAGGAACGCTGATTGTATAATAAAATTAATATAATATCCTACATTCTTTCACAGGTGTATTGGAAATCTGGTAAATCAGCTATCTGGTATTTTGGGAACGAGAACTTATAATTACCACTAGGGAAGGCACACATCTGTGAAATAATTCCACGATGTATTTAAAGTCCCTAAACCGCACCAGTCCCGCGTGAGGGCTACCGAGAGAATTTTTAGGGTTCCATACCCAAAGGGTAAAACGGGACCCCATTACTAAGGCTCCGCTGTCCGTCTGTCCGTCCGTCTGTCACCAGGCGGTATCTCATGAACCGTGATAGTTAGACAGTTGAAATTTTCACAGATGATGAATTTCGGTTGCCGCTATAACAACAAATACTAAAAACAGAATAAATAAATGAATAAGGGGGCTCACAACAAACGTGTTCTTTTTTTGCTTGATCATAGATAATGGTACGGAACGCTTTGTGCACGAGTCCGACTCGCAGTTGGCCGATTTATTTACATAACCAGTCCCGCTCGTGCAGCATGTACCTAGGTGTATTCTTGGTTTTTCTTCTGTTTAAAAATACTGTTTAAATCCTCTGTTTATTTTGTCTGTGCTATCTCACTCAAAACAGAAGCTACAAAAACAACTTTGCCTACCCTATAATAAAGTTCAAATTTCCAGATAACACAAGCGTCATACGACTTTGGGAAAGTAATAAGTTTAAATGCTGAATCAGTAATTTAGCCCCTAGCTCTATTTGCTTAAGAGTCACAATATATGTATGTGCTACCTCGCTGGGGTTTGTTCGTCTTGGTACCAATTACTTCAGACGTACAGGTACCACCTATATACTTACTTCGAAACAAAAACTAAACTTCCTTAGTCGTAACTACTAAATAACACTCAAGTTTTAATCACACAATGTAATAAAAAAAATACGGGTGAAATTAAAAACAGCCTGTGTTTTTAATTCAGTTATAAAGAGGTTTTGTATTTACAGATTATAATTCAGGCATGGCATGATTTTTAAAAAATATTCATAAAGTTTCCATTATAGGTATTTAGTTAGGTATAATAATTTTCCCGAGTAAGTATAGGTTGTTACTCGATAAAATAAATGTCATTTTGGTATCGAAAAATAATAAATAAAACCTACTTGCCCAAAATACCTACAGCGTGTAAATTTCATACGGGCGTATATTTCAATGACGATCAGTGTCGGACCAAAAAGCGTTTTTACATAAATTTCGTTAAATAATTGCTTAATTTTTCAGTTCATACGAAATAATTGAGTACCTACACAATGTATTAAGTGCATCTAAGTAATTAATCGATTTACGTAACCAAACTTCATGTCCTGACGATCATTTGTCCAACAATGGACGAAATTAAATCGAGCTCAGTCCTACTTAAAAAAAAAAAAAACTCTTTATAATTAAACTATTTCACAAAATTTCTTTCTCACATAATTTGTATGATCGGAAATTATAGATGGGTAAAATATACGTCCGTTACACGCTTTATTTACGCCCTATTCGACCAAACGCAAATTAGTGTAAAGAGTTATGTTTATTACCCTGGATTACCTACACAAAGACCTCTTTTTTACCCAAAAAATTTTAAAGTTCCCGAGGGAAAACAAATAACCAAATTCCACGCAATGAAGTTTTTTTTTTTATATATTAAGAGGGGGGCAAACGAGCAGGCGGGTTGCCTGATGGTAAGCAATCACCGCCGCCCATGGACACCCGCAACACCAGGGGAATCACGGATGCGTTGCCGGCCCTTTGAGAAAGGAGTAGGCTCGTTTTTTGAAGTTACCGGCTGAAGCTAGTCTTATTATTTTTAGTGCGTTAAAATTCAGCCTAACTCGACCTTTAAAATTAAATAAAACTTTGTCAGGAAAATATTTAAAGTATAGAAAGTTCCAAGTAGAACAACTCTCGTTTAAGACGAGACGAGGATATTCCTTATTTGCGCAAATGTGCAATATGAGAACGTCTGGAGACGCCTCATTTGTGTGAAAATACGTATAATTTCTCGTTATTCCGAGTTTGTTACGTGGTTACAAAGGGATTAGTTTCGGGGTGCTGATTCTCTAACTCCTTTCGAACGCGCTTGACAACGAGTCACTGTCACAAACGGGCTGCAATGCATGTGCATGTAAATAAATATGTATGTGTGTGTAAATGGAAATTTTAGTTTCTGAATCATCTGAAAAAATGCTAAATTTAGCTACAAAGTTGATAAATTGGCAACACTGGTGGTCTGCTATGTTATTATCCTAACTAAACTCGTCGCTCATTTCGTACGACAATCATAAATTGACCCGCGCGCTCGTAAGCATTATGCGGAGTTACGTACCTACATCCGTGGCCAGCTGCTTCGAAATAGGACCAATGGTTGAAGACACGCTCCAACATGTAGTTTAAGAGCTCTGATTAGTCAAGTTACGCTCGCTGAGAAGAGACGGCTTCGCTGAGCGAGCACATCCGAACACGATAGAACGCTCTAGCTGTTCGCACACTCGTGCGCCGTTTATATCAAGCAAGCGCATTCTAAGAACATTCCATAGAATCTTCGCGAGCAAAAGTAGAACAACGAATGCTCTTTCTCTGTTTAAAGAGAATTTGGCAGAGTGGGAATAGAATGAGCATTCGGTCGTTTGGTCTAAACCCACCCTAAGAAAAGGAATGTTTTATTGCGTCGTCACTTCCATAGTATAAAGAGGAGGAAGTAAGTTATCTTCATACAAACGCACCGCGCGCGGCTTGTATGTGTGCGCCAAAATATCTATGCGTCGCCGCACGCACACTTCAACAAATCTCGACCCTCTTAGTAAGGGGAAACGGGTCGAGATGCGGTGCGATTGTATGAAGATAACCTACTTCCCTTCTTTTCTACTATGTCACTTCGGTTGACGGCCACTAAAGTTTCAATAACGAGCAATTAGTCAAAACAATAATGTCAATTATATCGGCTCATTCAACTGTGAAATGATAACGGAATTCAACGAATTACGTAACGATTCCGATTTCTGATTCACGACAAATTCGACAATTAACAGTAAATGTTTAATTGGTTTACAGTAACTTTGGTGGGACAGCGGAATCAGTTATAAATGAAAATAGTTATTTTGCAAATAGGCCAAACCCGCACATGTCTGAATCTACCAGCGGTCCTAGCAAGGTTGACACGATGATAAGTTAATATCGTCTCTCTAAATGCATCTCACACTAGTGCTGACGAAAGAGATAGTCAGAGAGTTAAGACGCAGTTAAGTTATCCCTTTGTCAACCATGCTAGGACCACAGTGCTTCAAATGGTATCTGCTGAGATGTATAAATTTATGTTCGATTGTTTGGGCCCTATGCGTTCATCCGTTCATCCGATTACGATGAAATTTTAGAGAGTTCTGGGCACGCTCGGAAAGGTATCTGACCAAAAAACCGGACAAGTGCGAGTTAAACCCGCATGAATTAGGTATATGAAATTTCCTGTTACTTTGAATACCATAGACTTCTTATAGGTTTTGTTGTAATTTATAGGCTTATACAATGTATTTTTTCAAAATTTTAGGCCCCGTAGTTTCGGAGATAAGAGTGGTATGGTAAATTTTCGTCTATATTCATGAATAACTTCAAAACTGTTTATCTTAATATTATAAATAAAACATATTTAAAATCCCCACAATAAGCCCTTTCATTTGATATAACACAACCCATAGATTTTTTTATTTTCTTATTTACCCCCCAAACTGGCCCCAATGTTTGAAATTCGTCATTTATTTGCGTTACACGTCCGTGTTGCGGTCACCAACTTACATAATATGTGTACCAAACAACTCAATCGGTCCAGTAGTTTCGGTGCAAATTGGCTATGACAGACGGACAGACAGACACGCGAGTGATCCTATAAGGATTCCGTTTTGTCGTTTTGACGTACGGAACCCTAAGAAGCAGGGGTCTTACTCCGCACTTTACGTCGCTCGGCCGTCGGACAGCTCGGAGCTGTAAATCGCAGTAGGTAGCCGCTCGCTCGCTCGCTGGCCGATTCGCGCGTCATCAAATAGCCTAGATGTTCGGTGTTGTTGGGTGACACGGATAAAAAACTGACAACCCTAGCGTACAGGAAAGAGCACGTTTTATGCGGCGGAGAGAGAAGGCATGATTAGGTATATTTTCGTACCTATACACCGGTTTTGTTAGGCAATGACTCTTCTATACGTTACTATTATCTATTATGTGCAGCAAGTGAGAGAAATAAGGGAAATGTATAGTCTCCGGGTCAGTAAAAATGCCACGAAAGAAACCTTTTAAGAATAAGTAAGTAGGTACCGTGTTTTAAATAATATGATTGTGTTATTTACTAAATTATGTGTCCAATTGTGTTTGTAATTGTTATGAATTAATGTCTTTACATTTATTTTCATTACTCGGTTTATCGATATTAATTTATTACTGATGACATTTTAAATTTTTATCTAAGGTAACTAAACTCTCATTTCTCAGGACCTACTTAACCATTATTTGCATGTCATTCTATGACAGAACATGTTGTATAAGTACTTGCTTGATTTTAAGACCTTTGTAACCATGTTTGAGCAAATAAATATTCTGATTCTGATGTCCATTAAGCCATCTGTCCCAAACTGTTCGCTCCATCTCAAACTTGGGCGCCATTGTTCTGCTCGCTTTTGTTTATCTGTAATTATTGTGCCGGCTCGTTCAAGCTGTATTGACCATTGAAAGGTTGATCTTAAATTATTTGTCCAATTGGCCTTTTGTTTTATTAAGTAATTGATTTTGTAGAGAATCGTGAAAAACAAATTGCAAATAGAAAAGTAAATACACATTCAGGGGTAAAAATGGTCGCATTAATATGTCTAATTAAGATTTAAATTGATCTTTAATGACGTTACCTATATATGTTTCTGGTTGACGGCGGAAACTTTACCTAATCTTTGATCTCGGATGAAATACCTAATCCGTTCCACTGCTGCCCACAGCGCCCCTAACATGCATGCCACAAAGATAAATTACACCTGTTTATCTCTATGACTATATAGATAGATATGAACTTAGAGATAAGACGGTCTATCATATCTTTGTGTCATGCACGTTAGGGCCGCTGGCCTCCTCTCTATCAGAGGGACTTCACACAGCTTTGAATAACTTCACATGTGGGTTTCCTCATAATATGTTTTTTCCTTCAACGTATGCTCGGAGAAAATAATATCTGAAAATCCCAGAGGCACCGAGATTTGAACCCCCGACCCTCTGCTCGAGAGAACGCGCGTTAGACCATATATTATGTAGGTATTAGGCTACAGCTGTGAGTTCTTCTTTGAAGAAATCTTTGAATTCTGTCTATCTAAGTAACGGGAACAAATGGCATTAATGCTGGTATTACCTAAGCATAATTTCCACCAAGCGGCCCGCATCGCATCGGATCAGAACGGATTTTACAATCTTTAAACGATACTTATTATAATGTATTCTTTGTCGAGCCATTTAATTTTATGTATGGAATAATGTTTTTCTGCTTCTTCTGATAATCGTTTTTATTTATTTACTTTTACTTTTCATAGCAACCAATTTCAGCACACACGCACATAGCTTTTAATCATTGTTAATTTTTTAAATTATTTTGTTTTGTTCATGATCTTGTAAATTTGTTTAATTTTTTTTTAAATTGCCGATTGATAATAATTGTTACCACTGTTTGCCATCTACTTTTCATTAATTCCGGGTCCAGCTGAAATTCAGCGCTGCGGCTCTGAGCCACAGCATTTTGCTGAGCTGGATGCCTTTTCGGCTATTGTTTTATGTACGTGTTTATAATTAGTTAGTTTTAAGTTCAATGTTAATTTACAATAAGCCGAATAAATGCTTCTTTTCTTTTCTATATTAAATCTTGTACACAGTATTTAAAGTCTATATTAACTAGCTAGGTCATCATCAGCGGTAAAACAGGCCACTGTAGGAAATAGGTCTCCCCGAAAAATGGGAGGATTTGCCATAGTTGCCCAAGCGTGGCAACTATGGCAGGCGGGTTGGTGACCGCAGCTGGTTATCATAAAGGACGTCGCTGCCTATCCTTCGGTTGGTGTCGCCTTTTACGACACCCACGGGAGATCGGGTAGTGCTATTCATAGCTGGCAACACAAAAGACTTACAAAGATTGAAAAAGCTCAACAAAAAAATTTTTTTTTGCCCTGGATATCTCCGCAGATTTCTCTAGTTTCAAGTACCTACACAGTTTACGGAAGTATTCGTGAACGTACCTACTGAGTTTGCTCATGTTTATATCATGATTTTGATAATAGTTACATCAAAATCATGAAATAAACAGTTACGTAGAGAAAGAACTTTTGATTTAAAGAAAACCAGAGCCAATATTCTAAAATCATTGACTGTTTCATTAATAGGGATGTTTCCTGGATAAAAAAAATTGTAATTCTAATTAGTTCGTCAGTTAGATTATCAAAAAATAATGAACACGTATTTTTTGCTTTATCAAATCAATCAGAATTGATAAAGATAACGCGCATCAAATTTCGGGAGTGGGGGCTCATCACGTCACTTAATTGTAAAAAGTGTACAAAGTCGTGACGTCACGCGGAACTTCAACGCACTATATCTTCGTAATTTTATGTGTTCAATATTTTTTATAATGTAAATGACGGACTAATTGGAATGTTTAAGGAAACACGCCTATTCTTGGCATCAAATTACTTCATCATCATCATCATTTCAGCCGAAAGACGTCCACTGCTGGACATAGGCATCCCCCAATGATCTCCACAACGACCGATTCTGTGCTGCTCGCATCCAGCGGAGACCCGCAATTTTCACCAGGTCGTCAGTCCACCGTGTGGTGTCAAATTACTTGAAATTATTTTAATATCCAGGGCAAGAAAGCCACTGTTGACCAGTGTTATATTTCGGTAGTACGCGAAATTTATATAACAATAAAAAAAAGTATACGCATACCTATATGCGATGAAACATTACGTTACAGTTAACTATTAACTAGAAGGAAAGCTCCTACCGACTAAATAGTGTGGTACGGGCTTTTACTCCATTCTGAATTGAAAAGCTCTCTCAAAGGCAGCTTGCTTCACTTAAGTAAGACATGTTCATTCGGAGTAAGGCTGCAATTTAGGATACGGTGAGCGGTTTGTAAATAGAGCGGGCAACTTTCTATCCGATGTTAATTAAACAAGAAACTCTCGCTAGATGATTGGGTCTAGAGTTAGATAAAGAAGGCGGTGCGTTTTGACACGGCAAACATCTTCAAGAGGTTCCTCTCTGTGTCTCTGTAACCACCGGTAGCTTGAGGCTTGCTTCGTTGCCAGCGGCACCCAAAGTTAGGTTTTTAGTATTTGTATCTTGTAGGGATATTGTATTTTACTTTTGATATACATTAAATATTATAAAAACCTAATCATAAGAATAAATAAGAAATCGATACATATAAAACAGTACCGTGACTGACTTATAGACAACGCACAGTCCAAACGGGTGGTCCTAGAGATTTGAAATTTTGAGGAAATATGCGTCGAGTACCTTAGAGGTGCGCTAAGGAGGGATCTTTTGAAATTCCATTCTTAAAGGTGTGATAAGAGGTGATAAAGATTGTATGGAAAATACCGCGGCCGAAGCTGTGGCGGGTCCACTAGTAAAGATATATAATAATGATTAAACTCATTTATTCATTCAACTAGATTCATATTTTATTAACTATGTTAGTATTCATATTTTGCAAGTGACAGGGTATTTTTATTAATTAAGTATTGCATTATTACCCACGCGTTTCTAACAGCTATTCTTTTCAGAAGGCTGTTTATTTATACTGCCACGTATTCTAGTCAAAAGCGAGGCCATCTTTTCCCGCAATAAAGCTGAACACTCGCGCTTTGCTAAGCATGTTACATGCAGTACAAAACAGTGGCAGCCCCTGCTAGTTGTATAGGTCGCGCAGAGAGCTGATCGAGCGTTGTGAGCAGTTCACCTACAGGGCACCCGAGTAGGTACTAGGTACTTATAGCATTATTTTGACAGCAGCTGCCTAAACGATTCGTGCATGATATTTTTTACGATATTATTTCAATTAATAAGCGCTACTATATCGTAGCAAAATAATAAGCGATATCGCTCAGTCACTTTTGAATAGAAGCCCTGGCGCCTCATTCGGGAACGCTAAGTGATTCTGTAGCGACTCGTAAGCCAGATTTCTCATTCCACTCTTCCGCACGACGCCAAATGCGTAAAAGCAAGATGAGAGATCTGGCTTACGAGTCGCTACAGAATCACTTAGCGTTCCCGAATGAAGCGCCTGGATAATAGCAAGAAACCCCGTTTAACTTATTGGAACCGGTGTTAAGACTGCGGTTGATATCTTTCATAAAATCGTTATCAATTGGTCCAGTTTACTGAGAAACCATTTTAAATCTCACTAAAATTATTTTGGTTACAGTTAATAATGAATAACACAATTTAAGACACGCGTTAATCGATATTATCCGTTTTAACGCATACACACACTGCTGGGCACAAGACGCTTTCACGTTTCACGAAGCTTTTTTTTAATAACGGATTAGCGATTAACGAAGTTGACTATTTGATTAACGGTACCCAGCTATTAACACACATTGCACTGGTGCCGTATCATGATTTATCTTACAATTCTTATTGATTATTGTTGTGGACTCATTAGACAACCGCTCTGTTTTCTCAAGAATGAAACCTTACCCTGGCATCTATTGGAAACTAAGCACGTTGAGTAGAGTTTCCATTTTACTTAAAAGAAAACATTCTCGCAGTAAAGATAAAAGTTTTAAGTAGTTTTCGATACTTTTAAGTTTTTTGTATACAGGAACGAGAGTATAATATTCGCATCTTCGCTTGAGATCTTAATAATTATTTTAAAAGGTTTTAAAGTAATATTTTTTTTATATTGACAAGCGTTTCCATTTAAATATCTTGGGGTGCCTTACGTACTAATAATCTGTACTCAAGACGATAGGGGTAAAAGCCGGATAGTTTCCCGACTTTACGAAAACAGCTTTATATTTTAAAAATATGAACTTGCTGAGAATTATTCAGTATGTATCTCAAAACATAGGTATTTTATCTTCTATAATAGCCTATTTTTGTATACATAATTCACAATGGTTTTGAATAAATACTGTTTTTTTTTTCAACTCTCAGAGAAGGGATAGTTGCCTTCTATGGGGGATAGTAGCCTAGCGCGGAAAATGCTTCGGGGGATACTCGCCTCGTGCAGAGTTAGTACTTAACCTCGGTATGATTTTTATTTTGTATTAAAAGAAATTTATGTTATTTAAAGTAATCTTTATTATTTATATAATGTGTGTTTCACACTATCCTTGTAGGACATTGAAGCGGTGAAATAAAAACTAGATTGTGTTGCTCTGAAAAGAGAAGGTTTTTATTATTCTCCTATACCACAGTATAACCTTATGTTTAACCCAACTTGCGTTACAAATCTTACACTACTTAACTAAATGATAATATAGCTTACCTGAAAAGAGAAACAACATTAAAGCTATTATTCCACTATTTGCTTCTTGTTTAACTTAGGTAGTAACGTACAATCTTTTATTTAACAATGTCTGCTTCATTACTTGCAAATTTCCGTAATGCCTTATAACCTCTATCTGTCAGTTGTCATCTGTCATTGACTGCCATAGATAACTAAAAATAGACACCTGGGTCTGCGCACAAACCAATACACTCAATAATGAAGTAATAAAATAGTGTACTTCATTTACATCTTCCCCCCCAGGTTATGTTTAAATATCTATATTTAAACTATTATAATACATTGGGTCTGACAGGAACAATTTTAGTTATGTGAAATAAGTTAGATTCTGATTTTTTATGGCCTGTGTCTATTCTGTAAATAGAGCTTGATAATTTTTGCAATACTTTAAATGGGCCAATTTTTAGTTCATGTAATTTTTTTCTATTTAATCTATTGCCATTTTCCACATATACCAAATCTCCTACTTTAATTTCGCACACTTTTCTGTTTTTATCAAATCTTTTTTTGTTGATATTGTGTGATTTAATGGTGTTTTCTAACGCGATTTTTCTATCATGTAATAAGTCATTATATGTTTTGTCCTGCTTCAATTCTAGTGGTAAAATGTTGACTGTTTGGCCTTCTAACAGATATTTTGGTGAATATCCTGTTATTGTATGTTCAGTTTCGTTGTACCTCTGGGTACATTCGTGAGCAACGGATGTCCAGGCTAATTTATTATCTCCTCTTTCATTTATTTTACATCTTATTTTGTTAATTAGTGTTTGGTTTAATCTCTCGTTTAGACCGTTTGAAAATGGCGCATTAACCGCAGTGAACACAATTGGTATGTTTTCATTGCTTAGATAATTTTTAAACTCTTTTGAATTTATGCCCGGATACTGGTCTGATAAAATCAAACCAATTTTATGCACTTGGGTCACCTTTTTTATAAGTTTTATATAGTCACTAGAGCCTTGCGTTTTAGAAGTTAAAATATAGGCGTACCTAGTGAAATGGTCTACAAGTAAGTGTAGATATGTTTTTGTGGAGCGTGACCCACCGAATCCACCAATGGTATCTATGGATACTATATCAAAAGGGTTCATCGCGGGGCCCAAGTGTGATAATAATCCGAACTTGTATTTGCCTCTAGATTTATTTTTTATGCAGATTTCGCAGTTATCACAGATTTTTTTTATATTACTTGTGAGATGTTCCGCAGTGAAAAATGGTTTTATTTTATTTTCCATCTGTTGTGATCCTAAGTGACAGTAATGTTCGTGTACATTTTTTATAACTTTTTTACTAAATCCTTCGGTTATCATAATTTTTTCTTTTTTACCAATTTTTTTATAGTATAGTGTATTTTTTTGTATTAATTTATTTTTGTTTTGTTTTATATGTTCATTATTTTCCTGATCATTTTGGATATCTTTTAAGTGTATAAAGTTTACACATTTGAAATTTTCATCTTGACTGTCACCTGGTTCCAAGACCGGGTTTCGACTCAAACAATCAGCCTCTAAGTTGTATTTTCCCGGGGAATATATGACTTCGAAATTGAACTGAGATAAGTAGTATGCTAGGTCTCCCAATTCTTCGTCCGTTCGCGCCTTTATATTCATTTTTTCGAGGGGTTTATGATCTGAGAAAACCGTGAATCTCTTCCCTATAAGCCAGTGTTGCCAGTATTTAACTGCCTCTTTTATTGCTAGACACTCGAGATATATAGCTTTTTTCTTTTTCTGCGCGTCATTTAATTTTCTCGAAAAGTATGCACATGGTTTCTCCTCTCCATTAGATTGCGGTTGTTTTAGTATCGCGCCTATGCCTTGTAGACTCGCGTCTGTATATATGTTTATCGGTAGGTTTGGGTCAAATATTGCCAAAATTGGTTTTAGACACAATAGTTTTTTTATACTCGCAAAAGAATCTTGACATTTTTCTGTCCAACTAAATATTTGGCCTTTTCTTAATAGGTTATGCAAAGGCTCTAATATTATTGAAATATTTGGTACATATTTTCCGTAAAAATTAATTTTTCCGAGAAATTGGCGAACATTTTTCTGTGTTTTTGGTGTGGGAAAATCTTTAATAGCAATCAAGTTATCGTTCAATGGTGTAATGGTGTTATTTCTTATTATATGTCCCAAATATTTCACCGAGTCTTGAGCAAAGTTACATTTTGAGAATTTAAGCCTAAAACCTTCTTTTGAAATTGCTTCTAATAACAAAGATAAGTGTTGAATATGCTCTGCGAATGTTTCAGAAAATACCAGTATATCATCTATATAATTTACAGTGAAATCTGCCAATCCGTTTTTCCTTATAATGCTACTCAGTATTCGCTGAAAAATTGCAGGCGAAGTTTTTAAACCGAACGGCAAACATGTCCACTGAAAGTGCCCCTCCTGTGTTACAAATGCTACTTTTTTCCTATCCTCAATTTTTAATGGGATGGACCAAAACGCGGAGTTAATATCAAGCGTGGAGAAGTACTTACAGTTTCTTGTCTTTACCATTAAATCTTCAACCAGTGGGAAGGGCTGTGACTGTGGAACTACAATTTTGTTTAAGTCTCGAAAATCTACACACAGTCGGGACCTTTTTCCTTCTTCTTTTTTATAGGCAAGTGTCACAGGAGCCGCAAAAGGACTGTATGACTCTTCAATCAAGTTTTTCTTTAATAACATTGCTACCTGCTGCTCTATTTCTCGTCTATCTTCAATAGTGCACCTATAAGGCCGCTTGCTACAATACCTGTCTACCAGCAAATCTATGTGCGCCTCATAGTCCTTAACAGTACCTATATCATACTTGTCCCTTGCAAAAAGTGATGTGTATTTGCAAATTAGCTCGTTTATTTCCGATTGTTGTTGTTGGTCCAGATGGTTTACTGAAACATTGAAGTTCTCGACTGCTATGTGTTCATTAAAGTTTACTTTATATTCATGCATCGATTCCTCTCTGTTCATTTCTAACATACTCTGATGCTCATTGTATCCATCCTCATATTTCTCTTTATTTTCGCTACCTGTGAAGCCAGGAATTGTTTTTGCGTTTTCAATATTTATATTTTCTTTGTCTGGGGTTGGAATGTGTTGTGTAATTTCTAATTTTTCATTTTGAATTAAGGAAAATTTTTCGATGCAATCCAAGCCGATTAAAAAATCATAATCGAAATTTTCCTCATCAATTACAAAAACACTAACATCCTTTTCAATGTCATATATTTTTACTTTTAAAGTAACCATTCCTATTGATTTCTTTACGCCATTAATCGTTTTTAATCCTGCATTATTTTTACCGCTAGAGTTATTCTTCAAGGACAGTAATCTGGAATTTATCAAAGTTACGTTAGATCCTGAGTCGTAAACTCCTAGCACTTGTAAGGTATTATTTATTAACAACTTAATTTTGATCAATGGCGGGATCACTAGTTTTTTGGATCCATCTCATTCAACTCTGTCTCTAACTCAGAGTTGTTAACACTCCTTATTTGATCTCGCTTGCTCGACCTGTCACTTATTTTATTTTTAAACCAACATTGAGACTCTGGGTGGAATCTTTTCCCTTTATTTTCCTGCTCACAAATCTTACATGGTTGTGCTTTTTCATTTTTTTCCGTACTTTTACTATTAACAGGAACCAAATTCTTTCCCCAGACCTTTCGTTCCACTAAATATTCTAATCCTCTTAAATGACTAAATAAATCTTCAGTCTCCTTCAAAGTGTTTCTATCAATTTTATCTACGATGTAATTGGGCAAGCCCGTAGCGATGAGATCTATCCGAGTTGACTTGTCCATGTTTTTGTTGATCTCTAGTAAAAGTCTTTCTTTTTTCACAGCATATTCCAGTAAAGAACCTTGTCTGAATTTAAATAATATCCCGTACCTGACCGGTGACCAGCCTTTGTCCGCATAAGTTTCACAGAAGTTTTTCTTCCACAGGGACCATTCTGACTCAACTGTATTTTTTATGAGCATAGCACCATACCAATCTAAGCAAGATTCTTCCAGAAACAATCTAAGGGCTTCAATCCGTTTGGTATCCTCTTCTATTCCTAGGCGGGAACATTCTGCTTCAAACGTCATAATCCACTGTGATGCATTTGATGTCTTCCTTGTGAATTTCTGAATTACAAATTTCTCCTTCAAACTACTCATACTTGGAGTTTTCGTTTTGTCACTCTTGATTTCAGCAAAATTTTCGAGAATCTTTGATAATACTTCTTCTGTAATTCCTTGTGCCGGAGTTTGCTGTTGCTTCTGCAGTGAGATTTCCTCCAATAAATATCCTTTGAACTGCATATTTCCGTCTTCATCTACATAAGCGTTGCTTATATCTGCTGTCATTGTGATCCACACTTGCCTTCTGTCATGCCTCTTTTGCAAGGTACTTCTTACTTTTTGATAGGCCGATGTTTCCAATATTTTGTCATGCAGCTTTGCGGGTTGATATTTTTCCGGAATAACAAAGACATTTTTATCGACATCCGTAATCGAAGTTACACAGATTATACTGGTTTTCGGATCTTCGCTACTTGCTTTCACCACAAATTCGAACCTTAATTTGTCCATCTTTGTTATGCAATTAATAGCTGGAAATGTTGTTTTATAATGTGTGTTTCACACTATCCTTGTAGGACATTGAAGCGGTGAAATAAAAACTAGATTGTGTTGCTCTGAAAAGAGAAGGTTTTTATTATTCTCCTATACCACAGTATAACCTTATGTTTAACCCAACTTGCGTTACAAATCTTACACTACTTAACTAAATGATAATATAGCTTACCTGAAAAGAGAAACAACATTAAAGCTATTATTCCACTATTTGCTTCTTGTTTAACTTAGGTAGTAACGTACAATCTTTTATTTAACAATGTCTGCTTCATTACTTGCAAATTTCCGTAATGCCTTATAACCTCTATCTGTCAGTTGTCATCTGTCATTGACTGCCATAGATAACTAAAAATAGACACCTGGGTCTGCGCACAAACCAATACACTCAATAATGAAGTAATAAAATAGTGTACTTCATTTACATTTATTTAACAGTCTTTATAATTTACTCAGATCTTTTATTAAGCACAATTTGAAATATTAATTAACATTTTTAAATAGTTTTCAGTTTGCTTATCTAGAATAAATTTTAAAACAGTTAAGTAGATATTTATTTTATTTACAACAAGTTAGAGTCACAGGTAATTCGAAAAGACAACAAAAAAATAAAATCCGTCTTTGCTTGTTAAAAAATGTTTAGTCATTCTAGGGACAGCTATCCGCGAAAGTAAGTAGGGCGACTATCCAATTAGTTTTTTTTATGAAACTAGCCTATTTTGCCTTTTTTTGCTTGATAATAAGTTTTTGAATGTGTGCGGAAACCTTAGAACTACCAACACTTACAAATTTTTAAAGGAAAGATAATTAAATTCACCTTAACGCTTCGTAATAGGTCCTCATTAAGCTTCGAACTTAAGAGAACCGTCAAGTAGGTTTTAAGTACGGAGACGACGTCGCCAACTCCAAGAGTTACTTAAGTTCGCCTGCTCATAGAAAAATTTAGAGTGTACCAATTGGAATTCCGATACATCGTGTTGGAATTATAAAAAGTGTTTTTTTTTGTCAGGGTACGATAAATGGGGGCAATGTGAATCGGAGTAAATACGCAATTAACCATATGAATAATTGAAATATATAGTACGGAACTGATCAAAGAAATTTTCGCGATGCTTACTTTTGAGGTGTCAGAACGTGAATCTGACACCATCGCAGGTTCAGTCGCATGTCAACCACCATCCATGACACCCATTTAAGTGACACTTATAATTGATAAAATGCCCTCCAGCAGCGTGCGGTGTAAGACCACAGCACCACCGACCACGCCGTCCACAATGATATGATAGCGTGTGAATCAAGCAATATTAGACTTTTGTATGTATGTCGTAAGAACTAAGACATAAGCAATAGGGTGTGGTTAAGCGTTTGACAACCTTCTATGAGACTTGCTACACGAAATTGTCCCGACAGGCATATCCTTCTTTTGAGATCATTGGTATGGAGAGTTCGATGCTCAAAATAATCTCGACCGTGTCTTTGATCATTATCCTAAGAGCGTGACAGTACGCGGTGCAGGGGGGTTACCATGATGAAAACTATTGTATGTCAAATGACAGAACTATAAACGCTCCCATACAAAACATTAATGTAGTACGAAATAAGAGATTCAGTTTAGTCTAAAGGTGCAGGTACGTCTAACTGCTCGTCAGCAACATTTTCACGGCGATATGTCGCCGGCAACTATAGGAGTCTTTCTCTAACGTACGAAGTTAGAGTAAGACAGCTCGAGTTGGCGGCTATAAATAGCCATTAAAAGTTGCTCGTGTAACCAGACCTTAAGACCTAACTTTTTAAAAATAAAATAAATAAATCAGGGGACAATCTTTACACAAATCGATCTAGTCCAAAAGTAAGCTCTAAAGGCTTGTGTTATGGGTACTAGACGACGATATACTTACTTAAATACATAGGAAACATCCAAGACTCAGGAACAAACATTAGTGCTCATCACACAAATATTTGCCCTTACTGGGGATCAAACCCGGGACCTCCAGCTTCGGAGGCAGAGCCACTACCAACTAGGCTATCTGCGTAGTCAAAAATTCAAAATAAAAATAAAAAAAAACTTTTATTTGCATAACAAGATTATGATAACCCCCCCCAATTTGCTGTTTTATTTTGGGTAGAAAAAGTAACCCGTACGGGTTATTTCCGAAAGTTGTTTAATCAAGTATAGATACTTACAAAATACCAATCAACCAAGCAGTGGCGAAGCGTAAAATATTTCCTAAGGGAAGCCGGAGGAATTAGAACCGGACGTGCGAGTCTGACATTTAGTTAGAGTAACATGGACTTCACTGACAGCTAGCCGTAGCTTTCTAGCTTGGTAAAGCCGTTAGGAATCGGCTTGTAGGCAGGCTGCGCCACTGCAACCAAGTAAATATGTATAAAGACAAATTTCACAATTAATAAACTATACACTTTGAATTCGTTATTTTCGTTATCGTTATTATATTATCGTTAATCAAACTTCGTTAATCGCGGATCCGTTACTAAAAAAATTAACTTCGTTAAACGTTAAAGCGTTAAATTTCAGAAGATTTAACAAATTCAGAAGTTTATCGTCAAATATTAGCTCGTGATAGAAATTGCATTATATATGTCGTTGTGTTTGTGATTTACTCATAAAAAAATGTTGGTATGGTCTATGGAAGTTCAGGCGGGACATGAAAAATTTATAAAAGAAGGGTCGCCTACAACGTACTTGTCAGAAGGTTTTTCGCGGCGCAGCGTCGTCCGCGCAGTGTCCTTTTGGCAAATAGTTGGTACTTAATGAACGATTAACGGACATTAATTGGTTTAACGGAATTTAATGAGTCCGTTAAGAATTTTTAAAATTAATTTAAAAGTTAATCCATTACTCGAAATGTTAACTTCGTTAATTAACGATTACCGGATTAGCGGTTTTGTGCCCAGCTATGAATATTGTTCCAAACTTTTGTCTGGCCGCCGGCGTAGTGTTATGGCTATTCTCATAAGGGATGCTCGTAGCTTTCTTTCTTCTTAATTGAACTTAAGTTAACTCTTAGTTGGCTACTTGTCTAGTGTGTGCTCTTTTAATTGTAACTTATATCTGAACTCGTTCAACTTTTTACTACTTATTGCTTATCTATATAATAAAATCGAAAAACCAGAACGAGATAACAAACGAAGGAAGAAACGAGACGGTGCCTTACAAAATTTTAAGAACTTTGGGATCACGTTTCTTGAATACAACGCACGTTTCACAGGTAAAAACTATTGAAATCTGTTTTTAGATATGAGAATAGAATCTAAGCATAAAAATAACTACTTTCGCTGCGTATTTATATAATTAGTTAATAATAATAAATAAAATAATACTTAATAATCAGCTAAAGAAAATTCGTCATTTCTCTACGCTCGGCCATTGTCGGAAACTCTCGGTTACCCTCGCAATATTTCGCCAAGTTGAGTATTAATCAAAGATCTCAAAAGAAGGATATGCCTGTCAGTACAATTTCGTGTAGCAAGTCTCATAGAAGGTTGTCAAACGCCAGCGCCATGGTTTACTCACGCACCCTATTGCCGATGTCTTAGTTCTTACGACATACATACAAAAGTCTAATATTGCTTGATTCACACGCTTATCATATCTGCTGTGCTGCGGTCCCACACCGCACGATGAGGGAGGGCATTTTTTCAATTATAAAAGTGTCACTTAGACGAGTGTCACGGATGGTGGTTGACATGCGACTGAACCTGCGATGGTGTCAGATGCGCGTTCTGTCACCTCAAAAGTAAGCATTGCAAGAATTGCTTTGAGCAGTTCCTTTCTATATATTTCAATGGTATTAATTTTTCGACGTTGACAAAGTCAATGTTCGTATATGCAGTCTATGCTATGCTCCTCTATGCTCGCATGACAAATAAAGTGTCACAGCACGTAGTGATTATCAGTGCTCGGAATAGGTAGTGCCTATTTACCTAAACTTCAGAGGAGGACCTAACTAAGAGTGGTTACAACCACCAAAAAATATTATTTATTATTATTGTTCGCGGGATTTCCCGGGATTCATAAGAGTGAGTATATGTCGATTAGATAATCGACATATACTCAGACTCGGGGTCAAATTATTAACTAAATGCAATTGTTTAATGCCGATAGTTTGAATGGTTAAGTTGAAAACTTAAAAGTCGACCTCGTAAGTGGCCGTCGTCGAACATCAAAATGAGCCCGAAATTTATTTTTTTGGCCTTTATTTTTTTTTCATTGTGTTATAATATAGAAGATATTACAGATATATTCTGATTTATTTGTACTTTTTGTAAGATAAATGTAGAATTACTAAGTATTTCATAAATATTTAGATCTTTGTTACATACATACTAGTTTATTTTATTGAACCTTGCCGCACGGCCGCACAGTGCGATGAAACCCCGATCTAGGTGGACAATATTATTTAAGCCTCAAAACCGACTCTAGTAGGTCATATTATGATGTCAAAATAGAAATGAAATGAAAGAAATTACAAAATCACATTAAAATTAAAAACCAGTATAAGCTGACCTATTGGTACTAAGAATTACTAAACGCGTGAAGGCCAATTTATATTGGTCATTGTTTTAGGCAGTACAAATGTAGTTTTTGACACACATTTTATATTCATATTATTTTTCACAGCACTATGAAGTAAATAAAACAACACTAATAATTTATGCGGTTTATTAGGTAAGTACCTTACTCGGAATCTCTAAAACTAGGCAAATTAACGTCACGTAAACTGTCTTCATTTCGTACTTTTCTAATTAAGTCCAAAATTTTGGAGTACGTCATGGTACGTTTTTCAATTGGTATACGATCTAATTCAAATGCAACCAATTTTGAGAACTCAATCAGGAATCCTGGGGTCCGGTTGTTCTTCTGGTTGAGTCAATTTCAAAAAACACGATGATACCGATTGAAAGATGTTTATTTAGTACAAATTTGAATACATTAAATGTTTGAAACATATGATAACCAGTTTTTATTTCAATTACCTCGTTACACACATACACATTACATTTTTGATCGATTTTCTACACAGTACGTTATATGATTATATTGGTACTCTGTGTGACATGACAACTGACAAAAGTCAAACAAATTGCAATGGTTCGGTGATGCCGAGAATTGTAAATATTGTCTTATCATATTGATAATTCATAACTACTTATTCATTCACGCGAGCGGAGCCGCGGATATATCTAGTTAATTATAAAAACAAAAACCCGACTGCATCACCTCAAAAAGAAAGAAACAAGCCTTGAAGCCTGTATCTTTGTTAAGTCGCATCCTAACCTGTTCAATAAAACTGGTGATGTGTGTGTATTCCCTACTCGATGTCCCTTTAAATTAACCCTGCCTATAACAAAAACCAAGCTGTTTAAAAATAACTGCTTCCCTATGGCCATTCGATTATATAACAAATTACCAAGACATTTTCACGATCTCATATTTAAAGACTTTAAACGTAAATTACATATATGGCTGCAAGAAAAGTGTTTTTATAGTGTTAAGGAATATTTAAATTTAAAAATGACATTTAATGGGTAATTAACATTGTATAACTGCTATTTTATTATTATTATTATTATTGAAACAAGTGTTGCTATTTGCATCTAATGTAATTGTATTGAATTAATATTCTATATCTCACCTACTTATTAAAATTTGCACGTCATCATATGACAAAACACGTGAAACCAATTGTACTACTTAATATCTTATTTGTACCGTGTCTTATGCGAATAAAATTCTGATTCTGATTCTGGTTCTGAACAAGAAATTGACGTCTTTTTTCTGTAATATGCTTTTGTTTACATTTACTTTTATAATTATATCATTTAAACCTCATTTTGATTTTCATGCAACTTCCCCATTATGTGTGTAATGATGACAGCCTACATTATTTTAGCAATGTTTGAGCGTACAAATATAGTGAATAATATGTTTCCATCGATAAAACTTGGATCTCAATCGGAAGACGACGGGACCCGAAGTGTCAATTAATTATTGTATTAAATGAGTGACATGTTTATATGCATTAATATGGAACTTTATTAATTAGTGTCAAATGTCAAAATGAAAAACAACAGTGCCATATGCTGTCATTTTTCATTTTCAGATTTGGCATTAAATAATAAAGTTTCATATTAATTAATATAAACATGTCACTCATTTAATACAATAATGAATTGGCACTTCGGGTCCCGTTGTATTCCGACTGAGATCCGAGTTTTACCGATGGAAACATATTATGCACTACATCTGTAACTTGTCTCCTTATTTAAATGATCGAAAGTTAAATCCAATATTCCAGGAGCGAGTTCTCAATACCGAAAACCATAATGTATTCAATACATCTGAACATGTCTCAAGAAACATCGAAGTCTTTGTTATTTGTACAAAGTAGTGATGGGATAAGCTTTTCGCTTTTCATCGGACTTGAATCTTTAGCTCGGTGGTAACTGGAGTCAAAATAAAACACTAATAGAAATAATTAACAAATAAAAAAAACCGAAGTGCGAGTTAAACTCGCGTGGAGAGGGTTCTGTGATTATATGAAATTTCCTATGTTACTTTATAAACCAGAGACTTCTTATAAGTTTTCCTGTAATCTATAGGCAAAGAATTATTTTCTGTATTTTTTCAATATTTTAGGCCCACTAGTTTTGGAAATAAGGGGCGGATGATCAATTTTCGCTTATTTTCCTAAATAACTTTAAAACCATTTAACTTAAAATTATAAAAAAATATATACTTGAGATCCTTACAATAAGCCTTTTTATTTGATATGTCGCACGCCATAGTTTGAATTATTTTTTAATTTTGCTAATTTACCCCCAAAAGTGGCCCGCATGTTTAAAAATAATGTATTTACGTTACACATTCGTGTTGCGGTCACCGACTTACATATGTGTACTTACCACAATTCAATCGGTGCAGTAGTTTTGGAGCAAATTGCCTGTGACAGACAGACAGACAGACACACGAGTGATTCTAAAAGGGTTCCGTTTTTTCCTTTTGAGGTACGGAACCCTAAAAATTCAATTATCTTATCCTCTTAATATTAGTAAACAGAATAGTAAGCCTGGTTGAGCCACTGTTACTCACATAGCTTGGTTCCAAAGCGTTTTAGGCACACTTAGGAAGAGGCATTATGTCTAGTGTAGACTATCACAGGCTGATGATTATGATGATGATGAACAAACATCGAAGATTACGCAGTGCCTTGCAACACGTCCCACACACAATCTTATTAAAACTTACACACACATAATCTTAAAAATGTTTTTACTTCGCACTCCCTTCCTTGTTTCGAGGTCCTGGCAGAATAACAGCGTTGGGATTGCCTCGCGATCGCAACACATGCTGAGTCAGAATCTGCGCCTCTATTCGGGAACGCTAAGTGATTCTGTAGCGATTCGCGAGCGAGATTTCTCATCTCGCTCTTACGCATTACGCGTCGTGCGAAAGAGTGGAATGAGAAATCTGGCTTACGAGTCGCTACAGAATCACTTAGCGTTCCCGAATGAGGCGCCTGTTCATCCGCACACATTGCTGGGCTCTCGTGCACACTCCGGTGTGCATCGTTATAACTGCCTCTTCTTGTTTTGTTTTTTTTTTTCGATTACTGATGTTTTTGTCATGTACAATGTGAAATTTATTCGTAGGTACTAACGCTATGTGTGCGCTGAATAATTGGTACTTTCTTTCTTTCTTTCCTTGACTCGATTTATCAACAGAAGGAACTTGCGCTGACTCGGTGTCGGCTCAAGGTACGGAGGTTTAGGTGACTACCGTTTCCCAACACTAAAGACGAAACCGAAGCGTAAGGCAATAATGGATATCACTCGTTTAGCATAAGAAAATACACAATAATCGCTCTTACTGGCTTAGGAATACGGTCTTTAACACCCGTATGTTATATAGAGACATGTATTCGAAGCGAGATGTAAAACTAACAAATTTCTATTTTATTTCTAAGATAATAAGTGATACCAAGATATTCTGTATCCCCAAACATGGTACCTTGTCACCTTAACTAAATGTATGTAGCGTGAAGGAATTTACCAAACGAGTTGGAGCGACATAGTGCCAAGTGGTTGGGTATGTTTACTATTCATTTCGTATTCAAGTAATCCTTTTATCCTTCAAAAGAAAGGGTGGTGAGATATGCGATGAGGCGTGATGAGGGTCTTGTATTTTAAATTGAATGAGTATTTGGGTAAGGTTCTTTTTTATTTGCTGATGGGATCGTGTGGTGTATTTAAAGAATTTAATTTCAGCCTCTTACATACTTAGGTACTAAAAATTCTTAACGTACTTGTAGTCTAAAAGTATTAAAGCTATATGTATATATGTAATATGTAAAACTTTGTGATATTTTTAATATTTGCTAGTATTTTTGCTATAACAACACATATTCTGCGTTAATTTCAACCTTCTACCTCTTACCGTTGCTGAGCTCCGAGCGTCCGCGCCTCAGACAGACAGACGGACGGACGGACGTTGTAGACTCAATAATAGGGCCCCGTTCGGATACGGAACCCTAAAAACACAGCAATGCAATGCATACCGCGCACAGCTAGCGTTTAATATTCGTTTATTGCAGAGCTGGATTCAGCTGTACCATAACCATGAGTTAATGCAAATCGTTCTCGTAATAGAAAACTATCGCTCGGTCCCTTTCACTTGTATCGGCGACAAGCAGAATTTCCGATAGATTTCGATAACGAGAGCGGTTTGCGTAAACTCATAGTAATGGTAGGTATGCACTAGTGAGCCAGAAATATCCAATAAACGAGAATCCCGAGCCGTCGGAGCTTTCAACTATGTGATTCTGTACCGTGCGCAGCGGCTGATCAGCGATGATGGACGCATTCAAATTTAGACCGAATGAGTATGTACTTACAGTCTAAATTAATAGATTCGTTTATGCGCTGTTCAGCCGCTGCGCTCGTTAGATAATCACACCACAGCTATGTTATTCTCTAAAGCCTGTTCGCCGAGAGTTGATAAAAAAAATTAAAAAATCAGGAGTTCTTAACTCATTACAAATAACGGCCCGCTAATTATTTTGATAATAAGAAATTAAAGGGAAAAACTATATGTTTTTCATAGAATATTATTATTGAATAGCCTGTATATGTATGTCTCATTGCTGGCATATCATCGGACGACGACCATGACGAAGTCTCAGAGTCGGACGAAGAATCAGAGTTACATACATACATACATAGCATCACGCCCGAAATCCCTAATGGGGTGGGCAGAGCCACAAGACTACTTGTGGCCACGTTTAATTAATTAGTCCTAAGATGGTATGATGAACCGTATGGTGACAGGTGATCAGCCCATCGCCCATACAGATAGTCCACCATGTTGGAGAGGACCCGTCCCTTAGTCGACTTTTACGACATGCCAGGATGATAAGCATCTGCACGCATTCTATGCTATTTCTTCACTCCCAGTGCAGCAGAGGAGAGTTGGTGACGATTATTACGAAACATTCAATTGCTGCGTCTAAAACAACACACGAACACCAAAACGACATACTTACTAGAAGCGTATTCCAGAGCGGAATGGCAATATATTATTATGGCGCCCGCGCTTGACAACAACTGCGTGCCTCGTACCACGAAACTCAGTGCGCGCGTTGATAAGCGAAGCCCGTCATACAGTTTGCGTTAGGTAAGCGACAGTCGCTATTTCGAGACGATATCATAATATTTATCAAGCATGCAGGCATTATACGGAGCGAGGTATATATCGTTGTAAAAAGAGCGCTGACGGCCATATAAAATGTATGGCCGTCGGGGCTCTTTTTACAATAGACGAGGTATAATTCTTACGTGGCCGGTTGCGTCGAAATACGACCAAAGTTGAAGACATTCAGGAACATGAAGTTAATACGCACTGCCGGGTCAAGTTAGGCTCGCCGGCGAGTTCAGGAACGAAGTTTTATTTTAGAGAATCACACCCCGGTGCATTTTCCATCGACCCACATTTCTTGTTGGCTTGCAATTAGAAAATGGTATCTATTTGATGCGTTCCAGTTCTAGCCTTAAATCGGTACAATATAACCTCAAATTCTGTTTGCAAATGAGTATGGAATTAACTTAGTAATCTCTAGCGGCAACGAAATTCACAGCAGTCGCTCCACTGAAATAATCCAACCTGCTGAGTCTGGGATCATGGTCAAAGCGTACCCGGAATTAGAGACCGGAAAAAGACGCTAGGAAGAGAGAGAGAGAGATACTTTTTATGGTTCCATACCTCTGTCTGTCTGTCTGTCCGTCTGTCACAGCCAATTTGCTCCTAAACTACTGGACCCATTGAGTTGAAATTTGGTATACATATGTAAGTCGGTGACCGCAACACGGACGCGTAACGTGCCGGACGCGAGACAAATAAGAAAATTAAAAAATATATATATATGCAAACTGTATCGTGTGCCATATCAAATGAAGGGGCTTATTGTGAGGATCTTAAATCTATACTTTTTAGAATTTTAAAATAAAGAGTTTGTAAGTTATTTAGGGGAATATGCGAAAATTGACCATTCCCCCCCCTTATTTCCGAAACTACTACGCCGATAATTTTGAAAGAAATACAGTAAATAGTTCTTTACCTATAGATTAGGTATAGGTAAACCTGTAATAAGTCCATGGTATTTAAAGTAACATAGGAAATTTCAGATAATCATGTACGGAACGGAACCACGCAAAATTAACTCTCACTTGTCCATATTTTAAAAGACTAAGTATGTTGTCTCAATAAATGAAAAAAATGAGTACCTATATCTACATCAAACCTTAACCTTCAAATACAGCAACAGTTAATTATCCATGTTCCGTAATGAGTTGCGCCAAATCCTCCCCTCGGATAAGCGGCAATTTAATTAATAGGGTCAGAGTACATTATCTTATTTTTTGTAGGGTTCCGTAGCCAGGAGTTATTTTCACCATGTCCGTCTGTATGTCTGTGTTTTACAGATGTAATTCTTTCTGACTTCAGTTCAGCTATGCATGTAATTCTCTAACCACGTCACTCATTTCGTGTCTCATTTTCCTCCGACAATCATAAATTGACCACGGCGTCTATTCGGGAACGTCTAAGTGATACTGCAGCGACCCGCGAGCGAGACTCGTACCTCGCTCTTACGCATTACGCGTCGTGCGGAAGAGTGGCATGAGAAATCTCGCTTGCCAGTCGCTACAACATTATTTAGCGTTCCCAAATAGAGGCGCTGCTTGCTCGTAGGCATGCGGATTTAGGTACCTACAACCGTGGCCGCTTGCGTCGAAATACGTCCAAGGTTGAAGACACTCATGAACATGTAGTTTAGGGGCCATCCATAAAGTACGTCACACTAATTTCGTGATTTTTTGACCCCTCTCCCCTCCTTGTCACGGTTGGTCACATTTGTGAGACCCCCCCTCCCTAGTGTGACGTCACATATTTTTCAATTTTACATCTAGAAATCATTTAGTTAATACAGCAGTTCCGAAATTAGTTTTCTTTCCTTTTAAATTATTTTTTAATATAATCAATATCAGACCAAACATTTGAAAAACTAACAAGACAATAAAGTATTAATTATTATTAATAAAACTTATAAACTTTGAAACCACTCCTTCAATACAGATAAAGTAGGAAATATTAATAAGTTGTTCGATAGTACCAAGTTCAAATTTGGCATTTAACACTTTGTATTAGATTTTGAAATGTGACGTCACAAAACCTAGGACCCCTCCCACCCCTTGTCACACAATGTCACACTTCGTCGACCCCCTCCCTCCCCCTTAACGTGTGACGTACTTTATGGATGACCCCTATACGCAATGACGGGTCAAGTTACGCTCGCCGGTGAGCCGGTGGGCCTAGTGTAGGCTTCGAGACAAAACCTCTAAAACTTAAATTTGACATTGATTAAGATTGTTTCTTGTTACATTTAAAACAATTATTAACACATTTTTTATCCGTCACGCTCTAACGAATCTATTTTGTATTTTTTTCGAAATTCAACCCCTGAAATGGTGAAAAGGGGTTTTAAAGTTTGTACGCAAATTACCGCGGACAACCAGCGGGGTCGCTTGTATTGTATGGATGTCTGTCATGAAGACGTTTTGACTTGAATGTTTCTAAACGAATCCGAGAAAAGTCAATGGCTGTCACACTGGTTGCACACTAAGATTCGAATTCCGTTTTCCGAAGCCGAAAATATTAAGTACTTTCGGAGCTTTGTTAACGGACCGAAGTAACCACAATTTTATTTGTATTAACCTAATCCGAGCCTCATGCAGCAAGCAATATCCGTCGAAACGTACGCAGTGAACAAATGACATCCGATTTCAATCAGAGTTTTCTAGATCTGAACTTTCTCGGATTTGGATCGGATGCAGTACGTAAACGCCCTTAGAAATATTCTATTGGAAACTTATTCAGATATATATATGTCATATATAGATTTATCCATAAATCTAATTTTAAAGTGGCGCAGGATTTTTATATTTTCTACACCTGAACCCCAGGCTGTTGTTATAACCCTAGTAACATTTTCCGTTGGCATCCATTGGCCAACAGTAGGAAATCCGTAAGGATTATAGTTAGTAGTTTGCCCAACATTGGACCAATATAACAAATAGATTATCACTATGCCCAACCAATTACCAATGTCGAGCCATTGTGAATACCGCTACCGTTGTTTAAAAACGGTTGGCATTTCTGCATTGTTATGTATACAACGAAGGTCTTTTTAGATATTAAGTACCTAACGTAGGCCCAATGCAGTAAAATATCAGTACGCCCATCCACTTACCAACGTTGGGCCAATGCGACTTCTGCTACCGTTGGTTGAAAACTGTTGCCATTTCTGCATTATATTGTTGCAATTGGAAATTCTACAATGGCCCTTGGTTGTACTTGGTTGTAGGCCCTACCTCAAAACGACAGCCAAATCTAGCCGTCCATTTGTCCAACTACCGAAACCCATGTGGCCCGACCAAATGCCAACACTAAATGCTATAAGGGAAGGAAGTTTTTACCTGAGATTTCGTAATTAGTGAGTAAGTATTATGACCATTAGAGGCTTTATACATCTCTAAGTCACTTAACTTGTCCAGACGCGGAGACTATACATCTCCCTGTTACTTATTTATTAGAATTAATTTGGATCCGTTAGGTTTGTTTGTCGCACTTTTATGTTCCTTTTTAGATAAAAATCTAATGTCAAAGTTGAAAAAAGACTTACTGCTGAGTTTCTTGCGGCGTTTCTTCTCAGCAGATGTCACATTTCGAAGCGCTGGTAGCTTCAGACATGTGAAAGAGCCCATGTGGCTTACTAGCTAAATAAATATTTTCATTTTCATTTACAGTGGTATAGTTGCTGTTATATATTTATGTAGTACATTGAAAATGCCTACAGAACCCTTCAATAATGTGTGGCTAGCGCCCTTGCCCGTTACTTTAATGAACGTACTTACCCACTTTACGAACGCTTTCACAAAAAAGAGGGTGAACATGTTACGGCCTACGTGTTTTACGGTAAATAGATTATAAAAAATGTGTTCGGCTCTCGTCGTAAATTGAACAGCCCATCTTTTTTATCTATATACACATTTAAGGCGCCATTTTCATACACGTACTCGCATGTAGAACTTGGCCTATTTTTGTCATAATAAAAATAAAAAAAAACGCCATGACCAGTAACGCACTAAAAAGTACAAAAGACCCTCATCACCAAGGTAATTAATTGAACTCGTGAAAACAAACCAAATGAGCCCAAACTCGAGGGGTTTACTAGTAGTTAATGAAGAGTTCCACTATCCACCTCCTGGCTCCAGGGTCAGATCAGCTCGATGGTACCAAATTATATTAAAATTGACTTTATTACATTGTTTCTTAGTCGACCGAGCGAGCGAAACGTCTCCGTTTCAGCTTGGACAAAAATGCTTTCGTATGTCCAGCGGATGTCCGTCGGCTGTCCGGCGCCTGTCCATTCGTTCTCGTCTACAGGCGCCTCATTCGGGAACGCTAAGTGATACTGTAGCGACTCGTAAGCCAGATTTCTCATTCCACTCTTCCGCACGACGCCAAATGCGTAAGAGCGAGATGAGAGATCTGGCTTACGAGTCGCTACAGAATCACTTAGCGTTCCCGAATGAGGCGCCAGGTCGCAGCTCACAACCGATTCTCGTGAAATTTTGTGAGCAAGTTCGATAATTATATGGATTTTTTTTTATCGATTCAGTTTTTCGAAAATTTTCAAAATGGCGTATTATGGGAGTTTATGCAATTACAAACTTATTTGCGGTGTTGCGGTAAACTGACCCAACTTATATCTATGTATGGGGATATCCGTTTTCCACCGGCAATGTTAAGTTTGTCGCGATGTTTACAGCTCACGGAGCCACTAGTTAGTTAGTTACAAGAAAGAATGTATATTCCCGCGTGCCAAAAAGATGTCGTGAGATCATCTTTGTGTGTAACAACGGCGGCGGCGCGGCGCAGGGGGCGGGAGTGGCGGCGCCTAGACTCGGTGTGCCGCGTGTTAATCGATGCTCTTGAATCGTTTTCGCGCGACTTATGCTTCCCGTCACTAAATTACACTCGTGATATCAAAGTAACTACCTACGCATAAATGTTACACGCTCAGTTTCCATACAAATCAACGAGCTCTTTCCTTCTATCTCGATATAGTTCTGTGGTTACAAGTCAAGGTTCGGAGATTATAGCGCAGTGTTTTTCAACTTGTGAGTCGCGACGCCCAGGTGGGTCGCAGGCTCTTGCTAAGGGGGTCGCGGTGCAATTCAGGTTACGAATATGGGACTCATCGGACTCGCCAGATTTTTATTCTTTATAAAGGGGTCGCGTACTCAAAATGTTTCATAAACACTGATCAAGAGTTAGCTAATCGTTACTAGCATTCATCAAAAATTCAGCTAGTTAGGTATCAATAACTATTTTTATATAAAACCTAACCAAACTTATATAACTTTCCTAAACAGCCTAACCTAATCACACGCAGACAGTGAATAATAAAGCATTTGGGACATATTGCGACCACGATTCCATATAAAAAGAAAACAAACTTACACCAACAGCTGAATGTGTCGCTGTCACCGAAAAACACGTAAGTTTTATCCGTGATGACAAAGTTCTTTTTTTGTCCACCGGCATCGATAAGTTGGTATAATTCGAATTCAACGCACGATTCTGGCGAGGTGGCAGAATGAACTATATCAAGTTGTATCAAAGACCTTTTCGGCACGTATGAAAGCGTAGGTAACGAACAAATATGACAGGCGTTCTTTGATAAAACAGATATTTCAGTGCAAATATTGGTTCAGGAGATTTTCAGCTTTAAAACATTTATAAAAGTGTTCAAGCGTTTCGGTTATCCATAAAAAAATATATGTTAGACCATCAACAGACACAAGAATCGCTCGTACACAATACAAGTTGTATTTGACTGTATTCTATTTTCAATTATTTATATATATGTATATATATATATATATTTTATATTTAATTATTTCTTACTGTATATTATAATATGTAACTACTCTAATAATCATTCTTTAACACATACCAGTGGTGTACGTCCCATTTACCCTACGCTCTATGTTACATATTATATTATGTTCCTCTTAAGCTTTGTTTTTGTATAACTTTCCATATTATTATTAGCAATTTCAAATAACTTGTCCATGTCCATGTAATAATAATATAATAAATCTTCTTAATTGATTCACGATTTACCCGGCAAAGTGTCAAGTGTCATTGTCATAAAAAAAAAAAAAACTGTTCCATTTTACGTCATACTATTGCGTTCCGTTTTTTGCTTATGTGTTATTTCGATCTTTTGTCCTGTTTTTATGTTATTCTTCTGTGTGTCTGCCGTGACTTTACGAGATGGTTCCAACGGAAGACCAGCGCTGGCCCCCAAGCCAGCATTATGCTGAGTTGGGACCTTTTCGTAACAGTTGGCACTATTTCTACTTTTTCTAGTTTTTCGTCTTGTGATGTATTTTGTGCTCTGTTACGAATAAATGTTTTTCTTTCTTTCTTTCTTTTTTTCTTTCTTTCTAACGATAGTAAGAAAAGAAGTAGTTACCTTAGCTGCGAGTTAGCTACGACGTCATAAGAACAAGATACACTACAACAAAATCAACTAAGTACATTTCAGTGACAAAATGCGATAAGTATTTTAGGATTAACAAGGTGACAGATGAACATTGATCACGATCAATCATCAACAGCCTATACTAGTCCAAAGTCTGCTGGACAAAGCCCTCTCCAACTGCACGCCACTGACCACGATCCGCGGCTACTGTCATCCAGCTCTTGCCAGCTGCCTTGCGGAGATCGTCGCTCCACCTAGTCTGAGAGCCGATTCGCGGTCTCCACTCCAGAACACGTTTACCCCCGCGGCCATCGTTCCTGCGGCTAATATGGCCGGCCCACTGCCACTTCAGCTTGCTGATTCGGTGAGCTATGTCGGTAACTTTGGTTTTCTGTCGGATCACCTCATTCCATATACGATCTTTCAGAGAAACTCCCAACATAGCCCGCTCCATAGCCCGCTGAGTGACTTTCAGTTTGTGGACCAACCTAACCGTGAGTGTCCACGTTTCGGCTCCGTATGTCATGACAGGTAGGACGCACTGATCGAAGACTTTCGTCTTTAGGCTTTATGGAACGGACATGCAGACATCTAAAAGTAGACAAGCCCCGATAGGTGATTGTCGAACGTGCTCATCGGCTGATCAGTGATGAGGAGCACATTCAAATTTAGACCATATGACTTTGTACTTACATTCTAAATTAATAGTTTCGTTTATCCGCTGATCAGCCGCTGCGCTCGTTAGTGAATCATACAACAAGTTTGAAAAAAAAACATGAATAATGGCCGTTCCCAATATTCAATCCGCGGATGGATTTGGTTACAACGGGTTAAACTTTGGCATTTGTCACTTACAGAATATGTTAATTTTTAACTGTAACAAGCAAATCTATCCACGGGTTGAATATTCCGAAAGGGCGTAAAAGTAGCCGCGTACACTGACACCTTTGAATTGAATAGTTCTTGTATCTATCTGTTTTGAATACAGACGTTAAAAAACATATCTTAAAGGATCTAGACTCTATCCACAGTTATGGCTTTGTCAGCTTTAAAAGAAAACTCTACAACCCAGTTTAATTTGCGCTAGCTCTAACTTAGTTAAACTGGCGTGGGGAGGGTTCCGTGATTATATGAAATTTCCTAAGTTACTTGAAATACCATAGACTTGTCCTTCCTTTGTTGTGGTTTTCCTGTAATCTATAAGTAAATCCTCAGTAAGTGCTCCTCTGCTGCACTGGGAGTGAAGAAATAGCATAGAATGCGTGCAGATGCTTATCATCCTGGCATGTCGTAAAAGTCGACTAAGGGACGGGTCCTCTCCAACATGGTGGACTATCTGTATGGGCGATGGGCTGATCACCTGTCACCATACGGTTCATCATACCATCTTAGGACTAATAAATCGAACGTGGCCACAAGTAGTCTTGTGGCTCTGCCTACCCCATTAGGGATTTCGGGCGTGATGCTATGTATGTATGTATAAGTAAATAACTATTTCTATATTTTTTAAAAGAGAGGAATGGTCAATTTTCGCATATTTTCCTAAATACCTTTAAAACCATTTATCTTAAAATGATAAAAAATATATATTTAAGATCCTTACAACGAGCCCTTTCATTTGATATTAACATGCCAAGGTTTGCAAAACTTTTATTTTAATTTTCTAATTTACACCCAAAAGTGGCCCTCAAGTGGAAAATTCATTTATTTACGTTACACGTCCATGTTGCGGTCACCGAATTACATATGTGTACCAAATTTCAACTCAATCTGTCTAGTAGTTTCAGAACAAATTGGCTGTGACAGATGGACAGACAAACAGACAGATAGACAAACAGACAGACAGCCAGACAGCCAGACAGCCAGACAGACAGTCAGACACACGAGTTATCCTATAAAGGTTCCGTTTTTTCCTTTTGAGGTACGGAACCCTAAAAGCAATTATTCTACTTTTTTCGCAGAAGTGATTTAGCTGTCAAAATCAAGTATTCCCATCATTAGTGCGCATGTCTTTGTATCTGTATGCAGGGAGCTACAAAAGAACTCACACGCTTAGTTAGGCCTAACTAAATAGAATCAGAGTGCGTTTGCGAGCGTTATCCGAAGTGAGGAGGCTGGATGTTGAGTGATGAAGACATCCACCCTCCATTTAAACGATTATTCTTAAGCAGCGTCCTAGCACCACTTTTTATGGCAATGCAAACCGGGAGAGCGGCTTGACCTGGTGGTTTTGCCACACCAGTGCAGCGCCGGACCCTTAAAAATGACACCCTTTTTAATGTAATGGACGGTATTCAGATGACAAGATTGATCAAAAGAAGGAAATAAATATAAGATATAAAGAAATCATTGGCAACTGTCATTAAGTTCGAACTTCTTATCTCGAGATAACTATCAAACACCCGAGGTAACTAGAAGCAAAGAAATGTCCGACGAATAATAGAGTAAGGTACCTAAATATTGGAAAACGGATGACTTTTCACAAGGTGGTCTTACGTCCTGGCAAGGAGCTGGGTTAAGGAATAGTTAAGGAATAGTGTTCTATAAGGAATAATGTTGGATTTTATACCAGAAAGTGTAGCATTTGACGGTATCTCAAAAGGTGAATAGACTACGTGGTCACTTGTGGTTTCGTATATATCGTTCTATATCCCACTTTGACGTGACTCTTTTGCGTCAGGCAGGCCTGGGTTGTCAGTGAAATTACTTTTTATCCGACTACCACTAAGCAAAAATGAGTTGAAGTTACGATATCTGTATGTTTGTTTATCTGTTACCTTGTTTTTCTAAAAAACTTATCGCATTTTGTCATTAAGATATAGTTGACTTTATCTTAATGTCTCGCATGTTTATGACGTGTCGTGGCTATAATGATGGCATAACAAATTAAACAAGTAGACACAATTAAACAATATTATGTTGAAGATTAGACGAAAATTTCGCATAAGTACCTACTTTTTAAATTATCCACGGATTGTCATGCATCCATTTCAAATATCTGGATCAAATCCCACCACTAGTGTTTACGCTTCCTATTAGCTTTATAGAACAAAAGAACGTTGGAATGAAAAAGCTTAGACCATTTTATTTCTGCCTTTTTTTCATGTGAAAGGACTATCATAACGGGTTCTTTAGTTAAGGTATTTTTGGATTGATTTGTCAACCGAATTTATTTCAGAATAATTCTCGAAACCTTTCGAATTTGGGCTACAAAAACCACCTTTAATTTTAAAGAAAAGGAATCACTATTTTCATATAATCACTAAAGTTTAGTGACTTTAAAATGTAACAAAAACACTTTCGAATTGGCCACACACAATGGGACCAATTCGAAACGGTATTCACTAAATTTAAAATTGTCTAAATTTAAAATAAAAAAACGGCCAACATGATTTTGTATAGCACCTAGCCGTCAAAAACGAGTTTGACGGTTCTTATTTCAAGTTTAGTACTTTATTCATTTTACGGACGGCAAAAATAAATTCGTATTGCAAAATGTAACACGTCACAAGACAAGTGTAACTGGTAAGTACAGATGTAGTGCATAATTAGTTTCCATCGTGTTTTATCGGAAAAGTTCGTATTATCGTGCTCTCTCAATTAGCTTCAGCAGGCCCCCAATTCTCGTTCCATTCCAGATAATCTCACAAACGAGATTAAACGTCAGTGTATACAGTCATTTGACACAACTGTACGAATCTGACGTTTAATCACGCAATCGACATTATCTCGAATGCATCGAGAATTGGGGGCCAGTACCCACAATACCATGCTGTCATTTTTCATTTTGACATTTGACACTAAATAATAAAGTTTCATATTAATGAATATATACATGTCACTCATTTAATACACTAATTAACTGACACTTCGGGTCCCGTCGTCTTCCGATTGAGATCCGAGTTTTACCGATGGAAACATATTATTCACTATATCTGTATACCCTTCTTGCTGGATAAAATAGAAATAGCTTTTCTCAAAGACACTGTGCACAACAAGGTTACTTCTTCGTTCGCTCAAATTAAATGAGCGTTAAACTGAAAAGAGTTAAAACTTTCTTCTATGTTGGAAAAACCAATTTTATTGCATTGCAGATCCGACTTGGACAGCAAACAGCCAAAGCCATTATTACAATTTGTATCCTGGTATCCAATTGAGAGGAACCAAAATCTTCATTAAGCTTATCTGAGACATTATTTTTCGATTAAGCCACAGAGTATAATGTACAGATTCCTTACTCACTCTTGTGTCCGCTTGAAATAGTCAAATATAGCATAGCACGCCCTTCTTACTTTATTTTGCAGTGAGCGTAAGAAATTATATCAGAACACGAGATGATTCATTTACAAAATTTTTTTCATTTAAGTAATCCAATCATATTTAGCATATCTTTAAGGATTTGAAATGGCTGATATTAATAAAAAATATTCAAAAATAGGTACACAAAAACTCGGTAAAGCATTTTTTTACAAAGGAGCGTGTTTTATTAAGTGGATTATCTCTTAAATTGCGTCATCGTGACTATATTAGAGGTACAGCGGTCCAGCGGGACTCGTTATGATTTCGGCTATGGTTATAGCATAGCGGTGCTAATACAGCTTTAGCACTTGGATGGATAAACGCTTTTGCAGCTAAATTTAAATTACAGTAAATACTGCATGTGCCGTCATTATTAACATATTAAAAATGTATCAAAACATCTTTTTATGAAATGCTATTTTTGATAAACCGCAGAAAAAAATATTGATTACTTATTTACAAATGATAAGCAAGTACCTAAATATTGTTTGCGACTAAGTATTTTCAGCAACAAGAAATGTCCAATTTCCATCAAAATCGCTGTTTTGTTTTCACTCCCTTGATTTAGGTTCAACCGTTTGATAGAACCTGGCCTACGTTTATATAACTACTTTAATATTAATATTATGAAAGTAAACGTAAACAAACGCATATTACAGAAAAAAGCAAATCATTTTGACTATTCATTTTCATTTTATTACGGGTCAAAATTAGTGGAGAATTAGAATTGGCTTTTAGTTCTGATTTTAGTTTTTTTGGACATCCTTATCAAATTTATGTCATGTTTTATTTATACGATGCTGATCTAAAAACAGTATTTTCGGAAATAATTGAAGAAATCGTTTAAACGCCATACATTTTGTACAGTCAACAAATGCTGTGACGTCATAGTTGTCGTCCATTTTGTACTCGTATGGAGTGTTTTAGCGAGTGGTATGAACAGTGACTTTTCAAAGCTTTATAACTCATAAAATAAACAACATAATAATGATTAGCGTACACAGATCGGTTTCTAATTCGCAGCACTTTCCAATACAACATGAAATGCATCTTCCCTATTATACTCAAAACAGACTATGTATTTGGAGTAGTACGTATTCAGTCTACTTGTCATAGTTGTTGGCAGTTATAGTCAAGAAGTGGCGGCGAGTGAAACGCTGAATATTTCACTTAACAGTTTCGTAACCATTTCAATACCTAGGTTAGTACGACGAATTTTGCACCATAGGTTCACCGCCAACAAAGGATATTCGAGTATATCCACCAGGCATACAGAATAAAATAGTCCCTAAATTATTTTTACATAAGATTGAAATCCGTGTTACCTTATAGACATGCCTGGCACATGTCAGTGACTGCTTTTTTATTTGACGTGGCGGTGAAAAGATTTAGTGAACGCTTTGAAATATGATTGATCTATATCTCTTCGTTTCTTTATGTCTCGCTGGTTCTATCTTATTCCAGTACATTAAGTAAAGGTTCCAATAAAAATTTGAGCTTGCGCCAGATTTTTGGCTGATCATGAGATTTTCTTGAAATTGTCGTTTTCTAGTCTTTTGAAATTCTACGAAAAAAAATTATAGAAGAGGCTTTATACATGCTCAGTGAATTTGTTTATGGATTTATTTATACTAACATTATAAATGCGAAAGTTTGTGTGTGTTATGTTTGTCATCAATCAGCTCCGTAACAGCTAAGCGGATTTTCATGAAATTTTGTACATTAAGTCCTGGAATAGGACATAGGGTACTCTTTATCCAGCTGTATTTCCAAAATTGCTTAAGTTTCTGATTTTTTTCAATTGAGCACATGTTTGCCTTATTTAATATATATTATTTATTATAAATACACACTTTCAGATTTTGACAAACCCAGAGCCATCTATGAACAAGCGAAAGGACTATCAAACGCTTGACTTATCTTTTGCGGGGATATGCTTACGTTCATAGAGTGGGAAATTCTGGCAACCCTAATTTGTCAGCCCTAATGCTTTGTAGTTCTACATAATCTTTATAGATGGCGTGCTCGTGAAAAACCATATTTTTTTTGCTCCAGGGTTTTATTATGTCATATTTTATGCCCCTATCTGATGGTGAGTGATCATCGCCTAACCCCGAAGGAGTCATTGAGCCGTTGCCGAACTTTTTTTTTTTTTCAATTTGCAATGGGTAATAGCTTTCTAGTTGAAGTGGGATCCATGCTCAAAATTGAATGAATGATGCTTATTATTTAATGGCAAAGTTACCAATCTTTATGCTAGCAAAAGACATTACTTAACCATAGAAGCGAATTACCCACATGCACCTGAGATTTAATCTGAAATCTACATCGCTGCCATGAAATAATATTTAGGTATAAGCCTATCCTACGTTTACTTAGTACAGCTTAAAAATAACAGCTAGTCCACATTTAATTCTAAAGTCCCCCGTCCTCAAGCTCCCGTTTCCCTAGACCGGCAAGCACCTCTGGCTAGTGTTGAAAATGTCCATAGGTAAGAAAAATTACTAGAAATATGCAATAAAGTCCACTTATACTAGGATTACACCGAAACACAATTAAACAACACTTAAACTTTGACAGGATCTGCATGAGGTCTTTCTTATTTGCCAGGCATTATACCTATAGGTACTGAAATATTGGTTTTTGTTTTTATTTTGTTGCTTGTATAACTTGTCTACTGTGTCGACCGGCCTCAATTTCAGCAGCACGCCTAGCACGACCTGCCTGCGAGTCATTTCTCGCGCAGTGCGTCCCTTACATATTTGACTAGTTGGACAGAGATGTACTGAGCGACAAACGACACGCGGGCATGTCGTGCTAGCCCCCCAGCTGTCAGATTTGTCTCCGGAATTTCAAATATGATCTTTAGACAGCTCGATCACCACCGAAAAACTATCGATCGTGGATGAATGTATCCGGTAGCGCTGTGGAATGTTATTATGAAGCACATGTGATCCTATAGCCCCACTATGGCTATCGTCATGTCTATCGTCGTGGTAGTACCCACTCTTTCCATACTGCTATGTTATTTTTAAACAAATCTCGTCGCTCATTTCGTCCGACAATCATAAATCGAACCATGCGCTCGTAATCATTAAGCGAAGTTAGGTCGAATACAACGCACAAACATGTAGTTTATACGCCAGTGACAGATCAAGTTAGGTTCGCCGATGAGTTCACGAACGAGATTTTATTTAAGAGAATCACAACCCTGTTCGTTATGTACAAATGTGACCAAGCTGTTTTAATCTACGTTTTAGTACTGTACGGGCCTGGGCTCAACTGAGATACGAAATCAGTATATCTGGCGTACTCAGGTCACTGGATTAGGTTTCCTAACGTACCTTAATAACATTTAACTGAGCGGCTCAAATCAGTGCGTTTTAAAATTGAGTTCTCTCGAGAAAGAAAATTGTGAATGAAAATAAATCTATATATTCAGGATTCTTCGTTCGTATGTTTGTTGATTTGTTGGTTTTAATATGACATAACAACGATAATGTTGGTTATATTTATGATTATAAATGTATGCGTCGTCAGAACGCCGCAGCGGCTCTAACATGCAGGACACAAGGACAAGATAAACCGTCTTATCTCTGAGTGCATCTCTCTCACACTAATGCCGACGAAAGAGATAGTCATAGAGATAAACGGGTTTAACTTATCTTTGTGTCTTGCATGTTAGGGCTGCAGAAGGCGTTAACTTATCGTGACCTGCACCGGCGATCCCTGGGTCTCGATGGGCGTACCTGCTGTGGTATATACTTAGATTTGTATAAAACTGTAGACATCATTGTTGACTTATATGTGTACTGTTTTGAAAAAATGATACCTCACCGAGTTTCTTGCCGGCTCTTCTCAGTAGAGGATTTTTTCCGAACCGGTGGTAGATTCATTCCTTTACCTTCATAAGAGCTTGTAAAAGCCTAATAAACATATTCTTTCTGTCTTTGAATTTGACTGTCTTCAGGTTCACAATAATTGCAATTGATGAGCGAATTCGCTCATTATATATCGCTTATATAGCATGTCCCACCTTCTGATTGAAATCTTCGTCTCTAAATATACTTAGAAATAAGTTTTTCTTAAAAAATATATACATACGAAGCTGTTTTACCCATTGCACTTTAATATTGTAATAAAATGCGTAAGTACTTACAGAAAATTGCGTGGCTGTGGTTGACCGTTGAAAATGAAAATGAAAAATATTTATTTTTGCAAGTAGGCCACATGGGCTCTTTTACATGTCTGAAGCTACCAGCGCTTCGAAAGGTGACATCTGCTGAGAAGAAACGCCGCAAGAAACTCAGCAGTAAGTCTTTTTTATCAACTTTTACATTAGAGTTTTAACTAAAACTAACACATGAAAAGGGCAGCAAACAATCCTAATAGGTAAAAAATAATTCTAATAAATAACTAATAAGGGAGATGTATAGTCTCCGCGTCTGGACAAGTTAAGCGACTTAGAGACGTATAAAGCCTCTAAGGGTCATCATAATAATAATTTAAATAAAGAAACATCTAAATTGATTACCTAATCTAGGTTAAATGAAGATGTAGACAGTCTCCACGGTCAAGATCAAGAGTTCCTTTATGCCTCTCTTTATGCTTTATGTTCCCGGAGCCAATCCTGGATGTCGATTCAAATCATGCTTACCATAAAAATGCATTGTCACTGGAATTGAAACAGCATGTTTCAACTCCGTAGGGTAAGAGGAAGTGATTACAAATTTTACTTAAACATACATACAAACAAACTTTTCAAGTTAATAAAAAGCTTGTAAAAATATGTCTTATCTAGAGACAAGGTAAGTATAGTCCAATGACATATTATAGAAAAACACGTTATATCCATACTCAACGCGTTTTAAAAACGTATCTCCGATAATTTTCATCTTTTTTTGTTTCTTTTCGGCCAGTGCAGCTTTAGGTGACATTTGACGTGCGGATATTACACATTAATTTGGAATATGGCGATCATGTATGAACAAAATAAATGTTTTTTAGTACTTCTATTTACGTTGAATGTATCTACAAATGAAATAAAGCATCAGTTCTTCCTTTTTTATTTTTTTGTAGTATTAGAAACCGACATTTGGCTCAAGAATGGCTTTTGTGAGATCATTTTCAATAGAGCACGACATGTGTTACTCGGCCAAAAGTCCGCGCATGACTAATTGAAAGGATCACAATTGGGTTGCTTTCTGGGCTTAAATTTTGAGCTTGAAAGACGCATCTGTGGTTTTTTAATATCATTGGTATAGTAGTAATTCTTTTTCTTGTCCCAATCGCATTACCTCCCTATCAAACAAAGCCATTGTATTTAATTGTGAAGTGTAACCGCAAATCGCTACTTTGAAATAGTAGGTCGTAACTGCAAACACTATTTCACACCAACGACGTCTATTCGGGAACGTCTAAGTGATACTGTTGCGACCCGCGAGCGAGAATCGCATATCGCTCTTACGCATTACGCGTCGTGCGGAAGAGTGGAATAAGAAATCTCGCTCGCGAGTCGTTACAACATCACTTAGCCATAGTATAAAGAGAAGAGAAGCTGGTTATCTTCATGCGCGCGGTGCGTTTGCATGAAGATAACCTACTTCCCTTCTCTTTATACTATGATTTAGCGTTCCTGAATAGAGGCGCTGAATACTAAAGGCCCGGACACACCAAACGCGGTTGCGGCGCGTCGCGTTTCGAACGCGGGCCCGCGCAATTTGTACATGGCACACCGAACGCGGGCGGCGGCTTCAACGCGTTTCGAACGCGGGCCCGCGTTGCTCACGCCCCGCGCCGCGTTGCTCACGCCCCGCGCCTCGTTCGCCCCGCTTTCGTGCCGCGTTCGCCCCGCCTCAGTGTGCCTCTGGACATGGCGGCTATATTAAATACAACTTCGCGTGCCCGCTCCCGCGTCGCCGCCACTTCGCGCACGCCCCGCGTCGCCGCCGCTTCGCGCACGCCCCGCGCCGCTTTCGCGCCGCGTTCGCCCCGCGTTCGCCCCGCCTCGGTGTGCCTCTGGACATGGCGGCTATATTAAATACCTAGGATGTTCCATAAGTGTTGCAATAGAAAGTATGTAACAAGTTTGGACATGTATGACTGAGAGTTGTATTAGACAAGCAGAAGACTGTCAATGCTACCTGGTACACTGATGTTTGTTTGCCGCAAGTTATCCGCGAGCTGATGAAACTGCGACCAAACTCACGTCTGGGCAATTGGCACTTGCACCATGATAACGCTCCTGCTCATCGAGCGACCATTACTCAGGAGTTTTTGAAGCAATCTGGGCTTACTGTGCTGGACCACCCTCCTTATAGCCCCGACCTCGCGCCATGTGATTTTAGTCTCTTCCCGCTGATCAAGAGCCAGTTGAAAGGACGACGATTTGCAACTTATGACGAATTAACACGTGCGTGGGATGAGGCCTGTGCCAGTGTCACAAAGGATCAGTGGAAGATTATGTTTAATACGTGGTTTGAACGCATGCATAAGTGTATTAACAGTGATGGTTCTTATTTTGATAAAGTTTAATAAATAGTTCGTTTTTGCAAGACTAAAGGCCCGAGCACACCAAACGCGGTTGCGGCGCGTTTGCGGCGCGAACGCGGGTCCGCGCCGTTGTCGAACAGCGCGAGCGAATTTACCATGCCACACCAAAGTAGCCGCGGGACCGCGGCGGTCCCGCGCCGCCGCGGTGTGGCATGTTATATTCGCCCGCCCCGTTCGACTACGGCGCGGACCCGCGTTCGCGCCGCAAACGCGCCGCAACCGCGTTTGATTTGTCCCGGCCTTTATGGAACATCCTACGTACAACTTCGCGTGCCCGCGCCCACGTCGCCGCCGCTTCGCGCACGCCCCGCGCCGCTTTCACGCCGCATTCGCCCCGCTTTCGCGCCGCCTCGGTGTGCCTCTGGACATGGCGGCCATATTAAATACAACTTCGCGTGCCCGCGCCCGCGTCGCCGCCGCTTCGCGCACGCCCCGCGCCGCTATCGCGCCGCGTTCGCCCCGCCTCGGTGTGCCTCTGGACATGGCGGCTATATTAAATACAATTTCGCGTGCCCGCGCACGCGCCGCCGCCGCGTCGCGCGCGCCCCGCGCCGCGCTGCCCGAGTTGTCTGCGGCGAAAGCGGCGCGGCGCGGGCGCGAAGCGTTTTATACGCGGGCCCGCGCTACTTTTTGGTGTGGCATGGTAAATGCGCCCGCGCTGTTCTACAACGGCGCGGGCCCGCGTTCGCGCCGCAAACGCGCCGCAACCGCTTTTGGTGTGCCCGGGCCTTAATAATGTAAAACTACGTAGACGGACACTTTTTGTTCATTCAATTTATCAACCCATGCCATTACTCAAGCGTCAAGTGCAAATAATTCAAAGACGGAGAAAACGCTTTCTAACAAAGTTTTGGCACCTCAAGAGTTTTTTGTTTATCTCCGAAGTTTGGAGTTGATTTGTGAAACCGATAAACAGCAATTTGTTGCAAGTTGAATTGGTTTTGTTTACGAAATGTCTTAAATCTGTAAATTTTATGATAATAATAAATTTGTATTGTTATAATAGTACGGAGCCAAAAATTATACACGCGCTCGCTGCGAGTCTGCCAACTTTTCTGTGGTTTGTCAAAGTTCTTATCTAAGTCAAACATTACTTTAACCCGATGCAATAAGAACTTTGACAGTTATTTGAGTTCATATACTTAATAAGTAGTTGACAGACCTGTATTATAATTGCGACAAAATTTTTACTGGCTGAAAACAAAACAAACCCTGACGCATTCGAAATTCAAATCGGCCATCGCACATATCGGTCGTTGCAAAAACCATAGACAATTTGGACGTTCGATATTTGAAAATGGTCATAAATTCAAATCTAGTTCTACTCACAATTACAAACAAGAGGGCTCTTTAACGACTTTGTGTGCCTTTATGCCGATTCTTTGATTCAGAACTCGATCATTCTATATTCAGCGTTAAAACCATGGTAATAAAATATAAATTCATATAAATTTATGCAACCCCGCATATTTCGCAAACCATCACACCTAATTGGCGTAAATAATGATTCATTAAAAAACGTCCGCCTCATTGAAATAACTATGAGCCGAACGATAAAACCCAACCCAAGACTTGAGGAGCTTCAGTATCGTTAGAGAAGTTCTGTTGTTTAGTGTATGTTTTAGTTAAGTATAACAAACGTCTCTCGAACGCATTTACAGTACAATTAAATAAGTTAACCATTCGGCCATCCTCGGTTATTGTCGGTATTCCTCGCTGTCCCATAGAGTATATCAAATTACAGATATGATCTTTAAATATATTATCCGTTATCTTATTAAACACAATACAACAGAAGGATATGAGCAACAAAACAAACAAACAAACAAACAAACAAACAATAAAGTAAATGAAAACAACCAACAAACAATAAAAACCTTGATATTGGTATACAAAAAATAATTAGTGACTATTTTTTGACAGTATGAGATACATACATATACATATTATCACGCCCGAAATCCCTAATGGGGTGGGCAGAGCCACAAGACTACTTGTGGCCACGTTCGATTAATTAGTCCTAAGATGGTTTGATGAACCGTATGGTGACAGGTGATCAGCCCATCGCCCATACAGATAGTCCACCATGTTGGAGAGGACCCGTCCCTTATCCGACTTTTACGACATGCCAGGATGATAAGCATCTGCACGCATTCTATGCTATTTCTTCACTCCCAGTGCAGCAGAGAGTGGACAATATGACACGCATGACAAATATCGTAACTTTACGTTAAACAGTCACTATTGATTAATAAAAAGAACCATTTCTTTAGGGTTCCGTAGCCAAATGGCAAAAAACGGAACTCTTATAGATTCGTCATGTATGTCTGTCTGTCTGTCTGTCTGTCTGTCTGTCTGTATGTCTGTCTGTCTGTCTGTCTGTCTGTCTGTCTGTCTGTCCGTCTGTCCGTCCGTATGTCACAGCCACTTTTTTCCGAAACTATAAGAACTATGCTATTGAAACTTGGTAATTAGATGTATTCTGTGAACCACATTAAGATTTTCACACAAAAACATTTTGGGGGTTTCCAATACTTAGAACTGAAACTCAAAAAAAAAACTTTAAGTCCATACGTGTGGGTTATCTATGAATAGGTCTTCAAAAATGATATGAGGTTTGTAAACTGTTTTTTTTTAAACTGAATAGTTTGAGCGAGAGGCTGTAACCCTGTAACTTCTAATAAGATAATGATACAACTAAAAAAAATATATGACGTACATTACCATGTAAACTTCCACCGAAAATTGGTTTTAACGAGATCTAGTAAGTAGTTTTTTTTAATATGTCATTAACGTCACGTCACGGAACCCTTCATGGGCGAGTCCGACTCGCTCTCGGCCGCTTTTTTTTTTAATGTTATAGATTCATTTATATACATCAATAAATAACGCATTTCCATATCGCTTCTGTAAACTTCTTAGGTCTACTAGTAAGTAATGTCATCATGGCAGGTGATGTACATTGCGTTTACGATACTTTAAGTTGAATGCTACCTAAAAGAAATCGCAGCAATCTAACTTGTGGCATTTTCGTCTCCGGCTTTAGCCGATAATAGCCGAGAAAAGTCGAATCGTTAACTGATTTAATTAGAATGTACCTACCTTATTCTCTATCGAGCGCTTATAAAATTTACCGTCGCAGACACGACACGATTTTCCCGTTCCCGTACATGGGAAATAGTGGTCGTCGACGACATGCCGTGCCAACACCGCTTTTACAATAGGCGTGTTTCCTGAATAATTCTAATTAGTCCGTAATTTACATTTAAAAAATCACCTATTGAACACATTATTTATTTTATCAATTACCTAAATAAAAAACCGGACAAGTGCGAGTTAAACTCGCGTGGAGAGGGTTCCGTTCTGTACATGATTATCTGAAATTTACTACGTTACTTTAAATACCATAGACTTCTTATAGGTTTTCCTGTAATGTATAGGTAAAGATCTATTTTCTGTATTTTTTTCAAAATTTTAGTCCCAGTAGTTTCGGAAATAAGGGGGGGGAATGGTTAATTTTCGCCTATTTTCCTAAATCACTTCTAAACTATTTTACTTAAAATTCAAAAGAAAATATATTTAAGATCTATACAATAAGCCCTTTCATTTGATATATCACACAATATAGGACGCAGATTTTTTTTTTTTAAATTTCGAGTTGACCCCCCAAAAGTGGCCCCCATGTTTAAAATTAATATATTTACGTCATGCGTCCGTGTTGCGGTCACCGACTTACATATGTATACCAAATTTCAACTCAATCGGTCCAATAGTTTCTGAGCAAATTGGCTGTGACAGACGGACAGACAGACAGACAGACAGACACACGAGTGATCCTATAAGGGTTCTTTTTTTCCTTTTGAGGTACGGAACCCTAAAAATTACGAAGATAATTAAGTACATCGTTGCCGGCCACGACATGACGATGCCCTAACCGTGGACGGTTAAAGCGTCCACATACAATTCCAGTAGGCGCGCGAGTTGAATGCAGTGACAGTTTGTTGTTTGTTTATCGTTTCATACTCAAGTTGTGCTCCGTGCTCATTTTTTTGATTTTTAAATTAGTTCTTTACCTAATTTAATTTTTTAAGGTACCTAAGAGGGGTCCAATCGAGCCTGGAAGCAATCACCGCCGCCCACGGACACTCGCAACACCAGGGGAATCAAGGATGCGTTGCCGGCCCTTTGAGAAAGGAGTAGGCTGACAAACAGGCAGACGGCCCACCTGATGGAAAGCGGTCACCGCCGCCTATGGACATCTGCAACACCAGAGGTGCTGCCAATGCGTTGCCAGTCTAGGCAGGATGGGGAATGGGGAAGGGGATAAGGGAATAGACCTCCGGATCTCGTCCCTCACCGTACGAAACGCAATAGCAAGCTATTACTTTACGCTGATATTCTGAAAACCTATCTCATAGATTACAGGTAAACCTATAAGAAGTCTATGGTATTTAAAGTAACAGGAAATTGCAGATAATCATGTACGGAACGGAACCCTCTCCACTCCAATCAAGAGCAGCGATTCTGATATGCCTGTGGAATCTGATAGTGATTCATTTTCACTGATTTTATATTTTATAAATAAATAAATTTGTACATTATTATTTTGTTTTGTGTTTCTTAGTTTTTTTTTTATTTTACAGCCACCGCTGCTTATTTTTGTGTAATTTATCGATATAACTGTCACTAATTAGGTCACAGCACTAGCAATCAACTCGCGCATCTACTGTAGACCTTCTACTTTATCGCGATGACAAAATCGTGTCGTGTCGCGACGGTTAAATTTTAAAACCGCTCATTTTATCTTAAATAAGATGGACCAACGTCAAGTCGCATTACTTGTGACATAAGTTTGCACTTTAAAAATCTCATCTCGATCTCATAAACGTGAGAAAACACTCCAAATTAAGCCTCACGTTACTTTGCCCTAGGCTATACATTTCTGCAGTTAGACCAATACTTCAGGCTCTCCGGTGTTGTGACCTATATCTAGTTTCACTTTAGCAATATCCTATGTATCACTTTTCGTGCATTCGAATTTGAACCTAGCTGGAAACGCTTAGGGTCCCATTTTGTTTACACTTAAATCATGAAAAAGACCTTGTAGTATTTAAGCTGGGTGTACACGGGTAGAATAAATAGTAGAGTCAACTAGCATACTACTCTACCAGTATTCGTTTACACGTAAGTTAATATTTTATTAGTAGAGTGATTAATGTTTCCTAAAAGTTATGACATACAACGTGTAAAAAAAACTGTGTATGAACGCAAACCCAGTAATATACTCATGAAATTGAACAACTTTCCCCAAGGTACGTAGGTTGAAAAGTGAAGATTTTTTTTCATCTTTCCATTGTAAGTCCATTAGCTAATCGCACACTTTTTATGGGATGACATTTTTTTTTCACTTTTCAACCCATATTTCTCGGGGAAAGTTGTTCAGTTTCATAAGTATATCACTGGATTTTAGGTTCATACACAGTTTTTAGGGTTCCTATTACTAAGACTCCGCTGTCCATCCGTCCGTCTGTCTGTCTGTCCATCTGTCACCAGGCTGTATCTCATGCACCGTGATAGTTAGACAGTTGAAATTTTCACAGATGGTGTATTTCTATTGCCGCTATAATAACAAATACAAAAAAAACAAATAAAATAAATATTTAAGGGGGCTCCCATACAACAAATGTGATTTTTCTGCCGTTTTATAGTTAATGGTACGGAACTCTTCGTGCGCGAGTTTGACTTGCACTTGGCCGGTTTTTTTTACACGTTTTATACATGGGTCGAGTAGCCGGTATAGTAGAGTGAACGCCAGGGTGGGGGAAGGCAAGTGGTAGAGTAACTTGCTCTACTACTCTACTATTAGTAGTACCAATGTTAGAACTCTACCCCACCAGTGCTCTCTACATTGATTTTGGTAGCATAGTTTTTTTTTTTTTAGGTCAATTGACTGGCAAATGAGCTGACGGCCCACCTGATGGAAAGTGGTCACCGCCGCCCATGGACATCTGCAACACCAGAGGTGCTGCCAATGCGTTGCCAGTCTAAGGAGGATGGGGAATGGGGATGGGATAGGGATGAGGGAATAGGCCTCCGGATCTCGTCACTCACCGTACGAAACGCAATAGCAAGCTATTACTTTACGCCGATATTCTGTGAGAGTGTGGTACTACCCCGGTCGAGCCGGCCCATTCGAACAGTAATCATATAGTGAGGATTACTGTTTGGCTCTACCACTACGAAAACACTAGTTAGTACTCTACCGTGCTACTATGCAGTTCACTCTACCCGTGTGCACCCGGCTTTAGCCACCGATTTTCAGCAAAGCGTTCTGGAGCAGCTGGCAGCTGAACGAACCAGGCAAATATAAACTTTCATCTGAATGTTTTAAAACACAATTTCAAATAATGCTAGCTCATGTCATTTTCATTCAGCTTGGTAGCTAGTCAAATGAATATGACCTGTGTGCTTTGCAGATTAAGGATTGATTTGGCTTGTTGATTTTGTAGTTTTTGTTTTTAGTAACTACTATGATAAGTGGGCGCCATATTCCTTATTTTACCAGTTAACTTTTAGTGCGTTATGAGATTTTAGGGGGTTGCGTATAGGGGGTATATTATAGTTTTGTTTTTATATTTAATACGTAAGGTCAAAGAGGGTGGCTGAATTTAATATTTAAAAAAAACTTACGCATTTTCTTGGGACCCTTTCAACGATTCTACGATGTCAATTTGTCCGTCTGTCAGAGGCGCCTAACTCAAAAACGGTAAAGGCTAGCAAGTAGAAGATTTTAACGATTACTTAGTTATTTCATGAATAGGTACTAACAAATAATAAATAGTTCAACTAACGAGAGTCTGTTAGAAGCCCGGCACCGAAGGCGGGAGGGCTTTTAATGACTCGAGTTTGTTAGTTTTTGCTCGATATTGATAACGGCAACAGGTAGACGCTTGAAATATTCACAGAATATTTAGATATATATTCACTTTAAAAATAAATAATGAAATTAAAATAAAACAAATATTTAAGGGGGGCTCCCATACAACAAACTTGTTTTTTTTTTGCATGATTATAGCTAATGGTACGGAACCCTTCGTGCGCGAGTCCGACTCGCACTTGGCCGTTTTTTTACATTGATCAAATATCATATTTGCTAAAACAATCATCAACAATCTAACTGTCAAATATTCGAAAAATAAAACTTTATGCGAAAGAGTTAATGCCTTAATAATTTGCCTAAGGAGAAGATATACCTTTTGCATAACACCATCCAAACACGAATGAAGTTTCATTAATCTGGTATATTGCATTTCTCGATTGTAGATAAAACGTGTTACGGTTGGAGATTAAAAACACATTTAAAACAGAATTGGGATTGGCCCTTACTACGAGGTTTCGAGTTCGAATTAGTGTCCCAAAGAAAGGACGATACGTAAGAACGATACGCATTCGAGCACCGTGGACCTAAAGCAGTAGTTCTTAGGGGCCGTGCATTAATCACGTGAGGCTTGAAAGGGGGGGAGGGGTTTGACAAAAATCACGAAATGTCACAAGGCGGGAGCAGGGTGTAGTAAGATATCATACATACATACACATCACGCCCGAAATCCCTAATGGGGTGGGCAGAGCCACAAGACTACCTGTGGCCACGTTCGATTAATTAGTCCTAAGATGGTATGATGAACCATATGGTGACAGGTGATCAGCCCATCGCCCATACAAGTAGTCCACCATATTGGAGAGGACCCGTCCCTTAGTCGACTTTTACGACATGCCAGGATGATAAGCATCTGCACGCATTCTATGCTATTTCTTCACTCCCAGTGCAGCAGAGGAGTAAGATATCACGTGTATTTATTTTTTCATTATTTCATACGAGCGATTTTTAAGTCGAAAAGCGGCGAATAAAATAAGATTATAGTTTATACCTGTATTTAAGATTAATATTCTAAAATATTCTAAAAAATAGATACGAAATGTAGATACTAAAAATACACGTGCTGTTGGGTGGGGGGTGGGGGGTGGGGGGGTAGTCTTAAACCTCACCATGTATCACAAAGGGGGAGGGGGGGTTAAAAAATGCTTAAAAAAAGATCACGTGATGTCCGGCCCATTAACCGGTGGTCGCGGTATAACGGATAACGGTCCCTATCCGAATTCATGTACTACAGTGTTTTACCTCGGGGACGACGGACTATACAGACAGCCAAGCGATATGATTACGATATACCAAACATGTTTAGCCAATGTTGAATAGAGGCCCAACTCTTTTTCTGAGTATCCACAAGCTTACAAAAAAATTAAGGGATTCTCTTTACACAAATCAATCTAGTCCCAAAGTAAGCTCTAAAGGCACTGTCAAGGGTACCAGATGACGGTATACACATAGCTGGGCACCGTTAATCAAATAGTTAATGAGTTAACTTCGTTAATCGCTAGTCCGTTACTAAAAAAGTTAACTTCGTTAAACGTTAAAGCGTAAAATTTCGGAAGGTTTAACGGAAGTTGACGTTAATGAACGTTAATCGTTAACTAGTGATGAAAATTTCAATTATATGTCGTTGCGTTTGTAATTTACTTATAAAAAATGTTCCTATGTGCTATGGAAGTTTAGGCAGGACATGAAAAATTTGTAAAAATAGGGTATTGCATTAGAGTTTGTAATAATTCTTATTATTTAGAGACCAAATTCAAATCAAAAGCTATCTGACATAAGCCGCGCGGTGTCCTTTTGGCAAATAGTAGGTTTAATTATTTTAACGGAACTTCATGACTCCGTTAACAATTTTTGAAGTCAACTTAAAAGTTAATCCGTTACTCGAAATTTGTTAATTAACGATTAATGTTTTAACAGTCTTGTGCCCAGCTATGGATATAAGGTCTGTTCGGCGAGAGTTGATAAAAAAAGTAAAAAGTCAGGGCTTCTTAACTCATTACAAATAGCGGCCCACTAATTATTTTTACCGATGATAATAAAAAATTAAAGGAAAAAATTCTATTTTTTCATAGAATAATATTATTAGATTAGATTAGATTTATTTATTTCATAGTATGACATTACAATTAAATATTACAGTTAAGTCGATTTGAAAGAATTCACATTATGATTGTCAGTTAAATAAAAAGTATACAAAATTTATAATCATATTAAAAAATGTCAATATTGAATAGCCTAACTGTAAAAACAGAAAGCAACACGCAAACAGAACACCCCAACGACACATGCGAAGCCAATGACATATTATATGTAGAAAGACACAAGACACGTCATATCCATAGTCAACGCGTTTTAAACATGTGTCATAGATAATTTTTTTCTTTTTCGTTTCTTTGGCTGAAGCCAGTGCAGATTATTGAGTTTATGTGACATTTGACGCGCACATAAAAGACAGTAATTTGCAATATGGCGATTGTGTATATAAATAAACAAATGTATTTTTTTCGCCGCCGTCCGCTCGGCGCGACACCGCAGTTGACAACATCTGCGTCCCACGCACCACGAAACTCGCGCACGCGGCGATAAGCAACGCACGTCATACAGTTTGCGATAGTTAAGCGACAGTCGCTATTACGAAACGATATATCATAATATTTATCAACTTTCGGCGAACAGACCTTACATAGATAACTAAATACAAAGGAAACATCCATGACTCAGGAACAAACATTCGTGCTCATTGCACAAATATTTGCGCTTACCAGGGATCAACCCTCGGGACCGCTAGCTTCGGAGGCAGGGTTACCAACAATGCTAACCGAGTCATATAATATTTCACTAGATAATTAGCATAGAAAATTATAATATTATGTAGATTTGACTGAATGTGTTCAGCAATCCAGAATGTGGTATTTTAAGATCATTATTATTTTATGCTAGCAAGGGTGTAGCGAGGTATGCCACGCCTCCCCCCCCCCCAGAAGATGCAATTAGTCACTGACGTATATACCTACCTTGTCCAGACTTGTCCAGACGCGGAGACTATACATCTCCCTTATTAGTTATTTATTATAATAAATTTTTACCCATTGGGATCGTTTGCTGCCCTTTTCATGTGTTAGTTTTAGTTAAAACTCTAATGTAAAAGTTGAAAAAAAAGACTTACTGCTGAGTTGCGGCGTTTCTTTTAGCAGATGTCACCTTTCGAAGCGCTGGTAGCTTCAGACATGTAAAAGAGCCCATGTGGCCTACTTGCAAAATAAATATTTTCCTTTTTCATTTTCATTTTCATTCTCATTTTAATTTTCAATTTCATTACGTATATTCTTGGTTTTTCTTCGCCTGCCCTTCCCTTAACAGAATGAATCCTGGCTATGCCCTTGTACGCTAGCACAAATTATGCTAGTAAGGTCTTGCTTGCTCGGTTACACATTGCCTAAGTGATATGATTTCATTTCGTTCTGCAGATAGATAAGGATTACTACTGTAGGCGCTTGTAAACGAGCTAGCTATCCCCAAAATCTTACAATTTAACTTTTGCTCCCAGTAATGATGATACAGTGAATCTTTTTTGTAATAGCTTACTGTCAGTCCTTCTACACGTGCAGCCTGTGGTGCGGCTTTACACAGCGGGCGTACAGCGACCTACGAGGGCAGTACAACAACGCCTTCAGGGTGCTGATGGGGCTGCCGCGTCATTGTAGTGCGTCGGGGATGTTTGCGCAGGCCCATATAGATGGTTTCGCGGCTATTATGCGCAAGCGGTGCGCCTCCCTGCTGCACCGATGGCGCGCCAGCGCCAACAACATTTTGGTGGCGTTAGCTGATAGGTGGGACTCCCCCCTACTGCAGCGTTGGACAAACCTCCACGCTGTTGTATAAATAAATGTAAATTATTGTACTAACACTAGCATATAAGTTTTAATCGTAATTTGTGTAACTAGCAGAATATGGATTATGTCCGAAATAAATGGTTTGATCGATTTGATTGATTGATTGATTGAATAGTCCAAATTGAAGCAATTAAATGCCTAAAAAGCCAACCCTTTTTCAGCGCACGTACAGAAGAATCACTGTCTAACAAAACCGGTGTATAGGTACGAAAATATGCCTAATCATGCCTTCTCTCTCCGCCGCATAAAACGTGCTCTTTCGTGTACGCTAGGGTTGTCAGTTTTTTATACCGCGTACCACCAACACCTAACATCTAGGCTGCTTTTAGTGTGGAGTGAGACTCCCTGGTTCTGCTCTGTATTTGCTCTTTACTTCGCAAGGCTTACACTGAAAACAAAATAACAAACAATGCAACATTTTGTTACCGTCTTCGTCTTCTATAACACTCAGATCAATGTCGACTAGAGATCCCAGCTCACATGCTTAACCTCGTTAGAAAAAGTAAAATTGAAAACTGAAGTACATTGAAATATGTAAGGAACTGCTCAAAGCAATTCTCGCGATGCCTTTTAAGGTGCCAGAACGCGAATCTGACACCATCGCACGTTTAGTCGCATGGCAACCACGATCCTTGGCAGCCATTTAAGTGACACTATTAAGTATAATTAAGTATCTAGTCCCCACTCTCCACAATGATTAAGCAATATTAGACTTTTGTATGTATGTCGTAGGTACGAACTAAGACATCAGCAATAGGGTGTTGGTAAGCCATGGCGCTGGCGCCAAACAATCTATGACACTTGTTACACGAAATTGTGGAACGATGAGACTCCGGATGCAGGTGAGGGTGGATGGAGGCTGGTAAAACAACGGATATGGTATCGGGTAGTTTATAATATAACATATGAGGCACTCTGGAACAATATTATAAAAGCTAATGAATATAGGTAGGTAAGGCTATGGAATGAGATGATTTGGAGGCTTTGTGTGACACTACTTACAGTTAAGTGCCTCACTGGTAAATCCTTGGTTTACAACAGGGTAACAGGTACGTAATAAATTGTGATTCCTTTATAAAACGGACTGCACTTTTGTTTCACTATATGATATGGTTCTAGTTAGTATTTTACAATAAGTAATGAAATAACGCTTCATTTGTATATCAAGACACGACCTTCCTAGGCCAAGATCTCTTAGGTAGTGGTGATCAATTGTCCAAATCGATCTATTGATCTAAATTTTGAATTTTGAATTGGGAAATAAAATTGAAAGAAGAAGAAGAAGATAAAGAAGAAGTTGTCAGTCGAAGGAGTTTTGTACGAGTCGCGATAGCACCTCGTTACAATTGTACTGATAGGCATATCCCTCTTTTTAGATCTTTGCTGAAACCCGACTGGTGACGTAAAAGGATTTTTGCTCCTTGTTTGACCCACCTTTAGAGTTCTTAAGTATATAGCCTATGACACTCGCAAGTTCTTGATTAATAAGACGATACCCCATTTATATTATCAAAGTGGAGTATCACATTTCTGGTTACATACATACATAAACTGTTAAACTCTATCAGGGTTGCTATCAGAAAAGTCAACATTTTGCTGTAAAACCTTTCAAAGTCGCACAAAGAACGAATCCGAATGATTGACGACCATCAATATTGGGTGATTTCAAGCAACTGTCGCGCGAGAACTTTCCGCAAACTCGTAATCCATTTTTATTGACTTAAATATTTTATGAACTTTACATTGCGAGAACAAGGTTGATTTTGCTTCAACATGATCTAGTCAAATACAATGTAGTTTTGAAAAGTTCTCAGACGATGTGGAACAAAGGCTAAAGCTTAGCTTTTGTTACATTTCCTGTTTTGAGTTGCCAGTCGAGTGGATAGATAAAGTCGATTCATTCTTGTCTTGTTTGGTAAACAAGTTTATAACCTCAAAATGTACTTTTTTGAGTTAAACAGCTACTTTATCGAAACAAAGCAATCATAGGTGAAAAATTGGCAAAGTGATGTCCAAAATATTATCTCCGCATCTTGAGGTTAATATGCATTTTGAAGTTAATTTCTAACCGTTTGCCAAATAAGACAAAGGAAAATATTTGCTAGCAAATTCAATGATTTAATAATTTTTGGGTATAAATAGGTACATGGGTACGTAGGTTTTTCACCACCTCCCTTTGCAAGCGTTTCAAAAATGTAAATATAAAATGGTGTGCTAAATCATTTGTCCATGTCTGCCTCTTGGAATTATGGTCAGAATCATCCTCAAAACGATGAACATCCCAAGCAGCACACAAGCTGTATAAGAGCTTATACAGCCATTATAACTCTAGTTTTATCGTTATAATGGCTGTATAAACTTTTATGCAGCTTGTGTGCTACCTGGGATCGAAGAGGCAGACGGCCAGCCCTCTGACTTTTTAAGTAATTTTTCGACCGAGCGAGCGAAGCGTCTCCGTTTCAGCTAGAGTAAAAATGCTTTCGTATGTCCAGCGGATGTTCGTCGGCTGTCCGGCGTCTGTCCATTTGTTCTCGTCTACAAGTCGCAGTTCTTAACCGATTCTCGTGAAATTTTGTGAGCAGGTTCGATAAATATATAGATTTTTTTGACGATTCAACGGGTTTTTTTTTGGGATTTGACGGGTTTTTGCAATTACAAACTTATTTGCGGTGTTGGTAAACTGACACGACCTATGTCGATGTATGGGGATATCAGTTTTCCAACTGCAAAGTTTGTAGCGAGGTCTACAGCTCACGGAGCCACTAGTTAAATATATGATTTAAAAATATGTATATGAAATGTTTGATTAATGATAATGTAAAGAACCGCAGAAAAATAGTCTGCCACCATGGTAGCGCTGCGTTTTCAATTGACAGCGTTTCAAAAAAAAGGTCTGCTTAATCATTTGTTCATGTCTGCCTCTTTGACTGATGGTCAGAATCATCCTCAAAATGATAAACAACGAAGAGGCAGATGTCCAAACCTCTGATTTTCCAAGGGCAGACCATTTTTTTTTACCAAAAACTCTACCATCGCGCCAATCCACGAATACAAAAGGTATACCTGCTAAATATTACTGCTATATATGTATAAGTTTGCCATCTCTACTTTCGAAGCTTGTCTGGAAGAGATCGCTACTTAGCGATAAGACCGCCTATTGTCTACCGTGTTGTTTATTTTTTGTCTTTTTCCAATATGTTTTATGTGGTGTTCAATAAAGGGTACTTTTATTGTTAACTTGTATTGTGGGGTTAAAACTCTGACCCTTGCGATCACGAGTCGACATCTTGAGCCTCTCGGCCACCGGCAGTGGTCTAAGTCTGAAATTAGACCATATTGCCAGAAGTATAAATACTACTCGTAATAGAAGGGGAACTTCGGCGGCGTTTAATGGATAAACTGAACATCCGAAAAATAGTTGCCTACAGCGCCACATGTTTCGACTTAAACGCGCAAATGCATCCCAGTTAGTGCGAATATATAAAACGCATATCGCCGCTTATCTAACAACACCGCTCAAGTCGACAATTAGTGGTTTTTACATTTGAATGTCATTGGATAGAGCTACTCATTGCGCGTCGATCTACCAATCACATTCTAGACATTTCGGCTAATAATGGACTATAATTCAAAAAATAATGACAGCGTGCAAGTCGGCTGGCCTTCCAACACCGCTCAAGTCATTGTTTGACCATACTTCAACAACTTTGCGCTCCGTATTTATTTATTGTTTTTCGTCAGTTTTTTGACTAAACTTGTGTAAAAAAAAGTAATATTATCAAAGATAAAAGGTAAGTTGATGAAGTTATTATAAGAAATAATGATTTGCGTATAATAATTAAGCAAAAATCGAATAAGCTTATTGCCATGTACTTAGGCGGTGTTTACTATTGCTCGTTTTTTTGAATTACGCGTTGTTACAAAGGTAATGTTTTTTCGCTCTCCTGTAAAGTTAGTCAAAATGACTTGAGCGGTGTTGTTAGATACATACATACATACATAGAATAACGCCCGAAATCCCTAACGGGGTTGGCAGAGCCACAAGACTACTTGTGGCCACGTTCGATTAATTAGTCCTAAGATGGTATGATGAACCGTATGGTGATAGGTGATCAGCCCATCGCCCATACAGATAGTCCACCATGTTGGAGAGGACCCGTCCCTTAGTCGACTTTTACGACATGCCAGGGTGATAAGCATCTGTACGCATTCTATGCTATTTCTTCACTCCCAGTGCAGCAGAGGAGATAAGCGACGATATATGCGTCTGGGGCAGTGAATGTAATACTTTTTTAATAAATGTCCAATCGAGAATATCTAGTAAGGTCTGCGGTCCATTTAATCCGCAGCAGTTCGCTCAGATTACTGTAGTGGATCAGTCGCTTATCGCATCAATTTCATTGTTAAACTTTCGTTCACACAATGAAAACTGTCACGGATATCGGATATTCTCATTATCACGTAGGGTTTAATGAATGTATAAAATACAGGGTGGGCCATAAGTGTTTACACTTTTAGAAACACGATTGAGACAAAACTACAAATGCTCTTTAATTACGTATTTATTATAACTAAGCATAAAATAAATTTTTATTTAGTAAAATATTTAGTAAAGTTATCATTATTGTTATAATATTGTAGTTTCTAATTTATATTTTGAAATGACGATCCTTTACGGAAATACCTAACTTTTTCATTTGTAATTCTGACATTTAATATTAGTTAATTTAAATTTGGATTATATCTCAATCTAAATTCATATATCTTGACATGTGTTCAATTTATAATGTAATATTATATTGAGAAATAAATAAATCTAATCTAATCTAAAAAACTGTTGTCTAATGAACTCCGTCTTGTTGCTGGCACTCCTGCAACCGACTACGCAATTGTATGAAAAGATGCTGACAATCAGCACTTCTGGTACGTAACCGCCCTGTTTGCTTAATATTCGTTGTTGAACCAGTTTCTTTAAACTTTTCGACCCAAACTTTGATTAAATTGACACTGGGACACTCACTTAAATGGCGCAATCCGTATTCAATCCTAAAAGGACATCGCATATAGTAAAGTAAGAATAGTCAAATTAAAACTTTCGTGAGATATTACGAACACTTGAAAAACACGGCTTTACTCACGATTTATTGTCAGAAATAGTACGACATATTTCGAACTCGATTGGAGTCCTTCTTCAGGGTTTGAGTGCGGTCCCGGTTAGATCAACCCGCGCACTGAGTAAGACTGTTTTTTTTTGAAAAGTGTTTAACACAATAACCACGTTGCTTTCCTGTGAGACGGTCCATCGTAGTCAAAAATGTACAAAATGGCGTATAATGTCCCGTCATTCTTTGTACCGCACAATTAATAGTTCAGAAAAAAAAACTGTGTTGCTATTTGCAAAAACGAATGACACAGCCTGTATCAACGAGGGACGTGAAGTGGTGCCAAAGATAAACATATATATTAGGTCCAATTCGAAACGGTGTTCGCTAAATTTAAAATTGCCTAAATTTAAAATAAGAAATGTCAAACTCGATTTTATATAGCTCCAAGGTTCAAAATCGAGTCGGACGGTTCTTATTTCAAATTTAGCGACTTCTAAATTTAGCAAAAACACGTTCGAATTGGCCCCATTGTGTATTAAGGGTGGTAAAGAAGCCATTTGGAACGCAGGGAAAGTCTAAACCCGACTAACAGCGATAACTAAAATGGCCCGACTTCCAAATTGCAGTATATATTAAAACGGGTGTATAACGGTCGCTATAACAACTTTTGATATATTATTGGTCGATAAAACGATTAAGGGATATAATGCACTTTTGGTATAATCTGGAATACGTACTACTATTATAATAACCTATCTTTTCTGCGTTAAGGCAGGTCATAGTATAAAGAGGAGAAGTAAGTAATCTTCATACAAACGCACCGCGCGCGGCTTGTATGTGTGCGCCAAAGTATCTATGCGTCGCCGCACGCACACTTAAACAAAATCTCGACCCGTTTCTCAGTGCGCCAGTCGGGGCTAACACCGCACGAGGTTCGCGCGTCACGGCTTTTCGGCACCGCTAAATGAATGAAAAATGTGTGATAATCGCAGGCGAACGTGTTGCTGTGTTTGGGTGCCTTAATAATTTTTCGATTCCAGAATTGTCTCTGTTCAGATTACCTATTGAACAGAGACAACCCTGAGACAGTAGGCAATTATGTCGCGGATTGGGCCTGAGATAGCCTACTTCTTCTCTTTATACTATGGCAGGTTTCCGTTAAGGAAGGATCCGAAGTTTATGTAGCCTGTGTCATGTCTGCAGTTACCATTAATATAATATCGAAAACCGCATTGCAATTCGTCTAGTAGTTTAAAATTAATTAGACAAACACGCATGAAATTCAAAAAAACCGGACAAGTGCGAGTTAAACTCGCGTGGAGAGGGTTCCGTTCCGTACATGATTATCTGAAATTTACTAGGTTACCTTAAATACCATAGACTTCTTATAGGTTTTCCTGTAATTTATAGGCAAAGATTTATTTTCTGTAATTTTTTCAAAATTTTAGCCCCAGTAGTTTCGGAAATAAGGGGGGGGGAATGGTCATTTTACGCCTATTTTCCTGAATAACTTTTAAATTATTTTACTTAAAATTCAAAAGAAAATATATTTAAGATCCTCACAATAAGCCCTTTCATTTGATATGTCACACGATGTAGGTGGCATAACTTTTTTTTTAATTTTCTAGTCTACCCCCAAAAAGTGGCCCCTATGTTTAAAATTCATATATTTACTCGTACGTCACGCGTTCGTGTTGCGGTCACCAACTTGCACCTGAATACCAAATTTTAACTCAATCGGTCCAGTAGTTTCGGAGCAAATTGGCTGTGACAGACGGACAGACAGACAGACAGACAGACACACGAGTGATCCTATAAGGGTTCCTTTTTTCCTTTTGAGGTACGGAACCCTAAAAATCTATTGGGATGTGTTGTGTTGCTCATTCTGAAGCCCCCCGTAGCATTATTTCATACTTCAATGTACAAACTTTTTACACTTTACGGTTTTATTATAAGTAGGTATAGAACACAGGAATCCGTTGACGCATAACAAAATTATTCCCGTTCGAATCGCTTCCGAGGCTGCGAGCGCTCATATATATTCATGGCTTCGTTCGTCTTCTATTTTTCACTCTGAGATGCGGAGATGTTTTGATTTTACGAACAGAATTACTTCAAGATTAGCTTTCAGGTTATTTTATCACCATCCCCACGGAAGTCGCGTTTTTTGGGGTTCCGTACCTTAAAAGGAAAAAAAACGGAACCCTTATAGGATCACTCGTGTGTCTGTCTGTCTGGCCGTCTGTCACAGCCATTTGCTCCGAAACTACTGGACCGATTGAATTGAAATTTGGTATACATATGTAAGTCAGTGACTGCATCACGGACGCGTAACGTAAATAAATGAGTTTTAATTATGGGGGCCCCTTTTGTGGGGTAATTAAAAAACTAAAAATAAAGTTATATATCAAATTAAGGGATTATTATGAGAATCTTAAATATATTATTTTTATGGACATTAGAATAAAAAGTTTGGAAGTTATTAAGGAAAATAGGTGAAAATTTACAATTCCCCCCCCCCATATTTCCGAAACTACTGAGCCCAAAATTTTGAAAAGAATACAGAAAATAGTTCTTTACGTATAAATTACAGGAAAACTTATAAGAAGTCTATGTACCTATTTAAAGTAGCATAGGAAATTTTTGATAACAATGTACGCAACGGAACCCTCTCCATGCGAGTTTAACTCGCACTTGTCTGGTTTTTGGGAGGAGAAAGCCCTGTCATACTCTCCAACGATTTGTGGGCAGAATATCACATAGATTAATTGCTTCATTATTACGTGAAATGAGGAAAAAGAAACGAACAAACGCACTTTAGTTTATATTTATAAGGAATATAATATTACTTTCAACTAACTATCTGCGGCGGCGCTTTGTTAGCGTGGGATTGGGATGAAAAGTATCCTAAGTAATATGTGTTAATCCAGGGTTAATCGAATCCATCCAGGTGTTGAAGCGTGAAGGTGTACGCACAGTGTAATTTCCGCTCAAAAAAGGATCGCTCACGATGCTGTTTGTATGGAATGAAAGATGTCAAAAGAAAGATATTGGGTTTCACTAGAACCGCGTTGAACAAGTGACTTAGTTCGTTATGGTAACGCCATCTATTTATATAACGCGACTATATTGTCCACGTCTTAGTTCTTATATCATTTAAACAGTCTTATTTTGCCTGTACGATTACCGTGAGTTTACGCAAACCGCTCTCGTTATAGAAAACTATCGCCCGGTCCCTTTTACTTATATCGGCAACATGCAGTATTTCCGGTAGATTTTGATACCGAGAAAGGTTTGCGTAAACTCATGGTGAGGATACTGATTCGTCGTGCTCTTTCATTACTCGCTAGAAGTTACGAATCACAAAAACAAATCGCAGAGTCAAACAATACTAGACCCTTCATCAATGCACGCACGCACGCACGCACGCACCCACACGCGCACCCACACACACACACACACACACACCTTATTTATTTATATTATATATTGACGACACGTTTGGCCTAGTTGGTAGTGACCCTGCTTCCGAAGCCAGCGGTCCCGGGTTCGAATCCCGGTAATGGCAAATATTTGTATGATGAGCACGAATGTTTGTTCCTGAGTCTTGGATATTTTCTATGTATTTAAGTATTTATTTAACTATATAAGTATGTATATCGTCGTCTAGTACCCATAACACAAGCCTTTAGAGCTTACTTTGGGACTAGATCGATTTGTGTAAGGATTGTCCCCTGATTTATTATTATTATTCTCTTTATTTATCTTGAATCTTATTATTATTATTATTATTCCGCTTTATTTTTTAAATTTTCTCATTTTTTACATTCTTTCATATTATAAAAATAACATTATAAAATAAAAGAATAGAAAAAACGGTGAACCACCGACCGCGGAGCAGGGCCCAGGCGATCGGTGGCTAGGGCTGCAGAGAGAGGAACCTCCTGACGATGCGTACAGAGTCCAGGAGTACCGCCTTCTGTATCCGGCCCTTGATCCAAACATTATTATTATTATATATTTATCCTATTTAAATAATACAATAAACTCTAATTCAGGGATTAATCAATGACACTACATACTAACTTAGGGGTTAGTTGATCAGACTGAACATCAATCTTGCTGACAATTAACCCTCTTAATGGTCAGTCACTCACGTTTAATGAGAGAGATTTACACATCTTTATTTTTAATGTTTATACCAGTTTGATCCCCATAACGAAAGTAACCCTTCTGACTGGTCGTTATAAGATTAATTTCTGAAAGATAACTAATTCCGTCCGGATAAATAAATTTAAGATTACTCGATCATTTTTTTAAATTATATTTTTATTTTATTTTTATACTTATTTACTTCATTTAGACTATATATTCGTATCATTATATTTTTATGATGATATCTGTACGATACACAATAAATAATTTTGAATATATTATTATGAATAATAAGTTCAACCAAACAGGTGAAATCACAAATACACCAAGGAATTATTCATATTGTAATTAATAAACATTACGGAATTCGGTAAATAACCATGATTTAATAAAAACATGTTCCAAATGAAAAAAAAATGTAACTACTAGCTGGTGCCCGCGACTTCGTCTGCGAAGAATAATAATTTAAGTAACCTATGTACTTTTAAACCTTCCCTAGACCTCCACGAACATTTCAAGACTAAGATAAGATAAATCCGTTCAGCCGTTCTCGAGTTTTAGTGAGACTAACGAACAGCAATTCATTTTTATATATATAGATAATAATATCAGTATTTTATTTTAATTAATAAGCCAATAAATTATCCTTTCTCTTCTTGGTTATACATTTATATATACTTATTCAATGGTGAACACTTCCAAACTTCCGTCAACAAGATACAAGCGCTTTTCTTTGATTTCCCAAGGGCAGTAAAATCGATATGTTTCAGCTGACACAACTCGTGGAAATACAGGAAGAAATCGAAAATATTTTCTTTTGAAAAGACAAAAGATTTAAGTAATAAGTATTTAAACATATAGTTTTTAGCGTTTTAGCGTTGCATAATAAGTTACGGCCAATAGCAGCCCCAGCAAATTATCCCCATCTTATCTCTCAGTGCGTCTCTCTCATACTAGTATCGAAGAAACAGATGCACTGTGAGATAAGATGGAGATAACTTAGTCTGTTCGCCGAGATATCGTCTCAAAGTAGCGACTGTCACTCGGCTTACCTATCACAAACTGTGTGACGGGCGGCGCTTATCACCGCGCACTGAGTTTCAAGGTACGAGGGACGCAGTTGTTGTCATGCGTGGCTCCGCGCCGGGCGGCCGAGCGCTATATATTGCCATTCCGTTCTGGAATACGCTTCAAGTGTGTTTGGGTGTTCGTGTGTTGTTTTAGGTGAAGAAATTGAACGTTTCATTCACGTCACCGACTCTGATTCTTCCTCTGACTCTGAGACTTCGTCATGGTCGTCGTCCGATGATATGCCAGCTATGGGACATATACAGGCTCTTCAATAATAATATTCTATGAAAAAAAAATAGTTTTTCCCTTTAATTTTTTATTATCATTGGTAATTTGCGGGCCGCTGTTTGTAATGAGTTAAGCCGTGATTTTCTTTTTTTTAATAAGCACTCAGCGAACAGACTTTAACTTCGTTTCGACCTTGCTAGGGCCGCAGATTGAGTTCCCTATCCAGGAACACTGGATTCAGCTCTACGTGGTAGAGAAAGGAAATCTTGTCTTTTATTACTTAACCATTATTTTATGTAGGTACTGGGTCTAATTCGAAACGGTGTCTTCATAATTCAAAATTAAGCTCTGATATTGTTTGTGTATTTTTATTTATTTACTCTTATTTTCATAGAAAAAACCGGCCAGGTGCGAATCGGACGCGCGCACGAAGGGTTCCGTACCATTATCTATAGTCAAACAAAAAAATCGCGTTTGTTGTTTGGGAGCCCCCCTTAAATATTTGTTTTATTTAAATTTTTTTTTAAGTGTATGTTTAACTAAATACTCTGTGAATATTTCAAGCGTCTACCTGTTGCCGTTATCAATATTGAACAAAGACGAGCAAAAAGAGGTTTATAAGACTGATTGTAATACCACAATTTTATTTATAATTTTACATACCTACAAATTTTCATAGTAGATTTTTTGGTGAATCAGGTCATTTTTTGGGATGTCCAATTGGAAAAACTTAATGTTCTGTTGGAGGTCATAATATATTATTTACATATATATATACATTTATATATGAATGTATGTAAAGTAAAAAAACTTACATGCGGAAAGTTTTCCTCCTATTCTCGATTCAAAGTAAAAATAACGTAAATTTAACAATTCTAAAAAAAGTCCAAGCACATTTTTTTTCGAATATCCATAGAAATCTTTGTCCAATTAAAAATGAATGTCTCATTAGAACTGAATACGGAATATTCCCACAAACGAAATGAATCTTTCGAAACAGCGTTCTGTTTATATTTTCATTCGTTTTCCTTTGTGTCGACCCTCGACGTCCGTCACCGCCGATACCTAAGTCAATTAGTACCTAATGACCCGTCCGAAGCAGTTCTGCAGAATGGCTTTTTTGGGGATCCGTAAATGTTTCAGAAAGGTACTTTTATTCATAGCTGGGCACAAGACTGTTAATCCGTTAATTAATGAAGTTAGCATTTTGAGTAACGGATCACCTTTTAAGTTAACTTTAAAAATCATTAACGGACTCGTTAACTTCCGTTAAATCAATTAAGGTCCTTTAAACGTTAATTGAGTACCTACTATTGCCAACAGGACGCCAACGCACGCGGACCGCACCGCGCCGAAAGAACACGTTCTGTTCTGCTGACAAGTACCTTCGGGCAAGACGGCGGTCATCGCGCGCATACCCTTCTTTTATGCCATGTTTCATGTCCTTCCACAACTTCTATAGCCCATTCCAACATTTTTAGGGTTCCATACTTCAAAAGGAAAAAAACTGAACCGTTATAGGATTACTCGTGTTTCTGTATGTCTGTCTGTCTGTCTGTCTGTGCGTCTGTCCGTCCGTCACAGTCAATTTGGTCTGAAACTACTGAACCGATTGAGTTGAAATTTGGTAGACATATGTAAGTCGGTGACCGGTAAGCGTCTGTACGCTTACCGTTAATAAATGAATTTTAAACATGGGGCTACTATTGGGGGGACAATTAGAAAATTAAAAAAGAAGTTTTGCAAACTACATAGTTTGACATATCAATTGAAAGGGTTCGTTGTGAGAATTTTAAATGTGTTTCTTTATAATTTTAAGATAACTAGTTTGGAAGTTATTTACAAAAATAGGCGAATGAATAGGTGAATTGACCTCCCCCACTTTATCTCCGAAACTACTGGTCCTAAAATTTAGAAAATAGTTCAATACCTATAGAATACAGGAAAAACTATAAGATGTCTATGATATTAAGTAACATAGGAAATTTCAGATAATCATGTACGGAACGGAACCTTCTCCACGCGAGTTTAACTCGCACTTGTCCGAGTTTTTCGAATAGATCAAATATTTTTATCTCCTACCTTTTTCCGCAACTTTGTCCAAAATCATGCATTTTTCAGGATGCAAAGTAATCATAGTCCTTTCTCGAACGCCAAAGTTTATCTCCGCAAAAAATAATCGTAATTGTTTCACAAGCCGTGACAACGGTACAAATATACAAACAGACATTTTCACATTTGTAATAAATATGTTTTCGTGTTTATGGACATTTAAAATAAAATCTTTTGTTCTTGTTAGACGCAAAAATCAAAAACAGAGCAAGAACTCAATATATAACGCTAAAAGAACGCAGAAATTTCAATATAACGCTACGATTTTGAACGTGAAAATATCCCTAGAGGGACTAAAATGGCCGGAGATATGACAGCTGAGTATGTTATTTTGCAGCAAATCCCGTCGCTCGTTTCATCCGACAATCATAAATTGACCCACGTACTCGTAGGTATTATGCGGAGTTAGGCACCTACGTCCGTGGCCGTTGCGTCGAAATACGTCCAAGGTCGAAGACACGCACAAACATATAGTTTATAAGCACTGACGTGTCAAGTTACGCTCGCCGGCGAGTTCATGAACGAAGTGTTATTTCATAGAATCACACCCCAGGTTTCCGTTACTCTTCTGAGAATTCGCGTCGCCCTGTTTTATTAAAACTCAGGATGGTTTTAGATTTTTCTGCTGACGCGTAAATATATTTTATCTACACCCATATCATAAAACCTCCATTGGTTAATCAAAAACCGTAGGAAATGACCACCATTTTGACAACCAATTAGGAAAAACCAGTGCTGCGATAAAGAAATAACATGACTTCTTTATCGTTTTTAGTAAAGAAATGAGATTAAATTTGGAACAGCTGTCAAAACTCAAGTGGGTCTCTATTCTAGTATCCATAGATATTAAAACAGTTATTGATACGAAACGTCAATTCAGTATGTTTTTTTAATATAAACTGCACAATATTTGATCTCGAGTGACGTGAGAATAGAGACTTTATCCGTTTGTCTATGATTTAAAAAAAATGGTCTCGCTGCCATTATGTTGACGTTTTGCTGAACGAAAGTAGAATTTTATTGAATTGAATAGAAAAAGTTGTTTGTAATTTACATTTTAGTTGAAAATATGAATGGTAAGTAGTCTTCTCGGAGTGTGTGTGATGTGAAAATGCGCCGGATATCGGAAATATGCAGCCACGATTGCAACAAATAACTTGTTGCCAGAAAATATTGTTTCTGAACCCATCATGGAGGATTTATAATATGTGTGTAGATAAAGTTATGTATGCAACTCTGCATAATTTGGCCTTAAAACACACGTGCGATCTTATTATGAAACTCGCCTATCGGCTCGTTTCATGAAAACCGCACTAGTGTTTTAAGGCCTATCATTATGCAACCGTTGCATAAACTACTATTATAATTTACCTTCAAAAAATCTTTTGCTATCAGAAGCAGGTTTAGATCATTAAATTAAAATACAGACTAATTGTAAAAATGCCTTTTAAAAGGTTACTTATAACACCCGTATAATAGGTCCACCAGTATACACCAGGCTGCCAGACACGATCAGAAAAGATACAACGTCCATGACGGTTTTTAAGATTAGATTGCGTAAATGGCTACTTGGCCAAACATTCTACTCTATAGGTGAATTGTACGACTTGCCTATTATTTAGTTTAAAACAAATAATGCAATATAATTGTAATTAATGAATAAGTGTAATTTTAAATATAAAGAAATGAAATACCCAACTGACATGTAACTTGATGTTATTAATAAAGTATTGTATTGTTGTATTGTATTGTAAGTAACTGTTATTATCCTCAACACAGCCAAATATTTAAGCGAGCCTCTGACTGGCAAAAGAACTGCCGACATCTCACCGCGGCTGTTACTGCAACAGCGGACACATTGGACTCATTGGGGAATTGTCTCGGTTCACGCAAGATAAGTTCACACGTGAGATTAATGTCAGATGCATAGAATTTTTGACATATCTCCTTCTGCCTCGAGAATTGGGGTCCGTGTAGACGGTTGGTCAGAAAAAATCTCCTCCACGTCCACTGCTGGACATAGTTTGGGATAGGATCATGGGGTCTAATTAGCAACTCGTATATATCGCAACTCGTCTATGTCGCATTTGATCTAAATATCTGCTGATCTAAAAGCAACTGGTCTACAATTTATTTTTTTGAGTAGCAAGTAGCAACTGGCCTCAGTAGCAACATGACTAAGTAGCAACTCGCCTAAGTAGCAACTGGACTAAGTAGCCAGTCGTCTATTAAGCGACTAGTCTTATTAGTAAAACACTTTTCCTCCCTCTGGAGAGGGAAGAAATGTAAAAGTCATATTTAACCTATTTCAGCACTTTGAATGTTACTTTATATATGACGCTGACTTTACCTATTGTCCAGGTGAGGTGGTAAATTAAGCGAACTTATATACGACAAGTTCCTACTTAGTCCAGTTGCTCCTTAGTCCAGTTGCTACTTAGTCAAGTTGCTACTTAGGCCAGTAGCTACTCAAAAAAAATGTAGACCAGTTGCTTTTTAGACCAAATGCGACATAGATGAGTATACGAGTAGTGAGTGATAGATGAGTAGTGTGATACATACGCGTTGCCAATTAGACCCCATGATCCTATCCCCATAGTTTTCCCCCAAAGAAACGGCTTCCAGCATCCTTAACAAGGCTGTCGATCCATCTTGTGGAGGCCCGACCCACGCTTCGTCTCCTGGTATTTGTCCGTATTCCTCATAATTAATTTGACCTAATTATTAGTGGTAAATATTGTCTGAAATAGGAATACTGTCGGCAGTATTGGAAAAATCAGTACGGCCAGGCTATTCATATCCTTGTTACCTGAAAAACATGGTGAATTTAGCTGATGAGGCAATTTTAACGTTTATGATACTTCGTCAATGTAAAAGTGACCGTAATGGATTTTCCTTTTTTCTTATACTTGGGTATAAGTAAGTATTATGAATAAAATCATTCAATGAAAATAAGTTTCAAATATTCTTCCTTCGACGTTCTGACTGAAATAGTCTTTGATTTCCTTCGGGAGCCCGTTTTGATTGCCATGTTACGGAGAAGTTGAATTTTGAATTGAAATATTGAGATCGTGTTTAAAAATAATTGAGGTATATCGGACAGACTACTAAAGACCATACCCGGATATTAACGGAAAGATAACGTGCTCTTATAGTTATGGAGTTGATCAATTTTTTAGATCACTAATTGGAGTTTTAGCATACCAAAAACGAATATAAAATTAATATTAATGAAAAATTGGTTTTGGCAAAATAACAGCTATTTTCAGAAGAGCGACACTAACTTTTATATTTAAATTATTGTCATTTAATGGTCTGCAATACATATCAACCTTAAAATGATACTCAGGCAGGAACATTGTCACAATTGGAAAATGAGATTAAAGTGTAAACCTGTTATTGGATAAGAAATTATTACAAAAGCGATTTTGAAGAAGACAGTAAGTGCTCCCGTGGGCCACCAAACGTGGCCACAAGTAGCGAGCGCTCACTTCCGCAGCTTGTGGCTTGAAAGCGGCCACTAGAACGCTGTTCGCGCCGATGTCATACAAAATGTATGAAAAATTTGCTGTTGCCGCCACTAGTGTCCCGGTGTGCGGGGGCACTAGAGATAATGGGACGATTTTCGCAGCAGATGGCTACAAATTGCTATGGATAGAGGGAGTGTAAACCGCTTTCCATCAGGTTGGCCGTCTGCCTGTTTGTCAGCCTACTCCTTTCTCAAAGGGTTGGCAACGCATCCGTGATTCCCCTGGTTTTGCGGGTGTCCATGGGCGGCGGTGATTGCTTACGATCAGGTAACCCACCTGCTCGTTTGCCCCCCTCTTTAAGGAGAAAAATACCCCAGGCTATTGAACATTTTATTTCGATTTCCTTAAATACGTAGGTTAATTCCTTTGGCTACATCCCAAACACAGAGATTATCTCTCCAGATTTATGTCAATTTCTTTTTCCATCTTAGTAGTTGTTTTGTATTATTTTTATGTTTACTGAATACTTAGCTCATAGCATGTTTCGAAACTAATGAACTACCCGTAAACAAAAACTTTCCAAACAAAGCCAGGCACGAAATGTTGGTAAAACTCCAAGGTTGTAAACCGCACGTAGAACTTGAGACAAAATTACAACAGCCAGATGTTTCCTAAAGTTTTCCTTTCGAAATGAAATGTTTTCAATACAAATTTAAGTATAACTGACAAAATTTCGCTGGTTAATAACTAACGAACTTTTGATGAATTTACAAATACTCATGTTCATGCGAACGTCAGTTTCCTGCATGAAGAAAACCAACTATTAAGCAGTCGTTTTCGTTAACTTTTGGTCACAGGAGGGACACTTTTTTTTTCTTAAAGTGTGTATTACCCATCTGCTCTATTTTATCCACAGCGCAAGCAGCAAAAACTCTGCGTCCATTCTAAAGTGCGGCGTTACTTCTCGCTGGAAAAGTTCGTCCATTTCACTGAGCTCAAGCTTGCTCGTGAGAACTGCTGTCTAATAACCTTCCTTGTGCTCCGGTTTTCTTTTTATTTTATCTTTGTTTTCTGTTGCTTTGTTGTTTGTAAAATGTGTATTTTTTAATGTAATTTGTAAATATTGCCAATGTTCTAGTCGTCACAGCGCGTCTAGTAAACCGTGAGTCATTTGTCGCTCAGTGCCCTTACACATTTGTTTATTTAGACAGTGACGTACTGAGCGACAAACGACTTGTGGGCATGTTGTGCTATCTAATAAAGTCTATTTGTCGAGTGTTGATAAATTTTACGATATCGTCTCGAACACAGAACACAGAAAGAGGTGTCTCGAAATAGCGACGTATGACGGGCATCACTTATCGCCGCGCGCACTAAGTTTTGTGGTATGAGGGACGCAGTTGTTGTCAAGCGCGGCGCCGTGCCGGGCAAGCGAGCGCCATGTATTGCCATTCCATTTTGGAATACGCTTCGAGTGTGTCGTTTGGGTGTTCGTGTGTTGTTTTTGACGAAGCAATTCAACGTTTCATAATAAATGTCACCGACTGTGATTCTTCCTCCGACTCTGAGACTTTGTCATAGTCGTCGTCCGATGATATGCCAGCAATGGGATATATACAGGCTATTCAATAATAATATTCAATGAAAATATATAGTTTTTCCCTTTAACGTTTTATTATCATCGGTAAAAATAATTAGCGGGCCGCTATTTGTAATGAGTTAAGAAGCCCTCTTGTTCTCTTAGGTCGGGGCCCCTCTGAACAACAGCGATGCGGCTTGTCGCAGCATAATGCTGAGCAGGTGCCATTTTTAACGCCATTGTATTGTGTTTTTAAGTGCGTCTGTGGTAAATATTTTCTCGTTGTTATTCTTAAGAGGGCGCCGACCGTCCAGTGGCGCCCTCATCACTGTTATTGTGTTTTCTATTAAAGGAAAGTATTTTATTAAAATTGAAGCCGTATAAGTTGTTACGCAACTTAATACACAACGTATGTGCTATGTAATATAGCTTTGCAAAGTATAACCATCATCTAATCAATTTAACAGAAAAAAGCGGCCACTATTTTCTATTAAATTGATTAGATGATGGTTATACTTTGCAAAGCTATATTACATAGCATATACGTTGTGTATTAAGTTGCGCAACAACTTATACGGCTTCAATTTTAATAAAATACTTTCCTTTATTAGAAAACACAATAACAGTGATGAGGGCGCCACTGGACGGTCGGTGCCCTCTTAACTCAATGAAATACATTTCTTAAAATAATGATTTTTACATTTACCTCTACGTACCTAAAGTTTTATCATTATTTGGTTTACTGATTTATTTATCCGTGCGTAAGTTCTTCAAATAAAATCTTAGTTTTTTTTTTCTGAAAGCTGTCATATTTTAAGCAAACAAGCCCGAAGGGTATAACAATAAAAAAATAAAAAAAAATTGAAATTTCCTTTTGTATATCTGATGTAAAACTGTCTTGCCAGTCTGTGGCTGAAGGTTTTGTCTTACTTTCTTTGTCCTTTTCTGACTGAAACGAAATAAAATGAGCTGTGGTGTGATGTCGAACGTGCGCGGTTGAAGAGCGGATAAACGAAACCATTAATTTAGGCTCTAAGTACACGTTCATTCGGTCTAAATTTGAATGTGTATTTCATGGCTGATCAGCTACTGCGTACGTTAGAGAATCACGTGTTTGTTGGTCGTATATCTGAGTTGTATGAGTTATGAGCCCTAACTATTGGCACTACTGACTGGACCAACTTTGACAAATAGATTGACAGATTAAAATAAGTATCAACAAATAACGTTGTAGGAGAGACCATAGTTAGGGAGCTGGGTGCCATTTTGGTATATGATTTGTTCGTCTTTCATATTAATAGGGGTGAAAGTTTACGTCAATACAAGTCGATTTGGTCCAGTAAATGAAAGTCGTATGTTCCTGCGTTTTTAAGTTAACTTTAAAAAATTGTACATAAAATTATCAGCGACCTAGACGTCTGCCAATTTTTTTTTCTATTTTTGGAGTCCTAATGAATCGAATGGACGGAACGGGAACGACGAACAAATGATTTAGTATAGCTTTTTCATTTACATTTTTGCAACTTTGTCCCGTTATAAAACAGAGCCCTGCACGTCTGCGTCTTCGATGTTAATCATTTTGAGGATGATTCTGACCATCAGTCCAAGAGGCAGACAGGAACAAATGATTTAGGACACCGTTTTTTTTTTTTAATTTTATTTATTTATTTATTTATTTATTGGTGTGCCGAACATTTGTGCTACAACTTTTACATAGTTATGCGATCTTAAAATTAATATCAATGTATCAACATGTCCTACTGTTATTACAGCATGCACTTTACATTTTAAACATGTGGCATTTTGGTGGCATGGTGGCAGACTGTTTGCGTCTATTGGGGAACGTCTAAGTGATATTGAAGGTGTATTGAAGCGACTCGCGAGTGAGATTCGCATCCCGCTTTTACGCATTACGCATCGTGCGGAAGAGGAGATGAGAATCTCGTTCGCGAGTTGCTACAATATCACTTAGACGTTCCCGAATAGAGGCACAGACCTATCTTAATTAATGTGGTCTACGGATAATTAAAAAACCGGACAAGTGCGAGTTAATCTCGCGTGGAGAGGGTTCCGTGATTATATGAAATTTCCTATGTTACTCTAAATACCATACACTTCTTATAAATTTTCCTGTAAACTATAGGTAAAGAACTATATGTATTTGTTTTAAAATTTTAGGCCCAGTTGTTTCGGAGATAATGGGGGAATGGTCAATTTTCGCCTATTTTCATAAATACCTAACTTCAAAATCACTTATTTTAAAATTATAAAAACAAATAAGATTCAAACAACGAGCCCTTTCATTTGATATATCACAGGCCATAGATCGCAAAACTTTTTTCTTAATTTTATAATTTACCCCCAAAGGGCCCCCTTTGCCATGCTTAAAATTAATTTTACATAAGTGTACTTAATTTCAACTCAAGCGTTCCAGTTGAAATTGGCTGTGACAGACGAACGGACAGACACACGAGTGATCCTATAAGGGTTCCGTTTTTCCCTTTTGAGGAACGGAACCCTAATAATAAGGCTGCCGCTTTTTAACCCCTCGACGCACAGAATTCAGCGAAATGTTCTTCCTACTTACGTTTTTCCCTAACAGTTTAACTTGTATATTATCTAGGTAAGCATGTTTCAACTTCGACCCCATCGTCACCTGATGGTAATCCAGTGAGATTTTAGCCAAACGCTTACCTACTCCCAATAAAAGAATATCAAAGCGATTGACGGTAAGTCCTACGTCGAAACCCTCCGTGAAGATAACATAGCATTACCCACATAAATTATAGTGGCTAGGATCACGTGCGACCTTCTAAAAGGTTTAAGTGAAAATAATGGAACAGAAAGGGTAAATTGAATTTATGCTCTTACCCTGTTGGAGTTGAATGCTAAATATTGACTATTTGTTGGAGTTGATCTGCACTTTTGTTATCAAAATAGATTATCAATACACAAGGGGCAACGTACAAAGTAACTGAAATAGGAACCAGATTATAATTAATATATTTATTACTTATACACAGTAATTACAAAGAGTGATTTTATTATATCAACCGACATAAGGTAAGCGGTACTTAGTTAACCCTGTCTGAATCGATTATGGAATGCAGCTCCATAGTGGTTACGGGCCTTTTTATTCGTCAGTTCTGGCCTCCCACCGCTGCATGCCTAGCACGACCTGCCCGCGAGTCGTTTGTCGCTCAGTGCATCCCTTACATACTTGACTAGTTTGACAGGGGGGCTAGCACGACACGCCCGCGAGGCGTTTGTCGCGCAGTGCGTATCTGTCCAACTTGTCAAGTATGTAAGGGATGCACTGAGCGACAAACGACTCGCGGGCAGGTCGTGCTAGACGTGCAGAGACGCACTGAGCGACAAACGACTCGCGGTTGTGTCGTGCTAGCCCCCCTGACCACCTTATTGACGTAGAAGGTAGTATCATCCGCAGCTGTCCGGTAGATGGCGCTATCCGTAGCTAGCAGCGCCGACACCTGCCGAAGTACCAGCGAATCTCTATAGATGGCGTGGTCATCACTCTAGATTTCGTTAATCGCCAACACTTTGCTGAATATAAACATTATCAAGTAAAAGTCAACATAATAAATATCCCTTTGAAGTATTCATGTTCTAATAATGCCAAAGTATTGCCTGAACTCGAAAGATCAATATAATTAGTATAAATGAGGATTATGTTACTAATTACGTTACCAGCATCATTATGACGCGTTGGTACAGTCTGCGCAAATTAGAAGCATCTTTGCTTTAAACGCCTCCAGTTTATTACACGTTGATGTAAGAAGATGTTTTTTTTTTGGAATGGCAGTTTTATTAGGTAATATAAAATTAAAGTTATATACTAGAATAATGAACCTAAAACTAACCTTAAGAAATAAGATATAATAACTAAAATAATAATATATTAATAAAAGGAGTCCCTTTAGGCAAGGTTCCGAAGATACTGGCAGCGTTCCCCCTTTGAATAGCTAGACTAATTATTTGTCCGAGGTAGCTGCCAGCTCTTCGGTCTCCTGTGATGACGACTAACCTTTTTGCTATTTCCTTAAAAAAGCCTTATAGCGCTAGGACCCCACGGACCAAGGGTCCGTAAAATAATTTGTATTAATAATGCTGCTTACTACATATTTTCAACCATTAAAAATAGTAGTATCTTATTTGACCGAATTTATTTAATTTATTCGAAGGTAGCATTTCGCCGAATTTTTACGCCGGACGTGTAACGAAAATAAATGAATTTTAAACATGGGGGCAACTATAGGCTAACAGCAGATGGCCTCAGAATAATAACGCAATAGAAACCAAGTCCGCGCGCACAATTTGAAGCAACAAAATTGGTGCCATTTATGGCTCCAAATTCATACAAACTCCGGGACGCTCCAATAGTGTCAAATGTCAAAGCGCACCGGTTTATTGCTTCACTTTTGTCAGGGCGGTTGTATGTAAACTATTCTATGGTTTGTAATTCTATGCAAATGGGACACCATGGAAAGTACTGATTTTCATAAATAATAAAAGATTCCGACGAATTGAGAACCTCCTCCTTTTTTGAAGTCGGTTAAAAAAATATTTGGATTTGCAAAAATTTGGGTGGAATAGAGTTAGTAATTTATTTATTTATTTATTTATTCAACCAAGAACGGTACACCAATTTCACTTGTGATAATAATAGACTTATACACTTAACAATTAACATATAAACATTTTAAAATACAAATAACAAAAATAGAACATGAGTATAACAAAATAGAACTTAAATAGATATGACTAATCAACAAAAAAAAAAACAAAATCGAATCAAGTAATACAAATAAAATCAAATTAGAGCCTTAACCTAATTCACATTCGCAAAAGATGAGGCACTTGGACGTGAGCCTCAGCCAGGGGTCAGCAAACAGATCCACCTGTGGATCGGTGCGTAGGAGTCCGATGAGTGCAGCGAGCATGGCGCACAGTGGTGAATGGCGCCGCGCGGCGGTGGCGCGCGAGTTAAGTGTGCTGTACGTACGAATATATCATTCGTCAGCACAAATTAACGCATCTTCGGCAATGACAGAATGAGGTTATGACGTCAATGCCGAATTGCATATATTTAATATAAATAGAAGTAACAATTAATTATAAGTCAGAATATCTTTACTTGTTAACTAGACTGTAACTCTGTTGGTTTAATAAATTATTTTTATAACCAAAGTCCTCGTCGTTTACTTAATTGGCGCAGCCGGTAGGATTCCTGTGGGTTTCCCTGCGTATAGTATCCGTGAAAATTCGGGAACGTCGCGTCGGAAATCATACGTTTTTACGTTTTGACGGGAAAACTACGAACCAAACAAATACATTGAGCAACGACGGGGAGCCACTACAACAGAAGCTGTCAAACTCCAGCCAGTCGCAGTTGATCCAGGAAGCTGTCCATCTCCAGCCAGCCTGATCCAACACCGAAGTATTCTCCAGCACAACAGTCAGAACGCGTGAAAGCAGCCGGGGGGAATGTGAGTCGATCTCTTTCATTTTCCTTTCTGTTCCTTTTATACGTGTCCTAACTTTTTTTAGATATATGTGTGTTATTAGGGATTTAAAAAGCCTTGTTAACATTGTAGACGTCGCATAGTGTCCAATTCCACTTGCAACGTCTCACCGTAGTTTATTTCATCGTAAGTTTTTTTTTTGTATATTGTAATGGAGGGCATAACTGAAGTCCCATTATCAATTCAAAACCTCATCCCAGTTTTCGAAGGGGATGCCAGGCAATTAACCGTATTTATTAAGAAATGTGAATACGTGATTAGTAAATTTAGTGGGGCGGAAGTACAGAACCAATATCTGTACGAGGTTCTCACTAGCAGATTGAAGGGGGAAGCGTCTGTACTGATAGGTGAACAAATAGGAATCATAACTTGGGAAGACCTCAAGAGGGAACTTTTTAAACATTTTGGCGACCACAGGGACGAAAAAAGCCTCAAATTGGCTTTAGAAGGACTTGTTTTAAATAGAGGCGAAAGTTATTTAGAATTTTGTCAGCGAATTCAGCATCATAGGAGTATATTATTAGCGAAAATGACGGAGACCATAAACGATGCCGAAGTACGTAGGGCTAAGAGCGAGGTCTATAACCAAACATCTATGGATGTTTTCGTTTATAATTTACCGCAGAAGTTTGTTGAGTTGATTGATACGAAAGGTATAACTAACTTAGAAGACGCTCTGCGAATAGTTATAGAACGTCAAAATCTCCAGAATGTATATGAGTTAAAAAATCCTTTTAGAAATCGTCAATATAACAACCCGAATACTAGTTTTGGATTGGATAACCTCCATCAGAGGATGCCAAATAGTAACGATAGTCCAAATGCGTCATTTCCGTATAGAGGAAATACTAATCGACCTCAAAATTATAAATCATTTAATTCACGGAATCAATTCGCGCAACAAAATAGTGGGTCAACACAACTGCAGAGTCAGTATCCAGTGGTTAACGCACCGCCACGTGCAATGCAGAATCAGCATTCGGCGGCTAATGCACCGTCTCGGTGGATGCAAAATCAGCATATAGAAAATAATACACCGGCTCATATGTCACACAGCGGTACATCGCCCTATATCGCGTCAGGTGCAAATACCGATGTGACCATGAGGACGGCTAGCTCTAGGCGTTTAAATTATACAGATAATGAGGACGAAAACCAAAATTTTTATGAATACCAGCACGAACCAGTAGGTGGGCCATTATATGAAGATAACGCGGTAGAAAACTTTTACATCAGGCCTTCCAGAGGCGAGAGCGTTAAAGAATATAATTTCGAAATTGGTCATGAAAAAGCTTACCAAAATACGGAATTAGCTGCGTCATCCCGTATAAAACTTAATATCATAGACGAGGATAACGAGTCTACAAAAGTGAATATAGATACGAAGACTAGCTCATTGAATATAGGCAAGACATTAAAATTAGAATCATTAAAATTAGTACTAGATGATAATTTAGAACAAAATAAGTTGAAGCAATTAATCCATAGTAATAATGAGTCCCGAAAGGAAGGAATGGGTTTAGACGTTTACGTCAATCCCTTTATAGATTTAGCAAAAGAGAATTTAGTTAAGATAGAACGTAACATAGATTTAAAATCACATATTAGCAACAGCCAACCAACATTTATATTAGAAATCCCATTAATCGTAGAAAACACATATATTTACTATAAAGTTATTCCAATTCCTATTAATAACCCTAATACCTCCAAAACATGTTCAATAATTCCCAAATATCCTTACCTTATAATGAATAGATTGAAATCCAGTCACATAGCGAAACCCTGTGAAGAAATACAGGACGACCAAGTCACCCAGAAACTCACGAATAATCACTGGTCTCTGCATACCCAAAGGAAAACTATAGTAACCGAAGCATGTGGAGAGGAAGTATCCGAAAACAAATTAGAAGGAAATAAGACAATCAGAGCGACGACAAACCCTTCAACAAGCAGCTACAACATACCACCAGAGTCGTTACAAGAACTACAACTACAGCTCCAAGAAGATGACGGCGAGATAGATCAATCCACGACCACTTCAGCGATGCCAAAGACATTATCGACAGCGTTCGACACAACAATAAAATAAGTGAAAGTGTTCTTATCACTACTAGAGTCAGTGTGTGACCATTTGTTTAAATATACATTATAATTATCCTCTTAGCATTAACTATATTGTCCTATAAAATTTATTTTAGATTTTTTTAAACGAAATTCTCTGAAGCCGACTTAGCCGCCTTCAGATAATTTCTCTCTTAAGGAGGGAGGAGTTAAGTGTGCTGTACGTACGAATATATCATTCGTCAGCACAAATTAACGCATCTTCGGCAATGACAGAATGAGGTTATGACGTCAATGCCGAATTGCATATATTTAATATAAATAGAAGTAACAATTAATTATAAGTCAGAATATCTTTACTTGTTAACTAGACTGTAACTCTGTTGGTTTAATAAATTATTTTTATAACCAAAGTCCTCGTCGTTTACTTAATTCGCGCGCCTGCGCCCGTTGACAGCTGGAGGCACGCGCGTCGCCGCGACTTATTCGGGGGCACGACGACGCAGTTCAGGGCATTATGAAGGTGCGTGCAATTAATTTTTCATCACACTTGCTCGGAAAGGCTGTTATTATACGCAGGCGTACAGAGCAGCTGTAGCCTACTTACCTCCCAAGGGCAGTTATGGATTTTGTATGGGTTATAACTCCCGCTGACGGCGGGGCGAGCCGCAGCCGGCGGGGCGAGCGACCCGCAAGCCGGCGGAGCTACCCCGCGCTGATCGCAACGTACGCTCAGTTTATGAACACCCACCTGATGGTAATTCACGATGTAAAATGGGAATAAAATTAATATATATACTTTTTTTTTGTCTAATTTTTATTTCATTTCCTCGCAAATGTGATGAAAAACATTGTGTGTATCACGGGCAGTAAGGGGATAACAAACTCGAGTCATAAAAGCCCTCGCCTATCGGCGTCGGGCTTCTAACAGACTCTCGTCAGTTATCCCCTTCTTACGGCCCTAGATGCACAATGTACTATTGCTGCGGAGTACCTTACACGCTATTACCATCTGCTCGCTGTGCCTGCGTACCTCGAGAGAGTTGAATCCTAACGCGCCGAGCAGAAACTGTAATGCATTTGTGTTGACAACTATATAATGGCGATGATAGCCACTAGAGTGGACTCCCTATACATTCGCCACTGTTGCGATAGGCATGCTAAGGGCATAGGTTAAGTGTGTGTGTATTGTGTATAATTATTGTAAAATTTAAATGTTATTGTTTAATTCTTAAAATTCTAAAATTCTTATATTTATTCTTTTGACATAGTATTATTATTTTATTGTAGTGTTTTATTATTTTATTCTTGCTATTGAGTTAATTATTGCTGTATTTGTGAATGAGTCTCGTAGTTACTTGAAATAAATGAATTTAATTTAATTTAATTTAATAACTTTATTTTGAACGTAACTTATTCAGCAAAATTGAATTTCCAATGACTTCTCCATATTATTATTTCCATCCATCCGTGGGCTACACTTAATTTAATGAGCGGAGTATAATTGCTTGGCCTCTTCACGCCTCGCTTGTGTAAAAATATATTTCGCGCCAACGAATAATAAATAAAATATCGGGTTTTCGAGGAAATTCTCGTCTGTTTTCTGCTGTGATTTCACGCAAGAGTAATAACAGATATCCAGTGTCAGAACGTAAGCGAACAGCGCCACTAAACTTATAATAAATATTTATACAAGGAATTTTCGAACACCCTGTGTATTTATTAATCGAATTCTGGCGTTCTTACCCATTGCTGTAGTGGTGCGATTTAATAAAGTCAAAGTCACACCACACGTGGCACGCTAAGAGGCAAGTTTACTGAACGCGCAGTGTGGCCAGCACCACAGATTATCGTAGATTCGTTCACTAGGACATGTCATCTAAGCACTCGGCGAAACGCTTGCCGCTAGCCGCTAACCGAGCCACGTACGTGCCTTAGCTGTACGTTCATAGCGAATGCTGTGTCAGCGAAGAGCTTGTTTCTGATACATGGAAAACCTATTCGTGCCAGTATGCATCAGCGACTAGCAAAAATGTTAGATGCCAATTTAAGATAAAAATGACAGGCTTACTAAAATTGTGGCAGAAAATTATAAAAGAGTATAGTCATAGCTCAGCACAAGACCGTTCATCCGTTAAGTACGTCCTAACTTAAGCCGTTCAGTGTGCCGTATCACAGGGATATTTTTTATCTCAACAGATGTAATGACACAATTTTAAATATTTCCAAACAAGTGGTTACTGAATTTCGCGAGACTCGATTTCAATGTTTACAAAATAAAATTGGTTAGAAAGCTGATAGACTAGTCGTCTTCACCAGTGTCACTTGTGTTATGATCAAATTATTGAATATTACGAAAACTTCAAATAACAGGCCTAATGGAAAGGATTTTTTTACTCGACTCCGCGAAGCCATAGAGTTTAACAACCTATGTATCGATGTAGTGTGACCAGAAATCGGATGTCCACATTAGCTCCTGAACTACTGAACCGATTATAATAAATGGGGTATCATATGAGGCGTGAAGAGCGTGTCAGTATCATAGGCTATATAAGACTTATAAGAGTGCGTCATACTAGGAGCAAAACAGCGTTTGATTCGCTAGTCAGATTTAACTTTACTTTTTAGGGTTCCATACCTCTGCAGGAATAAAGGAACCCTTATAGGATCTTTTGTTTGGCCGTCTTTCTGTCTGTCTGTCTGTATGTCAAGACCTTTTTCTCAAGAACACGTGGAGGTATCAAGTTTAAATTAATATCCCATACTCAGGTCTGCAATCTCTTAAAGCTGTGAAAAAATCAACCTTCTAACTCACCGCAATCAAAAGATAGAAGAAGAAGAAGAAAAACATTTATTCGTAACAGTGCACAAAATACATCACAAGACGAAAAACTAGAAAAAGTAGAAATAGTGCCAACTGTTACGAAAAGGTCCCAACTCAGCATAATGCTGGCTTGGGGGCCAGCGCTGGTCTTCCGTTGGAACCATCTCGTAAAGTCACGGCAGACACACAGAAGAATAACATAAAAACAGGACAAAAGATCGAAATAACACATAAGCAAAAAACGGAACGCAATAGTCTGACGTAAAATGGAACAGTTTTTTTTTAACATACGGCCGTTTATGCCCAAAAATTTGATACTTTCAAGGGCATCCAAAGGGAATCAAAACCTATAAGGGTGCTTCCCGTTGACCTAGAATCATGAAATTTGGCACGATGTAGTGTCTTACTGCACAAGTAAAGGAAAAAGTCCAAAAACCGTAAACATGTAAATACATTTGCAAATAAAATAAAAAAGTTAAATGGAATAACCTTTGCAGGGTCGTATAACACTCGACGATTGCACGGAGATAGGAGCTTGCGAAAGTTAGTTTTTGTCTTATTTCATAGGTAGGTTGTAAATGGTAATCCCGTTGTTAAAAGCTATTTTTTCATTTTTAGGGCTCCGTACCTACAAGGTACCTACTGTTTCTTTTCCATAGGTAAGCACGGAACCCTCGGCACGCGAGTCAGACTCGCACTTTTTATTATTATTAGTTTATTCATTAATAAAAATATTATAGACTCCACATTATGCCAGGGCGTAAGTATTCGACATTGGTCTAAGTGATCGAACCGATATTTATTTTAGACCGGGTGTTTTGGGAAACGGATGTTTTGGGAAACGGATAGCATGTTCCGAAAAGTTTATTTTGTCACTTTCTATTAAATGTAAACCTGGCAAAGTAAGACAAAAACAGCAAAACAATACGATTTAGGTTTTCATTGACGGAAGCGGCAAAGTGACTACAATTAAAAGTTTTGGAATAAGAGTATTTACTATATAGTAGCGTAGTGACCTAAAGTGGATCTTGAAAATGAAATTGAAAAAGTTTATTTTGCAAGTAGGCCACACGTGCTCTTTCACATGTCTGAATCTACCAACGCTTCGAAAGGTGACATCTGCTGAGAAGGCTGCCGACATCAGCCATTTGATTCTCTATAGTACGCGACGGCTGATCAGCAACGAGGGATACATTCAATTGTAGACCGAATGAGTTTGTGTTTAAAGTCTAAATTAATACTTTAGTTTATCCACCGCGCACATAAGATAATCAAAGCCGGCGCAGAGCCAGCCGCCAGTCACTATAGTTTCGCCACAAGCGCTGTACCACGCCCTGGGTGATGACGGACGTACAAGGGGAAGGGAAAGTTAAGGAATATCCATCCCCGCACCGCCCCTTTCCCGCGCCACGGACACCCCGCGTCTTCCCGCGGAGCTACCTAAGGCCATACTATACTACCGAGGTCCTGGTAGGTCTTTCTGGACTTCACTTTTTTCGCTTGGAATAAGAGTGACATAATTTTTAGGGTTCCGTACCTCAAAAGGAAAAAAGGAACCCTTATAGGATCACTCGTGTGTCTGTCTGTCTGTCTGTCTGTCTGTCCGTCTGTCACAGCCAATTTGCTCCGAAACTACTGGACCGATTGAGTTGAAATTTGGTATTCATATGTAAGTTGGTGACCGCAATACGAACGCGTGACGTAAATATATGAATTTTAAACATAGGGGCCACTTTTTGGGGGTAAACTAGAAAATTAAAAAAAAAAGTTATGCCACCTATATCGTGTGACATATCAAATGAAAGGGCTTATTGTGAGGATCTTAAATATATTTTCTTTTGAATTTTAAGTAAAATAGTTTAGAAGTTATTTAGGAAAATAGGCGACAAATTACCATTCCCCCCCCTTATTTCCGAAACTACTGGGGCTAAAATTTTGAAAAAAATACAGAAAATAGATCTTTGCCTATAGATTACAGGAAAACCTATAAGAAGTCTATGGTATTTAAGGTAACCTAGTAAATTTCAGATAATCATGTACGGAACGGAACCCTCTCCACGCGAGTTTAACTCGCACTTGTCCGGTTTTTTATTTATGCAGACAAAGTAGCATACTGTAACTGTACTGTGTAAGTATTAAAACGGATTTGGTAAGCATACCGTCGCAGGAATGTTATTAATAAACAAATATTTATCGGGTTGATAGCAAGCAAACCAAAGTTATAATCATCATTTTAAAGTAGTGAACTAGCGGGTCCACTCAGAAGCAATGATTTTAATGAGGTAATTTCTATGTTGTTCTTTATATTCTTTCGTATTGTGAACATTTGTGAATAGTGGCCGCGCGTGAGATAAAGCCGAAGTATGATTTATAGACTAAAACATTATATTATTATTCATTATATCATGGTTACATCATGCCCTCCTCTGCTGCACTGGGAGTGAAGAAATAGCATAGAATGCGTGCAGATGCTTATCATCCTGGCATGTCGTAAAAGTAGACTAAGGGACGGGTCCTCTACAACATGGTGGACTATCTGTATGGGCGATGGGCTGATCATCTGTCACCATACGGTTCATCATACCATCTTAGGACTAATTAATCGAACGTGGCCACAAGTATCTAGTCTTGTGGCTCTGCCCACCCCATTAGGGATTTTGGGCGTGATGATATGTATGTGTGTATTATATCATGCATAGCAATGCTTTGTTTCTTTTTGGTTTGATCACGAACTCACCAAAGTTTCATCGTTCTTAGATGAGTGGTATAAATGCCTAATGTCAAGACAAGAAATTGTTACTTTTTCCCATTATAACTACAATCCCCTCTTGTACCACTTCCAGATTTATTTCTAAATGAGATGTGTTGTTGCTCATTTTGAAGCTCCCCATAGCATTTTTTCACTGTTATCTTCAATGTACAGACGTTTTCCACTTTAATATTTTATTATATGTACAGAATCCACTTGTTCAACCATAAAACCACTGATTTTGCAACCGTATGTAGGTTGTATTACTTAATTAATTACATAATCTATAAAATTATTACTAACCTTAATAATTACTTAACTAATAACAAATAATGATTATACTTATAGTCAAATTAAAACTTTCGTGAGACATTATGAATACTTGAAAAACACACGGCTTTACTCACGATTTATTGTCAGAAATAGTCCGACATGTTTCGAACTCGATTGGAGTCCTTCTTCAGGGTTTGAGTGCGGTCCCGGTCAGATCAACCCGCGCACGCTTCATGACCACGCAGCCGGCACGTCAGCAGCGCCTGCGCCGCCCCACGCCGCGCCCTCTGCACGGGCGCAACGCGCTGCTCGGAGGGCAGTGTGCGGGTTGATCTGACCGGGACCGCACTCAAACCATGAAGAAGGACTCCAATCGAGTTCGAAATATGTCGGACTATTTCTGACAATAAATCGTGAGTAAAGCCGTGTGTTTTTCAAGTATTCAATGATTACCTTCTCCAGATTCCACAGTAAAATTTACAAATACTCATTTTATATAAATAGTACCTAATTAAATACTACATTGCTATTGAACCCTAGTGTGTGTGGTCCAACACGCACTTGACCGGGTTTATCTCTTGTCCCTCTACATGCCAGCGGCCCTAACATGCAAGACACAAAGAGAAGTTAAACCCGTTTATCTTTATGGCTATTTCTCTAGTGTGAGAGAGACGCAGTTAGAGATAAGAATGGTTTAATTTATCCTTGTGTCTTGCATGTTAGGGCCGCATTAAGCCTTTAAATACATTTATTCCTGAGCTCAAAACACCTTGATTACCAACTACTGTTTTCAGTTTATTCCTGAACTTCCTTCTGTACCACAAATCCTCGTGTTTCTGGGAAATGGGTACCACCACTGAATCAGGTAACGCGAACGCCGACACCAGGCCCCAACAGAGCAGATTCAGATGGCAGGACACACAGTGGGACTATCTAGAGTTCTGGGCGCCTTCCTGGGACTGGGTGGATGAGAAATACAGACGGCGGCTCTGCACCGTCTGTGGCTATTCTATATGCAAGTTGTAATTTTAATATTAACTTTTACACACCTATTCAGAAACGATTATTTTGATCCCTCAAACGCGGGATCAAAGTAAACTGTTTCACCGTTTCAATTATTTTCACTGTTGATTAACGCCCTTATTAATATTATTAGAGTGCGTTTAAGACTGATATTGTACTCAAGTAGATTTTTAGTTCAGGATTTTTTTTTTTATGTCAATTGCCTGGCAAACGAGCTGACGGCCCACCTGATGGAAAATGGTCACCGCCGCCCATGGACATCTGCAACATCAGAGGTGCTGCCAATGCGTTGCCAGTCTAGGGAGGGTGGGGAATGGGGATGGGATGGGGACGCGGGAATAGGCCTCCGGATCTCGTCACTCACCATACGAAACGCAATAGCAAGCTATTACTTTACGCCGATATTCTGTGAGATTGTGGTACTACCCCGGTCGAGCCGGCCCATTCGAACAGTAATCATCTAGTGAGGATTACTGTTTGGCTCTACCACAGAGAGAAGATTTAATAAAAGTGCAGTTACACGAGCAACATTTCCACGGCAATATGTGGCTTTCATTATAGGCGTCTTCGTCTAACGTACGAAGTTAAAGTAAGACAGCTATAGGTGCCGGCTATAAATTTCCGTGAAAAGTTGCTTGTGTAACTGCACTTTGGCCTTAAGGCAATAGAAATCTCTATTAAACAACTGATACAAAGACTTTTATATTTTACTGTCTTCATTTGATGACACATTGTATTGACAGTCATACCTAATCAATTTTATAAACTTATAATAATTAGTAATATTTTTAAAAGCATTTTATAATGGATTTTAATCATAAGGTCTGTTCGGCGAGAGTTGATAAAAAAAGTAGAAAGTCAGGGCTTCTCTACTCATTACAAATAGTGGACCGCTAATTATTTTTACCGATGATAATAAATAATTAAAGGGAAAAATTACATTTTTTTCATAGAATATTATTATTATTGATTAACCTAACTGTATAAACAGAAAGCAACACGCGAACACCCGAACGACACACTCGAAGCCAATGACATTATTATATGAAGAAAGACACAAGATACGTCATATCCATACTCAACGCGTTTTAAACATGTGTCATAGATATTTTTTTCTTTTTTGTTTCTTTGTCCGAAGCCAGTGCAGATTATTGAGTTTTATGTGACATTTAACGCGCACATATAATACATTAATTTGCAATATAGCGATTGTGTATATGAACAAAACAAATATTTTTTTTCGCCGTTGTCCGACCGACGCGACACCGCAGTTGACGACATCTGCGTCCCTCGTACCACGAAACTCAGTGCGCACGGCGATAAGCGACGCTCGTCATACAATTTGCGATAGTTAAGCGATAGTCGCTATTTCGAAACGATATCATAATATTTATCAACTCTCGACGAACAGACCTTAGGTTGAGTAAAAAGCAGTGTGTCACTCGGTAGCAATATTATTTCCGTCTTGGGCGATAATGCTTGGAACTCTCGCATCGCAATGAATCCAATATACCACCCTCACCGTAAATATGTAATTTTGCTTCTTTTGACACAAAGTAATACAAAGTTAGTGTTTAGAACTTGATGCGGCACAAAAATAGACTGCTTTATTGTGAAGAGGCGAAATTAGTTCCGCGATATACAGTTTCCATTTTATTAACGTGTCGCTGTCGCCGCCACCAAGGGGATATCGCCGACACAACTCGATATTATATTGAAATGAATTATGATGGCTCAAAAAAACGTTTTTTTTTTATTAAATTTAAACTATGTAACGGTTAACGGTTATTCCCCAAATTGGCCACATCGTTCTCTTCCTCGTCATATAATTTCAAAATGGAACTACCAGTACTTTGGACAAGACCACCATTAAGTATCTTTTTTCCAAATAAAAGAATTGCAGATAAAATAAACTTGAAAACTCAAAACACTGAGGCTGATCAACAAAATATAAAATGTGGTCCATAACGAACTCTCCGAAAAATCCTTAACTTCGGAGATTCGATCCATTAATTCTCAATGGTCACACACTTTTGATTGCATGTTCGTAGGTACTTTGCGGTAATTTATATCCCTACCTAATTATATAGAATAGAAGAAGAGAATAGAATAGAATAGAATGACCATAAATATATATTCTATTCTATTCTATTCTATTATATTCTATATAATAAATAATAATATGCATGCGAAAGTATGCTTCTTGTTTAGTTGGTTGGTTATACGCAGCACGGAAGCAAAAAATAGAGATATTTATTAGGAGCACCGGAGAAGGAATAGTACATTGTGCATCTAGGGCCGTAAGAAGGGGATAACTAACGAGAGTCTGTTAGAAGCCCGATGCCGTAGGCGAGGGATTTTAATGAAATGAGTTTGATATCCCCTTACTACCCGTGATACACACAAATTTTTTTCATCACATTTGCGAGGAAATGAAATAAAAGTTAGACAAAAAAAAAGCATATATATTTATTTTATTCCCATTTTACACCGTGAATTACCATCAGGTGGGTAGAATAAACTGTACGTTGCAATCAGCGCGGGGCGGCTCCGCCGGCTTGCGGCTCGCCGAGCAGCTCCGCCGACGTGAGGCACGCACTTCCCGTGGGAGCTCGAAATAGGGAGTTATGGATTTTGTATGGTGTATAACTCCCGCTGACGGCGGGGCCCGTAGAGGAGTTAAATCGGCTATAGCTGCTCTATACGCCTGCGTATAATTACACCCTTTCCGAGCAAGTGTGATGAAAATACGCTAAAATCCCGGAAAACGCACGGTTTTTGAGAGAATGGCTATAACTGAATTACACGCGAAGTTGCGAGCAAAAGCTAGTACATACATGGGATTTGCGTTCTTTCTGAAGGCCCTAAAGATATTTATTTTATTGCAGATTTTACTAACCTAGGAACTGGCGTCATTTTGAACCGGCGGACGACATTATCATCTGCCAACTTCTTCGAACCGTGGAAGGCAACAGAGATGGATATTCGTATCTGGGCGCTCGGCAGAGGTGGCACCTTTAACACCCCTTACAGGTAAGTAGGAATAAAACCGGTCAAGAGCATGTCAGGCCATACTCAGCGTAGTTCCGTAGCCATTGCAACTCCGAAAACCATAACGTTAGCTAGTTTTCTTTTCAAAGTTATTTGGTGCTATTTTCGATAATTTTCATTGGGTAGAATCAAGTTAGCCGCCTATAACTCATGAACCAATGAAGCGTTAAGTGCTAATAACAGTTCCTTTTTACTTGGTTATAGTAATGTTAATAGACTTCGAGAAAAAGACATACGGACGGATAGACGGACAGACTGACTACGGAACTCTTAAAATAAGCAATGTAATTTTGTGATGCGCGGTTGCATTTGATCAGACAATTGACCAAAAACTTGAAATTCAAACAAATCACGCTAATATTATTATGTGCAAAATTTGTGATTGTGTGCGGGTGTGTGTGAGTATTTATTACTACTTCACGCTTTAACGGCTAGACGGATTTGGATGAAATTTGGAATGGAGATAGCTTATACCCTAGCAACACTTATTACGTAACACTTAGAATATAATTATTTTCATCTAAATGCCACGCAAACAAAGACGCGGGCACAGCTAGTTAGTAATAAATATTAATGTTGATTAATCGATTGACCAATCATTAATTCATTACTATTGGTAAAGACTAAATTTGACTCCATTCAATGATTGTCATGCTTAGTATAACTTGCCAAACGTAAAAAGAGCGCTGATGGCCGTACAAACTGTATGGCCGTTGAGGTTTGTCCTATGACGACGCTCTCGCTGACGCGCGCCAGAGAGAGACGGTCCAGTTGAATGAGTCGAACGATTAGAAAGACAAATTTAATTTAGACCTTATTGTTTTATATTTACGGCCTAGATTATAAATCGCTCATCGCTAGCGCAGCGCTTTGTATGTCAGAAAAGCACACCACTATTGGCTTAGCCACACATTATATTGAATAAAATTATCTTATCTAACTGTATATCATACGAGCTTATATCTCTAGTAACTAGATAGTAAGAAACTGGATGGATTTTGAATACTTGAAAAACACACGGCTTTACTCACGATTTATTGTCAGAAATAGTCCGACATGTTTCGAAGTCGATTGGAGTCCTTCTTCAGGGTTTGAGTGCGGTCCCGGTCAGATCAACCCGCGCACTGCTCTGCGAGCTGCGCGTTGCGCCCGTGCAGAGGGTGCGGGCGCGGGGGCGGCGGGGGGCGGCGCCGGCGCTGCTGACGCGCCCGGCTGCGGCTGGTCGTTGTTGGTGGTGAACGGCGGCAAACATGCCGAGCTCACGGTGTCCACAAGAGTATCAACACGTACCGTATCCCGAATGGCCGGGACAACGGGCTTCCACGCTGGTGGCAATTCCCACCGCATATCGCGGTTGAAATTGGGGCGTCGTGTGATCTCAATCGCCTCGCGAATCTTGCGTTGAAGAAGGACTCCAATCGAGTTCGAAACATGTCGGACTATTTCTGACAATAAATCGTGAGTAAAGCCGTGTGTTTTTCAAGTATTCATAATGTCTCACGAAAGTTTTAATTTGGATGGATTTTGTTAATATTATTAAGAAAGGTCTAAAAAAGAGATGCCAGCTAAGAGATGGATGGATTAAGTAAACATGCTCAGCCAACCCCAGAAAAAATGGGACAGAGGCTCCTGTGTGTACCCTGAATAATTCACGTATTTTCAGGTATCGAGTATGGAGATCCAGAAGAGTGATACCGCGCAGCAACAACCCGGAGCACTGGCACGGACCGAGAGGACGACATGTCCCCCGACACGACATATCTGTCGTACAGAGTAGAGACCAGATTTATTTATACCCATACTTGCCACATAGATACCATTACGCGTACAGAGCTTTTCTATACCAGAAAAATTGGACTATATCCGAAACGATGATGTTCTCTGGTTCATGTTACGAAGACAATCAGCACATAACAGAGAATTACAAAATATATTATGCCGTGGTAACCAGAGACCTCATCGTAGACTGTTCCAAGTATCTCCCTAAATGGTGGGGTAAATTTCTTTGTTTTCGCTCCAGCGCAAATCGCTTTAAGCGCATAGCGTGTGTTCCCAACGGGGGTGCACTTATGAATTTTGAACTGTATGTCATGGGGATTGGCTGCTTTGAAATAAGATACAACGAAGACCGCATATTGGTGTTCACTGACTTGAGGTATTATATTGACCTTATTTATGTATTTGCCAACATTTCCGCTGGCGAATATTACGAATACGCCTACCAACAGTGGGGACACTCAATTGGAATGTTATATGATGGAAATGTTAATAATCCTTTCTTGCCTACTTGGTACGTTATGTACGATTTATATCCTATGGGAAAGTAGCAAGTTTTCTTCTATAAAAGCTTCCAGCCACTAGTATTTGCTTAAATAAAATGTTCCACATGGAAAATAGTATAGTATAAGGTACTTGCGCCAAAGATGGCCCGGTTCTTAAGATGGCCCACTTTCAATATTTTGTATTTATTAAAGTTCGAATGAGTTTAAATTTCGCGCCCATGTTCGATTAGTATTTCGCGCCCATGTTCGGTTAGTACCACTAACCGAATATGGGCGCGAAATTTAAACTCATTCGAACTTTAATAAATACAAAATGTTGATATCTTAAGAACCGGGCCATCTTTGGCGCAAGTACCTTAATAGAAAAACATTTAAGTATTCAACAAAACACATCAACTCTGCAACTATTTATCGGCGCAATATCGCTATGCGCATAAACGAACACAACGAAATAAAAAGACCACTTTCTTAAATGTGTGTTATTTAAAATTCGCTAATTGCCCAATTTCACATTGCGAATTTATCAAGGTACATTTTTGCCTACCAACACAAACCAGTACTGTTAACAAAAAAAATTTTTGGTGGGCTGATGCAGAAATTAAAATAAAAACGTCAAAAAAAGGAGCGATTTTGGAATTCGCACCAACGATATGGTACATTAGATCTTAGATTAGAAACATTTTGACCCTTTATTATATTCCGCCAGCCATCTTAGTAGCGTTTGAATTTCTCAGTGCGCATTGAGTCTGCACAGTAGCGACATCTAGCGATGCCACATCGAAATAGTTATAATATACAAATCTACAGTGGATTCATGCATAGGTACTTACTTGTCTTCTAAACAAGTTTCTAACCTTAAAATGCACCTCTTTTGGCTAAAAACTGTTTCCTTGCAAAAAAAGGAACCGGAGACCATTTTAGATGGTTAACTGTCATTAGGTACAAATGGAAAATCGTTCACGTTAAATAAACATTCTGAACTTGGGTCAAAAGTGATAGTATCTAAAGTGAATTTAGTGAAAATGTAATTATGCTGAAAAGTATTAAAACTAAATTTATTTTCGTTGTAAATTAATTAGTTATTTAACGAATAATGGACGTGGACGTTCAAGTGGACGATTTTCTATTTGTACCTAATGACAGTAAACCTATTAAATAGATGTCATTTTGTCAATTTTTAGCCTAGGTTTGCTTTATTTTGGATGAAACAGCTGTTTAACTCAAAAATTGCACATTTTGAGGTTAGAAACTTGTTTGCCTAATAAGACAAGGTATGGATCAGTCCACTGTAAATTGCACTAGTAGGCAATATAATCGACTGTGGAAATTTCAAATGTCGTAAGGGACATTTTGTGGAAATGTCAAAATATCCTTTACGAAATTGGAAATAAGGTACATTTTGTCTTAATGTCAAAATGTCCCTAACGACATTTGTAATTTCCACAGTCGATATATATAACAACAAACAAACATAGCATCACGCCCAAAATCCGTAATAGGGTGGGCAGAGCCACAAGAATACTTGTGGCCACGTTCGATTAATTAGTCCTAAGATGGTATGATGAACCGTATGGTGACAGGTGATCAGCCCATCGCCCATACAGATAGTCCAGCATGTTGAAGTGGACCCGTCCCTTAGTCGACATTTACGACATACATACATACATACATACATACATAGCATCACGCCCGAAATCCCTAATGGGGTGGGCAGAGCCACAGGACTACTTGTGGCCACGTTCGATTAATTAGTCCTAAGATGGTCCTAAGACTTTTACGACATGCCATGATGATAAGCATCTGCACGCATTCTATGCTATTTCTTCACTCCCAGTGCAGCACAGGAGCACGTATATATAATCATACGCGTGGTTAATTTCTATTATAATGATTGGTACTTAATTAAGTAATTGTTTCGAATAATTTATTAAAATAAAGTAAGTGTTATGATTAAATAATTTAGCGGGCAGGAAGCTGTCGTGGAGGGGTTGTTTTGTCAAGTTTATAAAAGGGCCGGACCTCTATTTGGACTGTTGAGTGAATTACTATTATCGCCAATGCAGATATCATTCTATACGTGTTTGACGTTCACATTCTAGGTTTTGGCATTTTATTCGCGATATAGTAAATCACTTACCAGTCCAGAATACGTTCCTATAGTTAGCGGGCGGATTCTACTTTTTATTACTTATCTTTATTGGTGTTTATTATTTTGAGTTCTCTCAACCAAAGGCCTGCAATAGTTACTATGTAGGTAATAGACCCTCTTACATATTATGTTTATCAGAAATAAATGTACAGGCACTCAACTCGCGCGCGGACCATGGTATAATAATGTGGTAACATGTTTTTTGCATCACGAACATCCGTCGCGGACAAACAACGTGACACATAATTTTTGTATATATAAAGATTATAAAACCTAGCTTAAAATTAAAGAGAAATAAAGAGAATAATAATAAAATCATTTATTCATTTAACAGGCATCAGTGGCCCATATATGACCATATGTGACCTTACAGACTAACATACATATTCAAATAATTTAAAAGTAATTAGAGTTATTTAGGGGACGAAAAGGCTCCTTAGCGTCGTCCCACCAGGCAAGCTGCCCCGGAAGCGCCTGACCACGACACCCTTCGGCCAGAAGTCCGGACACGTTACGGTCTCCAGCAGCGACAAAGTGACAGGACCTATATAACATGCCGTGTCAGTGTCAATGAGTATTAATACAGGCTGCCCAACGTAATAAAGTGTAAACGACTTTTTTTTGTAAATAATAGAGTGATCATATTCATAATTTGCACATTGAAAATTACATTACAACAATTACATGTTAAAGATAATGAATTCACAAAAAGATCGTCAGTTGAATTAGAATTGTATAAAAATACCATCTAGAAATAATTCTAGGAATAATCAAAATAAATGTCTTTGAATTCAATTTCAAAATGTCACAAATAAAATCAATAACAAAAGAAAACAGATGTCAAAAAATACAATAAAATAGAAACTATTGAAACAATAATGTCACAAAATCAAAATGAAATATTAACAATAAAAATATAGTACCTACTATTAGCTTTCACTGTATTCTTTCACAGAATACGTTCTTTCAGTCGACGACCAAATACCTATTATTCGAGAACGCCCAACCAATATTGTTGCGGTTCGCGAGCAAGACTTGCATCCTACTCTTACATTACGCATCATGCGGATGGGTGGGATTAGAAGCTCGCTAGCGCGTCGCTACAATATCGCTTGGACGTTCCCGAATAGAGGCTCAGATATGCACTACAGCGGCCCTAAAATGAATGACACAAAGATAAATTAAACCCGTTTATCTCTGTAACTATCTCTTTCGTCGGCACTAGTGTTAGAGAGACGCACTTAGAGATAAGACGGTCTATCTTAATTTTGTGTCATTCATGTTAGGGCCGCTGAGCATTTTGTGTTAAAAGGAATATCAAACAGCCAGGGAGATGTTGTATTGTAAGTATGTATCAGATCAAAAACATAAATGTGAAAAAAGGACCAAGTGTGAAATAAGGCAAAACACACATTTTAAGGGTTAAAAATTATTCAGGGAACCTTTAATCTGGAAATGTGGAACTAATAACGCTTTTGAAGTGCTACTAGATTTCCTCGTCCGTAAATTAATTTAAGGTGGTGGTGTAAAAGTTTCCTAAAGCCTTACTAATTAACCTTCAGGCCCAGAGTTTGGACACCTGATTATCATACTTTCCAAATGAAGGTGAATATTTTACTATACTTTTGTGTTTATCTAATTATTATATTTATTTTAGGAGGAGTGTGAACCTACGGCTTTTCATACAAAACGCGATAACGATGTCCACCCCTTAAATGTTAACCGATTTGGTCCAATCTTTAATAAGTTGTCAGTCAGAACGAAATCTAGGTCTATAAGTTTTTTGAATATTTTTTCAGATCAAGAAAGTCACATAATGCCTAAATTAATTTTGTATGAGAATAGTAAAGCCACAGTAAAACTAAATTTATTGATTATAGTCAAGAAATCTAAACGTGTAGACCTAGATTTTGTTCTTACTGACAACCTGTAAAAAATTGGTAAACATCGGTTAACATTTAAGGGGTGGAAATCGTTATCGCCTTTTGTATGAAAAGCAGTAGGTTCACACTCCTCTTCGTTTTCGTCGTTTGTATGAAGTGTCTATATTAGCCGTGTAAAATTATTAGCGCATATTTCAAGGCCACGAAGCAAAAAACCGGTGTTGCGTTCTTCAATCGATTCCTTGGTGCACGTGTAACATTAAACCTTCCTCATTAGGGATAATTGTTCAATTATATATTCACGGTGCGAACGGCGTTCTCTTTCATCATTATGAAAAAAAAACATAATGCTGAAGATTCATGAAGCTGGATATTACTGAATCCGCTGCATGTGAAAAACATAGGATCGGTCGCTGTGGAGATAATTGGGGGATGGTTATGTCTGTGGACATCTTTCGCCTGCAATGCTGTCTGATGATGGATTTCCTGAATAATGGGAGTGTATTCAATAAATCATTTTCTTGGTAAGGCGTACAAAATTCGCACAGCTAGTGAAATGGTAAACAAATTTAACTTTTTCCCAAGTACGGAAGGAGTCGAGAGCGTGTCAAGTTCTGAAGAAAGAAGTGATTTAAGTGTCAGTGAAAGACGATGTGGTTACTTATAAACTGTGACCTAATAAAAGCCTCTTTCTACGATGGTGACCACTTTCCTTGAGGGGAACACTCCAAACACCTAACATGTCTAGGGCCATAAAAACAAGAAAGACTGTAACAATTTACAAAAGTAAAGTTCAAATATCAATTGTGATGAAGAGTCTATCAATTTCTAGTCCGCGTCACGTAAAAAGAGCGCTGACGGCCGTACGATTTATAATGGTCGACAGCGCTCTTTTTACATGATGCGACATGTATAACCTTATTAAAATAATGTGCACAAATAATAGGCTAGTTTCCTGAAAAATTATAATTAGTCCGTCATTTACATTATAAAAAAATGTGAAACACATATTTTTCTTTTGTCAATTAAACAAACAATTACGAAGATTATAGTGCGTTGAAGTTCCGCGTAACGTCACGACTTTGTACACTTTTTACCATTAATTGACGTCATTAGCCCCCACTCCCGAACTTTGATGTGCGTTATCTTTATCAATTTTGATTGATTTGATAAAGCAAAAAAAATGCGTTCAATATAAAGCTCGTAAGAAAAGCTAACCGGAAACAGGGGGTTTCCAGTCCACACTTTAGGTACCTACGCTCGGCCGTCGGGCAGCTCGGAGCTGTAAATCGCAGTAGGTTGCCGCTCGCTCGCTCGCTGGCCGATTCGCGCGTCATCAGTAGCCTAGATCTTTGGTGTTGTTGGGTGACGCGGATAAAGAACTGACAACCCTAGCGTACACGAAAGACCACGTTTATGCCACAGAGAGAGAAGGCATGATTAGGCATATTTTCGCACCTAAGCACCGGTTTAGTTAGACATTGTGATTCTTCTGTAAAGCGGGTTCATCCATACTTGTCTTATTTGGTAAACAAGTTTCTAACCTCAAAATGCACCTTTTTGGCTAAAACCGCTGTTTCCTTGCAAATAGAGGGACCGGAGACAATATTTTAGACGTCACTTTGTTAATTAGGGTTCCGTACCTCAAAAGGAAAAAAGGAACCCTTATAGGATCACTCGTGTGTCTGTCTGTCTGTCTGTCACAGCCAATTCGCTCCGAAAGTACTGGACCGATTGATTTTAAATTTGGTATACATACGTAAATTGGTGACCGCAACAGGGATGCGTAACGTAAATAAATTAATTTTGAACATGGGGCCCATTTTTGTGCGGGAAATAAGAAAATAAATTAAAAAAGTTACTCAAACTATATCATGTGACATATCATATGAAAGTGCTTATTGTGAGGATGTTAAATATGTTTTTTTTGGAATTTTAAAATAAATGGTTTGGAAGTTATTTAGGAAAATAGGCGAAAATTGACCATTCCCCCGCTTATCTCCGAAACTACCGTGCCTAAAATTTTGAAATAAATACAAAAAATAGTTATTTACCTATAGATTACAGGAAAACCTATAAGGTACCTATGGTAAAAGGTTTAAAGTAACATAGGAAAATTCAGTTAATCATGTATGGAACGGAACACTCTCCACGCGGGTTTCACTCGCACTTGTCCGGTTTTTTTAGCTTAGGTTTCCTTTATTTAGGATAAAGCAGCTTTTTCACCCAAAAACTGCACACTTATTGAGGTTACAAACTTGTTTACCAAATAAGATCAGAATAAGAAATAAGATAAGATCAGATCAGCCATACTCTGAATGCACTGTACGTTAGTACTACTTTTCTGTCCCGGAACTAAAGAGTGTCCCCATAAACTAAACACGTGAATCTATTTTTGTCCGTCGTAAATCTGTCGTAACGACCTCAAAGGTTAGCGTGCCCTTGATTGAGCATGCGTGTCGCGTCGCCCTCAGGTCACGAAATGGGGGTTGAGTATCTTATTATTTTTAACATTGGGTCAATGGATTCTGGAGTTAGAAGTCTTGGATGTGGCATGACTGTTAAGTGTTACGAAAAGTTGCGACTAAGTCACTGAACTTGTCCAGACGCGGAGACTATACGTCTCCCTTAATTATTAGTAATTTATTAGAATAATTTGTACCCATAAGATTTGATTGTTCCCCTTTTTATGTGTTAGTTTTTTTTAGATAAAATTCGGATGACAAAGTTGTAATAAACAAGTGCGAGTCGGACTCGCACACGAAAGGTTCCGTATCATTATCTATAAAAACGGCAAAAAAATCACGATTGATGTATGGGAGCCCCCTTAAATATTTATTTTATTTAATTTTTTAGTATTTGTTTTTATAGCGGCAACAAAAATACATCACCTGTGAAAATTTCAACTGTCTAACTATCATCGTTCATGAGACCCGACCGCCGTCGGTCTGTCCGCCTGGTGACAGACGGACAGACAGACAGACAGACGGATAGACGGACAACGGAGTCCTAATAATAGAGTCCCGTGTGACCCTTTGGGTACAGAACCCTAAAAAAGACTAAAGAGTTTCTTGCGATGTTTCTGCTCAGCAGATGTCACCTTTCGAAGCGCTGGTAGATTCAGACGTGTGAAACAGCCCATGTGGCCTACTTGCAAAATAAATATTTTCATTTTCAATCAATGACGTCATTAGATCAACGTAGGTTGCTCGGGTGTCACTTAGAGCCTTTCTGCACTATCTTTTACCCGCGACTTCGACCACGTTGAATCCTTCGAAATATTTGCTTTTCCGGTGTAAAAAATATTCTATAACGGGAAGTTGGGGTGAAAATAAATAGAAGAAGAATTTGATCTAGATTAACACACATAGCCCAGATAATTGCTAAACTTAAGAATGCGCGGAGTACATTGCTCGTAGAACAGATGGCAGGGCGGAGCACCCACACGGTGGACTGACGACCTAGTGAAAATTGCGAATCTCCGCTAGATCCGAGCAGCACAAAATCGGTCGTTGTGGCGATCATTGGGGATGCCTATGTCCAGCAGTAGACGTCTTTCGGCTGATGACATATCCAAATCCGTTCAGTAGTTTATTCGGTTATCGTTATTCCCTCGGGAACTTTTAATTGGTTTCAGTAATAGTTAAACAAAATAGCTTTGACGTTTGCCTTTACAAAATAGTAGAAATTAGCAATGCCTTTTTCACGGCTATCTTTTTTTTTTAAAGCCTGCCCCCCAAGCGAGCATGCGTGTTACCTGATGGTAAGCAATCACCGCCGCCCATGGACACCCGCAACACCAGGGTTATCACGGATGCGTTGCAGAAAGGAGTAGGCTGACAAACAGGCAGACGGCCCACCTGATGGAAAGTGGTCACCGCCGGCTATGGCCATCTGCAACACCAGAGGTCCTGCCAATGCCTTGCCAGTCCAGGGAGGATGGGGAATAGGGATGGGATGGGGATGAGGGAAAAGGGCTCCGGATCTCGTCACTTACCGTACGTAACGCAATAGCAAGCTATTACTTTACGCCGATATTCTGTGAGAGTGTGGTACGAGCCAGCCCTTTCGAACGGTAATCATCTAGTGAGGATTACTGTTTGGCTCTACCACTACGAAAATCTGTCATATATTGAAACCGTTCTGAAGAATTTTTGTAAATAATGATAACAAGTTTTTTTCTGTTTAATCTTATCAAAGCTTTTTGAAGGTGGGCTAATAAAGAGATTTGGTGTGTGCTACGAGATGGTTCTAGATGGCAAGCCCAGAGGGAGATAGCAGGGACGACTTGGAAGCATTCTCGAAGGACTGGCCAGATACTCAAAGACAAGGAAGAGTCGAAATCGTGGGAGGAGGGACTCCTCTGCTGCACTGGGAGTGAAGAAATAGCATAGAATGCGTGCAGATGCTTATCATCCTCGCATGTCGTAAAAGTCGACTAAGGGACGGGTTCTCTCCAACATGGTGGACTATCTGTATGGGCGATGGGCTGATCACCTGTTACCATACGGTTCATCATACCATCTTAGGACTAATTAATCGAATGTGGCCACAAGTAGTCTTGTGGCTCTGTCCACCCCATTAGGGATTTCAGGCGTGATAATATGTATGTATGTATGTATGTATGAGGAGGGATTTGCAGTGGAACACAGAAACGGGCTTATAAAAATATTAAATATAAAATTAAAGCCAAGCGTGAGCGTGGATTGCCCTCAGAAAACATACATTTTAACAGAACCGCCGAGTTCTTTCATGACTATCGGGCCAGATACGGGGTATCGGGGCTATTTGCTGTGTGGTGCCGGCTAAGAATAGCATCACCCCATCTCCTCCCGTGGGTGTCGTAAAAGGCGACAGAGGGACCAACCGAAGGATGGGCAGCAGCGTCCTTCGAGCACTATCACGACCAACTGCGGTCGCCAACCCGCCTGCCAAGCGTGGCGACTATGGCAAATCCCCCCATTTTTGGGCGAGGCCTATGTCCTGCAGTGGATGTTTTATGGCTGATGATGATGATGATGATCGGGCCAGAAAACGACTTGAAACCCAAATCAATGCCAAGTGCCAAAACAACTGTTTATTAATCCATAGGATTGTGTGTGGTAGTTCTTTACGAATACTCTTTCTATCTCAGCATTTAAAATAGATAGATTTAGATTTCGATATATTTATTTCTCAATATAATATTACATTATAAATTGCACACAATACATGTCAAGATATATGAATTTAGATTGAGATCGTCAGTAAATACAAATAAAAAGTTATAATCCAAATAATTAACTAATGTCAGAATTACAAATGAAAAAGGTAGGTATCTCCGTAAAGGATCGTCATTTCAAAATATAAATTAGAAACTACTATTATAACAATAATAATAAAACAATGTCAAATAAATAAATAAATCTATATAAAGTACTTTATAAAATTTGTTTTTGTTAATCGGTTTTATTTGTAAATAAACATAATGATGACGCAGATAATGTAATAAAAGCTAAAAAAAAACATTTGATATCTCATTAAGTGGATAGAAAAGAGAAATATAATGTAGTTCTCCATTTTGTTGCGTCGGCCATTTTGGATTTGGCTTTTTGTAGTGTACTGTATTCTACTGGTAAGGCCCTTTCATTTGATACTCATAATGAGGGAGTTATAAAAAAATGTGTAATGCGCCATTTTGTGGTTGCGGCTTGGATTTACAATGATACTGAATATACATAATTGTTTTGTTATAAAAACTAAAGATGTGTACCGAATTTTAGATCAATCGGTAAACAGGAAGGGGGTAAACTTTTAGTTTCTAAATTTGACCCACACAAGACAAAAACACGGTAAGCTAAATAAAATCATTTAAAGTAAGTAAGTATTGTCCAAGTAAGTTTATTACGCGTTAAACAAATGATTTTCTTAGCTTTCTCCGCATAAATTGGTCAAAAGTAGACCCAAACTTTTTAATGCCATATCCAGAATATACTAGCTTTCATTTTAGTACATGGAAAGCAAGTAAAGTAGCGCGTAAGTCCGCCTGAATCTTGGTGTAGATCTGATCTAACATTTGACCTCCAAATACTTCCTGGGCCAGTTTATTGTTCTTAAAACAGTAAGAGCGCTTTCTCACTACGTCCGATGCGAATCCGATCCGAACCCGTTAGAATACGGTCCGGAGTAGTCGTAGAACTATTTAGAAACGTACGTAGAAAGACTCTAGTTAGCCCCTTCTTACGGCCCTAGATGCACAATGTATTAATAGTGCATAAAAGAGTCATCTTTGGGTTATTAAAAAGGTTGAACAATAAACGTATAGTTTATAATAAGTGTTATTAACATTAAATATGATATTATAAGGATTTCTATTGTTTGAAACATAAATATAATAATTCTTTTTTGAGAAAAGCACTATACAAGCTTCGACCAATAAGTGCCATACCGGACTCGTACATAGAAATCCTCGCCTACGGCTCGGATTTCAAGTCGTACTCGTCCAGTATGGCTTACTAAATATTGATATTATGTTAATGTTTGTATTCATGTTATTATTTCAGTATATACATATTTAAGTAAATGTAAGTATGTACGCCATTCTTTTTTTCAATCTGTATTGCATGTTCGATTCTGTATCACTAATATTATTTATTTTCTATTATTGTGATGCAAAAAACATCTTACCGCATTATTATGCTAAAGTTCGCGCGCGAGTTGAGTGCCTGTACATTTATTTCTGATAAACATAATATGTAAGAGGGTCTATTACATAGTACCTATTACAGACCTTTGGTTGAGAGAACTTAAAATAATAAACACCAATAAAGTAAAGATGTACAGATATAATTATTACATAGTAATACACTCACATAGCGCTTTCAAGGGCTGCACCAAGTCCATTATTCGTTAATTCATTTATTTAATTACAACGAAAATAGATTTGGTTATAAATACTTTTCAGCATAATTACATTTTCACTAACTACGAGTACACTTTGGATACTATTACTTTTGACCCAAGTTCAGAATGTTTATTTCACGTGGACGATTTTCCATTTGTACCTAATGACAGTAAACCATCTAAAGTAGCCTCTGGTTCCTTTATTTGCAAGGAAACAGTTTTTTAGCCAAAAGAGGTGCATTTTGAGGTTAGAAACTTATACCTATGCATGAATGACTGTAGAGTTATTTATTATAACTGTTTCGATGTGGCGTCGGTCGCTAGATGTCGCTCCTGTACAGACTCAATTCAGACTGGGGACTTCAAAGGCTACTAAGATGGCTGGCGGAATATAATAAAGGGTCAAAATATTTCTAATCTAAGATCTAATGTACCGTATCGTCGGTGCGAATTCCAAAATCGCTCCTTTTTTTGACGTTTTCATTTTAATTTCTGCATCAGCCCACCAAAAAAATTTATTTTTAACAGTGCTGGTTGTGTTGGTGGGCAAAAATGTACCTTGATAAATTCGCAATGTGAAATTGGGCTATTAGCGAATTTTAAGTAACACACAATTAAGAAAGTGGTCTTTTTATTTCGCTGTGTTCGTATATGCGCATAGCGATATTGCGCCGATAGTTGCAGAGTTGATGTGTTTTGTTGAATACTTAAATGTTTTTCTATTATACTATATTATTTTCCATTTAGAACATTTTATTTAGGCAAATACTAGTGGCTGGAAGCTTTTATAGAAGAAAACATGCTACTTTCCCATAGGATATAAATCGTACATAACGTACCAAGTAGGCAAGAATGGATTATTAACATTTCCATCATAAAACATTCCAACTGAGTGTCCCCACTGTTGGTAGGCGTATTCGTAATATTCGCCAGCGGAAATGTTGGCAAATACATAAATAAGGTCAATATAATACCTCAAGTCAGTGAACACCAATATGCGGTCTTCGTTGTATCTTATTTCAAAACAGCCGATCCCCATGACATACAGTTCAAAATTCATAAGTGCACCCCCGTTGGGAACACACGCTATGCGCTTAAACCGATTTGCGCTGGAGCGAAAACAAAGAAATTTACCCCACCATTTAGGGAGATACTTGGAACAGTCTACGATGAGGTCTCTGGTTACCACGGCATAATATATTTTGTAATTCTCTGTTATATGTATCCCGTCTTCGTAACATGAACCAGAGAACATCATAGTTTCGGAGATTGTCCAATTTTTCTGGTATAAAAAAGCCCTATACGCGTAATGGTATGCGTCTGGTAAGTATGGATATAAATAAATCTGGTCTCTACTCTGTACGACAGATATGTCGTGTCGGGGGACATGTCGCCCTCTTGGCCCGTGCCAGTGCTCCGGGTTGTTGCTGCGCGGTATCACTCTTCGGGATCTCCATACTCGATACCTGAAAATACGTGAGTTATTCAGAGTACACACAGACGCTTCTGTCCCATTTATTTTCGGTTGGCATAGCATGTTTACCTACCTAATCCATCCATCTCTGAGCTGGCATCTTTTTTTTAGACATTTCTTGATAATAGTAACAAAAATCAATCCAGATTCTAACTAGCTAGTTACTAGAGATATATGCTCTTATGATAAACAGTTGGATAAGGTATTATTATTCAATACCTATGAGCTTGTTTTAGATATTAAGCATTATCTAAAAGTTAATACTTAATATCTACAACAAATTTGTGGCTAAGCCAATGGTAGTGTGATTCTCTGACATACACAGCGCTGCGTCAGAGATGAGCAATTTTATATTTGTACTGCAAATATAATACGATCAGGTCTCAATTAAATTTTTCCTTTCTAATCATTCGGCTCATTCGACTGGACTATCTCTCTTTGGCGCGCGTGAGCGAGAGCGTCGTCGCAGGATATGTAAAGAGAGCGCCGATGGCCATTCATCTATCCATCCATATGTCAGTTTTTCTCGAATACTATTAATGTTACTATAACCAAATTAAAAAAAAAAACTTAGATTCTTTTGAAAAACGCGCCAAGAAGCTCATCGGTGACTCGGAATTAGTTGAGGCGAAACTGCAGAGCCTTGAACACCGCCGCAAAGTTGCCTGCTTATCGGTATTCTACAGGATATAATCACGGAGAGTGTACGATGGAATTACATGAACTAATTCCGCCATCCCCATTCCTTCATCGGGGGACTAGACATGGGCTGGGATTCCATCCCTATGTTGTGGATGTTCCAAGAATTCGCACTAAGCGGTACGCTTCAACATTCATTTGGCGAACGGCTAAGGAGTGGAATTCCCTGCCTGCAGAATTGTTTCCTGAACGCTACAATTTGGTTTTTTTTCAAAGAGAGAGTGAAAAGGCATTATTTAGGTGTGCGGAGCATGCACGTCGACCTCATCATCGCTTTCCTTCAGGTGAGATAGACGTCAAATGCACATCTGTAATCTATAAAAAAAAACACGACTTAATAAGGTTTCATTGGATTATGAGTTATAAATAGGCGACTGACCTGTTAAATACCCACTGAAAATCATCGAAAATAGCACCAAATAACTTTGAAAAGAAAACTTCCTAAAGTTTGGCTTTCCGAGTTGTAATGGCTACGGAACTACAGTGAGCATGGCCTGTGCCTGATGTTGTAGCGACTCGCGAGCGAGATTTCTCATCCCACTCTTTCGCACGACGCGTAAGAGCGAGATGCGAGTCACGCTCGCTGGTCGATGCAGTATCACTGAGACGTTTCCGAATAGACGCCCTGACATGCTTTTGACCGATTTATTCCTATCTACCTGTAAGGGGTGTTAAAGGTGCCACCTCTGCCGAGCGCCCAGATACGAATATCCATCTCCGTCGACTTCCACGGTTCAAAGAAGTTGGCAGATGATAATGTCGTCCGCCGGTTCAAAATGACGCCAGTGCCGAGGTTAGTAAAATCTGCAATAAAATGAAAATCGTTGGGGCCTTCAGAAGGAATGCGAGTCCCATGTCTGAACTAAGTGCTTCCCGCGAATTTGGTTGTCGCCGTTGTCTCTGAAACCGTGCATTATCCGGGATTGTAGGTAACTTATTTCCTTCTTCGTGTTGCGTGAAAAAGGAAAATAAGCCAACAAACCAACAAACGGGCTTTCGCATTTATAATATTACCAGCGTCATTATACCAAGTATCATGGTTCTAACTTCAAAAATTACGTATCTCCATACAAACTTTCATTCCCTATATCTTTACTTTATATATTCCATAATATGGATATTAGTACGAGAAAGACACACTGAAGGATAATATGGGGTAAACTTATCCTCCTTCTAACCTTTCTAGGTTCGCAGAAAACCGAGTTAATAGCGCTGTTTCTTTTGTGTCCAAATTAAAAAAAACATGATGGCTATCGGAGGTCAGTGGGCGAAATCAAGTCTACAGCATCCACTGAGGTGATTATTTTGAAACGATATGTCTTGAGATCACCAGGAGATTTTAGTGGTGCAAGTGCATCTGAATTTAAGGACGTGCCTATATTGATATTAGAGCTCCTCACCTGACTTTTAAATGCATGCCAAATTAGGATTCCGTACCTCAAGCGGAAAAAACGGAACCCTTATTTATGGGATCACTCGTGTTTCCGTCTGTCATAGCCAATTTTCTCCGAAACTACTGGACCGATTGAACTGAAATTTGGTACACATATTATGTAGGTACATCTGTGACCGCAACACGGACGCGTAACGTAAATAAATATTTTTTTTAAACTTATGGGGGTAAATTATAAATAAAATAAAAAAGTTTTGCAAACTATACCGTGCCATATCAAATGAAAGGACTCATTGTGAAAAATTTAAATATGTTATTATAGTATCAAAGTTATTTAGGAAAATAGGCGAAAATTGACCATTGCCGGTTAACAATTAAGGAGTGGAAATTGTGATCGCCTTTTGTATGAAAAGCCGTAGGTTCACATGCCTCTTAATGGACATATATTTAGTGACTATAATAAGCATTTTCCTATACTAAAAATCTTACTTGAGTACAGTCTTAAACGTACTCTATTTACATAAATAAGAACGTTAATCAATAGTGAAAAGAACTGGAGACATTGAAACGGTTTCACAGAAAATTCTTACTTTGATCCTAATCGTTTCTGAATAGGTGGAGAGCAAAGATTAATTTTAAAATAACTACTTACATATAGAATAGCCACAGACGGTGCAGAGCCGCCTTCTGTATTTCTGATCCACCCAGTCCCAGGACGAGAACCAAAACTCCAAGCGATTGGAATGTGCCTCCTGCCATCTGAATCTGCTCTGTTGGGGCCTGGTGTCCACATTCGGGTTACCCGATTGAGTGGTGGTACCCATTTCCCAGAAACACGAGGATTCGTGGTACAGGAGGAAATTCAGGAATAAACTGAAAACAATAGTGTGGTAATCAACCTGTTTTGAGCTGAGGAATAATCCGAAAACGTAGCGAGAAAATAGCATTTAAACGTTACTGCCATGTAAAGGAAAAGAGATAAACAAGGCCAAGTGCGTGTCGGACCATACACAGTGTAGGATTCCGTAGCAAGTAAGGTCTGTTCGGCGAGAGTTGATAAAAAAAGTAAAAAGTCAGGGCTTCTTAACTCATTTGCGGCCCGCTAATTATTTTTACCGATGATAATAAAAAGTTAAAGGGAAATATTCCTTTTTTTCCATAGAATATTATTTTTGAATAGCCTAACTGTATAACAAGAAAGCAACACGCGAGCAGAACACCCCAACGACAGACTCGAAGCCAATGATATATTATGTGTAGAAAGACACAAGACACGTCATATCCATACTCAACGCGTTTTAAACATGTGTCGTAGATAAATTTTTCTTTTTCGTTTCTTTGGCTGAAGCCAGTGCAGATTATTGAGTTTATGTGACATTTGACGCGCACATATAAGACATTAATTTGCAAAAGGGCGATTGTCTATATAATAATAATAATAATAATAATAATAATAATAATAATAATTCAGGCAACAAGGCCCATAACATAAATACCTTAAAGACTAACATACATAAGTAACAATAAAACTCTTAAATAACTAGGTGACACGTTTGGTCTGCGACGTGTGACACGGTTTCTCGGTGTCCAATAACCGTCCACGAAAACGACGGAATACGACACCCCTCGGCCAGAATTCCTGCTTTGTGAAGGCCGCAAGTTACGTTAATTAAGTTAGCAGGCTATATGAACAAAACAAAAATATATTTTTCCGCCGCCGTCCGCCCGGCGCGACATAGCACTTGACAACATCTGCGTCCCTCGTACCTTGAAACTCAGTGCGCGCGGCGATAAGCGACGCCCGTCATACAGTTTGCGATAGTTAAGCGACAGTCGCTATTTCGAAACGATATCATAATATTTATCAACTCTCGCCGAACAGACTTAGATTTTATATTTAGTATTTACCATGATTTAGGTAATTAGGTACTCTCATACAACATGAGTATGTATTCGTAAAGTGTAATTTTGTAATCAATAGAAAGTATATTACTTCCTTGTAATTAATTAACCTGTGATTTATTAAAGTTAATAATAATGTAATAAAGAATATAAAGAACAGTATAAAAATTACCTCATTAAAATCATTGCTTCTGCCTGGACACGATAGTTTTGAAGAACCTTGAAGTGAAATGGTGAGAACTCTGGTTTAAAATGAATAGCTTGCTACCAACCCAATAAATATTTGTTTATTAATAACATTCTTGCGACGATATGTTTACCAAACCGTTTAAATACATCCAATAATGTGTTTGCTACTTTGTCTGTCACTAATACTTGAAACACCCACGGCTTTACCCACGATTCATTGTCAGAAATAGTCCGACATGTTTCGAACTCGTATGGAGTTCTTCTTTTTTTTTTTGTGCGAGGGTTGCTTTGACCGCGACCGCACTCAACCCCCGAAGAAGGTCTCCATACGAGTTCAAAACATGTCGGATTATTTCTGACATTAAATCGTGAGTAAAGCGGTGTGTATTTCAAGTATTCATAATGTCTCATGATAGTTTTAATTTGACTGTCTGTCATTCTTATTCCAAGCGAAAAAGCGAAGTTCAGAAAGACGTACCAGGACCTTGGTAGTATGGTTTGCGCTTAGGTAGCAGCGCGGAAAGACGCGGGATGCGGGGGATGGATATTCCTTTACTTTCCCTTCCCCCCGCACGTCCGATTTTTGGTCATAAAAACATACATACATACATACATAGGTTGTTAAACCCTATAGGTACCCTCCTTTGGGCTCCGCGGAGTCGAGTAAAAAGATATGCCTTTTCATTAGGCCTGTTACTCGAAGTTTTCGTAATATTCAATAATTGATCATAACACAGGTGAAACTGATGAAGGCAACTAGTCTCTCAGCTTCCTAACCAATTTTTATTTGTAAACATTTGAATCCAACTCTTGCGAAATCCAGCAACTACCTAAATGTTTGTAAATATTTTAAATTGAGGCATAATACGTCTGTTGAGATAAAACATGTTCCTGTGGTACGTCACACGGAACTTTAACTATGTCTAACTTGCAATTCGTCTACGAAGCAAAATGACTAAAAAGAATGTCTATGTGGCAAAATACCTAAGCAGTAAATCGTCTAAAGATCAAAATGTCTGCCAAGCAAAATGTCTAAATTGAAATAATACCCAAGCAGCTAATTGTCTAAAGATTGTCTTAGGATAAAGATAAAGATAAAGATAAGGATAAAGATTGTAAAGGTTGTCGTTAGTCATATTGCCTGGTAGTCCTTTTGATTCTTAGTCAATATAAGCTTTAGGCTAAATTTCACGTAGACGTTTTGATTTTTAGGCAGCATGATCAATAAGGGTCCTATATCTTAGATCTGTATAAGAAACACTAAGGGCTTGGCCACAACATCACGGCACGACGTCGTTTCACGGCGCCGCTACATAACCACGGTACGGAACCATGCCGAGGAAAATTCGTTGCACATGACCTTTATAGGTAAAGAAATACGGTCGACGTGTACCCTGGTTATGTAGCGGCATTGTGGAACGACGTCGTGCCGTGGTGTTCAAGCCAGGCCCTAAGGGTTGTTTCACACGTACCACAACCACGCGACAACCACAACCACACCACACTCACAACACGTGGTCGCGCATATTTTGTATTGAAAATGAATAGTGCAATTCACACGTACCACATTTTGCTGTCATTATCGACCGCGTCATCTTAGGACTAATTAATCGAACGTGGCCACAAGTAGTCTTGTGGCTCTGCCCACCCCATTAGGGATTTCGAGCGTGATAGTATGTATGTATGTATGTATCGACCGCGTGTGATACGACCACATTGCACACCATTCACACGTAACCACCGCTTGACCACATTTTAACGCTGCGACGTGGTGTCGTTGTGGTACGTGTGAAACAACGCTAAGGGCCCTTGCAGACGACGCATAATTTAGACTGTTAGAGAAACTGTAAGTTGGTCAGTTGAGATAGTTTGTTTTTATGTAATCTGTTTATTGTACATCAAAATCACAAGACAGAAAACTTTAATGAGTGCTAACTTATACCTATATGGGATTTTCGTTCATGACTGGTGAAAGTATACAAGTTAGTATAAAATTTATATGTAGCATATAAGGGAACAATTCGAAAGTGTGTTCACTAAATTTAAAAGTCACTAAACTCAAAATAAGAAACGGCAACTTGATTTTGACAGTTTTGTGCTAAACAAAATCAAATTTCACATTTCTTATTAAAAGTTAAGGAAATTTTAAATTATGGAGACACCCCGTTTCGAATTGTGCCCAATATATAAGTATCCAATTAGTTTGAGTACAGAAATCTAAAAACACATATTTCGAGTCGCAAAGTTCTAATAAAGTCGTACGCAGAAAACAAACGTGCAAGAACCTAACATCGTCTGGTTTTCGGAGTTTTAAACTTAACAATTCCAAAGTTTGAAAGGGGTTCGTATCGTGGCTTTGCCAGAAGTCACTTAAAGAAAAAGTTGTCCCCGTTGGTACGAGTAGTAAATATTGTTATGTAAAATGGTATTTATTCATTATTTCAGGAATACCGAAAATCATCTCCTACCAAGAAATTTTCAAATATTAAAGAAATGAAAATCGTCATGATGAAATAGAGATCAGTCCATTACAAAATAAGATCATCTTATCATTTTAACTTAAATTATCATCTTCCAGCAAAGACTATAGTACAGTTTCATATAACTAAAGGCCGGGGCAAATCAAACGCGGTTGCGGCGCGTTTGCGGCGCGAACGCGGGTCCGCGCCGTTGTCGAACGGGGCGGGCGAATATACCATGCCACACCGCGGCGGCGCGGGACCGCCGCGGTCCCGCGTCTACTTTGGTGTGGCATGGTAAATTCGCTCGCGCTGTTCGACAACGGCGCGGACCCGCGTTCGCGCCGCAACCGCGTTTGGTGTGCCCGGGCCTTAAGATCGCCGAGAGTTGATAAAAAAGTAAAAAGTCAGGGCTTCTTAACTCATTATAAATAGCGGCCTGCTAATTATTTTTATCGATGATAATAAAATTAAAGGGAAAAATTATATTTTTTTCATAGAATATTATTATTGAATAGCCTAACTGTATAAATAGAAATCAACACGCGAACACCCAAACGACACACTCGAAACCAATGACATATTATCGAAAGACACAAGACACGTCATATCCATACTCAACGCGTTTTAAAAGAAATGTTTCATAGACAAAAATAATCTTTTTCGTTTCTATCTTTTCGGCCAGTGCAGATTTATGTGACATTTGACGCGCACATATAAGGCATTAATTTACAATATGGCGATTATGTATGAACAGCCTTCTCAACACCATTATTGAAAAAGTGGACTGCCCTGTTGTACGGCACTGGAACTCTGTTCATAAGGGTTCCAGACCGGTTATTTTTAATAATAAGTAATTGTTTTTTGTGTTGTTGTTTTTTAATTATATTTTTGTATTATTGTAATAATGTTTTCAATTTTCAATTTTAAATAATATATCTTTAAATTTGTAATTCTGTATCGGTAAATGTCACTAACAATAGATCATAAGGCTTTAATTGTATAACTAACACATTTAATATGGATTCTTATTATCTGAAATAAATAAATAATAATAATAATAATAATATGAACAAAACAATATTTTTTTTCGCCGCTGTCCTCCAACCGCTACACCGCACTTGATTACATCTGCGTCCTTCGTACCACGAAACTCAGTACGCGTGGCGATAAGCGACGCCCGTCATACAGTTTGCGGTAGTTAAGTGACAGGCGCTATTTCGAAACGATGTCATAATATTTATCAACTCTCGCCGAACAGACTTTAGTCTCATAGAAGGTTGTGAAACGCGTCTTGAGGTTATGCAATAGGGTTATTTCTGTTTTGATAATTAATATATTTTGAAGTATATTATTAGTAGATTTTTAAGTTTTTGTTTCGTTATTGTTTAGTTACTTACCTTTAATTGTTTTTTTTTTTTTAGAATTAACTTACACACGTTACGCCAAGTTATTCAATGATAAACGGCTTCTAGACGTACACAAAACACATTACCTTCTTCGCCTTTCGCACTCGGGTGATAAATGTTCAGATTCTCATTTAATTTCATGCATATTAGATAAGAAAACATCCTTAAAACAAATCTGCTTTGAATAGAAAATCAAATTATATCAAATTGAAAATAACGGGGAATATTTCTCTCAAAGCTGTAAGTTATTTAATAAGTAAATGCTTTGAAATCCGCTTCAAATCTCTGTGGCGTAATAATGATTGAGTCTGTATTGCAAAGTTTTGAAATTCTTCAAAACAATTAATGTTTAGTAAGGAAACGGAATTACTGGTGAGTTTCTTGCGGCGCTTCTCAGCAGATGTCTCCTTAGAAGCGCTTGCTGATACATTCGGACACATTGGAATATATAGTAAGGAGCTGCTCAAAGCAATTCTCCCGATGCTTACTTTTTAACCGACTTTAAAAAATAGGAGGAGGTTCTCAATTCGGTTGTATTTTTTTTTATGTTTGTTAATTCAGAACTCCGTCATTTATACACCGATTTTGAAAATTTTTTTTTTAATCGGTAGTGTATACTTCCAGTTTGGTCCCATTGTAGTCAAAGTCGAGTTATGATGAGAGGATCCATGAGGAATCGATGGAACCCTTCAAATATTATAGGCAAGCATATAGCAATTTTAGTATTTTCTGTAATAACTCAAGCAGTTACGTTCCAAAAGCATTATTTGGTGAAGTGAAACTGTTGATGAAGACCATAGATGATCACCGGAACTCCTAAATGTTGAGTATTTCACGGTTGGCGATTAAATTGCTGTATAAAGTTCTGAAGCAACTTATATCCATGAAAATTCATGTAGTAAAATTGAAGAACCAGGAGAACTCCTCAACGATTAACATCCTTGCACCGTGGATAGCAACAATTTGTAAATGGTGATGAGCAATTGGCATTATGCTATTGTTACTTGATGTAGTTAATGTGTGTCGTTAAATCACAGGATAATGCAAGGTATGTAAGAACTAAGACATCAGCATTAGGGTGTGGTTAAGCCATGGCGCTGGCGTTTGACAACCTTCTATGAGACATGACATATCCTTCTTTTGAGATCTTTGTTCAGGCATGTGAAAGAGCCCACCTGGCCTTCTTCCCTAAAAACTGCATTTATAATTTTTAATTATCGACATTAATTTCATAACGGCCATATTTTATTTATTGTTTTTGTAAATAAAATATCGTCACATTCATAAAAACATTATTACGAGTACTTATCAAAAATAAAAATGTGTATTTCCGTCTCAGTACCCTTGAATAAAATCTACAAAGTATAATTATTTAGAAGAGCAATTTAAGGTTGTAAGAAAGCAAAAATATGAGCTGTTATAAATGTGTTATCATGTGGACGGAAGCCGTTAAAAAAGCGACGCAATCTTGTTTTAGGCTCGTTACACACATTCGTTTTCCTGATTAGAAAACCGTACATGGAAACCGTATTCGTAATTCCGTGCAATCACCACACACATTCGATTTTTCTCTACGGAATTCCGTCAGCTAGGTCACGTGATGCGACGTGACTGAGCGCGTTCCGTTTGGAAACTTCCGAATGTGTGTGACGACCCCTAGTAAAAGTATGCAGGTCTTGCATCCGTTTAATTTTATTCCGTTCGGAATTCCGAACGTTCCGTTCTAGCATTCGGAACGAATGGACGGAAAAATTCCGTACGGAGAGAAATCGAATGTGTGTGACGAGCCCTGATTGTTATAAGGATTTGCTGCGTTCGAAGAGCCCAATTCGAAAAACGAATTCGGAAATCGAATCAGGAAAACGAATGTGTGCGGCCGGCCTTAGGCCCGTCACATACATTCGTTTTCCTGATTCGATTTCCGAATTCGTTTTACGTATGCGGACACCCCGAACGCAAGCATTTCATATAAATAGTTCTACATGACACACACCTTCGTAATTTTTCCGTACGGAATTCCGAACGGAATTCGTTCGAACGGGCCTTAAAACTTATTATTTATATTTGTTTCCAGAGAGTTCCTAAATTAGGTACGCTTATTACAAGGCGACAACTGCGGCTGACAGACTTTCATATTCTTGAATCGCTCTGAAATACTAGTAAAGTCGTTAATTTCACATCAAACAAAGTTCTAAGTAGTAATAGGTAAATTAGATGTAAATAGTCTGTCAGTAGATAAGACTTCACAGCGACATTATGTTTCCATATTAATGAGTGTGTGCTCGAACACGGAATATAGTGTCATCACCTTTTCTCCGACTGTAACACTTGCGTTCTCTTTCACACATCTGCTATTTTTCTATCAGTTAGTTTAATTATAGTCCTAAGTTGAGCATCTATTAAGTTTTCCTTAATCTGAGATAAAGAGTGGGGAAATTTGAACAAAAAATAGGGGTGAACGTTCAAAAAATATGTCGGCCGTTGTTCAAATCTTAACCTTAAAAGGAGTGAATTAAGAACGTCATTTCAGCCTTTTTCTTAATTGTCAATAAAGCTTCTATCCAAAATAATATTCTCAGATGTTATCAAATTGAACCTTATTTATATACTCCTTAAAGTTCATTAAGAAACGTGCTTTGGGGTTAATTATGGAGGTTGTCATTGCAGTGACAGGCAATTTACAATATAATGCTAATCGATGTCAATGACCTTTGACCCCTGAGGGGGCTGAAAATAGAACCAATTATAAAGTAAGTTCATTACTTGATTCATTCAGAAGTTTGTCAACCACCTGAAGTTGGTGAGTATTTAAATTCCATTTTTACCCGAATGGGCGAAGCCAAAAGTAAGATATAGAGTTTAACAGTCTCTATGTGTATGTGAGCAAAAATCAAATGTTCCACCACAGAATAGATAATAGTACCAACGTACAGAAGAATCACTGTCTAACAAAACCGGTGTTTAGGTACGAAAATATGCCTAATCATGCCTTCTCTCTCCGTCGCATAAAACGTGCTCTTTCGCGTACGCTAGGGTTGTCAGTTAATCTGCGTCACCCAACAACACCAAACATCTAGGCTACATGATGACGCGCGAATCAGCCAGCGAGCGAGCGAGTGGCAACCTACTGCGATTTACAGCTCCGAGCATCTGTTCGATGACGGCCGTGCGTACCTAAAGTGTGGAGCGAGTATCACTGTAGCTCCTTTTTTATTCCATACAATCCTAAACTACTGAACCAATTTTAATAATGAATGGGAATTATAATGATTCTCGGAGAACGTGCGAACATAGGGTATATAAAAATTATAAGGGTGTGTCATACTAAGAGAAAATAAGAAAATACTCTTTTACGTGACCCATTTAAGCTTTTAACTTTGTATACGTTTTGAATATATTTTAAAAGCGTGCCGACATTGTTATTGCTTGTCTAAATAATGTAAAAAAGTAATTTTTTAAATTTTTTGTTAGGTGTACATAATCATTATAATATTGTGAAAATTATAACCTTCTTTTCAGGATAGTAATAAAACAAAACTTACCTTTTAAGACTTCAGTATAATCTTTATCGATTATGATTGAATTCTGAAAAAAATGTGCACGCTGTAAAATAAAAAATATGTGAAATATGATTATGAAAGGCATACATAAGTTCGCCTTTGTAAAATAAATATTCTAGCTCTTATTATTACTGGAGTTTACTTTCTTTTTATTTTCTTAAAATCTTGGTTTTTGCATTTTATTACATAAAAAAATGACAATAAGTTTATAAAATACCATAAAATGTGTAAAAAACGGCACACCACTGACCGCGGAGCGGCCCAAGCGATCAGTGACTGTGAGAGAGGAACCTCTTAACAATACGAACAGACTTCCAGTGGCGAAGCGTCAAATATTTCCTAAGGGAAGCCCGAAGAGTTAGAACCGTACGTGCGAGTCTGACATTTAGTTAGTGTAACATGGAATTCACTGACAGTTAGCCGTAGCTTTCTAGCTTGGTAAAGCCGTCAGGAATCGGCTTGTTGATAGGCTGCGCCACTGCAGACTTCAATATTGCCTTCTGTATCCGCCCCTTGATCCAGCCACCATACAATACAAGGATGTTTCATGAGGATATCTTTTAATAATATCAATGTAGAAACCCATGCAAGGGGTGTTCTTTAAAATCTCTCCGGAAATTAAGTTTTTCATTGGTAGGGCGGTACTCCATTGAATGGCTTTGAGATAAGCTCGCGGGTATACACGGGTAGAGTATACAGTACAGTCAACGAGCGTAATAATATTACTCTGCGAGTTCCGCGAACTCTACCTGTAGAGTAACTCTTTACACGTAAATTAATATATTGTTACTTGTTAGCGGTTTCTAGAAGGATTGCACAAGTTTCATTCTATTAAGAGGAGTAACGATTTCCACCCCTTAAATGTTAACCGATGTTGACCAATTTTTGAATGGTTGTCAGTCAGAACAAAATCTAGGTCCATCCGTTTTTTTTTTTCACTATTATCAATAAACTGAGTTTTATTGTTGTTTCAGTATTCTTATACAAAACTAGTTTCGGCAATTATTTGACTTTGTTGATCTTTAATCAACATTCAAAAAACGTATAATACCCAGATTTTGTTCTGACTGTCAACCTATCAAAAATTGATCGAAATCGGTTAACATTTATCTAATGGGTGGAAATCGTTATCGCCTTTTGTATGAAAAGCCGTAGGTTCACACTCCTCTTAACCGTGTTCATGTCTGATAATTCGATGAATTATTTGCTTAAGTTTAATAAGTAAGAAGTAAATAATAAATTACCTAGACTTATCAAATACATATATTCTTAATAAGGTACCTAAACGTTAAATAAATCCAGTCCGTGAGAAATAAATTTGGTGTTTTTGTCTCATACTGTGTGTATTTAATGTATTACTTAATTAGCAAATGCAACTGATGTTTCTTGGTGATTTACTAACGAAAGCCAGTAATATTTCTTACTGTTTAAAAAAGAGAAGCAAGCCATTGATTCTGAAATCCATTGTGAAACGGGGTTTTAGTCAATAAGTTTAAGCGCTAATATTACTAAATCATAATAGTTGTGTCTAACTCGAAACTGTGTTCCATACCATAAGAGGACTGTGAACCAACGGCAAAAATCAGCCATATCATAAAAAAGGTGATAACGATTTCCACCCCTTAAATCTTTGACGATTTTGATCAAATTTTGATAGGTTGTCAGTCAGAACAAAATGTAGGTCTATACGTTTTTTTGGAATATTGAAAGAAGATCAACAAAGTCGAATAATAGCCGAAATTAGTTTTGTATGAAACAGCAATAAAACTGAATTTTATGATTATATTGAAAAAAAAAAACGTATACACCTAGATTTTGTTCTGGCTGACAACCTATCAAAAATTGTTTAAAATTGGTTAACATTTAAGGGGTGGAAATTGTTATCGCCTTTTAAAGGTATAAACAGTCGTCAATTCAGTTCTTAAAATAAGAACCGTCAAACTCGATTTCGTATTGCCCCAAGCTGTCATAATCGAGTTTGACGTATCTTATTTCAAATTTAGCGACTTTTTTTACACGCTTTCGAATTGGCCCCACTAACAATAATTGTTTTTTAATGTCAGAAACCCTTGTCCCCGCGGCATATTCATGAATAGATGATGATTTGACCTTGCCTCATGAAGGCAATATGACTTGAAACCTCCAATTACTGCATTGTTTATGAACCCCATTGAAGGTTTTATCGATCTAATAATAAACATGCTAAGCTAATGTTATATCTACTGTTAACTTTCTCAAAGTGAAACGCTTCAATATAAATGAAAAATACCTAAGTATAATTAGCGACTCAGTAAATTTTTAAAGCCCTGTCAACCCTGAAGTTGCATAAATATACTTGTCATTAATTTTATGAGTTGCCGGCAATATTGCCCAAAATGCTTATAATATTACCGGCAATATTACTGGGATAATCCTATAAAGGTCATGCAACATTATGCTCAACCGGGCATAAAGAAAAATAGCCGGCAACATTTGGGATTTTACAAGAATAATCTTGCCGGGAATTGGTATTACATAATTGAGCAGCCAGTCTTTTATTGGGGAGTTTTACAGTATAGCAGTGAAACGAAATACGCAGCGTCTCATTTCCTTTGTGCAATCTGTCCAAACTTTAGAGATAACTGCATACACCATTTACCGTTCTGCTCTTGACCTACATTGTGCATTGTGCCACGACCTTGACTCATGGTGCGGTGCCAACTGGCTGGACGTAACGGGAAGTTTTGGCAGTTGCAAAAATAACCGGTTTGAGTTGGACCTAATTGCCAGTCCGTAGCACTGGCTGGTTTTAACTTGATTAGGTTCTTTTTAGGGTTCCGAGCTCTCGCGTCTTTGTCCATCTGTTACAGTATTATTTTCAAATGTACTCGGCGAAATTGAAACGAGGTACATAATATAAGACAGCGTTGGGGTTAGGTAACCCAAACATGGGCGGACAGCGTTCATAAACGAATTCTGATTTCGGGGTTTAATTTTGGGAAACAAATTACTTAGGAAAAAATCTATTGTTGATTAAATCAAATGAAATGGCTCATTATAAGAAATAAAATATATTAATGATTTTCAAATGAATTGCTGAAACTATAATAAAGAAAATGTACGAAAATGTAAAAAAAAATCTTCGTAACTTTACCAAACATTATGAAATTAATAATTTATAGGGTCTTTCTTTAGTTTACAGGAAAACCTTAAGGAAAGTCTGAATACTTACGAGTTTAAATTTAAATATAAGTAGGTACTCTAATATAGTTTTTAAGTTTATATTGTATACTAACAACCTATGGATTTAGCTGTCTGAAAATAAAGTTTTTTTTTTTTTGAGCAATGGAAAATAACTGTTTTCGTCCAGCAGTTCAGAAAATTCTTGATGGCTATCACGCGAGTACGACTCGCACTAAAGATTTTACGCAAATAATGGTTCGTTTTGGAGCGAGTGTGCAAAGTCGCCATAGTGTGGTATAATATATCACCGTGAAATTGCGTCAAACATCTTCGTCGGCGATATCCGATATTTAAACGATATCGCAAACATTTTGCTGCGATAGGCTCTTATTATTTTGACAGCAAACGCGGCCGCATGGCGCGTTGTCAAACCAACGATATCCGTCGCTCAGGCAATGCCGTAAAGAGGCTCTGAAATAATTGCCAGTGGTTGACTGGTAGAGAATACCTCAAGGCATTAAGAGAACTGTGAACCAACGGCAGAAATTACCGATTTCATACAAACGGCGATAACGATTTACACCCCTTAAAGGTTAACCGATTTTGACCAATTTTTGATAGGTTGTCAGTCAAAACAAAATCTAGGTCTATACGTTTTTTGAACTTTGATTAAAGATCAACAGAGTCAAATAATCGCTGGAATTAGTTTTGTATTAGAACACTAAAACAACAATAAAACTGAATTTAATGATTATAGTGAAAAAACAAAAATTGGTCAACATTGGTTAATCTTTACGGGCTGGAAATCGTTTTCGCCTTTTGTATGAAAAGCCGTAGGTTCATATTCCTCTAAAGTCCGCCATTTTAACGTTCCTGTATTGTATAATAAAGTTTAAATAAATACAGAATTATGTTAGGTAAAAAAGTGCCTTTTTACAACACACGTACACACAAGACGACGAGTTTTTGACGAGGTAATAATGTTGGTGTTATAAGAAACTTTGCTCGAAGTTATGAAATATAAAAACTACTTTTCCATACTGCTCTTTGCGTGAATACAGCATATTTAGAGACAACGGTACAGACTGATCGTCACTATGGTAACGAAATGTTGCTTTGTTTTGTCACTTTATTTTCAATGCAAGATTTTCAAGGTAATAATAATAATAATAATAACAGTAATAAACATCACCATCCCACATGATGCTAACCTCGTGAAGGCCGAGAAGGATAAGCTAAGCAAATACCTTGACTTGGCCCACGAGGTGACCGCCATGTGGGATGTGGATTCAACGATTATCGTCCCGATAGTTGTGTCTGTGAACGGGCTGATAGCGAAGAGCCTCGACCACCATCTCAAGAGGCTCTCGCTAGATGGTTGGATCAAGGGCCGGATACAGAAAGCGGTACTCCTGGACTCCGCACGCATCGTCAGGAGGTTCCTCTCTCTGCAGCCCTAGCCACTGATCGCCTGGGCCCTGCCCCACGGTCGGTGGTACGCCGTTTTTTACGTTTTTTTTTTATTTTATACTGTTATTTTATACTATAAAAGAATGTAAAAAATGAGATAATTGAAGCAAATAAAGTGAAATAATAATAATAAATCAGGGGACAATTCTTACACAAATCGATCTAGTCCCAAAGTAAGCTCTAAAGGCTTGTGTTATGAGTACTAGACGACGATATAAATACTTATGTAGAGAAATAAATACTTAAATACATAGGAAACATCCAAGACTCGGGAACAAACATTCGTGCTCATCACACAAATATTTGCCCTTACCGGGGATCGAACCCGGGACGCTTGCGTCGGAGGCAGGGTCACTACCAACTAGGCTATCCGCGTCGTCAAAAAGGTAAAGGTAAAAGACAATGACCAACCATATCACTCAGGTGTTGTGGAATACAGCCCCGAGTATAGTCAGAGTATAATTAAGTAAGCAATATTTTTTTCTCGGCAGTGTCCTCGAAATAATTACCTACGGCCTCTCGGTATGTAAACACGCACTAGGCTTGACCACTTGTCTTTCTTGGGTTACCTATTTGATAATACGATATTAACTTTTATTGTCGTAGTATCTTTTCATGAAATATTGATTACTGCAAATCTTGTAAGCTTTAATTTTAATTATTTCTACTTAGTTTTTATTTCTAGTTTAAAAAGTTACTGTAAGTCAGTATGGAGTAAAAAAATGCATTTTATATATTTTGCTTTTAATATATCCCAAACATCAAAAATTATTTTGCTATAATTTACGTAAATAAATGCGCGGTACTGTCCGCGCCCGTATGTAACCCCGGCGCACTCGCGACTGTTGTGTACCGAAGTTTACCGAGATTTCGAAGCGCTTCGTTTCAGCCGTTTGTATGAAGATGTAATACACCTTACTTAATTATACTGTTGGATAATTAAACTTAACTAAGTTTAATGTAGTTTTATTCATAACACGCGAAAAATTATGTCAGGCATGAATTATTGAAAATTATGTAATAATATTACAGTAATAATGTTTTGGGATAAAGGCAAAATAACATGTTGTTGACGTGTTTCTTTCTAACAAAAACTTTGCAAGTGAAGTAATAAAACCACAAATCGATTTGGCAGTTGAATGGTTTCTGTATCACTTGGCCTGTGTTGAATAGACGCAGTATTAAATTTTCAGACTGCCAGTATATTGATTCTGCGAAAGGCATATATGGCTTGATATTCGCAACGCTTGCTCATCTTACGGTAGCATAAATGGGGGCATGCCTTAAACGAACCCACTGTTACTAAGTTAGTGCTTTCATTAATATTTGCTGTAGTTTTCAGTACAAAGTTGCGCTCGAAACTTTCTCTACGTACGTACAAGAACTTCGATGAAAAGAAACTGTTTTCTTGCGTACGTGTTTACGAAGCGTTCTCTTTTGAATAACTAATAAATAAGTTTTACTTTCTGTTTATTACTTATTTCCATATTCGTATATTTGTATTGTTAGGACATGAAATGTTATATTTCAAATTGTTTCTTTTGATATTTGGAGACCTTACATCTCCATCTTTGTACTTGACCGTGGAGACTGTCTACACCTCCATTTAACCTAGATTAATCGATTTAGATGTTTCTTTGCTTCAATTTTTATTTTTATTATTATGACCCTTAGAGAATTTATACATCTCTAAGTCACTTAACTTTTCCAGACGCGGAGATTATACATCTCCCTTATTAGTTATTTATTAGAATTAATTTGTACCCATTAGGTTTTTATTTTGCACATTTTGTTTTAGTTTTTAGATAAAACTGTACTGCCAAAGTTGAAAAAAGACTTACTGCTGAGTTTCTTGCAGCGTTTTTTCTCAGCAGATGTCACCTTTCGAAGCGCTGGTAGATTCAGACATGTAAAAGAGCCCAGGTGGCCTACTTGCAAAATAAATATTTTCATTTTCATTTTCATTTTCCATTAGATGAAATGCGATAGCAGTTTTCTTATAACGTTATCATCATCATCAATCATTAATAAATATAAAACAGTACCGTGGCTCACTTCTAGATAACGCAGAGCCTAAACGGGTGGTCCTAGAGGTTTGAAATTTGGTGGAGACATTTCTCGAGTAGGTACCATAGAGGTGCACTAAGGAGGATTTTTTGAAATTCCATCCCTAAGGGGGTAAAATGGGGTGATAAAGTTTCAATGGAAATTACCGCAGGGGGAAGCTGTGGCGGTCCACTAGTTGAGTATATTTTTACAGATGTTACGACTGCAAAATTGTGTTGTGCCCTTAGTGAGTCGCTACGTTAGTAATATGTTTATGTAAGGTTTTTTACGTGAAGTGTTTTTTTTTAAAAGGTATTAAACAATATTTATTATTTACTTATTTATTCAAGTAGTTTGTGTAGTCATTACTGTTTAGTGTCTTTGTATAGCGTTCCGATTGCTACAGACGGTGCTGGTTGAAAATCAGCGCTGCGGGTATCTGACACCTCAGCATTATGCTGAGCCAAGTCTTTCGTTTATCTGTATTGATTTTGTTTTTAACCGACTTCAAAAAAGGAGGAGGTTCTCAATTCGTCAGAATCTTTTATATTATTTATTTTTTTACTTTTTATGTATGTTCCTCGATTACTCGGAGATGGCTGGACCGATTTGGATGATTCTTTTTTGAATGGATAGAGTAAACCGTCCAGTTGGTCCCGTTGTAGTCAAAGATGAGATTTGATGAGAGGATATATAAGGAATCGATGGAACTTCTCAAATATTATAGGCATATAACAATTGTGTTATTTTCTGTAATAACTCAAGCAGTTGCGTTCTAAAAGCATTATTTGGTTAACTGAAAGTGATGATGAAGACCATAGATAACCACCGAAACTTCGCCATGATAAGAACCTATTTCAAAGGTGGCGAATAGATTTCTGTTAAGGTTGAGAAGCAATTTATGCTCATGAAATGATTGACGTAAAATAGAACCAGGTTTGAAGATCCAGGAGAACAGTTTGTAAATGGCGATGAGCAATTGGCATTATGCTGTTGTTACTTGATGTAGTAAACGTGTGTCGTTAAATCACATGATAATAACTGAAATTTGAAAAAGATCCTTACTTTTTAAAGGCTATTTGAAGTCGGTTTTTATTTTTTAAATTATCTTTCTTCTTTTCTTTTAAGGTCACAAAAGGAACTTTTTCTAAATTTCATGCTATGAGCATTAAACATAGTAGTTTATTGGCGACGATGAACCAGTCATTCCAAGCAGTCATTCGGTCTGTCTTTTTTCGTATAGAAGATTAATGATTACGTCTGACTCACTCCTATCTCTTAATAACTTGTTCAAGTTCAACTACACTTACAACTTGAGCGATATTTCATCTCCTTCAATGCCAGCAAAGATATCGATTCGCGACCTTCCGACATGGTCAGACGCGGCGGCGCCGACGCGCCCTGCCAAATACTATGCTGTGTCAGGGTTAAGGTGATCTTTTATGGAATGTTGGCAAGGGAGCTTTATCTTAAAATATGACGCATGCTGACCTAGAGTGGATTACGGAATCTTATGCTATCCCACTAATATAATAAAGGCGAAAGTTCGTGTTTGTCTGTGTGCGGGTGTATGTTTGTCACTACTCAGCACTGTAACATCTGAACGGTTTTTCATGTAACTTGGTACAGTTACCTTAGCTCCGGGAATGGGATGAAGGGTATTTTTTATCCCGGAAAATTCAAAAGTTCACGAAGCCTGTCTTTGCTGTCTAGTAAATAAGCGCTGTCAGCCTGCCACTATGGAAATCGTATAGTACATCAAAAATTAAATGAAGGAAAATAAATTTAATAATCATTAAAGAAATCCTATTGAAGAAAAAGCTAGTATAATCCCCGGCACATAAGTTGAAACAAAATGGCGGTCTTCCGCGCAGGTACAACTATGGTTAAATCACGGCACATAAGTTGAACTATGGCCAAGAATGAGCAGAACATATTTTCGAGTCTAAATCGAATTGCGGTATGAGGTGCGACGCGGCGAGCCGCGCGTTACCATAGTTTTACCTGCGCCGACGACGGCCATTTTGGTTCACCTTATGTGCCGGGGATATACCTTACAAGATTTTTTTAATACAGAATGACTTTTAGCCATATTAAAAAAGGCCACTCAAATTGATCTTTAATCAAAGTACCGTTTAAGTGACGTTTTTGTATAGGATGGCAACTAGCTGAAGGACATTTAACTATTTAATCTCTAATCAGATGCTTAAGTGGCGTGTCTGAACTCGGCCATATGACTATGACGAGAAGAAAGACTTCAAAAAAATGTTAGCAACAAAAACTTAAGTATGTAATTATTTTTGAGTAACCGCATGTACATTTTAAAAACAAACCTAAATCTACTCCTTAATGTAGTCAAAATGCTAAAAACCGACAGATCAAACAAGACAAATTGTCAATTTGCATTTGTCCTCTTTGTCCATAGATAATAAACCTTATCTTGCTTGGAATAGAATGCTATGTTGTCTTGCCATCCCGAGGGAGAGAATCGGGAATAAATTAGAGAACAAACAATGGAAAATTACCGTAACTTCAGTTGCTTTGTAACTTCAATTTCTAGTTTAAGCCAATGAAGTCTGCAACAAGAATAAACATTTCTGTACCGCTCATGAAATTTTGAAGTTGGATGGTCTGATTCTCTTAAATGACACTTCGTTTCTTGAACTCGCCGGCGAGCCTAACTTGACCCGTTAGTCCGTATAAACTACATGTTGGCGCGTGTCTTCGACCTTGGTCGTGTTTCGACGCAGCGGCCACGGTGTAGGTACCTAACTCCGCATAATGACTATGAGCGTGCAGGTCAATTTACGATTGTTGGACGAAAATGAGAGACGAGATTAGAGGATAACATAGCAGGATTGGATAATAGGAAAGTTTCCTTAAAAATTCTAATTAGTCCGTCATTCACATTATAAATAAAGATTGAACACATATTTTCTTTTGTCAATTAAACAAAAAAAGACGAAGATATAGTGCGTTGAAGTTCCGCGTGACGTCACGACTTCTCACACTTTGTAGGTAGGTACCAATAAATGACTTCATAAGTCCCCACTCCCGAACTTTGACGAGAAAGATAACTACCTTTGTCAATTTTGATTGACCTGATAAAGCAAAAAATACGTGTTATATATTTTATGATAATCTAATTGACGAACTAATTCGAAACTTGAAACTTCCCTGTTCTATAATAATAATAATAATAATAAATCAGGGGACAATCTTTACACAAATCGATCTAGTCCCAAAGTAAGCTCTAAAGGCTTGTGTTGTGATCACTTACATACAATTTTAAGCGAAGTTAGGGTAAAGCCGCACAGGCACGTGGCTTGTTTAGTGTCTACAGCTTAGCGAAAAACAAACGTACTACATTTCTCGGCATCGGCCACACTGCGCTTGGTGCCTTCAATAGTCACCTGACTCGCTAGGCTCTAGGCGCTAAGCAAGCCACCTGCCTGTACGTTTGGGCTCTTAGTGCATTAAAGTCGTTCTTTTGTGTTGCATTTAGGGAGAAATTGACTCTCAAACATTAATTATCATATATTAATTGTTCAGTCATCATCATCATTTTAGCCGAAAGACGTTCACTGCTGGACATGCAATGATCGCCACAACGACCGATCTTGTGCTGCTCGCATCCTGCAGAGTTCCGCAATCTTCACCAGGTCGTCCGTCCACCGTGTGGGTCACTCTGGGACTTCTAGTACGTGGTCGCCACTCAAAAACTCTTCGGCCCCATCGGCCATCAGACTGTTCTACGAGTAATAGCTTCAATCCTAAACTGCACGGGCGATCCCTGGGTATCGATGGGCGTAGCTACTGTGGTATATACTTAGATTTGTATAAAACTGTAGTCATCATTGTTAACTTTTATGTTTACTGTTCTCAAAAAATGATGCCTCACTTAGTTTCTTGCCGGCTCTTCTCAGTAGAGGATTTTTTCCGAACCGGTGCTAGATTCATTCCTTGACCTTCATAGGAGCTTGTGAAAGCCTAAATGTTGCTGGGCTCTCGTGCACACTCCGGTGTACATCGTTATAACTGCCTCTTCTTGTTTTGTTTTTTTGATAACTGATGTTTTTGTTATGTACAATGTGAAATTTATTCGTACTAACGCTATGTGTGCGCTGAATAAACGGTACTTTCTTTCTTTCTTTCTAAATTGAATAAAGATAGTTTGACTTTGAATTTGAATGCGCCTCGCCCATTACCACTTACGCTTAGCGATTCTTTGGGCTATGTCGGTTATTATAGATCTATTGCGGATCTCCTCATTTCTTATTCGATCTCGCAGCGATACTCCGAGCATAGCCTTCTTCATCGCCCTTTGAGCCTTGAGCGTTCTTATGAGGCCCATAGTAAGCGACCACATCACAGTGCTGTAAGTTATCACTGTCAATGCACACTGGTCAAAGACTTTCAGAGATTTTTTTCAGGAAAAAATGTTGATTAAACCAATTATTTATTTTAATAAAAACGGACGATCACTCACATTACCCGAAATGCAAACAAATCAAATGTCAGTGACTGCTTTTAGGTAAATTGTAATATAATGGCCATGTTTAATGTCACTTAAGCCGCTTTAAGTATTCTAATATATCATTTGATGGAATGAAAGCATATTTAAATATCTGCTCCTTAAATAAAGAATGATTTTAAGATACTAAGTTCTCCTAAAATGCGTGTGACCATGGAATTATTTATTTCCATTAGTCAATTAAAATGGCCATTAGTTTTAATGCATCAAGTCTGTAAAGTAATTTATTAGTTTTAAAGTTTAGCGAATTTATTTTATATTATTTACAGATATGAAAGATTATTTATCTACACCCATATCATAAAACCTCCATCGGTTAATCAAAAACCGTAGAAAATGACCACCATTTTGACAACCAATTAGGTAAAACGAGTGCTGCAATGTTATTCCCGTATCGATTTTAGTATAGAAATGAGATTAAATTTGGAACAGCTGTCAAAACTCAAGTGGGTCTCTATTCTAGTATCCATAGATATTAAAACAGTTATTGATACGAAACGTCAATTCAGTATGTTTTTTTGCACTGCACAACATTTGATCTCGGTGGCATGAGAATAGAGACTTCATTCGTTTGTCTATGATATAAAAAAAATGGTCTTGACGGAGGATCGAATTGCCGCCATTATGTTGGTGTTTTGCTGAACGAAAGTAGAATTGTTGTTGAATTGAATAGAAAAAGTTTTTGTAATTTACATTTTAGTTGAAAATATGAATAGTAGTCTTCTCGGAGTGTGTGTGATGTGAAAATGCGCCGGATATCGGAAATATGCAGCCACTATTGCAACAAATAACTCGTTGCCAGAAAATATTGTTTCTGAGCCCATCATGGAGGATTTGTAATATGTGTGTAGATAAAGTTATGTATGCAACTCTGCATAATTTGGCCTTAAAACACACGTGTGATCTTATTATGAAACTCGCTAAAGCTCGTTTCATGAAAACCGCACTAGTGTTTTAAGGCCTATCATTTTGCAACCGTTGCATAAACTACTATTATGTACTAAAAGGGTAGATTTTAAGAGAAGTGTGAACCTACGGCTTTTCATACAAAAGGCAATAACGTTTTCCACCCCTTAAATGTTAACCGATGTTGACCAATTTTTGATAGGTTGTCAGTCAGAAGAAAATCTAGGGTCTATACGTTTTGGTTTTTTCACTAAATTCAGTTTTTTTGGTGTTTTAGTATTCTCATACAAAACTATTTTCGGCCATTATTTGACTTTGATGATCTTTAATCAATACTCAAAAACGTATAGACGTAGATTTTGTTCTGACTGAGAACCTATCAAAAATTGGTCAATATCGGTTAACATTTAAAGGGTGGAATTTGTTATCGCCTTTTGTATGAAAAGAGTGATTTATACCGTTGCTTCACAGTCCTCTTAAGTTATATGTATATTTATTGACACCGTGGAGAGATAGATCTAAGCTAGGTATTAAAGTTTGCAATCGAGTCCTCCAAATCCAACGACGAACTTCGATTGGGGATGTGAGTCGGTGGATTACCAAGTTGCTTTGGCTTCGTGGACGGACAAAGTTGTTGACAGTGTATCAATACGAATACTTATCCTCCTAAGACCTAGCATTTTTAATGCTCAGTAGTGACTTCGTCCCAATGTACAAAAAATCGATCTACCAGTAACATTCTAGACGTTTCGGCTAATAAGCGACCAGAATTAAAAAAAAAGTGACAACGCATGTCGGTTGGCCTTCCAACACCGCTCAAGTCGTTGTGCGGCCATACTTTGACAACTTTGCGCTCCGTGTTTATTTATTGTTTTTCGTGAGTTTTGCGACTAAACTTGTGTAGTAGTAGTAATAATTAAAGATAAAGATAAAGATAAAGATAATTTATTTGTCAAACATGAGTTAATGTTATATGCAGGTGTTACAATTAATTTAGAGTCCTTCATGTTTTGCCTTTCGGCGTACAAATTGTAGTGGAAATGTTAATTATTCCGAAACACATTGATCAATTTTTTAACTAAATACATCTAAAAATTAACTTCATTTAAAAATTCACTAATACTATAATAACATTTTTTTAATAACAATTTCATTAAATCCCTCTTAAACATATTTATATGAGTGTCCCTTATTTCTTTTGGTATTTTGTTGTAAATGAGGGGTGCCATACCAAATATGCTCTTTCTTAACAATGCCGTTTTAGCGAGTTGAACATTTACTTTACTGCCATCACGTGGTCTGAGATGTTTAGTATTAGTATTTTCATTTCGCTTAAATAAGTCAGGGTTACATTTAACAACTATTGCAATTTCATAAATGTAAATTGAAGGAAACGTTAATAATTTATATTTTACAAAATATGGCTTACTACTATCTGTTGGTTTCAGGCCGAACAATTGTCAAAGATAAAAGGTAAGCTAATGAAGTTATTACAAGAAATAATGATTTGCGTATAATAATTAAGCAAAAATCGAATGAGTTTATTGCCATGTACTTCGGCGGTGTTTACTATTGCTTGTTTTTTGAATTACGCGTTGTTACAAAGTTAATGTTTTTTCGCTCTCCTGTAAAGTTGGTCAATATGACTTGAGCGGTGTTGTGTAGATAAGCGACGAAGTGATTTTGTAGCATGAATAATGGCAAATAGGTAACAATAATATCAAAAACTTTAAAATCAGCGATGCTCCCCATACAAATGTGTCTTTTGTAAGAGTGACACATTTTGTATAATTCTCTATTTTTTTTTCAAAAGAGAGACAGCCATTGTAGTAACATGACGTCCCGCGCAAGAGGAACAAATGTCAATGTCAATGTGAAAGATGTCATCAAAACTTTGAAGTTGCTATAAAAAAAAACATATTCCAAAGATTATCTTAGAGCGAATTTCACAACGCCTCAGGACACAATGCAGGGTGTTGTAATATTTATATCATGCCACACATCCCGGGATTTTCCATATTACGTCAGGGGTTAGATAAGCCCCTTAGGCATAATTGAAACCGGCACGAGATTGCCTGTCATTTTAAACATGTTGAATGGTTTATTCAGAGTTCATGGTCAATACAAGGTTTTTGCGTACCTACTTATTGGGTGTTTCTGAATTTATTTTAGTAAGTTTTTCATTTGATTAACGTTTGTGACACGTTTTTACATGTTTTATTTTATCTTTACTTAAATGTAACTAAGTGCAGAAAAACTAGTTATAATTTGTAGTACATCTGTGTAATAGATATATAATATAACCTATCTTAACAAATAAATAAATATGTTTATTTTGGCTAAGGAAAAAGTTTTTGTAAGGCCGGAGACGTAAGTTAAAATATACTTTTTCTTTTATTTTATCATTTGAAGTTAGGTTAAAAAGGCATGATGGGAACAAATTTAGAAAATTGTGCGCACAAAATACACCGTATACAACAAACATATTTAAAAAGATTTCGCCAGATTATCCCTAACGATTACCAACTTAGCAAGTATATTTTAGAATTTTGTGTGTAACCAAATTAAAAGCCTTTTAAATACTTTTCTAAAGAGTGCTCTTCGAATTAATACCATCGACACATAAACAGATGCTGTGGGTTTAACCCTCGTCACGATTACGTGTTAAACAAAGCAAAAATAAAATGAATAACGATACGAGAAACGTGAAAATTCTGATTGTGGATTCTCTTGTTTTTCACTGATTATGAAACTGCAATGTTTTTAACACGGTTTTATTCGCTTCACTTGTAACTAACTAACGAACCTTGTAATAAAATCTTAATAGTAGTTTATGCAACGGTTGCATAATGATAGGCCTTAAAACTCTAGTGCGGTTTTTATGAAACGAGCCGATAGGCGAGTTTCATAATAAAATCGCACGTGTGTTTTAAGGCCAAATTATGCAGAGTTGCATACATAACTTTATCTACACACATATTATAAATCCTCCATGATGGGTTCAGAAACAATATTTTCTGGCAACAAGTTATTTGTTGCAATCGTGGCTGCATATTTCCGATATCTGGCGCATTTTCACATCACACACACTCCGAGAAGACTACTTACTACTTATTCATATTTTCAACTAAAATGTAAATTACAAACAACTTTTTCTATTCAATTCAAAAACAATTCTACTTTCGTTCAGCAAAACACCAACATGGCGATCCTCCGACAAGACCATTTTTTTTTAAAGCATAGACAAACGGATGAAGTCTCTATTCTCACGTCACTCGAGATCAAATATTGTGCAGTTTATATTAAAAAAACATACTGAATTGACGTTTCGTATCAATAACTGTTTTAATATCTATGGATACTAGAATAGAGACCCACTTGAGTTTTGACAGCTGTTCCAAATTTAATCTCATTTCTTTACTAAAAACGATAAAGAAGTCATGTTATTTCTTTATCGCAGCACTGGTTTTTTCTAATTGGTTGTCAAAATGGTGGTCATTTCCTACGGTTTTTGATTAACCAATGGAGGTTTTATGATATGGGTGTAGATAAAAGACAATTTTAACCTACTTCTCGTAATAATTTGAAACTTTGCAAGTGCATACAATTCGGATAATTTGGTCCCATCGAGCTCTTAGGTGGGATAGTGGAACTCTTCAATGACTTAGTAAACTCCTCGTTTGAGCTCAGTTGGTATGTTTTGTCGAGTCCCTGCTACTCCAGTTGAAGATCATCAGATCCGGCAATCAAAGCCGGCAGCATGTTAAGAACCGTTTAAAAAATAATTGTTTATTTTTTAATCATCTTTTCTTAATTTTATATAATTATTTGAATCAACCTAATCGAATTAAAGTCGTTAATATTTACATAATTATTTTAATAGCACATTTGCTCAATTTATAATTCGTCATACTTTTTACTGCGTAAAAAGAAATGTTATTTGTATTAAATAGCAACATTGTACTTTTTAAAATGACGGTTCGTTAATTCACTTTTCCTTTGTTCATTCTCAACGACTGTAACGATTTTTCAACTTTTTCTTTAAATTATATACCAGCTAAAATTACAGTCCACTTTTTATTCAAACCATATATCCTGGAAAACTAAGCAGTTTAGGGATTATTACACAAATACATTACCTTGATGATGAGGGTCTTTCTTTTGTGCTTTTTAGTGCGTTGCTGACCAAAGCGTGTTTTTTAGAGTTCCGTACCTCAAAAAGAAAAAAGGAACCCTTATATGGTCACTCCTCCATCCTCACAATAAGCCCTTTCATTTGATATGTCACACAATATAGTTTGCATAAGTTTTTTTTTTAATTTTCATTTTTTCCCCAAAAGTGACCCCCGTGTATAAAATTCATTTATTTACGTTACGCGTCCGTGTTGCAGTCACCGACTTACATATGTATACCAAATTTCAACTCAATCGGTCCAGTAGTTACGGAGCAAATTGACTGTGACCGACGGACAGACGGACAGACAGACAGACCGACAAACAGACAGACAGACAGACGCAAGAGTGATCTTATAAGGGTTCCGTTTTTCCTTTTGAGGTACGGAACCCTAAAAAGGTTCCGAGCTGTCCTCCCCCTCGGCTGTGCAATTTCAAAACCTAGTAAGGGTTGTACAACCTCGAGAAAAAACGGGTCTTTGCATTTTGTAGCTTACTAGGCCATAAATAATCGATTTTTTTTGGGATGTCCTATAAATAAAAATGTGTCTTAGTGATTATTACCCGATTAGATAATGTCTCACACTTCCGCACTCATAAAATTACGAAAAACATTAATATTTCTAAGAAAATCCCAAGTAAAGGCCCCGGGCCTCACATATCTTCACGTGACAAGGCTTATCTCAGTCGTCGGTCCCTAAGCAATTAGGAGCTCTCGCACGAACGTGGATGCTGTAAGTAACACGTGACTATAATTCGATGAAACGAATACGAAACTTCGTCAGAATTAGAAAATCGAATTATTAAAGTTGAAAACGTTTCTGAATTTGTAAATAGATGGTGAGGGTTCGTCATTTTCAATTTGACGGGAGGCTGAATGAATTTGGCTTTGATGACTGTATTGTAAACTAGGTGTCCCCCGTGGTTTCACCCGCTTAGATCGACTTTCGCATTTTTTTACTCTTTATAACATCAGCTATCTGCCAGTGAAAGTCCCATCAAAATCAGTCCAGCCGTTTCGGAGATTAGCGGAATACACAGACAGACAGACAAAAATTTCGTTTCGCTTCGCTCCCGCCTTAGCCTTCTAAACCCAATCTATCCAAGTTGCTCCTGCTCCGAACCATTTTGCGCGCTCGCATGTCTATTATACAAAATATACAGTACTTATAATAAAAGTTGTTAATTTTATGATTTCCAATGATTATTATACATAATGGTGATTACATAATATGAAAATAAGGTGTTGATATATGATTTAAGAATTATATCATAGGAGCATTATTGCGACCAATATTATATCAAATGTTTTTAAAGCGATCGTTACGCACCCTTTTACTGCCACCTTTATCTTCAAATAGAGTCCATTACGATGTGACTATGGATTCTAAAGATAGCTTATCTTTATTATTTTAGCGAAATGATAAAACACATGATGAAATTATAAAGGCAATAAACTTTACTTTTTATTAGGAAAACTTTTTATCCATTACTATTAAGGAATTAAAGGTGCTTTATTATTTTGTGCTCTAAAGTCTGTTCGCCGAGATTTGATGAATATAGTCTCGAAATAGCATCTGTCGCTTACCTAACGCAAACTGTATGACGGGCGTCGCTTTTCGCCGCGCGCACTGAGTTTCGTACGAGGCACGCAGTTGTTGTTAAGAGCGGCGCCGCCCCGTGCGGGCGAGCGCGCGTACGGAGCATCCATATTGTCATTCCATTGTGGAATACGCTTCAAGTGTGTTGTTTTAGACGTAGCAATTGAACGTTACATAATAAATGTCACGTCGACTCTGATTCTTCCTCCGACCCTGAGACTTCGTCATGGCCGTCGTCCTATGATATGCCAGCAATGGCACATTAAGGCTATTCAATAATAATATTCGATGAAATATATACTTTTGCCCTTTATTTTTTTTTATTACCATCGGTAAAAAATAATTAGCGGGCCGCTATTTTTAATAAGTTAAGAAGCACTGATTTTTTTTGTATCAACTCTCGGCGAACAGACTTTAATAATAAATACTAGTTATAAATACAACTTCTAGTTCTTTCATTATACATACGATACTACTATTAAAAAAAGTACAAATAGCATGCGAACAAACCCAGCCACGCAGACTTGTTGGTCTGAATAAAAAGTAACAATAACCAAAATATAACTTATTGAAGGTAAGAATAACTGTAAATTCACCTGTCATAAAAGACCCTAGTCCAGGCACGTTTTGATTCGTCCAATATTTTTGATTTCATCCGACCGCGTTTCGTGGTGAGTACGTGCCTTATTTTATGCCCGAGGGAGAAAAATTACTTTTTATTGAGTCCAGGGGATGCGCTTAGTTAGGAGTTTATTTTGCTTGAGAAACATTTTGGAAAGTGATACATGAAATAACTGGACCAAGTGCGAGTTGAACTCGCGTGAAGAGGGTTCCGTTCCGTACATGATTATCTGAAATTTTATTAGGTTACTTTTAATACCATAGACTTCGTATAAGAGTTTTCCTTTGACAGTTGCAAATAAGTTGGCAGATTGGCTGCAGCGGTAATTTATTTGTTTAGTTTCAATATATTTAAATATATTTATATATATAGTATGGAGTATAAACTAAAATCAGGCGCCTCATTCGGGAACGCTAAGTGATTCTGTAGCGACTCGTAAGCCAGATCTCTCATCTCGCTCTTACGCATTTCGCGTCGTGCGAAAGAGTGGAATGAGAAATCTGGCTTACGAGTCGCTACAGAATCACTTAGCGTTCCCGAATGAGGCGCCTGGGCGTCTATTCGGGAACGTCTAACTGATATTGTAGCGACTCGCAAGCGAGTTTCGCTTCCCGCTTTTACGCATTACGCATCGTGCGTTGCGTGGAAGAGTGGGATCAAACTCTCGCTCGTGAAATGCTAATATCAGTTAGACGTTCCCGAATAGACGCGCGCTGGTCAAGTATAATACCTGAAACATAAGCCGTTTTGGAATTACAGCTGTCACAAAATTGATCTAAAATCAGCCAATATTTAGGGTACCAATGTATGGGGAGCTTCTCAGGCTTAATACTTTTTAATATATTTATTATTTGCTAGTATTCTTGCTATAACAACACATTCTGTGGACAGTTCAACCTTCTACCTCTTACCGTTACTGAGCTAGAGGCCTCTGACAGACGGACGCACGAACGGACGGACGTTGTCCTCTCAGTAATAGGATCCCGTTCGGATACGGAACCCTAAAAAACGAAGAGAAAGTCCAATTTAGCTATAAATAGGTGTTCAATGATTGACAGAAAAAATGGTAACGTAGAAAAGAGGAGCATTTTTTATTTACTTTTGATTTGAAAAACAAAGTAATAATTATCATCATCATCATCATCATCATCATCATCAAAAGTACAAAAGACCCTCATCACCAAGGTAATGTGTTTATTGGACTCCTCAAAACAAACCAAATGAGCCCATACTCGAGGGCATTATTTGTCATTGAAGAGTTCTTATATATACCTCCTGGCTCCATGGTCAGATCAGCTCGATAGGACCAAATGATTGTATTGTCATCCGAACTGCATGCATTTGCAAGGGTTCAAATAGTCACGACAGTTAAAAGTAGGTTAACTAAGATTTTAGTAGAGATGCAACGGATATCCGTTTATTATCCGGTATCTGGCCTATCCGGCCATGATTTGACTATCCGGCCGGAGACCGGATATTGAGTCAGTATCCGGCCAGATAGTAAAAGCTTGCATCAGAAATAGGATAAAACCAATAAAAAACCGGACAAGTGCGAGTTAAACTCGCGTGGAGAGGGTTCCGTTCCGTACATGATTATCTGAAATTTACTAGGTTACCTTAAATACCATAGACTTCTTATAGGTTTTCCTGTAATCTATAGGAAACGATCTATAACCTGTATTTTTTTCAAAATTTTAGCCCCAGTAGTTTCGGAAATAAGGCGGGGGGAATGGTCATTTTTCGCCTATTTTCCTGAATAACTTCTAAACTATATTACTTAAAATTAAAATATATATATATTTAAGATCCTCACAATAAGCCCCATTTGATGTGTCACACGATATAGGTGGCATAACTTTTTTTTTAATTTTCTAGTTTATCCCCAAAAAGTGGCCCCTATATTTAAAATTCATATATTTACGTCACGCGTCTGTATTGCGGTCACCAACCTACATATGAATACCAAATTTCAACTCAATCGGTCTAGTAGTTTCGGAGCAAATTGGCTGTGACAGACGGACAGACAGACAGACAGACAGACAGACAGACAGACAGACAGACAGACAGACAGACAGACAGACACACGAGTGATCCTATAAGGGTTCCTTTTTTCCTTTTGAGGTACGGGACCCTAAAAACCATCACAAAAAAACGAAATCCACGTCAGTTATCAATTTCAGCTTAGTTTCTTGTAATTTAAACATAAACGTCACGTTTGAATATTCCAACTGACGTAATAGAGCGCGTATTGAACCTCAAAGGGCCTCCCCGCGCACTTACAAGTCGTAAGAACTTGAAACTTGCTCGCCGCGCGAAGGCCGTGCCAGCTAACACGACTTTAGAGATAGCTAATGTGCAGCCGGATATCCGGCTATCCGGTCAATGGGCATGCCGGATATCCGCTATCCGGCCAAACCACTATCCGTTGCATCATGTAGATTTTGGTACATTGTTTGTTAGTAACAAATGAAGCTATTAAAAATGTGCGTGTTAAAAATCTAAACACCTATTAATGAGCAAATAATTAGCTCTCGCAAAACGATTACTAATATCGAAAATTATATTTATTGCTAAGAAATAGAGCACGTGATAAGTAAGCACAAACATATAGTAAACTCTGTCACAAAACCTACTTGGCGTAATGGCTATTTATATTTTACTGTATTCAGAATACAGCACCCTCAAGCGCTCATTAACGCTGCCTTAATGACGTAATACGGACAAAAGGTGCAAATTATTATGCGAATGAAACGTGCTGACGTGTTGTTTAAACATTCACGTCCCCGATTTTTTTGTCGTTATCCAAACAAGGAGCATTGTTCTGGATCCGATTGCGTAGATCTGAAAAATCTATTCCTATATGATTAGGTGATCGTACGGTCAGGATGGATATGTGTAATGGCAACGTCAATCGGTCGGACAGGATTAAGGCACTGACAACACCTAAATCGGCTTTACTTCAACAGTGTTTTAACAAAACCTATTTGATGTGGTAAAACGCAAAGAATATATGTTCATATACTTTATATTATTGAAAATTTAACAATTTCCAAAACACGATTTGATGAATTGGATACGATAGAAAAAAATCGTGAAGTTACGTCTGAAATTCTCTTTAAACAGTTCTATGTCTTAACTTTTTTAACTTATGGGTCTGTAATTAATAACACAATTCCATCACGCCCATACTAAAAACTTGACTAATTTATATTTCACGTGAGTATCTTTACTTATATATAATTCATCCGTTTTTTATTTCCCCCCATACAAATAACCACACAGTGCTTTTCGTTCACTCCGGTGCAAATAGACAAAGACCGATCGCTCAAGGTCATTGGCTGTTGTCAGCGTCTTAAGTGGCCGTATGGCCCGGTCCCACTAGGCCATATTATTATGCGCCGGCTTCACTAGTATAAAGACGATGTCAGTTGGCCGGATCCGATCGAAGCTAATACGATCGCCGAATACGGACTAATGAAATTCAGCGAGTAAGTACTTTACTGTCGCCATATTTATGAACGTGTGCATGATCCGCGAGAATAGTGTCATCTCCTTTTCTCCTACTCTAAAACTTACGTTCTCTTTCACCCACTTTTCGATCAATAATTTTAATAACTGAAATAAGAGATTTCGTAAATTTCACGCGTGACTTATTCCGGCTCGGTCACTGCTTAGTATGTTTCATCTACTGACTTAAATCTTTGACTCAAATCTGCCCAATCAGCCGTCACCAACTTAACCAATAAATCTATGGTATTCTAGCTTCGAACTTTAAATTAGGAAAGTTGCCAAGGAATTCCAATACCTTTGCGGTGGCAAGGATTTCTGGTTAGCACGAGTATCTAGAGCCTCTATTGGACAAAGGCTAAGCGATATCGCATATGGTTTTAAGGGTTCTGTCAAAACTATTGAAAAAAACGGACCTCTCATACAATCACTTTGCTATAAAAATTCTGATTTTTTTTACAGAAAAGCGTTTATTTAAAGTGATCAAAACGATCAGTTTTGGAGACTATAATGACATCTAAATTTAAAATACCCTAAACTTAAAATAAGAAACGTCAAACTACTACTACTACTACTACTACTACTAATTTATGCTATACCAATCGAGTTTGAGGTCTCTTATTTTAAATTTAGCGAATTTGAAATTTAGGCATCACCGTTTCAAATTAGCCCCAATGAAAAATTTACTTATTCCTTTTTCAAATCTTTTAAGGAACAGGATCACCGCTCATCAACTAATTCTAAATTAGTTTGAATAGCGCCATTATATAGCATTGCTTCATTTATAAAACTTAAAAATAATAATTCCCAAACAACGTATTAAGTTCAAAACAAATAGCAAGAAACGTCCTTTTTACAATTTATAATTCTCCCTTGTGTTTTGTGAACTTTTTACATCATAATTCAAATAGATTTAGAGACTAACTTTTTGTCAGAAGTAATTTTTCATCCAAGTTAAATGTACGCTGAATTCAAGGAGCATTATTGTGACAAATGTAATTTTTTATTTAAATAATGACGGAGACATTATTCTTGTTTCTGTCTTAGGGGACTTGATGTTGGGTTTTATCTGCTGTTAACTTAAAGCTTTTGAAATAACGGAGCGGAAAGCTCCCTCAAATAACATTAACATGCCTTATAAAACATTGCTCCTCTGCTGCACTGGGAGTGAATAAATAGCATAGAATGCGTGCAGATGCTTATCATCCTGGCATGTCGTAAAAGTCGACTAAGGGACGGGTCCTCTCCAACATGGTGGACTATCTGTATGGGCGATGGGCTGATCACCTGTCACCATACGGTTCATCATACCATCTTAGGACTAATTAATCGAACGTGGCCACAAGTAGTGTTGTTAATCGAACGTGGCCACCCCATTAGGGATTTCGGGAGTGATGCTATGTATGTATGTATGTATGTATGTATGTATGTATAAAACATCTTGAGCACTTTTCAAAAGGAGTCAAACAGTCACGTCACTGGAAGTAAGGCGAAATATTTACTTATTAAAGTATTTTTTCCAACTGCTACGGGGACATGTTAATAAGTCTTTTTTTATCTTGGCACAAGTCGGATTCTGGGTAGTGACAAGAATTCAACTTCGACCTCGTCGTCGTCCGCTATTTGCTATCCAGCCAGCTTGAACGGCTCACACTTCTGAACGACATCTTCGACAGTGACAGGAATATGGACAACCTTCACAGCTCTGAATCGAGTTTCTTGGCTTCAGCCATTATTTGGAGCCCAGTGTTTCGCAGCTCCATTACCTAATTTTGTTAGTATAAATGTTATTTTTATTTCAATAATCTGTGATTTAATTAACATTAAGGGTTGACTGTAAATTATAACATTGTAATAATAAATTAATTTATAATAGCAATGGACGAAATTAACACCCGTTAATGGCAAGTTTAGAAAATTGCAATATTAACTTACTGTAACTACACACATTTTTAATGGGCATCAAAATACACATTATTGTTTTAAGGGAATGTTTATGAGTTTTATGACCCAAAGCATCACTTTGCAACGCATACCAGGCGCCTCATTCGGGAACGCTAAGTGATTCTGTAGCGACTCGTAAGCCAGATCTCTCATCTCGCTCTTACGCATTTCGCGTCGTGCGAAAGAGTGGAATGAGAAATCTGGCTTACGAGTCGCTACAGAATCACTTAGCGTTCCCGAATGAGGCGCCTGGTCCAGCTAGTTACAAAAACATAACTTAATTTAAATTTTTCGCAAATTTCCAACTTTTTCCATCGATCACGTAATTGGATACACAATTATAATCTGTCCGAAAACGGATCCAATGTAATGGATGGATTTTATTTTTATTTGTTTCCACGCTGTTTTCAAATTCATTTTCGTGTTCATCCTAATATCACTGAATATTTTATGTGTACCCCCAATTCTCACGTTTATTTCAGTCATAACCGATCGCACAGGTTTGGCAATTTTTTTATTATGGAATAAAATAATAATTTTGAATTAAGAAACGGTGTTTTTACATTGACTTTTGATAGCTATAATTCATTAAGATTAACACTTACGATGGTACTGGTTTCAACGAGCGTAGGGCTACGTATGCCCGTAGGATCTTAGATATGCAAGAGTTATTTAACAAAGAGTTATTTAAGAGCAGTTCAACTATAACTGGCCAAAGTGACTTCGTGCAAGCTTTGGATAAAAGGGTCAAGCCAAAATATCAGGCTCAGCTCAACTTTTGGGATGGGTTTGGTCATAATAAGTAAGTATTAAACCCCGAGTGACCCATAATACTACTTCGCAGAGCACCAAACGGCAGGCCTGTTTTATTATTTTATGAGATTCTGAATTAAATGCTAACCGCATATTTATCAAATATTACGTAAATTAAATAAAATAAAAACTTGTAAATTATTAACATTAATTTTCATCCATTTTATTAACTTAACTAGTGGACCCGCCACAGCTTTGACCGCGGTATTTTCCATACAATCTTTATCATCTCTTTTCACCCCTTTAAAGGGTGCAATTTCAAAAATGACCTCCTTATTGCACCTCTGGGGACTCGAGGAATGTCTCCTCCAAATTTCAAACCTCTAGGACCACCCGTTGTCTATAAGTGAGTCAAGGTACTGTTTTATATGTATTGATGATTGAATTTTTAATAATTTTTATATACATTAATAATATATTAGGTGCAATTCGAAACGGTGTCCACTAAAAAAACTCTCGAAACTTAAAATAAGAAACGTCAAACTCGTTTTTTGTATAGCACCAAGCTGTCAAAATTGACACTGACGTTTCTTATTTGAAGTGTAGCGGCTTCTAAACTTAGCAAATACACTTTCGAATTGACCTCATTGTTATGTTATTAATGTCTATTATTTTCATTGTTTACGAAAGCTGCCTCCACCCCAGTCTCTTCCATTCATACCTGTCTCCAGCTTGTCTACTTAAAGAATATACGTATAAATTATTTGACATGTGATAAAAACTTTTCCGCAACAAAACCAATCCAAATCATCAATATATCCGCGTTATTTTATCCGTGATTATGTTATATACTAACCCATTTTGTAACTTGAAATTGGTACAACACTGGAAACCATCTTTCCCTTTTTCAAACCCTCCTCAGACGATATGCCATCCTTCTGTCGACTATTATTTATTCCCCGCCTTCACTCACAATTACTTGAAAACATCGCTGGATAGAAAATTTAATATATATATATATATATATATATATATATATATATATATATATAAATTATTTATTTCTCGAGAAAAAGGATCAAGCGAGGTAGGTGTTTGTTTCAGAATTCAGAGGTTTCAAATAACGAGTTTATAGGTAGACCGCTTAAATGAGTCTTCGCCCGCGAGGTACAGGGGCGCGGGGGTCTGACGACAAAGGGGACCGAGAGAGGTGCGGGCAGCAGGCGCATTTTTGTTTTCATTCATTTCACGCCGCCCGCACCTCTCTCAAGCCACTTGTCGTCATATCCCCGCGCCCCTGTACCGCGCGCGCGACGACTCATTTAAGCGGTCTACCTATAGTCCATTTATCATAATATACGTGTCGCTGACAATTCGACATTAAATGAAAACCCGCAACCGACGAGCTCAAAAGAAGGATAATGTGTTCAATACAACTGCGTTGAACAAATGACTTAGTTCGTCACGATAACGCCATCTGTTTACAAGTTTATAAACTACAAAGCTGTTTTGCCGACGTCTTAGTTCTAATGACATTTAGACAGTCTTATTTTGCCTGATTCATCGCTGTCTTTCATTGCTCGCTAGGAGCTAAAAACGCATGAATCAGCCAATAATGGACCTTTCCTCAATGTAATAAGAGCGCCGATGTCGGCATTATTTACCGAGTGTAAGATGGTGTCATTTGACACCAAAAAAGTGAGCATCGCGAAAATCGCATTGGGCAGTTCCTTACTATATATATTTGTATGGTTTAATCCGAACTATTAGTAACATACTGAAAAACTACGAAAACTAGTAACATACTGGGGCCAATTCAAAAGTTTATTCCCTAATTTAAAATCTCTAAATTTGAAATTAAAAAATCTCTAACACCATTTTGACAGCTTCGTGCTATACAAAATCGAGCTTGAAGTTTCTTCAAGCACGCCCGAAATCCCTAATGGGGTGGGCAGAGCCACAAGACTACTTGTGGCCACGTTCGATTAATTACTCCTAAGATGGTATGATGAACCGTATGGTGACAGGTGATCAGCCCATCGCCCATACAGATAGTTCACTACGTTGGAGAGGACCCGTCGACTTTTACGACATGCCAGGATGATAAGCATCTGCACGCATTCTATGCTATTTCTTCACTCCCAGTGCAGCAGAGGAGTATTTTAAGTTTAGGGAATTTTAAATCTAGGCGACACCGTTCGAATTGGACCCACTGTATCAATCAATGATAATGCCGAAAAGGATAAAGTGACAGGCTGACAGGACCAATGCACCGTGACAGTGTCAATGAAATACAGGTTGCACCAACGTAATAAAGTGTAAAAGAGTTTTATCTATAGAAATATTTTATATATATATATTTTATATATTAGAAAAAGTTGTTTGTAATTTACATTTTAGTTGAAAATATGAATAATAAGTAGTCTTCTCGGAGTGATTGTGTGATGTGAAAATGCGCCGGATATCGGAAATATGCAGCCACGATTGCAACAAATAACTTGTTGCCAGAAAATATTGTTTCTGAACCCATCATGGAGGATTTATAATATGTGTGTAGATAAAGTTATGTATGCAACTCTGCATAATTTGGCCTTAAAACACACGTTCGATCTTATTATGAAACTCGCCTATCGGCTCGTTTCATGAAAACCGCACTAATGTTTTAAGGCCTATCATTATGCAACCGTTGCATAAACTACTATTTTTTCGTAAATAATACAGCGATTGTATTCGTAATTTGCACATTGGTCAGATATGCGCTACTCAGCATTTTGTGGTTTACTGTCATTAGGTAGGTACAAATGGAAAATCGTCGACGTGAAATAACCATTCTGCAGTTGGGTCAAAGTGAATTTAGTCAAAATGTAATCATGCTGAAAAGTATTTACAACCAAATTTATTTTCGTTGTAAATTAATTAATTAATTTACGAATAATGGACGTGGACGTTCAAGTGGAGGCTGGAAGAGTGTATGTTATGAATGTATGAAGTTCTGTGAGGCGATGGATGACCGTCCGTCTACAGTAATTTGTTAATTTTTCGAAATGTTAATGTTATTATCTGCTATGATATGATACGTGTTATAATTAGTGTTCGTGTTTTTGTTAAGTTGTATAAATTCCACAGTGCCTTAGTGTCTAACTGTAATACTGTGTAATTGTTTAAATAAATAAATAAATAAATAAATAAGTGGACTATTTTCCATTTGTACCTAATGACAGTAAACCCATTTTGTGTTAAGAAGGGACATAGATTATTTTAAACTTTCGCGATTTAAACACATATTTACAAGTAGAAGGGACTACACATAACATACACACGCGCGCGGATGTACACGGGGTAATACGGTCGAAACGTCGAGGTAAATAATATCATTTTTAAGTACGCGATTAAGTCCCGTTTACATGTAAATACTGATAGGAAACGTAATTTCTCACCATAGGTATAATCATTTATTGTTTTGACACTACCTTTGCCCGTCGTCCCAAAGGGCAGCGAAGAAACAAGAAAAGTTGAGACTCCCGGCTCGGTCGTAATATGATACGAAATCGTGGCTTACAGAACAACAGTCTATGTTACGTTTTGAGTGTAACCGAAAATTTACCATGTTTTGTTTCGAACAAAGCTTAGTTTTGTATAGACTAAAAACGAAATAGAGAACATTGTTATAATAAAAAAAACAAACCACCCTGGGAAAAGCTTCGTCACTTTAAGTTCCCGGAAAATATGCAGGACTAGGAAATATAGGTTCTACTAAAAGATAAGATAAGATAAAAGATAAAAATCATTTATCCAAGTAGGATTTAGAAAATCACTTTTGCATCGTCACAAATAATTAAAATGGACATTATAGTATAGGTAATGATTATTATTACAATTATATAATTATTCTAATTTAATTCTACGCATTTTTGTCACTAAGGAAGTCTTCAAAGCTGTAGTAAGCCTTATGTATGAGACATGGGCAAATCTAACGCTTGCTTAGGAAATGTATTATGAAAATAAATACATTGGCCCATAAATGACTTAAACACTAAAACAGTAAGTATTCCTTTTTTTGGTAAGAGGGGTGCAAACGAGCAGGCGGGTTATCTAATGGTAAGCAATCAGCGCCGCCCATGGACACCCGCAATACCAGGGGAATCACGGATGCATTGCCGGCCCTTAGAGAAAGGAGTAGGCTGACAAACAGGCAGACGGCCCACCTGATGGAAAGTGGTCACCGCCGCCCATGGACATCTGCAACACCAGAGAAGCTGCCAATGCATTGCCAGTCTAGGGAGGACGGGGAATGGGGATGATGGAATGGGCCTCTGGATCTCAAAAACTTTTATTACATCACATAAAAATAATGTTTAAACAGAATACATTTTGCAAGGTCGTATGAAACTCGACGATTGCACGGAGATAGGAGCTTGCGAAAGTTATTTTTTGTCTGCGATTTCATAGGTAGGTTGTAAATGGTTACCCCGTTGTTAAAAACATTTTTATCAGTTTCAAGGTTCCGTACCTACAAGGTACTGTTTCTTTTTCACAGGTGAGTACGGAACCCTCGGCGCGCGAGTCAGACTCGCACCTGGCCGGTTTTTCAATATGATCTCAATGCAATCTTCCCATATATTATTCAACCCTATCATATCGTAATCATAAAAGCAACAAAGTCCCAAAATATAAGCCTCATCCCTTTGTAAGGGTTATTTTCAAGATTATTTGATACTTTAGGTATAAGAAAATTGAATTCATGCATTACCCTTTCAGGCACTTTCCCGCCGTTTCTCAATCTAGTTATGTAATCCCAAAGACACTTGAAATTACACTACTTACATAGGAAAAATATTACGTTGTTTTTATCGAAATATATTCGAGTAACTGATTCTAAGCGAATATTTTTGGAGGTTCGTGTTCAATGCACGTAAAACTTAAACAAATGAGAATTCATATAATTTGCTTTGAAACATTGGATTTCTATTTAGCTAGAGTGAACTAACAAACAAATATTCGCTTCTTTCATATTAGCATCAACAATATGACTGACTAGCTATGCCTGCGGCGTCGTGCGCAGCTACATCTAGTCAAAATGTCATCCAAATCCGTCCAGCCGTTGAAGCGTGAGTATACTCATACACACACTCAAACTTAAACTCTATCAAAATACGTAGAATTAAATCCTAATTTGCTAGTTATCAATTAAAATTTTAATGCTCTACGACAAAAGCGGAGATTTAAAATTTAACTATTACCTACTCCAGCGAAAAATCTGACCTAACTAAATATTTTCCATACATAAAGAGAACAGCACACTTTCATCCCATAAAATGTTAACCGATTATGATTATTTTGTAACTAGCTTCCGCCCTCGATTTCGTTCGTGTGAAATTCGGTTATAATTATTCCCTCGGGAACTTTTAGACTGTTGTGTAGACACGCACACACACACACCCACACACACGCGCGCACACACACACACACACACACACACACACACACACACACACACACACACACACACACACACACAGACACACAGACACACACACACTTTTCCATGTATAATATTAGTAGAATTAGTAGGAAGTAGGATTGTCGAAGACTATTTGTACCAAGTTTTAAGTTGATATCAGCATGGAATCAGTTCTTCCCATACAAACTTTCAATACATCAAGGCATTTTATTCTAGGGGGAGGTTACGTTTATTTCTTAAACAGTTACCTAATTGTTTGTTTTGTGAAATCGGAAATGGAATCAGTTTTTCCAATACAAAGTTCAATACCCTAAGGCACTCCTTTTAGGGGTAGTTTACTATTTTACTCTAAAGTATGCCTAATTGTTTGTTTTGAAGAGTATTTCCAAGTTTTAAGTTGATAAACTCATCGAAAAATGCGACCTTAATATTAACTTTAAAATGACTCACGGTATGAAAAGAAGCCATAACAAATGAATAATACTAACTTGATTGCATCAAGCGAGTTTCAACATGTCGGTGTGACGACCGCGCTTGAATTTATTTTCGCGCGTTCATTTTTTGCGATCACACCTAAGATATTCGTTTAAATTATATGTTGTACGAAGTTATAATAATGAGCATGAAATCCTTAAGGTAACTAACGTATTTAAGTTGATAAGAATTAATACTGTGTCTGTCTAAATAGGTTTCCAATTACCGCATTGTACGTAACCATTTTTTTAGAAGATAGAAAGGGAATATAGTAGTCTATCCTTAAATGATAGAAATTGAGGACTATTATGTAGATCTATAAAAGAGAAATATCCCACCATGCATTGTTTTGTTATATCTCAAAGGGATTAGGCAGCGTTTTCGATGAAAGCTCCCAGGCGGCTTGAATTTTTCCGACGCTTTCAACAATTCTCGTTTTATATCAACCAATTTACACAAAACCTTTGGCAAATTATATACTTAAACCTTTCTGATGAAACACTCTATCTATTGGTGAAAACCACATCAAAACCCATTCAGTAGATTTTGAGTTAATCGGTAACAGACAGACAGACGGGGCGGGCAACTTTGTTTTATAATATGTATAAGGAAGTGTAATCAACCCTAACAATATCAAATTTATAAGTTTTTTTTTATTTATTAATAAACTCAAACATTTTGAAGTATTTCAAATCAATATTTAAAAATTTAACTAAACCTTAGATTTTGACCAACTTGATAAAATAATTACAAAATTGGATTATCAGTTAACATCGGGATTAATCAGTTTTCTTCATTTTTAATAAGTCCTCTTAAGGCACTTGTACGTTTCTTGAAACGCATATTCTAATAGACTTGTTTCTAGCTTGCCCTCGTTGGACCTTGCTTTTCTATGCATGAAAACTTACGAATTTATTGTACCAGAATAAAAAAGATAGCCTGCTATGTTATTAATAAACTCCTGCAAAAACTTACAAACTTGAACAAAATTCTTAGTGCAGTGATTAATTTAAATTTAAATGCAATTTTACTTATAAAGTGCCCAACTTTGCTAAAGTAAATTTTTGACATCTTTATCAGTTTTTTTCTAAACGTAAAGTGTAAACGGTTGCGCAAATTTAAGCATTTCAGTTCAATAGGTAGTTTCAGCAAGAAATATTTATTTTACGAAAATATAGAAAATGCCATGTATTTACATAAACACAACAATTAACAATTTATACTCAACAAATACTCAAAAGTAGGCCTTCCTTCACCAACCTGCCTACAGGACCCAAGAGGTGGCTTTCATTCGGTGTCCATACCCATAGATTAGGGGAAAGACAATGTGCAAGCCAAGCCTGGTCCTGATGGTAATTACGGAGAGAAATAATGCTCTATTGTTGCCCCCTCAGTTGGTGGGAGGGAGGACACATTTTTGAAAATCAACCGCTTTTCAGAGCTCATATCTCGACAACTATCAGGAATAGGTAAAAAGTGTATAGAATCAAAATTGTAGAAAATTTTATCAACTTTTATAATGTACTATAACATAATTTCATATAATGCATCGTTTTCGAGATGTCAACAATAAACCGGACAACAGCGAGTTTAATTCGCGTCCAGTGGGTTCCGTTCCGTACATGATTATCTGAAATTTTCTATGTTACTTTAATTACCATAGACTGCTTATGGCTTTTTCTGTAATCTTTAGGTAAAGAACTATTTTTCGTATTTTTTTTCAAAATGTTATTTTTGGAGATAAGGGTATGGTCAATCTTCGCCTATTTTCCTAAATAACTTCCAAATTACTTACCTATTTTAAAATTCAAAAAATATATATATTTAGAATTCTCACAACGAGCCCTTTCATTTGGTACCTATGTCACACGATATCATTCGCAAAACTTTTTTTTTTTTTAATTTTCTAATTAAGCCGAAAAGTGTCCCGCATGTTTAGAATTCATTTATTAGCATTACGCGTCCGTGTTGCGGCCACCGACTTACATTATGTGTACCAAATTTCAACCCAAGCGGTCCAGAAGCTTCTGAGCAAATTGGCTGTGACAGACGGACAGATACACAAAAAGACAGACGGACACACGAGTGATCCTATAAGGGTTCCGTTTTTTCCTTTTGAGGTATGGAAACCTAAAAACCAAAAAATGGGACCTTCTTCGTGGTTATTTTAGTATGCTTCTCTCCTAACTAATCCAAACAAAGTTCCAACGTTAATCTTTCTGCTTTCGACCTTTCCATCCACACCCCCCTTGTACTTTTTTAGCAAGCTACATGCCGAGCAAAGCTACTAAAAATCTAGATTGTAAATAATATTTTATTGTAAGTATATTGAGGCTGTCATACGGTCGTGGCTGTAATCGTTTGATACTTAATCCTTGGAAACTAGAAAATTTTCAAAAGACTCACTCAAATAGCCCAAAGGGTCGAATGCGTCGTTAATGTACTCTAAGATCCTCATTTGAAAGCCATGGCCGGCCCTCAAAGCCGACCTTTCCGGGAAAGGCTAGAGACCGGGTTTTTACCGGTTTGGAACTGATAAAATAACCTATTTTAGCAGTGTTTTTAATGAATACTACGATAATTTTCATCCGTCAAAGTTTAATTTTTTTAATATGCTAATTCGAAGCGGTGTCACATAAATTTAAAATTCCCTAAACATAAAATATGAAACGTCAAACTATTTTGTAGAGCTGCCAAAATCGAGGTCGACATTAAATTTCTTATTTTAAGTTTAACGAATTTTAAATCAGCGGACACACTTTCGTATTCGGCTAAATATGAACCTACAGTCATTTTAACACAAATCACTTTAGGCACAACTGTAATTAAGTAAACATCACTAACTTTAATTAAAATTACCCAAGACAAACTATTTCATTCAAAATTCAGATGCGGGAATTATGTATGTATGTAATAGTTTATTTACATGCAGTCGTTACCATTGCTGCTTGCGCTGCCAGTAATAATGCCCGCATACACTACTTTCGACGGCAGTGGGTGTTTACATGCTGCTTCCTGACTCACTACACGCCAGACAACGCGAGTAGCAGCGACAGGCAGGAGCAGGAGAAGGGACCCATTTACATACCCGCGCTTCCCACTTCCATGCTCACTTCCCTGCTCACTTCAGCTGCATGGACAACGCGAGTAGCAGCGGCAGGAGCAGGAGAAGTGACTCATTTACATACTCGCGCTGCCCACTTCCATGTCCACCTTCCCTGCTCACTTCGGCTGCATGGAAAATGCGAGTAGCAGCGGCAGGAGCAGGAGAAATGAACCATTTACATACTCGCGCTGCCCACTTCCATGCTCACTTCCCTGCTCACTTCAGCTGCATGGACAACGCGAGTAGCAGCGACAGGAACAGGAGAAGAGACCCATTTACATACCCGCGCTTCTCACTTCCATGTCCACTTCGCTGCTCACTTTGGCTGCATAGACAACGCGAGTAGCAGCGGCAGGATCAGGAGAAATGACCGATTTACATACCCGCGCTGCCCACTTCCATGCACACTTCCCTGCCCACTTCGGCTGCATGGACAACGCGAGTAGCAGCGGCAGGAGCAGGAGAAGTGACCCATTTACATACTCGCGCTGCCCACTTCCATGCTCACTTCCCTGCTCACTTCGGTTTCATGTAAATGAGGCATATGTATTTATGTATGTAAACTCTGTATAGCACATAAATGACACTAATTATGCATAACAAAGGCAGGCTTATTCCTTATGGGATCCCGTCCAGATGACCTTAGAGTGTATATTACGATAACCCGATTTCATTGCCCCGGGTATAGTTTCAATACTACAATAATATTATGGCCAAAACCCGATACGGATAACAGATAAGTCAACATTCGATGAAAGTTCATGAGCGTAGCTCTTGCAAGCTATAAATATACATAACGATTTGTTCGTCTATTGCTGCGTGAATGAAGGACAAACCAACACACCAACAAACACGGTGTATGTTTAATCAGTTCCTTCAGTTTTCCCATAGAACACTGTAACGAGGCGCTACCACCGACTCGTACATCTCTTTGGATGCTGACAACTTCTTTTTCTTTCAATTTCTTTTTCGTGTTTCGAATTTTAAATTTAGAACGTTAGATTGATTTAGTCGTTAGATCATTCATCGAGGCAAGGTCTCTATATTCTATGATAAGGAGTACAATGAAATGTAAGAATAACATTGCCTTTTTAATATATTTTTTACGTTATCACACAATGCATAGTAAAAAGTTGTATGATACACGTGCGTAAGATGATTTCCGACTCCAAAATGCCACTCGTCGAAAACACCCACTTTCCGCACTTGTATCATAATCATAAATTACTATTTTAAAACATGGTCAAGAACTGAATTCCATGGGGTTTCTAAAAATGCCCTATTCGCACTGAGCCCGCCTGGGGACTGGGTGCCCAGTTTCTCACATCATTAGAGAAAGCTAGTACCCAGCAGTGGGACTTATATAGGCTTACACAATCAGCCTATTATGTAACCCTTATTTGGCAAGAATAACAAAAAGAAACCTCCTTGGGTCGCAAAGAAAGTACTGGCAGCAAAATACCAGTGAATTCATAAGAACTTTCCCAACAGAAAACACTGCCTTAGAATAATAAAGCCGTAACTCAAACTTGGCGCGTTTCATTTTAAACTTAAATTGACTGATTTACGATTGAAAATGCAATGATTTGTTTTCTGTCGATGATTCAGTTTGGTTTTTATAGGGAAATTCACTAGTGCTTAATAAAATGCTGGAATAATATTTGTCTGGTACAACTCGAAGGCGGCAGTTCGTTATGAACGCAATCAGAACGGGAGAAAACATGGCTGCCGTTGGATCTTGACTGTTTAAGAGGAGTGTGAACCTACGGCTTTTCATACAGAAGGCGATAAAGATTTCCACCCGTTAAATATTAACCGATTTTGACCAATTTTTGATAGGTTGTCAGTCAAAACAAAATCTAGGTCTGTACGTTTTTATTTTTTCGCTATAATCAATAAATTCCTTTTTATTGTTGTTTTAGTATTCTCATACAAAACCAATTTTGGCGGTTATTTAACTTTGTTGATATTAAATCAATATTTAAAAAAAAACGTATACTTACCTAGACCTAGATTTTGTTCTGACAGACAACCTATCAAAGGTCAGAATTGGTTAACATTTAACGGGTGGAAATTGTTATCGCCTTTTGTATGAAAAGGGTGATTTTTGCCATTGGTTCCCAGTCCTCTTAAAAGCCATGCTTAAACCGATAGCGTGACGTGACAATTCTATTTCATGGTGTTCTAGAACTGTCCGCGGATTTTTATAAAAATTAATAATGATATGAAAAGGGTTTCTTTATTATAATTTCAAGTAAAAAGCGATGTAATAATTATATTTATAGAAAACATGCAATATCATGCGTTTGGGAATTTGGGATTTAAATCGTTACATGAGACCTGCGCCTCTATTCGGGAACGCTAAGTGATGTTGTAGTGATTTCTCATCACACTCTTTCGCATGACGCGTAATGCGTAAGAGTGAGATGCGAGTCTCACTACGTTATACGTTAATACGGAATACGTTAATCATGCTCATGAGGTTTGCGACATTCGCAAAGCTGCAATTAGTGCTCATCCAAAAGCGGTAACGAGTACATCTGAATCGTCATAATCAGCGTTTTAACTTTTCCTGAGAAAAGTGTCTTATTATGCCGTGTTTCTCGTTTAAAGATCAAGAGATCAAAGAACACGAATAAAGCGTATGTGTACCTATTTCATTCGTAAGTAATATTTTTAAACAACTTCAAAAAACCGAATAGTAGGGGAGCCCACGATGCTAACTTGGGATTTACTCGAGCGTCGTGGGGACCCATTGGATTTTGAAAATTAGATGGTAGAAATATAAGATGTGTACCTTTTGACAGGTGGGGAGAGCGTCTACAGGGGCGTCTACAAAATTTTCAAAAAAAGAAAACAGTCTCACAGAATACTCGAGCGCGTCAGATATTTATGGTGTATGTGCCTCACGTCACATATGTCTAATAACGGATCCATGTTAATCTACCTGTTTGCATGGTGGGGGTGGTCGTGCGGAAGCGTAGAAAATGGGAATAAAAAAGAGGGGATGTTAAGTGAATCCGAAAAAAGCTCTTTCAAAAGACTGCCGTGACGCAAGCTCGCGGACTCTTTTTGAAAATACAAAAAAAAAAAACATCATTTTGAAATACTCGAGCGCGTCACATTATTATAGAGACGGTTAATTCTGTTGTCCTTGTTGTGTTGGCCCATATAATCTGACGATTATTTGGAGAGTTTTTCTTAATCTGATGGTTTGAAAAAAGGAACTATTCTGACACTATTCTGATGGTGGAACTGTACTGAACAGGGTGCAAAGTATGCCCCCTTATCTTTATTCTGCCGCACTTTAGTAAATCCCAAAATCCCTTGGTTATCCTTTTCTACTGTTGTTAAAATTATTGATCATAAATATGCGGTTGTGTGATTAATTTAGACTCTAAGAAACAATTCATTAGGTCTAAATTTGAATGTGTCCCTCAAGGCTGATTAGAGATTAATTAGTTAAATATCAACTAGTTGTCAACGTATACATAAACGTTACTTTAATTAAAGATTAATTTGAGTGGCGTTTATGAATTTGGCCATTAGTTACATTCAAAGTTTTTAACACGGACAATATAAGGGGGTCCGGACCCCTTCATTTATTATCCATCTTGTGTGTCCACGAACGCGCCGCGAATGCGCCGCTCGCACAGCACGCGCGCTGCACACGTGTATTTATTGTGACTGCTTGCGCCACGAGCGCATTGCGCGCGATCAGTTCAATAACGGCGCGCGGCCGGCGCATTCCCGTTCGTCAGATGTGGACGCACCATCATGACAACGAGAACGAACGAGCTCTTATATCTCAGTTTATTATAATTAAAATTTAAATCAAAAATTTCGCTGTTATTAAATCAACTAGAGAGCATGAAATAAAAAGATATATATATTTTAAACTTGGTCGCATCCCTATTTCTCTTGAACGCCAGTTTAAACTCAATTAGATTTTTATACAACTACTTCTTTCAAAGAAGTTTAATTTTTATTCCAAAGTCCGGCGGAGGAATGAAGTTAGACTTCCATTAAATTCCTTGCTGCCTTTACTTCTCAAGCTAAAGTCTGTTCTCTGCTCTGAGAGTTGATAAAAAAAACAGGGTGTCTTAACTCATTACAAATAGCGGCCTTCTAATTATTTTTATCTACACCCATATCATAAAACGTCCATAATGTAATCAAAAACCGTAGGAAATGACCAGCATTATGACAACCAATTAGGTAAAACCAGTTCTGTAATGTTATTACAGTATCGATTTTAGTATCGTAATGAGATTAAATTTGGAACAGCTGTCAAAACTCATGTGGGTCCCTATTCTAGTATCCATAGATATTAAAACAGTTATTGATACAAAACATCAATTCAGTATGTTTTTTTAATATAAACTGCACGACATTTGATTTCGATTGACATGAGAATACAGAAATTGAAATTGAATTTGAAATTTATTTATTTGCATAAGACGTGGTTTATACAGAGTTATAGATCTTACATAAATACAATATAGGTACAGCACGTCTCGCTAGCAACATAGCATGCAAATACATGATTGACACAATAATAATTTTACATTGATCAATCGACCCATTTACACATATTAAGACAGACTTCATTCGTTTGTCTATGATTTTAAAAAAATGGTCTTGGGTGAGGATCGAATTGCCGCATTACTGTTTTCGTCACTCATGTTGGTTTTTGCTGAACGAAAGTATAATTGTAAAAAGTTGTTTGTAATTTACATTTTAGTTGAAAATATGAATAGTAGCCTTCTCGGAGTGACTGTGTGATGTGAAAATGCGCCGATAACGTAAATGCAGCCACGATTGTAACAAATAACTTGTTGCCAGAAAATATTGTTTCTGAACACATCATGGAGGATTTATAATATGTGTGTAGATAAAGTTATGTATGCAACTCTGCATAATTTGGCCTTAAAACACACGTGCGATCTTATTATGAAACTCGCTAAAAGCTCGTTTCATAAAACCGCACTAGTGTTTTAAGGCCTATCATTATGCAACCGTTGCATAAACTACTATTACAGATGATAATAAAAAAATAAAGGGAACAACTATATTTTATTCATAGAATAATATTATTGAATATCCTGTTTATGTCCCATTGCTGGCATATCATCGGATGATGACCATGACGAAGTCTCAGAGTCGGAGGAAGAATCAGAGTCAGTGACGTTTATTATGAAACATTCAATTGCTTCGTCTAAAACAACAGACGAACCGTCACACCACACACTTGAAGCGTATTCCAAAACGGAATGGCAATACATATATGGCGCTCGCTCGCCCGGCGCGGCGCCGGGCATGACAACAACTGCGTACCTCGTACCATAAAACTCGGTGCGCGGCGATAAGCAACGCCCGTCATACAGTTTGCGATAGGTAAGCGACAGTCGCTACTTCGAGACGACAACATAATATTTATAGACTCTCGGCAAACAGACTTTAGTTGCATATAAATTGAAAACAATACTTGTAGCTTGTCCGTTTGACGATTATACATTTGCGATTTTGAGAAACGCTATTGTTTTGGGAAAATATTTGTGAAATAGAAGTCTACACGGTATTGTAGGAAATTTCTTGTAACCGCTAGCTCGTGAGCTTGTAGACTTCTGCCTTTCAAGAAATAGGTTCCTGTCTGTTAAAACTTATATTTTTTATCATAATTTGAATAATATAATGAACTTGAATATTAAATTATACAAACTTTCCTAAGCACATACGTAAAATAAACAGCGGGAAATATGTCTAAAACTTAAAAGTATTTATGAGAAACCATATAAATTACAATATAAACCTTAACATAAATATCATGTCTGCTCGAACATGCACGAGAAGGTTAAGTATGATTAATGACTTGATGTATGCTTACGCAGCAACAGACCTTTAGATGTTGAATATTCTGGGAAATATCTCATTCAGCACAGTTTTTAAAACAATGTAACGAAAAGGATTTATTATAAGCTTCAATGTTGTATATTTGTATGTATAAATGAAATAAAAATAAGAGCCTTTTATTTGACCAAGCTACATTTCATCTTAATTGATTAAATTTACTTGCTAATTGCTAGGACTACATACATACATACATACATATCATCACGCCCGAAATCCCTAATGGGGTGGGCAGAGCCACAAGACTACTTGTGGCCACGTTCGATTAATTAGTCCTAAGATGGTATGATGAACCGTATGGTGACAGGTGATCAGCCCATCGCCCATACAGATAGTCCACCATGTTGGAGAAGACCCATCCCTTAGTCGACTTTTACGACATGCCGGGATGATAAGCATCTGTACGCATTCTATGCTATTTCTTCACTCCCAGTGCAGCAGAGAAGTAATATATACTTAAATTGCAACTATTGCATACTTACAACTATTGCTAGAAATACATACTTAAATTTCTCTTTCTCTCTCTCTCTCTCTCTCTCTCTCTCTCTCTCTCTCTCTCTTCCTAGCGCTTTTTCGCGTTTCTAATTCGGGGTACGCTTTGACCATGATCCCAGATTCGGCAGGTTGGGTTATTACAGTAGTGCGATTGCCGTCTGACCTCCGTAACCCTTGGGACAGGGTAACCAGACCAATTGGATCATGATTACACATTTAGTTACCCAAATGTGCAGGTTTCCTCACGATGTTTTCCCTCACGGTAAGAGCATCGATTACCGCAATTCGCAGGCAAATAATGAACATGAGTTAGAAAAACTCATTGGTACATATCAACCGCTTGGATTCGAACCCGGACCTCACGATCACGAGTCGACATCCTTAGCCATTAGGCCACAGACGCTCTTAAATTTCTCTTTCTATTAGTACTAAATGATTTATTTCTAGTTATTAATATGCATTTAGCTAGGTCCACAGGTTGGGTGAAGACCTCCTCCAAAGATGCCCACTTCTCTCTATTCTGTGCTATTCGCCACCAGTTAGAGCCAGCGACTTTTTTGATCTCATCGTCCCATCGGGTGGTGCGTCTTCCTCTCCTACTTTTTTCTTGTGGTCCACTCCATATCGTGGTATTGAAGGCCCATCTTTTGTCTCTAAGCCTCGCTATGTGACCGGCCCACCTCCATTTTAATGTATATGCTTATTAACTCTTAATGGCGGAATCCTACATAACAAAGACATACAATTTTATTTAAAAGAAGTAATGTTTATTTGGTTCGTAACACAAGAGAAACTAAACAAATTTTATATTTATTTTTAATATGTTAGTCGTCCTGTATTAAAAGTCAGGTGTTACGAGATGGCGGCAACTTGGAAGAAGTTGTAAATTGTTTACTTTGTGTTTTTAGCGAATTTTTTATAAAGTAATTTAATTTTTTTATTTTGTTGTGTATTATGTATACTGCAGTTAATAAAGTTTTCCATATGTTGCTTCTAAAATACTTAATATATTTTGACAATATGGGGTGTTGCTGGCTTCGCCGTAGTATAACGCGTGTCATAGGTTTATGACGTCATAAAAAACGAACGTGGTGGATCTAACAATTCAAATAACTCGAAGGAGAAAAAAAATATAACGCGCTTGTGTGTTTATATTTTATTTTTTTCAAATGACAGCTTGAATTGTGGAGATTTTTATATTAAAAAGAATGAAATTTAATGAAATTTAAATAATGGTTCGTACTATTTAGAGGTTATTTTCATCATTTCAGTTAAAAAAAGTAAGCATATAACTAATTATTTCTCTTTCAAAAGAACCAATGTAAGCATATCCTTTCGTCTAATGATTCAAGTAAATCAAAGTACCCAATGTTCAAGGAGGCCCAATCAAAGTAAGCAGTTTAGTTTCTCAATACCCATTTATTTAATGCTACCTATCAATAAGGCTTAATCTTAGATCATCATCATTCGCATCATAATATATTTTAGAGTTCATCGTCAGCTAGTATTTAATTTTATTGTGTCCAATACGAAACTGTGTCGCATAAATTTCAAATTCCCTAAACTTTAAATAAGAAACGTCAAATTCGAGTTTGACGTTTCCTATTTCAAGTTTAGCGACTTTGAAGCGATTACACTTTCGGATTAACCCCATTAGCAATGCGCGCGCATTACACCTCACCAAAGTTTCATCGTATTCGGATGAATGGCAGATCAACGCATTGTAGATAAAGGTTTCAATATAAATTCAAGTGCTTAGGTTTTTTTCTACTCTTTTCCCATAATAAATTCAACCCCCTCTTTTACCTCTTCCAGATTTATTTCTAAAAGTTTTTACACCCTGTGTTCTGTCTAAAGTTGCCCTTGATATAATATCGAAAACCGCATTGAAATCAGTAGTTTAAAAGTTTATCGCGCACATTATAATCAGACAAACAGACACGAAAACTTAAAACCATTGGAATGTGTTAAGTTATTCATTCTGAAGCCTTCCACAACATTTTTAATTTTATTCAACTTATCCTTGTTTTATAATTCAGCATATTTTTAATAATGTGTGTGCGTATGTATATGTTTGTATGGGTGTGTGTGTGAGAGAGAGAGAAAATGAGTGAAATTTGCATAGAAACAAAACTGTACATATCGCAGCGTAACTAGGAAAAAATATTATAGAATGGTCTTGCACTAAATACACGCCTGGACGCGCGCTTATCTTAAGCGTATCACTATACTCTCACTGTAGTAGCGCTCCGTGTTACTCCATGTTAAACAGCAACAAAAAGAGAGCGTGTTGCGTGAATCCCAAATCCCAAGAGCTGGCCTTTTTAATAACTGTAGTGTATATAAACTCTTTGTAATGAATGGTTGTCATGGCATTAACCGATGACGTCTGTCGGAATATAATTTTACACCAAGTCCTGGTCTTTCCTTTGAACTCCGGATCTCATATCTTACATTGGCGACGAGTTAAGTTCCTACGTGTAAAAGAGTAGTGATAGTTCAATATACAATCGTTAAAATGTCGATTGGTAAATTGCAAGACTTCGACGTGACGAACGGGGTATGGTCATCATACGTAGACCGTTTGGCCATGTATTTTAAAGTTAATAGAGTCGATGAAGAATTGGAGTTACCTACTTTAATAGCTTCGATGGGTGACGAAGCATACCAATTGTTGGAAAATCTGACTAGCCCGACGAAACCTTCCGATATGACTTTTGCTGAGGTAAATGAGGTGATGCACAAACATCTACAGCCCACACCGTCTGCGTTAGCAGAAAGGTACCGGTTCCGTCAAAAACGTCAAGGGACCAACGAAGACACTGTCACGTACGTAGCGGAATTGAAAAAGCTTTCCCGGTACTGCAATTTTGGTAAAAACCTCGATGAAAATTTACGGGACCAGTTTGCATGCGGCCTAAGAAGTAATGTCATCAGGCAACGCCTATTTGCGGAAAATGACAAAATCACGTTTGCTGAAGCGGTAAAACTTGCGAGCTTACTGGAGGCGGCGGAGAAGGACGCAGCAATGGTGGAGAGACCAACGACGGCAGCGGTGGAAACAAGCGCGGTGTACGCGCTGGGGTCGGCCGTGGGGCGCGGAGGGCGAACGCGCGTGCGCCCAGACATTCGGTCCGGTGCAGGACCGAGTAATGTTCAGCCGCGCGACTCGCAGCGTCCGGGGGCGGCTGATTCGGCAAATTGTGCAGCTTGCGGAGCACGCAACCACGAGTACAACAGCTGTCGCTATCGGCAGTTTGTGTGTAGCAAGTGTCAACGCACTGGACACCTGCGGCGAGTGTGTCCGGAGTACAGTATATCCGGCGCAGCGAGGAACAGCGTGGGTTATCGCGGCAAACGTGACGCGGAGAAACGAGGTTTCAATTTCGGTGAGGTCGATAGCGATGACGGCGCGGAAGAGGTCGACGTTGAAGGGCATTTGAACCTCTTATGTTTGAACAATTACAAATCTGTAAGTTTACCCATTACTATTGATAATAAGGTTATTATGATGGAGATAGACACAGGTACTGCTATATCGTGTGTCAGTAAAGCCACCTATGAAAAGGAGTTGTCACGCTTTCCTATTCAAAGCGATAATACAGTCTTACGGTTCTACGACGGTTCAAGGTTAAAACCCGTTGGTATTATTAAGCCCACCGTGCGATATTTGGATCGGGAGAAGGACTTAGAACTTTTCGTTATCGAGAGTGGGACCACATCATTATTAGGAAGACAGTGGCTAGCTGAACTGCAAATAGAAATACCTAATTTTAATCCAGCTCATGATGTAAACCAAGTGCATATCGATAAGGAAATATGTTATTTGATTGACAGGAATAAGGAAGTGTTTAGCGGCGGGCTGGGGAGGTACTTGGGCGGGAAGGCGACGCTGAGGGTGCGCGAAGGCGCGACACCGGTGTTCCGTCGCGCGCGGCCCATGCCGTATGCGCTGCGCGACCGCGTCGACGCAGAACTGGACGCCATGCTGCGTGACAACATCATCGGGCCTGTCGACTGCTCCGACTGGGCTTCGCCGCTGGTGCCCGTTAACAAGGCAGACGGTACGCTTAGAATCTGTGCGGATTACAAGGCGACATTAAATCCTGTATTGCAGATCGACCGCTATCCGCTTCCTAGGATTGAGGACGTATTAGTTGGGTTAAACGGAGCTCAATATTTTTCTAAGATTGATTTATCTCAGGCGTACAATCAAGTCGAGCTTGACGAAACTAAAATGTACACAGTTATCAACACACACAGGGGTCTATTTCGTTACAACAGGCTAGTATTCGGTTTGTCCTCAAGTGTAGGATTTTTTCAAAGAATAATGACAAACCTGTTTGGAGGCATACCTAACGTACAGGTTTTTCTTGATGACGTCATTATTGGTGGGAAAAATAAATCTGAACACTTACTTGCTCTTAACGCTGTTTTTAGGCGTTTGGTGGAGAACGGTTTAAAGTTAAAAAAAAGTAAATGCGTTTTTCTGGCGGACGAAGTTTCTTACTTAGGTTACATAGTTTCAAAAGAAGGAATAAAAGCGGATAAATGCAAAATCGATGCGATTTTAAAGATTCCTCGACCGGAAAACGTTAGCGAGCTACGATCTTTCTTAGGAATGGTGAATTTCTTTGGGAAGTTTGTTAGGAATTGTAGTTCCCTTTTAGTTCCACTTAATAATTTATTACGTAAGGGGGTTGAGTGGAGTTGGGATGCTGAGTGCAGTCGGTCCTTTTCGGAGATTAAACGCGTTCTGACTGGCACCGAGGTCCTGGCTCACTACGACCCAAAGAAACCGTTAATTGTGACCTGTGACGCGAGTGGACGAGGTGTCGGTGGAGTACTAGCACAGCGGGACCTGAGTGGGGAGCGCCCGGTGGCATATGCGTCTCGCTCGCTCACAGCGGCGGAGAAGAATTACTCGCAGATTCATCGCGAAGCGTTAGCTATTATCTACTGTATGAAAAAGTTTCATCAGTATCTTTATGGGCGGAAATTTGTTTTGCGTACCGACCACAAACCGCTCGTGTCTATTTTCGGGCCGAATAGCGGCATACCGGCAATGACAGCAAGCAGAATGCAGCGCTGGGCGGTCATTTTGTCGGCGTACGATTACGAAATTGAATATATCAAAACTACTGAAAATTGTGCGGACGGTTTATCTAGATTACCAGTTGGATTTGACGTGCGGGCTAGCACGGCGGAAGTGATTCCGGAGCAGACATATTTGCATTTCGCACATGACGCTCTGCTGTTAAATTATAACGAGTTAAAGCGGGAGACGATGAAAGATGTTACACTAGCAAGGTTGCTCTCTTTCATCCGCGATGGTTGGCCAGAGACATGTGATATTCTTGGCATGCAACCTTACTTCAATAGGAAGTCAGACTTGTATGAGGAGCTAGGATGTATAATGTGGGGCCATAGAGTGGTCATACCAGAGGGCTGTCGGAAAAGGGTTTTGGAATTGGTCCACGAACCACATATGGGCGTAGTAAAGTCAAAATCTATAGCGCGGAGTTACGTATGGTGGCCCGGTATCGATGAGGCTGTTGAACGCGTGTGCCTCGCATGTGGTATATGCGCCGCTCATGCTGACGCACCAACTCGCACCTCACCATGCTCATGGCCTTGGCTCAGCCGGCCTTGGTCTAGACTTCATTTGGATTTTATGGGCCCTATATCGGGTAAGACCTATTTAGTCATAATTGATGCGACTTCCAAATGGCTGGAAGTGTTCTTAGTTCCTGGCACGGCTGCACGTTCTACGATCAGTAAACTGGGAGAATTATGGAGTAGGTTTGGGATTCCTAGGCAAATTGTAACTGACAACGGCCCCCCGTTTACTAGTTCTGGTTTTGAGGAGTTCATAAAAAGTGAGGGAGTCGAACATGTCTTTACTGCGCCTTATCATCCTGCGTCAAACGGGGCCGCTGAGAACGCAGTTAGGACCTTAAAGAAAGTTGTCAAAAAGGCTATGACGGAAAAAAAAGATGTAGAAAGAGCGTTAAACACTTTCCTGTTATATTATAGGAATACGGAACATGCATCGACACGCGAGCGGCCTTCAGTTCTGTTGCAAGGTAGATGTCTACGGACGAGGCTTGATGCCATGATACCTGAAAAAGATGCTGGAGATCGGCAAGTGCGGGAACGTCAGGTGAATGAAGTAGGAGGAGAACGTAGAATTTTGAGTGTAGACCAGGATGTGTGGTACCGCCAATATTTAAAGGGGGAGAAGTGGTTAAGCGGGTAAGATAGTTAGCTCTGCTGGACCCAACGATTACACTGTTAAGGATAGTGATAATAAACTTATTCATAGACATATAGATCAGCTTAAACGTAGGATTAATAGTTCGCCTGTAATCCCTTCAGTTTCTGAACGTTCGGTCCCCAGGGCGATAGCTGTACCTATGCCGGGTCGTTCTAACTCTGACCTAGCCCAGTTAGAAGAGCAGCCGGGGCAGTCAGGAGTTCTCGTGGTACCTGGTACACCACCAGCAGCAGTGCATTTAGAACCAATTGCTTCTTGTTCGAGGAATGAGCAGCCGGGCGTACCTGATGAGTACGCTACGCCATCAACTACCCCAGTACCGCCCCAGGCTCGCCCTATCAGAAAATGTAGGTTAGATAAAAACATTACTTACAAGGTGTAGTTCGCAGGGTTAGAAAAATGTTTAAGTTAATCGACTTTTTGTTTTGCTTAATTAACGTGGAGGATTGTAGTGTATATAAACTCTTTGTAATGAATGGTTGTCATGGCATTAACCGATGACGTCTGTCGGAATATAATTTTACACCAAGTCCTGGTCTTTCCTTTGAACTCCGGATCTCATATCTTACAATAACCAACTATATTCTCGCGTGGTTATTTCTTGTCTTCGTATTTACTGTCTATCTGTTTATCGACCGAGCGAGCGAAACGAGCGAAGCGTCTCCGTTTCAGCTTGGGCAAAAATGCTTTCGTATGTCCAGCGGATGTCCGTCGGCTGTCCGGCCGGCGTCTGTCCATTTGTTCTCGTCTACAGGCGCCTCATTCGGGAACGCTAAGTGATTCTGTAGCGACTCGTAAGCCAGATTTCTCATCTCGCTCTTACGCATTACGCGTCGTGCGGAAGAGTGGAATGAGAAATCTGGCTTACGAGTCGCTACAGAATCACTTAGCGTTCACGAATGAGGCGCCAGGTCACAGTTCTCAACCGATTCTCATGAAATTTTGTGAGCAGGTTCGGTAAATACAGAGCGTCCCAGGGCTATGCCACATGGAGGGAAAGTATCTTAAATATTGGAGATAGAACATTTTACTGAAAGAACACTTCATTTTGATTTGATCAATATCATAGAATCACGGGTGTTTTTTTTTACCACTTGGCGGGTTCGATTCCCGGTTCAGACAGGCGATTATTCAAAAATCTTAAAATGCAGTTTAACTTGTTTTTAAAATCAAAATGAAGTGTTCTTTCAATAAAATGTTTCATCTACAATATTTAAGATACTTTCCCTTCATGTGGCATAGCCGTGGGACGCGCTGTATATCGAATTTTTTGTCGATTCAGTTTTTCGATTTTTTTGCAAAATGGCGGAAATATGGGTGTTTTTGCAATTACAAACTTATTTGCGGTATTGGTAGACTGATCAGACTTATATCGATGTATGGGGATATCAGTTTTCCAACGGCAAAGTTAAGTTTATCGCGCGGTTTACAGCTCACGGAGCCACTAGTTTATTACGCCTAAACAACTAAATTCGTGGATATACGCCCATAATAGGATCATTAGATCTTACCAACCAATTATGGCTTCGCGTTCATTTGTGGCCTACATGCAAAATAAATATTTTCATTTTCATTTATACATTTGTTACAAAGTAAGCCGCCAAATAGATGAGCAAATTCGTCATTTTAACGACGGAAAATTACGCGTTTTTAATATGATTATAATATTATAGCGGGATAAGTAATAATGTTTTCATCACATCATTACTTAACCCGATCACACTTGCTTGGAAAGGGTGTTATTATACGCAAGCGTATAGAGCAACTATAGCCGATTTAACTCCTCTACGGGCCCCGCCGTCAGCGGGAGTTATAAACTAAACTCCCTAGGGAGTTATGAATTTTGTATGGTTTCGAACTCCCGCGGGCAGTTAAGTGCGCCAGGTCGGCGGAGCTGCTCGGGAGCCGCAGCCGGCGGGGCGCGCGACCGCAAGCCGGCGGAGCTGCCCCGCGCTGATCGCAACGTACGCTCAGTTTATGAACACCCACCTGATGGTAATTCACGATGTAAAATGGGAATAAAATTAATATAAATACTTTTTTTTTGTCTAATTTTTATTTCATTTCCTCGCAAATGTGATGAAAAACATTGTGTGTATCACGGGCAGTAAGGGGATAACAGACTCTCGTTAGTTATCCCCTTCTTACGGCCCTAGATGCACAATGTACTATAATGTACGTGGTTATGCCAATAACCAAAAAATAGAATAGAGTCAATTTTTTTTCATGTTACCTCGTAATTTTAGCAATAAAACCCGTTTTTATTGTAAACATGTTTATCTTAAACCCTTAAAGAAATCCAAATCTTATCTTCAAAGGTACAACAAAAGATTTCTCTCCCAAAATGACAACAATAATTCCTATTTGAGCGTCAGCTCTCCGACACCCTACTTACTGACAGCGACAGACATATTACACAACGCGAGTGCGACAAGGACAGAACATATAGATATCGTAGACAGAGTTCCCGCGCTACAGTTGGTATTCCGAGAGCTTGTCCGTAGCACGTCTACGTCGTAGAGCCGCTACGCTCGTGCTATATGTTTGACGTTATGGGTTTGAGCATATTGTTTTTTAATGAGTGATATTGGTTATGTAAAAAGTGGATAAGTTCGTAGCTGAGTTACCGACGTACAATATCATAGTGAGAGGGAATGCCACCGGCCTACTTGGATTGGATGAAGGTAATTACAGTATGCTTTATATTTGTCATTTAAAAAAAAAAAAAAAAAATTATTACCTATTTACGATTTGAAAAGGATAAGATGAAATGCGAACTAGAAATGTTTTGTCTATTGACAGAGGATTAATTTTAAAAAGTTTATACGGTATAAGCAATTAAAGTTAGAAACAAACGGAAAAGTAAATAAATTGAAAAATAAAACACAAATTTTAAATTTTTGACATTATAATTTTAAATTTTATGTTCAATACTTGAAATAAAATTATAGATTTAACACTACACAAAGGTTGCTTGGAAGATAGCGCCGTTTTTAAAGTCACTTTGTTTGTACTAAACAAAGTAGTTAATTTTGAAGGTACAGTCACATTCTGGGACATCACAGAACTTTGTCACATTGACATAAACAACAAACCACTAGTAAATACCTGACAATAAATCGTTAACTTGCTTTGACAAGATGACCCGGTAACTCATGCATATTGAAAATACCGCAGAGTCAAATAAAATAGGATTAGTTCAACACTGACCTTCCCTTTCCTAATTCGGGATAATTATTATTCCTTGACCTTAATGACGCTTCGATTAACATATCCAGGGACCCTATACATTTCTATGACCTTTATATTAAGCTTTATAATATCTCCTTTATATTTGAAAACTAGGTTTTTCTCGCGATTTCGTGCGCGTGAAGTTAGTTTTTTCGTTGTTTCATCGGGAAGCATACATTTTTTTTTATACGAACCTTTTTTGTCCATTACACTTTAATATTGCAATAAAATGTGTACACAAAATACCGTTTCCGTGCTTGACCGTTGAAGATTTCCTTTATCTGGAGCTAATTCTGGATGTCGATTCAGGTCATGCTTTCCATAAAAGTGCATTGTCATCGGAACTGAACCAACATTATAATTCAACTCCTTAGGATAAGAGGAAGTGGTTCAAATCAGCTTACAAGATTTGACCTAAACGAACGAACTAACATACAAATATTGCAAGTTAAATAAAATAAGTCTTAGGACTCATTAATCGAACGTGGCCACAAGTAGTCTTGTGGCTCTGCCCACCCCATTAGGTTTTTTTTTATGTTAATTGACTGACAAACGAGCTGACGGCCCACCTGATGGAAAGTGGTCACCGCCGCCCATGGACATCTATAACACCAGAGGTGCTGCCAATGCGTTGCCAGTCTAGGGAGGATGGGGAATGGGAATGGGATGGGGATGAGGGAATAAGCCTCCGGATCTCGTCACTCACCGTACGAAACGCAATAGCAAGCTATTACTTTACGCCGATATTCTGTGAGAGTGTGGTACTACCCCGGTCCGGTTTTTTCAGGCGATATGCTATGTATGTATGTATGTAAATAAAATTATGTAAAAGAAAATCAATTTCCGATCAAAAAACTATCATTATGCAAAATATAATGTCAATCCTTTACTCCGTTGATGCATGCATGAAGGACAAACCAAGAAACTGACAAACCCATCTCAAATTTATAACACGACATGTGTTTTCTTGAATAAAACATAATAAACAAAACATAAAACATAAAAAATAATGACCTCCATAAGAGCTTGTAAAAGCCTAAATTGAAGATAATTTGACTTTGACTTTGAATAGACTTATACAACATAATAATAATACTAAACATAATTAATTAACTCTAAATAAAAACTAAATTAAATCTAAAAATTCTCCGCGGCATTGTGCCGAAGACGCTGGCGTTTCCTCGCTGTATCGCAATGCTAATGCGTTTGCGAGGAAGCTGCCGGCTCTCAGGTCCCCAGTTTCTTACACCAGCTTCTTTGAAATTTCTGTGAAGAGACACAGTGACCCAGGACTCCATGGACTGAGGGTCTCGACTCCGAAAGGAAGAAAGTCAAATAAAAAATTGTAAGATTACTTTTATAGCAAAGATCTCCAAAGAAGGATATGCCTGTCAGTACAATTTCGTGTAACAAGTCTCATAGAAGGTTGTTAAACGCCAGCGCCATGGCTTAACACACCCTATTGCTGATATCTTAGTTCTTACGACATACATACAAAAGTCTAATATTGCTTGATTCACATGCTATGATACCAATGTGGACCGTGGGGTCGGTGGTGCTGCGGTCTAACACCGCATTATGCGGGAGGGCATTTTTTTCAATTATAACAGTGTCACTTACATCGGTGTCATGGATGGTCGTTGCCATGCGACTGAACGTGCGATGGTGTCAGATTCGCTTTCTGATTCGCTTTCTGAAAAGCAAGCATCGCGAGAATTGCTTCAAGCAGTTCCTTACTATATATTTCAATGTGTTTAAGTATATGATGTTTGTTTTCTAAATTAAAATATTTGTATGCTGTTTGGGGACAGCTTAAGAGGGAGAACTTAATATTGAAGATGATATCTGTAAATTTACCCTTTTCTATGCAAATTAACTAGTTAGCATGTTAACTCAGCATCGCCCTTATTATGTATACTTATGATTAATTTGTGCCCATTATGTATTTCTGTTGCACATGTTTCTGTTTCACTCAAATGGTTATAATTTATTTGTTTGAAAAAGAGTGACAGGGCCATGTTTCTTGACACTTACATGACTAATATTAGCTCAAATAATGGCGTGTTCATTTTCGCAATTATTGTATCACTGTAATGTGGCATGGGTTGCATGGTGTATACAGTCAATCCAAACTAATATTTATTAATATTGTCAGAATATTTCAGAAAAATGATTTATTATAGCTTGTATGTTTTACAGTAATTAATGATATTCCCTGAAACAAGGCCACTGAGTTTCGTGCGACGCCTCTCAGCAGATGTCACCCTTTGATTCAGATATATGAAAGAGCCCGTGTGGCCTACTTGCGAAATAAAAATCTTCATTTATATGACAGATTTGACAGATTAAACCTGACTTTAACTACTATATGTTCAAAGTTTTTATTACTCCAATAGATTTTACTAGGCTTATCACAAGAAAGTCTAAGTTTCAGAGTTGTTTCTAAATGACAGATGACAGGGTAAAATGACACGTCGTTGTTCCAAACATGTGAATATTATAGTGCAAAATAGAGACAGCTGCGTGCAGCCGTGGTTAACAAATAGTTTTTGGTTTAATTGTGTTTAGTTTATTTTTAGGGTTCCGTACCTCAAAAGGAAAACGGAACCCTTATAGGATCACTCGTGTGTCTGTCTGTCTGTCTGTCTGTCTGTCTGTCTGTCTGTCTGTCTGTCTGTCTGTCTGTCTGTGTGTCTGCCAATCTGTCACAGCCAATTTGCTCCGAAACTACTGGACCGATTGATTTGAAATTGGGTATACATATGTAAATTGGTGACCGCAACAGGGATGCGTAACGTAAATTAATTAATTTTGAACATGGGGCCCACTTTTGGGGGATAAATTAGAAAAAAAAAAAAAAGTTGTGCAACTGAAAGCGTGTGTCATATCAAATGAAAGGGCTTATTGTGAGGATCTTAAATGTATTTTTTTTTTAATTTTAGTTAAAATAGTTTAGAAGTTATTTAGGAAAATAGGCGAAAATTGACCATTCCCCCCCCTTTATCTCCGAAACTACCGGGCCTAAAATTTTGAAAAAAAAATACAGAAAATAGTTCTTTACCTATAGATTACAGGAAAACCTATAAGAAGTCTATGGTGTTTAAAGTAACATAGGAAATTTCAGTTTATCATGTATGTAACGGAACCCTCTCCACGCGGGTTTCACTCGCACTTGACCGGTTTTTTAATTAATTCATTTTCGTCACAATAACAAACTGACTAAACAACACTGTATTGCCTTTATAGAGCATCACTAGGACCTTGTGGGAAATACTTTACATTATTCTATATCGATAACAATCGTCTAAAATTTTTAGACGATTTTTTTTCGCAACTTATTTTGTATAGTATAGTATAGTGTCGAAAATTTATCGAATTTGTCTTGTTTAATATTGTTTGGTTGAAAAATTGTTTAGTAAAACATTTGTATGGAAATAACGTTATTTTGACCTATTTAGCATAACATCTTGCAAACCAGCAAGCTTTTCTGGGCTGTTACAGAAAACGACAGAACGGCAAAAAAATCATGTTTGTTGTTTGGGACCCCATTAAATATTTATTTAATTCTGTTTTTAGTATTTGTTGTTATAGCGGCATTAGAAATACATCATCTGTGAATATTTCAACTGTCTAATTACACGGTTCATGAGATACAGCCTGGAGACAGACGGACAGACGGACAGACGGACAGCGGAGCCATAGTAATAGGGTCCCGTTTTTACCCTTTGGGTACGGAACCCTAAAAGGACCTAATATCGAAGGCTAAGGCGGTAGCTTCGCCTTAGCCTTCTGAACCTAACCATTCCGAGTCGCTTCTGCTCCGACTCGTTTTGCTCGCTCGCTCACTGCCATTTACCATTATGTATTTAACCTTTTAGTTTTTAAAAATTTAGACTACATAATTTTGGACCAAAAATGCTTTAGCACAAAAAATATGCATGCGAAAAAATTTATTTAAAAAAAAAAGTATGCCATTCAATATTATACAAAACATTCTCGACCAAAAAATTTCAGCGCATACAACATTAGACGATGCGAAGGTCTTAACATAATTTATAAATTATTTGATACCATAATAACTATGAGAAACAAACAAACACTATGATTTATTTTTTGAAAATACTGGTTAATTCTGAAGCTTCCTAAAAAGGATATACCCTCCATCTGCGCCTTATGGTTATGACAATCGCGTACCGAGGCACTCTAGAGGACATTATTTACGACTCTAATATAACTACTTAATATTCTCGCCACACTTGGCTCTGCTCCGCGCCTTCATATAACTATAACAGCCCAGAGCACTTCAGATTAATAAAAACTTGAGCAAGTTTTGGAGCAGAAAGTATGTAAAAGCGTACTAATTTGCTTATTATAATATCTTTTGGACATTATGGTGCAACTTTGTATACTTAAATGGTTCTAAAGAGGCTCGTAGACGGGCTAGTTTTTCGGCAATTTATTGCTGCAATTTGGGCTATCCTCAAAAGTTTACATTCAAACTTTTTGTCCCCATTAGTGATGCAATATATAATCTTTTAGAGCCCGAACTGCAGCAATAAATTGCCGAAAAACTAGCACACATACATACATACATAACATCACGCCCGAAATCCCTAATGGGGTGGGCAGAGCCACAAGACTACTTGTGGCCACGTTCGATTAATTAGTCCTAAGATGGTATGATGGACCGTATGGTGACAGGTGATCAGCCCATCGCCCATACAGATAGTCCACCATGTTGGAGAGGACCCGTCCCTTAGTCGACTTTTACGACATGCCAGGATGATAAGCATCTGCACACATTCTATGCTATTTCTTCACTCCCAGTGCAGCAGAGGAGTTTAGTTTATACAGGAAATAAAAATAATAATAATTGGTAAGCATCAGACATAAAAAAATTTCTTCATGCGTAGTATTTTGTAAACCATTATTATAATCATCAGTCTACATCCATACATAGTGAGAGGGACTGGACAGTAGTCCCCACGCGGACCCAGTGCGGATTGGGCAGTTCACACATATCGTTGAATTACTTCGCTGAGTTTCATGCGGCGACTTTTCACAGCAGATGACACCTTTCGAAGCGCTGGTAGCTTCAGACATGATAAAGAGCCCTTGTGGCCTACTTGCTAAATAAATATTTTTATTTCCATTTAATTTTTATATTTTCATTTTCGAATCTTGGGTCTCAATGTTTTTTATTGTAATCGGTCTTTTTTAATTAATAATTTATACTTTCTTTTTTTTAGTTAGATATGTACGTAAATAATTTATCCATTACAGTTCATTAAAATTCAAACGTGGGCTTACACGTTTGATTTGTGTGATGCTTGATATTTTTTATTTATTTATTTATTAATTTGGTTACACACCATTACAGTCTTAACTAATACACTGTGAAACTAAAATAACTTAAGAGGAGTGTGAACCTACGGTTTTTCATACAAAAGGCGGAAACGATTTGCACCCCTTAAATATTAACTGATGTTGACCAATTTTTGATAGGTTGTCAGTCAGAACATAATCTAGGTCTATACGTTTCGGTTTTTTCAATATAATTAATAAATTCAGTTTTATTGTTGTTTTAGTATTCTCATACTAAACTAATTCTGGCGATTATTTGACTTTGTCGATCTTTAATCAATATTTTAAAAACGTATAGACCTAGATTTTGATCTGACTGACAACCTATCATAATTTTGACAAAATCCGTTAACATTTTAGGGCTGGAAATCGTTATCGCCTTTTGTATGAAAAGGGTGATTTTTGCCGTTGGTTCACAGTCCTCTTAAGATTAATGGAAAATGTGCAACTCATGTAAAAACACTAGAATGCCTTTTATCCAAAATCTCGCAAAACTTCAAGCACTCATGACATACAGCCGTCCATCTCCACGCAAGCAGGTCATACTTTGGAGCCGATACCAGGAGCGCATTCAATAGTGTCAGTGCACGAAGGAGCGGCGAGGTGTTATGTGCCACTGTGCGCGCCGTCGACACTGCCAACAGGGGCCGCACACGCGGCCTCAGGGTGATCCTTGACACGTCTGGGACAAACAGTCTCACGAGCCTCTCCACCAGTTCCGGGCAGTCCTATTCACCACGCAAAACGCGACATGCAAAAACGAGCAGGCTGGAGTGGATATGAGCAGTTTGGAGTAGCGAAAAATAAAAGAAAATAAACAATACCAAGTTATCATTTATATATATTTAGAATGCTCTCGTAAAACAATTTTATATGACTACAATTAAATGACGGAAAAAAACAGAAAACAAATGTTATGTAACCGCCATTGGATTTAGGCGACGTTCGATGCCTAGTATTTTTTTTATGTTGTGATCGGTTCAGTAGGTTAGGCTGTTGGTGGCTGACTAATCAAATGATTACATACATACTTATAAATATACTCGCGAAAAACATTACCCTCCCTTCGCATCGCTGAAGTTGAGTAAAAGGAGACATGAAAGTCACAAAATTAAATAAAGTATGACAAAGTCCCTAACCGAATGACATTAAGTGGGGACATTTTAATAAGCCCTTAAAGATGTTTCTCTGTTAAATTGGGTAGCTAAGACTACTGGGAAGGTTTTATAGGAAGATCAAAAGACGATGTGTCAAGAAATAAATAGTAATAGTTAGTAGTGACCATGCCTCCAAAGCTAGCGGTCCCGGGTTCAATCCCCGGTAAGAGCAAATATTTGTGTGATCAAAGTCAAAGTCAAAGTCAAACTATCTTTATTCAATTTAGGCTTTTACAAGCTCTTATGAAGGTCAAGGAATGAATCTACCACCGGTTCGGAAAAAATCCTCTACTGAGAAGAGCCGGCAAGAAACTCGGTGAGGTATCATTTTTTCAAATCAGTACACATATAAGTCAACAATGATGTCTACAGTTTTATACAAATCTAAGTATATACCACAGCAGGTACGCTCATCGAGACCCAGGGATCGCCAGTGCAGGTCACGATTTAAGCCAAACGTCCCTGTCCATGACGTAGTCTTTTACTGAGTAATATGCCCTAGAAATAAGAATTCGCTTTACAGTAGATTTGAACATTGTGTCTGTTTGTTCTATAATGTTTTTAGGTATTTTATTGTAAAAACATGTACAATTTCCTAGAAATTATTTTTTAGGTTTAGCCATAGCTATAAGTTGGTACTTTAAGCTTTCCGGTATTTCTAGTAGCCTTTGGCTTATCTACATTTGTAGGAAAATTGTATATATTTTTTCTGACATACATTATTATTTCAAATACGTATAGCGAAGGTAGGGTTAGTATTTCAATTTCCTTGAAAAATTCCCTCAGAGACTCGCGGGTGCCCATGTTATATATGGCCCTGATGGCCCTTTTTTGCAAAATAAAAATAGACTCTAAGTCAGCAGTGATGAGCACGAATGTTTGTTCCTGAGTCTCGGATGTTTCCTATGTATTGAAGTATTTATTTATCTACATCAGTATATATATCGTCGTCCAGCTAACACTAGCCTTTAGAGCTTACTTTGGGACTAGATCGATTTGCGTAAAAGATTGTCCCCTGATTTATTTATTTATTATTTATGCCAAATTGGCGTAGTACGGAACCCTCGGTGTGCGAGTCCGATAGGTTGCAGCAGTTATTTTCTGGTTTAATTTCAATATATTTTTCACATGTATATAACAGAATACTTACCATTGAATTGATATTTATTTTTTGACTAAAGGAGTATCTATAACTAAAAACAAGCCTTTGAAAGCTCTAACACCACTCTTCCACACGACGCGTAAAATGCGTAAAAGCGAGACGCGAGTCTGGCTCGCGGGTCGCTGCAGTATCACTCAGACGTTCCCGAATAGACGCCCTGAATTCTTACTGATGTCAAAATTCATAATTGCTCGACAATCAACTGAAAAACGAACAAAGTAAAATTGAGGGGTTGTTTTAGCCCAAAGTGACATTAATATTCATGAGGCTAACTTCATTGTCCTTAATTCATGCTTTCCGACTTCAAAATTGGATTAATTTGTACGCCCAGCTATAAAACTTTGGGATTTAGACGCAATAACGTTTAAGTTATAAGTGACATAATAGGCAGCCCTTGCAATAATATTACATTATAATACAAGCTTGAAGTACATGCGCGGTCCCAGGGGGGGGTCACAGGGGACATGACCCCCCCCCAAAATCGTACACGTCAAATAGAAAAATCAAGTCTAAAAAAAACCGGACAAGTGCGAGTTAAACTCGCGTGGAGAGGGTTCCGTTCCTTACATGATTATCTGCAATTTACTAGGTTACTTTAAATACCATAGACTTCTTAGAGGTTTCCCTGTAATCTATACGTAAAGAACTATTTTCTGTATTTTTTTCAATATTTTAGCCCCAGTAGTTTCGGAAATAAGGGGGGGGGGGATGGTAAATTTTCGCCTATTTTCCTAAATAACTTCCAAACTATTTTACTTAAAATTCAGAAATATTTAAAGTCCTCACAATTAGCCCTTTCATTTGATATGTCACACAATATAGATTGCATAACTTTTTTTTTTTAATTTTCTGATTTACCCCCCAAAAGTGGCCCCCATGTTTGAAACTCATATATTTACGTCACGCGTCCGTGTTGCGGTCACCGACTTACATATGTATACAGTTTTTTCAGCTCAATCAGTCCAGTAGTTTCGGAGCAAATTGACTGTGACAGACGGACAGACAGACAGACAGACAGACAAACAGACGCACGAGTGATCCTATAAGGGTTTCGTTTTTCCTTTTGAGGTACGGAACCCTAATAAAGTTTAATTTACTCGACATATTTTATTACTACTGACCCGCCCCCAAAATTTCAGGCTGGGACCGCGCCTGTTTAAGTAAGTAGAAGATGCCAGTACATTAAAGATAACAATGAAAAATTCAGAATGAGCAACACAACACATCACAATGTTTTTTTGAATTTCATGCCTGTTTGTCTATTTATATACGCAATGAACTATAAAACTACTAGACGTATTTCAATGCGCTTTTCGATATTATATTGAAGGTAACTTCAGGCAGGACATAGACTATAAAAACTTTTGGAAACAAAACTGGAAGGGGATAAATAGGGAGTTGAAGATGGTATCGGAAAAATAACAAATTGCCCTGAACCCTTGAATTTATGTATTTAAACTCTTTATCGGCGATATATCTGTTTGATTTTTCGCTGGACTCATTTAGCAGATAGGGCCAATGATTTTGAATGATTTACATAATATTCATTACTTGTTTCATTTTTAGGGTTCCGTACCTCAAACGGAAAAACGAAAACCCGAAAATTTTAAAAAAAAGTTATGCAACCTACATCGTGTGACATATCAAATGAAAGGGATTATAGTGAGGATCTTAAATATATTTTTTTATGAATTTTAAGTAAAATAGATTAGAAGTTATTAACGAAAATAGGCGAAAATTGACCATCCCCCCTGTATTTCCGAAACAACTGGGGCTAAAATTTTGAAAAAATACAGAAAATAGTTCTTTACCTATAGATTACACATTACAGGAACACCTATAAGAAGTCTATGGTATTTAAAGTGACGTAGTAAATTTCAGATAATCATATACGGAACGGAACCCTCTCCACGCGAGTTTAACTCGCACTTGTCCGGTTTTTATTTTAAATAGTTTCAGGAAAGTATTTCATACCGTACAGTAAGTACGTCAGACTTTAAAAACAATTAATTTCTACATCACGTGCTAATAAATTTCCTTGTCAAATTCCAAAATGGCTGACAGCAAGTTCCACAAATCGCTGTCATTCATATGAAGTCCGTATGATAATTGATAAAATAAAGGACGTCATATCGTGCTCGATTCGATAGATTGCTTATGATCTGAATATTGGAATCAATGCATAGATATTGGTTCGTTATCTGCAGTCAAACGGAAGCGAACACTGATAACTGATAAAGTTTATTATTGGTTTGACTACAGAGTCAATATTAGACATGGTTTATGGCCGTTCCCAATATTACATCCGCGGGTAGATTTGGTTGCTAATGCCTCATTTGCATGCAGCCGCAGTGAGCAGGGAAGCGGGCATGGAAGTGGGCAGCGCGAGTATGTAAATGGTTCACTTCTCCTGCTCCTGCCGCTGCTACTCGCATTGCCTGGCGCGCAGTGAGTTAGGAAGCAGCACGTAAACACCCACTGCCTTCGAAAGCAGTATGCGGGAATTATTTCTGGCAGCGCGAGCAGCAGGGGCAGTGGCTGCATGTAAACACCCACTGCCTTCGAAAGTAGTATGCGGGAATTATTTCTGGCAGCGAGAGCAGCAGGGGCAGTGGCAGCACGTAAACACCCACTGCCTTCGAAAGCAGTATGCGGGAATTATTTCTGGCAGCGCGAGCAGCAGGGGCAGTGGCTGCATGTAAACACCCACTGCCTTCGAAAGTAGTATGCGGGAATTATTTCTGGTAGCGAGAGCAGCAGGGGCAGTGGCTGCATGTAAACACCCACTGTCTTCGAAAGCAGTATGCGGGAATTATTTCTGGCAGCACTAGCAGCAGTGGCAGTGGCTGCATGTAAACACCCACTGCCTTCGAAAGCAGTATGCTGGAATTATTTTTGGCAGCGCGTGTGTCAGTGGCGGCATGTAAATGAGGTATAAGGGTTAGAAAAAACATTTGTGTCATAGAAAATCTGTAATTTTTTTACTAGTAGTAAGAGTAAGCAAATTTTTTCCTTGAAGTGCTGGGTAAGAATAGCACCACCCCATCCCGTGGGTATCGTAAAAGGCGACACAGGGACCAACCGAAGAATGGGTAGCAGCATCCTTCATCCTGACTAACTGCGTTCGCCAACCCGCCTGCCAAGCGTGGCGCCTATGGCAAATCCCCCCATTTTTCGAGGAGAGCTATGTCCTGCAGTAGACTGTTGACGACTTCATAGGTTTCATCAGTTTGGTACAAACATTTTCCACATCTTATGTCTCTTTTTACTCGCGTACTCGGTCGGCAAATTCAGAAATTGAGTACTTTATCACGTTCTGCAAACTTTTTCCCAGCGCAACTTTTCACTCCACGAATTTCTTTCTTTTCTTTACTCCGTTTGTAGAAAACTTCAAGATCGACTAGAGACGTATAAATAATTGGTTTAACCCCTTATTTTATTGAGATATTCAAAGTGCAAAGGGGCGGTTGAAATGACTTTCGGATCACTATCTAACCTCACCCCAGCTTAATGACCAGGGGGGTACCACGATCTCTTAATACGATTATCTTTAGGCCCTAAAATTAACTGGGTCACTATTAGTACCACAACATAGTATTTACATATGTAATATATATGGTGAGGTATAAAATAGCGACACAGTTCAGCTTAGGGCCTAAAAATAATCGAATTTAGAGATCGTGGTAACCTCCCAGTTCACACAAACACGTAAACAACTTAGCATTACGGTCTTATATTTTTAAAATTCAAATTCAAATCGTTTATTCAGCAAGTTGGCAATCTGTGGGCTCTTTTACTTGTCACATAATATAATCCAATAAAATGAATCTACCAGCGTTTCGCACAGGACTACCATTATTGAGAAGCGCCGCAAGAAACTCAGCAGAACGACATCTTTTCAAATCATACAGAAAGCTTACAGAATATAAAAACTTAAATATAATTAAATTAACATATTACAAAGAGGTTGTTATATAATTAACAAAAAAACTATATATAGTAGGTATAGAGAACACTATGAAGTCTCGCGTCAGCTTTGGATATCTCACATAACATAGGTCCTTGCGAGCATGAGCAGTTTGGTCCCCGCGCCTGCTTGTAGGCTCTCAGCTTATGGCTTTTTGGCTATAATGCGGGCAGCGGAAGTCGCCCGGCTATGCGGAGTCTATTGGGTATTATGGTCTTTGTCCATGCGTCATTAGTCTTTCAATTAATGTGCAACCAATAAAGCGTTTAACCTGATTTTGGCGCGGCTCTGAATGTCTTTACAGACATTTTTACAACAAAACCATAATTATGCGATATTGCTTATATAATGTCGAAGAGATGCCCAGTTTAACCCTTTGAACGCTAGGTTGTCAGTCAGAACAAAATCTAGGTCTATACGTTTTTTGAATATTGATTAAAGATCAACAAAGTCAAATAATACTGAAAATTTAATTAAACTGAATTTATTGAATACAGTGAAAAAAGCAAAAACGTATAGACCTAGTTTTTGTTCTGACTGACAACCTATCAAATATTGGTCAAAATCGGTTAACCATTGAAGGGGGAAAATCGTTATCGACTTTTGTGTGAAAAGCCATAAGTTCACACCCCTCTTAAATGATGCGATTAAACTCACATACGGACTTAAACGATAACGAGATTTTGTGAAGTTAGATCGTCTACACAGACTCATTATTTTCAAAAAGGGCTGAGATGGCTTTTTTAACCAGATTAGGCCTGACAAAAGACCCGCATTGTACTACAGATAATGGAAATTAAATCCTAAACTCAACACATCACAGTCGATTTTCTCTTAAAAGCTATTCCGAACTGTTTTTATAGAAACTTGTGCCGTAGTTCGTGAGCTGTAAGGTTTATTTTGGCTTGTTAGTTTATGACGGTCGTAAAAAAGGAGTAACATCGCGAGCCTGGACGAATCCTGTTTCATTTAAGGTTAAATCGAAATTCTACCCTACAGTAGAAACGCAAGGTTCAATTTTGAAGAGACTAAAGATTTAATATAGAATTTTGTAGTAGAAAAAGAGGCGATACTGGGCCTATGTTCGATATTGGTCTAAGTGATACAGAAACTGATGGTTACTATGGTAACGAATTGTCGCTTTGTGATGTCACTTTCTTTTCAATGTAAATTTCGCAAACTTAGATAAAGACAAAGCGATGTGATGTGACTTACTCACTAAGAGGAGTGTTATTACAAACCAGTAGTCTATGCAACGGTTGCATAATGATAGGCCTTAAAACACTAGTGCGGTTTTCATGAAACGAGCCGATAGGCGAGTTTCATAATAAGATCGCACGTGTGTTTTAAGGCCAAATTATGCAGAGTTGCATACATAACTTTATCTACACACATATTATAAATCCTCCATGATGGGTTCAGAAACAATATTTTCTGGCAACAAGTTATTTGTTGCAATCGTGGCTGCATATTTCCGATATCCGGCGCATTTTCACATCACACACACTCCGAGAAGACTACTTACTATTCATATTTTCAACTAAAATGTAAATTACAAACAACTTTTTCTATTCAATTTAACAACAATTCTACTTTCGTTCCATGTTGACGTTTTCAACATGGCGGCAATTCGATCATCCGTCAAGACCATTTTCTTTTTTAAATCATAGACAAACGGATGAAGTCTCTATTCTCACGTCACTCGAGATCAAATATTGTGCAGTTTATATTAAAAAAACATACTGAATTGACGTTTCGTATAAATAACTGTTTCAATATCTATGGATACTAGAATAGAGACCCACTTGAGTTTTGACAGCTGTTCCAAATTTAATCTCATTTCTTTACTAAAAACGATAAAGAAGTCATGTTATTTCTTTATCGCAGCACTGGTTTTTCCTAATTGGTTGTCAAAATAGTGGTCATTTCATACGATTTTTGATTAACCATTGGAGGTTTTATGATATGGGTGTAGATAAAAAAAAATCCTAACCACAATTTCACCCTTTTAGAGGTTGACTGTTGTGTAAAAAAGCCTTTGTCTTTCTTCAAGACTTAAAGTATCTCCATACCAAATTTTATCAAAATCAGATCACCGGTTTAGCCGTAAATGCGTAACAGACAGACAGATATTTTTCGCATTTATAATATTAGTATACGAATGGATTACAGAATCATTAGAACTATATAAAATAAATAAATAAATCGGGGGACAATCTTTACACAAATCGATCTAGTCCCAAAGTAAGCTCTAAAGGCTTGTGTTATGAGTACTAGACGACGATATAAATACTTATATAAAGAAATAAATACTTTAAATACATAGGAAACATCCAAGACTCAGGAACAAATATTCGTGCTCATCACACAAATATTTGCCCGTACCGGGGATCGAACCCGGGATGCTAGCTTCGGAGGCAGGGTCACTCCCAACTAGGCTATCCACGTCGTCAAATGTACAGAATATACGTCAATATACGTTTAAAAATCATATATTGGACGCTAAAATAATTGGCAAATATACGTTATTCTTAACTATTTCATACATACATACATATTATCACGCCCGAAATCCCTAATGGGGTGGGCAGAGCCACAAGACTACTTGTGGCCACGTTCGATTAATTAGTCCTAAGATGGTATGATGAACCGTATGGTGACAGGTGATCAGCCCATCGCCCATACAGATAGTCCACCATGTTGGAGAGGACCCGTCCCTTAGCCGACTTTTACGACATGCCAGGATGATAAGCATCTGCACGCATTCTATGCTATTTCTTCACTCCCAGTGCAGCAGAGGAGGACTAACTATTTCAACTTGAAATAAAAAATAACTAAACCTTCATTACCAAGTTTATGATGTGTTTGTTTGTTTAACGACGCGGTTAGCCTAGTTGATAGTGACCTTGGCTTCAAAGCTAGCGGTCCCGGGTTCGATCCTCGGTAAGGGCAAATGTTTGTGTGAGGAGCAAAATGTTTGTTCCCGAGTCTTGGATGTTTCGTATATATTTAAATATATATTTATCCTTATAAGTATGTTAATCGTCATCTAGTACGCATTACACAAGCCTTTAGAGTATACTTTGGGACTAGATCGATTTGTGTAAACAATTGTCCCCTGATTTTAATAACCACGTCTTATTCTTATCATTTGTGATAACGTCTTCAAAGTCACTCTATATACATACTCAATTGTATTGTGGGAATATACGAGCATCAAACTCGTACATTTGCGAATCGCACTCAGCTCGCTGTGTGAAATACCGACTGCATTTAGGGTTGCCACCTGTTTTTAACGGAATAACAGGTTTCATTTGAGTAGCAATAAAAAATCACTTAAAATAGCATTCAAATTAAACAATTGATAACTCGTCATAAAAAGGTACTAAAGTGTATTTTATGTGTTGTGAAAATATAAAGTACGAACTGCCAAAATAACGGGTCCACTCCAACATGATGGACTATCAGTATGGGCGATGGGCTGATCACCCGTAACCATACGGTTCATCATACCATCTTAAGACTAATTAATCGAACGTGGCCACAAGTAGTCTTGTGGCTCTGCCCACCCCATTAGGGATTTCGGGCGTGATGCTATGTATGTATGTGTGCCAAAATAAGGTACAATACTTTATATTAATACGGGTGGCAACCCTAGCTGCATTATCAACGGCTGTTTATCTCCGTCGGCATCAATTAAGCGTTGTATCGCGTGTAACTAGTAACGAACGCACACACCGTGGAGTTTTGTCTTGATATTGATGTGGTGGTTGGAATCGATCGTGATGCATAATAATAAGTACGACACGGGGATAAGTTAAGCCCGTTTATCTATCTCCTTCATTGGCACTAGTGTCAGAGAGACGCACTTAGAGATAAGACGGCTTAACTTATCCTCGTGTCAACCTTGTTAGGGCCGCTGGGGGGACCAGCGTCACTCGGCGCCTTTATTTCTAAGGGATGTCACGTGTGTAGATAAACTTGGAAAGTAAAACATTATCTAAGCACAATTGTATAGAAATCGTTAGAGCCGTTTCCGAATACCATTTACATGTACATACATACATATATACATACATAGCATCACGCCCGAAATCCCTAATGGAGTGGGCAGAGCCACAAGACTAGTTGTGGCCACGTTCGATTAATTAGTCCTCAGATGGTATGATGAACCGTATGGTTACAGGTGATCAGCCCATCGCCGATACAGATAGTCCACCATGTTGGAGAGGACCCGTCCCTTATCCGACTTTTACGACATGCCAGGATGATAAGCATCAGCACGCATTCTATGCTATTTCTTCACTCCCAGTGCAGCAGAGGAATAGGTATATATATGTATATATATATACAGTATGTAACACGACGAACAGCAAACCGTGAAACCCGTGGATATACGTTGAGCCGAGCACATTATCACACTGTTTGCTAGTATTTATCTGTTCACTTTGATTTATCATTTCACAAAATTCATAAATTACCTCTAGTTTTAAAGTGGGTTAACACATTTTGTATCATTCTATGATACCGACCGATTACACACTGACAGATATTAACACATCTGAACTATTAACACAGCATATTATGCACCTCGCATCAAGTGATGAGCGCTCTTGCTTGCGTTCGGGCTCCAAACGAACACTCGGCGCAACTATGAATCACTTTCTGCTTGGCGCAGCAATCTACTATTAATTCACCACAGAAACAAGTAAACATTTATATTAAGTATTAAGTATATGTCGTATTTTTCTTTGTCCCGACAGTCGATCCTCAACCAATGTTTTTCGAGCCTCGCGTGGATATAATTATAATGACTATGGAATCATTATTCAATTTACCGAATAATAACATACGCCAGCGAAAAGCTTTACACATGTCAGTTTTGCATATAAAGTAGAATGTATGCATGCACGTTGTTTTTACAAGCTTTAGTTTCACCTATCCCGGTGCCTGTAATCAAATCTTGCAAGTTAAATTTGACCCAATTCCCGGGTTTCCGATTGAGCTAAAATTGCGCATGCTAGTTCAGTTGCAATGACAAATTTTTATGCTAGGCATGACCTGAATCGACATCCAGAATTAGCTCCAGATAAAGGAACTCTTCAACGGCCAACAGCACAGACACGAAATTTTTGTTCACATATTTTAATGCAATATTAAGTTTTAAATTTAAAAAAAACTTAATTTATTTTTGATTAGAAAGCACTGAGTAATAGAAACTAAACCGTGTACGCAATAGATGACCGTTTTGATTGTCTATTAAGATATATGAGACTTTAAAGTCATAGTTCATATCTCTCACAAAAATGCTACATATGAAATAGAAATAACATAAACATTGTGACGTCACAGTCCATGTTCGAGTGTACAAAATATTTCAACGAAATTTGCATTTATTTCCGAAAATACTGTTTATATGGTACCATGAAAAGAAATCAGACAACATAAAACTCGGGATGCAAAAAAATCTCACCAGTCACTCTTAATAAAATGACACAAATAATAATAACATAGAAAATAAAAAGAAAAAAATATCAAAACATATATAATAATAATAATAATAATAAATCAGTGGACAATCTTTACACAAATCAATCTAGCCCCAAAGTAAGCTCTAAAAGGCTTGTGTTATGAGTACTAGACGACGATATACATACTTATATAGTTAAATAAATACTTAAATACATAGAAAATATCCAAGACTCAGGAACAAACATTCGTGCTCATCACACAAATATTTGCCCTTACCGGGATTCGAACCCGGAACCGCTGGCTTCGGAAGCAGGGTCACTACCAACTAGGCCAAACGTGTCGTCATATATAAAATAATTACAATAAAATAAACTCTAACATAATACAGTGATCGAGTCACTAACATTTTTTCAGTTGTCGACCATTAGATTTATAAATAGAAATAATCTTCTTAACATTTCTCAAGCGAAACATCTAAATAAGTAAGTAAAAACACAAATCGACACATATTTCGTCGGAAAGCTGCATAAAAGATTTTTCCAAATAAATAATTTTCATTTAGTAAGTGCTGGTTTCAATCAATCAAAGTAAAATGGACATATCAGTAAATTGACTTTGCGCCAATGACGCCGGTCGAACAAAACCATGCTGTAATAAATGGAATGGGAAGAAATACTATTTGCTAAAGTTTCTTTGGCGACTTCGATAAAAGAAATTGATTCTACCAAATTGTGCAGAAAAGCAGTTAGTTTGTTACTTATTATTATTATTATTATTATTATTCTCTTTATTAATCTTGAATCTTAAGCTAGGTTTTATAATATTTGTATAAAAAGTAAAATACAATATCACTATAAAAATACAGACACTATAAAAACCTAGCCTAGGGTGCCGCCGGTAGCGGGGCGGGGCTCAAGCTACCGGCGGTTAGGGCCGCAGAGAGAGGAACCTCCTGACGATGCGCGCCGTGTCCAGGAGTACCGCCTTCTGTATCCGACCCTTGATCCAGCCATCAAGCGAGAGTCTCTTGAGGTGTTGGTCGAGACTCTTCGCTATGAGCCCGTTCGCAGAAACAACTATCGGCACAATGATCGTCGAGTCAACATCCCACATGGCGGTCACCGGTTATTATTATTATTATTATTATTTTTATTTCAGATAAAAGCATCCATAGGGTTAGTTATAATACAGTCTTATTCTATGTTAGTAAGAATTACAAATAAAATAAAATAACGTAAGTCTAAAGGTCGCGGAGAGCATGAAGCAGTGTCCACCGGTTTAACAGCGCGGAGTCCCAGCGGTCCGCGAATGCACCCAGGATCCTGTTGGCGCTGCCACAGACCCGCGCCCGCAGGGAGGCGCACCGCTTGCGCATTATGGCATCGAAGCCGTCGGTGCGCGTCTCCGCGAACATCCCCGACGCGCTACAGCGCCATGGCAGCCCCAACAGCACCCTGAACGCATTATTATATTGGACGCGCAAGTCGTTATATGTCCTTTGCGTAAAATTAACCCACAGGCCGCACGTGTAAAATGATTGGCAATATGCCTTAAAAAGCGTTATTTTCACCGGTTGTGTACATCGTGCGAACCTGCGAGCTAACATGTTACATCGGACAGCCAACGACCTGCGTTCCCTCTCCACGTCACAATTATCTTTCAAATCTTCGGCAACCCAGTGACCCAAATACCTAAATTTGGTTACCCTAGTTAAGGGTGTACCACAGAGCGAAACTCCAGGAGGGTCTGTATAGGTTTTCGACCCTGCCTTGAAGATCATCATCTCGCTCTTTTTGGCGTTATATTTGAGTCCATGAATATCCATCTTATAGTCATTGATCGGCAAGACCCGTGCCATATGGTGTCAATGACCTCAATCATTATGTTAATATGGATATTCCCCGGGATTCCAGCATTCGAATCGGTAAAGGAAAATAATATATTCTCATTTCAGTAAGTGGGGAACAGGGGTTTTTATGCACTTCAAATGATTATATTTTAACACTTACATATTTTATATGAGTGCACGTAATATTTTACGCAGTATAAAATAAAACCAAAGTTAATCAACATTTTCTTTAATGAAAAATAATACATTTTATGAGTTTATTAAATATTCTGACTTCTATTTACAAATACATATAACATAACTCTTAATTTTTGCGAATCATGTCATGTCCATATTATTATTTCCTCTTTGAATCCCGCGGTATGGCACGGGTGTTGCCGATCACTGCTTATAGTTATTCTGTTCATACAAACTATGGGAAAGTGCAAAGTCTTTGAAATATGTAGTAAGGAACTGCTCATAGCAATTCTCGCGATGCTTACTTTTGAGGTGTCAGAACCCAAATCTGACACCATCGCAGGTTCAGTCGCATGTCAACTGCATCTATGACACCCGTTTAAGTGACACTGTTATAATTGAAAAAATGCCCTCCCGCATCGTGCGGTGTCAGACCGCAGCCCCACCGACCACACCGCCCGCGAAGATCAAGCAATATTAGACTTTTGTATGTATGTCGTAAGAACTAAGACATCAGCAGTAGGGTGTGGTTAAGCCATGGCGCTGGCGTTTGACAACCTTCTATGAGACTTTTACACGAAATTGTACTGATAGGCATCCTTCTTCTGAGATCTTTGGCAAAAGCGTTTATATGTAAAAACAATTAAGCAAAGTAAAGTGTTTGGATAGACATTCCGTATTTGAAAGTAATATAACGTAAGGATTGCAGCCTCATTAAAGGATTTGTAGATAAAAAAATGTTTCTATGAATATAGACTCTATTAACAGTTTAGTGAAGAAAAAAATATGTATAATAACTGAGGAAGAATTGAGAAATGTTTGCTTACATACGAGTAACGAGGAGAAAAAGCATTAATATGGACATGTCACAAATTGACGCAATATTGGCGAGTTGTATTATAAGATTTTCCTCGGAAGATAGTGACAATGAAATTGTTTCTGCACAGTCTACGGATGAAAATGAGAATGATGAAATAGCGAGTAATTTAGCTCAAAAGATATTGTAGAATAGGTGATTAATAAAAGTCCCGAATTTTTTAAAAAAAATTATATAATAGGCTAGTTTCCTGAACATTTCTAATTAGTCCGTCATTTACATTATAAAAAAAAAATTACACATATTTTTTTCTTTTGTCAATTAAACAAAAAATGCTCCATTTTAAACATTTCAGACAAATTTTGTTTAAGAAGAATTAAAATAAAAACGCTTTTAAAACTATTACACTCTATAAAAAAACCACTTATTTGAATTTCGCTTACAGCATTCAAAATAAAGTAACATCTTTTCAGAAGTGTGCTTAAATCCAAATTTTAAAAGAGCTGAATTTCAACTTCACACTCAAAAAGTACGACTGCGAATCACCTTTTAAATATCATTTCACGCCGCAAAAGTGAGTGAAAATTTCGTTCAAAGACAAAGCCTTAGCTTTTCATTATCACCTTTACAACGTCGATTTTTCCTTTTTCCATTCGAAGCGGGATTATTCTTCTGATTACAGTGCCCAGTAAATGAGAGACTACATTCAATGATCCTGGTAATCTTTTGGATTTTCTTATTGTTGTCTTTGGACATTTAATCCGACTGAGATTTAAGAGATTGTGTTCTGTTTAGACACGTGTAGTTCACGAATGAATGATGTAAATGAACTACTTCAGTTGGTATCACTTTTTCAATCTGCAGTTCCGTTGCGTTCTCTATGCTTCAATATATCTATAAGTTCACCACGTCATCCGCTTCGCTAAGTCATTTAATCCGTTCTTTTCGAATAGTGCATCTAATTTATATATTTTTTTAAATGTTTATTTTACGTATAAAGGCGCGAATTGCCTCGCTTAAACATTTTTGTATATGCATTTATTGTTATAATCAACTGTATACTGAGTTTAATGGACTGTCTATACAGATAGTATATCTATTCACACAATAGTTTAATGAATGAGTTAAAGAAATGCGAACTACAGATCCAAATGCATCGATTGAGCTACTGAATTAAACTGAACTTTTGAACTAATTGAGTGATACAGTTCACAGTGATCTAAAGAAGCGTATCTATCTTTTCTTTTAAGTGACACATTTTGCGCATCACTAGTTCTGTTCTGTTTCGTGACACGCGTTTTACTTGTGTTTTGAATCAAACTGCTCTGCTGCACTGGGAGTAAAGAAATAGCATAGAATGCGTGCAGATGCTTATCATCCTGGCATGTCGTAAAAGTCGACTAAGGGACGGGTCCTCTCCAACATGGTGGACTATCTGTATGGGCGATGGGCTGATCACCTGTCACCATACGGTTCATCATACCATCTTAGGACTAATTAATCAAACGTGGCCACAAGTAGTCTTGTGGCTCTGCCCACCCCATTAGGGATTTCGGGCGTGATAATTATGTTATGTTATATGAATCAAACTCGAGTCATCATTAATAATCATCATTATTATCCTTATTTCCGTGCGGTGCCGGCTTAGAATAGCATCACCCTATTTCCTCCCATGGGTGTCATAAAAAGCGACAGAGACCAACCGAAGGATGGGCAGCAGCATTCTTTGCGTACTATCATGACCAACTGCGGTCGCCAACCCGCCTGCCAAGCGTGGCGACTATGGCAAATCACCCCATTTTTGGGGGAGGCCTATGTCCTGTAGTGGACATCTTACGCCTGATGATGATGAGATGACGACGATCTTCAATAAACATTTTACTGACCCAGAGACAACATCTTCGTTATTTTCAGTAGTGTGCGTTGCCTTGCAATGCTCGGCTTTTTATTTTTCTGGGGTTATCTTCCCGGGCGTGCGCACAACACGAGCCAGTTAAATAAGATAGAGTGAAATAATATATTGTTTACTATTACTATCAACTATGCCCCAGAAGCAACGGACAACCTTAATAAATGTTCCCTAACGGACATCTCAAGATAGTTTATGAGTACAAGCACGCTCTCGAGTTTATCACGCAAGGAACTGACGGTATCTCGTGCTCATGTCAAGAAGGGGAGAAAAATATGGAAAATGTTATAAGCAAGGGTTCCAAACCTTAAATTAAAGATATAAAAAAAACGTAACATACTTTAAAAAATTCAAAATTCGAAAAATATACTTTTATATTCTTCTAATAATTACTAAATTTTGTTAATCCATACTTACCCGCCAAAGCTTCGCCCGCATTATTTTCCATACAACCTTTATCATCGTTTTTCACCCCTTCAGGGATGGAATTTCAGAAAATCCCTCCTTAGTGCATCTCTAGGGGTATGGGTACTCGAGGAATGTCTCCTCCTAATTTTAAACCTCTAAGACCACCTGTTTAGGCTATGCGTTGTCTATAAGTAACTTATAAGTCTTTTCAACCTAAACTTCGCAAAGTAGGATAAGAACAAAGTCAGTGATATGGACGGTCATCCGCGGCGACTTCTTGCAACTACTTATGCAGGGCGTCTATTCGGGAACGCCTAAGTGATACTGCAGCGACCCGCGAGCGAGACTCGCATCTCACTCTTACGCATTACGTGTCGTGGGGAAGAGTGGGATGAGAAATCTCGCTCGCGAGTCGTTACAACATCATTTAGCGTTCCCGAATAGAGGCGCAGTAGCGCGCTTCGTATCGCTGTCGCTTTAAAGGCTTCTCACACTGAAACGCGGAACGGAAGCGGAGCGGATGGGAAGTGGGCCCGCGTAAGCAGTGTCACACCAATGTCCGCGCGGCAGCCGCCCGGGTTGATGTGAAAGCTTGCATTTTAGTCCATGGTTCGAGGCCACGAAGTCACATTCTTTTTATGAAGGAACAATAAATAAATAATCGTACTATTTTATGCTTAAATTGTCCATAATAATAAACTAGTGGCTTGTACAACTATGAGCTGTAGACCTCACGAGTAAATAATACTTATTTTTACGTTTTTAAACCCCATATTTCCGCCATTTTGTCAAGTTTCGAAAAACTGAATCGATTAAAAAAATACGTATAGGTAATTATCGATCCGGTTCACTAATTTTCACCAGAATCGGTTGGGAAATGCAACATGTAGAGGAGAATAGCCGGACATCCGCATACGAAAGCATCTTTGCCCAAGCTGAAACGGAGACGTTTCGGTCACGTTTCACGCTCGCTCCGTCATTGAGCAAAGTCAAACATGCACCACCAGTGTCCAGCACTCGCCTTTTATGATGTGGGGGACTAATTGTAAGTAGAACTTGAAATTGCAAAAGGTTTTTAGGAAAACTGTTCTCTGAACTTCCACATAAATAAATAGCAAGACCGCGGGACCCTAATAAAGAAAAAATCCAACACCTTTGAAAATCCCTGTTTGCCTTGTTAATTTCAATCTTAAATCCCTGTGCTAAAGCCTAAAATAGCTTGTACCAATCTTCAGAACCGGGTGGAAGATTTATTACATTTCAAATTACGCGACTGTGAATGAAGAGGGTGCGGTTAGCGGATTTCATAGAGTTTTTGGACAGTATTAATTTAACGGTACGAAGATTTTGGTGAATGTGTTGAAATCAGATAAAGTGATGTAGGACAACGGAGATGAGGGATAACGCTAGTTATAATTATGAATGAGCATAGATACATATTCAGCTTTTGTGATAGAAAATACGAGAACTCTCGTGATGTTTTTCGTATTATACGTATTCAGAAACCATGACAGGCTCTCTTACTTGTCACATGAATAATTTAAAATGAGTTGAATCCAACAGCGCTTCGGACAAAACTATCATTACTGAGAAGAAGCGCCGCAAGAAACTCAACAGAAAGTCAAATTTTCAAGTTTAACTCAAATAAAATTGAAGAGAAACATCACACAGTAATAAAGCAATAAATGATAATTAATAACATACATACATACATAGCATCACGCCCGAAATCTCTAATGGGGTGGGCAGAGCCACAAGACTACTTGTGGATAATTATTATGACTAATGAAAATAAAAATAAAATCGATAATCGATCGATAATCAACAAATATGAAAACTATAAAATATAGTATAGAGAACCCCATGACGTATCTCTGGTCAGGTTAAGATATCGCACAAAACTAATAAATTAAAAACTAGGTTACTAACCAAATTTAAATCGCTATAGATCCTAAATGGTCATTCAAAATGAAAAATGTTAAGAGAAACCTAAAGATGATTTTTCAATGATACCCCACTCAACATGGTTCGACGACTTTCATTATTTTTTTACACAATATGGCGTCTCATTGCCGCCATATTGAATTTTGATTACTGTCATGTCTTTAGTGATACTCGCAAGGTTAATACAACGCAATTGACGTAAGAATCATCAAAATCGGCCCACGCGTTTCTTCTCCAAAGTGCCACAAATGAACATACATACAAACATACATAGGCTGATAAACACATTACCCTCTTTTGCGTTGCGCAGTCAGGTAAAAAGCAGAAAAGACAACACAGAAGCAGCAAACGATGCTGAAAGCCGGAGTCATAAAGTGTCTATTTTTTAGGCCAAACAACGAAGAAACTTTACCAAAGAAAAATGTTTTTGTTTCACGGATAAGCCCCAAAAGACGCTCGTTGTACATTAAATAAAAAACTTTCAGGCTATGTTAATAAGTGAGTAAGCTCTTAAATACATCTTGTCTTCACTTAAAAAATTGATTAAGTTCAACGTTAAAACAATATAGTTTAAATACCGCGAAAAAGATAGTAAGGCTGTGAAAATTTAATATGTTTGAATAAATGGAACATTACAGGCAGGAACTAAGTCATTACTGTTTTATTATGTTGTAAATATCTTTATCTACACCCATATCATAAAACCTCAAAAAAAACCGTAGGAGATGACCACCATTTTGACAACCAATTAGGAAAAACCAGTGCTGCGATAAAGAAATAACATTACTTCTTTATCGTTTTTAGTAAAGAAATGAGATTAAATTTGGAACAGCTGTCAAAACTCAAGTGGGTCTCTATTCTAGTATCCATATATATAGTATCCATAGCTATTAAACAGTTATTGATACGAAACATCAATTCAGTATGTTTTTTTAATATAAACCGAACGACATTTGATCTCGAGTGACGTGAGAATAGAGACTTTTGACACGTTTGTCTATGATTTAAAAAAAAAATGGTCTTGACGGAGGATCGAATCGCCGCCATTTTGTTGGTGTTTTGCTGAACGAAAGTAGAATTGTTGTTGAATTGAATAGAAAAAGTTGTTTGTAATTTACATTTTAGTTGAAAATATGAATAGTATAGTCTTCTCGGAGTGTGTGTGATGTGAAAATGCGTCGGATATCGGAAATATGCAGCCACGATTGCAACAAATAACTTGTTGCCAGAAAATATTGTTTCTGAACCCATGATGGAGGATTTATAATATGTGTGTAGATAAAGTTATGTATGCAACTCTGCATAATTTGGCCTTAAAACACTCGTGCGATCTTATTATGAAACTCGCCTATCGGCTCGTTTCATGAAATCCGCACTAGTTTTTTAAGGCGTATCATTATGCAACCGTTGCATAAACTACTATTAATTATGACATGTCAATTCTGCGAACTTATTCTGTGTTCATATACCTACAGGCTGACTTTGAAGATGTTTATGCAAAACCATTAAATGTCAACCTGAACAATATCAAGGTTTGTATGTTTAATTAGGGTTCCGTACCTCAAAAGGAAAAAACGAAACCCTTATAGGATCACTCGTGTGTCTGTCTGTCTGTCTGTCTGTCTGTCCGTCTGTCACAGCCAATTTTCTCCGAAACTACTGGACCGATTAAGTTGAAATTTGGTATACATTATGTAGGTCGGTAACCGCAACACGGTCGCGTGACGTAAATATGTGAATTTTAAACATGGAGGCCACTTTTGGGGAAAATTAGAAAATTTTAAAAAAAGTTTTGCAACCTATATCGTGTGACATATCAAATGAAAAGGCTTATTGTATGGATCTTAAATATATATTTTTGTTAATTTTAAGTAAAGTAGTTTAGAAGTTATTTAGGAAAATAGGCGAAAATTGACCATTACTCCCCCATTATTTCCAAACGACCACGACTAAAATTTTTAAAAAAATACAAAAAATATTTCTTTACCTATAGATTCCGGGAAAACCTATAGTATTATACTAAACCTAAACCTATTATAAAGTCTATGGTATTTAAAGTAACGCAGTAAATTACAGATAATCATGTACGGAATGGAACCCTCTCCACGCGAGTTTAACTCGCACTTGTCCGGTTTTTTAAATTGAGTTAATAAATTCTAAAATAATGATTTATTAGTGGTTTCATACAAAACATATTATTAATTATCAAGCTTCAATTAAGCTTCAATATTAAAAAATCTTCATTATTAAGCTTCAATATTAAAAAATCTAAAACTTAGAAACCTATATTGTGACCTGCCCGACATCATAATAATGAAACTGTCAAAATCGGTTATCATTTAAAGAGGTTTAGGACATTTAAGGACGTTTTCACCGTTTGTATGAAGTGTGATTTTTGCCGTTGGTTCACAGTCCTCTTAATGGTTGCAGAAGTCAATCACATCAGTCTCAAAGTCTGGATTTAACGTCTCTTGCTGGCTAATGTCTCAAATTAGACACCGTCAAGTTTTTAGCAGCGAATATCACGTCGTTTTGAGGGCACTCAAGGAAAACGGATTGAATATGAAATTCTGTTTGATTTTCTTGACGTTTACCTTTCTTAATAATGTTATAAGATGTTTAAGGAAAATCTGTATAACAACAGACGCGATTTCTTAGATTAGCTGTTCGTTTTGTATCATGTTTTATTCATTTATTTTACAAAATATATATTATTCGAATGTTTGTTCCTGAGTCTTTGATGTTTCCTGTATTTAAGTATTTATTTCTCTATATAAGTATATATATCGTCGTCTAGTACTCATAACACAAGCCTTTAGAGCTTACTTTGGGACTAGATCGATTTGTGTAAAGATTGTCCCCTGATTTATTTATTTATTTATACTCTGGGATTAATGATTTATAAATAATAAAATATGACTTATGACTATCTGCACCACGGCTTCTCTTCCCGTGGGACTGAGATAAAAAAAAATGTTAATTAAGGGTATAAGCTATTTCTATTCCAAATTTCATCCAAATTCGTACAGCCGTTGAAGCGTGAAGAAATAACAAACATACTAACATGATCACAAACATTAAAATTATAATAAAAAAACATTATATTTACATATTTTCTTTATAGTATTTATATTAATAATATTGTATAACACGAATATTTTTTAATACGAACTTTTTGCTGATTAAGAACGAAGTTCTTTCTTTAAAACTCCATATTTTTCAATATTGCCAAAGTTATTCCGGGATTACCGGCAACCTACATCCCGGAAGCCCGGTGCCCTCAATATTTTACTTGCAAACTTACAAATGCAGCTGGAAATCTTAGATGCAACACGACCCTGTACAGATTTAAGGCGGGTATTCAAGTAAAGGTGTCATCATTAACAGAAAGCGTAACGTGGTTATTTGGGTTTTCATAGAATTTTTGGTTGATATAGCATTTCTATGTGAAATCTATTTACGAGTTTTGTGTTTCAATCTGCAGTTTTGAATTGCATTCACGACTGTTTCGAGTAGTTGAGCAAAACGATACGATTTTACGCAATTCAGCGGCCCTAACATGAATAAAACAAAGATAAGATAGACCGTCTTATCTCTAAGTGCGTCTCTCTCACACTAGTGCCGACGAAAGAAATAGTCATAGAGATAAACGGGTTTAATTTATCTTTGTGGCATGCATGTTAGGGTCGCAGGGGTCGTATTAATTCCTAGCAGTTTCCGCCGTAAACTTAGCTGCCTGGAAAATTTGTATTATGAGCGCGCTAAAGCCGGCCTCTTTAGCGCACTCATAATGTCTCTCTATCTCTCTCTGCCACACTATGCTCCTCGCGCTGCCACAATGTTGCCCTCTCTGCCCACAATGCCTACTTGCGCAATTTGTAACGAGGCGCCATTGCGACTCGTACAAAACCGACAACCTTTTTCCTTCTTCCTTTAATTTATTTTCTCAAATTCAAAATTTAGATAAATAGATCGATTTGGAAAAGAAAAGAAATTACCTAAAGCAGTGTACGATAGTTAACTGGGTCAAGCGACTTACTGCTTCAATCCTCCGGCGACCACGCGTCCCAGGGTCTGGCTGCAGATGATGAAGGGCAAGTCGGCACAGCACAATAGGAATTCCAGTCAAGATACCATACACTTGGGTCCATAGGTACACTAGCACGTACTTCCAGATGGAAAGAGTCCTCGGAGATTGAGTTAGACGGGAGAATAGGATTTCGTATACTTTCGCGGCGGCGCTAAGGTCACGACTGAGTTTGCAAAGCCGCGCACACAGATGGCGCTGTCATAGCGCGTAGAAAACCATTCCCAAAGGAAAGGGTGCGTTCAGAAATTGACAGCTCATCGCTGACCCATCAAAATCAAAATGAATAATATAAAACAGAACGATAATTCCCAAATTGTGTTGTCTTATATAAACGAAAATACCTACTAGAATATGAAAATAAATTATATCTAGTTAACCTGTTCCAGTACGGAACAAGCAGGAACAAAAAGAAGTTGTCGTTATTGAAGGAGTTTTGTACAATATCGTAGTTCGTCAATTTCTTAATTGCCCAACTTCTCACATAGTCGAATTAAGGCGGAAACATACTTACGTGTCGTGGCGTGTCGTGACGCGCCAGAAGCATATCGGTTTCATACATTTAATATGGTTAGGGACATAATTATTTGCATGTCGCACGACACGACAAGAAAATACGTCCCTAACCATATTAAATGTATGAAACCGATATGCTTCTGGCGCGTCACGACACGCCACGACACGTAAGTATGTTTCAGGCTTTAGTCATTTGTCAATTTTGCTATATAATATCATTGTTTGTAATTTATAGAATCAAATATTGTAAAATTTACAAATGACTAACTCGACTATTATGAGAAGTTGGGCAATTAAGAAGTTCACGAATTACGATATTGTTGAAACAATAATTCGCCCATTTACTAAACGAACTAATTCCGATAGAGGCAAACTGAGAAGTAGACCAATTCCGAAGTTGGCAAATTATAGTAATGATGAAATAAGAAGTAGTCGAATGTCGCTGACACCGTCTGAGACTGGGCAGTAGCCCCCACGCGGGCCCAGTAGGTACTTCACCGAAGTCTCATGGTAAATTTTAATCCAATTCCACACATCACCCGTTCTTACTATTAGCAATTTCGATGGATAGTTCATATCAAAAGTATTTTGGCCTCCAGTGTTTTTTTAAAGCAAAACGAAACGCAATCATGTCAATCTCAAATAAGCGATGAAACAACAAAACGCCCGCCATTTCCTGTCCGTGGCACATCGACCGAGCAACGAACAAATGAGCCCAACTCGATTGCTATACGTCAAATTTGAAATTGGAAATCGAGAGATTCGAACGGTATCCGCTGTCAATTGAAATTGGAGCTTGAATCGAACTACTTTAGTTGCAATTTGGTTTGTTTCCGAGGAGTTGATACGTATTAAAGGCCTGTCAAAACCACTAAGTTTTGGGAACGATTGAAATGTTTCTACTTTTTAAGGTTCCGTAGTAATAATAATGGTATCTAAGGTCTGTTCGCCGAGGGTTGATAAAAAAATAGAAAATCATTACAAATAGCGGCCCGCTAATTATTTTTACCGATGATTATAAAAAATTAAAGGGAAAAACTGAAAATAAAGATGAAAATATTTATTTTGCAAGTAGGCCACATGGGCTCTTTCACGTGTCTTAATCTACCAGCGCTTCGAAAGGTTACATCTGCTGAGAAGAAACGCCGCAAGAAGCTCAGCAGCATAACTATATCTTTTCCATAGAATATTATTATTGTTTATGTTGCTGGCATATTATCGGACGACGAAATCTCAGAGTCGGAGGAGGAATCAGAGTCGGTGACGTTTATTATGAAACGTTCAATTGCTTCGTCTAAAACAACACACAAAACACCCAAACGACACACTCAAAGCGTATTCCAGAATGGAATGGCAAAATTATGGCACTCGCATGCTCGGCGCGGCGCCGCGCATGACAACAACTGCATGCCTCGTATCACGAAACTCAGTGCGCGCGGCGATAAGCGACGCCCGTCATACAGTTTGCGATAAGTAAGCGACAGACGCTATTTCAAGACGATATCATAATATTTATCAATTCTCGGCGAACTGACTTTAATTGTTTTTATTTATTTATATATGTGTAACATCTTTCCTCTCGCTTTCGTACAATTCGTGAGAGTGATTTCGTGAAAAAGGACGGAAATGAGTAAGAGAAAGCCGGGGAAGTGCGCGCTATTTGATTTGACCAATGAGCGCGTGCCGTGAGATGTCAGATGCGACTACTGCAAGGCTCGTTTTTTATCGACCGAGCGAATGAAGCGAGCGAAGTGTCTCCGTTTCAGCTACGGCAAAAATGCTTTCTTATGTCCGGCGGATGCCCAGATATGTCCGGATATCCATTTGTTCTCCTCTACCGGCGCCTCATTCGGGAACGCTAAGTGATTCTGTAGCGACTCGTAAGCCAGATCTCTCATCTCGCTCTTACGCATTTGGCGTCGTGCGGAAGAGTGGAATGAGAAATCTGGCTTATGAGTCGCTACAGAATCACTTAGCGTTCCCGAATGAGGCGCCAGGTCGCATTTCTCAACCGATTCTGGTGAAATTTTACAAAATTTCACGAGAATTACATTAAGAGCAGATTAAGTAAATATGTAAATTTTTTTTGTCCATGCAGTTTTACGTAATTTTTCAAAATGGCGGAGATATGGAGGTTTTGCGACTACAAAGTTATTTGCGGTGTTGGTAAACTGACCAGAAGCTACGTCGATGTATAGGGATAACAGTTTTCCAACGGCAAAGTTTGTCCGAGGTCTACACCTCACGGAGCCACTAGTCTTTATTTATTCGAATCGTACTGTGTGTATGTCACAGCCGCTTTTTCTCAGCGGCTACTTAATGTTAGTTTTGATTTTTTATGTATTTTCTTACTCAGGTTCCTGTATTAATTTATTTTTGAAACAAATACAACATCAGACTTAAAGTATTGCCGTTTTGTCTTTATTGTCATACTATATTTAATAAATAACTTAGAAGTTTTGCTTGAATTTCCATGAAGCTATTCAGTTTTGGTAATTATGTATTAAGTACAAATTTCGTACAAAATATTATTAAGTAGTTAGGTACATTACTTCAAAGCAAGCTGAAGACGTGTTTACGTTATTTGAATAAGGTATTTGATCCAATCAGTTTCCTTTGCGTAGCTATTTCTTTCTAAGAAATGCCGTCCATAAGCAAATAAACATGTTCATAATTATGAGAATTTGTATAATGATAAAACGGCGATAAGAATAGTATTTTTAGATATACCTCAAGTTTGCGGCTGCAAAACTCATACTTTCAATACAAACCCACTTTGACAATTCGCTACGCTATAAGCATAAAGAAAGGTTATGAGGATCATATAGAAAAATACTTTAAGAAGCAACTATAGTATTTATTTATACATCTACAGTCTTAGCCTTAACTGTGACTAGGAAAACTAATAAATCTAGATTACAATAACATGGGTCGCCTTCTAGCTCCATCGGCACCTCAGCTCAGACTGGCATCCCGTAAGCCGATTTGGCGCACTGGTGTTACATTTTTGCGGGAAAAGTTAAGCACTGTGATTGGCTAGCTAGACTACTCACTAACCAATCACGAAGCAACGAGTCCATGCACTGGATTGGTCCTTCAAGAAATGTTACCAACATCAGTGATTACTAAACCGGATATTATCGTTTAACTACTTTTAATTGGGTTAGTTTTATATAAATTCGTTTATAACTAGGACCAAAGCAAAGAACCCTTACACGAGTACTTAACTATAGTAACATATATTATAGTACATTGTGCATCTAGGGCCGTAAGAAGGGGATAACTAACGAGAGTCTGTTAGAAGCCCGACGCCGATAGGCGAGGGCTTTTATGACTCGAGTTTGTTATCCCCTTACTGCCCGTGATACACACAATGTTTTTCATCACATTTGCGAGGAAATGAAATAAAAATTAGACAAAAAAAAGTATATATATTAATTTTATTTCCATTTTACATCGTGAATTACCATCAGGTGGGTGTTCATAAACTGTAAGTACGTCGCGATCAGCGCGGGGCAGCTCCGCCGGCTTGCGGGTCGCCGAGCAGCTCCGCCGACCTGGCGCACTTAACTGCCCGCGGGAGTTCGAAACCATACAAAATCTTAGGATCTCAGGATTTTGTATGGTTTATAACTCCCGCTGACGGCGGGGCGCATAGAGGAGTTAAATTGGCTATAGTTGCTCTATACGCTTGCGTATAATAACACCCTTTCCGAGCAAGTGTGATGAAAATGTATTTCTGTGGAACGGTAGCTTAACCCTCACTAGGCCAGGATTAATGCAAAAATAAATCATGATTATTTAGAATTTAATAACTTAAAAACTTCAATTTCACGTTACTTTAAACACAAGACACGACGTATGACGTTTGCATATGTCGTCGGTTGCGTTCCAAATCACGCTGCCCACCTTAATCATTGTGATCACCGTAAGTGTTATAGGAGATTAATGCTTTTTAGGGTTCCGTACCTCAATAGGAAAAAACGAAACCCTTATAGGATCACTCGTGTGTCTGTCTGTCTGTCACAGCCGATTTGCTCCGAAACTACTGGACCGATTGAGTTGAAATGTGGTATACATATGTAAGTCGGTGACCGCAACACGGACTCGTGACGTAAATATATGAATTTTAAACATGGGGCCCACTTTTGGGGAGTAAATTAGAAAATTAAAAAAAAAAAGTTTTGCAAACTACATCGTGTGACATATCAAATGAAAGGGCTTATTGTGAAGATGTTAAATGTATTTTCTTTTGAATTTTAAGTAAAATATTTTAGAAGTTATTTAGGAAAATAGGCGAAAATAGACCAATCCCCCCCCCTTATCTCCGAAACTACTGGGCCTAAAATTTTGAAAAAAATACAGAAAATAGCTCTTTACCTACAAATTACAGGAAAGCCTATAAGAAGTCTATGGTATTTAAAGTAACATAGGTAATTTCAGATAATCTTGTACGGAACGGAACCCTCTCCACGCGAGTTTAACTCGCACTTGTCTGGTTTTTTTAGTTTACGACCGGGCTTAGTATGTTGAAGTCACACGCGACAGCTGAAAGTAAGATAGCGATTTAGCGACAAATTTAAAAAAAAACTTCGAAAATATGAAAAAGGTATTTACAAAAATGAGCTAACAAGCAACCAAATGATACGGCCGTTTATGACACATATTTTGATACTCGCAAGTACTTACCGTTGACCTAGAATCATGAAATTTGGCAAGCAATGTCTTATAGCACAAGTAAAGGAAAAAGTCCACAAATTGTAAATTTGTAGTTACATCACAAAAAAAATTGTTTCACGGAATAATCTTTGTAAGGTTGTATAAACATTCGACGTTTGCATGGAGATAAGAGCTTGCGAAAGTAATTTTTTGTCTTAATTCATAGATAGGTTGTAAACGGTTACATACATACATATATAGCATCACGCCTGAAATCCCTAATGGGGTGGGCAGAGCCACAAGACTACTTGTGGCCACGTTTGATTAATTAGTCCTAAGATGGTATGATGATGGTTGTAAACGGTTACCCGGTTGTTAAAAGCTATTTATTTCAATTTTAGGGTTCCGTACTACAAGGTACTGTCTGTTTTTCATAGATACGGTTACGTAAGTACGGGACCCTCGGCGCGCGAGTCAGATTCACACTTGGCTTTTGTAACGGTTTTCTCACATTTATCTCCATATGAGACATTACTTTTGAAGCCATTTTGTTCATTACATTATTACGTGCTTTCTAATAAATTAAGATCCACGCAAGAACGTATTTAGTTTCACCGAAATTTGATATCGACAAAGAGGCATCCGACATCTTTGTTTCACAAACACAATACTGGTTTTTGTTCTTCGATGTTTTGTCTAATCTACGTATTGACGTTTTGTCGGGCTTGAGAATGATCGTCAAATTTCAATTTCATCGGAAATGGCGCTTTGAAGGTTTCGTGAACTACAATTTGTTTTCGAGTTAGCGTATGAGAAAAGTTAACATCAAAATAAATCGTATTTTTTATGTATAATGAATAGTGATTTGAATTCCAATTAAAAATTAATAATTCAGCGTTTAGAAACGGTGTCTCGTAGCTTGCGTATCGAATTCGAGTTCCACGTAGGTGCTATTTTTTTCTGAGCTGTTGATACATATCATTATAGAATATCTTATTGATTTGTTTTGATATGATGTCGTTGTAGAATAATTTATTTTTTGTTTATCGCTCGATTTAACACCTTTGAAGTGCAGTAAAGGAGTGTGTGTGTATTGGTGATATTTTTTTGTAAATAAATAATGAAAATGAAAATACTTATTTTGCAAGTAGGCCACATGGGCTTCACAAGGCTGAATCTACCAGCGCTTCGAAAGGTGACATATGCTGAGAAGAAACGCCGCAAGAAACTCGGCAGTAAGTTTTTTTCAACTTTGACATTAGAGTTTTATCTAAAAACTAATACAAAAAGTGCAACAAACAAACCTAATGGGTACAAATTAATTATAATAAATAACTAATAAGGGAGATGTATAGTCTCCGCGTCTGGACAAGTTAAGTGACTTAGAGATGTATAAAGCCTTTAAGGGTCATAATAATAAAATAATTGAAACAATAATATCTATAGACGGTGAACGAGACACTAAATTGGTTTGGCCTGAATGTTTCACTGCGAGATTGAGTTAGAAATGAGGAGAAACGCAAAAGAACTTGAGTAACCGACGTAACCCAAGGAATTGCTAAACTTAAGTGGCAGCGGGCGGTTCGTAGAACAGATGGCCGCGAGGGCCGTAAAGTTCTTGAGTGGCGACCGCATACCGGAAGGCGCAGCGTGGGCAGTTGCGAGCAGTACCATTACCATGAGTTACGCAAACCGTTCGCGTTATCGAAAACTATCGCTCGGCTACTTTTACTTGTTTTTTAATTTTTTTTATGTCAAGTGACTGGCAAACGAGCTGACGGCCCATCTGATGGAAAGTGGTCACCGCCGCCCATGGACATCTGCAACACCAGAGGTGCTGCCAATGCGTTGCCAGTCTAGGGAGGATGGAGAATGGGGATGGGATAGGGATGAGGGAATAGGCCTCCGGATCTCGTCACTCACCGTACGAAACGCAATAGCAAGCTATTACTTTATGCCGATATTCTGTGAGCGTGTGGTACTCCCCAGTCGAGCCGGCCCATTCGAACAGTAATCATATAGTGAGGATTACTGTTTGGCTCTACCACTAAAGAAATCGGTGAAATGTATCGGCAAGAAGCAGTATTTCCAATAGATTTCGATAAGAAGAAAGAAGAAAATAAATTTATTCACAACAATTAACGTATTAGTAGAACATGTTTATGAAACAATAAAGAAAAAATAATTGTTGCGAAAAGGTCCCAACTCAGCATGTGCTGGCTGTGAAGCCAACGCTGGGCGTATATTCGGGAACGTCTAAGTGATACTGTAGCGACTCCCATCTCGCTCTTACGCATTACACGTCGTGCGGAAGAGTGGGATGAGAAATCTCGCTCACGATTCGCTACAACATGTGCTACAGTACTTAAGGTCTGTTCGGCGAGAGTTGATAAAAAAATTAAAAAGTCAGGGCTTCTTAACTCATTACAAATGGCGGCCCGTTAATTATTTTTAGCGATGATAATAAAAAACTAAAGAGAAAAATTAAAAAAAAATCATAGAATATTATTATTGAATAACCTAACTGTATAAAAAGAAAGCAACACGCGAACAGAACACCCCAACGCCACACACGAAGCCAATGACATTATAATATGTAGAAAGACACAAGACACGTCATATCCATACTCAACGCGTTTTAAACATGTGTCATAGATATTTTTTTTCCTTTTCGTTTCTTTGGCCGAAGCCAGTGCAGATTATTGAATTTATATGACATTTGACGCGGACGTCTAAGATATTAATTTGCAATGTGGCGATTGTGTATATGAACAAAAGATATATATTTCTTTTGCCGCCGTCCACCCGGCGCGAAACCGCAGTGACAACATCTGCGTCCCTCGTACCACGAAACTCAGTGCGCGCGGCGACAAGGGACGCCCGTCATACAGTTTGCGATAGTTAAGCGACAGTCGCTATTTCAAAACGATACCATAATATTTATCAACTCTCGCCGAACAGACCTTAGAGTTGCAACACTGATATTCTGTAAAGCCCTAGATTGCGTGTGGTATTGTGCGGGCTAAAATTTTGGCAATTTATTTCAGCAATTTGGGCTATTCTCATTAAGATTATATATAACATCACTACTGGGAACAAACAGTTAAAGTGTAAAGTTTTGGGGATAGCCCGAATTGCAGCAATAAATTGCCAAGAAAATAGCTGGTTTACAAGCACCCTTAGTGTGACCGGGATAGAAAGCGCCGCGCTTCTGGCACGACGCCATCACGACACAATGTGACCAAGCCTTTATACTTGTACGCTCAATGACACCTGTCAAACACATTCCAAGCGTTCCAATCAATTACAAACACTATTCATCATGCAGACAACTTAAAGCATCCAATAAGTACCACAAACGTTTGAACTAAGAGTCCTTATGCCATTGAATTATAATAATTATAATAGAACTAGCTGTGCCCGCGACTTCGTCCGCGTGGAATAGTGTGTGCGCTCATTGTGTACGGCGCGGTGTTGGCAAGTTTCTTACTCGCTTTAACTTCAGTTTCACATTTTGTAATTACTCTGTAAATGTTACATCAGCATGGCTCTAATATTTTGTCTCTTGTCGCAAACTTATAAAACATTCACATGTTACATATTTCCATACAAACTTTCATCCCCTGTTCCCTATTGTTATTTTACACCCTTGAGGGTAAAAGTTTTACAAACTTTGAATTTTATATTTATTTATATCGATTCAACAGCCTAAAAAATAAGTTTCAAGCTTCTAGCTCTAAAAATGACGATACTTCCATACAAATTTCATCCCCACTTTCAACCCCTTACAACCCTTTTTTCGCATTGAAAAGTAGCTTGTGTCCGTTCTCAGGCTCTAGACTATCTGTGTATCAAATTTCATTTAAATCGGTTCAGTAGTTTTGGCGTGAAAGCGTAACAGACAGACAGACAGAAAGACAGAGTTACTTTCGCATTTATAATATTAGTATGGATGGATATGGATGGATAACTGATACTCAAAACCTGCTCTAATTACTTAGTACCGAGATATGCATGACAGATGAAAGTGTTGCCAGGTATAGAAAAATAGTGATGTGGTAAATGTCGTTGTTTCAATATCGAATCAATCTACATGGTCTGACTTGGATTCCTACTTTTTAATTCAAATCGGGAATCTCATATTTTGCAGTTCTACTCCAAAATTATTAATGAGCTTTAAATATAACTGGTATCTTAAGGCGTAAACTTTTCTTTATATCAACACGAACAACACTAACCTTACTGTGGCAACATTTGCGCATTTTGAGCTGTCAATTTAAGGCTTCTACGAACCGAATCTAGAATATTATTCCCAAAAACCGGTGTATTAATTGAATTTGGCTACTTTTTTCAATTTAAGTTCTTCCAATAAATATATTTTTTACAAACAAAACTTAGAGCGATGACTAGTTTAATCTTTATAGGACAAATATCGATAGGTGTATCTATCGATACACGAACTAACTACTGATATTTGATTGCGACACAAAAATTTCGAGGTTTATCTTTTATATCTTTCTACATATAAAACAGTACCGTGACTCGCATATAGACAACGCACAGCCTAAACGGGTAGTCCTACAGGTTTGAAATTTGGAAGAGACATTCCTTGAGTACCCTAGAAGTGCACTAAGGAGGGTTCGAAATTCCATCCCTAAAGGGGTGATAAATTTTGTTTGAAAAATACCGCGGGTGAAGCTGTTTATAAATTAAATCATGAAAATATGACTAGACTTGGCTGAAAACTGCTAAATACTCGTATTAGTTACTAATGCTTTATAAAAAGCTATTCCACAGAAAAAATATCCTAGACACCGCTTAGCCTAGCTTTTACTATCAAATAAAACGCGCGGGGTTTTTAGAGCTCTGTGATTGGTGCATTCGAGGTTATGTGCTCCCCGTGCCTGCCTATAGCCCCGGCGCTTGTAGCACTTTGCCTCTAGTTCTGGCAGCGGGTTCGCCCGGCTATGCCGGCTCGATTGGATATATGTCTGTGAGCTATTCAAATTGAATTCGATCGAACCCATTTGAATTTTCAAACACCTCGTGTAACATTTTTTTGTTCCAATCAATGTCGTGTTTTGAATTCAATTGAGGTTGAAACATTCTGAAGCTGAAACGAGCTAGTTTTTCGGCAATTTATTGTTGCAATTCGGGCTATCCTCAAAAGTTTACATTCAAAGTTTTTGTTCTCAGTAGTGATTTAATATGGTATATTTTTGGGAATAGCGCAAAATTGTAGAATCAAATTGCCAGAAATCCGTAGCCCTAGCCGTTTACGAGCCCCTAAATAAGTATTTTATTAAGTGGACATGATATTGCAAAACAGCGGTGGATGCCAGCTGAAAGTTCTTTGAATATGACAATATTAACATTCTAGGGGTACCTTGATTTCTAATGCAATTACTCATCATAATTGCAGCCGAAAGACTTACACCGCTGGATACAGGCCTCCCTAATGATCGCCAAAAACCGATTCTGTGCTGATCGCATTCAGCATTCACCCGTAATGAATAAATGCAATTGACACAAATAACGCTTCTCTAGCGGGTAGTCGATATAGCAAAACGGCGATGTAGCGAAACGTCGTAAGCGCAAATGGTCCTGGTAGCAAAACACCCTGATATCAGATGGCCGACATAGCAAAACTTTGTTATCGACGCTGACTCTAAATTCACTTAAGTGGACGTTTTGCTATAAAGACATTTTGCTTGTAGGACTAAGGGATACCGGGACTTTTTGAGATGTCGACGTTTTGCTACATCACCGTTTTCATATGTCGACCATCCGAAATCAGGGAATTCTGCTATAGGACTTAAAGCCTACCAGGTCATTTTGAGTTAACGACGTTTTGCTATGTTGGCCATCTGATATCAGGGTATTTTGCTACCAGGACCATTTGCGCTTACGACGTTTCGCTACATCGTTTTGCTATATCGACTACCCGCTAGAGAAGCCAAATTACATCCTCAAATCCCCCAAAATTCCCTCGATGTCGTGTTATAAATTCAGGGCTATTTGCAACCTTACGATCTACGACAACTAACCCTATACTCAAACAAGCAAGGTTAGGCAAATTAGCCTTGCACGCCACCGTCGCCCTTGGCCGGTAGCCTTGATTGGGTTACAATTTGTAGGGGAGTGAGGGTGATATGGCCCGTTAGGAAAACTGTTCTTGTTTTGATGGGGATTAGATTTGAGGTTGGGAAGGACGTGGCCGTGGATATTGTGAGATCTTTGAGATACAGAATTAATGTTCTAAAAATATGTATTTTGGTTATAAAAAGGTCAGATTAAACTAAAATATACATAATACATGAATAGGCTTAGAGTCGTCACGGGAAACGGAAGAGCTTGCAGTTGCCTCGCTCAACGAATTGGTTTAGCAATCAAGCAAGGCAACCTAACCAATATCTTCACCGCGATGGCACAGTGGCCATTTTTAGGTTTAGTTTAGTAATTATAAATTTCTTTCATCTCCGCTTCAATATACCTTAGCTGTGAAGCATCTCCTATCCTCTCCGCTTCACACATCTCCGCTTGGTTGGAGTCCGGACCTAACCTTCTGTACGAGAAGTCACGCAATAAACCATGAGGCTTCCTCTGCACTCAAACTTAGACTAAATATCGATACTTACACAAAGTCCTCAGCTATGACATTTTATAACAGCGTCACGTATTCGTTTTGTCATAACAATTTTTGAGTGTAATATCCATCATCCAATAAAGCTGTGTAATTAATGCATAAAGAGTGACCGAGGACAGTAAGTTATTTATCGACATTTGCCTTTTCCCACGAAGGTTTCGCCTTTGTTAGTGGATATCGATCGTAGGACGAGGCCGTTGCAATTGTTTAAAGGGCAAGCAGGCCATTCGACATTGTTCCAAATCATATGCCTCTTTACATGCAGCCGAAGTGAGCAGGGAAGTGGGCATGGAAGTGAGCAGCGCGAGTATGTAAATGGGTCACTTCCTGCTTCTGCCGCTTCTACTCGCGTTGCCCATGCAGCCAAAGTGAGCAGGGAAGTGGGCAGCGTGAGTATGTTAATACATGTAAACACCCACTGCCTTCGAAAGTAGTATGCAGGAATTATTTCTAGCAGCGCGAGCAGCAGTGGCAGTGGCTGCATGTAAACACCCACTGCCTTCGAAAGCAGTATATGGGAATTAAGTATTTCTGGCAGCGCGAGCAGCAGTAGCAGTGGCTGCATGTAAACACCCACTGCCTTTGAAAGCAGTATGCGGTAATTATAACTGGCAGCGCGATCAGCAGTGGCAGTCGGTTCTTTTGCCATTAACTTTCGATAGATTAACTAACTTTTTCTAACATGCGAATTTAGATTATCCCGAAAAATAAACAGCTTTAGTATACAATTTATCATCATCATCAGCCACGTTCCACTGCTGGGCACAAGGCCTCCTATCATAGTATAAATTGGGGGCTTCACACAAATTTTTAGCAAGCTCAAAGTCGCACAACGAGCTATGCCGGGGTTTTCTGCGAGATCGAATCATAAATGAGGAGATCCGTAGACAAACGAAAGTTACCTATCCCACCGGGTTAGCAAGTTGAAGTGGCACTGAGCAGGGCACATAGCACGCAGAACAGATGGCCGATGGAGCCGAAAGGTTCTCGAATGGAGACCGCGGACCGGTAAGCGCAGCGTAGGACGTCCACTCACAAGATGGACAGATGACCTAAAAGAGATCCAGGCCGCCTCCAACCGCCCCTTTTGGAAATCGATGGGGTAGGTCTTTATCCAGCAGTGGATGTCCAATGGCTGAAATGATGATGCTGACACAAATCTTTAAACTACTTCGCAGACTAAAGTATTGCATCTAACCCCTATAAAGCTCTCTACCCAATTTCATATACTTAGGCTAAGGCCGCACAGGCAGGTGGCTTGCATAGCGCCTAGAGCTAAGCGAGTCAGGTGACTATTGAAGACGCCAAGCGCGCAGTGCGGCCGGTGCCAAGAAATCTAGAACGTTTGTTTTAGCCAAAGCTCTATATAGGCGCTAAGCAAGCCACCCGCCCGTGCGTTAGGGCTCTTACATTTTTATACCTCTGGGGCGATAAAAACAATTTTGCCTGTTATAAAAAGTCGCTGCTACATTCAAATTGCATTAAGCAGATGTGTTAAACCTAATCTATTTCAAATGCTGTAAAATAAAATTGGCTACGAAATGTAATATTAACGAAATAACTTTTAAAAGATCCGAGCCCTGATTGGTCGACGTATAACGAAATCCATTTGCAGCCAATCTCCATGATAAAGGCATTGATTATAACGCTGCGTCGTTCATTCCCCTGCGGTTATATTCTGAGAGGTTCTTTTTAACTTAAACGAAAGGTTTTGCGCGTTTTAATTGATGTTGATTCTCAGGTTTTATTTCAATGGTGTGTTGAATCTGAAATAAAGTGCCATTATCATAATTCTTTCAAAAGCCGGAATAAATATTCTTTTATCTACACCCATATCATAAAACCTCCATTGGTTAATCAAAAACCGTAGGAAATGACCACCATTTTGACAACCAATTAGGAAAAACCAGTGCTGCGATAAAGAAATAACATGACTTCTTTATCGTTTTTAGTAAAGAAATGAGATTAAATTTGGAACAGCTGTCAAAACTCAAGTGGGTCTCTATTCTAGTATCCATAGATATTAAAACAGTTATTGATACGAAACGTCAATTCAGTATGTTTTTTTAATATAAGCTGCACAATATTTGATCTCGAGTCACGTGAGAATAGAGACTTCATCCGTTTGTCTATGATTTAAAAAAAAATGGTCTTGACGGAGGATGGAATCGGCGCCATGTTGGTGTTTTGCTGAACGAAAGTAGAATTAATTGAATAGAAAAAGTTGTTTGTAATTTACATTTAAGTTGAAAATATGAATAGTAAGTAGTCTTCTCGGAGTGTGTGTGATGTGAAAATGCGCCGGATATCGGAAATATGCAGCCACGATTGCAACAAATAACTTGTTGCCAGAAAATATTGTTGCTGAACCCATCATGGAGGATTTATAATATGTGTGTAGATAAAGTTATGTATGCAACTCTGCATAATTTGGCCTTAAAACACACGTGCGATCTTATTATGAAACTCGCCTATCGGCTCGTTTCATGAAAACCGCACTAGTGTTTTAAGGCCTATCATTATGCAACCGTTGCATAAACTACTATTATATACCACTTATTTATTCAAGTAGTTTGGTGTAGTTATTAGTGTTTAGTGTGCTTGTATAGCGCTCCGATTGCTACAGACGGTACTGACTGAACATCAGCGCTGCGGGTGTCTGACACCTCAGCATTATGCTGAGCCAGTGATCGATTCCCTGCCGTGATGACACACATCCCTCCCTCCCTTTATACATAGCATCACGCCTGAAATCCCTAATGGGGTGGGCAGAGCCATAAGACTACTTATGGCCACGTTCGATTAATTAGTCCTCAGATGGTATGATGAACCGTATGGTGACAGGTGATCAGCCCATGGCCCGTACAGATAGTCCACCATGTTGGAGAGGACCCGTCCCTTAGTCGACTTTTACGACATGCCAGGATGATAAGCATCTGCACGCATTCTATGCTATTTCTTCACTCCCAGTGCAGCAGAGGAGCAATAGAATGTCTGTGTGTAATAGAATGTCTTTAATTCTTCTTCTTCTTCTACATATATCCCAATTCCCGGCAATATTCTGTACCACGACGTTGGCAAACAAGCATACAGCCCGCCCGATGGTAAGCAGTTATCGTAGCCTATAGACGCCTGCAGCACCAGGAGTATCTCAGGGCGTCAGGTGCTCATTCCACATCCGGATCGTTCGCGGGAGGAAAATCCTCTGAAACTGAACTGTGCGTGACTATTTAGGTTCCAAGGTGTGAGGATGAACTCCCCGCCGATGGTGAGCGGTGCGATGGTAGAAAGTAGCAGTGGGCATCATTACAATTTTTTTTTTGGACTTAACCCAGTATACAAGCGATTGAACACACATAAGGAGGCGCCCATCACACAACGTTTGCCCTTAGCGAGACACGCACCCATCACCTCTGGTACAGATGGCAGTTGCAATATTGCACAACCACTGCACTGACTACATTTACTATTATTTTAATACTTAAAAAAACATGCATTTTTGTAGTAGCCTTGTAACCGAATTCACAAAGGAAATTGAAATTGATCTTTGATTATTGTTACATTTATATATAGGTACGAGTAACTATTATAATATTTCTACGCTGATATCGGCCGGATATGCTGAATAGAATGCAATTATTCCAACAATTTGTACCATATTCAAAGAAATAAACTTATTCTCTTCTATTCTATTCTAGATTGACTGCTGCTTGACGGACACTTAAATGTTTAATCCCAGATCATAAGATAAGTGGCGTGTGTATACTCAGCCAAGGCAAGCTAAAATCAACGTAACTATTCAATGTTCACAATATCGAACATTTGATTTCATTTCAATTATCTCTGAAGCAGATTACTGAAACCTAGTAACAAACTAATAACTCATTCCGGAGCCGTCCGGGCGCACATTACCGAAACCTCACGTGGCGCATAAAATTTCCTCTCAGCTGTATGAGGCAAACAGCCTACTCACATTAATGGAACGAGGCGGTTATAAAAACGTTGTGTGTGTGAAATCAGCACGACTTTACTCACGATTTATTCTCAGAAATGATCCGACATGTTTCGAATTCGTATGTAGTCCTTCTTCAGGGATTGAGTGTGGTCGCGGTCATAGTAACCCACGCACTGGTCCAACCAATCTAGGTTTCATCTCCATGTAACCTAGATTAATCAATTTGGATATTTTCTCTGTTTTAATATTATTCTTATTATTATGACCCTTAGAGACGTTATACATCTCTAAGACACTTAAATTTACTTGTTCAGACGCGGAGACTATACATCTCCTTTATTAGTTGTATACTATAATTAACTTGTGCCCATTAGGTTTATTTGTTTCACTTTTTATGTTAGTTTTAGTTATATGTAATTTTAAAGTGGGAAAAATACTTACTGCTGAGTTTCTTGCGGCGTTTCTTCTCAGCACATGTCACCTTTCGAAGCGCTGGTAGATTCAGACATGTAAAAGAGCCCGTGTGGCCTACTTGCAAAATAAATATTTTCATTTTCATTTTCATTTTCACTGCCCGCCGCGCGGGTAAGTGGGTTGCTTATGTATCTGGCTGCAGCTCACGGTGTCCACAAGAATGTCGACACGTCTAGTATTCCGAATCGCTGGGACAACGGGCTTCCACGTTGGTGTCAATACCCATCCGATATTCGGGTAAAATTGGGGCGTCGCCCAATTTCAATCGCCTCGCTCGTTTATACAACTGTCAGTAAGATTATATTTTTTTTTTTACAAAACGTTTAATAAACTGGCCAACTTTAGACTCATCATCACATGAATAAATTAAAATAGGCTGAAACTACCAGCAATATGGACATGACCATCATTACTGAGAAGAAGCGCCGCAAGAAACACGCCAGAAAATAATATAGACCTGTAAAAATATAAGTAAGTAAGTAAATTATGAGACTTGTTACCTCTTAGTCTTTTTATTAGGATTCCGTACCCGAAGGGATCAACGGGACCCTATTACTGAGCCTACATCGTCCGTCTCTCCGTCTGTCAGAGGCCTCTGGCTCAGCAACGGTAAGAGCTAGGACGTTTCAATTTTCACAGAGTATGGCATGAAAAATTCAAAAAATATAATAAAAATATCAAAAAGTGTTGAGCCCAAGAAGCTCCCCGTATAGCGGATACCCTAAAAATTTACTGATTTTAGACCAATTTTGTTCCAGCTCTTTTTCCATAACGGCTCAAGATTCAGGTATCAAATTTAGCCTGATTTTAGTTTATACTCCATAGTCTAACAATAAATATCAATTCAATGGTGTTCTATTATAGAAATGTGAAAAATATATATTGAAATCAAACCAGAAAATGACCGCTGCAGCTTAACAATCTGCCAACTTAGTTGCAACTGTCAAAGTTCTTATATCATTAACATAGACAAATGCCAAATTGGCGTAATACAGAACCATCGGTGCGCGAGTCTAACTCGTAATTGACCGGTTTAAAAAATAGTTTTTGTACGGAAAACTTAAAAGACACAAATTATCTGTATTATCACTTGGTTTTATAGTTTAGCTTGCGCAAATAAAGTGGATTTGGCCGTATTTATCGCTCCGATTTGTAAAAGTCAAACGGCTCCCCTCCCTGCGTTTCTGGCGCGACTCCAAAATACTCTGTATGCCAAATGAGGGTCAGATTTGACCTTCACCGCGTCGATCGATATGGAATTTTCATCAGTCTCCTGCGAAGCTGAAAATTAGTCTGACCTGGGCATTTATTCGGGAATGCTAAGTGATTTACTATATCGGCACTAAATTGAGAAAACCGCGAATGTGAACGTCGAACATGTACAGAACAATGACACATTCGCGGGCTTGGCAGTTTAGCGTCGATACAGTAAATCACTTAGCAGTTCCGAATAATAGAGGCCCTGCGCCTCTATTCGGGAACGTCTAAGTGATATTCTAGCGACTCGCGAGCGAGATTTTCATCCCACTCTTCCGCACGATACGTAATACGTAAGAGCGGGGTGTGAATCTCGCTCGCGAGTCGCTACAATGTCACTTAGACGTTCCTGAATAAACGCCCTGCACAGTCTTTTCCCTTACTAGGTTATGGCAGCGAGTTTGTCTGCATATTTTTCAATCGCGGTTGGTTCCTATATACATACACCCGGGGATGACTACGAAGGTCAAGCTCTCTTTCCTAGCAATTAGTAGTATTCATTTGTGAAAAGAAATAAAAAGATCGATATATTATTTTTCTTATCTTTTTCTTTTCTAGTCAATTTTGTCCACTGTACCATAGGCCTACTCAAATAAAGACACGCCATACGCTTTGGTGTCAAGCAGTACTATAATGCCTATAAGTAGCGATCCGCGAGATTTCTCATCCCACTCTTCCGCACGACGCTGTATGCGTAAGAGCGAGATACGAGTCTCGCTCGCGGGTCGCTGCGGTATCACTTAGACGTTCCCAAATAGAACTTTAGGCGTCTCTCTCAAACAAGACAAATCCAAAGGAGATACTGAGCGGCAAAGAACTAGTAGATAGGTTGTGGTACGAGTATGTAGAATTGTGTGCAGTCCGTCTACACACCAAACCGGACCTGCCTTTTCGGAGATATCGTATTCCAATGGTCTACTGCCTAAAGATGTACCTTACCTCGTATTATAGCGGGAATATTCCCAATGTCCCGGCAACGCGGCATATCGCCCGGCACCACTATACCTTTATTGAATTATCCCTGGAATATTACCGGCAATATTAACATACTGGGAAATTTTGGCGGGAATGGTATATCACTACTGCTGCCTGCCTCATTTTCTGCGGCTTGACTAGTTTCCACTTCCACTTGAAAGTCGTTAGCCTCTTGGCTATTGTCCTTTTTTTGTGCTGCTATAGGGCTCACTTTCGCATTTATAATGTCAGTTTATAATTTTTTTTTTTTTATGTCAATTGATTGACAAACGAGCTGACGGCCCACCTGATGGAAAGTGGTCACCGCCGCCCATGGACATCTGCAACACCAGAGGTGCTGCCAATGCGTTGCCAGTCAAGGGAGGATGGGGAATGGGGATGAGATGGGGATGGGATGGGGATGAGGGAATAGGCCTCCGGATCTCGTCACTCACCGTACGAAACGCAATAGCAAGCTATTACTTTACGCCGATATTCTGTGAGAGTGTGGTACTACCCCTAGTTTATAATACTAGCTTCTTTCCGCGTAAAATTTGGTTCTAGTTCCGTTTGATCAAAAGGCTTCACAGTCAGTTGGAAAAGTGTCCTATTATAGTTAAATTAAAACTTTCGTAAAACATTATTAACACTAGAAATAAACTCTGCTTTAGGAACTCCATACGTGCGTTAAGAAGTCCAAAACATGTCGGACTATTTCTGACAATAATTTGTGAGTAAAGGGGATTTTATTTCTAGGGTTTTGCCCAAATTTTATTTCAGATTGCAGCTAAAAAGATTGCGCTCGCACTTGACAGGTTTTTTATTACATCGCTGAATCGTAAATAAGGGGTGATTACAGCGTTATGGATGCCGGGCAGTAATTTAGGGAAGATTTATGACAGGCTTGTTTATGAAGGTTTATACAAGTTTTTTTATTAGTTTCGGATTTGAATCTTATTTTGAATATAAAGACTCAGAGGCTACAGATAGAATTTGTGCTAGAGTTTATAAAAATATAGCATTTTTTAGGCGGTGGAAAAGTCTGTATTTGTATTAACATTAATGATTTTATGGTAAACGTAGAAATCTCAGAACAAGCTGATCTCTGCGAGGCATACATATTCATCCAACTACATTCACTAAAGTCTTCTGGCGGCTCCTGAACGCGAACATTTGTATTAAAAATAATATCATGTTGGACGTCTAGAATAGCTTATACTCTAATGAGTATCAAAGTCCGCATGTCACCTACCTTACGTCAAAATATACAAAAGACTAATATGAATTGTAAGAAACCCAATAACATAAAAGATGAACAATCTTAAGTTTTCAGTGGTCCAGTTTCAAAATAAATGATTAAGTTTACATGCATTACGATTACTATCGATTGCGGGGAAACCTGTTTAAGCGTACCTTTGAGTTTTAAGTTTAACTTTTATTCTAAATTTGACTTGTTAGCCGTTAACATCTTGTGAACCAAGAACACTGTTGGTATTTTTCTTAAGAGGGCGCCGACCGTCCAGTGGCGCCCTCATCACTGTTATTGTGTTTTCTATTAAAGGAAAGTATTTTATTAAAATTGAAGCCGTATAAGTTGTTACGCAACTTAATACACAACGTATATGCTATGTAATATAGCTTTGCAAAGTATAACCATCATCTAATCAATTTAATAGAAAATAGTGGCCGCTTTTTTCTGTTAAATTGATTAGATGATGGTTATACTTTGCAAAGCTATATTACATAGCATATACGTTGTGTATTAAGTTGCGTAACAACTTATACGGCTTCGATTTTAATAAAATACTTTCCTTTAATAGAAAACACAATAACAGTGATGAGGGCGCCACTGGACGGTCGGCGCCCTCTTAAGTTTTCTTGTAAAGCCCGTTGATAGTAAAAGTTTAAATGCGTCTAACATGAACTTCGTTAAACTTTCGATCGCAAAATTAAAGCTGTTCAGACCTATGCTAGCATAACTTGCGTTTCCACTAGTGCTGAGCGAGCCAGCTAAGTGGTAAGCGAGGAAAAGATCCGACAATCCTATTGGTTTACTATTTTCTTTGCTCACCGCTAAGCTGCTAAGTTTAAGTGAGAACTTACTGCGGGTAAATAGTGGAGTGAGCAGGATTAAGAAAAACCACTTTAAAAGATTACAACTTGAACAACTAGTTTTAAAAATCCGACATCTACGAAACATCTTATGCTTTTCTGTCGTGTTGATCATTTCAATTTTTAGTCAACTGCGCAAGCTAGTAATGTGTTTTTCGCGTATGTATGCTTGTCCGTTTCTTGGTGCTAGCCTGAAAGCTGATTTTTAGACAAACTAGGTTCAGTAGTCTAACTAAGAGCCCTTATAGTTTCACCATGTCTGTCTTTCCGTCCGTATGCCACAGCCACATTTTTCAGAGATAAAGATACATTTTTGTTTAAGTATAGAAGACGGCCCCGCGCACACAGACAAAGTATAGGGAATAGTTTTAGGGAAGTTCTTAGACACCTGTCATTTAAAGCTGAGATGATACTTTTTATTTTCATAAACAACCGAAAAAGCATTACAAACAGTCTTTTCTATGATTGGAAAATCGTTTCGGAAATATTGAGCTCAAAGTGTGTCATTTTTGTAACGGGTCACCGCCCACCTATGTACACCAACAACCCCAAAGGAGTCATAGAGCCGTTGCAGACCTTTAAGGGACAAACAAACTCTTCTCTTGAAGGCCCATGGTCAAAATGTTATAATTGTTCGGAAACCCCGCTGATGAAAGTTGGTTCCACAATTTCACCGTACCGTGTTCGGTTAGGCATAGTTGAGTTAATTCGAGGTTGCTAGATTCACCTTAATTTCGCTAGTATCACAGGGAATATCGATAAAAAAAGAAATGGTGAAAGTTACTCGTCAAATCCCGAGACCGAAACAAAACAAACCAGTGAAGAATTCAAATTAAGGGTTTTGAATGGCAAATTCGGAAACAGATTACAAGAGCCTTTTACAGGCTTTTTTTTACTTGTATCTTGTCGTAGAACTCTTCTTTACTTAGGTTTGTCTCTTTCCTTGTATTATGTCTTCCATAAAAACGACAAAGAGAGGACTAACAAACGAAATTTTTGTCAGAGTATTAAAAACGTTGTTTGAATCTTAAACTGCCATTTGAAATTGGATGAATCAACTTTTTTGTGTTGTTCACTTTGTCCCCGGTTGTCCAAGTGACACTTATTTACTTTTTCATAGAAAAATGCTTAAGTTGTCCAAGGGACAAAATTTGTGTAACCGCAACGGGCACTAAAAAGTTGATTCGCCCAACTACTCTTGTTCTTGTTGGACGTTAAGTGCTGTGCACATATAGACAGATTCACATACTGCAGTAACAGTTATAATATTTACTTTATGGCGATAGCTTTCAATGTAATGATTTTGTAAACGACACGTCGCGTTGATTAAAAAAAAATGCACCTTTATACATCTCATTTCTTTCGACCGTGCACTGACATTAAAAGCAACCTGGTATACAGATTGTAGTCTAAGCGCATTGCTAAAGATGTGCCGTTGATATATCCCCTTTTCCGGCAATATTGCTGACCTGGGATTACACCGAGAATATTCCCAATTTTCCGGCAATTTTAATATATTGCCTGGCAACATTATAACCCTTACAGACTTATCACAGGAATACTGCCGGCAATATTACCATGTCGGGCAATGTTGCCGGGAACTACACACGGCCGAGTGTTAGCTAAGTTCAGAAATGGAAAGTGCGGTACTAAATCAGAAATATTTCACTAACATTTTTCCGTTTTTCGTCACCCCAAATTAAAATTTGACTACACAACTGACTTGTAGCTTAAACGACACAGGGTTCAATTTTCAATTATATGAAAAGTTATCTAATAAACGTTTCTATAAACAAGTGTTAGAATAACAACGGGTGCTATGGGCAAAAAAATTGGGTCACGTCTTGTAGAGATTTGTGCGGACCGTGACCCGATTTCTATGATCCTGATAAATACCACGTTCTAGACTTCAAAATAATTTTATTATTAAAACTAATTTACGCTCTCTTCCATTATTAGGTAATTTTTCACCTCTCGAGTTCAATTTAGGCAGGATTAATCGTGTCAATTTAGACAATGTCAAATTATTCATTATTGTAATCAATCTAAGGACTAATTTCGTGTAAATTTCGCAGCGTTTCAGCAGCTGAAGCGGCAATTGTGGCTTTTGTGATATTTATATCTCTCTCTTCTGTTTGAGTTATGACAAATACAGGATGTTTATTTAAATCTGGATTAATAAAAGGAAAGTAACTAAAAATAGTGCATGGATACACGAAGATATACTTTGTTATAATAGAAAAGGTTATGATACAAAAAATCTATTTGATTTACTATAATACCCAATTAAACATATCATAATATCGCCAGCTTCTAAAATCCACTTAAAGCCATGCGGTTTTAACAAAAACTGACTTAAATTGAATTATAAATTTAATTTAATTTGATTAAGTACAAGTAAACGCTAATTAACTTCATGCGATTGTGCGCCCTTTGTGCTGGGAATAACTTTGCACGAATTAATATTTTGCCTGTTTTAGCTGTATTACCGGCAAACTGCACAGCGTTGTTATGTTTTACTTATACATATAAAAGACCAATTTTTTTTTTAAGGTGCTTTTTTTTTTTGTTGGTGTTTTCAATGACCATGACGTTGATCCAATGGACCCTCATCGAAAATGACACTAGTTAGCTGTTGAAGCGCCACTTGGATATTTCAAAACAAATATCAAACAAAAAATATTACATTTATAGGTTTATTGGTATTCTACTTAAATTATATTACTGGCCATTAAAATGTACGAAGAAAAAGACTCCGTCAGTTAAAATACTTGAGAATTTGTCAATTGTTATATATCTAGAATGTTTTATTTAATTGCAATAAATACTGTCAGATTCCATGCTCCATACATTTTGTTATACCTCATTTACATGCAACCACTGCCAGTGTTGCTGCTCATTTAGGCTGCATAGGCAACGCAAGTAGCAGCGGCAGGAGCAGGAGAAGTGACCCATTTACATGCTCGCGCTGCCCACTTCCATGCCCACTTCCCTGCTCACTTCTGCTGCATGTAAATAAGGCATTACAAAGTGGCCAGTAGCCGGGGGGGTCGCCAATTATTGGAACATGGTCATTGTATATACCATGTTTAATCTGTTCATTTTATATACCTACTCCGTAATCAGAATTGGAGGAAAATACTTCACAAACGTATACGGGCCGGCGCATACACACTCATAAAATCAAGAACCATATTACTATGTCCTCATTAATTTTAGTTTCTGTCTGGTTGTCGACAGATGGCGCGCTCCGCAGCGAGGTAGAGCTGCGCGGGCGCGGCACCGTGCCAGCGTTCCTCCACGAGCTCCACTCGACGCTGGCGCCGCCTGCCGCGCCCGACCACCAATGGCACCTCACGCTCATCATCATCCTCAAAGCTCTTGTCTTTAGCACCATCATCCTCGGAGCACTCTTCGGAAACGCCCTCGTCATCATATCAGTCCACCGCCATCGAAAACTACGCGTCCTCACCAACTATTATGTCGTCAGCTTGGCGGTCGCTGACATGCTTGTCGCACTATGCGCGATGACCTTCAATGCCAGTGCAGAGCTGACGGAAGTGTGGCTATTTGGACCTCTGGTCTGTGATATATTTAACTCACTGGACGTTTACTTTTCAAGCGCTTCCATATTACATTTATGTTGCATATCAGTGGACAGATACTATGCTATCGTGAGACCTTTGGAATACCCAGTCACGATGACGCATAGGACGGTCTGTTTCATGCTAGCCAACGTGTGGCTTTGGCCGGCTTTCATCAGCTTTGTTCCCATATTCATGGGCTGGTATACGACAGAGCAAGATCGGCAGTACAGGAGAGCGAACCCTGACGTATGCATCTTCAAAGCCAATATGGTATACGCTTTAGTGTCCTCGAGCGTATCATTCTGGATACCAAGTTTAGTGATGATATCAATGTACTGTCGGATATTTAGGGAAGCAATAAGGCAGCGAGAAGCGTTGACTCGTACCTCATCGAACATCCTTCTGAACTCAGTGCATCTAAGGCATACATCACACTCTGCCCACCATTCGCACTACCTCCACCCGGACAGGCGGCCGTCGGACATCAGTCCAAACTACAGTACATTTACTGAATATCCAGAAGAGACGGAATTTGGAGAAGTAGTCATGGCCGTTGGGGACGTGTGTACAAGCAAGGAAGCTAGTCCTCGGAAGTCAGTGAATATCAGTTGTGATACGGCGAGCTCTGGGTACTGTTCTGGAGGGTCTAATAAGCGATCGTCCTGTGGACAGCCACCTTCAGGATGGAGACCGAGTTGCTCATCAGCTGTTGCGACCAAGGATCTGGCTAAAGCTGCTACGGAGCTCAATTCACAAGGTAAATAAATACTCATAGTTTTATTAACTAAATATCCCGGTGTATTGAATTTTAATTTAAATATGTTAATTATGTTCGCGGAAATTGGAAGAGTTACGCTTTAAAAGTTATTAATTTGGCATTATTAGTAAAGGTTCTAGATGCTAATTTTATCGGTTTTCATAATTAGTAGGTATAGTGTATAAATATTGAAAATAAATATTTTAAGAGATCTCTGGAAAGTAGAATGAACAAATAAATTATTATAATATTGTTCCAAAAGATTTTCTTCACGATACATTCATGATATCGAATTCACCTTTAACCTGTATTCTTCATATTTTTCATTAAGGCAAAGCCATATATTATGTAGTATCAAGATAATAACCAATTATTAGTTTCATCGACCGCCTCGGGAGCCTTCAAGCGGTCACTTGAACATAAAGGTTACAAAATTGGAAATAACAGGCCTTATCCATTTGATTTATGTTGAAAAAGACCTAGGTATGAATAACCTTGAAAATTATGTAGAAGTAGTAGTGTTAATAATTTATGTCTCATTGAAACAACATTACAATTTATATGTCAAAAAAATGATGCTTTCACATAAAGATAGTCATTTAGAATAAAATCATAATTAAAAATATAATTGAAATAATCAAAATGTCACAAAATATAAAAAAAATATGTTAAAAAAACGCATGTTTTACTACTATGATGTAATTATGAAGAGTGGCAGGGGCAGGACTTTACCCCTCAATTCATGGGCAAAATAATTGAATCGGGACATCTTTACGGCCAGAACATACTTAGTGTTTTTTTTGGGGTTATTAACCTCGTAAGTCCCCTTGTACTTTATTTAGTACAAATTATTGTACCTCATTAAGACCTGGCGCCTCATTCAGGAACGCTAAGCGATTCTGTAGCGACTCGTAAGCCAGATCTATCATCTCGCTCTTACGCATTTCGCGTCGTGCGGAAGAGTGCAATGAGAAATCTGGCTTACGAGTCGCTACAGAATCACTTAGCGTTCCCGAATGAGGCGCCTGGTATTTTGCTTGATTTGGTTCTGATTTCAACATTGTCGTAATTGATTTAAGATTAAAAACTACTTCCGTAATTTGTTCTTATTTAAGTACACTGGGACGGAATCACTACAGAGCATTAAAAATGCTAGGACTTACGAGGTATAACGTATTAAAAATGAGCATAAAGTTGACTGTTAGGTTGTTAAAACAACCGACCTTGTTGCAATTTTCATCCGTTCGCGTTGAAAACCGTCCTCATTGGTGGCGTTTGTACGTACTGACAACATCAACCAGCAGCAATTACCCAGCACAATTGGTATCGGTTTGGCTCGAAATGCAAACCAATTTAGTCTTAACTCTGTGTAAATAAGGGTACAATTGGTTTACTTTTCGCGAAAGCGATACCAATTGGTGTTACGTAATTGAGCAGCAGATTATAGTATGCGTTATTGGTATGTGTTAAATAAAAGAAACAGCGGTCAGCGCAAATGGGTAATGGGAGTGGACTACCAACAAAATTTAAGTGCATACTACTAGCTATTGCCCATGAAATTGTCTGCGTGGAATTCGCTTACCGCTAGTTCTCGGGAAATATGATTTTTTTCTAGATAAAAAGTAGCTATGTGGCCCAACTGTCGCTATGAAAGAAATGAAACTTTATCGCCGCTTGTATTAAAACTGGGATTTGTGCTATGATTAGTCTGTCCGCTTAAAGAAGGATCTTTAAAATTCCCATCTCGTTGCTACGAGCCTGTCTACTGTTTATCTGAACCCCTAGTTTTGGAGTTTTAACATTAATTAACCCGAGGAGCTCCGAGATAACCCGAGCCCCCATTTTGTTATCTCCGCCATTTTGCTTAACGCGCAGTTCAAGTTTGAATGAGTTACTGCGGATAAGTAAGCCTTTTATTGCTGACTTTCTTACAAACATTAAGTTATCATCTGTGTTAAAAATTCATGCACAATGGTTAGTCCCCGTCAACCAACTGTCAACCTATTTATAAACGTCTTTAATCCAAGACTATCAGTTTAAGTGGCCTTTGTGAATTCGACCATCTGAGTTTCAGCCTAATGTGATATTCGATCCGTTCGTTAACCTTATATCATTACTACTGATACTAGGTTCGTTTATTTGTTTGTTCCTATTTCTCATCAAGATGGAGTAGAATGTCGTGATTTTCACAGGCGATAGTCGGAGGGCCATATAGTGAGGACTACTTTTTATCGAAAAAATGAATAGTTCTCAAGGGAAAAACAATAAACAAATTCCAAGCGGACGAAGTCACCGTTATAGGCTAGTATTATATTAAAACATGGTCTTGAATTCCAAGAGCGACACTGCCTACGTCACTACAAATTCACTTTATAAAACAAAGGACAAAATTCCAGACGTCCAAAACATTTTCCGAATCTTCAATAATTAAACAGCCGTAACCACATAACTGAAACCGCTTCTAAATAAATGTATCATCTCGATGCGGTTAGCCGGTGCGCTCTAAACGTATTTGTCTGCGGTCTACCTCGGGTCCCCTACATTTTAAATTTAAATACGCCCAAAAGTTTCTTTAGTTGCGTTTTAACAAGGACTTTGTTTGGGTCTATGGAATAAATTTTCATTCGGAATAAAGGAAAACTGTCGTAATTGGTTTTCAAAGGATCTGAGCGGGGTGTGAATAAAATATAAACACCGATGGGTCTTTTGACATGGCAATCAAGAAAATTTGAAGTTTAAAGTTTAAGAATAAAATTAGTTATAAAAGTTGAATAATTGCTGGGAATTAAATTGATATTCCGTAAATTCTAATACCCACTCTTCGTTTCTTAAAATCTTAAAACCGCTTTTTTATATCAATTGACTGACAAACAGGCAGACGGCCCCTGATGGAAAGTGGTCACCGCCACCAATGGACATCTGCAACACCAGAGGTGCTGCCAATGCGTTGCCAGTCTAGGGAGGATGGGGAATGGGGATAGGATGGGGATGAGGGAATAGGCCTCCGGATCTCATCATTTACCATACGAAACGCAATAGCAAGCTATTACTTTAAGCCGACATTCTGTGAGAGTGTGGTACTACCCCGGTCGAGCCGGCCCATTCGAACTGTAATCATCTAGTGAGGATTACTGTTTGGCTCTACCACTACAAAATAGCTATAGGGTATTAAACTGATATAACGTATAAAATTACCTTTATTTTTAAAGCGTTTTAATATAAATGAGACACTGGAATTTCCCTTTGTCAGTTTCACACCCATGGAATTTGATTGTCACTTCGCTGACCTTTAACATTTAGCCAATAAATACGAAGTCAATATAAAAACCATATTGTCAGTGTAACGTTAGAAATCTCGATCGGTTTCTAAGTTAAACTCAATAAAGTGAACGACCAGTTTCATTAAACTTCACCTGGTAACGAGGGTATTCGTCAGCCAACTGTCAAAGTGATGGTATCTGAATAATGGATTAGTTGGTCTGTGTGAAGCAGCTGTAGAATATCATTATACTGGAAAGTTACTTTTGGTGTTTAAATTCGTCTACCGGGAAATGTTAGCGTCCCCTGGTTCTAAGAGCAGTACAGATATAGTGAATAATATGTTTCCATCGGTAAAACTCGGATCTCAATCGGAAGACGACGGGACCCGAAGTGTCAATTAATTATTGTATTAAATGAGTGCCATGTTTATATTCATTCATATGAAACTTTATTATTTAGTGTCAAAGGTCAAAATGAAAAATGACAGCATGGTATGATGGGTACTTGGCCCGCATTTCTCGATACATTCGGGATAATGTCGATTGCGAGATTAAACGTCAGATTCATACAGTTGTGTCAAATGACTGTTTGCACTGACGTTTAATCTCGATTGTGAGATTATCTCGAATGCACCGAGAATTGGGGGGCCTGCTGAAGCTAATTGAGAGAGCACGATAAATACGAACTTTTCCGATAAAACACGATGGAAACTAATTATGCACTACATCTGTAGTAAAAATAACTGTTTCACCTCAGCACGTCAAACAAGCAGGTTTGCTGTTTAAAAACAGTGAGCAAAATCAATTTTGCTGCGAGCGTGAGACAATTTTTTCTTAATGCTGTGAACAGTGCTGATTTTATTCACAAAATTCGAAAGATTTTAACTTCATTTTGTTGTCACTTTCACGTCGGTACGAAACAAGCGAGAGATAGAAACAGTCGATTCTAAGTACGATTTTCAAATTCCGTACCAAAAAAGATAATACAATAAAACGTTCGGATGTACACAGAACCGTAAAACTGCAAATTATCGGTTGAGGTTTCAATACTTATTATATTTTTCAACTTTAAATTTTTTGATATTGTTTGTTTCACAAATCAATGTTAACCGATTTTGACCAATTTTTGATAGGTTATCAGTATGAACAAAATCTAGTTCTATACGTTTTAGTTTTTTCACTACAATCAATAAATTCAGTTTTATTGTTGTATCAGTATTCTCGTACAAAACTAATTTCGGCGATTATTTGACTTTGTTGATCTTTAATTAAAATTCAAAAACGTTTAGACCTAGATTTTGTTCTGTCTGAAAAACTATCGAAAATTGCTCAAAATCGGTTGACATTTAAGGGGTGAAAATCGTTATTGCCTTTTGTATGAAATGGGTTATTTATGACGTTGGTTCAGTCCTCTTAAACATCACACTGTATATGCCGCGGCATCTCTTTCACGTCTCTAACAAGTGCCTATACATCATGCATAGTTGCATCACAAGCAATTATCAAACTTAGTTAGTTCTTAACGCCTAGCAATAAGGATTAATTCGGCTTAATTTGATTTAATGCCTTGGCAGCCTGCCAATTCGTTATCATGACAAAGTAGCTATTATTAAGAGGGCTTAGGGACTTGAAATTCGTTGCATTTAAAATGAAATTCGTAATAGGTATATTTTAGATAAAATTAGGTTGTTGGTTTTCGTTTGTTAAAATAGCTCTGAATAGTATACAATAGCATAACGTTTTTTTTTGGGTTCCGTGACTAAAAGATAAAAAAGGAACCTCATGGTGATAATTCATGGTCAGTCTTTAACTCAGAAACTATGAATGTGTCTGAAATCCAAAAAGTTACAGTTTTCAAAAAAAAAAAAACGAAAAACCTTTGGAAGGTTGCATAGCTTGCGAAAGTTATTCCTTGTTTTATTTCATTGGTAGGTTTTAAATGGTTATTAAAAGTATCTTTTTTTAGGGTTCCGTAGCTACCTAAAAGCTACAGTCCGTTTTTCATACGTAGGTACAGGACCCCCGGCGCACGAATCAGACTCGCACTTGACAGGTTTTGTTTTCATCGAATTATAATAGTTAGATAAGCTGACTCTCAAATACAGCTCGACTTACTTAGTGTCCCCTTTGGGCAAAATATTTTTCGGCAAATTTCACTTCCCAAAAAACTTATCGCAGTAGTTTCATTTCCCAAACGAATCTTTAGCATATTTACGTATCGCATTTTATTCATTTGGCATTCTTTTGCTTTGTCATGGGTAGGTTAGGTTAGGGTTAAGTTCTGTCCCTTACGTAAGTACTTATTTGCCAAAAAATACTTTTGCTAAGTGTAAAATTGCGATAAGTTGTTTTGACTTATCATTTTTTGCTAAATGACAATTTGAGTAGAATAGTTTGGGATCTGATACTTTGGGAAAAGTTTTTTGCCCATACATTAGTAATCCAACGAATCAGCTGTCAAATCAAATGAAATCATTTATTCTACAAGTATGCCACTCATGGCTCTTTCACATGTCTGAATCTACTAGCGCCTTGAAAGGTGACATCTGCTGAGAAGAAGTGCCGCAGTAAACTCAGCAGTAAGTCAATCATGTCAGTCGGCCCATAAGATCAACTTGAATGCTCAAAGGAACTGGCAGAGCATGCCTAAATGCATTAAGTCGACGTTTTGTACTGTAAGTTTCTTACCGTGCAATAAATATTAAATACATAATAATAAATTAATAATTTGGACAATTCAATTACTAATCATGCTCATGTCAACTCATAATAAAGTTTTAATACCCAACTTATGTTTAAAATATCATCGTTTTTGGCGTTTATTTTGCAGACTTATTATTTATTATAATTCTTTATCTACACCCATATCATAAAACCTCCATTGGTTAATCAAAAACCGTATGAAATGACCACCATTTTGACAACCAATTAGGAAAAACCAGTGCTGCGATAAAGAAATAACATGACTTCTTTATCGTTTTTAGTAAAGAAATGAGATTAAATTTGGAACAGCTGTCAAAACTCAAGTGGGTCTCTATTCTAGTATCCATAGATATTAAAAAGTTATTGATACGAAACGTCAATTCAGTATGTTTTTTTAATATAAACTGCACAATATTTGATCTCGAGTGACGTGAGAATAGAGACTTCATCCGTTTGTCTATGATTTAAAAAAAAAATGGTCTTGACGGAAGATCGTATTTGCCGCCATGTTGACGTTTTGCTGAACCAAAGAAGAATTGTTGTTGAATTGAATAGAAAAAGTTGTTTGTAATTTACATTTTAGTTGAAAATATGAATAGTAAGTAGTTTTCTCGGAGTGTGTGTGATGTGAAAATGCGCCGGATATCGGAAATATGCAGCCACGATTGCAACAAATAACTTGTTGCCAGAAAATATTGTTTCTGAACCCATCATGGAGGATTTATAATATGTGTGTAGATAAAGTTATGTATGCAACTCTGCATAATTTGGCCTTAAAACACACGTGCGATCTTATTATGAAACTCGCCTGCGGCTCGTTTCATGAAAACCGCACTAGTGTTTTAAGGCCTATCATTATGCAACCGTTGCATAAACTACTAATGTTTTCTTACTAATAACGTTTAAGTGTATTTTTTTTTGTCCTGTATATTTTTCGTCATTATCTACATTATTATTGTAAGTGGTACAGATGTGCAGCTATCGACAGTGGCTACATGTTTTCGCCGTTTGGGGTTGAAACCCTCGGGCCATGGGGTCAGAGCGCTTACCAAATTTTTTTTGAGCTGTCGAAGCGCCTTGCCGAATCGACCGGTTACCAGAGGGCCGGGTCATATTTGGCACAACGAATCAGCTTAGCCATACAGTGTGGCATCGCTGCCAGCCTTCTGGGCACCCTGCCGCCTTGCGCTGATTTGGAACCAATATTTTATCTATAGATAGTTTTAAATTCGTCTTAGTTTATTTTGTATATTTTTAGTTAAAGAGCTGTACCCATATTGTAAGTACTTGTAATACAAAGTGAATCTTCACGTGAACGATCTTAAATTAAATTTAAGTTTAACTTATTTCCCATTACGTTTAAAAATGCATTGTCATGAGTGCTGTCATCACGGAAAGTGAGTAGTTTATACTGAGTAAGTTTTGGTTCAAATTCTGAATTGATGCAGTAAAGAATGTTTATAATAATAAAAATTTCAGGGTTAATATCTATACAAAAAAAAAATACAAAACACAAGCTAAGAAAAAAGTATATCAGCAAATTAACTCCATGCACAATCATTTTTATTAAGTTTTCATAAATATGAATTTTATATTTATCGGAATGTACGGATACTATGAACATTCGTACACGTTTTAATCGAAATTTGTTAGCTAAAGAAAAGGTACATACATCTAATAGCATTTATTGTTGGTCGGGCCAGATGGGTATTGTTGGAGAACGGTTAGATTTGGCCGTCGTTTTGAGGTAACGCCTACAACCAAGGGCTATTGTAGAATTTCCAACTGAAACAATAATAATATACGTATAATGCAGAAATGGTAACAGTTTCAAACCAACGGTACCAGAAGTCGCATTGGCCCATCGTTGGTAAGTAGATGGGCGTAATGATACATTTTTACTGCATTGGGCCAACGTAACAGAATATTTGTGCATTGTATACAATGCAGAAATGCCAATCGTTTTTTTACAACGGTACTGTCGAGCTGTAGCTCGACGGTAAGCAGAGAAGACGGGGATATATTACTGATGATTTTCAGAATTAAAACACTTTCGTGGCGAACTGTATTATATTTGCTATCGGAATTACATAGGAGAAGCCTCTTCGACGGCACGAATTGGAATGAGCATCTGGACAATCGCATCCGATGTTCTAATAATATTTAAATTTAAAAATATGAATAACAAATACATCGGTGATGCGCCTGTCCAGTTACAATAAAATACTAGAGCAAAAAGAGGTTGCTCTACAGTACCTAGTGGTATGCACGGTTGGGCGCAATGGTATTTTTTTTTTATACTGACCCATCGTTCGTTTTATGTAGGCAAACTACTAACTATATCCCTACCGATTCCCGAATGTTGGCCAATGGATGCCAACGGGAAATGGTACTAGGGACATCTTGAGGTATTTTTTCTTTCGATTAGACTAATTTATTATAAATCTAAATAAAAAAATGTATCAACCGATTGGCAAACGAAATAAAACGCATTGCGTATATTCTACTTTGGAGAGTGCTTTACAAGTGCAGTTTCACAAGGCTCTTAGTAAGCTCTTATATCCAATTTCCCCAAGACAATACATGTTTCTAAACAAAACAGACGCAAGAAAACATGTCTAAATGTCATCAACATAAAATCTCCAAACAGACTAAAATATATTCAAGAAATCGAGTCATGTTGTATAGTAATTTCTACGTAGACTGACCCAATTTATTTACTCTTAGATGTATAAAACAACAGTGACTCGAACCTCATTCAAACTCTAAGCCCTTTACTAAGTCAAGAGGCTCTCTTAAGTCAAGTCTCAACTTGACACAACAGAATGAAATTTACGGTACGAAATTGCATTTAAATTAGGACATAATTTTGTCTCGCTCTCGTTTAATAGACCTTTTGCTTGATAAAACGAGATGGATCATACTTTGAATATAATGTTTATGATCATTTCATTCATTGATAGACTTAATCGGGGTCGTATAAGAATTTAATAAAGTACTTTTAATTCCAACTTGAGCCAAGACTTTAAGAAAACACATATTGTGAATGTGTAGCGACGAAGAAAAAATAATGAAGCACATAATGTGTGAATGTGATGCCCTCGCCAGACTCAGAATGAAAATACTTGGGAATAGATATCAAGACTCAGACGAATTCAAGGCGCTTAGAGCTCTACCATTGCCATGACTTTACGCAAACCGTTCTCGTTATCGATAACTATCGCTCGGTCCCTTTTACCTGTATCGACAACAAGCAGTATTTCCGATAGATTTCAATAACGAAATTGCGTAAACTCATGGAAAGGGTACTGGTCCAGATGAAGAGATTTATCCGCGAGTCGAGTAGCGTGTTTTGAATCGCGCGATCGTGAGATACTAGAAGTTCATACATTCCGTCCACATTGCGCGGGTGTAAATCGCTTCATCTGGACCAGTTCATAGATTAATGATCAAATTCAGAAAGACTACTCAAATTGATCTTTAATTAAAGTGTAACATGAGTGACATTTTTGTTCTATCTCTAACTATTTAATCTCTAAACAAATGCTTAAGTGGTGTTTCGGAACCCGGCCATAGGTGTTTAGGAAAGGAGTACACAAAAGATCCTATAGGGTCAAAGTGTATCCGTAAGAACCCCGTAAACAAGATAAGAAGCCAAGGCTATTTGCCTAAAAGAAAACACGCATTGCTTTGTATAATAATTGCGCATTGAAAAAAAAATTCGCGCAGTGCGTTTCGTTCACTCCGGTGCAAGCAGACAGTGACCGATTACTCAAGGTCATTGGCGATTGTCAGCGCAGCGTCTTAAAATCCAGACAGTGATTACTCAAGGTCCTCGGCTCTTGTCAGCGTCTTAAAGTCCAATTTATTTCAGGTGCGAAGCTTCGGGCGGCGGGCAAGTCGTGGCGCGCGGAGCACAAAGCGGCGCGTACGCTCGGCATCATCGTCGGCGCTTTTCTTCTGTGCTGGCTGCCGTTTTTTATCTGGTAAGGACATTAAAAAAACACAATTTAACAGCCAAAACCAGGGTAACCCTGTTATCCCCTTAGGTACTTTAGCCATCTCTAAGTCACTTAAATTTGTTTGGCCAGATGCGGAGACTAGACATATCTCCCTTATTAGTTAGTTATTTATAATAATTAATTTACGTCCATAATGGTGCGTTCACAACTGACGAATGCGCCGCGAATGCGCCGCTCGCGCGCCGAGCGCGAACCGCTCAGATGTAGACGCACCATTAGGTTTGTTTGTTGCACTTTTTATGTGTTAGTTTTAGTAAAATAATAATAATGATAAAGTTGAAAAAAGACTCACTGCTGAGTTTCTTGCGGCGTTTCGTCTCACAAGATGTTACCTTTCAAAGCGCTGGTAGATTCAGACATGTGAAAGAGCCCGTGTGGCCGACTTGCAAAATTAATATTTTCAATTTCATTTTCATCTTGTTTTCGTGGAAAATATAGTAACATAAAATGCGAGCCGAGATCTGAACCTACAACCCTCTATATGGTGGCGCGCGTCCGTCTTGGCTATCGCCACAACTCAGTACTCTTACTATAAGTAGTTTCATCAATATTTACCCCATTGTTTTATAGCGAAATTCGGCACGAATTTCACTTAAATCAAAACATCAAACCCATTGTAAGGCGTCTGAGAGCTCATTTCATAACAACACCTGTCTGAAACAAACCTCTCATAATCACCCCTTTAACACTTGGCAAAATAAAATCTCTCTCAACAATCCTCGCTCAGAACACCTGTGTTTTTAAAGTGTAATTCAGTGCAATGTTCTGTAAGTAGCTAGTCAGCTGTACCGCCTTTTCAATTTGTGCTGGAGGATCGGCCAAGTACCAGATGACTGGTGCAAGGCTGTAATCGTACCGCTCTACAAGGGAAAAGGGTCGCAGCAAGACTGCAAAAATTACCGGGGAATCAGCCTTCTCAGTGTCGTCGGCAAATTGTTTGCGAAAGTATTGATAGAAAGAGTAATGGACGAGAAGGATGAAAGGATTTGGGATGTGCAAGCAGGTTTTAGAAGAGGAATGGGATGTATGGATCAGGTCTTTTCCTTACGATGCATAATCGAAAAGTTCCTGGCAAAGGGCCAAAAAGTCTATACAACTTTCGTGGACTTGGAAAAGGCCTATGACAAAGTGGTGAGGAATGAATTGTGGTCCACACTGTCCATGTATGGGGTTCATAGCCGCTTGATACGAGCACTGAGATCTCTCTATGAGGATTCCAGTGCTTGTGTCAGGATAAATGGGGAGTACACTGGATGGTTTAACATCGAAAAGGGTGTTAGACAGGGATGTGTAGCGTCTCCATGGCTGTTTAACCTATTCATGGACAGTTGCTTGATAGATTTGAAAGAGCATGAATGTGGATTAAGAATGAATGAGTTACTTGTCAAATGTCTCCTGTATGCTGATGACCAGGTTTTACTTGCGTCTTCGCAGGAGGAGTTACAGGAGATGGTGACGATTTTGCATGGGTCCTTAGAAAGGAAAGGAATGAAAGTCAATGTGAGTAAAACAAAGGTAATGATTTTTGAAAGGGACGAAATTTTGACAGAATGCGAAATTTTGATTGGAGGGGAAAAAGTGGAGCAAGTTCGAGAATTTGTATATTTGGGGTCGCTATTTACAAGAGATGGAAAGTGTGATAGTGATATTGAGAAGAGAGCGAATGCTGGAAATCAGGTGAATGGAGCTTTGCATGCGTTTATGAGGAGCCAGAAAGTGTCCAAAAAGGCTCGTCTGGCTGTTCATAGAGGTGTGCTGGTTCCAACACTGATGTATGGAAGCGAATGTTGGGTATGGCAGAAGAAACATGAAAGTAAAATCAATGCAGTGGAGATGCGAGCTTTGAGAAGTATGTGTGGTGTTTCTATGAGTGACAGGATAAGGAATAGCGTGATAAGAGAACGATGTGGTGTGGAAGAAGATGTAGTCGTGAGAATTGAGAAAGGTATGCTTAGATGGTTTGGACATTTGGAGAGGATGAACGAAAGAAGACTAACGAAGCAGATTTATAAGGCAAGTGTGCATGGTAGGATTGGAAGGGGAAGACCTAGGCGAACGTACCAAAACCAGATCGAGGACGTTCTTAAGAAAGGCCAGGTCAAGAGTACCCAAAACCGGCGAGCGTGCATGAAGAACTTAATGAGTGTAGACGAAGCGAAAGTTGTGTGTCAGGATCGTAGCAGGTGGAAATCCATGGTCTCTGCCTACCCCTTTGGGAAACAGGCGTGATATATGTATGTATGTATGTATGTTCTGTAAAAAGAACGTTAAATTATCTTAATACATTGTCGCGACGAATTGTGTTCATATTTTAGGGGCTTTAAAGTGGAGATTTGACTAGAATCTTAATGTTTCAATTTGTAAGCTTGTGTTTGTTTCATTAACGTAGGTATGCATCGAGGTTTTATTAAATACACGAATTTAAAATACGAGTAACAATTTATTAAGCGGCGTATAACAAATCTGAGCTGACAACGTCGTATTTCTCTCGTTTTTCTGAATTATTTAAGTGAATTTGAGTAACATTTTCATATTAAGTATTAACATTCTACATCTGTTGTGCTTACATTTGAGTGATTCAATGTTTTGACGTTAAATTGCAGAACTTCTTTCGAATAATTTCAACGATTGACATTTTTTTATTTTTTAATAGGTATACATTATAAATGTATGATTATAACAAAATATTGCAATACACATATCTACTCATAAATACAGTAGATGGAGAATGGTTATGGTTAGCATTGGTCAATCTCACTCAATTTCCAATTAGGGTATTTAGTTTTATAGTTACTAGTGGACCCGCCACAGCTTCGCCTGCGGTATTACCATACAAACTTTATCACCCCTTTTCACCCCTTTAGAATTTCTAAAAATTCCTTAGTGTACCTCTAGGGTACTCGAGAAATGTCTCCTTCTTTCAAACCTCTAGGACCACCCGTTTAGGCTGTGCGTTGTCCATAAGTGAGTCACGGTACTGTTTTATATGTATAGAAGATGTATATTGTGTCTATTGTATTTTTACATTGTTATTATTGCATGTTGTATTTTATCTACACCCATATCATAAAACCTGTCGGCTCATTTCAAAAGCCCGCACTCGTATTTTAATGCCTATCATTATGCAACCGTTGCATAAAATACTAATTTGGGCCACCTTGACCTAATTTAACATAGACTCACAGATTCCATCATAAAATTCGTCGCACCCGTTCAGTCCAGTCCAGACTTTTACAAGGTTTAATGGCTCTGTATCATCCACAGGTACGTTACAACGAACGTGTGCGGGGAGCCCTGCGAGACTCCCGACGTGGTCGTCGGAGTCCTATTCTGGATCGGCTACTTGAACTCGGCCCTCAACCCTCTCATCTACGCGTATTTCAACAGGGACTTTCGCGACGCATTTAAGAACACGCTCATGTGCGCGTTGCCGTGTTGCTTCAGCTGCTGGAAGGATGCTGGCAATGCGCAGTTTGTATGATAATATGGCTAAGAGCATAAACAATTGAAATATGCTGAAGTGTGGAGAGGCTCGTGAGCTCTTTAGTGAGTTAGGTTACGTGTTTTCCAGAGAGCTGTACGACGCAGCTAACCGATGCGCGAAGAAATAACCAATAGGATTACTTCATTTTGAAATGACGGCAAATCTATTGATGGATTTGTTATTCCCAGTTGGAGATCTGGTGGAACCGCAGCTTAAGGACGCCGGCTGTGATCCCTCTGGGTCGTATTTGGGTCAGCAGGTCTCTCTATTGCGATCCAGCGGAGTAACGCTGGTATAATGGGAACCTAAGTCGGGTACGATCCAGAAGGGTTGTTTGGTCGAAGTTTGTTGCAGATGACTTTTTATCTTAGAATAAGCTTGAATGAGGCAGGATGCCTTTGTTACTTTATTATATTGACAAAGCCTGTTGAGGATGTCTTACGTTTGTAAGTATATTGAGATAAATGATTTGGAATGATTAAAAAAAAAACAAGTTAAGTGCTTCGGTGGGTGTGTGTACGCTATAAGGTGCGATTTTGTAACGGTTCGACGATGAGTTCCATACTAGCTCAAATTGGTTTTCTCTGCAGCAGGTGAGTCCTCATCAGCAAGTGAAACGCTTTACATCTAAAAGAATGACGCGGCTGTGAATGGTTCTTTAGAAATACCGAGAAATGGTTGGGTTTCATTTCGCAGGTCGGCAACTGCCAAAGCCGTTAGTTTTTCGGCGTGACGAATCTATCCTAATTTAACTTGCCTAATAGTACTAAATATCAGCTGAATAGATACTTCAGCAAAAAATAGAGGTATCCTGTTAACGCATTCACTGCCACCGACGCATATATGCGTCACCTTGACTTTCACCCTGTGCCGCTGTCAGAATTCTGCATACATTTGAACGCACATGTGCGTTTGCGGTACCTGGCGAAAGTTCGAAAAACAATGCCGGCAGTGGATGCGTTAAATGAAATTCGGTCAGATGATAAAAACAAATGTTATTTGGTTAAATGAGACACTACTGTGGTTTGATTCTCTAACGTGTGCACCGGCTGATCAGTGGATAAACGAAACTTAGACGACGTAAGACGTGGAACTAAGGACAAAGTCATTCGGTCTAAAGTTTAATGTGTCTCATCGCTGATCAGCCGCTTTGCTCGTTAAAGAATAACATGCACAGAACTATGTCGAGATAAAAGGAAAGAGTGTATGTTCCCCCGTGCCAAAAAGAAGTGCAGAGAACCTCTTTGTGTGTAACAAGAGCGGTGGCGCGGCGCGAAACGTTAGGAGTGGAGGTGCCTAGACTCAGTTTGCCGCGAGCTAATCGAGGTTTTTGAATCGTTTTCTCGCAACTTTTGTTTCTCGTCACTAAACTACACTCGTGATGTCAAAGTAACTACGTAAAAATGTTACACGCTCAGTTTCCATACAAATCGACGGACTGTTTCCTTCTATCTCGATATAGTTCTGTGATAACATGGCTATTTTAAATGTATGTCCGGATTATAGGTTACTACGAGCTTCTGATATTAAATTGAAGGCTACCGCGATCAAAGCTGTTAATTAGTAGAGCAATATAATCGTGACAGATAACTGAAATGCTTCACACAAAATGACAAACTCAGTTGAGTAAGAGCCCAAACACACAGACAGGTGGCTTGCTTAGCGTCTAGAACCTAGCGAGTCAAGCGACTATTGAAGGCGCCACGCACGCAGTGCGGCCGTTGCCGAGAAATCTAGAACGTTTGTTTTTCGCTAGACTCTAGGCGCTAAGCAAGACAGTTGCCTGTGCGGCCTTAGCCTAAGGCTACATCTGCACATGCAGGTGGGTTGCTTAGCCTCTAGAGCCTAGCGAGTCACCTAGCGAGTAGCTTAGTAAATCGAACGTTTCAGAATGTTCGCGACCGGCCGCACTGCGCGCTTGGCGCCTAGCTAGTCGCTAGCTATCGAAGTAAACAATCGTGTTGGTTTTTAGGGTTTCGTACCTCAAAAGGAAAAAAGGAACCCTTATAGGATCACTCGTGTGTCTGTCTGTCTGTCTGTCTGTCTGTCTGTCTGTCTGTCACAGCCAATTTGCTCCGAAACTACTGGACCGATTGATTTGAAATTTGGTATAAATACATATGTAAATTGGTGACCGCAACAGGGATGCTTAACGTAAATTAATTAATTTTGAACATGGGGCCCACTATTGGGGGATAAATTAGAAAATTAAAAAAAAAGTTGTGCATCTGAAATCGTGTGACATATCAAATGAAAGGGCTTATTGTGAGGATCTTAAATGTATTTTTTTTTTTAATTTTAAGTAAAATAGTTTAGAAGTTATTTAGGAAAATAGGTGAAAATTTACCATTCCCCCCCCCCCCCCCTTATCTCCGAAACTACCGGGCCTAAAATTTTGAAAAAGATAAAGAAAATAGTTCTTTACCTATAGATTACAGGAAAACCTATAAGAAGTCTATGGTATTTAAAGTAAAATAGGAAATTTCGGTTTATCATGTATGGAACGGAACCCTCTCCACGCGGGTTTCACTCGCACTTGACCGGTTTTTTTGTCACGAGGCGCGAGGATGAAATATTAATAGCATCAGTTTCAGTACGCAACTATTCGTAAAATGTTTCGCCAAAATTACGTCATCGTTTATGCAGAACATTAAATTCCCCATGACTTGACTTGCTAGGATACACCTAGCAAGTCGCCAGAATGCAAGCCACTAAGCTCTAGGCGCTAAGCAAGCCGCCTGTCTGTGCGGACGTAGCCTAAGGACTTCTTTAAATCCCATAACGTGATCGTCGTAAACCCGAGGGCCTAATATTCGACATGATGATAAGGAACACATTCAAAAACTCAAACATTACAAATAAGAAGTACATCCATCCATCTCATAATTGTCTTCATCTTTTTCTCGCGTGTAACGTCGTGCTTTTCATGGAACATCTGCCAAGCGTGCCAATTTGGAAGCGTGTTCGTTAGTTGATAAGTCGCTAAACTTAAAATAAGAAATGTCAAACTCAATTTTGACAGCTTGTTGCTGTACAAAATCGAGGTTGACGTTTCTAATTTTAAGTTTAGGGGGTTTTCTATTTACGCGACACTGTTTCGAATTGGGCCTATTGTACATACATACATAGCATCACGCCCGAAATCCTTAATGGGGTGAGCAGAGCCACAAGACTACTTGTGGCCATGTTCGATAAATTAATTAGTCCAAAAATGGTATGATGAACCGTATGGTGACAGGTGATCAGCCCATCGCCCATACGGATAGTCCACCATGTCGGAGAGGACCCGTCCCTTAGTCGACTTTTACGACATGCCAGGATGATAAGCATCTGCACGCATTCTATGGAGTAAAGACTCCCAGTGCAGCAGAGGAGTAACCTATTGCATTGCATTGGCCTATTGTAACGTTATATTTTTCATCTTATTAAAATATTTGCAAGAGATTTGACTATTAAATTAGGTACGAGTATATTTTGAAAGTATTATTTTTAGTATAATTTAGTTAAAGGAATAATCTTTGGCAACGGGCATAAATGGCTAAAATAAAACATTATTTCGGAGTTTATTTTGTGTCATCTTTATTTTACTGACTTACTTACTTTTACCTAAATAATAATAAAAACAACCGGATTTGACAAATTGCATCGAATATTGTGCGATTTTGTAAATTAATGTACAGAGTCGCGGTAAGTATACTCTTATTTAAGTCATTGTATTATAAATAGAGGCGATATTACATTTAAGTATTATTAATAAGTCATTGTGATTCACTACGCTGTTAGATTATTGTGCAATCAAATGTAGAGCTAGGTGTTTTAATAGGATTTTCTAGACCGGCCAAGCCGTAAGGTACTTTTATTTATTTATAATAGGAAACTGGGTCCAATTCGAAACGGTGTCCGCTAAATTTAAGATTGCCTAAATTTAAAATAAGAAACGTCAAACTCGATTTTGTATAGCTCCAAGGTTCAAAATCGAGTCGAACGTTTCTTATTTCAAATTTAGCGACTTCTAAATTTAGCGAAAACACTTTCGAATTGGCCCCACTATACGACGAAATTAGCGACATGTATTGATAGTCAAAATTCAAAGTAGTCGTTATGATACCAACCCGTGTTTTGGTGTAACAGTCGGGATCACGAATTGAAAGAGACCAACAGTGGCGCAGCCTGCCTACAAGCCGATTCCTGACGGCTTTACCAACCTAGAAAGCTATGGCTAGCTGTCAGTGAAGTCCATGTTACTCTAACTAAATATCAGACTCGCACGTACGGTACTGACGCTTCCGGCTTCCCTTTGGTAATATTTGACGCTTCGCCACTGGAGACTAGCCAACAGAGACCTCCCTCCTAACCAACTAGTTAACTTAAAGAACTCGGTATAGATGTCGCTAGTATCGTTACACTTTGTCTTTAATTTGTAAATATAGTGCTAGTCGCGTCATATCCTAATTAATATAGCAGTGAAACTGTCATTGACTTGAAAAGGTATTTATTAAGAGGTTGTAAAATTAGTTGCTCAAATAACGAGCCAAGTCCGAATAAAGGCAATAATTTGGAAATTGCATGTTTTGATGTAATTTACTATTTTGTATGTACAATGTATGTGTGTCTTTCACTCCGCTTTTTGTAGGATAACACTAACAGTAATAAACTGAAGCTTAATGTTTGGGTTATGTTTTCTTTTATTAAGAAAGTAAGGCAGAATTGTAAACTTTTTTTAAGTTGTAAGTAAATATTTCCTTTGGACTTGGTGATTTATAGGTCAAAGAATTTGTAATAGTTCTTGTTCTATATTCTTTATTTTATGCAACAGATTTGAGAATGTTAATGGCATAAAAATTACTTTTTATTACAGTATTTGTTTCTGGATTATCACCTTTGCATAAAATTATACGTATTTAAGTTTAATATCAAAATAATCCATTAAAATCCCCTATTCAACACAACAAAAATCAACAAATGCAAGAATAAGGTTATTGCATAAAAATACATAAAAAATATTCAGTCACGGAACGAATAAAATACAGTTGTCAAATCGGATGTAAGTACAAACTGCCATGCGATGTAACGTGAGTTTAATTTTTGAAAAATATGGGAAGCAATTGTTCTGTTCAGAATAAACAGTTATGGATTAAAACCACAGTACACGCTTCACTATTAATTTCCTGTTATTTATTTGTATATTTATTAGCACCTTTTTTACAACCAGCTATTGAACCAAGTACTTCCACTCACCGACACGCGGATCGGGTCGGAAGCAGGTCTGCATAAGCAGTGTCACAGGAACTTAGATATAAGCCTTCACATCAGTGATCGGGCGGCCGCCACGCCCGCCCCGCTTCCGTTCCGCATTTCGGTGTGTTGCCTTGAAAACTGGTGAATAGGGGCAAACTCTCTTTTCAAATTATATATTTCACCCTGCTTTCTAAATTTTCAAAGTGACTAATTCGTTGGCAAAATTGAAGTTAATTTATTCATACTTTAAGATCTAGGCTCTTGTCAATGGAGTTCTTTCCATGCACTTTGCACTCTGCTCTAATCATTTGAGAATTTTGAGGTTGGTTGTGCATTGCTGTGTATACGTTTGGGTTAGATATGAGTGTGTGAAAGTGAACAGTCCATTAACTACTGCCTACTAACTACTTGCTTTGTGGAATCTGAAAAAAGAGTTCCTATTTTTCATTAGGTTCCATATTTCCATGAACATGAACATAATAATAAAGTTAAGTGGACTAGAAGTCTTGCAAGCTTACAATTACCGTCATTTTATTTAAGTTCGCCTAACGAGAAATAAACTAAGCCAAATAGCTTAAGCAGTAAGATGTTTGCATGCACTTTTGAGCAAGAACTGAAGTTATTATGGTCTGGGGCTTGTTAGTCGAACTTGTACTTGGCTTGCAGCACTCTCGTGCTCACAAATAGCAGTTATAGTTCTTATACAATAATTTCTCTTGATATTGATATTAAAATTATATTTTTTTTAGAATAACTGGCGCGTCATTATTCGTTTATTTTCTGACGTTTCAGTGTTCAGATCTCACCAGAGGCAGATGGAATTATTACAAGGGTCTTCACCTTATCCACCAAGAAAATTAGAAACAATTTCCAACCGAGCAATCATTGTGTATTATTTCAAATCTCCTTCATTTTCGTCGGAAAATTCAAATAAAACTCCAATCTCATTCATGGCATTAAGGAAAATCTTATTCTCTCATAATGTTGGAAATGATCTTACATTGTCGGCTTCGGCTTCTTGTTCTATTTTCGGAACTTATAATTTGTTATAGTCCTTTTCATTGTCATGTGCCATACGACAGTTTTATTCGTGTCATGTGTCAAAAATGTCACAAGAAACGTGACTCGTTCTCTATTCGGGAACTTTTACGTCCCATCAACCACCAGTTATCCGTTCTCCACGTAAATATGGTCTCCGCTCGTACTAGTTTTATTTTAAATTACATTTCGTCGCTTATCAACACCGCTCAAGTAATTTTGACCAACTTTACAGGAGAGCGAAACATTACCTTTGTAACAACGCGTAGGTAATTCTATTAACAAGCAATCGAAACACCGCCTAAGTACATGGCATTAAACTCATTCGATTTTTGGTTATTTATTGTACGCAAATCATTATTTCTTATAATAACTTCATTAGCTTACCTTTTATCTTTGATAATATTACTTTATTTACACAAGTTTAGTCACAAAACTCACGAAAACCAATAAATAAACGTGGAGCGCAAAGTTGTCACAGTATGCCCGAACAACGAATTGAGCGGTGTTGGAAGGCCAACCGACTTGCGCGCTGTCACTATTTTTTGAATTCTGGTCTCTTATTGACCGAAACGTCTAGAATGTGATTGGTAAGATCGACGCGCAATGAGTAGCTCTATACAATGACATTCAAATGTAAAAACGCGTGTTGTTAGATAAGCGACGATTTACAGAACTAATCGGAACGTTTTTTGTATGTGCAATAGAACTCAAAAAGAACTATTGGGAAGTTCGTAACGTATTCACCAATTTATTCCTTACTTATCTCAAAAACAAATGACAAACGAGTATGGAATTAAAATGCAATATTTAGTATTTGACATCATTATGGGGAAATTCAATGCTCCGAAGAGCAATGCGAGAACTTCAATTTCAAATAATTATATTGGAATATTCAGAGTTCTTTTATATAGTTCTAATAGAGTTGATGTTAATTGCTTTCGTCTTTAATCCGTTCATTCCTCGTTCAATAAAAGCTTGACAAAGATTCCAATTAAACAGGATGAGTTTCCATTCACTTCAGTTTAATTTGATCGCGTTTATCCAGCTCCTTATTTATTTTACCTACTTTCTGATATATATGTCGTTAGAATGTTACAGAACTCGTGATATAAATAAACTTGAATACATAGTATTGAAACACGCTGTTAAAATAATCACTAGGATTTGTTTTATATAAAATAAGCGGCTTCAATCGTTTTATTAGAGTTAAAACTTTGAGTTAACGCGTGATAAAATAAATACCATGAAACAACCCTACGACACTTTTGTTTGCACACATGAACATCTTTGTGAAGTATTTACGCGAATCCACGCTTGTGTGAGTTAAACAAATGTCCACTATTTTCTAGGGCTGTCACTGAACAATGTGATTGTTTAGTGTGATTATATTTTTCCAGTGTTATAATTATTCTCTTTAGATAATTGTACAGAAGTAGTTTAATTTTGTCTATAAAAGGGGAAAACAAATACGTAATTATTAAGTGTTATGTAATTTAAGCTAACGTAGTTCTAAATGTTATTTAAATAAAAACAATACATAATTTACAAAAAACATTTCAACCATTTTTTAAAATTCATAATCTGTTTAATTAACTTTGCTATCTATTGCACGCTTCGTATTGCAACAAAGACCCCCAGCAAATCTGTACGCTGATAAAGTATGTTGGTTAAGTGGATCTTTACCCAAATCTTCACAAAAGAGCTCTCAGGTTCTTAAAGCCCTTCAAACAATGACCCACTCATTTACATTACTTTTGCATTTTTAATCGAACTCTCAAAGGTTAGATTTTAATTCCCTTCAGGACTTTCGTTCAATGAAGAAATTGTAGTTTTTTTTTACTAACGGGGAGTGTCGCAATTCAGTTTCATACGGAATACAATAACTATGAAAAATATGGTTTCTTTTCTCTCTATTCACTCTATCACAATTCTACCGTGGAAAAAATTAAAATGCAGAAAGATACCTTACAAAATTTGATTGTAATAGCTATTATATTTTGCCTTGGAAATTGAACAATGACTTTAAGAGCACAAAAATAGGCTTTAAGTCTAAGAGTTTGAATCGCAAAGAAACTTAAAACTGGTTTTATAAATATATAATGAATTGATTCGCAAAACTTTTTATTAACAGTTTTCCGAAATATGATTGATATACCACGCATCTTATTTTTAATTCAGTTACAATTTTGTGATTTGTTTAATCAATGTGATAGCGTTATAATAATAATATAAAATAATCTATAGATATTTTTAAAGTAAAAATATGTTGATGCACATTGCCAACAAGTTCTGTAAATTATTAACTAAGTAGTTGTTTAAACTAAATAAATATTAAATTAAATGTTTGATATTAAGCGTTTATCAATACACACAGTTGCAATTTGTAAATAATGTGAAGACTATGCTAAGTAACCAACAGCAATAATTTTGAAATGGCCATAAGTGTATAGTGTTAGAAATAGATTAAATGTGCAAAGTAATCGAAGTCTTATAGCAATATCGTCGAATTTCTTGTTTAATTTTAAAATAAAACATATGTTAAAAATTAAAGAGCTGATTCTTTTTTTTTAATTCATATGGATATATTGTTATTCGACGCGGCTTCTAGTTACTTATAACTAAACATGTTATATTATGGTTTTAGCAAAACATTTTAATATGCAAAACTAAAGCGAAATGTTTTTCTATCACCCCTTATAAACTTATTTATAGATTGTACAAAAAAGTAATATATTAAATGGTTATAAAGCAATAAGTTTTGTTTTTATTTTGCGACATTTTTTAATAGTGTTTGGGCAAAAAGGCCTGGAACTTGACGGGAACTACCGTGCATTCGAATGTTTAATAAAATTATGCATTATGACTAGAGATGCAACGGATATCCGGTTACTATCCGGTATCCGGCATATCCGGCCATGATTTTACTATCCGGCCGGATACCGGATAGTGAGTCAGTATGAAGCGTGAAGGCCGCGCCAGCTAACACGACTTTAGAGATAGCTAATGTGCAGCCAGATATCCGGTTGCCGGATATCCGGCTATCCGGCCAGCGACCATGCCGGATATCCGGTATCCGGTATCCGGCCAAACCACTATCCATTGCATCTCTAATTATGACTAAAAGCGGTGCGGCATACGTCTTGCTATTTATTGCAGCCCTCGCCTGCAACTCATGCTTATCGAAATTTATGATTTTTCAAAGCTTCATAACTCATAAAATAAACAACATAATAATGTTTTGCGTGCACAGATCGCTTTATATTATTCAGCACTTTACAATACAAGATGATAAAAAAATTATGCAGGTTCCCTATTGTCTCTCGATCTTTTCAAGATCCTGCAAAGAAATGCATTTCTTGTCAATTAACGCTATTACTAAATATTTATCTCTGTCTGTATCATTTATTAATGAAGAAAATGTAACTCCAGTGATCTTGGTCTTAACAAGCGCTAAACACTATCCATAAATAAGTAACTCGTTAAGTTCTGACATGGCTTAATCTTGGGAGTCAAGTCTAATCAAATAACGGTAAGTAATGGGAAAGCGGAATGGCTTAACTAATTGTTTCAGCCAGAGTTAGTTCTAAACAGGATATCGTACTCATATAACTTGTAATGAAGTTTGAACTTTATTGTTAACAGATCGAGGTTAGTTTTATAAAGATAAATTTAGAGACGGATCGCCAACTGCGGAAGAATTATTTATGATCTCAGGGTGTCTATTTGGGAACGTCTAAGTGATACTGCAGCGACCCGCGAGCGAGACTCGCATCTCACTCTTACGCGTTACGCGTCGTGCGGAAGAGTGGGATGAGAAATCTCGCTCGCGAGTCGCTACAACATCACTTAGTGTTCCCGAAGAGAGGCGGAGGTCAAAGTAGGCGGCCGCATCGGTACAAACCATACGTTATATCGCTTAGGCAGTGTCGAATAGAATGTGATTTTTATTCAGGACGTTTAAAACTGAATTAACTTTTTAGAACAATGATCTCAAAAGAAGCATATGCCTATCAGTACAATTTCATGTAACAAGTCTCATAGAAGGTTGTCAAACACCAGCGCCATGGCTTCTTAACCGATGTGTATTGCTGATGTCTTAGTTCTTACGACATACATACAAAAGTCTAATATTGCTTGATTCACACGCTATCATATCATTGTGCGCGGTGGGTTCGGTGCTGCGGTCTTACACCGCACGATGCGGGAGGGCAATTTTTCAATTATAACAGTGTGACTTAAATGGGTGTCACGGATGGTGGGTGACATGCGACTGAACCTGCGATGGTGTCAGATTCGCGTTCTGACACCTCAAAAGTAAGCATTCCGAAAATTGCTTTCAGCAATTCCTTAGGTACTATATTTAACCAGGGCTATGTTTTTCTCTTAAAAAATCTCGTCGCTTAATTCGTCTCTCATATCAATCAACAATCATAAATTGACGTAATATCGTTATTAGATAGGATCCTTTCTATAAAGATAATGGGCCATTGAGCCGACGGCCATAATGGGGCAGATGATATTCTAAAATGGATCAAGTTGGTTAACGAAAAGACATTGAAACTCGCAATCTGTGGGTCTCGCAACCGACTGCGCCAGAAGGAAGGTTATGTATGTATGTCTGTTTCTTTGGAACGCTGACGATTTCCACAATGAGGTATCGTTAGATGCGTCTTCATTGTAGGAGTGACATAGGGTATATTATTCAACAAAAAATATGCAAATAAAAAAAACAGTCTGTGACTCACTATAAAATCCCATAATAGCTATTCGAAGTCAGCGCCTGCTATTTCCATATCAACCGCAATTGGCACGGCAGAAACAATTTCAACAATTTCTCTCTTTTTAGAGGTTACGTAATCGGGTTTGTAGTTATTTATCCTCTTAAATTCCCTTGTGCTTAATATAGTACAAATTACTGTACCTCATTACGACCTGGCATTTAGCTTGATGTCGTTTTAATTTCAACTTTATCATCATTGATTTAAGGTTAAAAACTACTTACATAATTCGTTCTTATTTCAGTACACTTGGAGGGAATCACTATTGAGCATTAAGAAATGCAACTTATAATTATAATTATTTACAATTTAGTCAAATAATCGCTTCTGTCGCGTTATTTTTGTGTTATCAGCCACAGCCGGATATTGAGATCAACATCGTCATCGTCATCAGTCGTATAAAGTCCACTGCAGGACATACGCCTCCCCCAAAAATGGGGGGATTTGCTAATGTCGCCACGCTTGGCAAGCGGGTTGGCGACCGCAGTTGGTCATGATAGTACTCAAAGAACGCAGCGAATCGGTAGATTCTTCGGTTGGTTCCTCTGTCGCCTTGTACGACACCCACAGGAGAAGATAGGGTGATGCTGTTCTTAGCCGGCACCACACGGGCTATACGTAGATGACTTATTCGTGAATCTGAAATCCCATTTCGCACATAAGCTTCGAAAATATCAGTGCGAACTGGGTTTTGTACCCGAGGACATAGAGCACTCTGTCCGAAAGGAACGTATATAAATAAATTAAAATATTTAATGAAATTAAACCGTAATCCATATTTATTCCATTGTCAAAAAACAATGCGAAACCCAAGAAACAAAACACACATTAAACTAATGAAATGACATCTATCTTTGCTATGAGCGCTTATACAAGAGCCGCGGACAATGGACAAAAATATATCATTTTAATATTTTTTCTCAACGATTCTCACGCCTTATTATTTATGTTTTAGGTCGGCTTAAATGGCCTGAACGTCCGTCGTTAGAGAAAGGAGGTTTTCGAGGTAGGAATAAATTATTCACATTTATATTTTACGATCTTGTTTCCTTTGTCTAACGACTCTATTAAATGGCCCGGTCAAATGTTTTATACATTTGCCAGTAAGAATAAAATCGGTGCTATTTGTTTTCTTTTTTGCCATTGAAAGAAGCGGGCGCTTCCCAGGCATCCAACTAGCCGTATACGTGCTAATACAGCGGTTATAACGCTCAAATTTGAGTTCTAATGGCTGTGTAAGCTCTAATACAGCTTGTATGTTGCTTGAGATTTATTGATTTGATTATTTGACATTTTGTCTAATGTCGGTCCCAATATTTTAATCCACAGATAGATTTGGTTAGTCTGAAATATATTATCTATTTTTAACTGGTAGTAAGCAAATCTATCCGCGGCTAACTGTAAGTATAATATGCAATATTATTTGTGCCTTTTCTGTTTTGATAACATACTCGTAATTGGGTAGTTTCCTGAAAAATTCCAATTAGTCCGTCATTTAAATTATAAAAAAATATTGAACACATATTTTTTCTTTTAACAATTAAACAAAAAATTACGAAGATTTAGTGCGATGACTTTGTACACTTTTTACCATTAAGTGACGTCATTAGCCCCCACTCTTCAACTCATATTCCTTGGGGAAATTTTTTCAGTTTGTCCTTCGAGTACTATCATGACCAACTGCGCTCGCCAACCCGCCTGCCAAGCGTGGCGAGCATGGCAATCCCCCATTTTTGGGGAAGGCCCTGTAGTGGAATTTTTACGGCTTATGATAATGATGATGAACCTAACTTTTCTATTTTAAAACCAATCAATCACAATTTTCTCCTATTCAATCTGCGAAGCTATTTGAAACGCGATAGAACGAGTAATAGTCACATAAATCTCTGCTATTCAATATGTAGCCATATAGCAGGTCTATAAGTGAAAGCACTTACTCTAAGAGCGGAGTGCACACAGAATACGGAACTTGAGTGATAGCTTTACAGTTTTACACAATCTATTCGATGCAGTCTCGCTATTTGCATTTCTTTGTTCGTTTTTTGCTTTCTATTCTATACAATTTCTAGGTCTTTATTTGACTTTTATGCTATTTAAGAGGACTGAAGCAACGGCAAAAATCACTCTTTTCATACAAAAGGCGATAACGATTTCACCCTTTAAATGTTAACCGATTTCGACCAATTTTTGATAGGTTGTCAGTCAGAACTAAATCTAGGTCTATACGTATTTTGAATATTGATTAAAGATTAACAAAGTCAAATAATCACCGAAATTAGTTTTGTATGAGAATACTGAAACAACAATAAAACTGAATTTATTGATTAAAGTGAAAAAAACAAAATGTATACGTTAGCGTATAGCGACGTTGATATAACGATTAAGGGATATAATGCACTTTTGGTATAACGATATTTGGCATATTCGCATAAATGATCTAACTATCATCAGGTATAATTAACTTGTTATATAACAACTATTAATCTAACAGTTATATGGTATACCGCTTAGTGGATATAATGTAGTAGGTACTGGTTTGATCTGGAATAAGTACTAACTATTATAATAATCTACCTATTCAACGTTAAGGCAGGTCTCCGTTAGGTACGACGACGAGCAAAGCGAGGAGGAGTGTTAGGAAGAACTGCGACCCTACAACAACCAGAACCGATTTTTTTTAAACTACTATACTACTATTATAACAACCTACCTACCTACCTATTCTACCTTAAGGCAGGTCACTTCTAATACTGATATCATACGTTCATTATATTAATTAAATATTATATCAAACATCTATAATACTTATTGAACAATATACACCATGATCTACTTTATTGTTATATGAAAAGTTTATTATGCCCGTTGAGTGATTATATTCTACGAAATTATATCAAATGTTGTTATAATCTAGTGAAAATATATACCAAAAGTTGTTATACTGATCATTTACACACCCGTTTGTTTCGGCTTCTTTTCACATCGTGAGTGATTTTAAAGTTAATATTAAGGTCACATTTTTCGATGAGTTTATCAACTTGAAACTTGGTATCTTGGTGTCTAGGTACTCTTCCAAACAAATAATTAGGCAAATGTTATAGAAAAATATTAAACTACCCCTAAAAAGGAGTGCTTTATGGTGTTGAACTTTGTATTGGAAAAACTGATTCCATTTGTTCATCACTTTGAAACTTGGTATAAAAGCACCTCAAAACAAACAATTAGGTAACCGATCAAGAAAGAACTTAGCTCCTGCAATAGGAAATAGGGTAATTTTTATACCACATAAGTCAAAAGTTCCCGAGGGAATAATTTTAACCGACACGCAGTCGAAGTTGCGGGCGGATGCTAGTGTGTAGATAAGAAAGAAAGTCTGAAGAAAAAAGTCCCGTATTACTACTGTATTATCTAGTATGTGTAATCTCAATCGGAGTCAGCGTCGATAAAAGTTAAGCTAGTTTCTCACCGTTATATTGCCTGAGGGTTTGTGAACAGTCTTGTATCTCTTACGATTATCGTATGGCAATACGGTTAAAGTTTAATACATTTTGGGGTCCAATTCGAAACGACGACGCCCGAATTTAAATTTCTCAAAACTTAAAATTACAAACGTCAAACTCAATTTTGTGAGTTCGACGTTTCTTATTTCAAGTTTAGTTACTTTTAAATTTAGCGAACACATTTCGAAATGGCCCCATTTAATCATTTAGTATTAGTACCTACAAATAATAAAACTATATTAGAATTTTAATGAGATACCTACCTACCCACTTTAGTGCTTATGTAACGATATGAAAAAATGGGACATCGTGTCACAAGTATGAATTTACTTAAAAGGGTGTGTCCCAAATTAATGTGTATAATGTACTTCATTATCATTATACCTTATTTTTGATATTCTTTTATAAATAACAATATTGAAATGAAGATGGAGCTGTATACGATGTGCTGACAGCCTGGTGAAGGTCGCGCAAATTCTCTGGATGGAAGCCGTGCAGGGCTATTTGGTCATTGTTTCGAAACTTTATAAATTTTGTATTTTTATCTACAAGTAGGCTCTTTCACATGTTTGAATCTACCAGCGCTTCGAAAGGTGACATTTGAAGGTGATTTTTGGAGGAGATCCAGCAGTGATTTTTGGCTCAAATGATCCTGGATAAGCTATTATATGCTCCGGAATACCATAGACCATTTTATCCTATAGACTCCGAATAGCCTAGCGAACCACGCTGTCAACATTATAGCCAATAAACTATAAACGGCGGGGCTGCGTGCAGGCATGTGACAGCATGGAACGTAGAGACTCTGGATGCAGGTGATGGTGGATGGAAGGAAGTAAACGACTATATACGGTATCGATAGGTTTATTATACGAGGCACTCTGGAACAACAGTACAAACGCTTATAAATATAGGTAGGTAAGGCTATGTGGATGGGATGATTTGGAGGCTTTGTGCGACACTCTACTTACAGTTAAGTGCCTCACTGGTAAATCCTTTGTTCATAGCAGGGTAACAGGTAATTATAATAAAGTGTGCTTCTTTTATAAATCGCACTGCACTTTTTGACTATGGTTATGTTTCTAGTTAGGTATTTTACAATATGTATGTAATAAAAGAACGCTTTATTTCTTTATCCAGGTAGGACCTTCCTAGGCCAAGATCTCTTAGGTAGTGATGATCAATTGTCCAAATCGATCTATTGGTCTAAATTTTTAATTTGGAATTGAAAAGAAATTGAAAGAAGAACAAGAAAAAAAAGTTGTCAGTAGTGAAGGAGTTTTGTACGAGTCGCGATAGCGCCTCGTTACAAGCATAACCTCGAACGTACCAATTGCAGCGTTCCAAAAAAACCGGCGCCCCGCAAGCTTCCCAGTTTTATTTACCAGTAAAAGTAGAACTTTTTTTAATTCAATACCTTTAAATACTCACTTACTAAACATCTCACAAGCGATGTAATAAAATGAATAAAAACATTTCCAGAATCTTCCAGAAAATAAATCAGGACATCCGTGACAAAGACCTAAGCGGCCCGGGTTTTGAAACGACTATCTGTGGCATAAATTCTCCTTTTCAAGGAACGTGACTTGAGGGGTCTCATTTGGGAGAAATACTCGCAACTTGATAACGCTCGAAATAATCGTGGTACATGTTTTGGAGTATCGAATCGGCATTGCATAAGGCTGGCTACTGACCTACACTACAATATAATTGTGTAATATCACTAGTTACACAATTATATTGAGCGTAACTAGATAATATTGACGGCCAATATTGTATGTAGGTCAGTAGGTATCTAATCTAGCCTTAGAATAGGATTTTCATAGGTATGTTTATTTAAATTTTAGCGAAGGTACAACACAGGATAGTACGACGGGTGGATTTTTTCAATATGGTTTCCCTACGTGATCGTCGCATATTACAGGACATGATATTCCTACACAAGCTCCTTAATGGTGAAATAGATTGCATCAAAGCCTTGAATAACTTTATGCTCTCTGTACCAAGTGTAAGGTTTAAACTTATTTGATTATAAATTGTATTGCTTCTGATTTTTAAATAAAACTGTTACTGTAAAATTATCTTATTCTAAATTGCTTTTTGATTTAATAATGTATAAAGTTGTCGTTTGCAAACATTGTAACATTTAAAAATATAAGGCCGAATAAAAAGGACGGCGAGTGATTATAATATGGAATATGGCGGTTGAAAACAGTCTTCCGCAGGCGGTTGAGTTGTGAGGAACGAGTGATTGTACTACGAGGAAATAAAGTGAAAAAGTATTGTGTTGGTTTGATTTGACTATCTCTTATACAAGCCACATCCCCCGACGTCCCATGACAAAAACTTTCTCCACTCCCTTAACTCGGACCCATTTATTGCGGAACTCCCCGTTAACACGACTTGCCAACGAGTACTTGTTGCTAAAACTCAAGACATCGATGTTTTCGGTGATGCAAGTGCATTGCGTAATTTTAAAAATAAAGTGTCGAAGTCGGTCCGCGGCACGTAATGCAATCAAGGGACAAATTTTCATGATTTGTTATGATTTATTGTGTATTTTCTTTTTAATTTAATTCATAGTTGTTTCATTATTTCATATTTGGATAAGTTTAATCAGTATTTATTTGTATTTCATAATTCTATTTATTTCAATAAATCACTTTTAATTTTAAGCTCCAATAGTACGTAAACTTCCTTAAGAATGTTGTGTGCACCTGTAATAGGCCTGCACATCATTTCCTAAACCTAAGTTATAATTTTATGATTGTTTTAATGTGTAAGCAGTAGGTGTGTCTATTTAAATAAAATAAAAAATTAAAAAATGGCGGACTTGTTCCTTAAGATATTCGAAGGCAGGCATTTTAATGAAAATACAAATGTAACACCAGAATATTTTACCTATTTGGGCATCTTGCCCGGAGGCAGTGATTTAAGTGATTTTTATGGTTCCGTACCCAAAGGGTAAAACGGGACCCTATTACTAGACTCTGCTGTCCGTTCGTCTGTCTATCTGTCTGTCTGTCCGACTTTCACCAGGCTGTATCTCATGAACCATGATAGTTAGACAGTTGAAATTTTCACAGATGATGTATTTCTATTGCCGCTATAATAACAAATACTAAAAACCGGACAAGTGCGAGTTAAACTCGCGTGGAGAGGGTTCCGTTCCGTACATGATTATCTGCAATTTACTAGGTTACTTTAAATACCATAGACTTCTTATAGGTTTTCCTGTAATCTATAGGTAAAGAACTATTTTCTGTGTTTTTTTTCAAAATTTTAGCCCCAGTAGTTTCGGAAATAAGGGGGGGGGGGAATGGTCAATTTTTGCCTATTTTCCTAAATAACTTCCAAACTATTTTACTTAAAATTCAGAAAAAAAATTATTTAAAGTCCTCACAATAAGCCCTTTCATTTGATATGTCACACAATAAAGATTGCATAACTTTTTTTTTAACTTTCTGATTTACCCCCCAAAAGTGGCCCCCATGTTTAAAATTCATATATTTACGTCACGCGTCCGTGTTGCGGTCACTGACTTACACATGTGTACCAAATTTCAGCTCAATCGGTCCAGTAGTTTCGGAGCAAATTGGCTGTGACAGACGGACAGACAGACAGACAGACAGACAGACAGACAGACAGACAGACAGACAAACGCACGAGTGATCCTATAAGGGTTTCGTTTTTCCTTTTGAGGAAAAAAACAGAATAAAATACATATTTAAGGGGGCTCCAATACAACAAACGTGTTTTTTTTTGCCGTTTTTATAGGTACGGAACCCTACGTGCGCGAGTCCGACTGGCACTTGGCCGTTTTTTTCATACAGGTAGTTTAGTATAAAGTTAGTATTGAGTTTTTTCTTTTTTAGGGTTCCGTACCTCAAAAAGAAAAAACGAAACCCTTATAGGATCACTCGTGTGTCTGTCTGTCTGTCTGTCCATCTGTCACAGCCAATTTGCTCCGAAACTACTAGACCGATTGAGTTGAAATTTGGTATACTTATGTAAATCGGTGACCGCAACACGGACGCGTGAATTTTAAAAATGGGGGCCACTCTAGGGGGGTAAATTAGAAAATTAAAAAAAAAGTTATGCAACCTATATCGTGTGATATCAAATGAAAGGGCTTATTGTGAGGACATTAAATATATTTTTTCTGAATATTAAGTAAAATTGTTTAGAAGATATTTAGGAAAATAGACGAAAATTGACCATTCACCCCCCCACTTATCTCCGAAACTACTGGGCCTACAATTTTGAAAAAAGTACAGAAAATAGCTCTTTATCTATAGATTACAGAAAAACCTATAAGATGTCTATGGTATTTAAAGTAACGTAGTAAATTTCAGATAATCATGTACTTATCCGGTTTTTATTTTACACCAGAATGTAGGCATTTTAAAGGATATATGACCAAGTTAAGGATTAAATTACTGATCAATATAGTTCGATACTCGTTTAAAAATAATATAGTTTAAGATCCCAAAACGATTGTTTAATTCATTAGGTATTTTGACTACAAATATTGGCAAACATGCACTAGCTAGACTGTACATACTTACCGTTTGAGAGTTATTTACAAAAACTTTTGTTGCTGGTCCATTTAGAAATAATTCCATACACATGTTTCCTCGTAATTGCATGTAGAATAAACATTCCTGGCCCACCGAGGACCCTCTTAACGTTGTTTATCGAGTTTTCCTTGTTTTTACATTTTCACTTGAGCAATAAAAGACGCATTTCTTTTTCATTATTATGCCGTAAATGTTTCTTACTGCAAAGCCTTGAATGTAAATTTACCGGTAAAATGGCTTTCGCTGAACGTTTTAGATGACAGAAACATTAAACAGTATGTTCTCAACCGTTACCGGATATTCAAACTACCGGTTAAAATTTTGTAATAACCGCCAATATTTTAATTTCACTATTTAGGTATATTGTTAAATACGTTATTTAACTGGTATTTCGGAACCTGAGCGTTTTAGCTAATTGCAATTTGAATACCTGTAATGAAGTCAAATCAATACCATATAAAACAGTACCATGACTCACTTATATTTATTTATTTATTTATTTATTTGTTAAGAAAGGTTACATTATATATTACACAGATGTACTATAAACTATAACTAGTTTTTCTACACACCTGGATCGTCGGTAGGCGACGATATTCTTAAAAACAAAACAAAACAAAAAATAAAAACTATATACTCTCATTTGCGTATAATAAAAGTTGAGAAGGAATCGCTACGATTACACCGATTTCTTATCTCTCGTGGTGACTGGCATGCTCGGACGGAATGCACTGCACGCATTCTTGTCGCATGCACAGGATGTTCCAATAGTATTTAATTTTTATTTCATTCATGTGTCAAGATAATATTCTTTAATAATGCGTTTAATGTTTCGTCTGTGCGTTGTCTATACAACGCACAGACTAAACGGGTGGTCCTAGAGTTTTAAAATTTGTAGGAGACATTCCTCGAGTACCCAAGAAGTGCACTAAGGAGGGTTTTTGAAAATTCCATCCCTAAAGTGGTGAAAAGGGGTGATAAAGTGTGTATGGAAAATACCGCGGGCGAAGCTGTGGCGGGTCCACTAGTCTATAATAGGATATAAGATACATCTAATATCTGTCAGAATAGTGGCGATTGCATGAATATTTAACTCTATGTATACGCGTCTCTATGTATGTGCCTCTGCACGAGAGACCGCGTGTCAGACCAACTGGGCTCCCAATGCTAATTAATCTATAATTTTTTTAATAATTTAAACGCACTCTAAACGATTGGAAGTCGAGAGTTATAAAGTTCGCTGGATGTCGTCCTTAGTGAGCGTGTTCCAAAGCTCCTTTGACTCTTATAAGCGAGTGGACTAAAAATTAACTTTTAGATTAAATGGGAAAATACGTTTGCGGAATAGTTTATGCATAAAACTGAGTTAAATTTAATGGCCTTAGTCCGCAGTTTTGCATTCCAGGTTTATCAAGATAAATTTGAAACTTTATTATATAACTAGAGGACCCGCCACAGCTTCGCCCGCAGTATTTTCTATACAATCTTTATCACTTCTTTTCACTCCTTTAGGGTTGGAATTTCAAAAAAATCCCTCCTTATTGCACCTCTACGATACTCTCTTTTAGGGTACTCGAGGAATGTCTCGTCCAAATTTCAAACTTCTAGGACCACCCGCTTAGGCTGTGCGTGGTTACCTAAAACATGGTTGAGGGAGACGATGGCTGAGATACGCGTCATACTCGTGAACGGGTGCTGTCTGTGGGGTCCGGACGGTTCATGCTCGCAAGGACCATTTAAATTGGTTAGTTTGTAATTTATTAGTTTGTGCTATATCTGAACCTGACTAGAGAGACTTCATAGTGTTCTCTATACTATATTTGATAGTTTTTCATATTCGTATATTTGTATTATTAGGACATGAAATTTTATATTTCAAATTGTTTCTTTTGATATTTGGAGACCTTACATCTCCATCTTTATACTTGACAGTGGAGACTGTCTACACCTCCATTAAACCTAGATTAATCGATTTAGATGTTTCTTTGTTTCAATTTTTATTTTTATTATTATGACCCTTAGAGACTTTATACATCTCTAAGTTACTTAACTTGTCCAGACGCGGAGACTATACATCTCCCTTATTAGTTATTTATTAGAAATAATTTGTACCCATTAGGTTTTCATGTTGCACATTTTGTGTTAGTTTCTAGATAAAACTGTACTGCCAAAGTTGAAAAAAAGACTTACTGCTGAGTTTCTTGCGGCGTTTCTTCTCAGGAGATGTCACCTTTCGAAGCGCTGGTAGATTCAGACATGTAAAAGAGCCCAGGTGGCCTACTTGCAAAATAAATATTTTCATTTTCATTTTCAGTCGTATAGCTAAAATAAGATTTTGATGCGGATTAAATTACATAAAATTAAAATACTATTAAGAGGAGTGTGGTTGCTGGCTGGCTTTACATACAAAAGGCGATAATGATTTCCACCCCTTAAATGTTAACGGATGTTGACCAATTTTTGACAGGTTGTCGGTCAGAACAAAATCTAGGTCTGTACGTTCTAGTTTTTCCAGTATAATCAATAAATTCAGTTTTATTAATGTTTTATTATTATCATATAAAACTAATTTCGGTGATTATTTGACTTTGTTGATCTTTAATCAATATTTAAAAAACGTATAGACCTAGATTTTCTTCTGACTGACGACCTATCAATAATTGGTCAAAATCGGTTAACATTTAAGGGGTGAAAATCGTTATTGCTTTTTGTATGAAAAGTGTGATTTTTGCCATTGGTTCACAGTCCTCTTAACAAGAATTATCAACCATTTTTCGCCTTCAATCGGTAAAAGTGACAAAATCCTATTGTGTGAACCAAATACTTCCACGAATGACACATCCAAAGTTACAAATGGCCCGGTAATGGAGGAGAGAGGAAACTTTGTCGAAATAACGCTGGTCACGAACCAAATTAATACGTTTGCTAAAGTATGATATATAGTGAAAGAATGAGTGGGTTTGACGTCGTGCTTTTTCAACAGAAGGCTATATATATGAGAGTGAACTTCTATGTTGACAGAGACTCATAATATATACTTACTAAAAGAAATTTCTTTCATAAAACAATCCTACTAAATATTATAAATGCGTACGTTTGGATGGATGTATGTTTATTACTCAATCACGCTAGAACGGCTGAACGAATCCGGATGAAATTTGGCACATAGGCTCCTTCTTATCCCGGAAAATTTTAAGGTTGGCGAGAGATTAACCATAACCGAAATCCACGCGAAGTCGCGGGAAGAAGCTAGTTATAAATATAAAATAGTAAACAGTACCAATCACGAACTTATAAAAACGAAACTAGATATACAATAAAAGTAAACTTTTACTTAAAATTAAATGTAGAAAATCTGGCAGACGCGGTAGCCCATCACGAAAGCTGCATTTCCACGCTGAATGGCTATATGCTTCGGGGTAAAAATCACATTTTGCTTCAGAACTGTCCCCTCCTGTTCCCAAGATTAAAGCATGTGGCTTAATTTTTTTACTTGGACTACATATTATCCGCATGTAGGGCGGCAGCCATAGTTTTGGCCTGTATGAAGAAACCGTGAATTGCCCTTCGTTTTCGTTAACTTTTGGCCACAGGAAAGATAAATGTTGTTTCTTAATGTGATTATTACCCTTGGCCTTTGTGCAAGATAGCACCCTGGTGACCCTCGTGATCACCCATGGCCTCCCTTAGAGCCTGGCCACATCTCCACGGCACGACGAGAACGTGAAACGGCCCGGCGCCGCGTCTTTCCACGGCGCTGCTACGTAACCACGGTACGGCGTCGTGTCGTGAAAAAAACCGTTGCAAATCACCTTTATATCTATAGAAATAAGGGCGACGGGCAACGGAATTTTTCACGGCACGACGCGGTACCGTGGTTATGTCCAGATGTAGTGCATAATTAGTTTCCATCGTGTGTTATCGGAAAAGTTCATATTATCGTGCTCTCTCAATTAGCTTCAGCAGGCCCCTAATTTTTCATTTTGACATTTGACAATAAATAATAAAGTTGCATATGAATGAATATAAACATTTAATACAATAATTAATTGACACTTCGGGTCTCGTCTTCTTCCGATTGAGATCCGAGTTTTACCGATGGAAACATATTATTCACTTTATTTGTAGTAGCGCCGTGGACCGACGCGACGCCGCATCGTGCATTTTCACGGTGCGGCAACGTGCCGCGCCGTTTTACGTTCACGACGTCGTGCCGTGGTGTTGTGGCAAGGCCCTTAGATGCTTGCTGATCTCCGTGAAGAGACCAAGTGCGCCTGGCCCCAAGGACCTAGTGTCTCGACCCCAAAACCTACAAAATCGTACTGGGTACCGAGACAACTATATTTATTTATACATTTTGTTCCACTACGTCCTCATGAAAATAGTTTTGCGCGCAGCACCGTCTACCGATGAGTAGAATTTCTCATATTTCCTGTATTTGTAAAGATTCCTGAAAATCTTCCCGGGATATCGGGATACAAGTATCTTATATCCATCTCCGTATAACAGGCTTCATTTGTGACATTTGTTACATTTTATGGAATTTTGTTAAGCCATTTGGGCGTGATAACGGAACAAACACACACACACAGACACACACTTTCCCTTTTATAATATTAGTATGGATATCACTTAGTAAGGAAACAATTTCGATAACTGCAATTAAAATCCATAATTACCGTAATTCCCATTTTATTCCCAACTATTAAATGTCAATGTCCGACCGCGCTCAAATTTATATTCAAACCAACTTACATCGACACTTTAGTAACCCTTATTCTTATTTGGTTAAAGCTTATAGTTGTTCAATTAAGGGGTAGAGATAAAATTGTGGTGGGGAAGTAAATTAAGCATTCATTACACGCTTTAGCGTAACATGGATGAAAGCAATACCTGAGGCTAAGGGCGGTCGCTCACGAGCGAGTTATGCATGAAAAATGCATGTATACTCGATGAGAAAAGTGCTTAATCAATTTTAATTAAATTTTGTTATATTTGTTTGACGCACTTTTCATGTATGTTTTTGACTTTGTATATCTGTTTATCGTTTATTTTGCAAGCAGCTTCTGCCTGCGTCTTCCTTCGCCTGAAGTTTGGTTACCAGGTATTCCCACGGGAACCTTTCAATTTTTCAGGATAATCAGTAGCCTTAGTGTTAATGCAGGGTAAAAACGATCACCATTCCAAATTTCATCCAAATCCGTCCAGTCGTTGAAGCGTGAAGGAGTAACAAACATACTAACACACACATACGCACACACTCACAAACTTTCGCATTTATAATATTAGTGGGATTCGCTTTTGCCTATCAGTAGGTACTTCGTTTTGTTAGGGACCCAACTGAGCTTACAACGTCTATCCGTCTGTCCGTCTGTCAAAGGCCTCTAGCTCATCAACGGTAAGAGCTAGAAGGTTGGAACTTTCAAAGAATATTTGTTGTTACAGCATAAATACTAGAGAGTGATAAAAATATCAAAAAGTTTTAAGCCGGAGAAGCTCTCCATACCCTAAAAATTGTCTGGTTTTAGACCAATTTTGTTCCATCCGTATTTCCAAAATGGCTTTAGTTAAGGCTATCAAATTTGGCCTGATTTTAGTTTATACTCCATACTCAAACAACGAATATAAATTCAATCGTATTCAGTTATAGAAATGTCGAAAATCTATTAAAATCAAACCAAAAAATTACCGCTGCAGCTTAACAATCTGCCAACTTAGTTGCAACTGTCAAAGTTCTTATATCATTAGCATAAAGTACCTATGTTATTGATTGGTTGAGGACATGCCAAATTGGCGTGTTATGGAACCCTCGGTGCGCGAGTCCGACTCGCACTTCACCGGTTTTTAAGATTTTGGTTATCCTGATTTCTTCTGACGCAAAATGAACATTTCGATGAAAAATATCCTATAATGTTATTTGGGGTCATCAACTCATCAATTTGCATCCAAAGAAACATCCAAATAGAATTAATAATCTGTTTCATGGATTCGTTTGTAAATTCCCTAAGACCCTCCGATTATAGTACTCAGGTCGCGTTTTGTTTATCTGTCGGAATCGAATCCAAACTATGGACTTGCTTAGAATTGATGATAGGGTTATACCTACCAATAATTGGTTTTAAAACTTTACTAGTAGGTAATTATTAGTTGTGTTTTGAGGTTCGGATGGAAAAAATGTCGCAAGGGAATCAGAAAAATTGGGTTTGTAATAGATAACACTGGAAAGTATTATAATGATCATATTTAAGTTTGTTCTTAATTATTCAGTAATGATCATAGTGAAACACCAATAAGAATTGAAAATGGAATCATTTGCTAATGTTAAGTAGTTTTTTGATCGGAAATTATTTTAGTGTTTTCTAATTCAAATAAATGGTTGGTTTAATTTTATTACAATAAAATTTGCATGAAAGTTCAATAATTCATTCATTTTCTAGAAGGAAATAAGTATTATAAAAAATTGACTTTTTAACAATATTTTTGCCTTTTGTATTTTTTTGTATATTTAATTATCATGTTGTAACAATCAGTTTTTCTCACAATTTATTGAATAAATCCACAATATAATAAACTCAACAGAATAATAGTACTAAAATAGGTATATTTGATTATAACTTTGTGTCGTCGGATTTACATTCATAATGGGTCCAATTCGAAACGGTGTCGACTAAATTTAAAACTCCCGAAACTTAAAATAAGAAACGTCAAGTCAAGCTCTATTTTGTATAGCACCAAGCTGTTAAAATCGAATAGAACGTTTCTTATTTCATGTTTAGCGATTTTTAAATTTAGGGAACACACTTTCGAATTGGTCCCAATGTGTACTAAATTTAATTTATTCTGCATATTATTCGCTAACAAATCTAGCCGCTCATTTCGTCTCTCATTAAATCCGACAATCATAAATAGACCCGCGTGTTCGTAGACATTATGTGGAGGTACGTACCAACGTCCGTGGCCGGCTGCGTCAAAATACGACCAGGCGCCTCATTCGGGAACGCTAAGTGATTCTGTAGCGACTCGTAAGCCAGATCTCTCATCTCGCTCTTACGCATTTGGCGTCGTGCGGAAGAGTGGAATGAGAAATCTGGCATACGAGTCGCTACAGAATCACTTAGCGTTCCCGAATGAGGCGCCAGGTCGAAAACACGTACAAACATGTAGTTTATACGCACTGACGGTTCAATATACGCTCGCCATTCGTTCATGAACGAAGTTTTATTCAAGAGAATCACACCGAATCACGAAAACTGGTTTATAATTAACTTCCAGTAATTGACCCAAACATACTTACAAGTCAGCTCAAATAAATACTACACAAAAGAAAACGATTTTCGTATTTACCCTCGCATTTTCTAGTAAATGTTTCGAGACTAAATAAAGTCACTGTCGGAGTGTTCTGTATTAATTGAATTACTTAATCAAACGTGACAGAGGTCTGATTATGCTTTTGCTTAAAGATTTATTAACAGCCTTCATTCGTTTATTGAAGGGATAAATCTCTTCAACTGTACTGGCAACCCTATTGACTATTTACTTTCCCACGCTACTATCGTACTCATGAATATCATTGCAAAAGAACCTTTCGTTCTACAGAATAAAGTGTAAATTTAGAGTAAAGGTGACGGCAATATGCGAGCATTGGAAAGTAACACATAATTTAATTACATTGGGTGCCTGGAATTCAGTTTAAACAATGACAATATATTAGATTAACAGTTGAGAGCTGAAACAAACAGGGTTTTTTTAGATTCAATACAATGGATGAGAAATTACCAATATATTGAACCATGACCTGCCCTAGGGTTGTCAACATTTTAGATTTTTCGATAATAAATTATTGCATTCGACGTTCTTACTTCAAACTGTCAGCCAATATAAATCATGCTCGTTAACCCTTTGACCGCCACAGTCGGCTGTGGCCGTCGGCAGATTACCGGGCTCCTGACGCCACGTTATGCCGTTTTCCATACATTTGCGTCGGCTACAGCCGTCGTCGAGCGCTCGTGGCACGCTTTTTCGCTGTTAGCCGTGGAGTTCAAATGGTTAACTTTTAACGTAATGAAGTTTTGACAGTTATTCATACATGACATGGGTGTCATTATTGACGCTAACCTAACCTTCAAGTTGATGCGACCCACCTTAGAACCCTTGACTCTTGTAATACCAACTTTTCTGGCTTTTCTATTAACTGTTCGGCAATTACCTAAAGAAAGCAGTCATCATCATCGTCATCAGCTGAAAGAAGTCCACTGCTTACCATAAGTCTCCCCCAATTATCGCCACAATGACGGGTCCTGCGCTCGCATCCAGCGGATTCCCGCAACCTTCGCCAGGTCAGCAGTCTACCTTCTGGTGTGCCCATGCTGCGTCAACGGTACGCCATCGCCTCCAGAACTGTTCGGCTGATTAGGCCATTTGTTCTTCGAGCAATGTACCTACCACCCTCCTTTTTCTTCGCTGCAGTCGGTTAATAAACGGAGCATTGCAACACTCGGCTCGTTTTTCAATAAATTTAAGATAGCCGCAAATATAACTCTAAATTATATCAAATCCTATTGTCCTACACTATCGTTCGTCTTACTATCCAATCTTGACGACGCGGTTAGCCTAGTTGGGAGTGACCCTGCCTCCGAAGCTAGCATCCCAGGTTCGATCCCCGGTAAGGGCGAATATTTGTGTGATGAGCACGAATGTTTGTGCCTGAGTCTTGGATGTTTCCTATGTATTTAAATATTTATTTATCTATATAAGTATGTATATCGTCGTCTAGTACCCATAACACAAGCCTTTAGAGCTTACTTTGGGGCTAGATCGATTTGAGTAAAGATTGTCCCCTAATTTACTATTATTATTATTATTATTTATTATAATCGTTCTTTATTATCCTTACTAATATTAATGTGAATGTAAGTTTGTTTGTTTGTTACGCTTTCACGCTTAAACCGCTGAACAAATTTTGATGTGTTTTGGTATAGAGATAGATTGGACCTTGGAGAAGGACATAGACTACTGAAATAATTATTTTTACGGAGACGAAGTCGCGGGCACAAGCTAGTTAATATTATAAATGCGAGTGTTTGGATGTATGTATGTTTGTTACTCAATCACGCCAGAACTGCTGAACGGATCTGGATGAAATTTGGCACAGAGATAGACTATAGTCTCAAATAGCACTTAGGCTACTTTTTATCCCGGAAAAGTTCCCGAAGGAATAACTATAAACGAATTCTACGCGAACGAAGTAATAAACGGGAAAGTTTGTGAGGATGGATGGATGTTTATAACTTTTTCATGCAAAAACTACTGGACGGATTTGAGTGAGATCTGGAATGGATCTAGCTTATACCCTGGATTAACGCATAAGATACCTTTTTATCCCGAAAAATTCAAAAGCGAAGTCCAAGCGAAGTCGCGGGCAGAAGCTACTAAGATATATTCCTAAACTTGAGATTGCCAATGTGCCGGAGTGTAAGCCTGTACTACAATTTATGGCAGCCATTTTGTCCGCGCCATTTGCTATCGACAGGTTCTCCGAGAAGCACCGTATGTAATAAAAACTGAAATGGATGTGTATGCGAAGTTGTTTTCTCTCGATTGTTTTTTTTTCTTCAGATAGTCTGTTATATTTTTTATGCGTTCACATAACTGCCAAGTGATTGTCTAAGAGGCAGGTTAGACGCTCAGTATTTCATCAGTTGAGTCCGTTAGTGTGTTTGCAGTGCGATTGTATGAAGCTTGGAGTATAGTATAAAGAGGGGGGAAATACGTAGTAACGGGGCGTCTTCATACGAACGCACCGCGCGCGGCTTGTATATGTGCGCCAAAGTATCTATGCGTCGCCGCACGCACACTTAAACAAAATCACGACCCGTTTCTCAGTGCGCCAGTCGGGGCTAACACCGCACGAGGTTCGCGCGTCACGGCTTTTCGGCACCGCTAAATGAATCAAAAATGTGTGATATAATCGCAGGAGAACGTATTGCTGTGTGTTTGGGTATCTTAATAATTCATCGATTCCAGAATTGTCTCTGTTCAGATTACCCATTGGACAGGAAAGGTAAGCAAGTCACTTATTCTAGCATATAATTTTTACTTGATGGTGAGATACCTACTTACTTATTTTTTGTTGTATTCGTTTTCTATCAGACAGAGGAAGTAGGCAGGCCTAGTTTCCCACTAGAATGTATTAGGTACTTTTGATCTGTCAACCCTGAGACAGTAGGCAATTATATCGCGGATTGGGCCGGAGATAGCCTACTTCTAATACGGAGTGTGTTTCGTATTTACTCAGGGCAGTTCGAATCAGGCACCCCCGCAGTATCCCCTTTACTAACCCGGGTCCCAATAAATTGCAGGTATATAAATTACCGGTCCTAACATGCGAGACACAAAGATAAGTTAAACCCGTCTATCCCTATGACCATCTCTTTCGTCGGCACTAGTGTGAGAGAGACGCACTCAGAGATAAGACGGTTTATCTTATCCTTGGGTCTTGCATGTTAGGGCCGCTAATAATATCTGAGAAACAGAGAAGTAATCAAAGAGCTTGTCGGTAGTTATCAACACAAGATGGAGCACATAATACAAATTGGCTTTTATTGTTTACGCTTTGTGTTACGTTTAACGCAAACGTGTCCGCGCAGATGTTTGATTTATTCACAATAATGTACATAGCTGGGCACAAGTCCGTTAATCCGTTAATTAACTAAGTTAATATTTCGAGTAACGGATTACCTTTTAAGTTAACTTTCAAAATTGTTAACGGACTCGTTAACTTCCGTTGAACAATTAAAGTCCGTTAATCGTTCATTAAGTCCCTACTATTTGTCAAAAGGACACCGCGCGGAACGCTCCGTGACAAACACGTTCTGACAAGCTACGATCGGGCCGGTCGGCTTTTAAAATTATATCACGAGTTAACGATTAACGTTAACTTCCGTTAATTCTTTGAAAATGTAACGCTTTAACTTTTAACTAAGCTAACTTTTTTAGTAACAGATTAGCGATTAACGAAGTTAGCTAATTGTTTAACGGTACCCAGCTATATTATTATTAATGTACAATATAAAAATAATGTTTATCTACACCCATATCATAAAATCTCCATAATGTAATCAAAAACCGTAGGAAATGACCAGCATTATGACAACCAATTAGGTAAAACCAGTTCTGTAATGTTATTACAGTATCGATTTTAGTATCGTAATGAGATTAAATTTGGAACAGCTGTCAAAACTCAAGTGGGTCTCTATTCTAGTATCCATAGATATTAAAACAGTTATTGATACGAAACATCAAATCAGTATGTTTTTTTTAATATAAACGGCACGACATTTGATCTCGAGAGGCATGAGAATAGAGACTTCATTCGTTTGTCTATGATTTTTAAAAAATGGTCTTGACGGAGGATCATTTGATTCTCCGCCTTTACTGCTTTCATCATTCATGTTGGTTTTTTGCTAAACGAAACTAGAATTGTAAAAAGTTATTTGTAATTTACATTTTAGTTGAAAATATGAATAGTTGCCTTCTCGGAGTGACTGTGTGATGTGAAAATGCGCCGGATATCGTAAATGCAGCCACGATTGCAACAAATAACTTGGTGCCAGAAAATATTGTTTCTGAACACATCGTGGAGGATTTATAATATGTGTGTAGATAAAGTTATGTATGCAACTCTGCATAATTTCGCCTTAAAACACACGTGCGATCTTATTATGAAACTCGCTTAAAAGCTCGTTTCATAAAACCGCACTGGTGATTTAAGGCCTATCATTATGCAACCGTTGCATAAACTACTATTGTTTGCTTGTTTGTTCGTGTTATGCATTCCTATACTATTCATCCGATTACGATGAAAATTTTGTGAGCTGTTGTGGGCCTGGGAATGTTTGTGACAATAAAGGTGTTTGCCCATTAGACCGTATCATACCATGACCGTTCTAGGCACGTGTGAGGCACGGAAAGTAACAAAATACGCTCTACTATGCCCACTGAAACGGATCGACGGCGTTCTGTGCCCATATGCAACCCGTCTGTTACCCGTATGATGTCCGTATGCAACGCCCACCAAAACCTAGGAAGCCGTGCAGCGCTGATTCATTCTAATCACCGTGTTGCGCCTGCGCGCCGCGAATTCGCGTGCCATGCACGGAACGTATCAGCACCGGCAAAATATATTATTCTCGCCGACAATTGTTGACGCGCCGTGCATGGCACGCATCGGTGCTCGCGGTGACGGAACGTACAATATTACATATAATATTTTTTGCCTGAAACGTTCCTAGTACGGTCATGGTATGATACGGTCTAATGGGCAGAGACCTTTACACACTTAGTTGCTTATAAGGAAAGAAGTCGCTATCAAATTGTACATCTTAAATTATAAGTGATCTCTTTACTATTAAATAAGTTGTGCCCATATTGTGGAGAGGCACCAGGCTATCGGGTAAACAGGTAAGGATACGGTATCATGTTACATTCAGTTGAGTGTTTAAATTACTATATTTGCCTATATTATGCAAATAATCTACTGAGTTTTAAAATTTGATAGGGTTGCTTCCTAATGTGGCTTGTCTACAATAGGGAACTTGCATAATTTTTATTTCATCTTTTATTGGAAATTACTGAGTAATAGAAACCAAACGTGTAAGCTAAACATTATTGTGTTGTTCATACCACTCACAAAAACGCTCCATACAAAATGGCCCTGAACTATGACGTCACAGTGCAGTTAGAATGTATACCAGACCAATGTAAACAGAGTGTTGACGGTCATACATTTTATATGGCCGTCAGGGCTCTTTTTACATTGGACGAGGTATACAAAAAATATGAAATTTGCATTATTTCCGAAAATACTGCTTTTAGGTCAATATCGTACAAATAAAAAATTACAGAAATTTGATCAGGATGTCAAAAACTAGTAATTCAGAACTAAAAAACAATATTTATTTTCCACTTATTTTGACTATTTTTGACCCTATATAAAAGAAAAAGTAACAGTCAAAATGATCCTTTTGTTTCTTTTACATGCATTTATTTACGTAAAGCTACCGTTACTCACAAATATATTAATATTTGTTACTATATTTAAATAGCCAATTGTAATAATTTTAATAATTTGCATAGAAATCACATCGCAAGCCAGTAATGCCAACCGTAGAGCCAGTCAACGGCTTACAATAAATCGCCCGGGATAGTTCCGTTTACGCTCAACTAGTAAGCTTCAGTCACAAACCATATTATTATATATTTAATAGACTCCGCATAGCCAGGCGACCCCCGCTGCCAACGCACGACCAGAAAAGTATCTTATGTCCTTCCCCAAACAGGGAAATAGATCCAAAATTTTGTCCAAATTGTTTTCAAAAGCAAACAAATAGGAGTCACTTTCGCATTATAACATTAACACGTGCGCACTGACATTCTATAGCATTCGATTTTCGAGTAATTTTTGTGACGCGCATTCTATAGCAGACTTTACATGACCTTCTTTCCTGGAAGAAAATGGTAAAGAACTTTGCCATAGTAAATGGATGTACACCTGTATTTACTGCCACATTCTCTCCAATCATGGAACGCCTACTGTCACATTACTTGGTTATCCTTTGGCGTCAATCGTACCTTCCCCATTGACACACACAGATGCTATAGTGCTCGTGCTTCTATGAGATTATGGTATAGCATTTGACATGCATAGCGTTTACTGTCACACAAATCGTAGCAGATCACAATAAGACGAGTGTGAAACTACGGCTATTCATACAAAAAGCGATAACAATTTCCGGCCCTTAAAGGTTAACCGAAGTTGACCAATTTTTGATAGGTTGTCAGTCAGAACATAATCTAGGTCTGCACGGTTTGGTTTTATCACCATAATTAATAGATTCAGTTTTATTGTTGTTTTAGTATTCTCATACAAATCTAATTTCGGTGATTATTTGACTTTGTTGAATTTAATCAAAATTCAAAAAACATAAAGTCCTAGATTTTGTTCTGACTGACAACCTATCAAAAATTGGTCAAAATCAGATAACATTTAAGGGGTGTAAACGTTATCGCCTTTTGTATGAAAAGGGTAATTTTTACCGTTGGTTCATAGTACGTAGGGACAAATTGAGCCCACGTATGCCACGTATGCAACGCATTACGACGTCTAGCCTCTCGAATTTGCATTAAAACAGATGACTTAGAAACACACTTACGTACGCTTACGTTGCGTATGATAAGTAATAAGTATTTCATGTAAATTCATGAGTCTAGACATCATAATGCGTTGCATACATGTCGTACGTGGGCTCAGTAGTCAGTAGTCCGTACTTTAAAAGTTCCAAATATTCAATACGAAATTCTAGCGTGTAACAAGACGGACTTGTCAAGTATAGGTATATATATATTATTATACAGATATAGTGAATAATATGTCTCCATCGGTAAAACTCGGATCTCATCGGAAGACGACGGGACCCGAAGTGTCAATTAATTATTGTATTAAATGACATGTTTATATTCATTAATATGAATCTTTATTATTTACTGTCAAATGTCAAAATGAAAAATGACAGCATGGTATGATGGCTACCGGCCCCCAATTCTCGATGCTTTCGAGATAATGTCGATTGCAAGATTAAACGTCAGATTCATACAGTTGTGTCAAATGACTGTATGCACTGACGTTTAATCTCGATTGTTAGATTATGTCGAATGCGCCGAGAATTGGGGGCCTGCTGAAGCTAATTGAGAGAGCACGATAAATACGAACTTTTCCGATAAAACACGATGGAAACTAATTATGCAGTACATCTGTACCTACATGTTTGACCGACTCGATGGCGCAGTGGTTAACACCTACTTTACCAAAGGCCACAGGTTCGCATCCTAAAAACATACTTTGTCTAATAATAACGTAAGATAAGTACGTAAGTGTTAGTATCATTGTACAGTAACGAGAACGGTTTGCGTAATCTGATGGTAATAGTATACGAAATAGTTTGGGACTAGATCAATGTATGTTAGTATCTAGGTCCAACAAAGCTAGATCTAGCGTTTCCTGTTATCGATTGTCTAGCACACTGCAGCACCGCAATGTAAGCTTAACTGAGGGAGAGAGTAAGCAAATGGAATGAAGATAGGTCTGGATACAATTGGGGTTCATAGATTTCGGTTGCATAAAATGAATTATAAGTTTTTTTGTTGTCGTAGTGTGATGGACCATTAGAATTATTATAAAGCCTATAACACTCGCACGTTCCCCAAGACTGATATTTATGATGCGTCATTTATTAAAATCGGAGCTAAAGGGAAACATCTGATTTTAGGTCACATACATACTGTGCAGGACAGCCTACTATAAATAGGATAAACCATATTAGTTAAGTTAGTGTTTATATTAGTTAGGATTCTAATAAAAATGAACGACGACTATTTTGTAAAATGTAAATATAACACGTGTTGTTTAGACTAAGGATAAGACAGAAATAAAGACAACTGGAGGGGCGCAAGCCGAATTTGGAGTGGGGAGAACTTCCTGTATAAAAGACAGCACGCCTTGTATGGCATTCATTCCGACACAGAATTCCGTCACAGTTCACCGAACAGTCAACAGCTCAGACAGATACAGTCCACCAACTTTCGAAACAGTGAAAAAGGATAAGTTCTCCCCACTCTGCGCGCCTCCAGCCTCAACAGAAAAAGTAGTGTCATTTCACCACAAACCAGCCAACAGCCGCGCGGGTATAACCGTCCCGCACACATACAAATTGTTAAACTTTATACATGTTGCGCAGTCTGGTACAAGTATAAGTTCAAGACCAAAAAGCTGACTAATTTAATACCACGCTCTAAAAAGTATGAAACATGAAATGTGATTACTAATCCCTTTCATTTGATAACAAACCCCTCATTGAAAAAAATCTTTTATCTACACCCATATCATAAAACCTCCATTGGTTAATCAAAAACCGTAGGAAATGACCACCATTTTGACAACCAATTAGGAAAAACCAGTGCTGCGATAAAGAAATAACATGACTTCTTTATCGTTTTTAGTAAAGAAATGAGATTAAATTTGGAACAGCTGTCAAAACTCAAGTGGGTCTATATTCTAGTATCCATAGATAATAAAACAGTTATTGATACGAAACGTCAATTCAGTATGTTTTTTTAATATAAACTGCACAATATTTGATCTCGAGTGACGTGAGAATAGAGACTTCATCCGTTTGTCTATGATTTAAAAAAAAAATGGTCTTGATGGAGGATCGAATCACCGCCATTATATTGACGTTTTGCTGAACGAAAGTAGAATTTTGTTGAATTGAATAGAAAAAGTTGTTTGTAATTTACATTTTAGTTGAAAATATGAATAGTAAGTAGTCTTCTCGGAGTGTGTGTGATGTGAAAATGCGCCGGATATCGGAAATATGCAGCCACGATTGCAACAAATAACTTGTTGCCAGAAAATATTGTTTCTGAACCCATCATGGAGGATTTATAATATGTGTGTAGATAAAGTTATGTATGCAACTCTGCATAATTTGGCCTTAAAACACACGTGCGATCTTATTATGAAACTCGCCTATCGGCTCGTTTCATGAAAACCGCACTAGTGTTTTAAGGCCTATCATTATGCATCCGTTGCATAAACTACTATTTTACTTCATGGTTTTACGTCCTCTAGAGGGTGCCATATTCAGTTTAATGTGACGACACCATGGCCTCTGTGTAACCAGCGGACAATCAAGACGCTTCCAACGATAACTCCTTTGTCCAATTATGATAAGTAGTTTAGAAGTTAAGAGGTAACAGTTAAACATATATACATATAAACATTCATACCGCTCAAAATCATAACCCTTTTTGCTTCACCGTAGTCGGGTAAAAAAGATCAAAGTTTAAGCAGATTATATGTATGAATCTATTGATAATCCAATAAGGTATCATACAAAAAGCAAAACTCGATTCCGCAAATTTGAATTCCAGATATTGTGAATCTTCCGAGAAATCCTGTCTCCTTAAATAAGTTCGCTTATGAAAAAGGACAGGGAAATAAATATTTAAAAAGATTCCATTCGTAAGAGGGATTTCGCGAACTTTCGAATATAAGAGAATAAAAGAGAGGGTTTTTGTGTTTCGGGTGTGAATATACAATGAATTAGGTATTCATTTATTTCGATTTGTTTAGATTGTGAAAAGGATTATGTTATTAACTTTTACCGTCTTCTAATAGATATTGTTTCCTGGGTAAAAAAAAATTAATTCTAATTAGTCGGTCAGTTAGATCATCAAATATTGAATACGTATGTTTTCTTTTATCAAATCAATCTAAATTGAGAAAGATAACGCACATCAAAGTTCGGCAGTGGGAGCTCATGACGTCACTTAATGGTAAAAAGCGTGCAAAGTCGTGACATCACGCGGAACTTCAACTTCTTCGTGAGTTTTTGTTTAATTGACAAACGAAATAATATGTTTTCAATATTTTTGTTCAATGTAAATGACGGACTAATTAGATTTTTTCAGGAAACACTCCTATTTTAAATATCAATTTAGTTAGAAACTAAACTGACGGCGAGCTTAACCCTTCGTTTATAAGGGAGCTAAAAAAACCGGCATTCGCGTCTCATTGGATTCATAGAGTACCAAAAAAATTATGGTAAGAAAGAAATGCAAAAAGTGTATGTAAGAAAAAGCACGGATCCGTGCCTAAGCATCCGATGGGTTAAGACTCTTCGTGGGCCGTACTTTGCCCCTGGCCTAGACCATTTCTCTTACATTCACCGGCCTCACCTCGTCATTGAACAAGTCTTGAATAATAAACAGCGCCATTGAATTCTAAAATTACCTTTCGTCGACTCAATCAATACCCGCAGCTTAAGGCTTGTAAATAAAGAAGTAGCTTCAGCAAGTCTCCCTCTTACCAGTATACACCTTTACACTTGATCGACCACCTCAAGGTATGGATCTCCATCTAACTTAAACTTCAACCAGTCTATTTCAAAAGCAAAAACCGCTGCAAAATAAATCGTTAGTAAACAAAGATGTGCCATTAATAAATAGAAAAAAAAAATGTTTAAAATACCCTGTATTTTAACTGTTTTATCTTAGCGTCTTATCAACAGTTCCCCTACTGTCTGTTTATAGGGTTCCGTACCCAATGGATAAAAATGGGACCCTGTCCGCTGCTCCGCTGTCCGTCTATCCATCTGTCCGTCTGTCACCAGGCTGTATCTCATGAACCATGATAGTGAGACAGTTGAAATTTTCAAATGATGTATTTCTGTTGCCGCTATAATAACAAATACTGAAAAATAGAATATAACAAATATTTAAGGGGGCTCCCATACAAAAAATGTGATTGTTTTGCTCGTTTTTGCTCGATATTGATAACGGCAACAGGTAGACGCTTGAAATATTCACAGAATATTTAGATATATATATATAAATAAATTGAAAATAAAATAAATATTTAAGGGGGCTCCCATACAACAAACGTGTTTTTTTTTTTTTGCTTGATTATAGACAATGGTACGGAAACCTTCGTGCGCGAGTCTGACTCGCAGTTGGCCGGTTTTTTATACATAGGTAAGGTCTATGGTATTTCAAGTAACATAGGAAATCTCAGATAAATTGTACGGAACGGAACTCTCTCCACGCGAGTTTAACTCGCACTTGTCCGGTTTTTAATTATACTAACCTAATCCTACTTGTTTAGAAACAAGTAACGAGAGAGTGGTTCCATTTTTATAATACGGGGACATGTTGGTTCTTGTAAGGGAGACAAGTTAACGCTAACCTAACCTTACCTATAATACAATTGTTACGATTGTTTCTTTTTTTACTGCCGGGGGCTTCGCCCCCCGAGACCCCTCGTGGCACGCTTTGGCCCCCGAACCCCCTTCCTAGGAGCTTTTGTCCCCCTCCCCCCTTTTTGAACGTTATACAGCTAGATTAAGACAGGATTTCGAGCTATAAAAATTCTGCTAAATTACATTATTATGCTAAACAATAAGCAAAATAAAATTCAGCCATGTCAATATTATGCTAATATCATATTAGGGAAAACAGCCTTTCGGATAATAACGAATTATGCCGAATAAAATTTCAGCAAGTTTAAGATTCGTCGCAAATAAATTATGCGAAACTTGTTATGCCTAATGCGTTTCGGGCATTAAAAAGTATGCCAAATAGATGGCACCCGTCCAATCTATCTCTACACCAAAATTCATCAAAATTGGTCGAGCGGTTTAGGCGTGAAAACGTAACAAACTGAGTTACTTTCGTATATATAATATTAGTTAGGAAGTAGGAAGTAGGATGTATCGCGGACCTTGGCTTCTTCTGGCCAATATCGATTATGGCAGAAAGTTCATTGCCACAACCAGTGCCACTTTATTATTTGATTCAGGGCCAATGGCGGGGCAAAAAGGTCAGTAGTAGAAAGTAAATTGAGTTGTTGATGGTTAAGACCATTCGTTTTGAGAATTTTGTTGAAGCGTAAACATGACGGTGACTTTGAGTCAATCAAGCGAAGGAATACATGAATGAACTAGGTTGCAATAGGTTCTCGCGTTTCTTGCAATAAGTGCTTATAATTATTTAAAATTTATATTTCTGTTTTGAGAAGTATAATTTGAAGGGGCTCGTAAACAGGCTAGTTTTTCGGCAATTTATTGTTACAATTCGGGCTATCTCCAAAAAGATTACAATAGGGAAGTTGCATATTTTTTTCATCTTGTATTGGAAAGTGCTGACTAATAGAAACCGATCTCTGGACCCTAAACATTATTATGTTCATTATTCTATGAGGTATGAAGCTTTTTTTTTAATTTTTTTTTATTCAATAAATAAAAAAAAGACAGTAAAATTCGTAAACTTAAAATTAGAAACGTCAAACTCGATTATGTATAACACCAAGCTGTCAAAATAGAGTTTGGCATTTCTTATTTTAAGTTTAGCGACTTTTAGCACTTATGGCCGAATTCAGAAAAGCTACTCAAATCAAGCTTTAATTAAAGTGACGTATCAGTGACGTTTCTGTATAGGTTGACAACTAGTTGAGGGACATTTAACTAGGTACTTAATATCTAGTCAAATGCATATGTGGCGTTTCTGAATTCGGCCATTAGACACCAAAACCTGCCGAGATGTTGGAAAAAGTTACTGTTGTCAATTATCAATGGTAGTCGGGCTCTATTCTATATCGCCTAAGTGATATTATATGTATATCATATCGCTTTGTCTGTATCTTACTTTGCCAAGTTTACATGGAAAAGAAAGTGACAAAACGAAGCGACATTTTGTTACCATGGTAAAGATCGGTTTATGTATCACTTACGCCCTGCTCTCAATTTTATACTTATTTCATCACACTTGCTCGGAAAGGCTGTTATTATACGCAGGCGTACAGAGCAGCTGTAGCCTACTTACCTCCCAAGGGCAGTTATGGATTTTGTATGGGTTATAACTCCCGCTGACGGCGGGGGGAGCCGCAGCCGGCGGGGCGCGTGAGCCGCAATCCGGCGGAGCTGCCCCGCGCTGATCGCAACGTACGCTCAGTTTATGAACACCCACCTGATGGTAATTTACGATGTAAAATGGGAATAAAATTAATGTACGAGTATATACTTTTTTTTGTCTAATTTTTATTTCATTTCCTCGCAAATGTGATGAAAAACATTGTGTGTATCACGGGCAGTAAGGGGATAACAAACTCGAGTCATAAAAGCCCTCGCCTATCGGCGTCGGGCTTCTAACAGACTCTCGTTAGTTATCCCCTTCTTACGGCCCTAGATGCACAATGTACTATATCTTAACAAAACATTGGAGAATTTGACTTGATAAACAAACAGTATAAAAACAACAATTTAGCTATGTTGATACAAATATTTATATTCGTCCGTCGGCTTGAAAAGATGGAAATACGGACGCGAGTGGTTTTATTTGCGGTGATGCTATTTCGGAAAGTTTAGATTTTTGCGTTTGTACCTTTGTAAAATTATCTATTCGAGCATTATTGTTAATTAATATTGGTTGGCGGTGTACCCCCTTTTATATAAATAATTGTATTAATGCTATATTGAAGGACATTCACTAGACAGGAGGATGTTTGGTATTGTTTATTTTATAAATAAAGCGAACGAAAGGTAAATTTTCGCCTATTTTCTTAAATAACTTCCAAACTATTTATTATAAAATTCTAAAAAATATATATTTAAGATTTTCACTAGTCCTTTCATATGATATGTCACACGATATAGTTCGCAAAACTTTTTTTTTTTAATTTTCTATAATACGGACCAAAAGCATCTGTTTAAAAAACATTTACTTACGCAGCCGTATTGCGGTCACCGACCTCCATATGTGTATCAAATTTCAACTCAGTCGGTCCAGTAGTTTCAGAGGAACTACTAACTACTACTAACTTTGACTACGGTACCCTAAAAACATGCTATTATGTAAACCTATTAGCCTTCATTAAGATACACGAAACCTAATCTAACAAAGTATCTCACTGAGACTCATAAGATTATCTGAACGCTGACACAAGACTTAAGCTTGGATAATAAAGACTTTTTAGACCCCCGATGGCCCATGAACCTGAGTAATAGCTTTCCAGTTACATTAGCATAGTAAACGTCTTGCGACTACTTTTGCTTTGAATTTACATAGCTGCTAAAACTAAAAGTCAAACTTTAATGTGCTAAGTTTGACTTTCGAGTTTCTTAGAGCGGCTAAGTGAAATTGAAAATTTTAGTTGAATACAAGTGTTAAATATATTATTTTCATCACACTTGCTCGGAAAGCGTGTTATTATACGCAGGTGTATAGAGCAGCTATAGCCGATTCAACTCCTCTATGGGCCCCGTCAGCGGGAGTTATAAACCATACAAAACCCATAACTCCCTAGGGAGTTATGGATTTTGTATGGTTTCGAACTCCCACGGGCAGCGCGTGCCCCAGGTCAGCGGAGCCGCGCGCGAGCCGCAGACGGCGGGGCTGCGCGGCGAGCCGCAAGCCGGGGGAGCTGCCCCGCGCTGATCGCGACGTACTTACAATTTATTCTATCCACCTGATGGTCATTCACGGTGTACAATGGGAATAAAATAAAAATGTATATATTTTTTGTCTAATTTTTATTTCATTTCCTCGCAAATGTGATGAAAAACATTGTGTGTATCACAGGCAGTAAGGGGACAACAAACTCGAGTCAATAAAAGCCCTCGCCTCGGGCTTCTAACAGACTCTCGTTAGTTATCCCCTTCTTACGGCCCTAGATGCACAATGTACTATATTTCTCAAAGGTGTTTTTGTGTAGCCACGCATGTCATAATGAATGATTTAAACACATAGCTGGGTACAAAACCGTTAATCGTTAATTAACAAAGTTAACATTCAGAGTAACAGTTAACGTTAAAATTGTTAACGGACTCATTAACTTCCGTTAAAACAATTAAAGTCCGTTAACCGTTAATTAATTACCTAGCATTTGCCAATTACGCCATTATTGCCATTTGACATTTTGCGCGGACCGCGGCGCACCGGGAAATACACTTACGTTCCTTAAGTTCCTTATTGGCACTTATCGGTACATTATTCTTCATGGTTGTTTCATTTTATTATTTCTCCATTTGTTTTCTATTTGTGTCGAAGTGTCAATTATATTGGCTTTTTTTGTGTTATTATTGTTTCTTTCTTGTTTCTTTATACGTGTTTAACTATATTAATTGTTGTGAATAATTTTATTTTCTTTCTTTCTTCTTTCTTTCAATAAATGTTTGTAAATATTATATATATATATATATATATTCATTCATTCGTTCATTTAAATAGAAGATAAATCCCTTACATTAATCACTTTCACGTAACCGAAATTTAAATTCAGGATATCCTCAATTAAAATCGGAATAATCTTAAATTATAAAGTTTGGCACATGGGGCCATTTTGCGCATTATAAATTCAGACAATGTTGTTACATTACCATAACCCAATTTATCCAGGATAATGTACGTAAATTCCTTTAAAATATTTATGAAAAGGATTCTAGTCAACTCTGCCAAGGTTGTAGGTACCTAACTCCGAATAATGCCTACGAGCGGGCGGGTCAATTTATGATTGTCGGACGAAATGAGAGACGAAAATTAAATGAGTGACGAGATTTGTTGAGAGAATAACACAGCAGCCATGTAATTCTGTAACGCAGCGGCTGATCAGCAGATTAATGAAACTAAGCATTCATTTAGACTTTAAGACGACGTGATAACGAAGTCGGTAGGTAAGGATGCGGGTCGGCTCTACCGGGTAGAATCTACCGATATGGTTGAAAATAAGCGTTGGAATTGTGACAAAAGAAACTGAAATGGCGATCGAATCGAACCGATATCTCCCTAATAGTATTTAGTGTAGGCATTTGGTCGGACCTCATAGGTCTCGTTAGATGGCCAACGATTAGATTTGGCCGTCGTTTTGAGGTAAGGCCTACAATCAAGGGCCATTGTAAAATTTCCAACTGAAACAATATAATGCAGAAATGCCAACAGTTTTAAACCAACGGTAGCAAAAGTCGCATTGGCCCAACGTTGGTAAGTGCATGGACGTAATGATAATATTTTACTGCATTGGGACAACGTTACTTAATATCTAATAGGGCCTTCGTTGTATACAATGCAGAAATGCCAACCGTATTTAAACAACGGTAGCGGTATTGGAACGTTACAAACGTTACGGCAAACGAACGTTACGCGTGTGTGTGTATGGCCAGCTTAAAGAATCACATCACTATTTGTGTCAATGTATTTATATGTAGGGTTGTCAATTAAATGTTTTGTGGTGGTTATTAATTAATAAAACATATTTAATTTTATATGTAGAATCACATTAAATTGAAACCTCTATAATACTTTGTAGTAAACACGGGGGTTTGTTATTATTTGACTTCATCTTCGCCTAATTTTATTGTCAATTTAGAGTATTTTAAGAAAGGTATTAGTTTAATTTAATTTATTAATAAAATAGTACGTAGTTTAACTAATGATATTAAAAACTGATATACCTATCAAAACTGCCATTTTTGCCAAAGTTTACCATTTTTAGGGTTCCGCACCTAAAGGGTAAAAACGGGACCCTATTACTAAGGCTCCGCTGTCCGTCTATCCGTCTGTCCGTCTGTCCATCCGTCTGTCTGTCACCAGGCTGTATCTCATGAACCGTGCGTGATAGACAGTTGAAATTATCACAGATGATGTGTTTCTGTTGCAGCTATAACAATAAATACTAAAATATAGAATATAATAAATATTTAAGGGGGCTCCCATACAACAAACGTGATTTTTTTGCTGTTTTTATAGTTAATGGTACGGAACCCTTCGTGCGCGAGTCCGACTCGCACTTGGCCGGGTTTTCTTTTAAAATCCAAAATCTATTTCAACTTCTTATTCCTTGAAACCCTTATGGCACTTATATATTAAAGCGAATGTAATGTAATATGAACATCATAATGCTATTGAGAAAAATATAATGCTACAAACATTATATATAATACGAAGAGAAATTCAATACCGTTGGGGATCAGAAAAAAAATATTTTCTCGGTTCAAGTCTCACATGATAACGTTTTCCTGAGTATATTTTAGAAATATTTATTTATATCTGCAATGTATTATTAGGTGGGGCCACATTTGTGAAATTTCATCGTGACAAGACTACATGACCGTATCAGTAATGCGTGTCAGTACCAGTTATGTCGACGCCATTTATCACGCGAATGTCACGTACTGTCACAATGACTCATCCTAAGCGCTCGACTTATCCACATTTAAAGATACTTGCAAACCAGAATTATTTTTGGTTATTTATTGCTGCAAGTCAGGGTATCCTCAAAAATCTACACCTAAACTTTTTATTCACAGTAGTAATGTATATGTAGTAGTAATATGTGTAAGGTTTCATTGCTTTGGACCTAGTTATAAACGAATTTATATAAAACTAAACCAATTAAAAGTAGTTAAACGATAATATCCGGTTTAGTAATCACATGATGTTGGTAACATTTCTTGAAGCACCAATCCAGTGCACGCAATCGTTGCTTCGTGATTGGCTAGTGAATAGTCTAGCTAGCCAATCACAGTGCTTCACTTTTCCCGCAATAATGTAACAGCGGTGCGGCAGATCGGCTTGGGGTGCCGATGGAGCTAGAAGGCGACCCATGTTATAGTAATCTAGATTTATTAGTTTTCCTAGTCACAGTTAAGGCTAGACTGTAGATGTATAAATAAATATTATAGTTGCTTCTTACAGTACTTTTCTATATTGTCGCTGTGCGTGCAATACCGCGGAAGAGCACTTTGTAAAAACCGCGTATCTGCGTTTTTGCGATTTTACAGGAACAAGAAAAAACTGAATATTTCAGTCATTTCAGTCAGTTTTTCTTGTTCCTGTAAAATCGCAAAAAACGCAGATACGCGGTTTTTACAAAGTCCTCTTTCGCGGTATTGCACGCGCAGCGACGATATGATCCTCATAACCTTTCATTATGTTTATATATGTAATCTTATTGGGAATAATCCAAATTGCAGCAATAAATTGCCAAAAAACTAGCCCTTTGACAAGCCCCTTAAGGCGATCGTACACGCACAGAAACCTAGGTTAGATTAGGTTAGCTGCAAATCGCACAGGGCGTCTAATCGGGAACATTTAAGTGATACTGCGGGACCCGTGAGCGAGACTCGCATCTCGCTCTTACGTATTACGCATCGTGCGGAAGAGTGGGCCGAAAACATCACTATAGAGGCGCTGGTTGCCGCTCGCTCACTCGCTTTGCGATTCGCGCGTTGTTGTCGGTGGATGACGCGGACAAAAGCTGACAACCCTAGCGTACACGAAAGAGCACGTTTTATGCGATGGAGAGAGAAGGCATGATTAGGCATATTTTCGTACCTAAACATCGGTTTTGTTAGAGAGTGATACTTCTGTACGTTTGTACTATTATCCATTCTGTGGTTAGGGTGTCTCACCAACATTTTGATACAAAGCAAGCCAAGTAACGAGCGAAGGATCGGAGCGAAGTTAGATGAAATTACTCTAAACTTCTTCTCCGTGCGCAGCGTGTGATGCAGTGTACGGAACAAAAACGAACAACCACGTTTTAGCGCATATTTCATCGCAAATTTACATACATACATACATATTATCACGCCCGAAATCCCTAATGGGGTGGGCAGAGGCACAAGACTACTTGTGGCCACGTTCGATTAATTAGTCATCGCAAATTTACTAAACTTAATTAGCACTATATTGACGTGGTGGAGTATGTCCGCAAGAAGTCCGGCTACTCCCTGAGGGTATTCCAGCTGCGATCGCGCCAATACGTGCACTTCAGCTCGTTTGTGGTGCGCGTGCCGCGGCCGATGCTGGAGACAGTCACGTGTCCGGACTTCTGGCCGAAGGGTGTCGTGTTCAGGCGCTTCCGGGGCACCATGCCTGTCCAGGACACGACTCCAGATGGGACGACGCTAAGGAGCCACGCCTTTTCGTCTCCTAAATGATATTACTTTTAAGTTATTTTACTGTATAATATATGTATGTTAGTCTGTAAGGTATTTATGTATGGGCCACTGATGCCTGAAATAAATGGTTTATTATTATTATTATTATTATTTACGGGGTGTGACATTGGTACATAGACCGAGCGGCAGCTGCAAGGATTGGATTTTCACCGGATTAAATAGCATTATTTTTTAGCTCAGTTTAATAACTATCAGTAATATGGAAACAATGACGATCAGCTGAAGTCGTGTTTTCATATCCTTCGCGAAATAATAATAAAAAATGTGTATGCATAAGACCTACAAAAAACCAAGGATGCACACGCACGCTAGCACGCACTCACTCACACTCACACTGATACTCATACTCATATAAATACTCATACTCATACTCATAGCCTTCAGAAAGAGCGCAATGGCGAATAGAGCAGAATATACGCGATTCAGCGTCACTGATCCGAGTGCGATTCATGGCGCCGAGTGTAGAGGTTAAGTTTCGTTTAAAAAATTATAATATTAATAATATCTTGGACACATTTATCTAGTCCCACACTGGGATTTGTTGTAGGTACCTACTATGGTACTAGACAACGGTACTTATACGTATACAGATTAAACATAACACATAAGTACACAATTAAAATACTAAGCCCTCCTCTGCTGCACTGGGAGTGAAGAAATAGCATAGAATGCGTGCAGATGCTTATCATCCTGGCATGTCGTAAAAGTCGACTAAGGGACGGGTCCTCTCCAACATGGTGGACTATCTGTATGGGCGATAGGCTGATCACCTGTCACCATACGGTTCATCATACCATCTTAGAACTAATTAATCGAACGTGGCCACAAGTAGTCTTGTGGCTCTGCCCACCCCATTAGGGATTTCGGGTGTGATAATATGTATGTATGTATGTATGTAAGTACATAAATAAAATACTAAACATTCACGAATCTTACAATCCAGATTAAATTAGTGCACTGAAAATGGGGATAGCCATCGCCTGGCTTATGCGTGCACGTAAAACCAAGCCAACATCCACGAAACTTTATCCCTGACGCTCCGATCCTTGTTTTGGTGCATCGGTTGCGTTGAAAATTTCTAATGAAACCCCTTGTTGCGGTTTTGTGAGACTACAAAGGCAGAGTAACGGTTATTTTGTGCTGACATGGCAGTGTTGTAAAAGGTAAAAGCTATCGTTTTTGCAAGATCAGTATTTGTGATGCTACGGCTACACACATCGCGATAACGCGAATATTCGCATTATCGCGATGTATGTAGCCGAATATTCGCGAATACTTCGGCACTTCGCCCGAAGCCGCAGACACTTCGCCCCGCTGTCGGTAAATTTGCGCACATCAAAGGCTTTTATCGCGATGAACTTCGCTTGCGCGGCCACACTTCAGTCGGCTCAACTTCATCGTGCGTAGCGGACGTACTGTCAACTGCAAGCGGCGACGTATTGTTTACGATTTGATGGCTTGGAGTAATGACCGAATCTTGGAATTTATTTCCAATACGTGCACCTAATTACGTGCTTTACTAGTTAGTAAATGCTAACTAAGATCTCATCACGCAATACCAATACATTTTTAAGTAAATAATTACCTAGTTCTTGCTCGATGAATAGTAATCATCCATTGCCGCCTTTTCTTAACTTTTTTTCTATTTGTATATTTTGCACAAAGTCAAAAAATAATTGTTTAGCGCCATAAAATACAGAGCGACCAACAGCTTCGTCCATTTTTCCGCGATTAACTCTGCGCCATTGCTCTCTGTAGCAGTGTGGCCATGCACATTCGCCGTAGGCCGAAGACGAAGTTTTATCGCGATAATTCTGTCACCTCCTCCTCCTGCTCCTCTGCTGTACTGGGAGTGAAGAAATAGCATAGAATGCGTGCAGATGCTTATCATCCTGGCATGTCGTAAAAGTCGACTAAGGGACGGGTCCTCTCCAACATGGTGGACTATCAGTATAGGCGATGGGCTGATCACCTGTCACCATACAGTTCATCATACCATCTTAGGACTAATTAATCGAACGTGGCCACAAGTAGTCTTGTGGCTCTGCCCACCCCATTAGGGATTTCGGGCGTGATGCTATGTATGTGTATGTATTCTATCACGATGTGTATAGCCGTAGCATGAGAGGAACAAAATGTTTAATATACGTAGGTAGCGGACTTTATTAAAAACTCTCCTATCCGGAGTGAGTACTCTAAAACTACGCGATGGAGATTATATCGTCACTAAACAAATTTTACAATCTTCGCCTCTATTCGGGAACGCTAAGTGATTCTGTAGCGATTCGCGAGCGTTAGCACTTAGCGTTCCCGAATAGAGGCGCTGGTGTTTATAGTTGTTATGATCTTAAAAAATATTTTATCTACACCCATATCATAAAACCTCCATAGTGTAATCAAAAACCGTAGGAAATGACCACCATTTTGACAACCAATTAGGTAAAACGAGTGCTGCAATGTTATTCCCGTATCGTTTTTAGTATAGAAATGAGATTAAATTTGGAACTGCTGTCAAAACTCAAGTGGTTCTCTATTCTAGTATCCATAGATATTAAAACAGTTATTGATACGAAACGTCAATTCAGTATGTTTTTTTTATATAAACTGCACAACATTTGATCTCGAGTAACATGAGAATAGAGACTTCATTCGTTTGTCTATGATTTAAAAAAAAAATGGTCTTGATGGAGGATCGAATTGCCGCCATTATGTTGGTGTTTTGCTGAATGAAAGTAGAATTGTTGTTGAATTGAATAGAAAAAGTTGTTTGTAATTTACATTTTAGTCGAAAATATGAATAGTAAGTAGTCTTCTCGGAGTGTGTGTGATGTGAAAATGCGCCGGATAGCGGAAATATGCAGCCACGATTGCAACAAATAACTTGTTGCCAGAAAATATTGTTTCTGAACCCATCATGGAGGATTTATAATATGTGTGTAGATAAAGTTATGTAGGCAACTCTGCATAATTTGGCCTTAAAACACACGTGCGATCTTATTATGAAACTCGCTAAAGCTCGTTTCATGAAAACCGCACTAGTGATTTAAGGCCTATCATTATGCAACCGTTGCATAAACTACTATTTTACTGTCACACAATACAAGTGACCACTATGGCTATAAAACCATCGTGCTATCTCTTTCGCACTTGCATGGTCTTGCGGAACGTGACTCACATCTGCAGGATCGCATAGTGCAGGAAAGAAGGGAATGTTTTATTGGCCCAGTCGTCACTTTGGTTGACGGCCACTATCATAGGATAGATAAGCGAGATCTCAAGTTCGTCATGAAAACTACGTTAAGTGCTAAACCTTCGTACAACGTCGTTGGACAAACCAGCGTGTCAAGTGCTCGTCATTATTCTTCATGAAATATTAACGTGACAAGAGACATGACAAGAGAAAAGCTATATCATGTTACGAGTATCTTTAGTCATAACTGAATAAGTATCGGGAGCAGTATTAAAGTATATCAAAACAAATTAGTAGTCGTCATCGATAATCGGTAGAACAAATCCTGAGTATTAACCCGTTATTAACACATTCACGGCCAAGAGTCCGCGAGCGAACGCTACCCGCCAGGCCCCCATACAAAGTGTTTTTCGCTAAAATCTATGACAAAGCACATGCGTCATGCGCCGATGCGTACGCTAAATAGACTACCACTTATTTACACCTTCAAGTGGGATAAGTTTTTGCAAAATGTTTACGTATAACGTTTTGTTTAGGTTTAAATAGGGATTTATTCATGACGCGTAGGTATGCACGTCACGGGCCTGGCGAAGGCGTTCGATCATGACGCATATGTGTGGTCATGGGCCTAAAATGGGTTAAAATAGAAATGATAAAATTATTTTGTATATCTCTGGACTTTTTAGTTAGAATACAGAAACAGAAAGCTGCCCACGAATTCGTACATGTGCCTTGTCTTTTAAAGTTATAAAAGACATCTTGGAAAGAAGCTTCTATTTATAAGCGCCCTGAAAAACTTCAAACAAGCCACCAGCAACCACTTTCAAGTTATCGGTAAAGTAAACGAACCATTAACCTACGCGAAGTTTGATGTATCATATTCCCGGTCCACGATAGAAGTTGCGGACTAACTTAGTTACGAACTTGGCCGTTGTCACCTCAGCACTTGTTTTTATCATAAATTTCATCGTGAAAAGCATTTCTCTAATGAGGATTTTATATTTGAAAATATCAATGGATTTTGTGTATATAAGACAGTCTAACATTACTTACACACGACGTGGTAGCCTAGTTAATAGTGACCCTGCCTCCGAAGCCAGCGGTCCCAGGTTCTATCCCCGGTAAGGGCAAATATTTGTGTGATCCGTTCAGAAGTTTCAAAGTTAGCACATACAATCAGACAAATAGACATTATAGCAAACCCACGCACGTCTAGTCGCCGCGGTCGTTTTCCCGCGCGTTTCAAAGATTATACGTTGGAGGGGTGCGGGGAGTGAGTCATACATCGCGCCGGCCCGCGTTCGCGCCTCGATCGCTACGCCATCTCGACAGTCGGTTTGGAACTAGCCCGCCGCGCGCGTTGCTCGGCGCACGCTCCTGTATAATTATTGAGATAACTAGTTTTCAACCTAATTCTAAGATAATTACATGTTTTACCTACTTTGTACCGTGGATTGTGAGACATTAAACAGTGAAACAACGCTGAGTTTCTTTTTACCGCCCGGTTACACTAACGTGAAGCTTAGACTTGCGATAACATGAAAATCAAAAGCCAAGCCATGTAGCCATGTAACCTAGATTAATCAATTTAGATGTTTTCTCTGTTTTAATATTATTCTTATTATTGAAAATGAAAATGAAAAGGAAAATATTACGACCCTTAGAGACTTTATACATCTCTAAGACACTTAAATTTACTTGTTCAGACGCGGAAACTATACATCTCCCTTATTAGTTGTATACTATAATTAATTTGTGCCCATTAGGTTTATTTGTTACACTTTTAGGGTTCCGTACCTCAAAAGGAAAAAAGGAACCCTTATAGGATCACTCGTGTGTCTGTCTGTCTGTCTGTCTGTCTGTCCGTCTGTCACAGCCAATTTGCTCCGAAACTACTGGACCGATTGAGTTGAAATTTGGAATTCATATGTAAGTTGGTGACCGCAACACGGACGCGTGACGTAAATATATGAATTTTAAACATAGGGGCCACTTTTTGGGGGTAAACTAGAAAATTAAAAATAAAAAGTTATGCCACCTATATCGTGTGACATATCAAATGAAAGGGCTTATTGTGAGGATCTTAAATATATATATATTTTTTATTTTAATTAAAGTAGTTTAGAAGTTATTCAGGAAAATAGGTGAAAAATGTCCATTCCCCCCCTTTATTTCCGAAACTACTGGGGCTAAAATTTTGAAAAAAATACAGAAAATATATCTTTGGCTATAGATTACAGGAAAACCTATAAGAAGTCTATGGTATTTAAGGTAACCTAGTAAATAACAGATAATTATGTGCTAAACGGAACCCTCTCCACGCGAGTTTAACTCGCACTTGTCCGGTTTTTTATGTTACTTTTAGTTATATTTAATTTTAAAGTGGAAAAAATACTTACTGCTGAGTTTCTTACGGCGTTTCTTCTCAGCACATGTCACCTTTCGAAGCGCTGGTAGATTCAGACATGTAAAAGAGCCCGTGTGGCCTTCTTGCAAAATAAATATTTTCATTTTCATTTTCATTTTCAAAAACCATTGGGATGTGTTGTGGTACTCATTCTGAAGCCCTAAATAGCATTTTTTCATTTTTATCTTCAATGTACAGACTTTTTCGACTTTACGGTAGTATAAAATGTATAGACTAGCTTATTTCCTACGACTTCGTCCGCGTGGAATCTGGTTATCGTTGTTCCCTCGGGAACTCTGAAATCTGGTATATAAAGTATCCTATGCCAATCAGGGATAGTTTAGCTTCAAGTAAGTCAAAGAATTTTTAGAATCGGTTCCGTAGTTCCAGAGCTTATCCCCTACATACAAAGAAACAAACAAATTTTACCTCTTTATAATATTAGTGTAGATGTAGGTTAATGAAACGGTAGAGCAAAGCTTTGTCGATATTAATTGGTAGTTAATGCAAACGTTGCTGATGAATATTAGCGGTGTTTATATTGACATTACATTTACATGTATCGTTAAAGGGCCATTTACTTTAGCCTTTCAGAAAATTCTAAGGAGCTATTGCCATACTCAGGTATGCGTACACGGCTGCGGTAATTGTAAGTTGTATTGCGTAAAAAGCGAACAATGCATTACCATGAGTTTATGCAACCCCGTAAAAGAAAACTATTGTTCGGTCCCGTTTACCTGTATCTGCAACAAACCGTATTTCCGAAAGATTTTGATAACGAGAACGGTTTGCGTAAACTCATGGTAATGGTACAGAAAGAACACCAAGACTAAACGTACATTTTGGTTTGAGAAGTCTTAACTTTCTGCTTGACACATCCTCTATCCCCTGGAATGACAGAGAGGAAATATAATCAAATCAAAAAAAAAGTGAACACAGTCAGACTAGACCTAAATCGGCTTTACTAAAACAATTAATATTTTAACAAATACTATTTGATTCGGCAAAGCAAAAAAAAATATGTTAATATTATACTAGAAAATTTTAATTACTTTGCTATTCTGCGAACCCAGTTAGGTTAAATCATGATAATAGCGGTGCTTGTGTTGAATTTAAATGTTTGTACATGCAATTTTCCCACCCTCCCTCCGCATATAATAAAATAAACAACACAAACGTAACTAAAACTAACCAATTCTAAACAAGATGTAAGCGCACATATAACGAAATTTTAAATAAGCTGTCAATTATTTGTTTGTAAACTATGATTGTCCATAACTTCTTATTGAAAATCATGCTCCAACCAAATAAAGAAATTCTACTTGGCTTGCCGTAGTAATTTCTCCATACAAATGGTGCAACACTAAAACTATTTATCTACACCCACATCATAAAACCTCCATTGGTTAATCAAAAACCATAGCAAATGACCACCATTTTGACAACCAATTAGGAAAAACCAATGCTGCGATGAAGAAATAACATGACTTCTTTATCGTTTTTAGTAAAGAAATGAGATTAAATTTGGAACAGCTGTCAAACTCAAGTGGGTCTCTATTCTAGTATCCAAAGATATTAAAACAGTTATTGATACGAAACGTCAATTCAGTATGTTTTTTTAATATAAACTGCACAATATTTGATCTCGAGTGACGTGAGAATAGAGACTTCATCCGTTTGTCTATGATTTTAAAAAAAATGGTCTTGACGGACGGCCGCCATTATTGACGCGCCGCGCCGCGTTGACGTTTTGCTGAACGAAAGTAGAATTTTGTTGAATTGAATAGAAAAAGTTCATGTGTAATTTACATTTTAGTTGAAAATATGAATAGTAAGTAGTCTTCTCGGAGTGTGTGTGATGTGAAAATGCGCCGGATATCGGAAATATACAGCCACGATTGCAACAAATAACTTTTTGCCAGAAAATATTGTTTCTGAACCCATCATGGAGGATTTATAATATGTGTGTAGATAAAGTTATGTATGCAACTCTGCATAATTTGGCCTCAAAACACACGTGCGATCTTATTATGAAACTCGCCTGTCGGCTCGTTTCATAAAACCGCACTAGTGTTTTAAGGCCTATCATTATGCAACCGTTGCATAAACTACTATTATATCTCCTAAACTATACATTTTCCCTGCAAGTAATATGTACATGGGGATTATTAGAGGAGCCCTAGGTATCACCTATCTTAGATGTTTTCGTTGGATTTAAGAGCCGATAGGGTGGAAGTAACCGCCATTCTTCTGTTCTCTCTGCCAAAGTTTTGAATTCCGGATATGCAGTGCAGTGTACATATACCTATTATAGGTTGATCGTAGGCTTCATGCATAAAACATTTTAGTCAGCATGAATATTTTTCCGACACCTCACAATACTGACATACATGAGAGAAGAATTTCCGACACTTGGTTTATTCGGGAGCGTTTGGCGTAAACTTAATAATAACTATAATGCCTGGAACACTAAGAGCGCTTACGCACTACGTCCAATCCGTATCCGATCCGAATCCGTGAAAATATGGATCTAGAAATCTCGGACCGAATTCGGATACTGCTTACCCACTGGTTTGATCCAACTGCCACGTTGAACTAAACTGGATGCCTGCCGCGCCCCCGGCCACATACCCCGCCGCCCCGCTGCCGCACTGCTCGTCCGCAGCTCGGATTCGGTTCTTCTGATACAGTTCTGACGCAGTGCGCAAGCGTTCATACAAATAATACTATGGCTACTTCGGTCCGTCAATAATCTTCTCCGGAATGGAGATTCACGGATGACGGAAGCCGGACCTAGTACGTAACAGAACTAGTTCTACGACTAATCCGGACCGTATTTTCACGGGTTCGGATCGGATACGGATCGGACGTAGTGCGTAAGTGCTCAAACAGACGATCTAGGGTTTCCTGTGCTATGGGTACTAGACAACATTACCAATACTTATAAAGATAAATATATACATATTGACACTAAATATCCATGACTCGGGTATACAGACTAAATATCCTAAAGACACCACTTAGACTAATTAGGATTCCGTAGCTAAATGGCAAAAAACGGAACCCTTATAGATTTGTCATGTCTGTATGTCTGTCTGTCTGTCCGTCTGTATGTCATAGCCACTTTTTGCCGAAACTATAAGAACTATACTGTTGAAACTTGGTAAGTAGATGTATTCTGTGAACCGCATTAAGATTTTTACACAAATATAGAAAAAAAACGATACATTTTTGGGGTTCCCCATACTTAGAACTAAAACTCAATTTTTTTTTCATCAAACCCTTACGTGTGGGATATCTATGGATAGGTCTTCAAAAATAATATTGGGGTTACTAATATAATTTTTTTCTAAACTGAATTGTTTGCGCGAGAGACACTTCCAAAGTGGTAAAAGCCACAATAACAATATTTATTCTTATATATACCACTTTTTTTATCCAAGTAGTTTTGTGTAATTATTAGTGTTTAGTGTGTTTGTATAGCGCTCCGATTGCTACAGACGGTGCTGGCTGAAAATCAGCGCTGCGGGTGTCTGACACCACAGCATTATGCTGAGCCAGTGACCGATTCACTGCCGCAATGACACACATGCCACGTTTCTTCTGTATTATTTTGCTGTATTTTTATTATTTTGGTATCCTTGTGAAGTGAATAAATGTCTTTTCTTTCTTCTTCTTTCTTCTAAAATGTGTGCCCCCTCCCCCTGTCACTTCTAAAATAAGATAATGATAAAACAAAAAAATATATATGATGTACATTACCATGTAAACTTTCACCGAAAATAGGTTTGAACGAGATCTAGTTTTTACTATCAAATGAAGCTGCCAAACTTGTGGGGCATCCGGGTTTTTAAAGCGCTGTGATTGGCGCGTTTAAGGTTATGCACTCCCCGCCGCTTATGGCGTTTTGCCTGTAATCCTGGCATTCAGGGTGGCCCGGCTATGCGGAGTGTTTGGCACGCTAGGGCCGCTTAGAAGAAGTGCTGCAAGACAGGCTACCCATTCGATTCATTTGTTCCTTTTACCCTATTACCCTAGATGTCGAGTTAATAAGAGCTACCATATCGTAGCAAAATCGATGCAAAATCGAATATTGGCCCAGTACGAACGTCAAATCTCATCAGTGCAATGTGACACTAAGAGCTTTCTCGGCAACGCATTTCTAAGCCACTGCGCTAGTTCGTAATAACGGGACCAAGTGAAGTGAAGACATATTGAACAAGACATAATGCTAGAGCAGGTAATACCTACTTGTAAGATTGCGGTGAAGGTGCGATTTTGTACAGTGGTATATTTTATTAATACATATTTTTATGGTCCATTTAGCGTATTTAAATACAATTAGTCCATGCCTCTCGACTCTAGCAGGGCGGGTTCAAATGCTGGCTCACATCTCTGACTTTTATTTATTATTTATAATTAATTACTAATTGAAAACATTAATTTTAATTATTATGACCGTTATGGCCGAATTCAGAAAGACCACTCAAATTGAGCTTTAATTAAAGTGATGTTTCAGTGACGGTTCTGTATAGGTTGACAACTAGTTGAGGGACATTTAACTACCTACTTAATATCTAGTCAAATGCTTAAGTGAATTCGGCTATTAGAGACTTTATACATCTCTAAAACACGAAAATTTACTTGTCCAGACGCGGAGACTATACCTCTCCCTTATAAGTTGTTTACTATAATGTATATTTGCCCATTAGGTTTATTTGTTGCACTTTTTATGTGTTAGTTTTAGTTCGAATGTAATGTTCAAGTTGAAAAATAACTTACTGCTGAGTTTCTTGCGGCGTTTCTTCTCAGCAGATGTCACCTTTCGAAGCGCTGGTAGATTCAGAAATGCGAAAGAGCCCGTGTGGCCCAATTGCAAAATAAATATTTTCATTTTCATGTCCAAAATGCGCAATAAAAATTATATCGGTGAAGAAAAAGATCGTTTGCAAGTAGACAATTTCGTTTGGCAAGCCAGAATATATCTTCGCCACGGCGGTCTAGTGATGCAAATGTATACTTATAGGAATGTACAAAAGTTCCAAATTTGTGCCGGTCCTGGGAAAACTTTTAAAGTCCCGGTATAATCGGCTCAGGAAAAACCACTTCAAAGAAATTAATTACTTCTGTGAAACTCAGTTACAACGTATTCGGCTCGGTGAATATTTCTAAGCTCATAAGTAGCCATTTTTATTTAAATACAGTACAAGCAAATTGGAGATGTAAATATTATTATGAATTAAGTAAATGAAAAAAACGGAAGGAATGTTTAATTTAATGTACTTAAGTAAACAACATTTAATTATTACTAAGGAATTCCTATAAAGTCCAATCGTAATAAATCTATGTAAATCTAATTTTCATAAGTAATTTTAACCGTTTGAATTTTCTTGGAACTTCTGTTTCATTTTAAATGCAATTTAAAATTATTTAAGGTCATACAATCTCGTCAAATACAAACTATCAAAAGTAATTTTTTTCTAGCTCATTCGAGAACCAACCAAAGGCACAGAACACCTTAAATAAACACATAGTCCCAATAAAAACAAGGGCGCTAAAACCTGCCCGTAAAACAACCCTTTCACTCGCCTAACACCCTGCAATTTGAACCTCTTGAAGGCAAATAGGTGATTAAGGGCGCTACGGACCGACATTATTGCATTTATTAGTAGAGAATGTGTTTATGTGTCATTAGATAATTTGAGACGCCATTTTATTCACAGAAGCTTCTGTTTTATACAGTAAAAATATAGTGCTGTTAAAAAAGCTCGTATCTTAAAATCATATAATGGAAACACGACCTTAACATGCTTATAACAAGGTATAATTCGTTAATTGTTGTTTTCCAGTTGGTAAAATTCAATGAAATAAAAGTGACACAGAAAACGATTGATAAGTATTTTTTTGTCATTTTCTCTTCAATGCAAATTTCCCAAAGTAAGACAATGACAGAGCTATCCCCAGGAGGAGTGTGAAACTACGGTTTTTCATACAAAAGGCGATAAAGATTTCCACCCCTTAAATGTTAACCGATGTTCACCAATTTTTGGTAGGTTATCAGTCAGAACAAATCTAGGTCTTTACGTTTTGATTTTTTCACTATCATCAATAAATTCAGTTTTATAGTGGTTTCAGTATGCTCATGCAAAACTAATTTTGGCAATATTTGCCTTTCTAGATCTTTAATCAAAATTCAAAAAACGTATAGACCTAGATTTTGTTTTAACTGACAACCTATCAAAAATTGGTCAAAATCGGTTAACATTTAAGGGGTGGAAATCGTTATCGCCTTTTGTATAACAAGGGTGATTTTTGCCATTGGTTCACAGTCGTCTTAAGAAACGTATATACATATATACTTTGGCCTATTATTACGTGAGACGTGTCACAAATAACGTTGAAACAAACACATCTCGCCATTCCAGTCACTTCATCCCGATACGTACACATGTTTAAACACCACACAAGGATTCTTTGACAAGGAATAACCATTGTTCCGTCCATTTCATTAAGTACAAAATTCCCATGAACTCTCTGATGACAAAAAGGCTGGAGTCATTGAAGTAGAAAATTGCCAAAGGATCGGTGTAAGTATACGTTGAGCTGAAGCGCTTGGCTTCGAAGATAACTTCCAAGAAGGGATGTTCATTATAAACGTATTTATTTTCAAACCCGAAGGCAAAGATACACTGGCTAAACTCGCTTAGATGACACGTAGTGAACGAACTTACGATAATCTATGGCGCCGGCTGCACGGCTACGGGTACAGATTAAATAATAATACTAACGTACAGAAGTATCACTGTCTAACAAAACCGATGTTTAGGTACGAAAATATGCCTAATCATGCCTGTATATCACGTACTCTTTCGGGTACGCTAGGGTTGTCACTTTGCCATCCACATCACCTATTAACACTTAACATCTAGGCTAAATATGCAGGCAGAGAAGCAAAGAGAACCGACCAACAGAGAAAAGACTGGAAGTCGATAGGGCGTGGAACATCTTTTGGAAGAGTGACGGTGTAGCTTTAGCCTAACATCTTGGAAATGGATTATTCGACTTTCATGCCAATATCGTTTCTTCTTATTCGCAATTCTGCACAATCTGAATTCCACACAATAGCACTTAATCACTACTACTGCGCACAGTACAGTAGCGAATGTCGTGAAATACTATTGTGTGGAATTCAGCGCCTCTATTCGGGAACGCTAAGTGATTCTGTAGCGACTCGTAAGCTAGATTTCTCATCTCGCTCTTACGCATTACGCGTCGTGCGGAAGAGTGAGATGAGAAATCTGATCGGTTATGCTGAATTGCGAATACGAAGAATCGCTACTGTACACAAATAATTACTGTGCATAGTAGCGAATGTGGTGGAAGTACTATTGTGTAGAATTCAGATTGTGCATAATTGCGAATAGGAAGAAACGATAATTGGCATGAAAGTCGAATAATCCTTAGAAATATAGACTTATCACGTCAAGATTCCTATGAAAAATGTACAATGGCTGACTGGTTATCTGTTTTACTGTTTTTTTCCGGACCTTCTGATTGTGGACGACCCCAAAACATACGATACGACACAAAGACTTGTCCAGTGGTGTCATTCCCTAATGTGTGCAGCGGCAGCGGCTGATCAGCGGATAAACGAAACTTTAATTTAGACTGTAAGAACAAAGGCTAAAGTCTAAATTTGAATGTGTCCCTCATCGCTGATCAGCCGCTACGCACGTTAGAGAATCACTCAAATAAAACTTCGTTCATGAACTCACCGACGAGCCTGACTTGACCCGTCTGTGCGTATAAACTACATGTTCGAGCGTGTGTTCAACCATTGGTCCTATTTTGACGCAGCAGTGGCGGACTAACAGGGGGGCGGAAGGGGCGGCCCGCCCCGGGCCTCCGGTCTTGGGGGGCCCCCAAATGCCTCCGCGTTCCCCTGATCATGGGGTCTCAACTCGAAGAAGTTATAATTAGTCTTGAAGAGGGGGGCCTCATTCAGCTTTGCCGCCCTGGGCCTCCGGTCTCGGGGGCCACCAAATGCCTCCGCGTTCCCCTGATCATGGGGTCTCAACTCGAAGAAGTTATAATTAGTCTTGAAGAGGGGGGCCTCATTCAGCTTTGCCGCCCCGGGCCTCCGGTCTCAGGGGGCCCCCAAATGCCTCCGCGTTCCCCTGATCATGGGGTCTCAACTCGAAGAAGTTATAATTAGTCTTGAAGAGGGGGGCCTCATTCAGCTTTGCCGCCCCGGGCCTCCGGTCTCGGGGGCCCCCAAATGCCTCCGCGTTCCCCTGATCATGGGGTCTCAACTCGAACAAGTTATAATTAGGCTTGAAGAGGGGGGCCTCATTCAGCATTGCCGCCCCGGGCCTCTGAAGGGCTTAGTCCGCCACTGTGACGCAGTTGATCACGGACGTAGGTACCTCACTCCGCATAATGCCTTCGAGCGAGCGGGTCAATTTATGATTGTCGGACAATACGAGCGATGAGATTTGTTGACAGTAACATAGCTGCAGTAAACTATAAAGTTAGAGCAATTACTTTTAACAATAAGGTACTTTACATAGTTTTAAACTGAATGGTTTTGAACTCCGAAATTGGTCTGTGAAGTTTCCAACAACATTTAGAAATTATAACTATTCAAATTGCAATCTGCACTTCAATTAACTACAGTTATTTCATTTTAATTGATTAAGTACTTTGAAAAGGCAGTGTACTTTTAATACTTTAATAAGATAACTTCTGAACAGAAAGCGATTTTAAGTTGACGTACAGTCTCAATTAGAGTTAAGTTTAAACTTCTTACGCCCGATACACACGGCGTTTTTGGTATCGCAGCAAGAAAGTTGCCGTATTTGACCGGCCTAAGATACCTCAAAAAAAAAAACAAGCAAACACCCCTTTCGACGCATAATGCCAACAACGCAAAACGCCACTTTGTCGTTTTGCGTAATGAAAATAAATCCATGCATAATACCAAATACGCAGAATGCCAAATACGCAGAATGCCAAATACGCATAATACCAAATACGCAGAATACCAAATAGGTACGCTTAATGCCAACATACTAATACTGGCATTCTCATTATAACTTTACATGTAGGTACTGTACAGTCAAGGAAAAAAACACGTACCTTTTTCACTTTGTTGCGTTATATGGCGTTTTGCGTTTTTGGTATTATGCGTCGAAAGAGACACACCAAGTGAGATGCTGGTGTCAGTCTGATTCATGAACCTTAATAATTCCTATTCACCTCAGCACCTCAAAATTCGATGTTGTTGCGAGCGAGAGACAAACTAACTTTTTAATAAAATAAAAAAAACCGAGACCACTGCTGTTCAAAAACTGTTACTTTTAATTCGGAACACTGCAATTATTTTACTTTTAACTAATTTTTAGGGTTCCGTTCCTCAAAAGGAAAAAAGGAACCCTTATAGGATCACTCGTGTGTCTGTCTGTCCGTCTGTCACAGCCAATTTGCTCCGAAACTACTGGACCGATTGATTTCAAATTTGGTATACATATGTAAATTGGTGACCGCAACAGGGATGCGTAACGTAAATTAATTAATTTTGAACATGGGGCCCACTTTTGGGGGATAAATTAGAAAATTAAAAAAAAAGTTGTGCAACTGAAATCGTGTGACATATCAAATAAAAGGGAGGGAGGGAGGGAAGGGAAGGGAGGGAGGGAAGGGGAAAGGGAGGGGGAAAGGGTGGGAAGGGAAGGGAAGGGAGGGGAAGGGAAGGGATGTGAGGATCTTAAATGTATTTTTTTTTTAATTTTAAGTAAAATAGTTTAGAAGTTATTTAGGAAAATAGGTGAAAATTGACCCCCCCTTATCTCCGAAAATACCGGGCTTAAAATTTTGAAAAAAATACAGAAAATAGTTCTTTACCTATAGATTACAGGAAAACCTATAAGAAGTCTATGGTATTTAAAGTAACATAGGAAATTTCAGTTTATCATGTATGGAACGGATCCCTCTCCACGCGGGTTTCACTCGCACTTGACCGGTTTTTTTATAATGTTATTTCTAAAATAAAGTTACATGAGGTTTAATTTTGACCATGTGGTATTTTTTACCTTCATTCAATATATTCTCGCTACTGAGGTGTAAAGTTGTATGGAATCGTTGCTTCGGTCAAAAATACCCGGACAGAATTCAAAAGTAAACTTTGTATTAAATACATTCTAAAACAAAGATTTCTAAAGAATATTTTCGCTAAAATCACAAATCATACCGACATTAAAGCTGAATATCTGTTTAAAACCCAACTTGATATTTAATACGAGTCGGAAAAACGGAGAAATTTTCAAATCACTGGCAACCTTGACAAATAGTCCCCGCGGGACTGATTTATTCAAGGGCGTTTTACTGGCACGTTCCCTTTTGATAGTATTTCTATTGGACAAATTCGAAATTTGAATTTGGCGTCTATGGAGGTGGACGATTGACTTACTTAGATGCTGCTGTCATTGAAATGAGGTCTGTTCGGCAAGAGTTGATAAAAAAAGTAAAAAGTCAGAGCTTCTTAACTCATTACAAATAGCCGCCCGCTAATTATTTTTACCGATGATAATAAAAAATTTAAGAGAAAAATTATATTTTTTTCATAGTATTATACCTATTATTGGATAGCCCAACTGTGTAAAAGAAAGCAACACGCGAACAGAACACCCTAACGCCACACTCGAAACCAATGACATTATTATATGTAGAAAGACACAAGACACGTCATATCCATACTCAAAGCGTTTTAAACATGACATGTGTCATAGTTTTTTTTCTTTTTCGTTTTTTGGACGAAGCCAGTGCAGATTATTGAATTTATATAACATTTGACGCGGACATTATAAGACAATAATTTGCAATATGGCGATTGTGTATATGAACAAAACAAATATATTTCTTTCGCCGCAGTCCGCCCGGCGCGAAACTGCAGTTCACAACATCTGTATCCCTCGTACTACGAAACTCAGTGCGCGCGGCGATAAGCATCGCCCGTCATACAGTTTGCGATAGTTAAGCGACAGTCGCTATTTCGAAACGATATCATAATATTTATCAACTCTCGGCGAACAGACCTTATATAGTAAGGAACTGCTCAAAGCAATCTTCGCGATGGTTACTTTTGAGGTGTCAGAACGCGAATCTGACATCGTCGCAGGTTCAGCATGTCAACCACCATCCACGACATCCATTTAAATGACACTGTTAAAATTGAATAACATTAATTTTAATAATAAACAAAACTGACTCCAAAAAACCCGTTGAAAACTAAGAAATAAAGACTGGCCGTTAGTAAATTACCTACAAACATCATATATAAATATTACGTTCGGAATGCAAGGACTGTTGACCGTTAAGGAGTTCTTTTGCAAACCCCACTATCCGATTTACCAAACGCGCTTTAACGAGATCAAGTTGCTTAGCGACAGAGACAAGGGAATTTCATAATTATTCATTTACTGTCTATCATTGAAGAGTTCCAAGTAGTAATCCGTGGACTTCATCATCACCCAGCTTGACCAAATGATACTTTTCTGGTGCAAATGCAACAGTTTATCTTATAAAATGGCAAAAACAGTATATGCTTGCTTACAAAATTCGAGGAGTTCTGTTGATTCCTCATGGATTCCATCATCAGATCCCGCCAATTTTTCTATGGGACCATTTCTGAACTATGACAATCCCACCAAAAAAAGAATTATCGAAATCGGTTTACGGGCTAAAAAGTTATGCGGGAACATACATAAATAAAATATATACGGGTCGAATAGCTAACCTCCTCCTTTTTTGAAGTCGGTTAAAAAATGCCCTCCCGCGTCGTGCGGTGTGAGACCGCAGCACCACCGACCACACCGTCCACAATGAATGATAGCGTGTGAATCAAGCAATATTAGACTTTTGTATGTATGTCGTAAGAGCTAAGACATCAGCAGCTGTTAACTTATAAATTTACCATAAAGTTCTGAACATGTTTTAAATAATCTAATCGAACTTACGTGGTTTATGGAGGTTTTTGATAATAATTACAAAAAGTATTTTAAGAATAAATGCTATAGTTCAAGAAAATCGATAAATAGTCAAAATAAATAAATCGATAAATAGTCAAAAAACCATAATTATATTACTTTTCTTGTATTAAATGGAGTAGTTCTAAACGCGTAAGATTAAGGACTACTTTTGTTTGTTATCATTTTGAAAATAATTCATGCTAATAAATAGTTAGATAATGTCAAAATGCCCGGTACATATCGTACGACCGCTAAGCGGCAATACCGCAATGTGAAAATCCATTGATTATGAATCATAATTCTGAATTACTACACTGAGAAAAAATTACTGTACTGACATACGTAATTTTGGATGCCACGTACGTAATTCTGGAGAAAAACGTACCTAACGTAAGTAGAGACTCGGCTACATGGATAATGTTGCGGACTACAAACGCGTGTATACGTTTTTACATTACCACGTAACAATCAACATTATTTCGGATGCTTCGACATTATTCTGGACTTGGCTGCGAATACGTTACGGTAATGTAGGCATCAAATTAAAAAACTTTGTAACATTAGGACCACTTAGTAATAACTGGGGATACTCGAAGGAATCTCCATTTAAATTATTTGCTCCAGTTGCAGGGCCCACTTTAACCGCAGATCAATTTTTAGCCTAGGTTTGCTTTATTTAGGATAAAACAGTAGTTTCGCCCAAAAATTACACATTTTGTGGTCAGAAACTTATTTACCTAATAAGACAAGTATGGATGAATCCACTGTATTATTTATTCAATTCAGAAATTGACTTTGACAGACGGACGGACGAGTAGATTATAAAGATTTCGTTTTTACTTTTAGTCCAATCTCCAATTCCAAAATTTAAATGCGTTCGGAAAGATACTTCTTTCGAATTTAGTTAATCTTAGCCTATTTTAGAATTCCTGAAGATAAGTAGACAAAATGAAGACATAATTATTCACGGAAAGACTTAGGCCAAAGCGCGTTGCGATGCCATTATGTTGGTTTGCATTGGTGAGAGCGTGATAGATTCGTTTATCGCGATTACCTTGAGAACATTGCATTTTCCTTGGATATCCTATGTCCAACTCCGTCATTCCTCTACCAATGCTACGTCAATGCCAAATTTCAGGACAATTGGTGCCGTAGTTAGGCCGAGAAGACGTAACAAACTCTTTTATCTACACCCATATCATAAAACCTCCATTGGTTAATCAAAAACCGTAGGAAGTGACCACCATTTCGACAACCAATTAGGAAAAACCAGTGCTGCGATAAAGAAATAACATGACTTCTTTATCGTTTTTAGTAAAGAAATGAGATTAAATTTGGAACAGCTGTCAAAACTCAAGTGGGTCTCTATTCTAGTATCCATAGATATTAAAACAGTTATTGATACGAAACGTCAATTTAGTATGTTTTTTTAATATAAACTGCACAATATTTGATCTCGAGCGACGTGAGAATAGAGACTTCATTCGTTTGTCTATGATTTAAAAAAAAAATGGTCTTGACGGAGGATCGAATCGCCGCTATGTTGGTGTTTTGCTGAACGAAAGTAGAATTGTTGTTGAATTGAATAGAAAAAGTTGTTTGTAATTTACATTTTAGTTGAAAATATGAATAGTAAGTAGTCTTCTCGGAGTGTGTGTGATGTGAAAATGCGCCGGATATCGGAAATATGCAGTCACGATTGCAATAAATAACTTGTTGCCAGAAAATATTGTTTCTGAACCCATCATGGAGGATTAATAATATGTGTGTAGATAAAGTTATGTATGCAACTCTGCATAATTTGGCCTTAAAACACACGTGCGATCTTATTATGAAACTCGCCTATCGGCTCGTTTCATGAAAACCGCACTAGTGTTTTAAGGCCTATCATTATGCAACCGTTGCATAAACTACTATTTCGCATTATAAATCTAAGTATTAATATGGATTAAGAGGACTATGAACCAACGGCAAAAATCACCCTTAATACAAACGGCGATAACGATTTCCACCCCTTAAATGCTAACCGTTTTTGACTAATGGGGAAGTTGCATGAAAATTAGAATGAGGTTTGAATGATATTTTATGCAAGTAAATGTAAACAAAAGCTTATTTCAGAAAAAAGGAGATCATTTTGACTAATCGTTTGTATTTGATTAAGAGTCAAAATTAGTGAAAAATATATATTGCTTTTTGTTCTGATTTTTTTTTGGACATTCTTATCAAATTTATGTTATAATCAGATTAAAACTTTCGTGAGACATTACTAAGACTAGAAATAAGCACGGCTTTACTCACGATTTATTGTCAGAAATAGTCCGACATGTTTCGAACTCATATGGAGTCCTTCTTCAGGGGTTGAGTACACATGTCGGACTATTTCTGACAATAAATCGTGAGTAAAGCCGTGCTTATTTCTAATTTATGTTATGTTTTATTTCTACGATGTTGGTCTAAAAACAGTATTTTCGGAAATAATTGTAGATTTTGTTTAAGCGCCATACATTTTGTAGTCTAAAGAATGCTGTGACGTCATAGTTGTCGTCCATTTTGTATGGAGTGTTTTTGCGAGTGGTATGAACAATGACTTTTCAAAGCTTCATAACTCATAAAATAAACAACATAATAATGTTTTGCGTACACGGATCGGTTTCTATTACTCAGCATTTTCCAATACAAAATGAAAAAAAAAAAGCATTTTCCCTATAGCAGATAAAAAACTTCCTTGCAATTAAAATAAATCACTTTTTTATTTTGAACTCTGTCATGACAAGTGAAGGTTTCTATTACAGTAGATACCTATTTTCAGTTAAAACATTTTATTTTAATTGCTACTTACTATGCAGGACACGCGTTTGGACAAGATACATCCTCTCGAGGGTCGGCAGAAAGGCCTGTTAACCAAAATTTCATGACGTCATCAAACCTTAAGTGAGTACGGTTGCCACCTTTTTTAATGAAATAAAGTCAATCATTCGAGGGAGCAAAATATAAAGCACACAGCACAAAAATCTCATCTCTAAAATGAGACAATTGATAAATCGATGTCGTAAAAATTGTATTTTAGCGTAAGTACTTTATGTGTAACAAAATAACCCAAAAAAATAACAAATATCAAATTATTGATTCAACAAATGGGCCACCTGTGGGTTCTTTTACTTGTCACATGAATAAATTAAAATGATTTGAACCTACCAGCGCTTCGGAAAGGACTACCATTAGTGACCCCTAGTCACCTAGTTATTTAAGAGTTTTATTGTTACTTATGTATGTTAGTCTTTAAGGTATTTATGTTATGGGCCTAGTTGCCTGAAATAAATGGTATTATTATTATTATTATTATTAGGTACTTAAAAAACTCAGCCAACATAATGAAAAAGAACAGCCGAAATAACGTACAATACGTTGCGTGAAGGACTGTGAACCAACGGCAAAATTCACCCTTTTCATACAAAAGGTGATTTTGACCAGTTTTTCATAGCTTGTCAGTCAGAACAAAATATAAAATGGATTCATCCATACTTGTTTACCAAATAAGAAAAGTATGGATGAATCCACTTTACGTCTATACGTTCTTTGAATACTGATTAAGACAAGAAAGACAAAATAATAGCCGAAATTAGTTTTGTATGAAAATTCTGAAGCCACAATAAAACTGAATTTATTGATTATAGTGAAAAAATCAAAACGTAAAGGCCTAACTAGATTTTTTTCTAACTGAACACCTATCCAAAATTGGTGAACATCGGGTAACATTTAAGGGGTGGAAATCGTTATCGCCTTTTGTATGAAAAGCCGTAGGTTCACACTCCACTTAAGTACGGGTGGCAACCCTAAGTGAGAGTCTAGTTATAATAGCTATCTATTTTACGATCGCTTTATTTTAATTCTCCATGTAAACATTTTATTTACAACTAAACGTTTTATTTCATATTTTACAGTTGCATTTTTTAAAGTATGTGATATACCTGTCATCCGTTTTATATTTATTTATTTATTTGAACTGGTATTTCAAAACGGCTTTTGGTTATTTAATTTTATAACAATAGCTTCTTCGTCTTTTTGGAAGCTCTGGTTATTTAAAGTGGAAAGTTGGAGCAGTTTCATTTTTCGCTATACAATGTCTTCTCATTTTTTGAATTATCAGACAGTAAACCTCAAAACTCTCCTAAGAATTCCTGAATCCTCAACACCTAGAAATACCTGTCTCTGGAACATTGTGTGAAATCCGAGGTTGCCCCCCCCCCCTGAAAGTTTTACAATATCGTCAATTTACGCCCCCCCCCCCTGGGCCAGAAGCTGGGTACGCCCTTGGTGAAATTCATGATATGATTTAAATAAATAGGTACAGCAATGGACTGCAACTGGACAGAACATAAATGACTGTAAGACAGGCGTCGCTTATCGCCGTGCGCACTGAGTTTCGTGGTACAAGGCACGCAGTTGTTGTCATGCACGGCGGCGCTGCGCCGGTGCGGGCGAGCGCCATATATTACCATTCCGTTCTGGAATAAGCTTCGAGTGTTCGTGTGTTGTTTTAGACGAAGCAATTGAACTTTTCATAATAAACGTCACCGTCTCTGATTCTTCCTCCGACTCTGAGACTTCGTGATGGTCGTCGTCCGATGATATGCCAGCAATGGGACATATACAGACTATTCAATAATAAATATTCTATGAAAAAATATATAGTACCTATTTCCCTTTAATGTTTTATTATCATCGGTAGAAATAATCAGCGGGCCGCTATTTGTAATGAGTTAAGAAGCCCTGAATTTTTATTTGTTTTTATCAACTCAACTCTCGGCGATCAGACTTTATTTATACCAATTAGGCTAATGTTTTTATAATTGGCTTATATTGCGGCTTAAGTTACTTAATCCTCATCAAAAGCATTTTGAGTACCAACATACCAACTTTGATCAGATTTATTAAACTCTTATTTATTTTTTTCCATTAAATGTTCACAATTTTAATCTACAACTATAAACCTTTACCATCTTAGGACTAATTAATCGAACGTGGCCACAAGTAGTCTTGTGGCTCTACCCACCCCATTAGGGATTTCGGGCGTGATGCTATGTAATAACCTTTAAATAATCATTAACCTGGACAATTTAATGATGCTCTATACAACCTAGGGATCTTCAAAAAACGAGCCTACTCCTTTCTCAAAGGGCGGGCAACGCATCCGTGACTCCCCTGGTGTTGCGGGTGTCCATGGGCGGCGGTGATTGCTTACCATCAGGCAACCCGCCCGCTCGTTTGCCCCCCTCTCAATATAAAAAAAAAATCATGAAATCTGCCGCCAATTTCTCAGAAGCCGGAGTTCAAACACCGATCGCCGCAGGATTTCCATACAAAAGAACCGCGTTATTTATCTGTCTGTTCATTCACCCGTTGTTTCGGCAATTAAAATCCGTCTACATCAAACAATGCCCCGGGCAGATGCGACGCTTTGAGATATGAAATGTTTGACGTTTAACTGATACCCGGTCGAAGGGAAACTTTTATTGTTTTGCCCGGAGCGTGTTTGCTCTAAGGGTGATACTTTGTTTAGGGAAGTAAGGGAGGAAGAAACGGGCGACGAATCAGAATTGTATGTAATACAGGAACAAATTATCTTTTAATTGCGGTGACTTAGAAGGTTATTTTTTTCGCAGCTTGAGGAAATTGCAGACTTGAATATTTGATATTAATTTCAACTTGATACCTCCACGCGTTCTTAAGAAAAAGGTCTTGAAACATGGATAAACGTTCAGACGGACAGACAGACAGACGGACAAACAAGTGATCCTATAAGAAAATGCAGAAACGGGAAAAGAAGGTAATACAATTTAAATTAAGGATCACGCTACAAAGAAAAACCGGTTAAGTGCGAGTGAAACCCGCGTGGAGAGGGTTCCGTTCCATACATGATAAACTGAAATTTCCTATGTTACTTTAAATACATAGACTTCTTATAGGTTTTCCTGTAATCACACGATTTCAGTTGCACAACTTTATTTTTTAATTTTCTAATTTATCCCCCAAAAGTGGGCCCCATGTTCAAAATTAATTAATTTACGTTACGCATCCCTGTTGCGGTCACTAATTTACATATGTATACCAAATTTCAAATCAATCGGTCCAGTACTTTCGGAGCAAATTGGCTGTGACAGACGGACAGACAGACAGACAGACACACGAGTGATCCTATAAGGGTTCCTTTTTTCCTTTTGAGGTACGGAACCCTAAAAACAAGTAAATCAACGGCAACATTTAGAAGCAAAAATTTCACAATACGGCAACAAACAAATAAGGTGAAACTATGAAAAAAAAATTTACATGGACCAATGGCCCCGGGAAAATGCGACGTTTTGAGATATGAAATGTTTGACGGTAAATTGATACCCGGTAAAAGGGAAACGTTTTTGTCCGAAACGTGACTAAGAGTGAATAGTTAATAAAATAAATAACGGATGCCTTAACAGAAATGGAAATGCATATAAATAAAAAAAACCGAAACAGAATGAATGAAATCTGGGAATGAATCAGAACGGAAAATAAGTAAAAGATTGGAGCAATAGAATTGGATTTAAAATAATGACTAACAGTGGCATATTATTATCATCATCATCAATATATATAAAACAGTAGGTAACGTGACTTACTTTATAAGGAGGTATTTTTGGGTCTATATTGACTCCCATAAAATTAAAGTTCCGATTTTCACAATCCATAACGTTTTTGGTCATAATTATTACTAGTCATAATGTTGTTAGTCATATATTAATAGGAATAATTTCTGAGTTCCGATTTTCGCTGGTCATATTTGTCGAAAGTCATAAAAACTATATTCATAACTATTTATGTCATAATGTATTATACTTCATAATGTTACAGGTAATAATATGACTTGTAATAACGATTATTACGTCTAAACTTGTTGAACATAACAATAATATACATAAAATTTAAATACCTAACTTGTGCAAGGGCGAAAATTGCGGAGCGTAAATTTAACTTAATTTAATTATACCAAATGTCGTCAGGTAATCCTCAAATTCATAATGTATAACATTAAAAGACGAGAATCAAGCATAACATCTTAGAACCAAGCAAGATTTTCTGCGCTGTTACAAAAAAAAGACATAACATCGAAGGCTAAGGCGGGAGCTACGCTTCGCTTCGCTCCCGCCTTAGCCTTCTGAACCTAACCAATCCAAATCGCTTCTGCTCCGACTCATTTTGCTCGCTCGCTTCGCTCGCTGTAGTCATAATATGTCAACTTCTTCAACATAACATTTTACAAACAAGCACGATACTTTCGAAATATTGAAAAAGACCATTATTAATTTTAGACAATGAAACGGTATGGGTAAAAATAATTAGCACTTTAAAATATATAGCTTACAATATTTCTGAATAATAATCGTTATGCCTTGGTATGTTATAGATATCAATTTTATGACTTTTGAAAATAATAATCTGTAACAATATGGATTATTAACGTTAGAATTATTAAGGTTATGGTTTACAACTTTTATGACTTTCGATAATTATGAGCATAAATAATATGGAAATCAATTTCTGACTTTCAAAATTCGAAACAATAAGTTTATGGGTAACAAGGGGATCCCGGTATTTTTTGAAATCCCATCCCTAAAGGGGTGAAAAGAGGTGATAAAAATTGTATGGAAAATACCGTGGGCAAAGCTGTGGCAGGACTAGTAATGAATAAACATAGAAACATACTTCAAAACAGACGAAACAAAATGGTTGAACAGACGCAAGAAAAAAGCTAAAAACTAAGTTTAACACTTAAATAATAAACCAAATCCTTAAATCCCAATCCTCAATGCTTCTCATAAGTACATATAAGTACAATGTTTTATACAATAGTTAACAAGAAAAAATATGACCCGCCGTCGCCGCCACATTATCCTCAACCTCACTAAAGAACCCGAAAGTAAGAATTACTCAGCGGGAAACTTCTCCATCCAGCCTAATTGTCTAAATTGTACAAATGCTGCCTCATTGCTCTTACTTTCGCTGTCATTTTATGGCAACACCTTATACATTCTGGGACTTCTACATGGCTTGGGCGAGTGAAAGTTACGTTATAAAGTCACTTGTACTCTCTTTGGTAATACGATCCGTAAATAGAATTCAGAGGAAATGAATAAACCTTTCCCGCCTTGAATACATAAAAGAATCAAACCTTACTGAGAAATCTAACATTCATTGCCTATATTTTCGAAATGCTACGCTCGTAGCCACTAGCAGCCCGCTAAAGTCTGTTCGCCGAGAGTTGATAAAAAATAAAAAATCAGGGCTTTTTAACTCATTACAAATAGCGGCCCGCTAATTATTTTTACCGATGATAATAAAAAATGAAAGGGAAAGGAATATTTTTTTCATAGAATATTATTATTGAATAGCATGTATATGTCCCATTGCTGGCATATTATCGGACGATGACCATAACGAAGTCTCAGAGTCAGAGCAAGAATCAGAGTTGGTGACGTTCATTATGAAACGTTCAATTGCTTCGTCTAAAACAACACGAAAATCCAAACAACACACTCGAAGCGTATTCCAGAACGGAATGGAAATATATGGCGCTCACCCGCCCGGTGCGGTCCCGCGCTTGACAATAACTTCGTCCCTCGTACCACGAAATTCAGTGCGCACGGCGATAAGCGACGCCCTCTAGATAGTTTGCGATAGGTAAGCGACAGTCGCTATATCGAGACGATGTCATAATATTTATCAACTCTCGGCGAACAGACTTTACAAACCGACTACCGCATACTTGACATCGAAAGTATTATAATAATGTTAATAGTATTGATTGCGTCCATGGCCAATTGAATAGGCTTGTATAAACCACCAAAGAAGCTTTTAAAAAGGGGACGCTACATGCGCCGACACGCTGGCCGCGACCTATCTTCCAGCTACCACCCACCGGGCGGGTGCGGCGGCCGAGTCCAGGGAGCGGTATAAAGAAAACAAATACACTAGTTGTCTCGGCACCCAGTACGATTTTGTCGCTTTCGGGGTCGAGACACTAGGTCCGTGGGGCCCGGGCGCGCATGGGCTCTTCAGGGAGCTCAGCAAGCGTCTCAGGGAGGCCACGGGTGACCCTCGCGCAGGCTGCTACCTCGCACAAAGGCTAAGCATAGCCATTCAGCGTGGAAATGCAGCTTGCGTGATGGGCACCCTGCCGCGGGGACCAGATTTTTTAAATTTATTTTAGTAAATTTAGTCTAGTTTTAGTTTTTATCTATTTTTTTAGTGTTAGTTGGTACCGTTTTATTTTAATAATTATTTTAAAAAAGGGTTTCTTTCAATTATTTAGAAAAAAAGCAAAAGCCGAGAACTGTTTCATTTATACGAATAAATAAATTGCTTCTCGGTATTCTTAACATCTTTATTGGACTCCAATAAAATGTCATTTAAAAATTAAAACTTCAAAGATAAAACTGACTATAGACAGAATAATAATTCATTCCAGCAAGAGCACTAATTGACTTCAAAAGAATAAGAAATTCGCAGCAGAGCCACTTTGTTTAGCAAACGACATTGTACAAACGGTGGGACGTGACAGAAACGAACTTTTTATTACATTCAAATACAATCCCTGCAATACGTGAGTCAATTTTAGACAAAATTGAATGGAGCTGAGCTCTACTGAGCGCCTCTTTCGAAGCGTTTGATGGCAGAGGGATCTAATGAACGAAATACCGCCAACGCAATTTGCAGTTATTTGCGACACTTCATTCAGCCTATTTCAGTCTACCCCAAGACGTAGGCTTCCTTTCACGGCTAGAGTAATATGATGACAATGAAAAAAGTGCCCGACAGCGCCAGCGACAAGAATAGATGGCAATATTCGAATCTTAAGCTATACGCATGTCTGATTGATTGATTGAACACACTAGCCGCTAAATTCGTACATTGCACACACACGGTCATCCACCTTCCGTATCAAGGCACGTTCGTAGGCCACAATTGCAGTTGGTACTGACACATGTTACGTGGTTTTGCTACAGAATTAACTTATTGATATACATTACGTATTTCATCTTTATGATTCTGTAGACAATTTAGTATTTTATAAAAACGCAGGTACGTTTTGTTGAATGATGATGATGATTTTCGTACAATTCTCAGTCATACAGCAGACTATAAAATAACCGACCCGTAAAGGCGATACAAACACGAGTCCCGCTTAATAAATAAATAAAGTTACACTCAGCCGCCCAAACTAAGATAATTTTTCTCAAAGCCGTGAACAACACACAAACAGGTGCAAAATACCAGATCTCAAAAATAAATACAATTACGTTATAATACGAATATGTTTCAGAATCCGCAACCTGAAGCTAATACGTCTAGTAAGTCTATTAGTTCCAATATTGACTGCGGAGTTCAATATTGGAACTAATAGACTTACTAGTCAATTAAATGTTCTTAACACAATTCTCCTATTAACGTTATAAACGCGCGTTTATTAACAACTGTCTCCGCTGTTTTGCGCTGTATCCTTTACAACACGGTCACGTAGCAGAGTAGACTTAATTGCCGAACTTGTGGAAATGAATTTCAGTATCGTTTGCAGAAAACCTTCCTTATGACGGCTAATGAATTTTTGGAATAAACTAACTTCTTTACTTTTAACTCAGTATCTGAAAGACACAGGAATTAAATTAATTAAAGGACAAAAGGGCTTATACCCTATAGCAGTCTGATAGTTAAATAATTCATGAACTCATCGGAGCCTAACTTGACCCGTCAGCGTGGCGAAAATTTACCATTCCCTCCTCCGCCCATGTACAAAACAACTGTACCTAAAATTAAAAAACCGGACAAGTGCGAGTTAAACTCGCGTGGAGAGGGTTCCGTTCCGTACTTGATTATCTGCATTTTACTAGGTTACATTAAATACCATAGACTTCTTATAGGTTTTCCTGTAATCTATAGGTAAAGAACTATTTTCTGTATTTTTTTCAAAATTTTAGCCCCAGTAATAATGGTCAATTTTTGCCTATTTTCCTAAATAACTTCCAAACTATTTTACTTAAAATTCAGAAAAAAATATATTTAAAGTCCTCACAATAAGCCCTTTCATTTCATATGTCACACGATATAGATTGCATAACTTTTTTTTTAATTTTCTGATTTACCCCCCAAAAGTGGCCCCCATGTTTAAAATTCATGTATTCACGTCACGAGTCCGTGTTGCGGTCACCGACTTACATATGTATACCAAATTTCAGCTCAATCGGTCCAGTAGTTTCGGAGCAAATTGGCTGTGACAGACGGACAGACAGACAGATAGACAGACAGACGCACGAGTGATCATATAAGGGTTTCGTTTTTTTCCTTTTGAGGTACAGAACCCTAAAAAAGAAAAAAAAACAGATAAAAGTTCTTTAGCTATCAGTGGCGGCGCGTGAAGGTAAGCCGTTTCATAATTTCTTAATTCAAACATTTTAATATTATTAATTACTTATTGTATTAACATAAAAATAACATAATACATTTTTTTTTAATGTTAACACTATATTTCATGAGTAATAATATAGTGTTTAAAAATACACGCTTCGCCTCTGTTAGCTATAGATTACAGAAAAACCTATAAGAAGTCTATGTTATCTAAAGTGACATAGGAAATTTCAGACAATCATTTACGGAACGGAACCCGCTCCATGCGAGTTTAACTCGCACTTGTCGGGTTTTTTCATATCATAATTGACCTCAGTATCTTATCAAAGACTAGCTGTGCCTGGCGGGTTGCAATGATCTTTTTTGGGGTCATAAACATTCCCACGCGTGCGCGCAACACAACAAACTCATCAAAGTTTAATCGTAATCGGATGAATGGTGTAGGAACGCATAAGAGACGAACAAACAAACATTGACGAGTATATAGTAGATAAAGGGTTTAAATGCATAATTTCAAGGTTTAATTTTTTCCTTACCAACTTCAAGCCTATATCTTTCTAGAAGTTCCCTTTAATATAATATCAAAAGATGCATTAAAATCCGTGCAGTAGTTTAAAAGTTTATCAGGCACATACAATCAGACAAACAGATACAAAATTCAAAAAGCATTAGGTGATGCACATTCTGATGCCCCCCATAGCATTTTTTCATTATCTTCAAACGTTATACAGGTTTTTTCCATTTTACAATTTCACATAATGTATTTATCTAAGATAAGATGTACCTCCCAGTTAGTCGGGAGATATGTCATCATAACTGGCAAACACTCCCCGTCTCTCGGTGACGTGTGATTTTTCCTGATTCCCGAAATCAGGAAGCATTCATCTCAGTACCCAGTCCGCTTGACCGGAATACTAAGTTATACCGTGCCACGCTCACATTGCTATTAAATAATTTCTTTTTGGTACCGTTCTGTCGCAGCTGCATTAGTAACTTAACTAGGTATTTCCTGCATGGTCTTATTCAGATTAAGCCATATTATTATCGTATCTCATATTTAGGTAAGTACATAAATTAGCAAGTTTTATGTAATTTTTTCTTTGCTTATTTCATTTTTAGGGTTCCGTACGAAACCCTTATCTGTCCGTCTGTCACAGCCAATTTGCTCCGAAACTACTGGACCGATTGAGTTGAAATTTGGTATACATATGTAAGAAGATGACGGTACGGACGCCTCACGAAAATATATGTATTTTAAATATGGGAGTCACTTTTGGGGAGTAAATTGGAAAATTTAAGAAAAATTGTTATGAAACCTTATCGTGTGACATATCAAATGAAAGGGCTTATTGTGAGGATCTTAAATATGTTTTCTTTTGGATTTCAATTAAAATTGTTTAAAAGTTATTTAGGAAAATAGGCGAAGATTTACCACCCCCTTATTTCCGAAACTACTGGGGCTAAAATTTTGAAAAAAATAGAAAAAATAGTTCTTTACCTATAGATTACAGGAAAACCTATAAAGAAGTCTATGGTATTTAAAGTAACGTAGTAAATTTCAGATAATCATGTACGGAACGGAACCCTCTCTACTTATCCGGTTTCATCAAATAAATAGATATTTACCTATTTATTTGATAAAACCATAATTCAAAACGGTGTCGCCTAAATTTAAAGTGCCCTAGACTTGAAATAAGAAACGTAAAACTCGATTTTATATAGCACCATGCTGTCAAAATCTATTTAGCCGTTTCTTATTTCAAGTTTAGCCACTTTGGCGAACACGCTTTTGTATGGGATGAGATGAGAAGTTTTTATTTGTAATGGGGAAGTTGTATGAAAATGAAAATAAGCCTTTAATGATATATTATGAAAGTAAATGTTAACAAAAGCTTATTACAGAAAAAAAAACATATCATTTTGACTATTCATACATAGCATCACGCCCGAATACCTAATGGGTTGGGCAGAACCACAAGACTACTTGTGGCCACATTTGATTAATTAGTCCTAAGATGGTATGATGAACCGTATGGTGACAGGTGATCAGCCCATCGCCCATACAGATAGATATTTGACTATTCATTTTGATTATATTAAGGGTAAAAATTAGTGAAAAATATATATTGGTTTATAGTTCTGATTTTAGTTCTTTGGACATTCTCATCGAATTTATGTCATGTTTTATTTTTAAGATGTTGGTCTAAAAACAGTATTTTCGGAAATAATTGCAGGTTTCGTTTAAACGCCATACATTTTGTACAGTCTAACGACAGCTGTGACGTCATAGCTACTGTCCATTTTTTATGGAGTGTTTTTGCGAGTGGTATGAACAATGACACTGAAAATGAAAATGAAAATGAAAATAATTTATTTTGCAAGTAGGCCACATGGGCTCTTCTACATTTCTGAAACTACCAAAGCTTCATAACTCATAAAATAATCAACATACAAATGTTTTGCGTACACAGATCGGTTTCTATTACTCAGCACTTTCCAATGCAAGATGAAAAAATATGCATCTTCCCTATTTTTGCTTATTCCATTTACACACCTCAATTAGCTTACCGATTTTGATAATATTTGGTAAACTAAACACCTTCTTTGATGTGTGAAAGAGAACACAGAATACTTTTATTTAGGAATGACAATAGTTTCCAAGGAAATAGCTATAAACAAAGACGAAAAAGAAGGGCAACAGCTGGAGGAAATAAAAAGAATCGTATGGACATTCCTTTATCAAGCCCCGAAGAAAGCCCTTGCTAACATTTTTCGTAGCTACGTGCGTATTAGCAGGCTTAGCCCAAAGGTAAATAATTTTGATACAATAAATGGGTTGGGTTTGGGTATGTGTATAAGAATTTGTTTGGGTGTTATATGCCGCTACTGCGGGAGCAATTTACATGACATTGTAGTTTTTATGGCAGTTACCAAAAATGTGGAAACGATATTAAAGAAAACGGACAAGGAGATAACTTGCGTGGAGAGAGTTCCATGATGATATGAAGTTGCCTGTGTTATTTGAAATAGCATAGCCTTATTATAGGTTTTCCTGTAATCTATAGATAGGTAAAGAACAATTTTCTTAGTTTTTCAAAACGTTACTCGCGGCAGTTTTGAAAATAAGGGAGGAGGAATGGTAAATTTTCGCCTATTTTCCTAAATAACTTTAAAAACATACATCTTAAAACTATAAAAGAAAAATATTTAAGCACCTCACAATGAGCCCTTTCATGTTATTTGTCACATACATGCCATAGTTTGCAAAACTTTTTTTTTAAATTTTCTTATTTATAAATGTGGCCCCCCGTGTTTAAAATTCATTTATTTAAGTTACACGTCCGCGTTGGGCTCAAATGTCAACTCCATCGGTTCAGTAGTTTCGGAGCAAATTGGCTGTGACAGACGGGTAGACCGACAGACAGACAGACAGACAGACAGACAGACACACGAATAATCCTATAAGTATTTCGTTTTACGGAACCCTAAAAAGAGATTATTACCTTATAGACGGCATATGTCTTTAATAAGGACTCGTTGATGGGTTGAAATAGAGTTCTAACCCGAACTTGCTGCTATTTACTCCGCACTTTATAGATACGGGTGGCCGTCGTACAGCTGAGAGCTGTACATCGCAGTAGGTTACCGCTCGCTCGCTTGCTGGCCGATTCAAGCGTCATCAAGTAGCCTAGACGTTTGGTGTTGTTGGCGGATAAAAAAACTGACAACCCTGGCGTAAACGAAAGAGCACGTTTTATGCGACAAAGAGAAGCCATTATTAGGTACGTTTTCTTACCTAAACAACGGTTTTGTTAGACAGTGATTTCTCTGTACGTTAGTACTTTTATCTATTCTGTGATAAAAACTTCGGTTTTATTCCAGGGGAAACTCACGGGTGCTGCCGCGCCACGCCGTCATGGTAGTAACGTCCCTCTACCGATACTCTTACAGCCGTACTAATAACCTGCAAGACTGAGGGTTTGCGAAATAAGGTTTTTAATTCGAAGAAAATGCCGATTTAAGTTCGGCACTAATGTGCTTGGGACATGCCTTTTCACCAGCGGGCATGATAAAAACTACCGTGGTACCGATACTCACGGATAAACCAAGCGACATTTCGGAAAAAATTACTACAGAACATCTCACTGGCTACCATTATTGCAAAGAGATTTTGATGGTGTCCTTGGAACATCTTTGAAAAAGCACTTATAATTTCACGATAGACAGTTCAGATTCAGAATCGGATTGCCCACAGAAAGTGTTATCCTGTGTTGTGACCATCGTCGCCTTAGATTGAAAACCTCTTTAGTGCAAAAGAAGACTTTTTTCAGGAGGAAGAAAAAACTGCGTACGATATATTTTTTTCTTTGCATTCCCGAGGTTTTCTCTCTAAGGCGACGCCATGAAGTTACTACATGAAAGGGAAAACGGAAGTATTTGTTTGTTAGTCGACCTAGCGAGAGCATTTGACCTGCTCTCCTACGACATCCTTTGGAGTAAACTTGGGGATGCTCATGTGGCATCATAAATATTTTTAAGTGCTGGTATGGGGGCCAGATTAATAGCGTTTGATGGGCGGGAGCTATGTTGAGATTGGAATGCGGGGTAAGGCAGGGTGTGACCTCAACCGCTCTAGTTAACCTATATGTAAATTATCTAATTGGCGCGCCGGGCAGTACAGTACGCATGTCGGATACCACCTCGACGGCATCTGTGTAAACAAACTAAGCTATGTGGACGACATGGTGCTGCTGAGTGCGTCAATATGTGGTTTCAGGAAACATTATCCATAAGATTACATTATTGTATTCATTCATGTGTTTTAAATACATAAAATAGATAATTTAATAATAATAATAAAAACGCCGGGTCCTCTCACCGTCGGAGGTTCTAAAAAGTTTTCAAGTTCCAGACCATGCCAGACATTGTGATTGTCGCCATCTAACCAAGTTTCTACTTGCGTAAGTCCGCTGGTTGATCCTGGCATTATTCACGCTTAATTCCGGCCTCCGAACTCCGTCTAGCTGTTCAATATTTATAAGTCACGCGACTTGAATCTTGTGTGATCTTTGTGCCAACTTATTAGGTGTTTTGTTACGTAAGTCATTATAATGTTTCGTCTAGTTGGCCTTACTGTATCAAGTTCTAGCTTATGCCAACAACAGCGCCTCCGTAGAATTTACTGTTGGTACGCGTTACGCTTAATATGCGTCGTGACAAGTCCACCCATTTATTTGAAGTCGAATTTCACGTGCATACGTCCATCATACGTCAATGTTGAATAATAATTGAAATTTATCATATTGTCCAGTAATTAATATCATCAATATTCATCTATAATCCACAATAGACTAATATAATGATCCGTCTATTTATTCGATTTTGGACAGCTGGATATTAGAAAGGTGCAGCAAATAAATCCCGATGAATGGACTCTACGTAGACGAAGTCGCACGCAGAAAGCTAGCCATTAATAAAATCAAATTTATAGACTCTTTAAATAACATCAAATATTTTGTAAGCAAACTCAGCTCCTCGTTATCCCATCTCATAATATTTATACGTCATTAACGGTGAGAGAACATCAAGGGCGTACCAAAATCACCCGGCCTTGTTTGATAAAAAATTGTTTATTGCTTTAGAAATCATAAAACTGGTGTCTAAACCGCGTCTGACATAATGAGATTTGATTTCTTGAGATTAAATATTTGTTTCCATTGTTGTATAGGCGTGTGGCCCGTTTCAGGAAGCTACAATATTCAATTTTATAAGCAAACACTGGTACAGCATTGAATGTAGAAGCTACTGCGAAGCTCTCGCACTTGCAATTGTAAAACATATAATAATAATAACCTTTTAATTCAGGCACTAAGGCCCATAACATAAATACCTTAAATACTAACATACATAAACAAAATAACTTAAAACTAACTCATTAACTCTGCTCTATTTGACGCAATTTCACGGTATCATATTCAATGAGCTGGCCGCGACATCAACAAAATACTCGTATGATTCCAACCGCTCTACGATGGCTTCCGCCTTTGTATAGTGGTGTAGTCGGGACACGTACAGCAGCGTCGTCGGTGTAGCTGGACGCATCAGATGTTTCGGTCCAGTCGGTGCGGCACGCATATTTCTGATCTACCTAGATTTGGGAATTGAAGTTGCTCACGTCCGTGGGTTTTACTCTCGAGTGATCGTGATCCCTGGGTGCTGCATAACGCAACACAGTATCGGTGGTAGGTTTCGACCGCGGTGGTCACTTGCCTTTGGCAAAGCCATGCCACGAAGACACTCCAATCGTGTTCCGGCCTGATGTTTTGTAGTTTACCATTCCTAGAATAAAAAGATTTCAGGACACGTTCTAGAATTTGGAGATATTGTTTTGCATGAGGACTTATGATATTAGTTGGCAGTCTGCTGCAGATATTATCGAGAAGCAGTTTCGCGCGATCTTTATTTATATTACACACTCAAACGCATTGGGGTAGGGAGTTGTTTATTTAATAGGCAACGCTGGTGGAAAGGGGCATAACGATAAAGATTACTATTAGGTATTATGGAGAGTGTGCACAGAAACTAAATTACCTAATCCCACCATACACATTTGGCCGTTTCTGTCAGGAGGGTTTTCATCCTTATTGAATTTCCTATGAGCCGTACTAAGCGATGGCGAATTCTTTTTGGTGGCGTCTGTACTTCCTGAATCATACAATCATAGTGTCTTCAAGGTAAGAGTTAAAATGCATTTTCTGGGAAAACGTGTTCTACACTATAATAGAATAGAATAGAAAGTATTTATTTCGCAAAATCTAACAATTTGTCTAATCTAAATATAGTTAGATAGTGCTGCGAAAATGGTATCCACTCAGCTATGTGTCGTACCACCTATTGGGGGAATACGACGCTGGTTTGCTGTGGACCCATGGACTGGTTTAGCTAGACAGCATATATTGCGTTCGCTTCAACAACAAACGGAAAGACATTCATAAGCTAGGTTGCAATAGGTGCTCATATTTCCCGCAGTAAGAGAAGAAGAAGAAGAAGAAAAACATTTATTCGTAACAGTGCACAAAATACATCACGAGACGAAAAACTAGAAAAAGTAGAAATAGTGCCAACTGTTACGAAAAGGTCCCAACTCAGCATAATGCTGGCTTGGGGGCCAGCGCTGGTCTTCCGTTGGAACCAACTCGTAAAGTCACGGCAGACACCCAGAAGAATAACATAAAAACAGGACAAAAGATCGAAATAACACATAAGCAAAAAACGGAACGCAATAGTCTGACGTAAAATGGAACAGTTTTTTTTATGACAATGACACTTGACACATTGCCGGGTAAATCGTGAATCAATAAGAAGAATTATTATATTATTAAGAGCTTAAAATGATTAACACTTACGTTTCTGTTTTTAGAGGTATAATAAAGAGTTTATAATACAACTGTCAACGAAAGTTAAGAAAACCTGCCGACATTTACATGCCTCAAAACGAAGCCGTTTACATTAAACTTTAAATTGATAGTAAAAACACTTTTAAAACGTCGCTGGAAGGAAAATAATGATTTTAAATTTCTAATAGGGGCTGGAAGATTGTTCCAGCATTTTGAACCTGGGGGGCTAGCACCACATGCCCGCGAGTCGTTTGTCGCGCAGTGCGTCTCTGTCATACTAGTCAAATATGTAAGGGATGCACTGAGCGACAAACGACTCGCGGGCAGGTCGTGCTAGACGTGCTGCCCTGACGCTGACCCCTGTCTTAAACTGAGTTAAACTCGCGTGGAGAGGGTTCCATTCCGCACAAAATTATCTGAAATTTCCTGTGATACTTTAAATACTATAGACTTCTTATAGGTTTTCCTGTAATCTATAGGTAAAGAACTATTTTCTGTGTTTTTTTTTTCAAAATTTTAGGCCCAGTAATTCCGAAGATAAGGGAAGGGAATGGTAAATTTTGGCCTATTTTCCTAAATAACTTCCAAACTGTATTAAAATTGAAAAAAAATTTTTTTTTTTCATTTTCTCATAACGAGCCCTATCATTTACTATGTTACCCTATATAGTTTCCAAAAACTTTTTTTTAAATTTTCTAATTTATCCCCCAAAAGTGGCCCCGATGTTAAAAATTCATTTATTCACGTTACGCGTCCGTGTTGCGGTCACCGACTTACATATTTGCACCTTTCAACTGAATCAATCGGTCCAGTAGTTTCGGAGCAAATTGGCTGTGACAGACGGACAGACAGACAGACACGAGTGATCCTATAAGGGTTCCGTTTTTTCCTTTTAAGGTGAACCCTAAAAAGAACTACTAATTAGTAAGTAGAAGTAATATTAGTAACAGGGATGTCTAGTTACTGATTTGACCTCCATCTTCTTCTTCTTGTCGTGACCTCCATCATTATAATCATCGGCTTACATAGTTGTATGTCACTCGACTCCCCTCGCCCCCCTTTACGCCCGATAGCTAACTCCAGTGCGAAACGCAAACAAAGCGAAAAGAGGCAAGGTGATGTGACATGAAGGCTCCAACTACATTCTCGTGCTCGCACTACCGCGCCTTATTTCGACGAGAGCGAAGAGCATAAAATACAGTTACCGAAATGCCGAATATAACCGTAATAGGAAATCATAGTCAGCCATATACATTGACGACATGTTTGCGGTTGCCTGCGTCATCTCTCAACCACAACGTACTTCCCGATGGATGAAATCTAATTACATACTACCCTCATTTACGCCGCACCTCATTTGCGGTAATGCATATCATCATGATAAAGGACCATTCCTCTGCCAATATTTTTGCTGCTTGGCCTTCATGTTTTTCTTGGAATTAAGTATCAGTTTCCATTGACCGTGGAGACTGTCTATATCTCCATTCAACCTAGATTAGGTAATCAATTTAGATGTTATTATTATTATTATTATTATTATTATGACCCTTAGAGGCTTTATACATCTTTAAGTCACTTAACTTGTCCAGAGGCGGAGACTATACATCTCCCTTATTAGTTATTTATTATAATGAATTTTTACCTATTAGGATTGTTTGCTGCCCTTTTCATGTGTTAGTTTTAGTTAAAACTCTAATGTAAAAGTTGAGGAAAAAAAGACTTACTGCTGAGTGTCTTGCGGCGTTTCTTCTCAGCAGATGTCACCTTTCGAAGCGCTGGTAGATTCAGACATGTAAAAGAGCCCATGTGGCCTACTTGCAAAATAAACATTTTCATTTTCATCACTAAGACAGATTCTTATTTGATGTTGATTTTTATTTTAAAGATCTTATTATTAGACAGTTTTATTTTTATAATAAGCTCGAAAATACAGGGTAACTTTAAGGATGTCATTAAAAAGCAAAAATTTAGATATATTTCATCTTAGCTAAGCTAACAACGCCTGCACGTTCCTGCAGTGCTGGAAATAAGAAATCCACTTTTTTTTATTCTACATTTATCCTAATTTATTTCCATAAGAATGGAGACCCTTGCACATTAACGTCTAAAATTAGTAACTTTGACAGATGCAATTGGTTAAACTTAGCAAGTATGACAATCAACTACTGCTTGTAGGGTGACAATGCTATAGGGCTAATCGTTATTGTTATTATTAGCTACATTTATAAGTTTCCTTTACCGGAAACATTGGTTTTGCGTTATGTCTTAAAATTCACCGTATAAATCGACCCGGGATGAAATGCTTTGGTCCTACTATACGGGATATCCTTACATTATAGAAATAAAGAGAGAAAGAAAGAACATAGCGTTGATCTCTTTGACTGTAGTAATCTAGTTTCAGTACTAGATTACTACAGGCGTGTTAAACAACTGCTTACGCAAAGAAAATAAGCGTTTCAACACACATACACACACACACACACACACACACACACACAAACACACAAAACACACACACACACACACACACACACACACACATACACACGCACACAAACACGCACGCACGCACGCACGCACACACTCACACACATACACGCGCGCGCGCGCGCTTTTCTCTTTTAATATTTGAATAGTTCCTATGTGTGTACATACATATATATCTATAATATGTATGTATGTATGTACAATATTTTTTGTGGACATCTGTCATCGGCTTAATGAAATGTACTTATTTTACGGACCTTGTGAAATGTATCGCTGTTGATGCCCCGAATAAATAAAATAAAATAATAAATAACACATAAATTTATTCGCAACAATTAACAGTAAAACACGTATAAAAAACAAGAAAGAACAAGAAAAAAATATTGTTGCGATATATTGTTATTGTTGCATGTATGGTTATAGACTAAACTACCTACCAAGACGTATACAGTTCATTGCTCTATGAAATACGCACCAGTTCCCATTCATATAACCCAGAACCCAAGAAAGCTCGGTATTTTGTCAAACTGTAATATAATGGCCAAAGATATAGACGTAAATACTTAATCTACGCATCCCAAGTAATCACGCAACTCTTCAAACAGCAAGGCATATGCATATGTACATATAATGAACTTTAGATGTAGGATCATGTCGGCTCCGGCTGGCGGTTAATTTGACAGTTCCAAACCAAACTAATTAGCGAAACACTCATAAACTTGTCTATAGTTTAACTATATGTGAAAGTAACAGTAGATAAGATTTAATGGGTCGCTATTTTAGTGGTATGGAGCGGTAATTATTACTTGCACTCTACAGTTTTTTTCTTACCCTATGTATGCTTATCATATGGATCCGTGATTTTCTTTACTGCACGTTTGCAAAAAAATCTAGTATTTTTAGTACTCCAATATTCAAATAAAACGCGAATACTTATTTTTTAAATATCCGCATATCGCATATCATACTAATACTGTCGGTAAAAAATTTAACCTTATTTTTAATAGCATAGCGTTATATTTCGATTGCACGTATTGGTGAGTGAATTTCAAAAAAACGCCCTAGTGCGTCTCACTCACTTCCTGTGTTACGAAATTTAGCCATACAATTGTATGGTTAATTTTCGTAGCGTAGAGGAACTTTTTTAACTTTTTCTTAACTATGCCTTAATTAGTTTATTTTTTTTGAAATCCACCCTGCTATTAATTAAACTTAGATTATGACTGAAATTTGTAAGACACCTGGCGCCTCATTCGGGAACGCTAAGTGATTCTGTAGCGACTCGTAAGCCAGATCTCTCATCTCGCTCTTACGCATTTGGCGTCGTGCGGAAGAGTGGAATGAGAAATCTGGCTTACGAGTCGCTACAGAATCACTTAGCGTTCCCGAATGAGGCGCCTGCTGTAGTTTAAAGATTTCTGTGAAGAAGACCAACTTTCATATCCGAAGGTGCTTAGTTTAAGCTTTAACCATTCAAATGGATTTGTCTCATATTAAATTTCTCGAGAGTTAACGTTCCATCGAAACCTACATTAAATTTGATTTATTTTGAGTTACATTAAGTCTTGGATTTGAATTATGTGACACAATTTGACATTTAAATATTATTGCGACCTTATTTATTATTAACATTTTATCTTATTATTTCTTAACTAGTTTCGCCCGCGTAGATCGAATTTTGTTCGCAATTTCATGGGGTTAAATTTTTTGAGCGGAACCCTAATTCTTTTTCTAAATTAAAAGTAGCCTAATTTACTCCTTATGACATCACCTATCTGCCAGTGAAATGGTTATAATCTGTGGAGCCTTCGCAGATTAGCCGAAACAAACAGACAGAGAGACAAACAAAAATTTGTAAAGTTGTTTTTTTGGTTAGTACCGTATATACTTTCATATGTATTTAGTAAAGTTACTGCTGTTTTTAAATTGATTTTATTTCTTAATTTCTTCGTATGAATTATGTTCGAGTAAAAACGTTCGGTACGGCTCCAGCTTTGAATCTTTCTACATTTATAATTGCTTACCTACCGACCTAGCCACACAATGTACTATTTCATCACACTTGCTCGGAAAAGGTGTTATTATACGCAAGCGTATAGAGCAACTATAGCCGATTTAACACCTCTATGGGCCCCGCCGTCAGCGGGAATTATGAGTTGTATGGTTTCGAACTCCCGCGGGCAGTTAAGTGCGCCAGGTCGGTGGAGCTGCTCGGGAGCCGCAGCCGGCGGGGCGCGCGACCGCAAGCCGGCGGAGCTGCCCCGCGCTGATCGCAACGTACGCTCAGTTTATGAACACCCACCTGATGGTAATTCACGATGTAAAATGGGAATAAAATTAATATATATACTTTTTTTTGTCTAATTTTTATTTCATTTCCTCGCAAATGTGATGAAAAACATTGTGTGTATCACGGGCAGTAAGGGGATAACAAACTCGAGTCATAAAAGCCCTCGCCTATCGGCGTCGGGCTTCTAACAGACTCTCGTTAGTTATCCCCTTCTTACGGCCCTAGATGCACAATGTACTATTACCATCCCGTATCGTACAAGCCAGTGGACCCTTGGACTCTAAACCTCCCTTTATAGCTCCATAAAGCCGCGATGTTAACCCAAATCGTGTAATTGTAAAGTTTTTACGGCGAAAAATTCGTATCGATTTTTTTTAACGACACTTTTGCGAAGTTCAAATTACTTAATGAAACGTTCAGCGTTTTATTTTCGGTCTTAATGTCTTTGTGAAGGGTACTTCGGCGATGAAGTAGATTAAGGACCGGCTTAACTTAGAATTTTATTAAGTTAGTGGTGAGTTTATTTACTGACTGCGTAAGCTGCGTTATTGCTAAGTTTGTATATTTAATAAACAATTTTACGGTAAAATACATAATGAGGTTTCGTCTGCGCTAGCTTTCTCGAAATGCGTTTGGCAGGTTACTTTATGATCGTCATTATTATGGTTTCATAAAAGGCGAAATAGTAGTTTATGCAACGGTTGCATAATGATAGGCCTTAAAACACTAGTGCGGTTTTCATGAAACGAGCCGATAGGCGAGTTTCATAATAAGATCGCACGTGTGTTTTAAGGCCAAATTATGCAGAGTTGCATACATAACCTAATCTACACACATATTATAAATCCTCCATGATGGGTTCAGAAACAATATTTTCTGGCAACAAGTTATTTGTTGCAATCGTGGCTGCATATTTCCGATATCCGGCGCATTTTCACATCACACACACTCCGAGAAGACTACTTACTATTCATATTTTCAACTAAAATGTAAATTACAAACAACGTTTTCTATTCAATTCAACAAAATTCTACTTTCGTTCAGCAAAACGTCAACATAATGGCGGCGAGACCATTTTTTTTTTTAATCATAGACAAACGGATGAAGTCTCTATTCTCACGTCACTCGAGATCAAATATTGTGCAGTTTATATTAAAAAACATACTGAATTGACGTTTCGTATCAATAACTGTTTTATTATCTATGGATACTAGAATAGAGACCCACTTGAGTTTTGACAGCTGTTCCAAATTTAATCTCATTTCTTTACTAAAAACGATAAAGAAGTCATGTTATTTCTTTATCGCAGCACTGGTTTTTCCTAATTGGTTGTCAAAATGGTGGTCATTTCCTACGGTTTTTGATTAACCAATGGAGGTTTTATGATATGGGTGTAGATGAAGGATTTTTTTGTAACCGTCCGTCTGTTTGAATGTCTGTCATAGTATTATAAATATCAGAACATTTTATATCCTTAAAGTGCACGTTTTTGTACGGATTACCTTCGACCCTATGTAACCTTTATGTTATTATACTAGTTTCTGTTGTTGTTACTTCGGGAGTTTTTATTTTTGTTTCTGGATAAAAAAAAATATATTAATCCAGGGTATAAACAATCTATATTCCAAATAGCCAAATCCGTCCAGCCTTTGTAGCGTGAAGGAATAACAAACATAGTAACTTACACATACTCTTGTAGTGGTAGAGCCAAACAGTAATCCTCACTAGATGATTACTGTTCGAATGGACTGGCTCGACCGGGGTAGTACCACACTCTCACAGAATATCGGCGTAAAGTAATAGCTTGCTATTGCGTTTCGTAAGTGAGTGACGAGATCCGGAGGCCTATTCCCTCATCCCCATCCCATCCCTATTCCCCATCCTCCCTAGACTGGCAACGCATTGGCAGCACCTCTGCAGCATTTTCCATCAGGTGGCCCGTCTGCCTGTTTGTCAGCCTACTCCTTTCTCTAAGGGCTGGCAACGCCTCCGTGATTCCCCTGGTGTTGCGGGTGTCCTTGGGCGGCGGTGATTGCTTACCATCAGATAACACGCATGCTCGTTTGCCCCCACTTAATATAAAAAAACACACACGCACTCGCAAATGCACAAACACAAACTTTCGCGTTTTTAATATTAGTGTGATCCTAAAAACACCGCCTAACTAGCAAACAAAGCAAATAAAGCTGCCAAACTTTGCAAGCCGCGGGAGTCCTAAGCGTGTCCTTCTTGGCCTGCGTGTAGCCCCGCCGTTTATAGTTTAATGAATATGCAGTTGGAAGTAATAAATATTAAGTACATACAACAACGTCTCTCAATAAAAAAATACAGCCACATTTTTCTACCCAAAGGCATTTGTTTTTGTGTTGACACAATCGAAGTTAATCCTGAACGAGGTTAGTCGATACTAAACTTGTTTTCTGTGTTAATGCCACGTTATTCCACGTAAGCCGTATACTGGCTATATGTGAGACTTCACGTAACGACTATAGAACGGGAGTTAGTATTCATTTTTTAGGGTTCATACATACATACATAGCATCACGCCCGAAATCCCTAATGGGGTGGGCAGAGTCACAAGACTTGGCCACGTTCGATTAATTAGTCCTAAGATGGTATGATGAGCCATATGGTGACAGGTGATCAGCCCATCGCCCATACAGATAGTCCACCATGTTGGAGAGGACCCATCCCTTAGTCGACTTTTACGACATGCCAGGATGATAAGCATCTGCACGCATTCTATGCTATTTCTTCACTCCCAGTGCAGCAGAGGTTCATACCTCAAGGAAAAACCCAGACAAATGCGAATTAAACTCGCGTGGAGAGGGTTCCGTTCCGTACATGATTATCTGAAATTTCTTGTTACTTTAAATACTCACTCATAGATTTTCCTATAATCTATAGGTAAAAAACTATTTTCTGTGTTTTTTTTTTCAAATTTTTAGGTACAGTACTTTCGGAAATAAGGGTTGAGAATGGTAAATTTTCGCCTATTTTCCTAAATTATCGTTTTTGTTCTGAAATTTTAACTTTATTGCAATATACATAAACAAGGTTTTAGAAAGTCAGCAGGCGTGAAACTGAAATGAATATTCATGATCATGAAATAGACGAGCTACTGATTTTAACTGAACAATAACAAATGATCGAAGTGCATTGTTTCAATAACAGGATTATTACTGATTAATTCTATGAATTTATTAATCATTGTAATAATACCTAAACCTATTTAATTCAACCTGATATTCAGTGGAGATGAAACCGATGAAAATGAAAATGGAAATGAAAATATTTATTTTGCAAGTAGGCCACACGGGCTCTTTCACATGTCTGAAGGTACCAGCGCTTCGAAAGGTGACATCTGCTGAGAAGTAACGTCGCAAGAAACTCAGCAGTAAGTCTTTTTTCAACTAACATTAGATTTTTAACTAAAACTAACAAAACACAAACCTGATGGGCAAATTAACTATAGTAAACTAGAGGACCTGCCACAGCTTCGCCCGCGGTATTTTCCATACAAACTTTTTTCACCCCTTTTCACCCCTTTAGGGATCGAATATCAAAAAATCCCTCCTTAGTGCACCACCCTAGAGGTTTGAGGAATATCTCCTCAAAATTTCAAACCTCTAGGACCATCCGTTTAGGCTGTGCGTTGTCTATAAGTGAGTCACGGTACTGTTGTATATGTATTGATTAATGATAATTAATAAGGGAGATAAAGGGATAAACAAATAATAATTATTATTATAACAAAGAAACATCTAAATTGATTAATCTAGGTTAAATGGAGATGTAGGCAGTCTCCACGGTCACTTAGGATTTGAGATAGGATTTGAGAACAGTCCTCAATCTACGATTTTTCCAAGCCGGGGCATAATTTGGCATCGCCCTCCCTTCTAGCATATAAGATTAATGATTTAGAACACATGAATTTGGCGTTCCCTTAAATTGCTCTGGGGCAAGTAAACTCCCCCCCACCCCAAGATCCGGGACTATTGGTGGATAATGTAGACAAACATTACATTTATTTCGTGTGTTGTAATTATCTTAGTAAGGACACAACAGCGGTCCTAGCAAGAATAAGTTAACACCGTGTTTGTAAGTCTCCCACACTAGTGCCGACAAAAGAGGTAATCAGACAGATAAAAATAATAAAGTCATCCCCTTGTCACCCTTGCTAGGGCCGCAGAATAGTCTTCCATTCCCGAAAGTTAAGGACCTTTAAATAGCTGTTATGTCATAACCTAACGGTAGCCCTTCAAAAAATAATAATACGGTCATCTGTGGTCGCAGACTGTTTAGTCATGCGCTGCGCCTTTGCAGAGAGTCGTTGGCTCAAATCTCGACTCGAACCTCCGGAATTCAATTTGTTATACGAAGAGCATTTCTGTACCCAGTCGCTCCCATTATCAGAGGAGGATTATGCCCAGCAATGGGACATGTAAGCTGATGATAATAAGAGTCATCTTTCCTTTAGTTGGATCTCATTTACTAGGCCCTATAAGAAATCCAATAACCAAGAAATTATATAATAGATACTCTAAAATTAAATTATTGTCTCAGCACATGTTTTAGCGTAAATTAATAATCGGATCCTTATAATTGAAGGCTTTGTTCCGTTGGCAAAATTAATTAATCCCAATTCCTAGTAATTTGATAATAAATCAATTTTATAGAAATACTTGGTTGAATTCAACACAATAAATAACATTGCATTCGTACCTGTAACTCCTTTTCAAATCCAAATATTAAAATACAAACCGGTCAAGTGCGAGTTAAACCCGCGTGGAGAGGGTTCCGTTCCATACATGATAAACTGAAATTTCCTATGTTACTTTAAATACCATAGACTTCTTATAGGTTTTCCTGTAATCTATAGGTAAAGAACTATTTTCTGTATTTTTTTTCAAAATTTTTAGGCCCGGTAGTTTCGGAGATAAGTGGGGGGGGAATGGTCAATTTTCACCTATTTTCCTAAATAACTTCTAAACCATTTTACTTAAAATTAAAAAAAAAATACATTTAAGATCCTCACAATAAGCCCTTTCATTTGATATGTCACACAATTTCAGTTGCACAACTTTTTTTTTTAATTTTCTAATTTATCCCCCAAAAGTGGGCCCCATGTTCAAAATTAATTAATTCACGTTACGCATCCCTGTTGCGGTCACCAATTTACATATGTATAACAAATTTCAAATCAATCGGTCCAGTAGTTTCGGAGCAAATTGGCTGTGACAGACGGACAGACAGACAGACAGACACACGAGTGATCCTATAAGGGTTCCTTTTTTCCTTTTGAGGTACGGAACCCTAAAAACCGGACAAATGCGAGTTGAACTCGCGTGGAGAGGGTTCCGTGATTATATGAAATTTCCTATGTTACTTTAAATACCATAGAGTTCTTAGGTATTCCTGTAATCTTTAGATAAATAACTATTTTCTAAGTAACAGTTGTCTCGGGGAAGGAAATTTTCGGAAATAACTTTAAAACCATTTATCTTAAAATTAATACAAAAAATATTTAAGATTCTCACAACGAGCCTTGTCATTTGATATGTCACATGACATAGTTTGCGAAACTTTATTTACGTTACACGTCCGCGTCACCGACTTACTAAATTTACTGAATTTCAACTAAATCGGTTCAGTAGCTTCGGAGCAAACTAGCTGTGACATATGGACGGACAGACAGACAGACGCACGATCCTGAATCTTATAAGGGTTCAGTTTTTTCCTTTTGAGATATGCAACTAAAGCATCAGAATGTTCATCTTGCATGTGAAACTATCTCTGTCAATATCACCGAATACATTCCCATGGTTACGCGTTGTAAAGGATCAGAAAGACGAACAGTGAAGATGATCATTTGGGGATTGAAGATGATCATTTGGGGATTGAAGTTGCTCGCGTAGGTTTTACTGTCGAGTCCCTGGGTGGTGCAAAACGAGCAACACGCTACCGGTGATAGGTTTGGACCGCGGCTGATCACCACCCTTGCCCTTGGCAAAGCCATGCCATCAAGCGACTCGAGTCGTGTTCTATGATGCTATTGGGTAGCCATTTGGAGAGGTGGTGTCTTGACAGTTGCAACAGCAAGCGAACGATCAGTTTCGGTGCCTCGTCCAACTTCCTTCTAGTCCACCAGCCAGGTACTAATTTCGTGAATCATTTCCTCCCGGGCGATAACGTAAAATGCTTCAGAGAATTGTGTCATGAAGCCTCGCGAACGTCAGCTGCGGTTCCGAGGGTAGGTTGAGCAGCGGTAAAACAGTTTTTGGGGTTTCTTCTATCAGCAACCCAACACACTAAAAGGAAAATCCACCGACCGTATATGCTATAAATTCCGTATAGATGAGTGCCCCCCGCTGCCAATATTCCCGCTGACGTGTTTTCTAATGCATCTGCATTAGAAGTTCTTTACAAAAAAAAATAGATTTTAACCTTAATTTTAAGTTAGGTGTATTATTTTATTTTAACTTATTGTTTTTCTATTTCTTTAGCTGTGGAAAGCTGTAAATCGGGTATGTGCGTGCTTATCACAAATAAATATTTGATTCAAAAACTATTAGGGGAACGCATACACTTGAACGCACCAATCACACCGGTCTGAAAACTTCCCGCGGCCCGCAAGTTTGGCAACTTTATTTGCTAGTTAAAAGTTCAAATTTAGGCTAAGCGGTGTGTTTAGGATATACCTACGGTCTGAGGGCATATAATCATAATAGGCATGTTTCCTCAAAAATTCTAATTAGTCCGTCATTTAAATTATAAAAATAAATTTGAACGCATATTTCTTCTTTTGTGAATTAAACAAAAAATTACGAAGATATAGTGCGTTGAAGTTCCGCGTGACGTCACGACTGCACACTTTTTACCATTAAGTGACGTCATGAGCCCCACTCCCGAACTTTGAGCGCGTTATCTTTGTCAATTTTTATTGATTCGATAACGCAAAAAATACGTGTTCAATATTTTTTTGATAATCTCACTGACATCCCTATTATAAAGTTATCTCGACTCCCACAGACCCCTAAAACCTTATTACAATGCATTAAGGTCAACGGGACGTGGAAATGAAAATGGCAAGGTCATTTGTCCGTAAAGTCAGTGTAAGCCATTGATTTCCGCTGACCTCCGGACTTTGGGACGTTGATTTGACCTCTAAGGGATGTACACTGCATCCTTTAGTTATTATATGACAGATTTGTTTGCTTAATTTTTAGCTGTTACTGTTAGCACCAACGATCAGAGAATTGGCTGGTTTTTGTGGCTATCTAATTTAGGCAAGGGAAAGCTTAACCTTGCACATTTGGTATAACATGTCCGCATTATGCTGAGCCAATTTCCTATTCACTGCCGCCAGGACACACATAACACCATTTTGTTTTGGTTTTCTTAATTTATATTACTCTTGTGTCTTCTGTATATTTGTATTATTAGGACATGAAATATTATATTTCAAATGTTTCTTTTTGATATTTGGAGACCTGATATCTACATCTCTTTTACTTGACCATGGAGACTGTCTACACCTCCATTTAACCCGGATTAAGCAATTTAGATGTTTCTTGTTTCAATTATTATTTTATTGTTATGATCCCTAGAGAATTTATACATCTCTAAGTCACTTAACTTGTCCAGACGCGGAGACTATACATCTCCCTTAATAGTTATTTATTCGAATTAATTTGTATCCATTAGGTTAGTTTGTTGCACTTTTGTGTTAGTTTTAAGATAAAACTCTAATTTCAACTTTGAAAAAAGACTTACTTCTGAGTTACTTGCGATGTTTCTTCGCAGCAGATATCCCATTTCGAAGAGCTGGTAGATTCAGACATGTGAAAGAGCACATGTGGACACTTCCAAAATAAATATATTCATTTTCATTTTCTTCATTCCTATAATCCGAGGTATCCCTCAAAAATAGTTCTCTCACGAGCCCAGCAGAGTAGCAGTGTACACCCACACGTGAGTAAGCGCGAGATAACATTTGACTTATTCGCGGAGGAGGGAAGTTGTGAAGGATTCCGGGAGCTAAGTCGCCCGGGGGAGAAAACTGTCTAAATGACGAGTCGATGGCCGATTGCAACAAGATTGCGAGCGTGGTAGGATCGTGGAGTTTGGAAACTTGTGGAATAGTGTGGAAAATATTTATATCATATATTATTTTTTATTTTTTTATTTTTAGTATTTTATAAGTATGTAAATTTAGTCAACTAAGATGCTTGGTCAAATAAAAGGCTTTTTATTTTATTTTATTATTTGTATTTTTTATTATATCAAGCCTTATTCTATATATCATATCAAGCCTTATTCTAAATACCGGAGATTAGATGTTTTTTATTACGCAGTAGATAATAGATTTAATTGAGTGTCTATTCACCATCATATCATGCCTTGTAGAAAATAAACAAACAATTATAATAATTAGTAGATCTATTTATTTATGTTATTATTTTATCTTACAAAATACGTCTACATAATTAAAAACTTAATTTCCTTGCATTTTGAGAGTAGTTTTTTTATTTTATTTTAAATATTAAGAGACATAATACAAAGATTTACAATGTTACTTAACTACATTTGCGAATTTCACTCGATTTCACTGAAAAAACGCGAAAAATGCGTCGTCGCCAGCACAGCATTGTAATAGAACAAAGTGGTAGAATATTCATTGTATTATTTATTGTGAGATCATGTTTCTTTTTATCTACACCCATATCATAAAACCTCCATTGGTTAATCAAAAACCGTAGGAAATGACCACCATTTTGACAACCAATTAGGAAAAACCAGTGCTGCGATAAAGAAATAACATGACTTCTTTATCGTTTTTAGTAAAGAAATGAGATTAAATTTGGAACAGCTGTCAAACTCAAGTGGGTCTCTATTCTAGTATCGATAGATATTAAAACAGTTATTGATACGAAACGTCAATTCAGTATGTTTTTTTAATATAAACTGCACAATATTTGATCTCGAGTGACATGAGAATAGAGACTTCATCCGTTTGTCTATGATTTTTAAAAAAAATGGTCTTGACGGACGGCCGCCATTATGTTGACGTTTTGCTGAAAGAAAGTAGAATTTTGTTGAATTGAATAGAAAAAGTTGTTTGTAATTTACATTTTAGTTGAAAATATGAATAGTAACTATTCTTCTCGGAGTGTGTGTGATTTGAAAATGCGCCGGATATCGGAAATATGCAGCCACGATTGCAACAAATAACTTGTTGCCAGAAAATATTGTTTCTGAACCCATCATGGAGGATTTATAATATGTGTGTAGATAAAGTTATGTATGCAACTCTGCATAATTTGGCCTTAAAACACACGTGCGATCTTATTATCAAACTCGCTAAAAGCTCGTTTCATAAAACCGCACTAGTGTTTTAAGGCCTATCATTATGCAACCGTTGCATAAACTACTATTCTCGCAGTCGCAGAAGGTGAGGTGTAAGAATTATATATATTTCGGGCACGCTACCAAATGATAACGATTTGGGCCATTTTTTTATTTATAGTTATTTTTAAGTTTATTTTTGGCGTAGTTTAAGTGTATTTATTTTGTATTAATTGTTATTTAACCATAGTTTATTTTGCATTCATTAAAAAAGTAAAGTAAATACTAAAGCATACTTACTTTTATACATGCGAATCACAAACATACTCGCGACAAAATCTGGTTAAATATCTCGTGTGGAAAGACTCGTTTTAATCCCTTGTTCAACAATCTACTATTACAACAGTCGATGAATTATGATCATGAATCGAAAATATATCTCACAAACCACAAACACTGCAAGTGACAGCACCCGAGGGTCCCTATTCGACATTGCCTGAGCAATAACGCAATTTATTATGCTACGATATGGCAGCTCTTATTAACTTGACAGTAAAGTCAATGACCGTCAAATACGGGTATTTATTAAGCTTATTTTTTCTCTTTTCTTTCTTCCTTTGTGTTATTATTTCTATTTTTTCTCTTTCGTATAATTGAAACGTCATCTCCAGCGAAGCCATCTCATTTTACTCAAATCCATACTAATATTATAAATGCAAAAGTAAGTCTGTTTGAAACGTTTTCACGTCTATACTACTGAACCAATTTTGATAAGTTTTGGTATAAAGATAGATTAGACCTTGGAGAAGCACACAGGCTACTTAAATAATTATTCTACGCAGACGAAATCGCGGGAACCTTTATAACTTTTAATTTATTCGTTTGTGCGTTATCTGAACCTGACTAGAGATACTTCATAGTGTTCTCTATACTATATTCTACAGTGTTTCAAATTCGACATTTGAATTATTAGTAAATGTTTTTATTTCAAATTGTTTCTTTTTGATATTTGGAAACCTTAAATCTCCATCTTATACTTGACCGTGGAGACTGTACACCTCCATTTAACCTAGATTAATCAATTTAGATGTTTCTTTATTTCAATTATTATTATTATTATTATGACCCTTAGAGGCTTTATACATCTATAAGTCACTTAACTTGCCCAGACGCGGAGACTATACATCTCCCTTATTAGTTATTTATTATAAGTAATTAATTTGTACCCATTAGGATTGTTTGCTGCCCTTTTCAATTTTAGTGATAACTCTAACGTAAAAGTTGGAAATAAAAGATTTTTTGCTGAGTTTCTTGCGGCGTTTCATCTCAGCAGTTTTTTTTTTATTATTTATTTATCAGCTTTCGGTACTCGACGGCATTTCACTTAGAAAAATACAGTGACGGTATTTGTATGAGATCGACACCCGAGTAAGCTACCCTCCGTACTAGTAAAACTGTATTACGACAGGTGTAGCCTCCCTCTCCTCAAGCTCAGTCTTTACAATGGAGTAAGTAGTACTTAGCTTAAAATATTATGATAAGATGTCACCTTTCGAAGCGCTGGTAGATTCAGACATGTAAAAGAGCCCATGTGGCCTACTTGCAAAATAAATATTTTCATTTTCATTTTCACTATCATAACAGTGCCAAAGTTATTGTATTATTTTCTATGTTTACAGAAATAAAACGGATTACCTCGATCGAGAAAACGCAATTTCTTGATATATTTCGTTACTTACTTAAAGAGAATGCATCTTTGTCCAAGTAAAAATAATCCAATTTTTTTTTATTTCAAGTGTACGATGTTAACACAACATTCTGATTGGCTTATTTGCTACTATCAACAAAAACTAGAAAACGAATTGTTCTTGGTAGATGTATTGTCTATAAGCAGTGTAACTTGTCTTCACATAAACAATTAATATATTCAATATTAGTTTCAATATATGATGCAGACATATCTTGAGTCAATGCAAATTTCTTTCATACAAGAGTATGTCTTATTTTAAGTAGCCCTTGTTATCTGTGTACTCGGACGTACGTATCAGGGAGAACGAGGCGTACCCTGCCTTCATAGTGTTTCAAGCACGGAGGATAGCTTACTAAATCCGTACTCAAAGGGGTGGGGCCAGGTCAGGAGCTAGGGTAAGCTTTTAATAAAATCATCATCATAAACTAGGGTTTATGATGATGATTGCTTGCGTGGTCACTTGGGTAGGCCCAAGTGACCCAATCATGGATGTATAGCGTAAATAAACGATATCTCTTTTTGAGAGTAGTAGAAAGTTAAAAGAAAATTGTCTAGTCTAGCTCCTTTTATAATTTTAAAATACATAGTTTAAAGATCATTAGATTACCTTATCTTCGAAATCACTGAAAAAAATACGGAATATACAGCCTCACTTAAGTTTACATGAAAACCGTAACAACAGTCCTGTTTTTAATTTCCCACAGGAAACAAAAACATTAGTACAACGAAAACGGGTATAAGTGTTGTTATATGTCACGTAATTTAATCTCACAAGTTCAAGGTCTAATGGTTACTACTGTGGATCCGGGTTCAAATCCTAGCTTACAATAACTTATTGCACTTTTTAGGGTTCCGTACCTCAAAAGGAAAAAAGGAACCCTTATAGGATCACTCGTGTGTCTGTCTGTCTGTCTGTCCGTCTGTCACAGCCAATTTGCTCCGAAACTACTGGACCGATTGATTTGAAATTTGGTATACATATGTAAATTGGTGACCGCAACAGGGATGCGTAACGTAACTTAATTAATTTTGAACATGGGGCCCACTTTTGGGGGATAAATTAGAAAATTAAAAAAAAAAATTTTGCAACTGAAATCGTGTGACATATCAAATGAAAGGAATTATTGTGAGGATCTTAAAGTATTTTTTTTTTTTTTAATTTTAAGTAAATAGTTTAGAAGTTACTTAGGAAAATTCGTGAAAATTGACCACCCCCCCCCTTATCTCCGAAACTACCGGGCCTAAAATTTTGAAAAAAAATACAAAAAATAGTTCTTTACCTATAGATTACAGAAAAACCTATAAGAAATCTATGGTATTTAAAGTAACATAGGAAATTTCAGTTTATCATGTATGGAACGGAACCCTCTCCACGCGGGTTTCACTCGCACTTGACCGGTTTTATTTCTTAGTACTGGGATGACCGGATGAGTACCTGGTTTGAATTTTTTGGTAAATCGTGTTTTTCGAAAATTATATTTAGAATTTAGATACGAATTTTATGCGTTGATAAAAGGCTCCCAATAATATTTTTTCACAAAAGAAGGAACTTGAAGAAAAAGGGGCAGAAATAATCATCTGGACTCAAACCGAGGGTCTTCTGGTTTCAGGACCGCCCGATATACCACCTGGGCTATTATAACCTTATAGAATGGTGGCGAAATTTACCATAGTATTCTAATGATATTGTAGCAGTTTTTCGTTGCTCGAAAATACGGATAAAACGATGTTTTCTAAAAATGAAACGTGGTGGGGGCATGGTTTTGACAAAGGGGTGGTGACCAGCCGCGGTCTAACCGGTAGTAAGTTGCACGATTTGCACCACCCGGGGATCACGTGTAGGAACTCGAGAATAAAACTTTGTAACGAGGCGCCAACGCCGACTCGTAAAATACTTTTTCGATCCTGACAACTTCTTTGTCTTTTTCAATTTCTTTTTCATGTTTCGTAATTTAAATTTAGATCGTTTTGGATCGACCCAGATGTAGATCATTCCTTATGAGATCTTGGCCTTGAAAAGTCGATATTCGCCTTGCTCTAGAATTTATAGACCTCTCTAGTTCATGTATATTGAACATTATAATTTAAGTATCTGGGGCAGTTTTTTTATAAACAAGACATCAATGCGGTGTTTTTTGTGAATGACACACAATACTTACTTATTACTTTTTTGTGGACTAGTGGACCCGCCACAGCTTCGCCCGCGGTATTTTCCATACAATCGTTATCACCTCTTTTCACCCCTTTAGGGATGGAATTTCAAAAAATCCCTCCGTAGTGCAGCTCTAGGCTACTTGGGTAATATCTCCTCTACGTTTTCAAACCTCTAGGACCACCTGTTTAGGCTGTGCGTTGTCTATAAGTGAGTCACAGTATACTGTTTTATATACATTGATGATATTATCAACATGTAAGTAAAGTGTCATACAAAGCCTATCCAAACGTCCCATTCACATCATTACTATAGTACCCATATTTATAAGTGTTTTTTTTTTATAATATTGTTACAGAGTGGGTCGAATTCCAAACGGTGACCCTTAAATTTAAAATGATCAAAACTTAAAATAATAACCATCAAACTCGATTTTGTACAGCTCCAAGCTGTCATAATCGAGTTTGACGTTTCTTATTTCAAATTATTTCGAATTGGCCCCAGTGTCTGCTACTTTAAAATATAAACTACCAATATTCAATTATTGTTGCTTTTCTGCTGCCTCCATCCACCCTCACCGATCTATATCTGAGTCTCTACATTCCAACCTACGAATCTTATACTGAGTATTGGGGCCTTTACACCCATCTTTGAATTCACACACACTATGCAGGTTTCCTCAAGATGATTTTCTTAACCAAAATGCTACTTAGTGGTAAATATTTCGCACATGAGATCGGAAAATCTCAGAGGCCGCGCAGGTTACTGATAATTGAGTGGCACTCAACTAGATAGGCGTGGCTGGAAGGTGGAAGCGAATACACACCATTGAATTAAAAGCCTGACAAAGCGTCCTCCTGGGTCTTGCATCAAAGTAATGGCGCTCGTTTACCACGGACCCTTTCAACTGCCCGTAATGGCTGGTTTACAGTTGTGGAGTTCACAGATGCTTTTAAGCCACCTACACTTTGTTTTGGTGTGTTGTGTCGTGACGGGCGGCACACTAATGTAAACCTACCCTTTAATTTATGAACTCGATAATTCTTGTGACGCGTCTAGACACGCATATGGGGATAATGTGTATCCCACTTTAGATTGCCGTTGGTCATTAAAGTAGCAAATTATTGTAAAGATGCATTTCTAACTTGGATTTAGAGTTATCAAAGCACCGTCCCTTTTGTTAAGACCCATCGAGTGTTTGCAAAAGATTTTTTTTTGTTTTTCAGCCATGTTTAAAAAAAAAGGATTATCGCGGAAGTGCACAATTCCCGGGGATACAGATGAACGAATTTTATCGAAACAACACACATAGTTCGGGCATCTGATGCGGAACCCTAAAAAGTTTGGAATGACGCTCGTTTTTTTAACGACGCTGCTAAAAGCTTATATACCATTTAGATGCGTGTTTTTATATCGCTCTCGTTTTACACGATATAAACAAACAGAAACAACTGCGTGCAAAAACCACCTTTATTTTCACATACACATTCATACATAGCATCACGCCCGAAATCCCTAGTGGGGTGGGCAGAGCCACAAGACTACTTGTGGCCACGTTCGATTAATTGTCCTAAGATGGTATGATGAACGGTATGGTAACAGGTGATCAGCCCATCGCCCATACAGATAGTCCACCATGTTGGAGAGGACCCGTCTCTTAGTCGACTTTTACGACATGCCAGGATGATAAGCATCTGCACGCATTCATCTCTCATTTCTGATGATGCATTGAGACAAGTCTATTTTGCACATTTTCACTCGTTGATGTCGTACGGTTCACTCATATGGGGTAACTCAACGGATGCCAGTAGAGTGATGATAATGCAAAAACGTGCCGTACGCACATTGGTTGGGGTGAAACCTAGACACTCGTGCAGAGATCTCTTCGCAACGCAGCGCATTATGACGCACTACTCACTTTATATCTTGGAAATTATTATGTTTGTTCGAAAAAATCTGTCTTCTTTCGCGATCGTCAATATTCCTGGCAAGCAGCTCCGCCGTACCGGGCGTTTGAGAACAGTCCCCCGTCGCATGGCACTCGCAGGGAAGAACCCGCGCGTCATCGGACCTAGTTACTATGAGCGTCTGCCCGTTGATCTTAAACTTGAACCATCTGACGAAACATTTAAACGCCGGCTGAAAAATCTTTTGTTGGAAAATCCATTATACTCGGTAAATGAGCTTATGGACATTAAAATTTAGATTTTAAGCTACTTGACTTTAAATTCCGATTATATTGTGTATTTTGTTTTTGACATAGTATGTAACTAAATTATCATTTTTCCCGTGTATTGTTATTGTTATTTAATAAGGACGATCCTTTATGGAGATACAATTTTTAAACTAGTCTGTAACTTGTATGACATAAGTATTAATTCTGTTGAACTTGTAATTTTATTCTATTTTCATTATATTTTAATTAAATTACTGACAACCTCAATTTAGATCCATGTATTTTGACATGTGCAATTTATAATGTATTTTATCTTGAGGAATAAATAATCGAATCTAATCTAATCATTCTATGTTATTTCTTCACTCCTTCTTTATTTTCACTAGATCCTTTTAAGGATTCGAAAAAAATAATGTCGTCTTGTGCAAAGGTTCTAAGTGTCATCAACCTCCCTCTAATTCCAAGGCACGTTCTGGTATTTCACCGAAACCGCGCATAAAAAGAAAAAAAGACTGGGAATAAACAACGTAATCCCTATTTCGATCCCGCAAATGTCACTCCATTTCGAGTAATTCAATTTTCAGCTCGGATGTCGCGAAAGCGTTGTCTCGAAATTTTAACTTTATTGCTTCAACATCAAGGTTGTTTTTGCAGGTTCAGATTTCATAGAGATAAGAGTTTCAAAAAGTAAATGGATGATTTCACCTAACCTGCCATTGCGCGTAAAAGACCTTTTTACAAAGCTACGCTCCACTTTGACACCCATTATTTGTTCCCCTATTGTATTGGTTTTGTGCTGTATTCATATTTGTGCCATTGTGAATTTGTCGGCTTTATACTTGTATGTACAATGCCTTTGATAATATTCTTTAATGTGATATAAACTTTCCTAAATATTTATGGAATTATTGAAAAATGATTATGATGTTTTTTGGATGTTATCTTCTTTTTAGTGTGAATAATTCTATTTATTACGATGTTCACACATTTGAAGGTTAAATGTCAAAGGATTGTTAGCGTCAAGGTTATATTTCAGTATTAAGGTCCACGTCCCGTTAAATAAGAATAAAAAATACCACCACCGGTTTGAGATTCGAGTTAGTTCGTTGTTTTATAACAGGCTTTTTCACCTATGGCTGTTCAATAGGTATTGGAAAATCATCACAGTTTACATAATGTGTACTAAATATCGGCCTACTGTGATCCCAAGAAATAGTTTAAATTTGACTCAATTTGCTAACTAACAAATCGAGTTAAATGAAAGCTGTGTAACAAATCAGTAGCCGTTACCCCTAATTTTGTTTAGTTTTGATACCATTTTTCCTATTCCGGAACCTGAATTCAGTTTCGATAAAAAATTAAAAACTAGTAGGTATTAAAAATAATATATCGGTGAATAATTCTACGACTGAACATAAACATTTCACAAAAAATCCTGTGTTCCAAAACTCTATGCCAATCATGTATTCAAATAATACAAAAAGCAATCGACAATGTTTAATTTTGAATTTATTGAACAACTGAGTTTTAATTTTTATATTAATTAATATACCTTTAATTTTATTAATTGAAAATGTATTTTTAAAATGATTAATACATTACTGTTATTATTTTCGTGTCCTGGAATCCATACCAATGTCACCGTGTTCTGTCTACCAAATTCGTTTAATGTTTGGACACTATTATAGACCAGTCTTGAGTCCACTCTCGGCGACTTGAGCGCTTTGAGTGCTGCTTGGCTGGCGGGCAGCCCTTCTGCGTGTTTACATGCTGAGCGGCCGTAGGTAATTATTTCAAGGCCACTGCCGAGACAATATACTGTTAGTTATTATACTGTGCCCCAAGGTTGACAATCAACAACGATCCCCTCCATTTTGAGTTCCCGTTCAATGACCCGCAGAAACCCCAAACAGACATTCCGTTTTACATTCAGGATAAAAAGTTCATCTCCGCGACTATCCCATAACATTTTATTCGTGAATTTAATCCAATTCGCAATTTGCTCCGGAATACGCTGCAGCGAGGGAGTAGATTTGCTGCTCTATTGAGATTATCATTTGACTGGAGATTTGCTTAACGAAGCGGAGTTTTGGTACAGTGTTATCCCAATACAAACATGAATTAAAAAATAACCGGACAAGTGCGAATTAAACTCACGTGGAGAGGGTTCCGTTCCGTACATGATTATCTGAAATTTACTACGTTACTTTAAATACCATAGACTTTTTGTAGGTTTTCTTGTAATCTATAGCTAAAGAACTATTTCCTGTATTTTTTTCAAAATTTTAGCCCCCGTAGTTTCGGAAATAAGGGGGGAGGAATAGTCAATTTTCGCCTATTTTCCTAAATAACTTCTTAACTATTTTACTTAAAATTCGAAAGAAAATATATTTTAGATCCTCACAATAAGCCCTATCATTTTATATGTCACACGGTATAGGTTGCATAACTAGTTTTTTTTCTAATTTACCCCCCAAAAATGGCCCCCGTGTTTAAAATTCATATACTTACGATACGCTTATGTTGCGGTCACCGACTTACATATGTATACAAGATTTCACCTCAGTCGGTCCAGTAGTTTTGGAGCAAATTAGCTGTAACAGACGGACAGACAGACAGACACACGAGTGATCCTATAAGGGTTTCGTTTTTTCCTTTTAAGGTACGGAACCATAAAAAGGCCTAGTTTTTTTAAATAACTGAATTTCAAAACACTAGTTGACACGAGGATAAGTTACACTGAAAAAATGGGAGGGCTATAAATAAACAAACTATTGCTAACTAGCTTCCGCCCGCGACTTCGTCCGCGTGGAATTCGGTTATAATTATACTCTCGACAACTTTTGAGTTATTTGGGACAAAAATGACACTATTTTCTATTCCAGAAGCTAAGGTCTAACTATATACGACGTTTCATGAAAATACGTTCAGCCATATAGAGCTAAGTTGTAACAAACATACAAAAACACACACACACAATAATTTATTTTAGAAACTGTTACGTACCTAATTGTTTGTTTTGAACTGCATATATACCAAGTTTCAAGTCGATAAACAAATGGAATCGGTTTTTCCAATACAAACTTTAACGCCCCAAGGCCCCCTTTTTAGGCGTAGTTTCATATTGTCTTATACCGCATACCTATTTTTCTATTTTGAAGAGTATTTATACCAAGTTTTAATTTAATAAACTCATCCAAACAGTTTTTCGCATACTAACTTCCACCCCCTCTTTTACCCCCTTCCACTTTTATTTCCAAAAGTTTCTATAGCCTATGTCCTGCCTGAAGTGTTCCTGGATATATTATCGAAAACCGCATTGAAATCCATCCAGTACTTTTAAAGTTTATCGCGAACATACAATCAGACAAACAGACATGAAATTCAAAAACCATTGGGATTTGTTCTGAAAGCCCCCCATAGCATTTTTTCATTGTTATCTTCAATGTACAGACTTTTTCCACTTTACGATTTTATTATATGTATAGATATTAACCAAGCGACTTATTTCGGACAGAGCCTGCAAAGCTGTTTGCTAACAACAAACAAATCAGAGCAATCACATGTCTATAATTTAGCGTATATGTATATATTTATAAGTCTTGGTTATAATCGGCGAGCCAAATTGGCACTTTGCTGGCACTTCGTGTTTTCTGTGTAACCACTGTCCGTTTACTTTATTTATACTTTAAAAAATCCGACTGGTTTGGGCGTAGATCAATGTGTTAGTCAAACTCAAACCGATTATTTAGGAAACGGGCCACCTGTGGGGTCTTTTACTTGTCACATGAATAAATTTTAATGTAGTTGGAAACCCCACGGCGAGCCGCCGCGCTTCCTCGCTCGCCGGAAGCTCTTATCCTAATGTGCCTCGCGTGTGCTGTGTGTGTCTAAATACTCGACTATACTAACTTTGGTTTATCTAGCTTACTTCACCCTGCGCATCCCTGTCCTCTGGCACAAATACCCACCCCTGCAGATTGGTACATGTAATGGTAGGCCTAACAGCCCCCCGCCCCCCCCCCCCCCCCCCATTTCATTACACCTACACGAATATCCATGACCGCAGAGAAACAGTAGCGCCACAATTATCGTCACTTATCTAACAACACCGCTCAAGTCAAAAAGTGTCATTGGATAGAGCTACTTATTGCTCGTCGGTCTACCAATCACATTCTAGCCGTTTCGGCCAATAAAAGACCAAAATTAAAAAAATAGTAACAGCGCGCAAGTCGGTTGGCCTTCCAACACCGCTCAAGTCGTTGTTCGGCCATGCTTTGACAACTTTGCGCTCCGTTTTTTTTTATTGTTTTTCGTGAGTTTTGTGACTAAACTTGTGTAAAAAAAGTAAAATTATCACAGATAAAAGGTAAGCTAATGAAGTTATTATAAATATTATAATATAATGATTTGCGTATCATAATTAACCAATAATCGCATGAGTTTATTACCTTAGGTGGTGTTTACTATTGTTTGTTCTTTGAATTACGCGTTGTTACAAGGGGAATGTTTTTTCGCTCTCCTGTAATGTTGGTCAAAATGACTTAAGCGGTGTTGGTAAATAAGCGACGATATACAAACGAAAACAAATATAGGTAATAAGCCATTGGGTCCAATTTAAAATTCTCTAAACTTAAAATAGGACGGGCAAACTCGATTTTGCATAACAGCAAACTGTCAAAATAGAGTTTAGCGTTACTTATTTCAACTTTCGCTTGTTTCAAATTTAGCGAACACAGCTTCGGCTTGGCCCTATTGTGTAACGAGCAATAGCCGTTCGCAAATTCGATTCAAATCGTAATTAAACGCTGCGTTCCATGATTCAAAACAAAAGCCAATCTGCAATACAGACGATGAAATTCGACGTTTGGGTCCAATAGACTTGTAATTTTATATCGGAGTTAGCGAACCGAAAACCAAATTAAGCTTTCAACTCGCGTGAAACCAGACTATTCTAAATGTCAAAGTAACTAAAGATTTTAATGAAATTAGGTAAGGAGATAGTTCGAGCCCCGAGGATATTGGATACTTTTATAAAAGAAAATCAACCCCTAAAAGGGTGATTTAGAGGCTAGAATATTGATTTACGGAAAGTTCGTGTAGCCCGATGAGAGCCCGTTGTTTTATCTATCTTGGCGATTTACGCATGCACATTTCATCAAAATCAGCTGGGTATGGAGATATTTGGGTCCTCGGGAAAGACAAAGGCTTCTTTTTAGGGTTACCTCAGGGGTACCTCAAAAGGAAAAAACCGGGACCCTTATAGGATCACCCTTGTGTCTGTCTGTCTGTCTATCACAGCGAATTTGCTCCAAAACTACTGGACCGATTGGGTTGAAATTTGGTATTTATTTTAGAATTTTTAGATAAAAAGTTTGGAAGTTATTTAGGAAAATAGGCGATAATTGACCACCGATCCGAAACAGCCAGGCCGAATATTTTGAAAAAAAATACCGAAAATAGTTCTTTATCTATAGATTACAGGAAAACAACAACAACAAGGAACATACCTAGGAATTTTCAGATAATCATGTACGGAACACAACCGTCTGCGCACGAGTTAAAAATTAAAATTAAATAAAAAAAAAATATAACCAACCCCTAAATTGATGAAATAGGAGCTTGAAAAATAATAAACAGCAAGTTCGTGCGTGCGTGATGAGAGCCCGTAAAAGGAGGGAAAAAAATTAAATTTAAAAAGTCAGTAGCATGGAAATTCGTGATATTTTAAAAAACATTTCCACGCAGACGATGTAGCGGGTACATCCATACATAGGCACATATCATATCAAGCCTGTTTCCCAAAGGGGTAGGCAGAGACCACGGATTTCCACCTGCTACGATCCTGACACACCTTTCGTTTCGTCTACTCTCATTAAGCTGTTCATGCACGCTCGCCTGTTTACGGTACTCTTGACCTGGCCTTTCTTAAGAACGTCTTCGATTGGGTTTTGGTACCTTCGCTTAGGTCGTCCGCTTCCAACCCTACCATGCACACTTGCCTTATAAATCTTCTTTCGTTGATCCTCTGTACATGTCCAAACCATCTAAGCATTACTTTCTCAATGCTCACGACTACATCTTCTTCCACACCACATCGTTCCCTTATCGCGCTATTCCTTATCCTGTCACTCATAGAAACACCACACATGCTTCTCAAAGCTTGCATTGATTCTACTTTCATGTTTCTTCTGCCATACCCAACATTCACTTCCATACATCAGTGTTGGAACCAACACACCTCTATGAAGAGCCAGACGAACCTTTTTGGACACTTTCTGGCCCTCCATAAACGCATGCAACGCTCCATTCAACTGATTTCCAGCATTCGCTCTCCTTTCAATATCACTACCACACTTTCCATCTTGTAAATAGCGACCCCAAATATATAAATTCTCGAGTTGATGGTAAAAGCTAGTTATATATGCCTTAAGAATCCCGACACAGATTTTGGGGCGGAGAGGGAAGCCTAAATTGTATTCCGATATCAAACCCGAATACTCCGTTTGCAACGCAAACACGTCGTGTCAATTTTTCCAAATGACCTGGCAACCCCCGCACAGCTAGATTCTCTGTGCACATCGATCCGAAAATATAATGAAGTATAGCGGGAAGCATCCACCATGTTGAAGAGGCTCAGGGAAGGGGGAGGCGGAGGGGTTGGCTCCGGGAGCAGATGGCACCATTTATGCGATGCCATTATGAAATGTAGGTGTAGGATTTTGAATAGAGATATATTAGACATCATTTATCGGTAACTAGCGACCCGCCCCGATTTCGCACGGGTAGCACTAATTAGATTAGAGATGTTACCAAACTTAAAAGGATCAGCCGCTGGGCTAATCTGAAGATAGCCTAATTTCATCAATAACGCTCCAGCCTTTTTGGAGTCCATAGGGAACATACATACATAAATCGATTTTTATAAGAAGATTTGAGTGTAAATAAAAGACACAAACCATAGTATAGTATTTGTAGTTAGGCGATATTTTTTAAATAGCACTCAATTTTAAATAATAATAATAATCCAGTAAACTCCGCATAGCCAGGCGACAGCCGCTCCCAATAACACGGGGTAGGTCCCATTTGTTCCATGGAACATGACGTCATCGGACAGAATCACATTTTTTTCTCTTATTTTGTACTATGGAACATGCAATAATTTTAATTCTCATGTTGTTCTATAGGACAAGGTAAATAATAGTAGTTTATGCAACGGTTGCATAATGATAGGCCTTAATACACTAGTGCGGTTTTCATGAAACGAGCCGATAGGCGAGTTTCATAATAAGATCGCACGAGTGTTTTAAGGCCAAATTATACAGAGTTGCATACATAACTTTATCTACACACATATTATAAATCCTCCATGATGGGTTCAGAAACAATATTTTCTGGCAACAAGTTATTTGTTGCAATCGTGGCTGCATATTTCCGATATCCGGCGCATTTTCACATCACACACATTCCGAGAAGACTACTATTCATATTTTCAACTAAAATGTAAATTAAAAACAACTTTTTCTATTCAATTCAACAACAATTCTAGTTTCGTTCAGCAAAACACCAACATAATGGCGCCAATTCGATCCTCTGTCAAGACCATTTTTTTTTTAAATCATAGACACACGAATGAACTCTCTATTCTTATGTCACTCGAGATCAAATGTTGTGCAGTTTATATTAAAAAAACATACTGAATTGACGTTTCGTATCAATAACTGTTTAATATCTATGGATACTAGAATAGAGACCCACTTGAGTTTTGACAGCTGTTCCAAATTTAACCTCATTTCTTTACTAAAAACGATAAAGAAATAACATTGCAGCACTGGTTTTTCCTAATTGGTTGTCAAAATGGTGGTCATTTCCTACGGTTTTTGATTAAACAATGGAGGTTTTATGATATGGGTGTAGATAAAACCTCTTTTGATTACCTTGTCATATTGGCCTCTACAAAAATAATAACATTGTTTGTGGCATTTATCAAAGTGACTAATAAAATATTTTGGGAGAGTAGGTACGATTCCCATTTTTTTCCATGGCATGAAATTCGGGTCAAAAACTAGTATGTAGGTCTATGGAAAAAAATGGGAAGAAAATGTACCACTTTGTTCTATGACGTCATGTTCCATGGAACAAATGGGTACCCATAATACGAGTAAAAAACTAGCAGCGAAGCTAAAGACAGGCAAGGGAACAGTGGCGAAGCGTCAAATATTTCCTATGGGAAGCCGGAAGAATTAGAAACGTACGTGCGAGTCTGACATTTAGTTAGAGTAACATGGACTTCAATGACAGCTAGGTAGCCGTAGCTTTCTAGTTTGGTAAAGCCGCCAGGAATCGGCTTGTAGGTAGGCTGCGCCACTGCAAGGGAATGAATAACGAGGAACGCCAATCCCTGCGTTCTTAATACCACCTGCGCCCCGCAAGTCTGGCAGCTTTATTTGCTTGTAGAAGTGAAAGCGCTGTTAAGACCTAAATCGGCTTTACTTAAACACTTTTTTAACAAAAACTATTTAACTTGGGAAAGCGAAAATAATATAAATTTATAATTCACTAGCGACCCGCCCCGGCTTCGCACGGGTGCAATGCTGATACTAAATATACCTACCGACTACAGAATGTCCTTATAAACAACCTTTACAGCTTTTTTGTCATTAGCCATTTCTTTGATGGTTTAAGTGGCGGGCACTTAAATAAGTAATATTTACATAGGATATTATATACATTTTTACTATGGTTTTTTTAAGTAATTAGAATAAAAGCAGAGTCAAATAAAATATATACAGTCTAAATTAAACGTTGACAACTTTCAACTAAAAATGTATCTTCCGCTGCGTAAGGAGCCGACCGCGCGACTGAGCCGCGCGGCTACCTATCTTACAGACGTGCACGCCCCACTCCTGTTTTGTTTACTGTTTGAATTTTTTAATTCGTAATATCTTTTGAATGGAAAGTCCAATTTAAATAATTTAAAAATTATTTTATAGGTAGTTAAATGGTCTTGACCATAAAATAATTTATTTGGATAAGGATTAATATAAACACATAAATAGCATGGTTTGAATTTGGTTAGCATTTTCATTAATGTTTAAAATGAAAAAAGTTGTTGTAGTGACATAACTACAATAGTTGGACATATGCTACCGCGGAGTTTTTTGTAGACATTATGATGTTCTTCAATATTGTTGTACATTATTTTGTGTTATCGCTAATAGTTTCGGCAGCGCATTCGACGAAAGACATTTTAAGACTCATTTTTCTACACCTTCGGTTACATTGTTCAAATTTTACCAAGGATCCCTAATTTTTTTCAAAATGAAATGTAGCCTATGTCAAATTGGAAGAATGTAGCATTCTATTGGTGAAAGAATTTTTTAAATCGGCCCAGTACTTTTTGAGCCTATTCATTACAAACATACAAACATACAAAAATAGGTACAAATCTTTCCTCTTTATAATATTAGTGTAGATGTAGATTATACTTGTTGTAATTGAAAGACAGCTTGTCATAGACTACTTTATTAACCTATTTACACAACATCTCCCTTACAAACAAACAAGAAAACAAACAGAAACAAACAGTTACCTACCTACAATATCTCTCTTCCTTAAACAAACAAGGAAACAAATAACAACAGAAACAGAAACAAACAATTACCCACCTACATTATCTCTCTTCCTTAACAAACAAACATAGCCTTCTTGCATTTATTCCTTCTTTAAAAACCTAGGTAGGTAGGTACACGTTAAAAACCAAACAATAAAAATCAAAATAAAAATAGGCACTTGTTTCTATGAGTTTAAAAAAAAAAAAAATGAAACTTCTATCTTATTTCTTTTTAGAGCAAAGCCTTTTATTAGCCTCAATTGCAGCAGCTCTTTGAGGACGAGGAACAACTATTGGCTCAGTGAAACTAGGCAAAGAATCTGGATCATCTACGTCATCATAAACAGTAGAATTACTCCTAGCCGAATCCATTTCAGCTTGACCCGATGAAGATGAAGCGTCATCCTTAGTTTGTAGTTTAACAAGATGCCGCCTGTTTCTTCTGTAACGCCTACCTACGGCGTCTGTAACAAAATAGGAACGGGGTTGGCTAGCACGACCTGCGACACATGCCTCGCGCCGCCGCCCACCGGTCTGTGCCATTCCAACATCATCCCCAATCTGAAGCTCAGGCATAAGCCGTGCTCGCCTGTCGTACCATTCCTTACTGTCACTTTGCTTACGTAGAATATTTGAATAGTCCTTTGAACTATCCCTTTCTGGCTCCATTTTCTTTATGTGGGCGGGAAGACGAGTATTTAATCTACGCCCCATCAGGAGTTGCGCAGGACTGGCTATACCATCCCTTGGAGCCGTTCTGAAATTAAGCAGTCCTAAATAGAAATCTGACCCAGTGTCGAGTGATTTCTTCAATATCGTTTTAATTGTCAGGACGGCCCGTTCACTACGGCCATTGGACTGTGGGTAATTAGGCGACGAAGTCGTATGTTTACATCCCCACAAATCCACAAATTGCTTGAACTCCCTCGATGAATACGCCGGCCCATTATCCGTAATAAGATCACGTGGAATCCCATGCCGTGCAAATTGATCCTTCATCGCTAGAACGACACTGTTGGAAGACAAAGTCTTCAAAGGACACACTTCAACGAAATTGGATAAATAATCCACTAATATTAAGAAATACTTCTTATTATATTCAAAAATATCAGACCCTACTTTAGCCCACGGTAAGCTCGGTATTTCGTGGAGTATCATTGGCTCACGCTGTGGCGTGGCAGCCAGCGCGGCACAGGTACTGCAGCGGCGCACGGCGAGCTCCACGTCGCGCGACATGCCGGGCCAGAACATCACCTCCCTCGCACGGCGCTTGCAACGATCGATACCGAGGTGGCCCTCGTGCACGCGCGCCACCATATCGGCTCGCAGCTCGCTAGGTATAAAGACAAGGTTATCTTTAAACAAAATACCATTTGTGTACTCAAACAGCTCTCTGTAACCCCACAACGACCGGACAGATTCATCAGCGTCATATTTGTTTAACGGCCAGCCGTATTTAATATAGTCAATAAGCATCTGACATGTACGATCCTTACACGTATATGATTTAACTTTATCTAATTTGTCGTCACTAAATCGCACATTTTGCAACAGAAAGCATGTCTGATCTTCCACTTCTTGCGTTATTCGATCATGCATCAAATCGGGAAGAGGGGCACGCGATAAAGTGTCAGCCACGAACATATATTTACCCGGCTTGAATACCACTGTGAAGTCGTATCGCTGCACGCGCAACATCATACGCTGCAGTCTGGCTGGCACCGAATCCAACGATTTTTTGAATAACGCCTCTAAGGGCTTATGGTCAGATTCAACGGTGACGTCCTTTTTGCCAAAAACGTACTGATGGAACCTTTCTAACGCGAAGACTATGGCAAGCATCTCCTTCTCAATCTGAGCATAGCGCTGCTGCGTACCTGTGAGCGTAGCGGAGGCAAACTCAACCGGACGTCCGCCCTGGAGCAACACGGCGCCCAACGCATGCGCACTAGCATCCACTGACAACACGCAAGGCTGTTCCGCTGCGAATAGTGCCAGTACCGGGGCCTCGCACAGCGCCTGCTTCAACTCAGCCACTGTGCGCTCTTCGCATGGCCCCCAACACCATTCGTTGTCTTTCTTCAAGAGGTTTCTAAGTGGTATTACTCTTTCGGAGAAACCTGGAATAAATTTCGACACATAATTCACCATGCCCAGAAAGCGTTCTAACGAAGGTCTGTCGGTTGGGCTTGGCATACTTTTTACCGCTTTCAATTTGTTCGCATCAATTTTCATACCGTCAGCATTAAATGTATGACCTAAGTACGTTACCTCAGTTACACTGAATTCACATTTCTCCCGGTTGAACTTAATACCGACTTGTCTCGCCCGCTCCAATAAGTTCCTCAAACGATTATCGTGTTCATCCTGCGTGGCTCCCCAGACTATTACGTCATCGATGAATGAATCTACTCCTTCCAAATCTTCTAACAACTGTCTAACCTTGGAGTGGAAAACCTCTGATGCGGAATTAATTCCAAAGGGTAGACGCAGGAATTGGTACCGCCCAAACGGCGTACCAAACGTACACAAATCCGCGCTTTCGTCATCGAGCTCGACCATCCAGAAACCTGATCTCGCATCTAACTTACTAAAATACCTGGCTCCCTTCAGCTTGGTAGCTATCTCCGTGACAGTCGGCAAGGGGTAGTGCTGGCATCGAATCACACGGTTTAACGGCCGGGGATCTAAGCAGACACGAAAGGTACCGTCTTTTTTTGCCGCCATTACTATTGCATTTACCCATGATGTTGGATGCATTACCTTGCGAATGACTCCTAACTCTTCCATGCGCACCAACTCTGCTTGCAATTGATCGCGTACTCCTAGCGGTATCTTTCGTACCGGACAAATGCACGGACAAGCGTTATTTTCAATAGGTATTTTATACACTCCCGGAAGTTTACCTAACCCCTTAAATAGTTCGTCATACTCATCAATATTTAGAGAGTAAATTCGTTTCACCAAACCTAATTGTTCCAGAGCCTCTTTACCTAAAATGCTTTGACAGTTTCGGCTGGAAATAACAAATTTTAATGGGATTTTCCTTTCCTTGAAGATACATGTAATTATACATGACCCTATTATAGCTACGTAGTTTCCACAGAAAGACTGAGCTTTCACATTATCAGGCTTAATATCATCTAATGACAAGCCTAGACTTACGAAGTTACTCTGCGATAAAACATTAAGATCCGAACCGGTATCTAATTTAAAGTTATGTTTCATCTGCGCATTTTTAGAACACAATTGCAAAGTTTCATACCATTTAGAGTCCTTTATCTGGTCTATCGCCTGAATCGTATCAAAGTAATACAGGTCTTCGTTGTCTTCTTGCAACTCGAGCACCTTATTCGACTTGCGCCCTGGACACACCTTTTTATAGTGCCCCTTGACACCGCACAAAAAACACTTGACGTTTTTTGCTGCACATTGAGCACCACCGTCGCAGCTAGCCTCAGCACACCCCGCGCACAGCCGCTCTCGCAAGGTCCCCGACGCCGAGCCTGCGCCTGCCGACCACGCGCCCGCGCCGCTTGATCCGGCGCGCGCTGGCCCCGCCAACGCTGTACCCGCTCCGCCGTACGACACGCGCCGGCCGGGCCCGCCGCCACTGCCGCGTTCGCCTCGTCGGGCCGCTCCCTGCCCCGAACCGCGAAGCTTTTTAACCGCATCCACTGTTGTGCTGCTGGCTGCCTCTACCTTAGTTCCTTCTATTTGCCGACCATCTTCATTGGTTATTTCATTAGACTGACAAATTCTAATAGCCTTCTCCAGTGAAAGGTCGTCTGCCCTCAAGAGTCTATCGCGCACCGTGCCGTCTCGTATTCCGCACACTATCCGGTCGCGCAACAAGTCATCTTCCAATTTGTCGAATTCGCATTTCTGGCTCAAGATTCTCAAGGCTGTTACGTATTCGTCAATACTCTCACCGACTTCTTGAGTTCTCGTAAAGAATTTAAAGCGAACCATGATCGTGTTAGTTTTAGTACCGAAATGCGTATTGAATTTTTCAATCACTTTTTTTACATCGTCCCTGTCATTCTCCGATTCGAACTTAAATGTGGTGTACAAGTCATACCCGTCAGACCCAATCAAGTTTATAAGGAGACTAGCTTGTACATCGGCACTTTCTTTGGATACCCCTGACGCCTTGAGAAATACTTGAAACTGCTTAAGCCATTTTCGCCAAGCATCCGCGCGACTCGCAGGTCCTCCAGTTAACACCAACTCGCCGGGTGGGCGCGCGTGTTCCATAATTGCAAAGATGAACAACTGAATTTAAAACAATTTTGCAGTAATAAATACGCAGATTAACTGCATTAAATTAAAATTATTGAATTAATTTTTTCCGGTCCGCTGTCACCATGTTGTAATTGAAAGACAGCTTGTCATAGACTACTTTATTAACCTATTTACACAACAATACTATTGAAATAATGTTTGATAAAATCGATAAGATAGTTACGTCTGTTATTCTCTTTAGATAGACCTAGATTTTCTTCTGACTGATAACCTATCAAAACTTGTTAACATTTAAGGGGTGGAAATCGTTATCGCTTTTGTAGTTATGAAACGGGTGATTTTTGCCGTTGGTTCGCAGTCCTCTTAAATATTTTTATTGTCATGCAGTACACACACACATACACACACTTATTTGTGTGTTTGTTTGTTGTTTTTAGGGTTCCGTACCTCAAAAGGAAAAAAGGAACCCTTATAGGATCACTCGTGTGTCTGTCTGTCTGTCTGTCTGTCTGTCTTTCCGTCTGTCACAGCCAATTTGCTCCGAAACTACTAGACCGATTGATTTGAAATTTGGTGTACATATGTAAATTGGTGACCGCAACAGGGATGCGTAACGTAAATAAACTAATTTTGAACATGGGGCCCACTTTCGGGGGGCAAATTAGAAAATTAAAAAAAAAAGTTACGCAATCTATAGCAAGTGACATATCAAATGAAAGGACTTATTGTGAGGATCTTAAATATGTTTTTTTTGGAATTTTAAAATAAATGGTTTGGAAGTTATTTAGGTAAATAGGCAAAAATTGACCATTCCCTCCCCCCCCCCCTTATTTCCAAAACTACTGCGGCTATAATTTTGAAAAAAATACAGAAAATAGTTCTTTACCTATAGATTACAGGAAAACCTATAAGAAGTCTATGGTATTTAAAGTAACGTAGAAAATTTCAGATAATCATGTACGGAACGGAACCCTCTCCACGCGAGTTTAACTCGCACTTGTCCGGTTTTTGTTTTCTCTCGTCAACTCCAAAGTTAGCTGGAAGAGATGCGATCAGGGATAAGCTCGCCTTTGTAAACTGTTTATGTCGTAATGCAGAATTGTATTGTTGTCATTTGTGTGCAATAAAGAGTTAACATACATACATACATTTTTTTGAACAAGTGATTACCTTGTCTTGGGCATACACAGCGTATTTCTATACCCACCTCTGTTTGATTATGTGGTAGATTACTTGAAAATAAATGGATATTTTTTAAGACATACACAGATTTCGTTAATATTTCCACACAATACCGGATAAAAGCTTGGACTATAGTTTTCTCTACACGTTATCTGTGTCAACGTAGACCTGTGTATACACAGTGGAACGTTACCTCTTTGTTCTGTCCTGACGTCGAAGTTTGATTGTTATTGTTGCGTTGCTTCGCATGTATTGTGTAATGCACTGATTAAAAAAGTTGAAATAGCTTGGTGGTTACATTTAGAGCTACAGCTCCTCATTGTTACAAATGTAATTAGAAGAGAGCGAGGAATCAAGGCACATCTTAAAAAGAGAAACAATTTATTGGGGTTGATATGGAAATAGCAGGCGATGATCGAATAGCTATCATAGGATTTCAAGGTGACTGCTATTTCCATATCGATCCCAATGGCGGCAGAACCAATTTCATGTTTCCTTCCTCTTAGATTTGAAATGCAGTTGTTTATGATTTTTACATTTTTTTTAATCAAAATGACATGCTTTGTCACTCTTAAAATTAAGACGAATCTGACGACACCTCACAAGTTAAAATCCGTCAAGTCGTTTAGGCTACAGAGCGTGCCAAAAAATAGACATACATACATACACCCGAAAACATTACCCTCCTTCTGACACAGTCGGGTAAAAGCTACCACAATAATGCGCTAGACGTCAACGATTGCTTAACCTAAATTTCAAAAGTGTTGAGGAGGCAATGCAATACATCCAAGCGCTTGCTTTTTACCCGACTGCGCAACGCCTATGAGGGTAATGTGTTCGTATGTATGTATGTTCCTTTGTGGCACTCTGGAGACGAAACGCGTGGGCCGATTTTGATGATTCTTACGTAAATCGATTTGTATTAATCTTACAAGTGTCACTAAAGACATGACGGTAATCAATATTCAATATGGCAACAATCAAACGCCATATTGTGAAAAAGAAAAAAAAATAAGTCGTCGAACCATATAATTCATTTAACAATATCATTGAATGGGTATTTGAAAATCATTTTTACGTTTCTCTGAACATTTTTCATTTCGAATAACCATTTAGGATCTATAACGATTTAAAGTTGGTTAGCAACCATTCTCACTTACATTTTCAATACTTATAATAAAGCTGTGATCAAGTTCTTTTATGATCGCAGAATAGAACTAAAAAGATGAATATAGAAATTATTACCCGACTGCATAACCTCAAAAAGAAAGAAACAAGAATTTTATTCTGCTAGGTTCGTGAGGCCGATATGGAAATAGCAGTCGGTGACTTCAAATAGGTATTATAGGATTTGTTTTTTAATTAACATTTTCTTCACATTTCTAATTTGTGTATTAAATGAATAGTTCAAAGTTTCAAATCAATCAAAATAATAGTAATATAGTGTATATATAGTAGTGATCTACTTAATTCATATTTGCCTAAAATAATGAATCGTTTATTTGTAAGATTAGCAATCTGATCTTCAGGCCCTCAATTTGATAGTTGTGAAAGACAATCTGTTACATTGCTTGTACAATGGCCTCTGCAAATGGCTTTAACTTCTCCTAGGTGATAAATTGAAAACTGATCGAAGTAATCTGTACTGGGATAACCCGCATTAAGATATACAAAATTGATTGGTAAATTAATAGTTTAATACTGCTTATATTATTGATAATATTGATATGAAATTCGAACTAACCTGAGTTTGAATTTGAGAGTTAAGCCTCAGGGTTATTTTGATCTTGGTTCTTTTATTGAATATTCAGTTTTCAATTTCCAATATTGCCCTTTACGAACATGTAATATTAATTATTTTAACTTTAAACTCGCGAGGCTATTGCTAAGAAATAAAAAAAAGTGTATGTGTGTCAGCCCCGACGCACGACAGGAGTTTACTCCTTACGAACGATTATAAAATAAACCAGTACCCATCATACCATGCTGTCATTTTTCAGTTTGACATTTAACGTAAATAATAAAGTTTCATATTAATGAATATAAACATGTCACTCATTGGATACAATAATTAATTGACACTTCGGGTCCCGTCGTCTTCCGATTGAGATCCGAGTTTTACCGATGGAAACCATATTATTCACTATATCTGTATGCAATGCGACGCGACCAACACATCTTCGGCTAGCATCGTGTGACTTTATCGTGTGACGTGTTCGTACTCATACTTATGTAATTCGTTATGGGGAATAATTACTGTGAGTGAATGTATGGTAAATAGGAGGGAAAGTAGTCACTTTCAACCTTAACCCTCAATTAAGTATATGATCTGCCTTTTAACCTGTCTAGCTCCGGGAATGCTATGGATTCCATCTACCTACCTATTTTAGTTATTCCAGTTATTTCTTCATCACATACTGACTGACCCCATACAACGGTGAACAGAGTTATTCGTAAAGTGAAAATGAATACTTCTTGGATTATTTCATTTTTATTAGTGAATATTAAATGAGAATAGTTTGTAATAACTCAATTCTTTTAAAAAGATGGAATCAATAATATTACAAAAAACGATGGGTGCAGTTCGAAACTGTGTCTTCTTAATTTAAATTATTAAGATTTTGTACGGCACAAAGCTGTCAAAATCAAGTTTAACGTTTCTTATTTTATGTTTCATGTTTTTAAGGGTTCCATACTCATAGGGTAAATCGGGATTCTACTACTAAGACTCCGCTGTCCGTCCGTCTGTCTGTCAGTCCGTCTATCACCAGGCTGTATCTCATGAACCGTGATAGTGAGACAGTTGACATTTTCACAGATGATGTACGAGTATTTCTGTTGCCGCTATAACAATAAATACTAAAAACAGAATAAGAAATATTTAAGGGGGCTCCCATACAACAAACGTGATTTTTGCCGTTTTCATAGATAATAGTACGGAACTCTTCGTGCGCGAGTACGACTCGCACTTGGCCAGTTCTAAATTTAGCGAATACGCTCTCGATTTGTATAAAGTAATATGTATAAATATAGGTGGCACTATTGAATAGGAGGTTGAAAGGGGGCTTATAGATTGATTGATTGGTTCTTCGTTAGACGTAATCACTTCCCGACGGAATTGGATAAAAAATTCAAGTCTTCGCCGTAATGAAATAAAAATGTTTAATAAATATGAAATGCTATTTCTGCTCGTATTTTAAATTTCGGTTCACGTTCATAGACAATATCCAAGCTAACCCATACTCTGAAACAAAAGCCATATCTCACAAAGTTTCATCACCATTAGAGTACAAAACTTCCCTGTTCAGAATCGAAGCGTTTAGAATATTCCAGAAGAATGCACGCTGGAGTGCGTGAACCAATTTTTAGATAGCACTCCACCTGGGGCGCGATATTTATCTGCCGCCAACGCTCAGGGTACGGTTATAAGATGGGAAAGTCGCGGAAACGAAAAGTCCACTGTGAGATTATCTAACATGCAAAATGCTTCGATCAACAATGCTCTTATTTTTACAATATTAAAATCATATAATCAATTTATAAACTTAAAAAACCGGAGTATCACTGACCATGTAGTATGACCCAGGCGATCGGTGGCTAGGGCTATATAGAGAGAGGAACCTCCTGACAATGCGTGCAGAGTCCAGGAGTATAACCATCTGTATCTGCACGTCTAGCACGACCTGCCCGCGAGTCGTTTGTCGCTCAGTGCATCCCTTACATACTTGACTAGTTGGAGAGAGACGCACTGAGCGACAAACGACTCGCGGGCATGTCGTGCTAGCCCCCCAGACCCGTGATCCAATCACTAAGCGAAAGCCTCTTCAAATGGTGGTACAGGCTCTTTGCAATCTTTTGAACGTCACGGCTCACGGGGAAAAAGCGTGCCACGAGCGCTTGACGACGGCTGTGGCCGACACAAATAAAAAAAAAAGGCATATCGTGGTGTCAGGGGCGCGGAAATCTGCTGTCGGCTACAGCCGACTGGTGCGTTGAAAAGGTTAGCCGACACGAACGATAATCGTTGAATCCACATCAGACATGGCGGTAACCTCGTGAGCCAAGTCAAGGTAATTGCTTAGCTTGTCCTTCTTCTCGGCTTTCACGAGATTAGCATCATGCGGGATGGTGATGTCAACGAGTATCGCCTGGCACTCCGACCAGCACAATATCAGGCTTATTGGCATCAATATTCCTGTCTGATAATAGACTAGTCCCAGTAGAGCGTAGCACGGTCATTCTCGAGAACTGGCTCCGGTACGTACTTTTAGTACGGCACTTTAGGGCCAACAAGGCCGTACATGAGAGCAAGTTGCTGGTCGGTATATATGGAAGGTTGCGAAAGGATAAAAGAAACTTGAAAGAGATAATAAATAAATAAATCATGGGACAATCTTTACACAAATCGATCTAGTCCCAAAGAAAGCTCTAAAGGCTTGTGTTATGGGTACTAGACGACCATGTACATACTAATATAGATAAATAAATACTTAAATACATAGGAAACATCCAAGACGTGAAACTAATATTTGCCCTTACCGGGGATTGAACCCGGGACCGCTAGCTTCGGAGGCAGGGTTACTACCAACTATGCTAACCGCGTCGTTAAAGATATAGTACATGTGAATGTTATTGTTCCCTATATAATGTATTATTGTTATTATATTTTTAACCGACTTCAAAAAAAAAAGGAAGAGGTTCTCAATTCGGTTGTATTTTTTTATGTTTGTTACTTCAGAACTCCGTCATTTATAAACCGATTTTGAAAATTCTTTTTTTAATCGGCAGGGTATACCTCCAGTTTGGTCCCGTCCCAGAGCAATTTTAGTATTTTCTGTAATATTTGGTGAAGTGGAACTGTTGATGAAGACCATAGAAGATCACCGTAACTCCTAAATGTTGAGTATTTCATGGTTGGCGATTAAATTGCTGTATAAAGTTTTGAAGCAACTTATGTCCATGAAAATTCATGTAGTAAAATTGAAGAACCAAGAGAACTCCTCAACGATTGACATCTTTGCACCGTGGATAGCAACAGTTTGTAAATGGTGATGAGCAATTGGCATTATGCTACTGTTACTTATGTACTAAATGTGTGTCGTTAAATCACAGGATAATAAATAAAATGTGAACAAAAAATCTTAGGTACTTTTCATAGGCTATTTGAAGCCGGTTTTTTTATTTTATAAATTATAGATTATCGTTAAATACGGTGCTGGTATCTATGTTTTAGGTTTCTATAACCCGCTTACACCTTTTATTTTAACCTGACCCTTATTCACACTCCCTAGCTATACAACACAGGTGGCTGCGGCAAATAATTTATGTGGCCAATATCCGAGCTCACTATCCGTCCCGCTCCAGCGCTGGTAATTCAAGGGCGTATACATTACAAACCAGATACAAGAGATTTCGGACTACAACGGAGATATCAAATTATTTGCAATCAAAATCATGCATACCAAAAATGGAACTGAGATTTCGGTTTTTTTCTCATTTTATACTAAAAACTACTACTACTACTACTTTTTTATTTAAAAAAGAGGAGGGGACAAGCTAATACCCGACCCAAGTAAATAATCGTAAATAGTATATTGTGCATAGGGCCGTAAGAAGGGGATAATAAACGAGAGTCTGTTAGAAGCCTGACGCCGAAGGCGAGGGCTTTTAATGACTCGAGTTTGTTATCCCCTTACTGCCCGTGATACACACAAGGTTTTTCTTCACATTTGCGAGGAAATGAAATATAAATTACACAAAACATAAAAAATTAAATGTATTCCCATTGTACACCGTGAATTACCTGTATTAACACCCTTATTAATAACACCCTTTCCGAGCAAGTGTGAGTGTGATGAAATAGATGTTTATTAGTATGTAGTATGTTTGTATAGTATAGCGCCGTCTAGCTCCATGAGTCACAGACGGTGCTGGCTGAAAATCAGCGCTGCAGGGGTCTTACACCTCAGCATTATGCTGAGCCAGTATCCCATTCACTGCCGCGAGGACACACACACCACCATTTTGTTTTGTATTGTGTTATATATGTTCTGTATTAGTAAATAAATATATTTCTTTCTCTTACTTTCTAAGTACTGAACCCTGGACGTTCCAGCTGAACATGACAGCTGGTACATAATTAAGGACCCCTTAATTTATAGTGAAGACGGTACCAGGAAATGATTAATGATGTGACTAAATTGGTTGGCCGGCGTGGATTGGGGTATACACTTTACTGGCCACGAGGACAATGTATGAGAGACGAGCGGGTTCAACTTAAAATGAAATGAAAATGAAAAAAAAAGTAAAAAATATTTAGGCCACACGGGCTCTTTCACATGTCTGAATCTACCAGCGCTTTAAGGTGACATCTGCTGAGAAGATACGCCGCAAGAAACTCGGCAGAAAGTCCTTTTTCAACTTTATCATTAGATTTTTAACTAAAACTAACACATAAAAACCGGACAAGTGCGAGTTAAACTCGCGTGGAGAGGGTTCCGTTCCGTACATGATTATCTAAAATTATATACTAGATTACCTTAAATACCATAGACTTCTTATAGGTTTTCCTGTAATCTATAGGCAAAGATCTATTTATTGTATTTTTTTTCAAAATTGTATCCCCAGTAGTTTCGGAAATAAGGGGGGGGGGAATGGTTATTTTCCGCCTATTCTCCTGAATAACTTCTAAACTATTTTACTTAAAATTCAAAAGTAAATATATTTTTGATCCTCACAATAAGCCCTTTCATTTGATTTGTCACACGATGTGGTGGTATAACTTTTTTTTTTTAATTTTCTAGTTTACCCCCAAAAAGTGGCCCCTATGTTTAAAATTCATATATTTACGTCACGCGTCCGTGTTGCGGTCACCAACTTACATATGAATACCAAATTTCAACTCAATCGGTCCAGTAGTTTCGGAGCAAATTGGCTGTGACAGACGGACAGACAGACGGACAGACAGACAGACAGACAGACAGACAGACAGACAGACAGACAGACAGACAGACAGACAGACAGACAGACAGACAGACAGATAGACAGACAGACAGACAGACACACGAGTGATCCTATAAGGGTTCCTTTTTTCCTTTTGATGTACGGAACCCTAAAAGTGCAACAAAAAAACTTAATGGGCACAAATTCATCATAATAAATAGCTAATAAGAGAGATGTATAGTCTCCGCGTCTAGGCAAGTTAATTCAAGTGTCTTAGAGATGTAAAAAGTCTCTAAGGGTCATAATAATTAAAACAAAGAAATATCTAAATCGATTTATTTAGGTTAAATGGAGATGGACAGATGTAAGATCTCCAAATATTAAAAACAATCTGAAATATAACATTTCATGTCCTAAAAATACAGATAATATTGACTATTAAGCCAATATGAAAAAGTCCATAACAGTTCATTATGGAGACTCGACAGGCGACGGCAACAGCGCCATGATAAATACATAAATACCTAGGTACATACATAAATACATAGCATCACGCCCGAAATCCCTAATGGGGTGGGCAGAGCCACAAGTCTACTTGTGGCCACGTTCGATTAATTAGTCCTCAGATGGTATGATGAACCGTATGGTGACAGGTGATCAGCCCATCGCCCATACAGATAGTCCACCAGTGGCGAAGCGTCAAATATTTCCTACGGGAAACCGGAAGAATTAGAACCGTACGGTGCGAGTCTGACATTTAGTTAGAGGAACATGGACTTCACTGACTGCTAGCCGTAGCTTTCTAGCTTGGTAAAGCCGTCAGGAATCGGCTTGTAGGCAGGCTGCGCCACTGTAGTCCACCATGTTGGAGAGGACCCGTCCCTTAGTCGATTTTTACGACATGCCAGGATGATAAGCATCTGCACGCATTCTATGCTATTTCTTCACTCCCAGTGCAGCAGAGGACAACAGGACCTAGGTACAGTCGAGGTTATAAATATATAAGGGTTACCAAAGGAGCAAAATAATCTGCTCCCAAATCAACCCCCGAAGAAAGACTCCATATGAGTCCGAGAGATGTCGGGCCATTTATGACAGTAAATCATGAGGCCATGTTTATTTCAAGTGGTCATAATGTCTCATGAAATTTCGTAACGGATTTCGTTGAGGTTTTCACAATCTTCTAAAAAAAAAAATTTTTTTTTAATATATATACATATATTATATAATATCGAGCAAATCTGGACCGGGCCACTATTCTATTAAATATTTTATTATATCTCCTTGTCAAGTCATCATTAGAAAAACTTGCAAAAAGTATTATTTTCTTCTGTAAATTGTACCAAAGGTATGGGATGGCTCTCAGCAAGTCGCGTCCAATTTACATCTAATCATTCCAATAGTGAGCGATACACATAGTTTTATTAGGACGAGAACCAAGTTAAGTGGAAAACTCACTGTTCGATTTACATACAAAATACAGAATGTCCCAGGAACTAAGGAGGGACTTTTTGAAATTCCATCCCTAAAGGGGTGAAAAATGATGATAAAGTTTGTATAGAAAATAACGTGGGCGAAGCTGTGGCGGGTCCACTAGTAGGCTATATAAAACTTTAAAGAGTGCGTCATAGTAGAAGCAAATATGCTGATTCGACGTTCTGCGCCTCTATTCGGGAACGCTAAGTGATTCTGTAGCGATTCTCGAGCAAGATTTTAATTTTTCAGCTAATGAACTAATATTATATCTAGAAACAATTCAGCTGTCTTTTATGCCCAAATGAAAATAACAAATATCTAGAGAATTCTCTTATATGTTAAATCTCTAGATAAATACAATAAATGCGTCTAGACTGGTTACCCCTCGGGATTGCACTTCACTTACTTGATGGCTGAGTGCAGTAAAGAAGTGATTTCAAGATTGCGACTAGATCGGAGGAATGTGAAGAAATGAAAGTGAACACATAGAAATAGGTATCTTGAAAGATATAAGAGGACTATGAACCAACGGCAAAAATCACCCTCTTCATACAGCAGGCGATAACGATTTCTACCCCTTAAATGTTAACCGATTTTGACAAATTTTTGATAGATTATCAGACATAACAAAATCTAGGTCTATACGTCCCGTGAGGACCCGTCCTTCAGTCCCTCACGAGAGGACCCGTCCCTTAGTCAACTTTTACGACATGCCAGGATGCATCTGCGCGCATTCTATGCTATTTCTTCACTCCCAGTGCAGCAGAGGAGTAATACACTCTTGATCTGCGGAAAGCGCAACCCTGGTGTTGGCCGGAGGTTTCTTTCCGAAGTCATAGTTATTATGTATAGTAGCTATGGCTTTCATTAGTACGCTAAACTTTCCTGCCTACACAAATACTTTAAAGCCATTCCGTAGATTTTCGTAAAGCCCTGGGATTAGGATCTTTCCCGGATTACCAACTGACAGTTTTAGTTTCAGAAGGCTTATAGAAGCTGACAGCCGTACGGTGTCACATAAAAAGTAACTAGACTAGAATGTTCGTTGACCTAGATTGAGACATGAGCACGAAACCTGCAAAGGGCTTTGGGTATCTCTTACAAAAACCTCGTAATTCCTAGAATTTTTAAAGCTCAGTAGTGAATCCGTCCCAGTGTACTAAAATAAGAACAAATTATGGAAGTAGTTTTTCATCTTGAATCAATTACGATAATGTTGAAATTAGAACCAAATGAAGCAAAATGCCAAGTTTAATGAAGTACAGTAATTTGTAGTAAATAAAGTACAAATATAGTGCAGCGACCACAGCATATCAATATAATATATGTATAAACCTTCCCCAGTCCAGTAATGCCTATGTTTTATCGGACTGTCCATTGTATCAAGCATCCATATAATTTCACATACCGGTGTGTACGGTACGGTGTGTGTTTGCCTGTCTGTCTGTCTGTCCGTCTGTTTGTTCCGGCTTATCTCCAAAACGGCTGGACCGGTTTTGACGGGACTTTTACTAACAGATAGCTGTTTTTATAAGGAGTAACTACTACTATCTAAATAGTACTATTGCTTTAGAAAAAACAAGAATCAGGGTTCCACGCAAGAATAATCTTGGACAGGATACTTTCATTCCAATCCTACGCGAACAAACTCGCGAGCACAGCTAGTTTAGTATAAATTTGTACTTTTTCCATAAATTTGATATCCTTCTACAATATATAAATCTCGACAAATAAATGTTATATCATCCAATCTGATCTATCATCACCATTAATTAGCCGTCTAAATAGACGTCCACTGCTAGACATAAGCCTCTTTGAACGATCACCACAACGATCGATCCTGCACATTCTTGCTCCTATTACACAGTACTAGTGGACCCGTCACAGCTTCGCCCGCGGTATTTTCCACACAAAATGTATCACCCCTTTAGGGATGGAATTTCAAAAATCCCTCCTTAGTGCACCTCTAGGCTACTCGAGAAATGTCTCCTTCAAATTTCAAACCTCTAGGACCACCCGTTTAGGCTGTGCGTTGTCTATAAGTGAGTCACAGTCTTGTTTTATATCTATTGATGATTTACTTCCATTTCATACAGGCTTCACCAAAGTTTCTACAGGTAAATAACCTGCCCTTCCCTAAATAACATGACACAGGCTCGAAGGGTACCCTGTATTTAGAGTATTTTTATTTTTATAGATCAGCAAAACCTCGTATACGTACTGCTGCCTGCCTTAATGGCTGTTATTAGTTTAGACAGGTAATGCAGGGACGCAGTACACACAAGAAAAGCAGTACACAGATGACAAAAGAAAAAATAATTTGTTAAAGGGCTTCTAAATAGTTTTTTTTTGGTATTTAATTGCTGCAATTCGGGCTACCTAATTCATCACTATCGGGAACAAAGCGTTTTAGCCTTAACCTTTGATAGCCCAAATTGCATCAATTAATTGCCAAAAACATTGCTCGTCTACAAGCATCTTTAAGGTGCAGAATGAAATGCCATCAGTTTTTGAACTTCTATTTTATTATTTAGAAGGTAAATAATTGACAACCATAGATAGTTGGGAGATTCTCACGGCGTTTAAAACGCTCGCTTTAACCGTTGCCTCATTATAGATAGAAGTGATCAGAAGCTGTAATTTTAAATGTAACAAGGGAGCAGTCAAAGTCAATGTATCAACTCCTGGAACTATAAATAAATATACTTAAGCTAGATTTACATAAAAAAATATCAGGAGATGACGTACCTATTGATTATTAAATTGCTATAAATTGAGAAAAACATATATGCACAAAATACGAACATATACAAATTGTTTAAGCTAATTTTATGTAAATTATTTACCGTGATATTAACGCATTGCTTGTCGGTCTGTAGTCAAATTATGATACTGCAATAATCATATTTAATGACTAACCTGCCAAAAATAATGTCGACGCGTCAGCGCTAGCCATCGGTAATGCGCGGAGTAAATTGTTTACCGCCGCATTGCTCGTCATTCTGTAGTTAGCATATGTTACTGCAATAATTATATTTAATGTGACCCACCTGCCAATACCATCTCTCGACGCGTCAGCCCTAACCGTCGAAAGTGCGTGGGGTGAATTATTTACCACCGCATTGCTCCTATTTCGCTTTTTATGGGCCATTAGGATTTGCTAAAGCCAGGAGCCATAGAATTAAGTGTGGTTTAGCACGGGTAGAGTTTTTAATAAAATGCTCTATTTGACATGTGTGTATTTCACCCACCAAGTCCCGTTTTCACCCTTTGGTTGGTTGGTTGTTTTGGTTTTTACTCTATTACTAAGGCTCCGCTGTCCGTCTGTCCGTCCGTCTGTTACCAGGCTGTATCTCATGAACCGTGATAGTTAGATAGTTGAAATTTTCACCATTAGATGATTAATTTTTTTGCCGCTATTGGTAACGGCAAGTACGGCAACAGGTAGACGCTTGAAATATTCACAGAATATTAAGATATATATGTATATTCACTTTAAAAATTAAAAAAAAATTAAGGGGGGCTCCCATACAACAAACGTGGATTTTTGCTTGATTATAGGTAATGGTATGGAACCCTTCGTGCGCAAGTCCGACTCGCACTTGGCCGGTTTTTTTTTTCACTTAATAGGATTTGTCCCGATGAATGTGTTCTGCGTCTTGCGATCCGAACCGATTCGACCAAAGTTTATAATAATTTAATGACTAAATTTAAAGAGCCTACTATTTGATGTTGATACTGTCGATACCTTTTCAGATTTTGGCAACCGTTAATTATACAAAACATCGGTTATCATTATTTTATTTTATAAGAAATATACCAATTATTAATTTACTTAGCTTTAATATACTTTAATGATTTACTCAGTACAGGAATATGGTCCCATCAGAGTGATTTTCCACCTTGATGACGGGCGGCGGAGGGTCCCTCTCCAGAAGGTATTTACGTAGTTCTATGAGACCCACGTTTGTAAATGAGCACATTACTGCTGCTATTAGGATCCTGAAATAACAAAATATGCATTCTTGTACTGTCCGACTATCTTGCGTCACTCTGAATTGGTTCCCGCTGAAAATCAGCGTTGTGGCCAGCGAGGTGCAATATTATGCTGAGCGAGAGTCCTGTCAGTGACACCCAATCGTATTGAGTCCTTTATCAAGGGGCACAATGTGTTCTGAATCATCGACTTAATCTCATCTTATCTAAATAAATAAATTCCTTCAAGATCAATGTCTTTCATTTCAATAATGATGAGTAACAAATAACACAGAAAAAGTAGAGGCCTTGCGGTGGGGGCTACAACCCGTGGCACCTCTCCCAGGAGAAGGAGATGCTCTTACTAAATGAGCTCAACGCCATAGCCGAACCTCGTCTTTTGCTTTTTCTATGTTGTTTAGTACTTATCATTCAAATTCAAATCATTTATTCAGCAAATTAGCCACCTGTGGGCTTTTTTATTTCCACATGAATAATTTAAAATGGGATGAATCTACCACCGCTTCGGACAGGACCATCATTACTGAGAAGCGCCGCAAGAAAATCAGCAGAAAGTCATCTTTTCAAGTCAAAACATTGATTTTTAAAGTTAAGTAGAAACAATACAAAGTAATAAATGAAATTTTTTAAGACTACTAAAAATAAAAAAAACGATACTTGAATAATCAAGAAACGAAACGCTATATAATATAGTATAGAGAACCCTATGAAGTCTTTAGTCAGGTTCAGATATCGCACAAAACTAATAAATTCAATTGGTCCTTGTATTTATTAACACATAATTGTATGAAAACCGCAAAATTTTCTTTTTGAATCTACGGTTTCAATTCAGCACAAAAAGCATTAGGTCAAATGGAAACTAGGTCAAGCGTAACTTCGGGCAACTGAAATCAAAAACTTGTGCCACTGCATTCCCACTGAAAGCAGAGCTAACCAATCAGAATGTTTGAAATATTTGAAGTACATGATACAGCAATCTGATTGGTCCGCTCCGCTGGCCTCTGCTACATGAACAGTCTTACCAATACGAATAGCCAAGGGAAGGGCTGGCCTGGTACGTGTCTGTTACGAAGTATGACTGCGCCAAATGCTCTTTGAGGCCAGATGTGGCCCAATATATTCCGAACATTAGAAGCGATGTCAGGCCTAGCACTGCCGCGACTGCGTTGGTCCAAAAGCATCCTAGAATAAATAGTTTAATCTAAATAAAATGATATTTTGTTCATATACTACCCTACCTTCGTTTGCGTGGAAATCAGTAAAGTTTTCGGTGGATTTTCCAGGACAAAAAAATCCCTATGAATTTCAGGACCAGATCAAGCTGTTAAAAACATTTGCGCACGTAGTAGCAAAAATCCCACACAATAAAGCACTTTAGGTTATTACCATACTTTAAAATATTTCTTTCTTTTAAAACCATATTCGGACTATTACAATTACTTTAAAAAAATTGCCAAATCGCATGCCAATGACGCGCTCGCCAATGAACAATATTTAATTTTTATTGCGAAAATAAAGGCATTTTGACGACTGCAAGAAATTGGTTGACTAAAACGAGAAATTGGTTGACATATTTGAAAATTTCGCATTTTATTTCATCTCATGAGTCACTTGTGGTCTACACATCGGCTGTGCAATTTCAAAACCTAGTAAGAGATACGAGACAAATTTTAAAGGAGAGCCAAAACATGAGTTTTTTACCTTGAGACCTTGCAGAGCGCCTAGATTATAAAAGCTACAAGGATGAGAGTTGGATCAAAAGATGCGGCATTATATCCATGTATCCTTGGCTTTGCATAGAGTTTGACCATTACTACGTATAAATACTTAATAGATCAAGTTTTATGGCACTTACTAATAATTAAATTGTTTTTAGGGTTCCGTACCTCAAAAGGAAAAAAGGAACCCTTATAGGATCACTCGTGTGTCTGTCTGTCTGTCTATCTGTATGTCCGTCTGTCACAGCCGATTTACTCCGAAACTACTGGACCGATTAATTTGACATTTGGTATACATATGTAAATTGGTGACCGCAACAGGGATGCGTAACGTAAATAAATTCATTTTGAACATGGGGCCCAGTTTTGGGGGGCAAATTAGAAAATTAAAAAAAAAAATACGCAAACTATATCATGTGACATATCAAATGAAAAGGCTTATTGTGAGAATCATATGTGTTTTTTTTTGGAATTTTAAAATAAATGGTTTGGAAGTTATTTAGGAAAATAGGCGAAAATTGGCCATTCCCCCCCCACCTTATCTCCGAAACTACCGGCCTAAAATTTTGAAAAAATTACAAAAAATTGTTCTTTACCTATGGATTACAGGAAAACCTATACGAAGTCTATAGTATTTAAAGTAACATAGGAAATTTCAGTTAATCATGTACGGAACGGAACCATCTCCACGCGGGTTTCACTCGCACTTGTCCGGTTTTTTATCTTAGAGTACCTAACCCTGTTTGACAATTTAAAACCTAGTAAGTGCCGTGTAAATCACATATAAAGTCAGGATCCTTTATGGAATCGTCTTTGTCGTTCAAATTAGTCATAATTTTACTAAACGTACCGAGTAACCCAAAAATGGGCTCTGTAGGGTTCTGAGTTGAGTTGATAATCGCTAAACCCGCTGCTAACACAGCAAATAACAGCTGCAGGAACATTAACACCAGAAGACTGACGTAGAACGCGAATGATATCACCGCTGGCTCGTTGGCTGTAGGAAATACATAAAATTCACGTGAGATCATCATTAATTCAGTGATAATCTAGTTTATACAGTGGATTCATCCATACTTGTCTTATTTGGTAAACAAGCTTCCAACCTCAAAATGTGCAATTTTTGGGCCATACAGTTCTTTCATATATAATTATTAAAATAAAACGGTACCAACTAACACTAAAAAAATAGATAAAAACTAAAACTAGACTAAATTTACTAAAATAAATTTAAAAAATCTGGTCCCCGCGGCAGGGTGCCCATCACGCAAGCTGCATTTCCACGCTGAATGGCTATGCTTAGCCTTTGTGCGAGGTAGCAGCCTGCGCGAGGGTCACCCGTGGCCTCCCTGAGACGCTTGCTGAGCTCCCTGAAGAGCCCATGCGCGCCCGGGCCCCACGGACCTAGTGTCTCGACCCCGAAAGCGACAAAATCGTACTGGGTGCCGAGACAACTAGTGTATTTGTTTTCTTTATACCGCTCCTTGGACTTGGCCGCCGCACCCGCCCGGTGAGTGGTAGCTGGAAGATAGGTCGCGGCCAGCGTGTCGGCGCATGTAGCGTCCCACACCAGCGCACGACCCATCCTCCAGGGTATCAACGACATACCATCAGGGCGCCTGCCATCGTCACGTATAATGTGCGGCTCGGATGTCGCGGGCACATTGACGCTGACAAGCGCCCTTCTGATGATGTCATTTAGGGCGGCGTGGCGGGGGAGGCGGCCGGCACCGGAGAAGCAGGCGAGTCCGTGGTGGCCAAGGCGGTCCACGGTGGCTCCACAGGGAGCACAGCGATGGTCTACACAGACCTCAGCCCCGAGCCGGAGACCAATTCCAATGCGGATTGTGTTTGGGTCAATGAAGGTTCCAGTATTAGGAGACGGGTAAGCTTGAAGCCAGTGACCAGACTCTGGTCTGGACACTGCCAACAACCTAGCGCGGTCTCTTCCAGATGAACAATCAATGAGAGTATTGAGGGTGGCGTGGGATACAATGTCGTCCCAGGCCCTTTGAATTTTGGGGGATGTCGGTAAATTTGGACTCATTCCAGCTATCCAGGCACTCGTAGCCTCGGTCAAGCACGCGATCACGCAGTTAGTATCCGCTGGGGATTTTAGTATTTTCCCTGCGAGATCACGCGTGCTGTGGATCGAAGATAAAAAGGCCGGTAAAGCTACACTTGAAATTTTGCGGGTTCCCAAGCCACCATACCTAATAGGCAAAGAGGCTTGGGTCCAAGCCTGCTCGCTAAGTCGAATGTTAATAATGGACTCAAGTTGTAATTTTAGTGCGTTGTCGAGGGGTAAAGTAAGATTTTGAAATTTCCAAATAGGGCAGCAGCGGAGCAGGTAAGTAAATTTGGGGACGAATAAACAAAATTTCAGTATAAAAAGCGCCGAATTACTGTTAATTTTGAGAAGGCGGTCAGAGTGCTCTTTAAATTTTGATAATGAAGTAGTCAAAAAGGTTGGTATAGCTTTCTCAAATATGGGTGACCCTAGGAGGCTCAGGCTGTCCTTGGTTAGAATTTTGATGTTTGGAGCGGCATTGTTGAAATCCTGATAGATTTCTGTGGCTACAGACGAAGAAACAGTTTCCGAAATGTACAGTTCACATTTGTTAAAATTTAGGTCTAGACCAATTGAAGAAAATTTGTTTTTGATTAATAATAAATCAGCCAAAACAGTCTGCGAGTCTCCTCCTAGGGTACCGTCATCGAGATACCAAACGTTCAGTTTAGACTTTAAGCTGTGAATGACTGAGTTTATAGCCAAACTAAAGATTGCTGGACCGAGGGGATCACCTTGCTGACAACCTACGGCGGAAAGAAACTCGTGATTTTTGTGAACTAATTTAGATGGGCAGTGATAACACTGAAGAAGGAAATTATAAATTTCTGGAACGTGTAACTTAATTTCGTTCAGTAAGGTATCCCGATTAACCGAATTGAAGGCGTTTTTGACATCTAATTTTAGAAGCACCTCGCACTGGTCGTCTTTCATAAACGTGCGTACGGCATGAATGGCCGCCTCGCAACCTCCACGGGTGCCGAAGCTAACATGTACGGGTTCAAAAAGGGACTGTAATTTGGAACGGGTGAGCCGGACGCATATTTTAGATGCTAGGCGTCTCAGAGTCGAGCCAACTGCGATTGGGCGCACGCCTCCATCTTTTTTAATAGTATAAAGGGAAAGGAAGTAGGTTATCTTCATACAAACGCACCGCATCGCCGCACGCACACTTAAACAAATCTCGACGTGTTTCCCCTTACTAAGCGGGTCGAGATTTGTTTAAGTGTGCGTGCGGCGACGCATAGATACTTTGGCGCACACATACAAGCCGCGCGCGGTGCGTTTGTATGAAGATAACCTACTTCCTCCTCTTTATACTATGGTTCTTTTATTCTAAATAAAGCAAGCCTAGGCTAAAAAATAACAAAGTTACGTGTTAAATATTGTCTCCGGTTCCTTTATTTGCAAGGAAACAGCTGTTTTAACCACAAAACGTGCATTTTGAGGTTAGAAACTTGTTTACCAAATAAGACAAGTAAGGATGAATCCGCTTTAAATGCAAGCGATCACAGATCACCCATTGCAACACACGCTATGTGACGACACGTAGCTTAGGGTGATTTCTATTCGTATTTCCTACATCGACTCAGATTCTCTTTGAATAAAAATAGTTTCGAAATCACCCGAAGTTACGATTCTGTGCGCCGCAGTTGGAACGCTTTAGCCAGCGTTTCTACCACAGGCGACGCAGCTAAGCAGTACTCGAGGAAAAAATTAACCAATAGGGTTACTTCATTTTCAAATAACCGCAATCCTATTGGTGGATTTTTCCACGATCACCGCTTACCTGCTTGCACACCTCTGCGGCTCTACCATGACTGACACTGGGATAACTTAACACTGTCTAATCTCTCTGACTATCTCTTCAGCAATAGTATGACAGGGACGCACTTAGAGATAAGACGATGGGTCCAATTTGAAATGGTGTCGCTTAGATAAACTTCCTAAACTTAAAATAAGAAACGTCAAATTCGATTTAGTAGCAGCAAGCTGTCAAAATCAAGTTTAACGACCATTTAAATTTAGCGAACACGTTTTCGAATTAGCCCCGGTATTAACTTGCCCCCGAGTTTGTTAGGAAAGAAATAACTTACGTGGATCTACAACTTCGACTAACGTGACTGAACCACAAGTGGGACTCGGTTCATATCCTTGAGCTAAAGCCCGCACCTGTAAACATACAAGAAAGTTCTAACGAGTGTAGAAAGAAAGGGAAAGCCCTTGTCCAGGATACAATATCATCATCATTTCAGCCGAAAGACGTCCAGTGGACATAGGCCTCCCCCAATGATCGCCACAACGACCGATTCTGTGCTACTCGCATCCAGCGGAGTCCCGCATTATTCAGTCGTCAGTCCACCGTGTGGGTGGTTTGCCCACGCTGTGCCTTTCAGGTCATGGTCGCCACTCAAGAACTCTTCGGCCCCATCGGCCATATGTTCTACGAGCAATGTGCCCCGCCCGCTGCCACTTAAGTATAGCAATTCTTTGGGCTATGTTGGTTGCTCTAGATCTTTTGTGGATCTCCTCATTTCTAATTTGATCTGGCAGCGATACTCCGAGTATAACTATCTCGATAGTGCAATATAGGCTAGGCAGAAAAATGTGCGATAACTTATTGCACTACGCTTCATACAGAGCTCGAAGTTGCCGAAAGTTCTCGCTCGAAAGACCACAAGCGAAAGACCTGATTTTAAACATTTATTTTGATTAATGCACTAATTTTCTAAGTACTCTATCCGCGCTTGAGTCCAGTTATATACCGCGTGAGCCCAGTGCGACGCTATTATGTTGTATTGCATCGGTGCGAGCGAGACAGATCGCACTGCGCTACTGCACGCCCGCAATGTGGCCGAGCCTTTAAGATCTAGTGAGACAGGGGTGATTTCGACGTCGAAAAAGGCGCTCTCGCTGGTGAGATAGAACATATCAATCGTATTTTTAGATGAGTTTGTTTATGAATACATTAATTGTCACGTAAAACTGGTATTAAAACAAATTGTATAAAAAGTTAATGTTACCTATGGAGCGTTTTGTATGTTGTGTTGTGTGTGTTGTTGAAAATTGAATCTGAATGTTTGTGGTGACGACAAAAATATATGATATTACATTTGTTTTGTTTTTCTATTCTTTCTCTTCTATTCTATTCCATTGATTACCTCTTCAATCCTGGCCTCTCTCTCCGTTTTACAGCTGAGCGCGCACGCATTCTCTTCAGGAACACAAGTCACTGAAAAATTAAGGTTTAGCGTGAAAGTATGAATGAGTTAACCAATAATAAAATCATACAAATTAGCCACATTTTCACACAAACTCAGACAGCTATGTTTATATTATAATTAGTGCGAAGATTGACAGTCAATTTTAATTAATTAAATTTTACGAGTCTTTCTTCATCGCCATGACGTAGTCTTGTAATTATTGTTTTGGTTGAATATTTATGGAATATGAGGAGTATGAGTATGGGGGAGCAAACATTTTTCATTAATTCTCAGAAAAACAGTGAGTCTATAATTTCTTAAGTTTTGTTCAATAACAACAAAAAATTAATTACGTTTAGTAATCCTATGTTTGACTTTATTTATTTTGCAAGTAGGCCACACGGGCTCTTTCACATGCCTGAATCTACCAGCGCTTCATGTGACATCTGCTGGGAAAAAGCGCCGCAGGATCAGCAGTAGTTAAGTTTTTTTAACCAAATATTACAAAGAAAGTGGCTCGGCAAAGGGGCTCGTAAACGCGCAATTTTTTTGGCTATTAATTGCTGCAAGTCGGGCTATCCCCAAAAAGATTACATAATACATCACTAATGGGCACACAAAGTTTAAATGTAAACTTTTGAGGATAGCCCGAATTCCAGTAATGAATTGTTGAAAAACTAGCCCTTTTAGGACCCCCTTAAGACAAAGTGCAACGGACAAGCCTAATCAATGACTTACTGAACAGGGTGCTGAAGGTAGGCGTTTCGAAGTTACGAATAATGAGCTCTCCTCGAAACAGTCCATAATTTACGTTGCTGTCTGCAAATTGGACTTGGGTCGTTGCTATTGAAACTATCTGAAACAGTGGTAACCATTATGTATGTAGTTTTCTTTTGATATTTGGAGACCTTACATCTCCATCTTTATACTTGACCGTGAAGACTGTCTACACCTCCATTTAACCTAGATTAATCGATTTAGATGTTTCTTTGCTTCAATTTTTATTTTTATTATTATGACCCTTAGAGACTTTATACATCTCTAAGTCACTTAACTTTTCCAGACGCGGAGACTATACATCTCCCTTATTAGTTATTTATTAGAATTAATTTGTACCCATTAGGTTTTTATGTTGCACATTTTGTTTTAGTTTTTAGATAAAACTGTACTGCCAAAGTTGAAAAAAGACTTACTGCTGAGTTTCTTGCGGCGTTTCTTCTCAGCAGATGTCACCTTTCGAAGCGCTGGTAGATTCAGACATGTAAAAGAGCCCAGGTGGCCTACTTGCAAAATAAATATTTTCATTTTCATTTTCATTTATCTTTAAGCGTAATAATTATGTAGGTTCATACATAATTAAGCTCACACCTGATTTCCGTAGCTTTCCTAAACTGTAGTGACATTAGTAAGGTATCTTATTGTTTGTCTTTATCATCATACCATCTTAGGACTAATAAATCTAACGTGGTCACAAGTAGGCTTGTGGCTCTGCCCACCCCATTAGGGATTTCGCGCGTGATGCTATGTATGTATGTATGTATGCTTATTCTTTGAGTATTTTTTTATTGATTCTATTATTTTGATACACTGATATACTGATATCAGTTTTCATATAAAACGTAATTTGGGGCTATCCTCGCTCGAGGGGCTGGTTGTTCCCCGGAACAACTTACCACAATTGACCTTCAACTTTGTTTTGTTGCTGTTTAAAGTTTAGTGGTGTAATGCATAGCATAAACATTACATACAATTATAAAACTGGTTGTTTTATTTAAGAAAACCTAGTTTATTACTCTGAAAGTATATTGTCAACTCTTCCCAAAGTGGGGCTGAATGTTCAGCTCCGAAATTGTCAAAAGTTTGCTTCCGTAAAAAAAGCTACTGAGATATTAGTAGAACTAGCTATAATATTACAAAAAAAAAACGATACACATCCGTTCCATATTTAGATTTGTTGAAAATCAAATCTTAAAAATGCTTTTTTACGAATAACTTGCAAAATGAAATCGCTTCTCAGTCAGTTACTGTACAATTACCTAGGAAACTATTTTTTAGTGAAGTTTTTGTACACGCTAATTAATTAATGGTTTAAGCTGACATAGGGCGATTTAATAACTTTTGACAGGTGTCGGTGTCAGGGACAAATTTGAATGTCACTGAGATTAAATCGCGTCTTTGTTTATCGCATTAAGGCAGATTTAGACAGGGTCAGTGACTGACTTCGAATTCGAGACAAGTCAGCGCTGACCCGAGAAAAACCCAATGTAAATTGATTTGAAGTCAGTACAGCGATGGGAGGTCAGCGCTGACTTGTATATTTGCATACAAATATTTTGAGCCAGGTTTAGACAGGTTCAGTGCTCAAGTCAGTTTCGGCGCCGAACCGACTGACCTCAAAATATTTGTATGCAAATCTTCAAATCAATTTACATTAAGTTTTTCTCGGGGCAGCTGACTCGTCTCGAATTCGAAGTCAGTCACTGACCCTGTCTAAACCTGCCTTTAGGCTCACAGATCAAACGAGATATATATCAGAACTTACCCAACTATCACTTGACACAGATACTATTATAAGTAGCACGCTCAGAACCCCGGAGAGAAACGCTCCAAAAATATATCCGCGTCGTGTGACCGCCATTTTGCCAACTGACACCGTTCCGTTTCCTTATCATTGATAATGAGCAATAATGAGAATTTTATCTGTTTATCGATAATTTATTAGATGCTATTAATGATAGGGGCGTTAGCATTAAAAATGAGTCATTACGTTTTACCCGACTGCGCCAAAAGGAGAGTTTTTCGAGTGTTTTTATGTATATTTCTTTAGCACGCTCTGTAGACTCGTTAGAGTTGATGGATTTTAACAATACGTATGATGTCTTGTCAGATTCTTCTTGTGGAAGTAATATATGAAATTATTTAATAAAAAACCGTCCAGGTGCGAGTCAGCCTCGCGCACGAAGGGTTCCGACCATTATCTCTAAAAACAGCAAAAAAAATCACGTTTGTTGTATCGGAGCCCCCTTAATTATTTATTTTATTCTGTTTTTTTAATATTTGTTGTTATAGCGGCAACAGAAATACATCATCCCGGTTCATGAGATACAGCCTGGTGACAGACGGACGGAACGGACAGACGGACAGCGGACCCTTAGTAATAGGGTCCCGTTTTTACCCTTTAGATACGGAACCCTAAAAGGATGATAATATTGATTAACATTATAATTATAAAACAAAAATCCCGACTACATATGTTCTAATAAGAAAAAAATAAGAAATTAATCCTACCGTAGCAGTCGATGACTTCGATGATTCTATTATAGGATTTTATGGTGAGGCTATTATGCAGGCGGGTAATTGCTTTTATAATATATATTTTTTTATTAAATAAGTTCTATTGTTAATATGAAAAAACCGCCAAACTGTAGAGGGTCTTATCTGGATATGTTTATATCCACACCGATAGAAAAAACAGAGACCGCTTGGGTTCCATAATGATGGAACCAACGACCCTAGCAATCATTCAGAAAAGCTACGAGTTTTAAAATATTCTCTACAATTTGGTAGATTCCTAGCTTATGCGAATATGTATATTATTAACCATTCGAACGCCCCAGTCGGCTGTAGCCGACAGCAGATTTCCGTGCTCCTGACGCCACGATATTCCGTTTTCCATACATTTGCGTCGGCTACAGCCGTCTTCGAGCGATCGTGGCTTTTTCGCCGTTAGCCGTGGGGTTCCAAAGGTTATGCTCCGTATCTATAATTAAATGGTTATCTGAATATAATATACTTACAGTTCCACGGAAATATTTCTTTAATTGAACTGCTACGATTAAACATCACTTTAAAATAATATTTATTAGGTGTAAATCGGCAATCTAATTAATAATTATAGATATCACTCCTCATGTGTGCATTTAGTTACGTTTAATAAGGCTCATTTAAGATTGAATCAAATTGTTGTTATCAATAACACGGTAGGATTAAGTCGGGGAATACCAGTTAAAAACAAACTCAAATTTAAATCACAATTAGCCTATATACGTCTTACTGCTGGACACAACTCTTCTTTAACCCTTTCGGCGCGAGCATGTGATAGCGCGCTGCAATCCACCCGCGCGACCGCCTCATAGCGCGCTGCAATGCACCTGCGCGAACGACTTCCAGCGCGGTGCAACGTGCCCGCGCGCACATACATAATTTTCTGTTCTAAAAGCCATGATGCATCCTGTGCATCATTGCGCGCTACGGTACCGCACGCATTTCGCTGCCGCGAGCAACAAGAGAATGAATGGTGTCATGCGCAATTTATAATAACCAGTTAGGTACAAAATGTTTATTTTGGATGAGGGTTAATAGTGTGATGGACTGGGCAGTAGTCCGCGGGCCCAGTGCGGAATGGGGACTTCACACACATTTGGAATTGTGTAGTTCGCAGATGTGCAGGCTTCCTCACGATGTTTATAGCTTATAGGTTTTTGCATTGTATTTGCATTAACCTATACTTCAGCTATAGAATAGACCTTTGCTTTCTCAAACGTAGGTGATGTTACGAACGCGTTCTCGAAATAATGTCATAAAACTGTTGTAGTACTTAACTTCGCGTTTGAGTGACATACGAGTTTGTGAAAATAAAATAAAGTATTGAGTAGCTAGAATAATAGTAAAAACGTCAAAACTCCGCCGGATTACTAAAACCGGTCAAGTGCGAGTGAAACCCGCGTGGAGAGGGTTCCGTTCCATACATGATAAACTGAAATTTCCTATGTTACTTTAAATACCATAGACTTCTTATAGGTTTTCCTGTAATCTATAGGTAAAGAACTATTTTCTGTATTTTTTTCAAAATTTTAGGCCCCGTAGTTTCGGAGATAAGGGGGGGGAATTGTCAATTTTCACCTATTTTCCTAAATAACTTCTAAACTATTTTATTTAAAATTAAAAAAAAAATACATTTAAGATCCTCACAATAATCCCTTTCATTTGATTTGTCACATGATTTCAGTTGCACAACTTTTTTTCTTAATTTTCTAATTTATCCCCCAAAAGTGGGCCCCATGTTCAAAATTAATTAATTTACGTTACGCATCCCTGTTGCGGTCACCAATTTGCATATGTATACCAAATTTTAAACCAATCGGTCCAGTAGTTTCGGAGCAAATTGGCTGTGACAGACGGACAGACAGACAGACAGACAGACAGACAGACAGACAGACAGACACACGAGTGATCCTATAAGGGTTCCTTTTTTCCTTTTGAGGTACGGAACCCTAAAAACTAAATAAACAAACTTCAATAAAGTTCAAAATGCTAAAATACATTCAGCATGTTTGTAATGTGCAGTAAAGGGAATGGAAATGAAACGCATTGATAATAATATAATTATAATTTACTTCTTGCGGAAGCGTTGCGATTAGAAATCACTTCATACTTAATTATTTATATTAGATATACAAATTATACAACCTTAAAACGAGAAATCGAACAGATTATTGTAACAGTGTAGGTAATATTGTCGGGTCATCTTACTGTTATTATGTCAAAATTACGACGGTACTTATAGCATAATTTTCACCAAACGGCTCGCATCGCAACGGATTTTAAAATCTTGAAACGATATTAAATCATGTACACAGTATTTAAAGTCTATTTTGCCTAGCCGCGCACAGCAGCTTGACCGCAAGCGTCTTCCGCGACACGCGATCGGCTCCGTTCACCTGTCGTCGTATCCGTTTGGATCATCATCGTAATGGACCAACTGCTATATGGACGAACTGCGATATGGACGAACTGCGTAATGGATTAAAAAATACCTGATGGACGAACTGCGTACTAGACCAACGGCTAACAAATCATCCTTTCGGCTGTCGTCGCATGCGCTCGAAGCCATGGCCATTGCATCGGATCGGAACGAATTTTACAATCGTTAATCGATATTAAATCATGTACACAGTATTTAAAGTCTATATTACCTAGCCGCGAACAGCACTGCAGGATGCGATCGGCTGTCGCCGTTTCCTTTCCGATCCGATGCGATGCGAGCTGTTTGGTGTAAATTATGCTTTAGTTGGGCGAAATGAGAGACGAGAAAAAATAACAGCACGACGCTATTTATCTCAACTAGTACATTCTATGTTCGTGCTGCCTCGGCCAACATTCTTAGGATGCTTGTAAACGAGCAATTTTTTAGGCAATTTATTGCTGCAATTCGGGCTATTCCCAAAAGTTTACAACAATAATTGAACTTTTTGCTTACAGTAATGATGTAATATGTAATTTTTTTGGGGAAAGCCCAAACAAATCTAGCCAGAAATGACGATCTGCTTCTTTGTAATGCCAACTACTTACAAAAATATAAACCACAATTTATGACCTTATTTTCAGGGGATACCAAATGTATTGAATAGTTATATATTTCATTCGACCGCAAAAAATTTTACATAAATACATTTATGAATATTTATTAATATTATTCATTATTTCAACTTGGGGACGTCAACCACTGGATATAGGTCTCCCCCAAAGACTCCCACACGGAACGATAAATAAAGTCTTAATAAGTTCAAAACTCCATAATAAATATATGATATATATTATGTCACAATTTACAATTTTATACAAAACACTTGTGTGTTAACCAACTGCAAAAATCACCCTTTTCATACAAAAGGCGATAACGATTCCCACCATAAATGTTAACCGATTTTGACCAATTTTTGATAGGTTAGGTAGGAATATTGTTTAAAGATCAACAAAATCATAATCGCCGAAATTTGTTTTTTATGAGAATACGGAAACAACAATAAAAGAGTTGATTGATTAAGTATAGTGAAAAAACCAAAACTTACAGACCTACATTTTGTTCTGACAACATTTAAGGGGTGGAAATCGTTATCGCCATTTGTATGAAAAGCAAATACAATCAATCATGTATGAGCTAGAAAGCCAACAATTCGTGTCAAATTAAACTTGCGAATCGTTTGCAAAAGAAAATGGACTATTGTTTTATGACTATAAACTCCAACCTTAGAATAGTACACCCTGATTTAGTTACCTATTGAGCGAAGCCATTCAAATTTATCTATGATTAAAGTGACCTTTGTGTCGTCCACGACTGGTTAACGGAGACTTAAACATTTCATTCATGCAATATATCGGGGCACGCACATTACATAACTATTCCTATTTTCAAGTTCATAACATTAGTGGTTGCCGAGATAAACGGTAACCTATAAAGGTACGGAACTCTAAAAACCTGTCTGTACCAAATTATTACATGAAAACTATAAGAACAGTCAAAACAATATGCACGTTCATTTTTTGTTTCTGTTTCGCTCAAGAATTTATTAATTTTAGTTATAATTAAATGAAAATTGCATAAAAATATGTCTTCGCAAATTTATTTACTTAATTGCTAAATATTATTCAAGAGAACCATTCACTAATCTTATATTATTCATTGCATTTTTGTACTGATACAATTTCAAAGATCCAAGGGAAAAACAGTTATCGTCCATGTATGTATTAGAGCAATAATATACTTTTCTTCCTACTACGCTTTAATTTCATCATAATGGCCTTAAATACTCAGCACAAAGCAGCCCTTATTTGCTCTAGAGCAAATAAAGTTGCATACAAATTTCATTATTGCACTGTTTTGTATTTTTTTTTATTTGGTTGTTTGATCATGAAGTTTACACCAACAGCTACCCAATCAGCCCATTCACAGTCCGACGAGACAGCCGACCCCTCTTCTGTGGACTTACTGTTAGCAAAAAAAAAAAACAGGCCACATATCGGCGCCCATATCGAACTGTGATTGTCTCGTCTAAAATGTTATGCTCAAAGTACTGGCTGATAAGATAGTATGGGTTACAAAAAGATTTAAAAAAAAAATCGCATAATATGACAATTAATAGACTAGATACAAGATTTCTGTGAAAATTTTCGGATTTTCGACTTTAGCTTCAGAACCAATAGACCGATTTTAATAAATAGGGTATCTTAAGATTCGGGGAGAACGTGCGAGTGTCATAGGGTATATAAAAATTCTAAGGGTGTGTAATAACAGGTGCCAATATCCTTTTTACTTCGCTAGTTGGGTTTAACTGTACCTTTACGTTTTTTACCAACTTTTAGCAGTAGTAGAAAGAAAAGCAGATTATGCACCTCGCATCAAGTGATTTGTTATTGCGCTCGTGTTTTTAGAGCCCTCACTGGCGTTCGGGCTCCAAATCAACACTCGGCGCAATAATGAATCACTTTCTGCTTGGTGCAACAATCTACTATTGTTATTAATGCTTTAAGAGTCATTTTTGATAAAAAAAACTAAAGAACAATCATCACTTCTCCCTTTGACTTTCTTTTCTATTATATTTTTCGTAACTTTTGTAACTATACTCTGTTCGTTTAGGCAGTTAACTAAATGTAAACACACTAATCCACGTGACTCAGCTAACCCGCCAATCCGGTGAATCCTTTTTATCGATGGTATGTCTTGGTTGGCTGGTTAGCCGAGTCACGTGGCTTACTTTGTTTACATTTAGTTAACTACCTAAACGAATAGAGTATACAAGTTTAGAAGAACTTCACAGATTAAAAACAGTGCAATAAAAATTATTATTTAAAACTACAAGCGTAATTGTAACAATTTGTTTAACACAGCTGTGAACGAGTCCAGTTTCCTAGTAAAAATATATGAGCACTGAACCAAAGTTTTTGCTGTTAAAATATGAAAAAGACTTACCTTACTTGTCAAACTATCACAATCAAATACCTCCATCACAAGGTCCAAATAATTCAGGTCCATTATTCAAAGCGACAGTTCTATACGGCTGGATTCGCATCTAAACACTGCATAACATCAACCAAATACTCATTCTCACTGCACAACTCTCTCAACCTCTCCAATTGGCCAGAGCTAAAACCGGAATGCTGCGAAACTATACACAACAATCTTCTATCCTTAAAACCCATTTTCACATCTCCATTGCTGACAAAATCTTGGAAAACACCCCAACTATCAACTTGAGAACACCTATGGAAACCTAGTTTCAAAATATAATAGCATAATGGGATTATTTTACGCATATGTTTGTTAGAACTCGCTGAAACTAGGAGGGTAAGGAGGGTGTATGGTAGGAGGTTGGAAGATATCTTTCCGTGTAATAAGTGGCACAATGCTTCGAAGATCCAACCGCTGAGGACTGGTAGCTGGTCTTGGGTGACCGATGTCTCGAATACCTGGACAGAAACATAATTAATAAGGTACTTTCTGCACCATTTTGTACCATCTTACAATATTTGAACACGCTTGTATCAGCTTCACTTGTAACTAACTAAGAAACAATGTAATACAATCTTAGAAGTCAATATTAACCTACTTCTAGTTGTCGTAACGATTTGAAACTTTGCGAGTGTATGCAATTCGGATGACATTACAATAATTTGGTACCATCGAGCTAATCTGATCATGGAGCCAGGAGTTGGATAGTGGAACTCTTCAATGACTACCAGTAAACCCCTCGAGTTTGGACTCATTTGGTTTGTTTTGACGAGTCCAACACATTACCTTGGTGAAGGGATCTTTTGTACTGTTTAGTGCGTTACTGACAAAAGCTTGTCTTTTTTTTACTTTTTGCGAACTATAATTATTGAAAACGAATTAGATTTGCACTTTTGGATGCAGTGCAAAGATTTACTTTTGAGTCTGATAAAAGAAATAGGATACTCTATATCCAGTATAATTCCAGAATTCCCAGAGGAATTACAACAAACAAATTCAGATGAAATATGCAGATGAAGTTGCAAGGTTGGCAAAAGGTTTTGAAGAGACTACATATATAAAATGTTCTCTAAAGGTTCTTATTCGTGAAACTCGAAAATTAACCTGTTTTTGTTTTTGCAAGGCAACACACTTTAACATGTATGAATCTATTATTTTTTGAAACATTTGTATTAACAATCCAAACCAAACAAAATGCCATTAATAATTCAGTTCTATGGCATCGATATAATGTCTAAAATCCGCATAGCCTTTATTCTGGATTGGATCTTTTTCCCTAAATTGCCTCACATTATTCCTGTAAAAAAACTTTTTCAACGCCATTATATGCACTTACCTCAAAAACAACTGCAGCATTCAACACACCACTCTCAATTTCCCTCTCCCTCTCACTTATCACCGCCAGCTTCTGTCTCTCACTATCTTTACAGGTCTCCAGAAACTCGATGACAACTCGACTTAATGTCGCGGCCGGCGGTAGGGTCTCTCGCAGGAAGTATCTCAAAGCCGTTGTTATTATTTGCTTGGTTTCCGAATTCCTCGATTTCCGTAGTAGCTTGTATAGGAGCGTTATGCGTTCCATTGAATTCATTAGTATGTCTGGGTCCATGTTCGAGACGTCTGATGTCAATTTTGGTGATAGGAGTTTGCTGTCAGCTATAAAAATGATATACATTTAAAAACCGGTAGAATAATAATATATCAGGGGACAATCTTTACACAAATCGGTCTATGATCGAATGGATCTTGATAAAACCCAAATTTATGCTTGGCATTTGACTCGATAAGTCTGTCAGTGGGTAACTTGTCATCACCATCATTTTATACATATAAAACAGTACCGTGACTCACTTATAGACAACGCACAGCCTAAACGGATGGTCCTAGAGGTTTGAAATTTGGAGGAGATATTCCTTGAGTACCCTAGAGGTGCACTAAGGAGGGATTTTTTGAAACTCCATCCTTAAAGAAAATAACACTGCTAATCTTGCGGGGCGCGGAGGGTTCTTTGAGCGCTGTCATTGGTGCGTACGAGGGTATGGTTGCTTCTAATGCTGGTAACGGGGGTCGCCTGGCTATGCGGAGTCTATTGGATATTATGGTCTGTCTCATATATCTAAACTTGAACATACTGCACTTACCTGAGAACAAATGCACCATGAGTATCTGCAGCGCGTGCCTTTCGGAGTACTTCTTCGTGTTGTCTATGAGTTTCTCTATCACATTATTCTTCAGCTCCTTCGGTAATACTTGTTGACGTATCGTATTTGTAATGCCCTAAAATAATAGAATATTAAAGAAACAATTTGGAACGAAGGGACATTCTAATAAATAAATAAATCAGGGGATCATTTTTACACATATCGATCTAGTCTTAAAGTAAGCTCTAAGGGCTTGTGTTATGGGTACTAGACGATTAACTTAAATAAACAGGAAACTTCAAACTTCAAGACTCAGGAACATTCGTGGTCATCACACAAATATTTACCCTAACCGGGGATTGGACCGGGACGGCCTAACTTCGAAGGCAGGGTCACTAACAACTAGGCCAAAAATAACTATTAGTTTGGGTGTAATGCTATGCAAACAAACAAATAGGTTTCAAGTTATCCTCAGCGTGGAATCCAGTGATAAGTAAACCGGAGGTTGTGTTATCAGACAACCAAGCTGACGCTGTTGTTAGTGTGGTCTGTGGTGTGTCAGCCCTCATACCTCAACCAATGTAGAGAGCTGAGGGTCATACATTTTATATGGCCGTCAGCGCTCTTTTTACATTGGGCGAGGTATAACAACAGATACCGACAACGAGGATCCACCATGGCTGGTGCCTACAGCCGAAATGTCGGGCAAACGGGGGTGTTTTTACCAACCTTTTGTTAGGTTCTATAACGTTAAGACCCTACACAAAGTTATAAATAAGTGAGTAATCGAGAAACTTTAAAAATAATAATTCTTATGACCCAACGTTCGCCTCAGATACCATTCTCAAAATTGCAACTAATTTAATAGTACATTTTGTAAATTGCGTTGTCGAGGCCGGGGCCTGCGCGCTTTTGACGTAACATCCTATACAAAATCCATTACGCCTGCGGATCGTATTTTAGCCATACAATCCGTTTTTCAAGGCTTTTAGACAGCTGTGATTGGTGCGTTCAAGGGTACGCGTCTCCATGCCTGCATCCTCCATTTGCAGTGGGGGTAGCCCGGTTATAGGATGTATCGTCTGTGGGTCACCGTGTTTGTTCCTCATTGGCTTACCTTAACAACGAGATCGATGCAGTAGTGCCTGGGATTGGTCAAAACGAAGTCCACGGCGACGTTGATGAGATCAGGGTGTCCCAGCTCAATCAGGGTGAACAGCACTGTCCAGTACAGACTCTGCTCGTATAGAGATATCCTGAAAAAAATTGTACTTAATGGTTTGTTTAATTGTAAAAAATGTGCCTTTAATTGTGAATTAAGTGTGCCAAATGAGCTTGTAATTTTCTACGAATCGTAGATTCGTTTTTAGTATGTAAGTGACCACGAATCGTATTTCTTTTTAGCTCCTGAATTACTGGACCGATTTTAATAAATGGAGTATATTCTGGTTCGTGGAGAACCAACGTGCAAGTCTCATTGGCTATATTGGCTACTTGAGTATAGTAACAAATATTAATACATTTCTGTGGAACGGTAGCTTAACCCTCAATCAACATCAACAGGATTTAGGTAAAATAAATCTAGATTGGGTCTAATTCGAAACAGTGTCTTCTTAATTTAAAATTTCCTGAACTTAAAATAAGAAACGTCAAACTCGATTTTGTATAGCGCCCTTAGCTGTCAAAATCGACTTCGACGTTTCTTATTTTAAGTTTCGTGGCTTTTAAATTTAGCGAACACACTTTCGAATTTAATAACTTAAATACCTCAAGTTTTACTTCTAAATCACGTGATTTTAAACACCAATTACGACGTACGATGTTGCATAGGTGTCGGTTGCGTTCCGAAACGCGCTGCCCACCTTAATCGTTGTGATCACCTTCGGACCGCACCCTCATACAGGCTATGCTTTTTTTGACGTTTAAGACCGCTTTTAGTAAGTTGACGTCACATGCGACAGCTGACAGAAAGATAGCGTTTTAGCGGCAAATTTAGCGGCCTGCCGCAGCGGCGCGTAGCTCGACGACAGGGACTGCAGCAGCGTGTACCGGACTGTATGGTCCCGGAGGTCGGTGAGCTACCTGGCGCCCGGCAGGTGCTGGCGCGCGCGGTGCGCGAGCGCGCCGCCCAGCTCGCGGCCGGCGCCGCGCCGCGCCGCGCCCAGCTGCAGCAGGCAGCCCTGCAGCGCCGCCTGCCGCAGCGGCGCGTAGCTCGACGACAGGGACTGCAGCAGCGTGTACCGGACTGTATGGTCCCGGAGGTCGGTGAGCTACCTGGCGCCCGGCAGGTGCTGGCGCGCGCGGTGCGCGAGCGCGCCGCCCAGCTCGCGGCCGGCGCCGCGCCGCGCCGCGCCCAGCTGCAGCAGGCAGCCCTGCAGCGCCGCCTGCCGCAGCGGCGCGTAGCTCGACGACAGGGACTGCAGCAGCGTGTACCGGACTGTATGGTCCCGGAGGTCGGTGAGCTACCTGGCGCCCGGCAGGTGCTGGCGCGCGCGGTGCGCGAGCGCGCCGCCCAGCTCGCGGCCGGCGCCGCGCCGCGCCGCGCCCAGCTGCAGCAGGCAGCCCTGCAGCGCCGCCTGCCGCAGCGGCGCGTAGCTCGACGACAGGGACTGCAGCAGCGTGTACCGGACTGTATGGTCCCGGAGGTCGGTGAGCTACCTGGCGCCCGGCAGGTGCTGGCGCGCGCGGTGCGCGAGCGCGCCGCCCAGCTCGCGGCCGGCGCCGCGCCGCGCCGCGCCCAGCTGCAGCAGGCAGCCCTGCAGCGCCGCCTGCCGCAGCGGCGCGTAGCTCGACGACAGGGACTGCAGCAGCGTGTACCGGACTGTATGGTCCCGGAGGTCGGTGAGCTACCTGGCGCCCGGCAGGTGCTGGCGCGCGCGGTGCGCGAGCGCGCCGCCCAGCTCGCGGCCGGCGCCGCGCCGCGCCGCGCCCAGCTGCAGCAGGCAGCCCTGCAGCGCCGCCTGCCGCAGCGGCGCGTAGCTCGACGACAGGGACTGCAGCAGCGTGTACCGGACTGTATGGTCCCGGAGGTCGGTGAGCTACCTGGCGCCCGGCAGGTGCTGGCGCGCGCGGTGCGCGAGCGCGCCGCCCAGCTCGCGGCCGGCGCCGCGCCGCGCCGCGCCCAGCTGCAGCAGGCAGCCCTGCAGCGCCGCCTGCCGCAGCGGCGCGTAGCTCGACGACAGGGACTGCAGCAGCGTGTACCGGACTGTATGGTCCCGGAGGTCGGTGAGCTACCTGGCGCCCGGCAGGTGCTGGCGCGCGCGGTGCGCGAGCGCGCCGCCCAGCTCGCGGCCGGCGCCGCGCCGCGCCGCGCCCAGCTGCAGCAGGCAGCCCTGCAGCGCCGCCTGCCGCAGCGGCGCGTAGCTCGACGACAGGGACTTCAGCAGCTTCTGGTGGACCGTTGACAGTTCCTGCTGGAAGGAAATCTTTTGTCAAAGCTTTTTATGAAAGCTGGAGCGACAAATGGTATAACAATCGACAATACCACTAATCTGACAGACTATTTAAAGTATTATTAATCTCAATTTAAAAAAAGTCGATCAAAAGCATTTCGAACCATCATCAATGTAGGGTTCCGTAATCATTATACCTCCGAGAACCATAACTATAGCTTGCATTTAGGATACTTTTCAGACTTCTATAATTTACAGTTATGGCTGTTTTTTTTAAAATCCTGGATGGGGGATGGCCTCGCGCAAATTGATAAAGTTAGATTTCCCCCCCATCCAGTAGCCAATTGCAGCTTTGTAACTTGAATAGTCTTCGAGAAAAAGTGGCTGTGAAATGCGAACAGACAGACAGACGCACATGGCAAAATCATACCCGGAAATACCTACAAAAAATAAAAGTTACAAACTAAAAGTTGGTTTTCTCTTATCTACTATGAACACCCATACTAAATATTTGTTTTACAAACGCAAATAAAATTGTTTTAGAACCGGCAATAATTACCCCAGCTGCAGTTGAATAATTATCAATGAGTTCATGAGTTTACCTGTGTGTCATGCCTATCGACGCACATGGCGCGCTGCATGGCGGCCAGCAGCGCGCGGCCGGCCGAGCCGTACTGCGCGACGCCGGCGCGCGCGCCGCTCAGCGCGATCAGCTGAGCGGCGCCCGCGCGCCACTGAGCCGCGGCCGTGTACACGTCGCCGCAGTAGGTCAGGCTGCTGAGGAGCGCCACGCGCGCAGCCAGCCCGGTTGGAGCCTGGCGAAGCAACATTCAAAATGAAAATTTTATTAAATTAGTAATTATTCTGAACATATTATCACAACATTAAGTATATATATATATATATATATGTGTAATGACCAATCTATGTAGTAGTAAATAGCGGGTGTCTGACACCTCAGCATTATGCTGAGCCAGTGACAGATTCACTGCCGCGATGACACACATCCCTCGTTTTTCTTTCTCTATTATTTTGTTTTTTTTAGGGTTCCGTACCTCAAAGGGATAAAACTAAACCCTTATAGGATCACTCGTCGTCGATCAGACGTCAGTCTGTCTATCCGTCTGTCACAGCCAATTTGCTCCGAAACCACTGGACCGATTGAGTTGAAATTTGGTATAGGTATATATGTAAGTCGGTGACCTCAACACGGACGCGTGACGTTAATAGGTATACGAATTTTAAACATGGGAGCCACTTTTGGGGCGTAAATTAGAAAGAAAAAAAAGTTATGCAACCTATATCGTGTGATATATCACATGAAAGGACTTATTGTGAGAATCTTAAATATATTTTCTTTTGAATTTCAAGTAAAATAGTTGGGAAGTTATTTAGGAAAATAGGCGAAAATTGACCACCCCCCCCCCCTATTTCCGAAACCCCGAGTTTTGAACAAAATACAGAGAATAGTTCTTTACCTACAGATTACAGGAAAACCTATAAGAAGTCTATGGTATTTAAAGTAACGTAGTAAATTTCAGATAATCATGTACGGAACGGAACCCTCTCGACGTGACTTTAACTCGCACTTGTCCGGTTTTTTGTGTGTGTCTTGTGAAGTGAGTCTTTCGTTGTTTCTTCTTTCTTTTAAATAAATAATGATTAGCATGTAGTGTATTTGTACAGCGCTCCGTGAGTCACAGACGGTGCTGGCTGAACATCAGCGCTGCAGGTGTCTTACACCTCAGCATTATGCTGAGCCAGTGTCCCATTCACTGCCGCGAGGACACACACCACCATTTTGGTTCGTATTGTTTTTAATTTATATTACTCTGTGTGTCTATTGTGTTAGTGAATAAATGTTTCTCTTTCTTTCTTTATTCAGCAAATTGACCACCAGTAGGCTCTTTTACTCGTCACATGAATTATTTCAAAGAAAGGTTTAGTCTACAAGCGCTTCAGTTAGCACCATCATTATCGAGAAGCTATGCAAGAAACTCAGCAGAAAGTCATCTTTACAAGGCTCAAGCCATTGTTTCTGTACCGAATTGAGCATTAAACTAACACCTTAAACCTTACTAAATTAAGTCTCTTTACTTGCCGCTATTGTCCGTCTCCAAACATTTGGTGGTGATGATGAACTAACCTTAGCATCGAGCATCTGTGACGTCACATCCATTAGCAGCTGCAAACAGCTGTTTACGTCGATCTCCTTGTTCTTTTTAGTTCGCTTCACTTCTTTCCTCACAAAGTATGGGGCGTAATCTGTTATGTCTGCAAATGGTTATCGTCTTTAAACCGTTAAGCATTGAGTTGAAATGGTATTTTGAGTACTTTCTTGTTTGGGTTTTATTTAAAATGGCATTAAATATTTGCGTAGTTTACTGTACAAGGATTTTTTAAGAGCTGAGGTGATACGCGTGGACCGAATTTTGCTCACAATTTCATGAGATTTTTTTGCGTGGAACCATAATTCTGTTTCAAAAATAAAAGTAACCTAAGTTACTCCTTATAACATCAGGTATCTTTCAGTGAAAGTCCCGTCAAAATCGGTCCAGCCGTTTCAGAAAATAGCCGGGACAAACATACAGACAGAGAAACAGACAATTTTATAAATTGTTTTTTTTTTTTGTTAAATGTATCGTATATACCTTCATATGTATTTATTAAAACGTTAACATTACAAACACACACTTCAATTTTATTTATCAATATAGATACAAATGAAATAATGCGTTTGAAAATTATTGAATGGGGAAGTTTGGGAAAAGAGACTCAATTTTAATTCGTGTATTGGTTTCAACCAATTTCAATTCATAGCTAACTTCGCTAATTAACAAGCAAACTCAATTCAAATTAGACCTTGCATAAAAAAACAAAAGGTTTAAATTTACCTGCAGCCAATTTCAAGTAATCAGCGCTGTATTCAGCGCAATGGTAACCTTGATAATCGTCACTCAGTAAAGGAATCCGCTCCAAGTTAATGTTATCAAGTTGTGAGAAGAAAGAAGTCCCAACTAAAATGTTGCGGAGACGCTGTATTCTGAAAGCAAAATAAAAATTCTTACTCATGTGTTTTCTGCAAGCTTTTTATTAACTTGCAATGGATTGTACGTCAGTTATGTTGTTTAGGTCAAATCTAGCCAGCTGAATTTAGAACCACTTCCTCTTATCCTTTGAGTTGAATTTTTTTGTGACCCATTTTTTTTTTCTTATTATTTATTTATTTATTTATTTATTTATTTCAGATCTCTATATATAATGATCCATATACAATATTATTAGTAAACACTCAGAGCTTATACACTAAAAGTTAGTACATATAGGACACAACACACACACAAAAAACAAAAGATAAAACAATAATAAATAATACTAAACTCGGGCACTGCAAGAGGAAAGAGGAAAGAGCTATTGGTAGGATAATTCAATGTCACTTACATTAACTTATCCTACCAATAGCAATGTCAATCCAAAACTTGACCACTGGGCTGGTATTAAACTTTCTACCTCCTCGTAGTTTTTTTAATAACGCATTTTTTCATTTTCAAAATGTTATATACGCTAATAATATTAAAGATTGGAGTTATTTACGAATGTACCATAACCGCACTTAATTTTTGTCAACATGTCCAGCGTTATGTCTGCGACTTTTGATAAAGTAACCAGCATTGTGTTTTGTTTCCATGAGTAGAATGCTGATGAATAAACTAATCGATTGCGGAAATATGGACATGGGTAAAAGGTACGATTTAAATTTCGATGAAGAAATTAATCGATCGCGGAAAAATGCGACACGGAAAAAAGCTACATGAAAATAATGCGTTCGTGTAACCCATCTAACAAAGCGCCCGCCTTTCTTCGGCCTAAAGATAATTTAGATCCTTCCTAATATCCGTAATGTCATCATGTATGTTTTTAATTTTTTATTCGATTGTCTTTGTTATTTTCTGCTTTTGTTTAGTTTGGAATTCAGCGTTGTAAGGTCTGTTCGCCGAGAGTTGATAAAAAAAGTAAAAAGTCAGGGCTTCTTAACGCATTACAAATAGCGGCCCGCTAATTATTTTTACCGATGATAATATAAAATTAAAGGGATATTATATTTTTTTAATTTTTATTTTTATTATAATTAAAAACATTTTTTCGCCGCCGTCCGCCCGGCGTGACACTTGACAACATCTGCGTGACTCGTACCACGAAACTCAGTGCGCGCGGCGATAAGCGACGCCAGTCATACAGTTTGCGATAGTTAAGCGACAGTCGCTATTTCGAAACGATATCATAATATTTATCAACTCTTGGCGAACAGACTTAAGTTTGATTATTTTAAATAAATAAATAAATTACGTCAATATTGTTCAACATTTTCTCGTAGCTCGCGCGGTCTGTATATCAGAAGCTACAACTTACCCGGCGCTGGTCCGGCTCAGGTCCCGGGGCACGTGGCGCGCGCTGCGCGTGCGCACGAGCAGCTGCGTGATGCCGCGCACGGCCCAGTGCGCGCCGTTCCCCTGCAGAGCGCCCAGCAGACCCACCCAGATCTCCTCGAATTGCTTTTTCGATGACCAGCCTATAAGGTTCACCCTGTAAATTATACCGGCTTAGAGAAAAGTAGAGTAGAGAGTAGAGAGTGCTTTTATTCACCGTAATCCTTAATCCTTATTGCTTGAAGTAATGTTTAAGAGGACTGAATCAACGGCAAAAACTATCCTTTTCATACACTAGGCGATAACGATTTCCACCCCTTAAATATTAACCGATTTTGACCAATTTTTGATAGGTTGTCAGTCAGAACCGAATCTAGGTTTCCCTTTTTTTGAATATTGTTTAAAGATCAACAAAGTCAAATAATCGCCGAAATTATTTTTGCATCAGAATACTAAAACAACAATAAAACTGTATTTACCGATTAAAGTGAAAAAACCAAAATTTAAAGGCCTAGATTTGGTTCTGACTGACGACCTAACAAAAATTGGTCAACATCGGTTAACATTTAAGCGGTGGAAAACGTAATCGCCTTTTGTATGAAAAGCTGTAGGTTCACACTCCTCTTAACAAGTTCTTAATTTAATAAATAGTCAATAGTTAATTATTACACCAAAGAGGTACACAATCAAGAGGTAGCTTAGAATATTATGATTTTACAGAATTAATTACCATTAATTTAAAAAGGACAAAAAATTGTCAATTAAATAATTATTTATTAGATTGACTACAATTAAAGTATTCATAGCTATAGTATCCGGGAATCACATACTCTACTACTCTTGAAACTACACATAATAAGGTACAAAATTATCGCTAAGGTATGTGCCAAAACTAACCTGAACAGGAATGCTTCCAAAACATCCATATCCTGGAAAGCATGAAGCGGCAGATCTATCTTCTGGAGCTGATCTTTCTTCCACACTACTTCGACCGACGACCACGCTATGGGCGGTATAAGAGCCATGTTGCTGACTATATCTAACCTGAAAATACAGGGAAAAGTAGATATACTCGTATGAATATCCTCGGTTGTATACAACCGATTATCTCGAAAACTGAGATATTTTTATTAAGGTCAAATTACTTAATCTAGTTGCTCTTGAGCCGCCCTACGAGCCGCTTTCGTTTTATCGTTGGTTTTAGGGACACCCTGTATGTATGTGTATGTATGTAAAACAAACTTACCTAGCCAAACTAACAAGTAACTTCTCAATAGGTTTCGTATAACATTTGCCGAGCACCTCACTCGCTCCGTCGGTATAAAAGTTCGACTCCCAGTACTCAATGAGGGTGACCAATTTATCACCAATAATTATAATATCTGGTTTCGTATCCTCCTCTATTTTGATGTATTTCTTTAGTGTGATTGGTTTGGTGTCCTGTCAAGAAATCATTATAATGAATGTATTACAAAATAATAAATTTAAAAAAAACCCGACTGGTGAGGAATTGGGATTCTGCAGGTGATGCTGCAGCATCAGGTCAAGGTTATCATGTTCTTTCTATATCATTGAAGTTACAGGATGCCAAATTTCAAATTGATCACAACCTGTGGAAGTTGCTCACATCCCTTCATCAACTACAAAAGACGTGATGATCTTCAGACGAAAGAACAGATTTTCTTGAATCATAGCTAAGAACACACTCGATTAAGTCACCATTCAAACAAAAAAGGATGAATCAAAATCGGTTCATCCATCTGGGAGCTACAATTCCACAGCCAAATGCACAGATAGACACGTGAAACTTATAACACCCCTCTGTTTTCGTCGGGTGTTAAAAATAATATACTCAATTTGATGAAGACAAATAGTAGATTGTTGCACTAAGCAGAAAGTAATTCATTATTGCGCCGAGTATCAGTTTGGAGTCCGAACGCAAGTGAGGGCTCTAAAATCAAGCGCAATAATACATCGACCGCGGAATCGCCGAAATATAATACCTTTCGGCTAAAACTCTTATATCATAATGGACGATAGATCATATTTCATTGGATGTAGATATCGGGCTAACATCGGCCAACTGACGAGACGCATTGATGCGCAAGAATGAGACAACTCTATCGCATTCTAACGTATAAATGCGTCAACATCCCACGCACTTACTATTGCTTACACATACCTTAACTAGATATTTGACAACAGCGTACAAGCAGCTGATCGCCGATTGCGTCCTATTGACATTGCTGTCAAAATTCAACCCCGACCAAATCTCTTTACAGCCCAACGCCTCGGCCACGTTGTCAACTGTCAAAACGATGACATTGTCAACAACAACGTCATCCGTTGTTGTCACTGTTGCTCTAAACGAGACGTCGGTATGAACGGGACTTTCAACTAGTTTTTTATTCTTTATCAAAAACGTCAAATACTGTAAAGAAATGACAGAAAAAATGGCGATGTTTTTCGCTAGAGAAGGAGGTAGTATGGACTCTATACATTTCTCTAATAAGTCACAATCCGTATCGTCAATAAGGGTTAAAGTCCTTTGCAGCGCATCCAAGAATCCTGTCATAATCGTTTGAACAGTTATAAATTCTTGATAGAACAATTTGTCTTGAAACACTTGATGGCATCGCCTGGTGTATTTATCTATAGTTTGTTCCACGGTGAGATTAAAGATTTCTGATTGGCTCAGCGGTCTTTTTTGTTTGGGAAATAATCTAATTATTTCAGTTAAACTTTTCTCAAAAGTGGTTATGGCCACTTCGTACAACTCGGACATAGGCGGAGGAACCAGTTCCGTATCCTCATCAGATAACTCTAAGTTCCCAAACTTTTCCTTCTCATTTACTGAAATAAAGAACTGTGATTTCGAATCACTCTTTTTAAATACTTGCAAACTGTTAACAACATTTAATTTATTATTATCCATTGATGATGTCATTTCTTCGTGTAGTTTGATCATCTCTTTCTGTTCTCTTATGTTGTCTCTCTCTAACTCTTTACTTTCGTATATTGAAACAACGTTTAGGAATTCTCTCAGGTAATTGTCACAAGCTAGTTTGAAGAAGGGGCTGAGTATTTTTCTGTCAAATTCCGGGCAGGAGATTACGGTTGACAGCTCGTCTTTTGACAGGTTCAGTAGTAGTGCAGCGAGTTCCTTATGTTTTGGTATTTTGGGGATCGTGCAATCAGTTTGACAACATCTGAAATTGAAAATCATATTATGAAATTTTTAAATCCTTGGAAGATAAGAATGTTAGCTAGGGAGCTGGGTGCCAAAATTTCTGTATGATTTGTTCGTATGGCAGACCTGAATTGTTCGATTAATCACAATGTAAAGGCCCACAGAAAAAATAGTCTGCCACCATGGTAGCGCTGCGTTTTCGACTGACGTTGCAAAAATGTAAAAAAAGAACTGTGTGCTAAAGCTTTGTTCGTTTCTGCTTCTTGGACTGATGGTCAGAATCATCCTCAAAACGATGAACATCGAAGAGGCAGACGTCCAGCCCTCTGACTTTTTAAGTATTTTTATTTTTTATGATTTAAAAATGTTTATAATATGATATGTTGAATTGCTGATTAGTAAGATTTTGTTCTGACTGACAACATTTAAGGAGTGGAAATCGTTAACGCCTTTTGCATGAAAAGGGTGATAGACCTCTTAAGAGATAAGGCGGTTTAACTTATCCTTGTGTTAACCTTGCCAGTGCCGCTGTTGTTTAAACTACAAAAAAAAAACGATAATCAGGCTGAATTTGTAAGTCGACATTTTGGCTACAGCTGGAACAAAATTGGTCTAAAATCAGTCACTTTGTATGATTGTATATAATGGGGGCTTCGTTGGTTTTCAATTTGTAATATTTTTATTATTTGCTAGTATTCATGCCACAACAACACAATCTGTAAAAAAATCAATTACCTATCCCTTACCGTTGCTGAGATAGAGGCCACTGACAAACAGAACGTCATAGGCTCGGTAATAGGGTCGCTGATCCCTTCAAGTACTGAACCATAAAAAGAATTAAACTGACCTGCTTTTAACCTGGTTCACCAGCCACTGTTCGTCCACGTGGGTTGTGATGATGTACTGAGGGTTGATGGCTCTGTTCTGGGACAGGTCCAGAGGAGACAGGTCGAACACGGTCGAAGCTAGGGAGTTCAGCTCCATAACTAATGTTGAGTACCTGCAAATAATTTACAATTGGCTATTTGAATATAGTAACAAATATTAATATATTTCTGTGGAACGGTAGCTTAACGTAAATAAATGCATGTAAAAGAAACAAAAAGATCATTTTGACTGTTACTTTTTCTTTTATTAAGGGTCAAAAATAGGTGAAAAATAAATATTATTTTTTAGTTCTGTATCTCTAACAGGTCACGGTAGTATATAATACGAATTATTGGCAGAAATGGTCCGACATGTTTCGGACTCGTATGGAGTCCTTCTTCAGGGGTCGAGTGCGGCTGTACTTATTATCATATATACAATTACAAATTCTTATTTTTACTATTTATTACGTTTTGTTATGTTCGGGACAACCCGCTCTGGCTCCACAGAAAACCAGCGCCGCGTTGTTAGCACTACCACGCTAGCAGGATTGCTGAGTGGAGACCATTTCGACTCACATCACACTCTTATGTAAATATCATTGTTATATATTTCAACATCTCTCATTAACCTTTTGACCGCCAAGCATGTCTGAGAAGTAACGCGAATTTCAACTTGCAATGGTAACTGCTAATGTGCCTTGCGTGTTGGAGCCTCAGGGTCTTAGCCGGACGGATGGAAAAAGGCCGGACGGCCTTACGCTGATACCGTGGGCCAGGGGGCGAAGTTTGCCTTGGGACGCAACATGCGTAAGCACCTTCGCACCTTCACATATTTGTAAGACCACGCGGGCAGCCGGGGGTGCAGCTGAGGCCGCGGCAAGAGGGAAGCATACTAAGTACTCCAACTTGAAGCCTGCCTATGATTGTGTGCCGGTTGCGGTGGAAACGGCTGGGCCCTGGTGTTCCGAGGCGAAATTGTTTTGTAAAGGCTCTGGGAAAACGTTTCCGTGATTTAGGCCACGATCCTCGGTCCGGTTCGTGCCTGGTCCAGAGAATATCATTGGCGATACAGCGCAGGAATGCTGCCAGTATATTTGGTACTTTTGGCCCGGGTACTAATCGGGCAGGAGGGGAATATCCATGAGCCATGTTTTTTTTACTATTTTGACGAAGCATGTTGTGGATTTTGGTTTGTATATGTATGACAAAGCTTGTGGCGGGATTGATTACCCAATGATATTTGATTTGACGAAGCATGTTGTGGATGTTATCATGTATTTATTAACGAAGCGTGTTACGGATATTTTAATTGTGATAATTGAATAAACGGTTTATTTCAACTTTAAGTCAAGGTAACGAAGGACTTTTTTACCCTGTATCCGCTGACGGCTGCAGCCGACTGTGGCGGTCAAAAGGTTACATTGCTATAACTTACCGAACGTGAACTTTCTCTCGCTGCAACAGTTCCAAAGCCACTTGCACGTCTTCCTTCGTGAGTTGCACGTTTATGTCCTCGACGGACATGTTCTCGAGTATTCTACATCGCTCTATGGCCAAGTTTGCAAACCTGTCAAAACAATATAGAACCGTAAAAAACCGAAAGGAAATATCTGAACGTGGCTCAAGTTAGTTGGTCCTTTTCTTGTCAAATTTGATAAAAAAAGAAACATGTCGTCTCAGTCATTTTGCTTAGCTTTAAATGCCGTTGCTGAGTAGAAACAATTTCGTACAATGAACCCTCTCTCGCTCGCGAGTTTATCTATATTATACAGGATGTCCTAAAAACCTACGATAACCCGTTTTTTGTTTAAATCGTGATTTTTCTTCCTCAGCTCAGTTTTTCTAACACCACAGCAACAATTGTGCAAATTTTGTAAATCTAGTTTTTAATAAATATTGCAGTAAAGTTAGGCTTTAAAATGTAATTAATATTTTATTTTGATGTTCAATCACGCCAAATCTATATATAATTAGGTCATAACATACTTATAATGTTTTTTAAAAAGCTATCCAATAACACCTCACTCGAGAATGTATATGAAAATAAAAACAAAAATCACCTTCGATAAGGGTGTAGGTACAGTGCACCCTAAAAAAAACAGTCAAAATACTTTATCTACACCCATATCATAAAACCTCCATTGGTTAATCAAAAACCTTAGGAAATGACCACCATTTTGACAACCAATTAGGAAAAACCAGTGCTGCGATAAAGAAATAAAATGACTTCTTTATCGTTTTTAGTAAAGAAATGAGATTAAATTTGGAACAGCTGTCAAAACTCAAGTGGGTCTCTATTCTAGTATCCATAGATATTAAAACAGTTATTGATACGAAACGTCAATTCAGTATGTTTTTTTTAATATAAACTGCACAATATTTGATCTCGAGTGACGTGAGAATAGAGACTTCATCCGTTTGTCTATGATTTAAAAAAAAATGGTCTTGACGGAGGATCGCCATGTTGGTGTTTTGCTGAACGAAAGTAGAATTGTTTTTGAATTGAATAGAAAAAGTTGTTTGTAATTTACATTTTAGTTGAAAATATGAATAGTAAGTAGTCTTCTCGGAGTGTGTGTGATGTGAAAATGCGCCGGATATCGGAAATATGCAGCCACGATTGCAACAAATAACTTGTTGCCAGAAAATATTGTTTCTGAACCCATCATGGAGGATTTATAATATGTGTGTAGATAAAGTTATGTATGCAACTCTGCATAATTTGGCCTTAAAACACACGTGCGATCTTATTATGAAACTCGCCTATCGGCTCGTTTCATGAAAACCGCACTAGTGTTTTAAGGCCTATCATTATGCAACCGTTGCATAAACTACTATTGTCGGTCTGTATACACGGGGTTATCTTCTATAGTTGTACAAAAGGCGGCCACAAGTTATACTTTAAATTCAGCGAATGGTTACAATTTTTTATCGGCGATAAGACCAAACTCTATATTTCTGGTCAGAAACGCGAAATTGACTTACCGCACTGCAATGGCTGGCTCCAGATTCCCAATAATACGGCAGATCAGAAATATTAAAGCACCAGATTGACTCTCGTGGCACAGCGTCAGTATTTTAAAAATGTTAAGTGCAAATTCATTCTAGAACAATAATTTCGATTAACATATTATATTTTATATATAAAACAATTGATTCGTCAGCAACAGATTTTTATGACCAATTCCGTCCCGGACGATAAGTCGTAAAATGTTCTGGTGACCAGCTGACGTATAATCCACCACTTTATAGTCAGCCGACATTTTTTTCACATGACACTAGTAATAAAATAAGTCGAATATGACTTTTTAACCGACTTCAAAAGAGGAGGAGGTTCTCAATTCGTAGTTTTTTTTTCACTTTTTTATTTTATTTATTTATTTTTATTTATTTATTGAACGAGAATCCCCAGCTTTTAGTCTAAATATATGTATGTTTTTATGTATGTTCCCCTGATACTCGGAAAGGGCTGGACCGATTTGGATGATTATTTTTTTAATCGATAGGGTATACCTTCCAGTTGGTCCCGTTGTAATCAAACATGACGTAGGGTTCTAGGTGCATATATTTAATTTATCACTTAACACATTCAATGCCGAAAACCCGATAGTCGGGTTTTCTATGATTTTGTCACCACGCCGAACGACTCGCTGGTTTGGTTCTTGCTAAAGCAATTTTGTATGGAGGCAATTTTTCGGCGCCTGGGATGGGACTTGATTTTCGGGCTGGCACTGAAAGTGCTAATCAATATATCTGCCGTTTCTAGGTAAATGACTTACGAAAGCCAATCATTATTTCTTACATTTCAAAGGAGTTTTTAAGTCGGGTTTATGATTTGTTAATTTTTATTTTTATTTTTTACTATCAACATCTTTAAGTGTTCATGTACCTGTAGACAACCCTGACAGCGCGCAGCGACAGCCTGCAGTAGCAACCCTGAGGCGTTTGCATTCTCCTGCACTTTCGCCACTAAACTCTGCACTATGTGCTCCGAATACTGACTCGCTAGTATATGCACCCTGTTCACTAACAACCATGTTAGGTGGACCGCTTCTGAGAGGCCGTTTTCTACCTGAAATAAAAAAATATTAGACTAGTGGACCCGCCGCAGCTTCGCCCGCGGTATTTTCCATACAAGCATTATCACCCCTTGTCACCTCTTTAGGGATGGAATTTAAAAAAATCCCTCCTTAGTGCGCCTGACGGCCATATAAAATGTATGACCGTCAGCGCTCTTTTTACATTGGTTGGGGTTTGCTAGTATTTAGGCTAAAAGGTATCAAGATATATGGTCTGTTATTTGTATGGATCATCATCAGCCGTAAAACGTCCACTGCAGGACATAGCCCTCCCCCAAAAATGGGGGTATTTGCCGTAGTCGCCACGCTTGGCAGGCGAGTTGGCGACTGCAGTTCATGATAGTACTCGAAGGACGCTGCTGCCCATCCTTCGGTTGGTCCCTCCGTCGCCTTTCACGACACCCACGGGAGGAGATGATAATTCTTAGCCGGACACACATTTGTATGGATACTCACAAAGTACTCGCAGTAAGCGACTACGCAAGCGGTTTGCAGCGCATTCGAGGGCGAAGGGCGAGTATCGCCGCTCCCTAGAGGCAGGTCGCGCGCGAAACCAACCAGCTTCTGCCAATATTTGTGAGATAGAAAATTCAGCCTGCGATCAAAAGAAAAAGAACAGTTTAATAATAACATCTTGCACACTAACATACATTGACTTAGTACACAATTATTCCCTTGCAGACTAGCACAAGGCCGTGAGTCGTTTGGCGCTCAGGGGTGTGATTCTCTTAAATAAAACTTCATTAACCTTTTGACCGCCGTTGTCGACAGCGTATACAGGGTAAAAAAGTCCTTCATCACCTTGACTTAAAGTTGAAATTCGTGTTACTTCTCAGACATGCTTGGCGGCCAAAAGGATAATGAACTCGCCAGCAAGCCTAATTTGACCCGCCAGTGAATTAAGAACTGAATGTTCGTGCGTATCTTCAACGTTGGTTGTATTTCGACTCAACCGGCCGCAGACATTACGAAATAATAGTGCTATTATATGATAATTATTAAAAGGACTGTGAACCAATGGCAAAAATCACCCTTTTCATACAAAAGGCGACAACGATTTCCACCCCTTAAATGTTAATCGATTTTGGCCAATTTTTAATGAGTTGTCAGTCAGAACAAATCTAGGTCTATACGTTTTTTGAATATTGATTAAAGATCAAGGAAGTCAATTAATCTCCGAAATTAGTTTTGTATGAGAATACTGAAACCTCAATAAAACTGAATTTATTGATTATAGTGAAAATATCAAAACGGATAGACCTAGATTTTGTTCTGACTAACAACCTATCAAAGATTGGTGAACATCGGGGGTGTAAATCGTTATCCCCTTTTGTATGAGCCGTAGCTTCTTAAGATCAAATTCTCTACAGCAAACTTATTACCTTATCAGCAGATGCGACCAATGCACTGTAAGCAATGGCGTCCTATGCGCCGCTCGGAGGCAGATCAAATTTAACAAATCCAAAGGGATGTTTTCCTCGGGGCTGTATAGGCCTGTGTTCAGTCCACTTTGCTCGTTATGTAGTATGCTTTGGGCTGTTTTTGCTGTGAGGGGAAAGAGGCAGCCCGCTGGAAGACAAAAAACCTCATAGAACACAGCCCGGATGCCAGCAGACAATATCAGCATTATGCTTACACTTAGATTGTTTTAATTTTTTTAACCAGCAGTGCCGGCACTTTCTTCGCGTGGGATACGGATGAGAAGTATCCTATATTTAATTCCAAGTTATAGTCCAACTGTCTGCAAAATTTCATCAAAATCTGTCTAACCGTGGGCGCGTGATTGAAGAGCAAACATCCAAACATATTCACATACTATTTAATATTTGTAGGATTATAATATATACAATTATTCTTCAAAACTGTTTTAGTGAATATTTTTTTTTTGTATCTCTTGTGGCAATTAACAAATTTTCTTTATTTATATCGTTATTAAATGGTAGATTATACTAGCTTTCAGCTGCGACTTCGTTCGCGTGGACACACTAATGACCTAGCGGTATGAAATATTCTTTACGACTTATTCTCATACCTACCTACCAAATATACATTAAAAATATTATAAGAATCGGTCGAGCCGTTTCGTAGGAGTGCGACCACAAACACCGTGACATGAGATCTTTATAATATAGATATTTTTGGAATATTTCCAACTATTTATAAGTGTATAAACTTGGTGTTCGAAAAATGTAACAACACAGTGAGGTACCACGTTCACTTGAAATTGCAAACTGCTGTTCAAAAATAGTAGTTTATGCAACGGTTGCATAATGATAGGCCTTAAAACACTAGTGCGGTTTTATGAAACGAGCTTTGCGAGTTTCATAATAAGATCGCACGTGTGTTTTAAGGCGAAATTATGCAGAGTTGCATACATAACTTTATCTACACACATATTATAAACGGCGACACGGCGACGATGGGGCCCCGCCGGCCTGTAGCTCATATCTGTATCGTTATGACCATTACGATACTAAAATCGATACTGTAATAACATTACAGTACAGGTTGTCATAATGGTGGTCATTTCCTACGGTTTTTGATTACATTATGGAGGGTTTATGATATGGGTGTAGATAAAAGAAGTTCTAAACTTGTTTCGTGAAAACGAAATTCAACATAAAATTATAAAAAACTTACTAGTCAAATGCAGCATATGTTTCACTTGCACAATGATATTCACACACACGGAATACAGCAAGCCATTCTGACTCCTATCTTCATCATCACTAAAGTCCAGAATAGAATCATGACAGTCATCCACCTCGGTAATCGCATACGTCAAAGTTTTGAACAGAAATCTTACTAAGATGACGTCGGGGGACAGGTTTGCGCAATTCTCATTAACGTTTTGAACGTTTAACGGGTCAACGTCGGGTTTCACGTTGAAGAATATGGATTGAGGTGAGATGTATGAAGATTTTAAGTAATTTATTGTCAGGAGTATCTCGCTTTCTGGAATTAGTACCAGCACTTTGCGAAGTAGCACCATTATTATTGAGAGATAGCGGAGTTTCAGCTTGCGTGGCGTCGTTGTCTGAAAATGAGGGAGAATTATAAAGTTTTAAGAAGCTCTCTACGTCAATAGCATTTTTTTATAGATTTCAGGTAAATATATATTTTATTCTTCAAACTTTTCTTAACATTCGTAAAAGGGCTTGTAAACGGTCAGGTCAGTCAGCAGGAAGGGAACGCCAGTCAATACATGCCAATGGTGACATACATGAACGAAAACAAACTCTAGTGGGGAAAAATGCGACTGGAAATGGTTGTACGCGGAACTAACGCGTTTGGGGAACTTTGCCAATGGTGACATACATGACCGAAAACAAACTCGAGTGGGGAAAAACGCGAATGGAAATTCTACTACGCGTTTGGGGTACTGATCTAACCACTCCTCAAAAGTTTACACTCAAACATTTTGTCCCCATTAGTGATGTAATATGTAATCTTTTTGGGGATAGCCCGAATCGTAGCAATAAATTGCCGAAAAGCTAGCCCGAATACGAGCCCCTTAAGAGGTAAAATGTTGATACCATTTTTAGTTATTTTTTAAACTGCGTGTTCGTATCGAGTTCTTCAATTACTCATTTATCTACATATAAGTAACAGTTGTAAGTAGGTCAATCCACCTGTAAAGGGGCCAGTTTTTCTTTTTTAATGTGTTTCTTAATACATATGTAATATTATTTAGGGAATGCAGCTTGCCCAGCGGCAGTGATTTTGAGGTTAATGGTTCATATTAAGTTTTTACCTTATTTTTACTTGGCCGTGGAGACTGTCTACATCTCCATTTAACCTAGATTAATCTATTGACATGTTTCTTTGCTTTAATTATTATTTTTATTATTATGACCCTTATGGCCGAATTCAGAAAGGCCACTCAAATTGATCTTTAATTAAAGTGACGTTTCAGTGAAGTTTCTTGATTCAGCTTGACAACTAATTGAGGGACATTTAACTATTTAATATCTAATCAAATGCTTAAGTGGCGTTTCTGAATTCGGCCATTAGAGACTTTATAAATCTCTAAGACACTTAAATTAATTTGTACAGACGAGACTATACATCTCTCTTATTAGTTATTTCATACTAATGCGGAAGATAACTCATTCCTAAATATAATTAAAAAAATTATTAAAACAGCAAGCAACTTACCGAATCAGGCGGCGCCTTGAATAATATCTTCAACAATATCTCCACTCGACTCTGCTCTAGCAGCACATCCTTATAAACAGAGTCTAACAACCTCTCCAAAGAGGCTATCGCTCGCCGCGAGTCTATCTCTATGGAGGCTTGTGCTAAGAGATTGAGTAGAGTGTCACTGGCGAGTTCTGACCAGCGGTAGTAAGTCTCTGGGTGTTCTTGAGAGAGGCAGAGTACGCAGGATACTAGCTCCAGTACCTACAGGAAATAATACGAAAATAATAGTTATTTGTTATACAAGAGTGCAAAGTTGCTTTTTAACCGCGTGCTCAATTTTGATGACTGCATTAAAAAATTAGAATCCTGGGCGTTAGCGAGGGAATCAAAAGAGCACGAGGTGAAAAATCTTTGCACTCGAGTGCAACACGTAACTTTTCATTCCACCTCAGCGAGGAAATGACTAAATGCAAAAAAAAAAAAACATTTGCGCATTATTAACAGTTTCGGTCAATTCTGTTGGCGTCAAATAAACCTCCTCGTCGCTAGAATCACTCATTTTAGGTTTTTCACTTCAGTGGTAGAGCATTCGACTGCAGATCAAGAGGTCCCCGGTTCAAACCCGGGTGTCCCCTGGCGGATTGCCTCTTTGTTTTCAAGTTTCTTGTTTTTAACCTAAGGTTTTAACAATATGACGTGAAAAGGAAATAGCGCGCGCAAAGCAAATTAAAAAAGGTACACCAAGAAGGTTGCGAGTCTGAGTTTTTACCAAATTAAATAAGGTGTATGATAAATTCGGCACCATGGAGGTAGAAGTAAATAGGTTTAATGATGTTTTGAATTCACAAACTTAGTGAACACGATGTTCTAAATTCAATTTACTTTATCTTCTAGCGGATAAAAACGGCTTTTGCACTCAGATATCGAAGAGCAAAAATATTCATTCAGAGATGGGGGAATTAAAATTCATTTACATAAATAATAATAATTCATTAATGATATTTTATGAATTCATTATTAATTGAGTTGAAAATTCGACATCCTTGCTAGGCCCACGCTCATTGATAGATTAAGCAGTGTTTTTCAATATGTGGTTCGCGACCCCTAGGGGGGTCGCGAAGCCTTACTCGGGGGGTCGCCAGCAAAAAGGAAAAGGCAAAGTTCTACACTACAATAAAAACACAATTTTAATGACATGGGCACAAGGGGGTCGCCAAAATTTTTCAACCCGTATAAGGATCGCGATATCAAAAAGATTGAAAAACACTGGAATAAAGTGACTCCGTGAGCTCACCACAAACTTAACTTTACCGTTGGAAAACTGTTATCCCCATACATCGACAGGTCACTGTCAGTTTACCAACACTGCAAATAATTTTGTAATCGTAAAAACCCCCATATCTCCGCCATTTTGAAAAATTTCGAAAAAAATCCAAATAAGTATTGAACCCGCTCACAGAATTTCACGAGAATCGGTTAAGAAATGCAACCTGTAGACGAGAACAGCGGGAAATCCGGACAGACATACGAAAGCATTTTTGCCCAAGCTGAAACGGAGACACTTCGCTCGGTCAATGAATGGAGAAAATGGCTCCATATTGTTTTGGGCTAGAATAATGGTCGTATAACAAACCTTATGCTGATGCATGGTTTTCTGTAGCATGTAGAACAAAACCTCCCTCGTCGCTTGCGCCTCCTGCTGTTGTTGCCTTCCTAGTACACTGGCACCTGCGAAATAAACTCGAATGAAGCCGATAAATAGATTGTTAATCGAGGGCTGTAAGCTATCAATTGCAGCCCCGAATCTCAGATTATTACTGTCCTGGCCTGGCCTTATTTAAAGTCGGCATTGAGAAAAAGCTAGCGGTACAAGACAAAAGACGTATCGTTTCAGACGTAAGACCGTGGGCTTTAGTTATATTCGCATAATAGGTTGCACACATCTGCGCAGTTATTCCAAAATGGTGTTAAGTCTCCAACCCGCACTGAGCCCGCCTGTTGACTACTGCTCAGTCCCCCTCGCTATGTGAGGAGGCCTACGCCCAAAACTGAGATATATAGCCTATAAATGATGAAGTTAAGCACTCCGCTTCTCAACACATTTTTTTTTAAATTATATTGTCAACATACCGCTCATATTGCTGAAAACTTTGACTGCAACAGGTTCCAAACCAGCTGTGCATTCCAAGTGGGCACCGGAAGCCATAAGTCCGTCGCACAGTTGAATCAACTAAAAAAAATATCGCCATTGCACTTATAATAAACAACTACTTACAGTAAAACTTCATTATAACGCTCTTGAGATGTTACGGCGAAAAAAGCTTTCTATACAGGATGGCGCTATATACGGGAAAATAATTTAAAATAAACCAGAGAAGTGCTGGTCAAACCCGGAGGAGAGGATTTTGTGATTATATGAAATACGTGACAGACAGACAGACAGACAGAGAGACACGTTTTTTCCTTTTGAAGTACGGGACCCTATAAAAACTGTATAACCTCAAAAAGAAAGAAACAATAAATCAATTCTGCCGTGCTTCGATCGTGGAATCGATATGGAAATAGCAGTCGGTGACTCTCCATGAAATCCTATAATAGCTATTTGAAGTCATCATGTTGAAACTTGCTCGCCGCGCAAGCGACACGAATTAAGAGATAGCTCGGGTGCGGCCGGATATCCAATGGCCATGCCGGAAATCCGGTATCCCATATCCGGTCACTCCACTATCCATAGCACCTCTTGTTGTAACTGTTTATAAGGACGGATGTGTTGAGCAGTTAGTAGAATATGTTTCAGGATTACCTTAGGAATCTCTATGATCTGCTTCGTATGGTGTTTCGATGAGGACAGTTGCACCAAAAACATTAAGATACTATTCACTAAGTCACAGCAATTCCTGAAACAACAAATAAACTTAGGTATGTATCAATAAATAAATCAGGCGACAATCTTTACACAAATCGATCTAGGCCCAAAGTAAGCTCTAAAGCCTTGTGTCATGGGTACAAGACGAGGATATACATACTTATATAGATGAATAAATACTTAAATGCATAGAAAACATCGAAGACTCAGGAACAAAGATTCGTGCTCATCACACAAATATTTGCCCTTACCGGGATTGAACCCGGGACCGCTAGCATCGGAGGCAAGGTCACTACTAACTAGGCTAAAAGTTCTCACCACTGCTGATATTTATTTATTTATTTATTTATTTATTGCTGTGCCGAACATATGTCATACAACTTCTACATAGTTATGCGGTCTTAAAAATAGTTATCCTTGTGTCAACTTACTAGGGCCGTAGAGGCTCTGCCAATGCGTTACTCTGTGGGTCCAGAGGTACGGGTGATAGGAGATGAGGGTTAGGGGATGGGTTGTTTTTTTTTTGCTCTCAACTAATATTATAATAGCCATTTTAACAGTAGGGCCCTCTGGTTTTTAATTCGCTCCCCGGGCCCTCCTTATTTGAGTTATTGTGCGCTGGCGAATTTAGATCATATTTATTGGGCTATTCCCAGAACTTACATCCCTTTTGGTCATCATTGTTCCCATTTGAATTACTGTGAATTTATTTTCCCAGTAGTTCCCAGTGGGAACAAAAGACTGCAAACTACTGGAAATAACCCAATAGGGAAGATGCATATTTTTTCATCTTGTATTGGAAAGTGCTGAGTAATAGAAACCGATCTGTGTACGCAAAACATTATTATGTTGTTTATTTTATGAGTTATGAAGCTTTGAAAAGTCATTGTTCATACCACTCGCAAAAACACTCCATACAAAATGGACGACAACTATGACGTCACAGCATTCGTTACACTGTACAAACGAAATAAACCCTTAATAAAACAAAAATGAATAATCAAAATGATCTGCTTTCGTCTGTAATGTGCTTTTGTTTACATTTACGTTCCTAATATATAACTCTCAACTAATATATACCTCATTTTGAGTTTCATGCATCTTCCCCATTCATTTGAGATTCCCAAACCGTATTCCTATACTTACGGTATCTCATGCTGCTCGACATATTCCAGCTGCTTGATGAGGAAGGCTATGAAGATCTGTTCACTGTCCAGCATGCAGTAATTCACTCGGAGGGTCAGCAGCTGACTGAGTAAGCTGAGCACCCTGCATTGGAGGGGTATGTCGTTCTGCATTGTGTAACTCTGAAATAGAGAATCAACTGCAGATACCAACTTACCTATGATCTCTAATAAATAGACACGATGTACACTGCGATTTCGCATCTTCATTGAATAAAGTCTGTTCGCAGAGTTGATAAAAAAAATCAGGGCTCCTTAACTCATTACAAATAGCGGCCCGCTAATTATTTTTACCGATGATAATAAAAAAATAAAGGGAAAAGCTATATGATTGTTGTAAACTTTAGCGATTTAAACGCATATTTACATGTAAACGGGACTTGAATTTTCTCGTGACCACGGCCGTTGCAATACGGTCGAAACGTCGAGGTAAATAATAACACTTTTAAATTACGCGATTAAGTCCCGTTTACATGTAAAAACTATATTTTTTCATATCATCGGACGACAACCATGAAGAAGTCTCAGAGTCGGAGGAAGAATCAGAGTCGGTGACGTTTATTATGAAACGTTCAATTGCTTCGTCTAAAACAACACACGAACACCCAAACGACACACTGGAAGTGTATTCTAGAACGGAATAGCGATATATGGTGTTCACCCGCCCGGTGCGCCGCGCTTGACAACAACTGCGTGCCTCGTACCACGAAACTCAGTGCGCGCGGAGATAAGCGACGCCCGTCATACAGTTTGCGATAGGTAAGCGACAGTAACTATTTTGAGACAATATCATAATATTTATCAACTCTCGGCGAACAGACTTTACCTAAAAACACAGTCTTGGTAAATTTTTCTCTTTCAAAGTTAGAATAAACTCACCTTCAATGCTTGAATCACAACCGGCTCAAACAACCGTATATACCTCTCCAGCTCCTTCTTATTCGTACTCCATTTCCTATCCATCTTATTCTTCGAGAAGTTCTCCATACAAATCAACATCTTCCTCTCCTCCACCATCCTTGGATTCTTAGAATCCAATTCCAACTTTTGACTAGCATTTGAGCTAACACTATTCCTCCTAGACTCACTTTCAATAGGACTCAACGAGTTAATCAACATGACATCATCATAGAAGGAAGTTTTCTTCTTAACTTCAGGTGCGTCCTCGATAGTCATGAAGTCGTTATATTCTGTGATCATATTGGTACCGAATAAGCATTTTAATAGCTGTGTAATGCAGTACACGCTTGTGTCGGAGCGCAAGGGCATGATGACTTTGAGGTAGTATAGCAGTTCCTCTGTGACGCATCCGAACTCGCGTTCGGTGGATAGTTCTAACTGAATAGCTAGGCAATTGAGGACTGTCGTTAGGAATTCGTGAAAAATACTGCTTTTTGGATCTAGATTTATCTGTAAAGAATAATGGTGAATGGTTACCTAATAGTTAGCACCTGGATAAGGAATCCAAATCTGAATTTAAATAACTTTTGGTAAAAAAAAATAGTTTTTAAGACGACTGTGAACAGCAAAAATCACCCTTTTCATACAAAAGGCGATAACGATTTCCACCCCTCAGATGTTAACCGATTTTCACCAATTTATGATACGTTGTCAGTCAGAACAAAATGTAGGTCAATATGTTTGGTTTTTTCACTATAAAACCAAGCTAGTTTAGGGGGCGATAAATCGATCTAGCTAGGTTTCATTTTTAGAAAACGCCGTTTTATCCGTGTTTTCAGGAAATGAATAACTGTTACAATATCATTAGAATACGAAGGCAAATTTCGCCACCATCCACAAGGTTATAATAGCTCAGGCGAGAAATCGGGCGGTCCCAAAACCAGAAGACCCCGGTTATTATTGGGAGCCCTTTATCAACGCATAAAATTCGTATTTAAATATTATTTCCCAAAAACACTATTAACCATTTAAAAAAAACCATCCTCATCATCATCTTCATCCAGGTACTAAGAATAAACCGAAAGTACCTTATGATTAGAATATGTCGCCCTTAAATTTTCAAACAGCTTCATGTAAAACGGTTCGTTGAAGAAATGCCCCGCGAAGTTGGCTCGCAGGCTCGTCGCCGGTACTGGAAGCTTTTTGCGAAGAAATCCCTTATCATCCGACTCCGGAATGCTGCTTTTGCGGGATTGGGATTCTGAAAACAAAAATTAACAACAATAATCCCAGGTTAAGGGGAGAGGGGTCGCCAGTGTGACAGAGGGGGGGGGGGGGGTGTCATAAGCGTCGTGACGTCACATGTATAAATCTAAAGTATTAAAGCTCTTAACTTTAAATCTCAAATACCTTAAAATATTGCAAAATATGTGATGTCACACCTGTGACAAGGATGGGGAGGGGCTCCGAAAATCATGTAAAGTACGATTAAAATCAGTTAACGATTCGACTTTTCTCGGCTAAAGCCGGAGACGAAAATGACCCAAGTTACATTGCTGCGATTTCTTTTAGGTAGCATTCAACGTAAAGTATCGTAATCGCAATGTATATGACCTGATATGATGACATAACTTACCAGTAGACCTAAGAAGTTTACAGAAGCGGACATGCATTATTTATTGACGTACCTATAATATAAAAAAAAGGATTCATAATTAAACAGTACGATATTTGTCATGCGTGTCATACTGTCAAAAAATTGTCACTTATTATTTTTTCTATAAGGTTGTGTTACTTCAGAGCTATTAGGAGGTGTTGTTGCTCATATCCTTTTGTTGTATTGTGTTTAATAAGATAACGGATAATATATTTAAAGGTCATAACTGTAATTTGATATACTATATGTGAAAGACGAGGGATACCGACAATAACCGAGGATGGCCGAATGGTAAACTTATTTTAATAGTATTGTAAATCGTGCGACGAAATTTATACATGGCCCCTAAATGGTAAAAACCCGCCCACAATGTTCCGAATTAGCTTCCCCCTAACCTGTATGTTGAGCAAATATGTTTCTTTTTAATGGTAAAATAAATCAATATATTTAAGAGCTTAAATGATTATCTTCTTAAATCCAACTCACCTTGTGTCTTCCTCCTAACCGGACTCCCGGGCAAGGCAATACCGCTCTTATTCAAATGAACATTAGGGTTCACATCTTCTATCAAATGGACCAGCACATTCAACATTTTCAAAGTAACTTGAAGAAATTTCTCAGCTAAGCTGGCAACCCTCTCGTTATCTAAGTGTTGCCATTTGTCTTTGGCAGAGTCCCGTTCGAAAATATCAGGTTTTAATTTGTGACACATTATTTTGTGTATTTCCACTGAAAGAAAAATACACATTTAGATATACTTCGCCCAATGTAAAAAGAGCGCTGACAGCGATACATTTTATATGGCCGTCAGCGCTCTTTTTACATTGGACGAAGTATAAGTGGTGTGATTCTCTAACAAGCGCAGCGGCCGATCAGCGGATAAACGAAACTATAAATTTGGACTGAAAACATATAATCATTAGGTCTAAATTTGGGTGTAGCCCTCATGGCTGATCAGCCATTGCTTACGTTAAGGAATCACATGGCAAAATCGTGAGTGAGTCGTGTTTATTTCTAGTGTTAACCTTTTGGCCGCCGTTGTCGAATATGCATGATAGGGTATACAGGGTAAAAAAGTCCTTCATAACTTTATCTTAAAGTTGAAATTCGTGTTACTTCTCAAACATGCTTGGCGGCCAAAAGGCACTGTACTTAGTTCAGACTTCAGACATGTGAAAGATCCCGTGTGAAAATGAAAATATTTATTTTGCAAGTAGGGCACTTGCAAAATAAATATTTTCATTTTCATTTTACATTGTCATTTGTTTCTTCTCATTTGCAGCAACGTCGTTTGCATGGAAATGTATTTACTAAAATATTTAGAATTTTCAAGTTACTGACTTTTTAAATTTATTCAACTCAATTTAAAAAATTTAGCGGTTGGTTGTCTTAAGAAAAAATTGCCTATATCCTGCCTCAGGGCTAAAACTATCTCCATACCAAATTTCATCAAAATCGGTTAAGCGGTTTAGGCATGAAAGCATCACAGACAAAGAGACAAACAGAGTTACCATCGCATTTATAATGTATATAACGTAAGCAAAAATGTATGCAAAAATGCGCTAAACGCCAGCGCCACTCCAAAAGTATTACTTATTTAAGAGTTCGATTTTTACATTTTTATTATTGTATGTTATAATACTTATAATATTATATGGGCCACCGTTGCCTGATTTAAATAACAAAATTATCCAAATAAATTATAAAAAACTTACCGGGATAAATCAGCCTACAAATATCAAGTAGTAGCGTTCGTCTTGCCACGCTCCCATTACAATAGTCCAAATTGTCCAAGCAATAACTCAAGATGCCTTGGTCGGAGTACGCTTCCTTGTGTTTCCATGGCAACCACCTCTTGCTTACAGCCTGGAGGCATTCGAGGAGGCCTTGCTGAAATGTGGAACTTATTGTTGTATACTGTAAGTCCAATTTGGAACGCAAATAAAGATGTTTTTTTCTAAAATATCAATACATATAAAACAGTACCGTGACTCACTTACCTATATAGACAACGCACAGCCTAAACGGGTGGTCCTAGGGGTTTGAAATTTGGAGGAGACATTCCTCGAGTACCCTACAGGTGCACTAAGGGGGGATTTTTTGAAATTCCATTGCTGGAAAATACCGCGGGCGGTTAATAGTAAAGAATACGACTGTAGTTTTCATGGAAATAATGACGTCAAGATCTACTGTTTGTTGGTTAGTTATCATCTGTATTTATCGTTTATTTTAGCTCTTGCACGCGGTGACCTATTTGTGCACAGTTGGGTCAACTGCGTTTTTTCTTTATCTCAATTTTTTTTTGGGGGGGTGGGCGGTGGGAGAACATTGGTTTGGTTAGCCCATGACGCCCCCTTATCTATTCGTTTTTTAAGTTCCAAGAGAGGAGAGTGGAATGTGGGCACATTTGTCGTTTTTTAGGGTTCATTACCCCAAAGGGTAAAAACGGGACCCGATTACTAAGGCTAAATTAAAATAAAACAAATATTTAAGGGGGGCTCCCATACAACAAACGTGATATTTTTTGGTTGATTATAGATAATGGTACGGAAGCCTTCGCGCGCGAGTCCGACTCGCTTTGGCCGGTTTTTTAAAAATATTTATTGTGACACGTGACAGCGAAACGAAACGCGCGTTGACTGCGCGGAGACATGCCGCCGTGTGCAAACGCCCTTAGAATACAATGTTGAAACATAACATACTCACCGAATAATATTTACAATTGCACGCAACCAGCTTACACATCAAATCCCCAACCAGCACCCTTAGACTATCAGCTTCCTTCAACCGTTCTCCGGTTCTCAATTCGTCGGGCAAGTCGCAATAGAAGTACATATTCCTGACCAGGTCTAAAGACAGACCTTTATGGTTGAAAGTGAAATATTCGCTATGTTCTTTTGCAAGATGGGCTAGCATCGTGGTGGGGGTATGGCGTTTGGGTATAAAGATTTTGGGTAAGATACTGAAAATAAAAATAGTTTAAAAAGTTAAAAAATTAAACCTCACTCGCGTAAAAGTAGTGTTTTCTAATTTTTCTCCTAGTATGACGCACTCTTAGAATAAGGAAGTTTTCTGAGAAACTCTAATTATTCCGTCAGTTAGATTATCAAAAAAAAATTGAACACGTATTTTTTGCTTTATCAATTCAATCCAAATTTACAAAGATAACGCACATCAAAGTTCGCGTGTGGCAGTGGCGCAGCCTGCCTACAAGCCGATTCCTGACGGCTTTACCAAGCTAGAAAGCTACATCTAGCTCTCAGTGAAGTGCAAGTTACTCTAACTAAATGTCAGACTCACACGTACGGTTCTAATTCTTCCGGCTTCCTTAGGAAATATTTGACGCTTCGCCACTGGCGTGTGGGGACTTATGACGTCATAAGTCCCCACTAGATGGTACAAAGTGTGCCAAGTCGTGACGTCACGCGAAACTTTAACGCACTGTATCTTCGACATTTTTTGCTTAATCAACAAAAGAAAAAATATGTGTTCAATATTTTTTTTATAATGTATATGACGGACTAATTAGAATTTTTCAGAAAACTTTCTTATTCTTATATAGTCTATGACACCCGCAGGTTCTCCGCTTACCATAGGATACCCCATTTATTAAAATCGGACCAGTATAGTTCAGGAGCTATAGTGGAATATACAAATTTTACTCAGATATGATACATAGATACATATCTTTCCTTATCTTTAACACTTGAAATAAACACGGCTTTACTCACGATGTATTGTCAGAAATGGTCCGACATGTTTCGGACTTGTATGGAGTCCTGCTTCAGGGTTTGAGTGCGGTCACGGTCAAAGCAATCCGCGCACTGATGTTCGACCGCGACCGCACTAAACCCCTGTTTTAATAATATCTCACGAAAGTTTTAATTTGACCACATACATTTTAATGCGTAATCACGAATCCTCATCCTCAGGCCTCCTCTCATTATGATACTTCAGCCAATGTAAAAAGAGCGCTGACGGTCATACATTTGGGCGTCAGCGCTCTTTTTACATTGGGCGTGGTATAGTAAATACCACGTTGAATCCCGTAATCAAGAATTTTATATAAAAAATAAAACAGCAGGAATACGAATATTCGCCCGAATATTCGGTTCTGCTCGTCCCGAACATACAAAATTATGCCGAATGTGTAATAACAAATTCTGTGTCATCTCATCTGAAGCCAGCTTCATTTGAAAACTTTTAGGTGCCGCTGTCATAAAAGCAAACTTACTTGGTAATAGTTTGGGCCGCAGCCTGCCTCACTCTATGATCCTGGTCAGCCAAAAGGCGAAACAGCGTGTCCGTTATTAGTTTTCTTTTCACATGAAAGCCTGGATACAACAAGAATAACCTGCAAATGAAAAAAAATTACAAAACAAAATCACTTGACAGCAAACCAGCTAATAAAGACATCTCTGCGCGCGACGTTATGTGTGAGTGGGCATGTGTTGCTAGGACGACGCCTGCCGCGTCACTGCCACTTAGTGTGACCATAGGGAAAATAGGGAATCTGCCATTACACTTACTGCCAATCTGCTAAACCTACCGAATCACCTACATAAATATTGAATACACTGGGGCCTATTTTATAACTACTTGTAACACAAGCGCTTCAAAGTCAAAGTCAAGTCAAAGTCAAAGTCAAACTATCTTTATTCAATTTAGGCTTTTACAAGCTCTTATGAAGGTCAAGGAATGAATCTACCACCGGTTCGGAAAAAATCCTCTACTGAGAAGAGCCGGCAAGAAACTCGGTGAGGTATCATTTTTTCAAATCAGTACACATATAAGTCAACAATGATGTCTACAGTTTTATACAAATCTAAGTATATACCACAGCAGGTACGCTCATCGAGACCCAGGGATCGCCGGTGCAGGTCACGATTTAAGCCAAACGTCCCTGTCCATGACGTAGTCTTTTACTGAGTAATATGCCCTAGAAATAAGAATTCGCTTTACAGTAGATTTGAACATTGTGTCTGTTTGTTCTATTATGTTTTTAGGTATTTTATTGTAAAAACGTGTACAATTTCCTAGAAAAGATTTTTTGGTTTTAGCCAGTCTATAAGTTGGTACTTTAAGCTTTCCGGTTTCCTTCCCTTCTGTTTCACGAAGCTAAAAATTACAATTATACAAGTTTAAACTGGCAATATTGCCAATCTGCCAATTCTGCCATAATGTGCCAAAGTGAAAATTCGACAGCAGAATCTGCCAAAATAGCATAAATCTGCCGCATATGGTCACACTGACTGCCACACAAATCAAAGCTGCAAGCAAAGCTGCAAACACACTAATCGCCGCGCGCAATTATGACTTGAAATATCGGTATCACAGTTTGGGACGATACTTACTTCTGATACGGCAACTTCTCATACAACCTACACAGATTCACTCTGACCAGCCAATAGTTGTTACCCTCCACTTCGACTAGCGAATTGATACAATCCCATAGCATCGGCCATGGCGCCCCGTCGCTTATTGCAATGGCTGTTTTGGTGAGAGCGGAGAGGGTGTGGTTTACAGTTGAGTGGATTTCGTCGGTTAAGCCCTGCGGACATTTATGTATTTATATATTTATAGGTTTAGGGATGTTTCCTGGATAAAATAATAATAATTGTAATTAGTCCGTCAGTTAGATTATCAAAAAATATTGAACACATATTTTTTGCTTTATCAAATCAATCAAAATTGACAAAGATAACGCGCATCAAAGTTCGGGAGTGGGGGCTCATGACGTCACTTCCATGGGCGTAGCGAGGTACGGGCAGGGGGGAGGGGGAATAAATTTTCATATGAACATAAAGAGGTCTACGAGAAAATACAAAATACGGTCTCCTAAGAATTGCTTAATAGTAGTTTATGCAACGGTTGCATAATGATAGGCCTTAAAACACTAGTGCGGTTTTATGAAACGAGCTTTTAGCGAGTTTCATAATAAGATCGCACGTGTGTTTTAAGGCCAAATTATGCAGAGTTGCATACATAACTTTATCTACACAGATATTATAAATCCTCCATGATGGGTTCAAAAACAATATTTTCTGGCAACAAGTTATTTGTTGCAATCGTGGCTGCATATTTCCGATATCCGGTGCATTTTCACATCACACACACTGCGAGAAGACTACTTACTATTCATATTTTTAACTAAAATGTAAATTACAAACAACTTTTTCTATTCAATACAACAACAATTCTACTTTCGTTCAGCAAAACACCAACATGACGGCGTCCTCCGTCAAGACCATTTTTTTTTTTAATCATAGACAAACGGATGAAGTCTCTATTCTCACGTCACTCGAGATCAAATATTGTGCGGTTTATATTAAAAATCATACTGAATTGACGTTTCATATCAATAACTGTTTTAATATCTATGGATACTAGAATAGAGACCCACTTGAGTTTTGACAGCTGTTCCAAATTTAATCTCATTTCTTCACTAAAAACGATAAAGAAGTCATGTTATTTCTCTATCGCAGCACTGGTTTTTCCTAATTGGTTGTCAAAATGGTGGTCATTTCCTACGGTTTTTGATTAACCAATGGAGGTTTTATGAAATGGGTGTAGATAAATTCACTTAAATACCTTAAAGTAATCCAGCAAAACGTAATACAATACGCAAACATTGTAAAATCCGAGTCATATTTTTAAAGCCATACCTTCAAAATGATCTGCACCAACTTCTCAGCACTGATATTGTCACTGACTTCCTTCGGCAGCGCACTGACATTCCTCCATCTTTTATAATCACCATGAGACAGCTCCAACGCAGCACTTAAATAATTCCCAATACACACCCTCACCAGCCCCCTAATTTGGGGGTCATTATGCCCCTCCAATAGTATGAAAATATCGGACATATGTTGAAACTCGAAATCTTTATCCAAATCGCTTTTATCATTGCTAACATCCATCAATTCTGGAGCATCCTTACTTTGGACCTGGTCCGTTCTCTTCAATTCTTTTTTTACCTTTTCCTCCCTTTTGAATACTAAATTATCTAAATTAGTCGTAGATTCACCAAAATGATCAAACTTCATGTCCAAATCTATGCTTGAAGATAGTACGTCACCGCTACTCGACATTGGGTAGCCGGTAGTCGGGTCGTTACTGCAAGTCATATTAGAGTTTGTAGTGAAGTTACTATTAGTCATATTAGGGTTGGTACTGTCAGTCATTCCGCTGGCTACCAGCTCGTTTTTAGGGTACACTCTGCTGTCTAAAATGTTGCTTTGGACATCCTTTGAAGAGCTCTTTTGTTCGACGCTGTCCATAGATTTCTCTAGAGACTTGCTATCCTTTTTGGATATTTGTTGGGAGTAGGAGTGGGTGTCTATGCTTCGGTTTAGCAGGTCCTGTGTCAGAGAGTTCGTTAACGAATCCTGGTAACACACGTTTCGTTCCAAAATGAAGTCGTTTATGTGATCTTGGTTATTATCTGTGCTCTCTGATGATCCTAAAAAGAGATTGTCAATTTGTCAATTTGACGATACGTAAAACGTCAAGTCCCTAACGTACGCTGGTCACCGTGGCAACTAGTTTAGTCCTTCGCTTTAACAAAAAATATTTCAGCAGCTGTAAGGTCTGTTCGGCGAGAGTTGATAAAAAAAAAGTCAGGGCTTCTTAACCCATTACAAATAGCGGCCCGCTAATTATTTTTACCGATGATAATAAAAAATGAAAGGGTTTTTTTTTTTTCATAGAATATTATTATTGAATTGCCTAACTGTATAAACAGAAAGCAACACGCGAACAGAACAGAACACCCCAACGACACACTCGAAGCTAATGACATTATTATTTGTAGAAAGACACAAGACTCGTCATATTCATACTCAACGCGTTTTATACATGTGTCATAGATATATTTTTCTTTTTCGTTTCTTTGGCCGAAGCCAGTGCAGATTATTGAATTTATGTTACATTTGATGCGCACATATAAGACATTAATTTGCAATATGGCGATTGTGTATATGAACAAAACAAATTTTTTTTTTCGCCGCCGTCCGCCCGGCGCCACACCGCAGTTGACGACATCTGCGTCCCTCGTACCACGAAACTCAATGCGCGCGGCGATAAGCGACGCCCGTCATGCAGTTTGCAATAGTTAAGCGACAGTCGCTATTTCGAAACGATATCATAATATTTATCAACTCTCAGCGAACAGACCTTATGTATGTTTACATATGGAATACTAACTATTATAATAATAGACATTTATTCAACACAGATTCGATACAGACATATAACAAGGACAGCAAAATGAAAAAGAGACAGTAAACATAACAAGCTGTGCCGAACGGTGCCAAAGAGGGCGCCACTCAGCTTTATGCCGCGGCGAGCCTCGGCGCTGATTAATAGCGAATAGTTCATATCTTTTGCTACCAGGATTACAACTTCCTTGAATCGGGGGGGCCTGGTGATCTGTCACGCAGGGTATCCTAGTATGGACCACCAGGGTCTCACACTGGTTATAATTTCCTTGGGCAATACAAAATTTTGCCTGCAAGTCCGTCTGTATGGAATTCGTTTATCGCTATTCCCTCGGGATTTTTTTCCGGGATAAAAAGCAATTATAATTATGTCACTCTCCGGCGCCAGGCCGGACCAGAACACAGTGCCAGCAGCGCCAGGCCATTCAAATCCAACCAGGATGTTCAGACACGCTTAAAGCTTAAAATGAGTTCATTTATTTATGAATTTCCTCATTTACATGACTGTGGCGCTAATATCACTTTTTACGTTGTCCAATAATGACACTGGCGTTGAAACAGTTGATAATGAAATAAAAGTGAAATATGGCCATTTCTTACCTGAAATATTATGCGCCTTTGCGTCAGCATCTTGGTCCAAATAAAAAGTTATAGCTTGAGGGTACACATTTAGTATTTCAGACATGCAGTTCAGCGCTGATGATTTGACTGACACTCGAATAACCCTTAAAGAAGAAAAGTTACATTAAATAATAATAATAAAAGACATTTATTCAACATCCATTAGACACAGACAGATAACAAGAAAAGCACAATAAACAGTGAACATAAGAAGCCGTGCCGAACGGTGCCAAAGAGGGTGCCACTCAGCGTTATGCCGCGGCGAGCCTCGGCGCTGATTTTCAGTGGGCCCTAGGTGACGACACGACCGACAGAGAACAACACGTTGCGTATGACAACTATTGAGCAACTCAAGCATTGCTTGTTAAATTGTAACAAGCATTTGAAGTTGAAACGATAACATCCATGCTGGGGCTTGAACCCACACACTTATTGGGAGCATACATTCCGCCAATTGACCTGGGCCAACGCTGTCTCAGCCATCTTTGTACAATATGGTTGTTATAACGCTCTCCATATACTTGATATGTCTGATGACATTTGGCGTTAAAATGTTGTGGTGTTCAACCAGAAACAATTATTGTCAATTAAATATTTTTATTTTCATAGTTTGTCATATTTGCTGATTATCGATCGATAATCAATTTTATTTTCATTAGTCTTAATAATTATCATGTATTGATTTATTACTGCGTAATGTTTCTATTTAATTTGAGTTTGTTCATATGATGTAAAATCTATGACTTGAATAGATGTCTTTCTGCTGAGTTTCTTGCAGCGCTTCTTCTCAGTAATGGTAGTCCGAGGCGCTGATAGATTCAACACACTTTAATTTAATCACGTTACAAGTAAAAGAGCCCACAGGTGGCCATTTGCTGAATAAACTTTTTGATTTGATTTATTTGAATAATACAATAATTTAATGAAAGCTCATGATTTTTTCTCAGTAACTAGACATTTGCCTTACCTGTCAGATATAAGACCTCCTTTATTCGCTGTCAAAAGGAATTTGGAAGCGAGCAACCTCGCGCAATATTTCAGGGGAATATCGTCATTTGTCGAAGCCCCAATGTTTACCTGCACAATAAAATTATAATAATAAATATACATACAGCAAGCATACCCAGGGCCGGATTATTAGTGTAGGCAACTGCAAAGGGCTCCGCATCGGCTAGGGGCCGCGCGCTCCGAGAAAAAATGTTTCATCAAGTGAAAATTTAATTTGAAGATTTTTATCCTTTGACAATTTTAAAATAGCGTAATTTTATGAATATAATTAAATTATGTTAGAAAAAAGTGTTTTTTTAGGAACTTAGCTAAGGATTGGGCTCCAAGTAGCATTCCTTACGGGCTCCGAAATATTAGGGAAGTTTCCTGAAAAATTCTAATTAGTCCGTCATTCACATTATAAAAAAAGATTGAACACATTTTTTTTTTGTCAATTAAAAAAAAATGACGAAGATATAGTGCGCTGAAGTTCCGCGTGACGTCACGACTTCTCACACTTTGTACCAATAAGTGACGACATAAATCCCCACTCCCGAACTGTGATGCGCGTTATCTTTGTCAATTTTGATTGATTTGATAAAGCAAAAAATACGAGTTGAATATTTTTTGATAATCTAACTGACAGACTAGTTAGAATAGAAGTAGAATAGAATAGTTTATTTTTTTTTACCTAAGAAACTTCCCTATTAATCCGGCCCTGGGCATACGTGACGTCCACTAGTTAGCAATCCATTAGCACATACCTTAACCCCACTCTCAAACACCGCATGGTCAGCCTGGTCCACGTCCTCTTTCTCCGTATCCTCGATTTCCTGCAGCTTCTCTGCCAAGTCTTTGTGGTAGCTCAGCAGCTCTTTGGACAAGTGCTCCGGAGTGATTTCCATGTCCATCTCGCTGGTTGGAGAATCAAGGGTCTGTAGATAACAATTACTATATTAAAGTGGGGGAAAAAGCCACCCTGAGTGGCGTCAGTCTGACCCATGGTGTTAGCCACCGCTCTCACTAATTTTTTGGTTAAAAGGAGTGTGAACCTACGGCTTTTCATACAAAAGGCGATAACGATTTCCACCCCTTAAATGTTAACCGATGTTCACCAATTTTTGATAGGTTGTCAGTCAGAACAAAATCTAGGTCTATACGTTTTGATTTTTTCAATATATTCAATAAATTCAGTTTTATTGTGATTTCGGTATTCCCATACTAAACTAAATTCGGCATTATTTGAATTTCTTATCTTTAATCAAAATTCAAAAAGCGTATAGACCTAGATTTTGTTCTGACTGACAACCTATCAAAAATTGGTCAAAATCGGTTAACATTTAGGGGGTGGAAATCGTTATCGCCTTTTGTATGAAAAGGGTGATTTCTGCCTTTGGTTCACAGTCCTCTTAAGTAAAGCTGACAAAGCTATAAGACCTTTCTTTCGTCCAATCAAATTCTGGTTGCTTCAGACTAAACTAATGTAACTGGTGATAATGATGGACAAAGTGTTACTTTGATTATGTTACTATTAGGAACGTGGCGACACAAGTATCATTTTTTTTTTTTTATATTTTTGCAGGGACAGTTGAGAAATGGACTTGGAACGGGAAAGTAAACAGTGTTTATGAAACAACAAAATGAAGCCTATATTTTAAGTTAGACCTCTAGCGATACATTGGTGAAAACTGCATTGAATTCCATGCAGCAGTCTTTGCGTTATTATTTAACTTTGTGATCTTTAATCAATATTCAAAAAACGGATATAGTGAATAATGTTTCCATCGGTAAAACTCGGATCTCAATCGGAAGACGACGGGACCCGAAGTGTCAATTAATTATTGTATTAAATGAGTGACATGTTTATATTCATTCATATGAAACTTTATTATTTACTGTCAAATGTCAAAATGAAAAATGAAAATGACAGCATGGTATGTTGGATACTCATGTGGCCCCCAATTCTCGATGCATGTGAGATTAAACGTCAGATTCATACAGTTGTGTCAAATGACTGTATGCACTGACGTTTAATCTCGATTGTGAGATTATCTCGAATGCACCGAGAATTGGGGGCCTACTGAAGCTAATTGAGAGAGCACGATAATACGATTTTTTCCGATAAAACACGATGGAAACTGAGTATGCACTACATCTGTATAGACCTAGATTTTATTCTGACTGACAAATTATCAATAATTTAAGGTGTGGAAATCGTTATCGCCTTTTGTATGAAAAGCCGTAGGTCACACTCCTCTTAAGCCACAAGGCTAATTCTTGCGTTAATCATGCACATGTTAAAAGTGGTACAATTGTACCTGAATGGTAAGATCCTCTACACTTAAGCTCGGCGTGTGTAACTGCAAAGCCCCAGTGAACAGTAAGTCAGAATCGCGCTCCGGTACCACGCCAGCAGTCGCTCGGGACGAGATGCTTGAAATACCTAAAGAGAAAAACCTTTCATCATGAACGGCATACCTCCCACTCGGCACAGGCCCACGCGGGCCTAGAGCCAAACAGTAATCCTCACTAGATGATTACTGTTCGAATGGGCCGGCTCGACCGGGGTAGTACCACACTCTCACAGAATATCGGCGTAAAGTAATATTGCTATTGCGTTCCGTACGGTGAGTGACGAGATCCGGAGGCCTATTCCCTCATCCCCATCCCATCACCATTCCCCATCCTCCCTAGACTGGCACCGCTTTGGCAGCACCTCTGGTGTTGCAGATGTCCATGGGCGGCGGTGACCACTTTCCATCAGGTGGGCCGTCAGCTCGTTTGTCAGTCAATTGACATAAAAAAAAAAAGTGTGGATTGGAGACATGAAAATATTTATTTTGCAAGTAGGCAACATAGGCTCTTTCACATGTCTGAAGCTACCGGCGCTTCGAAAGGTGACATCTGCTGAGAAGAAACGCCGCAACAAACCCAGTAGTAAGTCTGTTTTTTTTTACTTTTACTGAGTTTTATCTAAAAACTAACACTAAAAAAGGGCAGCAAACAATACCAATGGGTACAAATTAATTACAATAAATAACTAATAAGGGAGATGTATAGTCTCCGCGTCTGGATAAGTTAAGTGACTCAGAGATGTATAAAGCCTCTAAGGGTCATAAACAAACATCTAAATTGATAACGTAATCTAGGGTAAATGGAGGTGTAGACAGTCTCCACGCTCAAGTATTAAGATGGAGATGTAAGGTCTCCAAATATCAAAAAAAAAACCTTGACATCATTGAATGACTTCGCAGATTAGTGCGTTTCCTCACGTTGTTTTCCTTTACCGAAATGGAAGGATTTTCAAAAAAAAAAGTACGTAATTAAGGCGTAGTTAAAAACCGGACAAGTGCGAGTTAAACTCGCGTGTAGAGGGTTCCGTTCCATACATGATTAACTGACATTTCCTATGTTACTTTAAATACCATAGACTTCTTATAGGTTCACTCCTCTGCTGCACTGGGAGTGAAGAAATAGCATAGAATGCGTGCAGATGCTTATCATCCTGGCATGTCGTAAAAGTCGACTAAGGGACGGGTCCTCTCCAACATGGTGGACTATCTGTATGGGCGATGGGCTGATCACCTGTCACCATACGGTTCATCATATACCATCTTAGGACTAATTAATCGAACGTGGCCACAAGTAGTCTTGTGGCTCTGCCCACCCCATTAGGGATTTCGGGCGTGATAATATGTATGTATGTTCTTATAGGTTTTCCGGTAATCTATAGGTAAGGAACTATTTTTTGTATTTTTTTCAAAATTTTAGGCCCAGTAGTTTCGGAGATAAGGGGGGGGGGGGGAGAATGGTCAATTTTCGCCTATTTTCCTAAATAACTTCCAAACCATTTATTTTAAAATTCCAAAAAAACATTTTTTAAGATTCTCACAATAAGCCCTTTCATTTGATATGTCACATGATATAGTTTGCGCAACTTTTTTTTTTAATTTTCTAGTTTGCTCCCCAAAAATGGGCCCCATGTTGAAAATTAGTTTATTTACGTTACGCATCCCTGTTGCGGTCACCAATTTACATACGTATACCAAATTTCAAATTAAGGTACGGAACCCTAAAAACAGTTAAAAATTATCATCTGTGTAACGAAAATTAGCCATATAATTGTATGGCTAATTTGAATTTCCTTGAATGACCCCTGCGCATACCAGGCGCACCTCCAACCAATCGATTATCACAGCATTACTAACTCACTACACACAGAGACTGCTACAAACATAACCTTTCTTTTTGCTTTGCCGTAATCAGATAAGACATACTGGTAGCCTAGTAAGATACGCCTTTCAAGCGGAGGGTAGTGGAATTATATGTACCCATTGAGTCTTTCGGAACGAATAAGTATGTGGAATATATCATAAACTTACTTCGTAATCGAGTTTTGCACCATCTGCCGAAATTAAACGATTTTTAACCGACTTTAAAAAAACCGAAGGAGGAGATTCTCATTTCGACGCGTATATTTGCTTTTTTTTTGTGGATAATTTTCTCTGTTGAGGTCCTCTGAAAGAGACCGCTATTTGGGGACCGCCTATTGTTCCCTAATTTTGTTAATTCGCGCTTTTCTGTTAGTTTTGTTGTGTGGAATGAAGAGTATTGCATTGTGAGGGAACCTACATCTACATAAGAAATTCAATAATCTGCAATGGGCCTCAGTGGTGCCCAGTCCATAACATAATTTAGGAGTTATAATACTTACTGATATTCCTTCTATGCTGCTTCTCCTCTCTATTATCCAGGCAAATTTTCCTCGGATGTCTCTCGAGCAATGCCTTCCTATATTCCCCCTTGGCTTGCGAGAGGAGGATGGTCAGACATTCTAGCACTGCGTTCTGTATGTTGTGCTCCGTTGATGTACGTTCTATGTAGTGAATGCAAAGATAATAGAGCTGCAAAGAACAATAAAGAGTTATATAGCTTCAATTTGTTAATTTGTATTTTTTATTTAATTTTGTATTGTAAAACGCTTGAAAACGCTAATAATAAAACACTCTTCATCTACAAAGTCTCACATCTACATCATCTAGTAAATTTTTAGGTTATAAACTTGTTTACCAAATAAGACAAGTAAGGATGAATCGACTTTACAATACGTAATGCAGGGTACGTAAATGTACGTAAATGAACCGAATTCAAAATTTAGAGAAAAAAAAACACCGAAATTTTCATTAGACATTTGTATTAATCATAAGACTGTGGTGAAATAAGCTGTATATTTTTGTCTTAAAATTCAGACAACGGCAGTATTTTTTTCTGTTTTTTATACATAACATGGACCCGTCAGGGGTCCATAGACCCCCAAGATGAGAAACCCTGATCAGAGACCTGACCTTTTTTTTGACATAACGGCGCGAGGATGATTATAAATCTGATAATTAGGACTGGAGCAATCCAACTCAATTGTTGATGTGGTCTTGTCATTTAGCAGACGGGTATAGCTAGACTGTAATATTGTCTTCATACCTCTAAATAATCTTGAACGGTGAACACATCGTTCTCAGTGAACTTCGACACATCATTGATCTGAAACATGGATTTGATGACGCAGAACCATGCCATTATCACCGTGTTGTCCGTTGTAGACGGCCATAGTTTTTCTGTTAAAAAGAAAACTTATTATAGGTTGACCGCTTAAATGAGTCGTCGCCCGCGCGGCACAGGGGCGCGGGGCATGACGACAAAGGGGCCTGAGAGATGTGCGGGCGGCGTGAAATTAATGAAAACAAAAATGCGCCTGCCGCCCGCACCTCTCTCGGTCCCCTTTGTCGCCATGCCCCCGCGCCCCTGTGCCGCGCGGGCGACGACTCTTAAGTGGTCAACCTATAGCTGAATTCTGATTCAAAGTATTAAAGCTGCAATGAATGGATTCACAATCCGTGGTATGAGCTTTTGACTATAGATTTTCTATCAAGATACAGGTTGCTCCAAATTCTAGTTCACTCTATAGCACAAAGATAATTCCATTCCACTTTATGACACAGGAACGGTACAAAATATTTTGCGTTGCAACATTAGACCAAGCCATGCCTTTGGCCCAGCCTGCATTCTTGATGTTTAGGTTCAATTATTTGAAAGTGACTTTATTCAAACTTTGAGCCAATAAAAAGAATAATAAAATAAATTATGATAAAGCCGGCCAAGTGCGAGTCGGACTCGGAAAATCACGCTTGTTATATGAGAGCCCCCTTTAATATTTAATTTATTCTGTTTTTAGTATTTGTTGTTATAGCAGCAACAGAAATACATCATCTGTGAAAATTTCAACTGTCTAACTATCACGGTTCATGTGATACAGCCTGGTGACAGATGGACGGACAGCGGAGTCGTAGTAATAGGGTCCCGTTTTACCCTTTGGATACAGAACCCTAATAAGCTGATTTTGTAATAATATGTGTACTTTTTGTAACCAATTATTTAATATTTAGTACAATATAAATGTTGCATTCGATGCTGATACAGTGGGTAACTCACGGAACACGGCAGAGCAAACTTGAGGCAGTGCGGTGTCTCTGTGTCCGCACAGATGTGCCACACATGCAGCGGCACATCGTCGCACAGCCGGTTCACTGTTCTCCACATGCATTAGTAAGGCAGCAGAGAGTTCTAGAAAAAAGAACGAAATAGATAAGCATGTTTAAGAATCTCAAGAGTGCAGTGAAGTTAATGTCAGTTTGAGTCATATATTCTTGAGTAAAGCTTGTGTTTTAAGAGTTGTCAAGTTGTTACAATGATGATAAATGCAGTACCTGTAATCACTTTTTGTTTCTTATATTTTAAAATATATTAACTTACTAGCTGGTGCCCGCGACTTCGTCTGCGAAGAATAACAATTTAAGTAACCTATGTACTTTTAAAGCTTCCCTAGACCTCCACGAACATTTCAAGACTAAGATAAGATAAATCCGTTCAGCCGTTCTCGAGTTTTAGTGAGACTAACGAACAGCAATTCATTTTTATATATATAGATTACGAGTTTATTAAACTTGAACCATCTGATAAAACATTTAAACGTCAGCTGATAAAGCTTTTGTTGGAAAATCCATTAGACTTGGTAAATTAACTTATGGATAATATAATAAATGTAGGTTGCTATTTGGTTGATCTTTATACTTGACCGTGGAGACTGTCTACACCTCCATTTAACCTAGATTAATCGATTTAGATGTTTCTTTGCTTCAATTTTTATTTTTATTATTATGACCCTTAGAGACTCTATACATCTCTAAGTCACTTAACTTTTCCAGACGCGGAGACTATACATCTTCCTTATTAGTTATTTATTAGAATTAATTTGTAGCCATTAGGTTTTTATGTTGCACATTTTGTTTTCGTTTTTAGATAAAACTGTACTCACAAAGTTGAAAAAAGACTTACTTACTGCTGAGTTTCTTGCGGCGTTTCTTCTCAGCAGATGTCACCTTTCGAAGCGCTGGTAGATTCAGACATGTAAAAGAGCCCAGGTGGCCTACTTGCAAAATAAATATTTTCATTTTCATTTGTATTCCGATTATATTTTGTTTTGAAATGATATGTAACTAAATTATAATTTTTCCCGTATATCTTCTCCTCTCGAATCTTTGTATTATTATATAATAACGATCTATTATAAAATTAATCTTTAACTTGTATGACAAGTATTAATTCTACTGAATTTGTAATTTTATTCTATATTCATTGTATTTTAATTCAATTACTGACAATCTCAATTTGAATTCATGTATTTTGGCAAATTATAATGTATTATTTCTTGAGAACACAATAATCTAATCTATATGATAACATACCAATTGCTGTGCCCTGACAGGGTTTATTTATGATGGACATAAATGTAATAATTTTAAGACCTTTGTAACACATAAATGCTATAAACGAATATGAATATGAATACCAGCTATCTCCTCATCAGTTGTATACTCTGCTAAAGCAGTCAATATTCGATCCAAATTGCTCTCTAACGCCTCCAATGTGAGTTGTAATTCACTTGTCTGTCGCACTATTTGACTGAGTTTTGGAAACAGCATCTGTGCTTGGGTACGAATCTTCCCTATTCCAGGACGAAGCCAGCATTTGCCAAGGCAGATACGAGCAAGAGCTGCGCGGATCCATCTAGAGAGTAGAGGTAGTTTTATTTCTTAAAAGCTTCACTTGAGCAATGCAGTTTATTGTAAAAGATAAACAGTTATTAACCTCTTCAATGCCAAGCATGTCTGAGAAGTAACACGAATTTCAACTTTACATCAAACTAACGAAGGGCTTTTTTTACCCTGTATACCCTGACGGATAAATCCTTTGTTGCCATTGAAAAGGTTAAAAGCCATTTCAAGAACTTGATATTCATCTATATCTGTGCTTACCTCGCATTTTTTGTTTGGTCAATTTGATTTTGCAATATGATATTAGTTTTGTAGGAGTGAAATGCAAATCCTCCTACCACAGCCCTGTTCAGGGCTTCATCACCCACCAAACGGACTTCCGCCTAGAAAAGACCATAATACACATACTAAAGAAAATACTCCTTAACCGTCTCAATCATCTGTAGGTACTTCAAAATAGCAATAAACGAATACATAATTACACACATAACGAGTTGAAGTATTAGTAAGTACAATTATTTGAATTTTGATTCGAAGGAACCGTTACTTACACTATCATTGCTAGCCAAAGACAGCAAAGTCGGTATGGCCGAGTGAAGCAAATTGGCATAGTGTCTAGCGCAGTTTTGTCGGCTCCCCAACGCACCTAAACAACGTCCCAACGTCCCAGACGCTGCCTGAAGCTCGTGGCTCCTTAAAAATAGACAAAACACACTCAAATTCCATACAGGATATGCATGCTAAGCAAGAATGATCTTGAACTCACTTCGTAGAACCTTCTACGGATTTCAAGTATTCTAAGGCCTTCTCGGCCTTCTCTAAGACGTTCATGGCAGCTTTACATCACCAAGTGTTTGGGGAAGATGATTCGCACATATTAAGCACTGTATTATGGCTGCTAAACTTTGAACACCTTCGCGGAAAAACGCAAACAAACTTGAGAAAATCAATCAATTGTTGAAATGACGTTTCTATATTGATGTTACTTCGTTCAGAAACCGCAATAGTGATTAAAAAAACATGGTGAGCTGTTTGACAGGTGGGTTCGGAGTTCATAGAAATTTTATAAAGAATTTCTAAACACAACCAGGGTACGAGTTACGAAATGAATTTCTATGCCGAAAGATTATTATTATTATGGATCGAAATCGATGATAATTATAAGAATCCTCTCTGATTTTTGAGTTTAAGTAATACCTACTACAATAGAGTCATAATCAAAGAGTAGTTTAATAATGGAATCCATACAAAAGTCCATACTCATTATCATACACGTGATCGCTACCTAGGTACCTACCTAAATATGTGCAGGGTCGGTTAATGTACTTGCCGATTTTGTCCGATCTGATAATGCCCCCTGTGTACCCTGTGGCTCGACCAGACCAGTTTGCACAGACAGATAAATCGCTACAATATATCATTACGTGTGTAGTGGGCCAATAAATAAATATTAATCAACATCTTTCTCATCTGACAAACACCTACAAAAAACACTGATAAGACATAAGATAACGTGAGCGGAGAGAAATAATTGTCTCGCTTTGACCCAAAACACACAGACAATATAGTACAAAACAATGACCGAAACAGTTGATCAGGAAGTGGACGTAATGTACGGGCTAAAAAATGTTATTTCTCAAATTGAAGCCGCTGTGGCTAGGAGGAGCAAAGTAAGTCATAAAAATATGATTCCGTCTGTAAATTATATTCTTATTTATTTCGTTTATGCGACCTAGAGACGGACTTATTAGTTACTAAGAAGTAGTGTGTTGGTATGGTCTTGGTTGTTATTTTTCCTTTCTTATTGTTTAATTTTACTTTTCAGGATCTGCCCCAAATAGTACCGAGATTGGTGGCCGTGTCGAAAATAAAGCCAGCCACGCTTATAGCTCAAGCATATGAAGCTGGACAGCGTCATTTTGGCGAAAATTACGTGAATGAATTAGCTGAAAAGGCAGTGGATCCTTTGATACTTGAAAAATGCAAAGAAATCAAATGGCATTTCATAGGTCATTTACAGAACAACAAGATAAACAAACTCCTTAGCTCACCGGGGTTGTTTATGGTGGAAACTGTAGATTCTGCTAAGCTAGCTGATAATCTGAATAAGCAATGGACTAAGATAAGAAAAGATGAAAATAAGTTAAAGATTATGGTTCAGGTTAATACTAGCGGAGAAGAAGGTAAAACAAAGTTTTTATCATTATTAATTTAGTAACTTCTTATTAATGTTATTATTTTAGTTTACTAAAGTCTACTATAGTTACCGGCAGTTAACTGTTAAATCTAGATGAAGTATTTGATTTTCTGGGAAGGGCGTAGAATTTTTCTTGGGGGGGGGGCAAGGCATAAAATCTTTATAATAGGAGATGTACCTAGTTTTAATCAAGTGATCTGTTTAAATTCTAGGGCAGGCCAGGCTCCCTAACCCTCCTACCACCCTCCCCCTGTTATGCCTTTGCTGTAAGGTATATTATCTGCCATTTCTTTCAGCTAAGAATGGAGTACCACCATTAGAAGCATCAAATCTTGTTGATCATGTACTAAAACAATGCCCAAATCTAGAATTCATTGGACTCATGACCATTGGGCAGTATGACTATGATGTGTCCAAAGGCCCTAATCCAGATTTTATCACCCTTGTCAAATGTAGACAAGAGGTGTGCGAAAAATCAAAACTGGATATCAAAAATGTTGAATTGTCAATGGGCATGTCAACTGATTTTGAACATGCGGTAAGTTATGAATTGAATTTTTGCATATTTTTATTAGACAAAGTCGTTGGTAACCTATTTGTTTTCCCTTCCAACATAACAATGTAAAATCAAAAGTCTTCCTTTAACTTCAAGAAAGTTAAGCCCTTGGCTTCTAAAGATGTTGGTTCGGCCCTTGTCCCTTAGAATTTATCTTACCTGCCGATTAAGAGCCTGTTTTGCTTTTTTCAGATTGAGTTAGGTGCAACAACAGTCAGAGTTGGGTCTGTCATCTTTGGGGCTAGGCCACCAAAAAATAAATAATATGATAAATAAGAAAAATGTTTTGTTTGAATTTAAAATGGGGGCTTCCAACATTATGATATTTCAAAGATTACTTGTTGTGAAACCATATTCATAACATAAGGTAAAAATTAATATCTAGGACTAGGTCTACCTACATCTCATAATTTATATCAATTAATTACTTTTGTTTTAGTAAAAACTCTTTTGTTATTAAAGAAATAAATATCATTCATTATCAACCAAATTATTATGATCATTCATTACCTCCTAAGCTGCCCTGACCGATTCAAATTCGTTCGGAAATTAGCGAACAGTCAGTCAATGCAATGTGATGCTGATGCAAAAAATTACAACTCCGCTTATTTCCGAGCGATCTGATCTCCCACCTCACCTTCAGTGCTGCCAACTTTTAAATTAAAAAGTTGCTGGATGTACGTCTACAAAATATCAAAAAGTTGTTAAATGTTTCGAACGTTGCTAACAAAAGGTGCTAAAAATTTAAGGATGTATGCCACGTCAAATCCGCAGTACATGTATTTTTTTTTCAAGTTAGTATCAATTTCACCAAATAACGGCAATGAGTAATTTTGTACGAATAATGATTTAAAATGTACAAATTGTGATTATTAATAATTATTATTATGTGAAATAAAATCAGAACCTGATTTGACTACTCGAGTCATAAGCAATCAATATGCAGTTTTTGAAACGGTCCGGACACATGGAAATTCAATCAAGAATATTTCCGTGGGAACAACGGTAACGACATTTTTTTTTTGTCATCGAAAAATCGAGGAGAGTTCAAAGTTATAGAAAATACATTTTCTGATTATAAAAATACTATGAGACCGAAACATTTTTCGCTTTTTCTTGTAATTTAATCAACTTCCGGTACAAATAACATAGGCACAGCACATAACACATGTAATCTTAAATGTCATTTATCTCCTTTAAATGTAGATGGTAATGAGAAGGCTGATGAATTAGCAAAGCGTGCGTGTCATGGTGGTATACCTTGTGGAACTTTACCTTTTTATTCTGAGTGCATCAATTTAGTTAAAAAAACATGTGTGGCAATTGTGGAAAGAATATTTTGACGAAAGATCGAAGGAAAAAGGAATCTGGTATAAAACGATTCAGCCAGATCCACTCAATACTCCGCGGATAGACTGCTCGCTAAGCCGACAAGAAGTTGTAATTGCTTTAAGAATACGCTCTGGACACATTCCCTTAAACAAGTTTGGGTTCATGATGCGCAAGGTTCCCTCCCCGAATTGCTCCGAATGTGATATAGTGGAGGATGTGTACCATATCTTAATGGAGTGTGTGCGGAACGAGTCATTGAGGTATCAATTAAAATACACTACCAATATATTTAGTGACGTCGGTGGCTGCAATAGTGCGCTGGCTTTTCCTACATCGGATGAGGCCAGGGCATTATTTAAGTAAGTGCGACTAGGCCTCGCCAGGAGATGAGCAGTGGAATTTGTTTGGCTGGCATAATGGAGCGACATCATCGCCCTGAATGGCGACGAAGCTCTTTATATTAGATTTTAAAAAAACTCCTTTAAAAGAACGGTGAAGTGGTTTTATTTTTTATTACACTTATGTGAAACGACTAATACTACCATACTATTCAATTTCAGCGAAAAATATACAAATCGATATATTAGGTATACATCCTTAAATAAAAATTGACAGTTTAGAATTATGAATTTAAACTGGGTCGGTCATTTTAACGCATATTTGTATGAAGGCGGTTGCTGGAAAGCTTTGAAGATGCACGCAACAGTTGTTTTATTGTTTTAAACAAAAAAATATTGAAATATAATATGCAACTACTATAATATCCAAAATATACTTTAACAAAAAGACTGAATAAAAAAGTTGCTAGAAATTGTGCTAGATGTTAAATGGAAATGTTTGCTACTAAATCAGCTAAACAGTTACTAAATTAGTTACAAAGTTCCTAAATTGGCCACATTGACACCATTGAAGAAATTATAATCAAATGAATTTCTCACTCATTCAATTCAATTCAGTTCAGTTTCTGAACGAACCGATTGACGTACGCACGCGTAAACGTACGGAAAGTTTACTGAATGTTGTATTTTCATTAAAATAAACGATATTGTGAGAAATAAAACTTTAAACTCCTTTACTAGTTATCGCGTACTTAGTACCAAGTTATTTACTTAAAGTTTTGTTGGATTGGAGTGAGTATTTAAAAGGAGTTTTAGATATTCGATCTCGGTCAGAAAGTTGCATCCTATCCTGCTTAAAGAGTTGAAAGTTTTAACAAGGCCGCGCGTAACAGGTAAGTGGGAATTAAGGATAAACAATCATTCGAACCTAAGTATAAGACACTTTCTACTGTACCGCGTATGAGTATTATGACATAGGCATATTTAATAGTATTTGTTTTGAAGTTATTTTGTCGCCACGGAATTTCTATATTTGAATAATACGTAGCTTCAATATGAAGGATCCGTTGTTAAGTCTTCAGTGCCTACAGGGAAAGTGCCTTGTAAAATAGTTATGAAATATTAATTAATGTTTTTGTGCACAATGCTAAATCCTTATTATGTAAGTTAATAACATTTCATACACGATATTATTTATTCAGTTATTTACATACCCTGGGTATGTTTAGCTTACCTTATGTATGCCATTTTAAGATTTTAAGTTTGTGTCAGCCTATGGCAATAAACTTTTATTACTACATCTACAATAACAGGAATGTGATTTAACATTCTCAAAGCAAAATGAAATTCACAGTTGAATGTTCTCATTGGTCAATTTTCTCTATCATTAGAGTTACTGGAGCTCAGATCAGATGGCAGTTGATCCACTGTAATTACCTAATCAAGCAATTCAGGCAGTTAAATAAAAGTATACCCTCAAAGAAAACTCAGGAAAAATTAAAAGGTTTTGTAACCATGCGTTGATAGCCTGCGTAATATTAAAAATAGAAATGGAAATAGAACATCCTAGATAGTGGCTTAGAGAAGAACCAAGCTGATGAATCAGAATGCTTGAAATATTTCAATAGCATAAAGCATTCTTCGCTCATCTCCGCTATACTTTCGAAATTAATTTAGGTAACTTCTTTAATTATATCATCTGATCATTATACTTAGACATTTTACCTACACGTCCTGCTCCTCTGCTGCACTGAGAGTGAAGAAATAGCATAGAATGCGTGCAGATGCTTATCATCCTGGCATGTCGTAAAAGTCGACTAAGGGACGGGTCCTCTCCAACATGGTGGACTATCTGTATGGGTGATGGGGTGATCACCTGTCACCATACGGTTCATCATACCATCTTAGGACTAATTAATCGAGCGTGGCCACAAGTAGTCTTGTGGCTCTGCCCACCCCAATAGGGATTTCGGGTGTGATGCTATGTATGTATGTATGTATTTTACCTACAGGTAAAAAAAAACTGACAACATCAATAAAAGGTTTGCCTAGCAGCAACAATGAAATAAACTTCAAAATAAATACAAATGAGCAAAGATGTTAGGTATTATTAGGTGATAATAAGATAATAATACATTGCTTATCATCAAATAATTTCAATTAAACTATTACACAAAGCACTAACTGCATCAGCCATTGTTAAAAATCAACATGGAGATAATTGCTCCATTCAATCTGTAGATGCTCCCAATGACCTCCCATTATAAAGGTATCAGGTTATGCAAATCTACACAATATTTCCTTCTATTGTGTATTTTTCTCTATGGTATCTTTTAATCTAAGAGTAAATCTTTGTTTTCGAGCAAAGTTGAGATTCACATACTTTTACATATTATCTGATAGGATTAATATGTCAAGTCAACCTGGTTTTTCCGTAGCATGTATCTGCTTAAAGTTTTTTGTTGCTCTTTGCATTTGAAATTTCAATCAAATCGGAAAAACGAATATAATATATCCCATATTTGGAAAATGTCAGGACTTTGGTTCGGGAATATGGCAGGACTAGCAACCACCACTTCCTTTCAAATCGTGTAGGAACGGTATGCTATGCTATATGTAAAAGTTTTAACAAAGGACTTGATGGCAACAAGTGAACATTTATTGCACATGCTATGAGCTATAAGCTGCCTGTGCATAAACCAAATAATAATAATCATAATAATAAAACAAAGTTTTTTCACTTGCAGCTTGTGGTGTTCATATTGTAAATAGGTTAGGTACCTTGATCTTGTCACCTTTACTCAATGTCATGTTATGTAAATACAGGTCGCTGCGAATGCCCTGCGCCTCTATTCGGGAACGCTAAGTGATTCAGTAGCGATTCGTAAGCGAGATTTCTCATCCTACTCTTCCGCACGACGCGTAATGCATAAGAGCGAAATGAGAAATCTCGCTCACGAATAGCTACAGAATCACTTAGCGTTCCCGAATATAGGCGCTGGGCGAATTAAAAAAAAAAATTACCTAATTAAGGCATAGTTAAGAAAAAGTTAAAACAATTTTTAACCTTAATTAGGTAATTGTTTTTTTTTAAATTCGATCAGGTGCAACATTATACAAATATAATAATTACAGTAATTTGAGTATTATTAACACTAGCTAAAGTGCGGATTGAGACCCCTGTCTATGCTAGGCTTCACACGAGAAAGTGAGGGTCGCCCGTTGCCTCCTTTAGGCACTTACTGAGCTCCTTAAAGAACCCTCCTCCACTCCTCTGCTGCACTGGGAGTGAAGAAATACCTAGCATAGAATGCGTGCAGATGCTTATCATCCTGGCATGTCGTAAAAGTCGACTAAGGGACGGGTCCTCTCCAACATGGCGGACTATCTGTATGGGCGATGGGCTGATCACCTGTCACCATAATACGGTTCATCATACCATCTTAGGACTAATTAATCGAACATGGCCACAAATAGTCTTGTGGCTCTGCCCACCCCATTAGGGATTTCGGGCGTGATAATATGTATGTGTGTATGTATGTTAAAGAACCCATGTCATTTACAGCTCAGCCCCATGGACCTTATAGTGTCTCAACTCTAAAAGGAACGGGGGGCCTAGCAGGACATGCTTGCGAGTGGTTCGTCGCTCGGTGCGTCAAACTACAAACTAGTCAAATATTTATTTACCTAAGTGATTGAGCGAGAAATGACTCGCAGGGCAGGTCTTCATGTGTCCTTATAGATATTTCCAATTTCAATACAAATATAACATAGAAACCGTCATAGATCTCTGTACAAATTTCACTTACACCTACCTATTTGTGCCTTTAGTGGTGTTGTTTGTTAGTGTTCCATACCTATTTTAAATACGGACACAATTACCCACACATTTATATTTTTTATATCTACTCACACATATGCAAATCAAATACTGCCCCAAAGTGATTCAGCTATACAAAAGCATGAAGCGGCAATGATAATTTGAAATCAGACCTTATCACATATGTATTAAAACACTTTTCTATTTAACGATGCCTCCGATGATGAAAACCTAAAATTGTTTTTACTCCTTCTACCAAGAATTTGATGCAGTTGAATTAGACTTTATTTTTTTGTTATTAAGGCTGAGGTTTGGTACCTATTCTAAAACTGTTCGTACAGTGTTCGTTCAGAGAGAGGCGGGATAAATTCTCTGCTAATTGTTTGTGGGAGCAATTAACAGTTTTCTTGCGTTGGGAAATCTGGTTGTTTGTTCATCAGTTCATCACTCATCACTTTCATTGTTATATTAGTTTGCTTCCTCTGTTCATAAAACTTATCTGCACGTGTAAATATTTCCGAAAACTTTTAAACACAAATAATGCAGAATAACCCATCCTACTAATTTAAAAAAGCTAAATTTTGTGTGTCTTTGTGTATGTATGTGACTACGAATTTTCATGCAACTTTGTATTACCTTGGGTCCTAGAATAGGACATAGGGTACTTTTATCCCGGAAAACTCAAAAGTTTCTGCAGCCCTTGCATGCCAGCTACGGGGATAAGTTAAATTCGTTTTTCATCACACTCGCTCGGAAAGGGTGTTATTATACGCAGGCGTATAGAGCAGCTATAGCCGATTTAGCTCCTCTACGGGCCCCGCCGTCAGCGGGAGTTATAAACCATACAAAATCCATAACTCCCTAGGGAGTTATGGATTTTGTATGCTTTCGAACTCCCGCGGGCTGTTAGGTGCGCCAGGTCGGCGGAGCTGCTCGGGAGCCGCAGCCGGCGGGGCGCGAGACCGCAAGCCGGCGGAGCTGCCCCGCGCTGATCGCAACGTACGCTCAGTTTATGAACACCCACCTGATGGTAATTCACGACGTAAAATGGGAATAAAATTAATATATGTACTTTTTTTTGTCTAATTTTTATTTTATTTCCTCGCAAATGTGATGAAAAACATTGTGTGTATCACGGGCAGTAAGGGGATAACAAACTCGAGTCATAAAAGCCCTCACCTATCGGCGTCGGGCTTCTAACAGACTCTCGTTAGTTATCCCTTTCTTACGGCCCTAGATGCACAATGTACTATTATCGCTCTGACCTCTTTCGTCGGCACTTGTGTGAGAGACGCACTTAGAGATAAGACGGTCTAACTTATCCTTGTGTTAACCTTGCTTTAGGGCCGCAGATGGAATAACTAGGTTTAACTGAATTCCACGCGGACGAAGTCGCAGGCAGAAGCTAGTATTATAAATGGAAAAGTTTGTTAGTTCCGTTTGGCAATTTAGCACTTATACATAGCATTACGCCCGAAATCCCTAATGGGGTTGGCAGAGCTACAAGACAACATGTGGCCTCGTTCGATGAATTAGTCCTAAGATGGTATGATGAACCGTATGGTGACAAGTGATTAGCCCATCGCCCATACAGATAGTCCACCATGTTGGAGAGGACCCGTCCCTTAGTCGACTTTTACGACTTGCCAGGATGATAAGCATCTGCACGCATTCTATGCTATTTCTTTACTCCCAGTGCAGCAGAGAAGTACAGCATTTATACAGCGCGTTATATGCAGACTAGTGGACCCGCCACAACATCGCCCGCGGTATTTTCCATACAAACTTTATCACCCCTTTTCACCCCTTTAGGGATGGAATTTCAAAAAATCCTTCGTTAGTGCACCTCTAGGGAACTCTAGAAATATCTCCTCCTTTCAAATCTAGGAGACCAACCGCTTAGGCCGTGCGTTGTCTATAAGTGAGTCATAGTACTGTTTTATATATATTGATGAACATAAGATACCTACTCTTTATCACGGTATTGTGAAAGGATTTTCAGGAATCTGTATAAATACAGGAAATATAAGAAATGGTCCTTCTCGGTAGATGGCGCTGCGCGCAATAAGCCAATTCCACGCGCTGTAGGTCGCGGGCAAAAGAAATATAAATACAAATACCTTAGATACTTTGTGGGAAAGTCAGAAGCGGTGTTAACACGTGTAATGTGTTTCTCCATTTACAACCCGTAATCATAGCTGGGCACCGCTAATCAAATAGTTAACTTCGTTAATCACTAATCCGTTACTGAAAAAGTTGACTTCGTTAAACGTTAAAGCGGTACATTTCGGAAGATTCAACGTAAGTTATCGTTAATCGTTAACTCGTGGTAGAAATTGTATTTTATACGTCATTGCGTTTGTGATTTACTGATTTAAAAAAAATGGTATGGACAGCCAGGACATGAGGAAAACTTTATAAAAGAAGCGTGTAACATTAGGGTTTGTAATAATACCTAATTATTTAGAGATACCCCTTTATAAACATCAATATATACGGTCCACGTGGTGTCTTTTGAGAAATAGTATAGGTACATTATTAACGATTAACTGAATTTAATTGGTTTAACGGAAGTTAATGAGTCCGTTAACAATTTTTAAAGTTAACTTAAACCTTGATCGGTGGCAGTCAACTACCGTACGTTTTTAGCGGCATTTTTTGCCACGTACGGTAGGAATTTGGAACGAGCTTGCAGCGGCAACGTTCCCGGACCGATACAACCTAGGGCTCTTCAAAAAACGAGCCTACTCCTTTCTCAAAGGGCTGGTAACGCATCCGTGATTCCCCTGGTGTTGCGGGTGGCCATGGGCGGCGGTGATTGCTTACCATCAGGTAACCCGCCTGCTCGTTTGCCCCACTCTAACTATTAAAAAAAAAACGGATTAACGGTATTGTGCCCAGCTAATGCCTGTAATGAAATTTAAACATTTTCCTACTAATTCGAAACCACAATAAAGGCGTTAAGTACCCCAAGTACTCCATTTAACGTTTAGTACTTTCCACTTTCTACATATCGTGACTACTGACTACTAAAAAGCTCGTATCTTATAATCGGTTGATAAAAAAATAAACTTAACACGCTTGTAGCAAAGTCGAGTTTACTGTATGCTAATTTTGTAGATGCGATATTTGAAAGTGAGCGATGTGTCAGCAAAATGGCGTATTCGATGTTACAAGGGCTGCTGGAATGATAAATAGGTGCCGATTGCATTTAAATAAGGGAAAGTTTGTGCGACTATTGAATTGTAAGACCCTAATAATACTGAAGAAGGCGTTTTCCCATACTAAAAACTTTACAGATAAACAATATAAAGTTGAAAAGGCATACCAGGCTAAAACTTTCATAATTTTATTTATTTATTTATTTATTTATTCACATACAATGTAAGTTTACAGCACAACACCAAAGCACTTACACGATAAATTATTACATATGAACAGAAAATAATACATGTCAAAGGAAGTCGTCAAATTGAGAATACTAATTCGAAATTACATACACACATTATAATTATTATACATTAAAAATAATAGAATAATTACACTAAAATAATAGTTAATAATTAATTAATATTGTCAAGGAACTGCTTAGCAATACGGCACAATTGAGTAAAGCCATCAGCAAACATATCAGTATCCTCGCGCTGAGTGAGCATTAGGCTTAACAAATTACCGCACGCGCGGCAGGAGCGTGTCGAGCGTGGCACGTGCAAGCGGACACGAGCTGCAGCAGGCCTGGCTGGCGGCGCGGCGCCACCGCCATGCCATCCAAATCCTGGGGGACCCTCGTCGGGACCACCAACCTGATCCTCTCCAGCACAACCGGGCTGTCCACTCTGTGATGGACTATAGACAGTTATGATGATGGTAATGCCCTCTTAAAAAACCGGAGAAGTGCGAGTTAAACCCGCGTGGAGAGGTTTCCGTTCCGTACATGATTATCTGAAATTCCCTATGTTACTTTAAATACCATAGACTTATTAGAGGTTTTCCTGTAATCAATAGGTAAAGAGCTATTTCCTGTATATATATTTTTTTTTCAAAATTTTAGACCCAGTAGTTTTGGAGATAAGGGGGAATGCTAAATATTCGCCTATTTTCCTTAATAACTTCCAAACTATTGATACCTTGAAATATATATCTTGAAATTCCTAAAAAAGCCCTTTCATTTGATATGTCACGCGATATAGTTTGCATAACTTTTGCTTATTTTATTTTCTAATTTACCCAAAAGGGGCCCCCGTGTTTAAAATTCATTTATTTACGTTACGCGTCCGTGTTGCGGTCACCGACTTTTGGAGCAAATTGGCTGTGACAGACGGACAGACAGACAGACAGAGAAACACGAGTGATCCTATAAGGCTTCCGTTTTTTTCCTTTTGAGGTACGGAACCCTAAAAGTACCACACATTTTACAGATCATTAAGACGGTATTTTTATCATTAGAAATTACCGGGTGCATGCAAGCAAAGCCCCGAGCAACAGCTAACATATTATGTTTTTGAAATGTGCTATTTAATCCCTTTCATTTGATACCCAACATGGCATTATTTTATTTTTAATTTTTATGTATTTTCATTACTTTATGTTCTCTAGAGGGCGCCATGTCTAATCTAATGTAACGTTACATAGCCTATAACCCGCGGAAGATCAAGATGCAAGACGCTTCCAACGATACCATTGGAATTGAATCATTTCTCAAATTATGATAATTAGTTTAGAAGTTTTGGGGAAACAGATTTTTTTCCTTCGCCGTAGTCGGATAATCAAATGAGGGAGTTGATTTTACACGAGTGATATTGAAAAGTATAAGTGTGTGCGTTTGTTTTTGGGTCTTAAATACATATGGACCAAAAGACTCCTACGAACATAGAAAGAATATGTTCCGTTTCCAAATAATCCAGTGATGCAAGCCATATCTTAATGACAGTCGTGACTGGAGGTCCTGCGGCCGTAACATGCAAGACAGAAGGATAAGTTATCGTCTTATCTCTAAGTGCGTCTCTCTCACACTAATGCCGACGAAAGAGATAGTCATAGAGATAAACGAGTTTAACTTATCTTTGTGTCTTGCATGCTAGGGCCGCTGCAGTTAGTTTTATTAACGCGTTTGGATCATAGAGGTTGCCAAACTTCATCGAAATTAGTCCAATACTTAGCAGTTATTACCAATCATCCATTACCAGTCTCAGTTGCCTTTATGTCAATATGGATGCTGACTAACTTTTTATAGCCTGACTGACTAATAATCTTACTAATCGACCGAGCGAGCGAAGCGAGCGAAGCGTCTCCGTTTCAGCTTGGGCAAAAATGCTTTCGTATGTCCAGCGGATGTCCATTTGTTCTCGTCTACAGCTCGCAGTTCTCAACCGATTCTCGTGAAATTTTGTGAGGAGGTTCGGTAATTGTATAATTTTTTTTGTCGATTCAGTTTTTCGAAATGTTTCAAAATGGCGGAGATATGGAGATTTTTGCAATTACATACTTACTGGCGGTGTTGGTAAACTGACTTGATCATGTCGATGTATGGAGATATCAGTTTTCCAACTGCAAAGTTAAGTTTGTCGCAAGGCCAATCATTATTTCTTACTTTTCAAAGGGTTTTTGTTTGAGAATAAGGTTTTTGAAGTCTTTTGTCGCGAGGTCTACAGCTCACGGGGCCACTAGTAAGTAGGTATGTAGGTAGGTAGTTGGTATTGTAAGTATAGTTGTATTCATGCTCATACGCATTATGTAACCTAATACCGACTCGTTTAATAATAGTGACAGTGGACCGTGCGCACACACTGTGACAGCGGCTTTGCTTGCATTGAATTTAATTATTATATTTTGTATTATTTCAACAGTTAAGTCCAAAGGACTATAGTAAAATTAATAAATAAACACGCTAAAACGTATTAAACGTTTTTACTATAATCACATTAATCACACTAATTATTGGTTAAGGGTGACTAAAGAAAAGCAATATAAATAAATAAATAAATAAATCAGGGGACAATCTTTACACAAATCGTGGTCATCACACAAATATTTGCCCTTACCGGGGATCGAACCCGGGACGCTTGCTTCGGAGGCAGGGTCATTCCCAACTAGGCTATCCGCGTCGTATTATAATTTAATGATAATATTTATTTTATATATTATCTTAGGAGAGTCGTGCGCGTGTTCTCTACTTAACGTTACGAACGAGATGGGACAACTAGGAACAGCAAAACTATTTGTCTGATAGGTATATAAAAACAAGGACTCTAGTGCTGGATGAAATACTTAGTTGTGTGAAAGAGAATGTCTTGCAAAGTATTAGTTAAAGAGAGATTTATTTATACGAATTCCAACACTTATACTACGTTTGTGAGTGTGTGTTTGAGTCAGTATATTTGTTCCGCCTTCATGCTTCAGCGGCTGGACGGATTTCAGTAAAATTTGGAAGAGAGCGTATACCGTGGAAACACACATGCTTTTTACCCGGAAACTTTAAAAATTCTAAACTATTACCGAATTCCAAGCGAACCACGCTAGTCACGCATAATAGCTCAAATTCTTCTATCGAAAATGGAAGGCTCCGTAAATGCTCAATAGCCAAGATTGGCAAACATTTGTCCCATTGTTTGTAGTCGCGGCCGGTCTCAGTGATGTTGTCAAACCGAGACAATCACCATTTTCCGCTTCCGATGTCATAACACTTGTTACAGCGTCGGCTGTGGTCTCGCTCTTTGCACCTCGTTAACCCTGTCTTAGAGCGCTTTCGCACTACGTCCGATCAAAATCCGATCCGAACCCGTGAAAATACGGTCAGATTTAGATCGATAGAGTAGAATTTGAGTTGATTACAACTGACCCCATACATGTATGGGGTCAGTTGTCATCAACTCAAATTCTACTCTATCGATACTCTACCCCTTGGTAGACAGCTCATAGAAGGTGCTGACATAGAGCGGCTTTAGTCAATGAATTTGTTAAGGTTGACGGTTTGTTTTTGTAAACACAATTTTTCGGCATTTGCTAACTGTCGTGCATGTACTCGATCTAAAACATAGCACCATAATGATTATAATACCTACTCATGCATTTTCCTCCAAAGCAGATTTTTAAGAATCTTACCTACCTATCATACAGAATTATGATTTATTTTTCTATTAGACATGGCGTCTTCCATTCGCCCCTCAATTGCCAATGCCATCTCAAGTAACTGTGTGAGAGCAGGAAAAGCCTTCCATGCTTCAAAAGTACTCTTCTTGCTTTTCCCACTAAAAAATGAAACTGTGCCGCAATCTGTCATTGCGTGGAAGAGGGGCAACACTTTCGCTGTTTGTGGCCCAGCGGCCCTAACATGAATGACACAAAGATAAATTAAACCCGTTTATCTCTATGACTATCTTTTTCGTCGGCACTAGTGTGAGAGAGACGCACGTAGAGATAAGACGGTCTACCTTATCTTTGTGTTAGGACCGCTGGAGTAGTCATAGAACTAAGTACATATTTCTATGGTAGTTTACGCACTAGACCCGGCTTCCGTCATCCGTGAATCTCCATTCCGGAGAAGATAATTGACGGACCGAAGTAGCCATAGTATTATTTGTATGAACGCTCGCGCACTGCGTACGAACCGAATCCGAGCTTCGTACGAGCAGTGAGGCAGCGGGGCGGCGGGGTATGTGTCCAGGGGGCGCGGCAGGCATCTAGTTCAGTTCATTGTGGCAGTTGGATCAGAGATCGGACTAGTGCGTAAGCAATATCCGAATTCGGTCAGAGATTTCTATATCTATATTTTCACGGGTTCGGATCGGATTCGGATCGGACGTAGTGCGAAAGCGCTCTAAGTCTAATGGTACCAGGATGGTACATTAAATACAGAAGTAATTCCTCTTTAGTCTATCTATACAGGGTGTCCCTGAACTCAACGATAACCTGGTACCGGGTGAGAGGCCAAGGTATACCGGTTATGAAAAAAATAGGAAAAAAAAACCATGTCACTTAGTCAAGCTGTAATAGACATTTTTAGAAAAAGTTGAAAATTTGACACCTTTGGTCGCATTTTTAAGTACTGTGATGAGAATTTTCACAATTTTACAGTGAGTAACAGTGTATCAGTCGCAACCACAAATCAAAGTAATACACATTCTTAACCATGTAAAAAAAATAAGTTTTGACGAATTATGGTTTATAAAATTATTGTCAGCCAACTTTAGAATAGAACTCACTTATTTCAGGTTATTACCCATATCGTTACACATTACACAATATAATAATAAAATTTCAAAGATAATTGGGAAACAGGAAATTAGTATAAAATGAAGACTAGAATATTTTGACAAAATTCACATTAAAACCGAAACAAATTATTAAAAATCATTAAAAATTATATAGACATTCCAATATTAATTAATCAAATTTTATTACAATTAAAATTAAAATATAAATTAAATATTATTTGCTATAGCTCATTACACTTTTGATTTGATTTATCCGGTATATGAGAATAGGACAATCAAATCTCCCTGCAATCACTTTCAAACTTTGACACTCCATGTTGGAAAAAAAAAAGTATCACACTACCCTTGGCATGTTATTTTAAAAGATGGCCTATTTAGTCTAAATTCCAAAATGGTGCAACACCTCCCACTTTTCTTGGCAATGAAAGTGCTATTTTCAAATTTATGCGAAGGGACTTTGGAGATAGCCCGAATTGCAGCAATAAATTGCCGAAAAACTAGCCCGAATACGAGCCTCTTAATATTTGTGTGATTGCTGTTTGTTTGACAAATCATCACAACTATTTTCAAATAAATTTAACGAAGATAAACTACTAAACAATAAGGTCCGACCGAGATCTTGGTCTCGGTCTCGGTCTCGGCAAATCTCGGCCAAAAATCGGGCCGAGATCTCGGCCAAAAATCGGGCCGAGATCTCGGTCTCGGTCTCGGCCCAAAATGGCCGAGATTCTCGGCCGCGGCCGAGACTCCGCGGCAATCAATTTAAAATTGCTTTTCGGTCGTATAATACTGCTCTTTTCCATTTTTGACTATTAAGTTTATTTGTAGTACACGGCAGAACGTTTAAACCATAATAAAACCTTTTTTTTTATCATAACGGATGTATTTTGTTTAGAAAAAAAACAGGTCAAGTGCGAGTTAAACTCGCGTGAACACCGGTTCCGTTCCGTATATGTTTATCTGGAACCTTTCCTTTAAATACCACAGACTTCTTATAAGTTTTCTTGTAATCTATGGTTAAATAAGTCCTGTTTTTTTTTATTTATTTCGGGGCCGTATTTTCGGAAACAGGGGGCGGGGGGGGATTGTAAATTTTTGCCTATTTCGATTATTATCCTAAATAACTTCCAAACTATTCATTTTAAAATTCCAAAAATATATAAGTATGTATTTAAAATACTCACAATAAGCCCTTTCATTTCATATGTCACATGATATAGCTTGCATAACTTTTTTTAAATTTTCTAATTTACCTACCGGCCAAATGTGGTCCACATGTTTAAAATTCATTTATTTACGTTACGCGTCCGTGTTGTGGTCACCGACTTACTGTTTCGGAGCAAATTGGTCGTGCCAGACGGACAGATGGACAGAGGGACAGACAGACAGCCAGACAGACGGACACACTAGTAATCCTATAAGGGTTCCGTTTTTTCCTTTTGAGGTAAGGAACCATAAAAAACGCAAATGTTAGAAAAAAATATAAAATTTTTCCGTGTCTCGGTCTCGGTCTCGGTCTCGGCCGAGAATTTATTTTATTCTCGTTCTCGGTCTCGGTCTCGGCCGGGATTAAAAAAGCAGTCTCGGTCGGACCTTACTAAACAATGATGACATCCAGTGCTTTGAAACGTTTATAAAAAAATTGAAAAGCGTGTTCAATACGTATGAATCACTTAAGATCAAAAACGTATCTCTTCCTCTAATTGTTAGTCATCAAAATCTCACACACGCAAAAAGCTAACGTTCGAAAACTAACTTTCAAACCTCGCAATAAAACCCAAATTAGATTGATCGCTACAGATGTAACTAGCTATTGCACGCTACCACAAAGAAAATTGTAAGTGAAATGGCGGGTAATTTTGTTTCGGACGCACTTAATGATCGTTACGCTTTTATTCGAGAGCGGCGATAGATTTCTAAAACATTGGCGTAACATTGTAGATTAATAATTTCTACTTCTGAGTTATTTCAAAGCAATGTTTTGTTATCTTAAATATTTAAATATCAGAAATATAGAAATATTCTGACGGGGTACTTAAACAGAAAATAATGTTACATTAGGTACCTAAGTATTGAGACGGCTTATTATTAGCCTAGCCCAATAATACTCATATGACTGGTTTAAATGCATCACAAAATATTGTATTAGTTATTTCATTTTTATAACAACCAATCAAGCGCGTTGTTAATGTTATGTAGACCAAAATACAAATTTTCTATAGTAAACTGCAGCGTCTCTCTCATACTGGTATCGAAGAAAGAGATGCACGAAGAGATAAGATGGGGATTACTTATTCTTCGTGTGAAACTTGCTAGGGCCTCTGATGGAACATGTCTCTATGGTTTATATAATCCACATTAACAAAACGTGCTTCGTCATAAATTCTACGTCGTACGTGTTAATAGACAAGAAACGGACATTTGCGAACTCTAGCTAAATTCTAACGCACCTATATTATTTAGAAATAAATAAATCGAGTCACTTCGGATAGGAATTTGTTTGCAATGTGACCCGATTCGCTTGACTGTCTGTACTCGTGTTCGCTCGTCACACATCGATTGAACTGTACACCGAACCAGCAAGCCAATAGGTTAATCGCTTAGCCATAAATACGTATTATGCCATTCATGATTCTGTAAACAACCGTGGATAATTGATTACGACTGTACAGTTAGTTTGTGTATCGAAGAATATGATTGTTATTTGGAAACATAACCTTTCGGGTGCTAAAAAGGGTATGTCTACACAGTAACCATGCTAAATTTACATAGATTTTTAGCACTAGAAATTTAACGAGATCTGCTCTTTAGGCGATCTGCTTGTATTAACAAACACATTGGATCCGCACGGGCCTAAAGCAAATAGCATTATTCATGAGAAGTTTATAACTAGTGAAGAAACGAATTGTGTCCTACTTTTCTGTCAAGTGCCTTTTTCTGCGAATTGATCCTACCTGATTGTGGTTAGCAAGATCCGCCACCGTTTGACCTAGCTTCTATTAACGTCAATTTAGATCTTGTTGCTTTAAATTGTCTACTATAGATCCTGATGATTTCGAAAAGCTTTACCAGGGGTGTGATTCTCTTAAATGACACTTCATTCATGACCTTACCGGCCTGAGCCTAACTTGACGCGATAGTGCGTAAAACCGTAGTCAAAAAAAAATCGTCGTATTTCTACGCAGGCGGCCACGGTTGTGGTTACCTAACTCCGCATAATGCCTACGAGCGTGCAGGTCAATTTATGATTGTAAGATAATAATGAGAGACGAAATACCTAAGCGACGAGATTTGTTAGAAAATAACATACCTCCATACATATATCACGCCTGTTTCCCAAAGAGGTAGCCAGAAACCACGGATTTCCACCTGCTACGATCCTGACACACCTTTCGCTTCGTCTACTCTCATTAAGTTCTTCATGCACGCTCGCCAGTTTAGGGTACTCTTGACTTGGCCTTTCTTAAGAACATCCTCGATCTGGTTTGTCTACGTTCGCCTACGTCTTCCCCTTTCAATCTCATACCATGCTCACTCGCCTTATAAATCTGCTTCGTTAGTCTTCTTTCGTTCATCCTCTACACATGTCCAAACCATCTAAGCATAACATAGCTAAACAATCCCAATATAGGCTAGATTACTTCTCATCGTTCCAATACTCAGTGCTGACTGTAGTACTTAACACAAACGAACAAACGGTTTATTGAAACTGTTACTATGATCGTTAATTATCGGTAACCATCGGGCACGGGCTGTTAACGGGGAATGGATCCGTTACGCATAACTATAGCGTTGATTTTGAGAAAAGCCTTCATATGAAGGCAATGTGCAGTGTATGCCTAGACTCATCTGCTGCACTGGGAGTGAAGAAATAGCATAGAATGCGTGCAGATGCTTATCATCCTGGCATGTCGTAAAAGTCGACTAAGGGACGGGTCCTCTCCAACATGGTGGACTATTTGTATGGGCGATGGGCTGATCACCTGTCACCATGCGGTTCATCATACCATCTTAGGACTAATTAATCGAACGTGGCCACAAGTAGTCTTGTGGCTCTGCCCACCCCATTGGGGATTTCGGGCGTGATGCTATGTATGTATGTATGTATGTATGCCTAGACATTTTGAGCGGGATTTAAGATTTGCGATGGTGCTATGTTGTCGCTCTGGGCCTCTATTCGGGAACGTCCAAGCGATATTGTTGCGGCTCGCGAGCGAGATTCGCATCCCACTCTTATGCATTACGCATCGTGGGGAAGACTGGGATGAGAATCTCGCTAGCGCATCACTACAATATATCGCTTGGACGTTCCCGAATAGGGGCGCTGTTGTGTGAACATAATATTAATATAATGCATAGAGACCCCTATGACTTTTAGATTATGTCAAAATTGTATTTATTTATTTCATCAATACATAAAAAACAGTACCTTGACTCACTTATAGACAACGCACAGCCTAAACGGGTGGTCCTAGAGGTTTGAAATTTGGAGGAGACCCCTCGAGTACCCTAGAGGTGCACTAAGGAGGGATTTTTTGAAATTCCATCCCTAAAGGGGTAAAACGGGTGATAAAGTTTGTATGGAAAGTACCGCGGGCGAAGCTGTGACGGGTCCACTAGTTTATAATAATTCAAAAGCCACTTCTATCTTGTTCATAGTTATGATTGTGTAAATTCCATTACAAATTATAACATCAGCTTTGGACACACATCACAACGGCATCAATATTGATTGTTTTAGAAAGAGAATGGAATAGAACAACGGATGAAGTCAAACAAAAATTTGGCAACATTAAACAATCGGTAAGGCCTATTGATTATTTCCAATCTATATTGGTGTAAGTTTTTATCGTATCGTCTATAAATAACGAGTTTCCGTTTAACTGGTAAAACTAACCAGTCAATCAAGACATTCTTAGATTGGCTGGTTATCCGAGTCGCTTGTGCCCAAAATACCAGAATTCCAAAATACCTCATAATACCACACTCCCAAAATACCAATGCTGTTAAAGAATATCGGATGTTATTTTAATTTTATTACTCAATCTGGCGCCTAATTCGGGAACGCTAAGTGATTCTGTAGCGACTCATAAGCCAGATTTCTCATCCCACTCTTCTGCACTACGCGTAATGCGTAAGAGCGAGATGAGAAATCTGGCTTACGAGTCGCTACAGAATCACTTAGCGTTCCCGAATGAGGCGCCTGGTGTTTCGGAAGTGTGGTATTATGAGGAAACCGGTATTTTGGAATTCTGGTATTTTGGGAACGAGCGGGTGTACTGCTCTTTGGAGAAAATATTCTTCGCCAAATTTCACTTACCAAAAAACTTATCGCAGTAGATTCATTTCCCAAACGAATCATTAGCACATTTATATTTCGTATTTTATTCATTTGGTCAAATTATCATTTGGCATCATTTTGCTTTGTCATGGGTAGGTTAGGTTAGGGTTAACTTGTGTCCCTTACGTAATCACATATTTGACCACTTTTGCTCACTGTTAACTTGCGATAAGCTGCTTTGACTAATGATTTTTTGCCAAATGATAATTTGAGTAAAATAGTTTGGGATCTGATACTTTGGGAAAAGTTTTTTGCTCATACATTAGTAATCCGAACGAGCGATCTAAGTCACGTGGGTTAGTTTGCTTACATTTAGTTAACTTTCTAAACTAATATAATATAAAACTTACCCTCTGAGTACCTTTGATGCATTAATATTGCTGTTGTATCAACCCCAAGCTTGTCTTAATTGGTTGTTCATTTGCTACCCATGAACGTTATTGGTAAGTTGCCATTTAAGTCCACTTGACTGTCATTAACATTGCAAGAGACCCCGGCTCAGTCTTCCATTGACTAAATTACGAAACGAACGGCAAACGTCAATTTTTCATCTCTTTTACAATGACCTTCATGGCCCTGTATGTTCGTCGTGCGGACAGTTAACACGACTATAAAAAGCCATATGTGATGACGTAATTCTAGTAAACATATGTCGTTTTGGACGCGGGGGCAGCGTCAGCCATGCTCATCGTGCCATAACGATAGCCGTTACGTTTGCAGTGGGATTGAGTACCCTTATTTGTCGACCATAACGTTTTAAATCCTAAAGGGGCTTGTAAACGGGCTCGTTTTTGGCAATTTATTGCTGCAATCTGACCTATTCCCAAAAAGATTGCATCTGACATCACTACTGGAAACAAAAACTTAGTGTAAACTTTTGGGGATAACCCGAATTGTAGCAATGAATCGCCATTAAAATTGCTGATTTACTAAGCACCTTTAGGATATATGCGACGTCTCTCATTTCATTTCCGGACCACAATAAAAAGGTAATTTAGATATTTATTTAAACAACATAAGAAACGAATAGGTACAACATAATAATCTTAATAAATGAAATTAAATCGAAATAAATGAATGAAATCTAAAAATGTCTGTGCGGCATTGTTCCGAAGATCCTGGCAGCATTTCATCGCTTAATTGCAATGCTAATGCGTTGAGCGAGGAAGCTGCCAGCTCTTTAGTCTCCGGTTACCTTAACCAGCCTCTGGGTTTGAGATTTTCTCAGAGGAGTTATTGTGCCGGGAGCCCACGGCCCGAGGGTCCCTGCTCCAAAAGGAACAAAGTTGTGTTGGAATCGAGACCCCTAAATTTATTAAGTACTTTATTTTTTTCGACCCCTTCTGCTGCTGCGCCGGCTTTCGTGGAGGATCCGTGGATGCGACGAAGCCAGTGTGTCTACACATGTTGCGTCCCACACCAACAACCGGCCCATTTTCCACAGAACCAAAAACATCCCGTCCGGTCTCTTACTATCGTTTCTGGCAAAATCAGTTGGCTAGGGTCGGCAAATTGACCGTGGCAAGAGAGCGGCGGATGATGTCATTTAGCGCACTGTTTCTTGAGAAGCGGCCCGCGCTTTTTTGGCCGGAAAGTCCGCGATGTCCCAGCCAATTAACGTCACTGTCACAGGGACACCTATGTGGAGTGCAAACCGGGATCCTAAGGCAGGGTGTCGGGTTCCAGGGACGTGTCAGTCATTGGTGGGATAGGTGTGAAGCCAACTGCCGTCCGCCCTAGTTTCAACTGCCAAAAGTCTGCCAAATTGGTTTAAATCAAATCGTCCATTTGAGTCATAAGATACGATGATGATGGTGTAATGATGTTTATGGCATATGAGTAAACCCAGGTGGCAAACAGAACTTATATCAGCTATTATAATATTTAAGTGTACAGGAATAAAATTTTGGTAATACACTATTTAAATTAAGACTTGAATTTTGAATGGATAATTCACATTTGTAGACACTCAGCGGTTCATCGTGTAAATACCACGTTGAATTTTGATTTAAAATTTGGAATAATTGGGTTTATAGTCAGACTAAACATTTCTGGCCCAAGGGGATTCGCACACTGACAACCAACTACGGAAGATAATTAATTTATCTGGTACAGCAATTTTGTCAGATCAGCGTAGCAATGAAGTAGATAATTGTAAATGGACTGGAACTGGAACATAATTTTATTTCAGAAAGGTAGGGAGGGAGGTTTTGAACGTTTTTACAAAATTTTACCTTAGGGATATTTCCATGGTAAGAAAATAGTAATTCTAATTAGTCCGTCAGCTAGATTATCAAAAAATATTGACCACGTATTTTTTTGGTTTATCAAATCAATCAAAATTTACAAAGATAACGCGCATCAAAGTTCGGGAGTGGGGGCTCATGCATGACGTCACTTAATGGTAAAAAGTGTTTTTTTTTAGAATGGACATACGCTGTTGGTCTCTGACGACCCCGACAGCTTCACCGGAAAGGATAAAAAGTGTACAAAGCCGTGACGTCACGCGGAACTTCAACGCACTATATCTTCGTAATTTTTTGTTTAATTGACAAAAGAAAAAATATGTGTACAATATTTTTTATAATGTAAATCACTAACTAACTAATTAGATTTTTTAGGAAACTAGCCTATCTATTGTATGAAGCTATTTCGGGACGGGAGCTACCTATGCGGGCGTGACTGAGGGGAAATAAAGAATGCGTTGGCTAATTTACATAACTATCGTTAATGAAACCAGAAAAAATACAATAACAACATTGTTTTCCGTTAATACTCTTTTATTTAAATAAAATACAATCAGTCGCACTCCCATTTAATGATTATAAATATTATGCAAGTGCTTAATACCTAAATTTTGTGAGTCATTTCTCTTATAAAAAATTTCGACGTGCTGATTGTTTATCTCATAGACTGGCTTGCTAGAACTTCACATTTAATTAAGTACTAGTGGACCCGCCACAGCATCGCCCGCGCTATTTTTCATACAATCTCTATCACCTCTTTGAACCCCTTTAGGGATGGAATTTAAAAAAATTCCTCCTTAGTGCACCTCTAGGGTAGTCGAGGAATGTCTCCTCCAAATTTCAAACCTCTAGCAACACCCGTTTAGGCGGTACGTTGTCTATAAGTGAGTCACGGTACTGTTTTATATGTATTGATGACTAGTATTGTTTCTTCTGTATTGTTTTGTTGAACGGTGAATAAACATTTCCTTTCTTTCTTCTTTTAACCGACTTCATTTCTAGTAAATACAATAATAGCGAGCTAAGTATACGTAGACGATGTCACTGTTAGAAATTAGCAACCTTGAACTCCAATGCAAGATGGATCGAACACCTAGTCAAGGTCGCTAAAAACCGTTCGATCTGTGTCCAACGGTCCAAGGCGTGCGATCGTTCCTGTTGTCATCAGTCATGATGATCAGACACCAGCATGGTCAGCAGTGTTAAAAAGAGCCGGATATTCTATATGCATACTTTTGTTTTATCACCTACCGATAATAGAAACTGCGTGTCAATTACTATGTTATCGTGGATCCGACTTTCCCATGCGCGCACGGTTATGAATAAAACATAATGGCTCGATCGTGTGCATTCGGCGAAATCGGGACGTGTACCTCCCATATTATATGGAGAGGTTTAAAAGAATGGTTTATCGTTATGGACATATCGATCTTTTGGTGATATCCTTGAGTATTTACGCGCTAGCATTGATTTTTGACTCGACTGTCCAAGAAGATGAAGAACTGCAGTTGAACCACTGGTTAATCGACCGACCGGTAGCCTAGTGGTTCTACTGCCACCGATAGCTTTGGAATTTTGATTGGCTAGGGTGATGCACCTGCGCCAAAAATTTTAAAAACCACAAAGTTTCAGAAGACTATGTGTATGATGTAGTCTTGCAAAAAAATTCCTTATTTAGGTATACGATTTGCGCAGGATTCTCTCGCTCAGAATGGAGGATCAGAACAGCTATTCCGAACGAGAGAAATTACATTTGACCCATTTCCGTTGGATAAGAGACGATGTCTTCAGTCCAGTTGTTTCAATTAGAAATAACTTCTTATCTGAAGAAAAATATTGTACTGAAATGGACAGTTCATCAAACCTTTGCCCTCTTCATTCCACACAGAATTAAGTAATTTCTGTTTTTTTTTTTTATTGCGTATGTTTAGCTCAATGTCCATGGTCACTACATTATAATTAAAAAGATTTCTCATAAAACTTTAGCGCCTTCCTATCTATGACATACGATACTTATCTAAAGTATCAAATACTGGCCACGAACTGTCTACTTCCAGGCGGATTTTTGTAATAAAAAAACAAGACAAAAGAACTCGTTTCGATTTCAAATCGAGTCAGTATGATACTGGGTTAATAATACAGGTTTGTACGGGGCGTCGCGTGTGAGCGACAATCTGATTAGGGTAACTCGTTCCTTAAGTAAGGGTATTAAGGTCGAGATTTAAATGATTGTGTAACGTAATTATATGTTCGTGTGCCAATAGGTTGATTCGTCGAACTGTAAATTAGGCAGTTTTAGGTAAACTGCTGCATCTGGTACTTAGTCCCGTATTGGAGCATAATGCTTCTCTCAATCTCATTGAATGTAAGTTGACTTGATATATACAAATTTAACCGTCACCATATATGTCAACTTGGAGCACCATGTCGCTCCAAGTTGACATATATGGTGACGGTTAAATTTGTATATATCAATATATATCAATATTTTGACGCCGACTGTACTTTTTGTAGCTATGCATGCGAGTACGCATACTAAGGCTTAGTTTTGTCTTCCTCACGGAATCCATGGATTTTGCTTTATTTTAAATTGTCATGGGGTAAATAAATAGTCTCTTAGATATTCTTGGCACTCGTATTCTATGAATCTTAATTACTTTTACTGGTAATTTACGCCTTCAGAGTGCCCGTAGACTGCTAAAAATTCAAATTAAACGCATTCATTCACTCTCTGTGCAAAATTAATCGCCCCACCGTCATTAGCAATGCAAATACACAATTCAAATTCACAATTAGCTAACACTAACGAACTTGACTTTTACGTAATCAATTTTCTTTCTTTTGTTCCAGCTTTTCCATCCACGTGTGAGAAACGTAACAAGCTAGAAACCACAACAATGGTGTAACCTCAAAAATCACACACATTAGAAAATCGATCTGAACAATTGGCGCGTAAAAACGCCCGCCATCTTGTCGGGTTTAAAATGTGACGCAACGCCATCTAGCGGTTGATCTATGAACTCTAGTGAAAGTGTTCAAGATGAAGTTGAATCTGTTTAAACGGTCGATGATTTTCGCGACGTTTTTCGGGTCGTGCTTGTGTATTGCGTTGATCGTTGCGTCATTGGGGACTACACATTGGATCGATGCTCGTGCGCGTAGGACGTCGAATCCCTTGGACTCTGAAGGGCGGATCAGCTTCGGTCTGTTCGAAGGACATAAGGAGCTGAACTTCGGATATGGATGGAGGAGTCATGATTTTAGTAGTAAGTTTTATATTATACTAGTGGACCCGCCAAAGCTTCGCCCGCGGTATTTTCCATAAAAAACTTTATCACCCCTTTTCACCCCTTTAGGGATGGAATTTCAAAAAATCCCTCCTTAGTGCACCTCTTGGGTACTCGAGAAATGTCTCCTCCAAATTTCAAACCTGTAGGATCACCCGTATATGCTGTGCATTGTCTATAAGTGAGTCACGGTACTGTTTTATATGTAAGTATAGACATTTGATGGTTATCGGACATGGGATTTGCCACCAGGGCGGCTTTAGTGGAGGATAGCTTAATGTCACTTCCAATTAAGGCTGCGACACAACACATTCAAACGCAGGTCGTGCGCGGAGCGGGTCGGAAGCGGGTTTTTTTTTTTCTCTGATTAAAGTGACAGAATGCCGATGTCCACTATCGCCGCCCTGGTGGCAAATAAAAAAATCTCACGAAATTAATAATAAAATGAAATAGCAAAATATTTAAATAATATAATAACAAAATGGGCTTACAGTGATATGCCAAACGGCTAAATGGCTAACACAAGGAATACAGAAACAACACACTTAGGCATAAACTAGATGACTAATGTAAAGACAGTAAAACATTCAGACATACGTATTTTACCTACTAGTTTATGCCAGCGGTCTGCAAACAGCATTCTGTACCTCAGATAAAAAACCGCATTAAGCCACTCTAGCCGTTGGAGAGTTTTAAGCTCTAAAGTAGATTCATCCTTACTTGTCTTATTTGGTAAACAAGTTTGTAACCTCAAAACCTTTTTTGGGTGAAACAGCAATTTTATCCTAAGTAAAGCAATCCTAGGTGAAAAATTGACAAAGCATTTCCAAAATATTATCTACGGTTGCTTTATTAACGAAGAAATAGCTGTTTTTTTACCATAAAGGTGCATTTGAGGTTAGAAACTTGTTTACCATTTACACGAGTAAGGATGAATCGACTTTACGTGTTCGTGTTTCGTCGTTCGCGTTCTTCTTGTCACATAAAACCGTTTCCAAGATCTTATGTAAACTAATTCCTCCGTTCCACTCTATTCAGTGTACCATTTTCGGCATAACAATGTTTAAGGAAAAAACATTAACACCTCAATCTGGCAACATTTCAGCGTCATAACGCTCATACTACCGGACTCAAAATTCAAATAAACGATTATAATGTAACCCATTAAGATTTGAATGGGCGGTTAACCGCATTAAACAACTTACGCAACTTTTTATGACAATGCTCCGGCCAATGCGCCATTCTTTTTCACTCGAGTTTCAAAACGCATCCAATAAGAAACTCGTTAGATTAAACTTGAGGACACTTGGTCGTGCAAGATGGTGGGAATCTGATGCAACTTGCTACTTGTTTTAACTTGTATATTCAATGATGATACAGGTTGATTATCGTCTTGTAATGCCATTTCAAATTAATCCATACTACTATCCATCCAACTATCGTTAAAAGTTTATTTTTTCTTAAAACTACACTTAGCATGAACACTTGCATTAAACACGGCTTTCCTCACGATTTATTGTCAGAACTTTGTCAGAAATAGGCTAGTTTCCTGAAAAAATCTAATTAGGCCGTCATTTACATTAAAAAAAATATTGAACACATATTTTTTCTTTGGTCAATGATACAAAAAATGACGAAGATATATTGCGTGGAAGTTCCGCGTGACGTCACGGCTTTTTACACTTTTTACCATTAAGTGACGTGATTAGCCCCCACTCCCGAACTTTGATGCGCGTTATCTGTGTCAATTTTGATTGGTTTGATAAAGCAAAAAATATGTGTACAATATTTTTTGATAATCTAACTGACGGACTGATTAGAATTATTCGTTTTATACCCAGGAAACATCCCTATTGTCCAACATGTTTCGGACTCGTATGGAGTCCTTCGACAGGGGTTGAGAGCGGTCGCGGTCAAAGCAAACCGCGCACTCAAAGCAAGTGTTCATAATGTCTCACGAAAGTTTTAATTTATTGTGAGAAACTCATAGGCATGTTCGCTCACAGTAAAAGCCGGCACGCACCCGGCGCGCCGATGGGCGTGGTGCGGCACGGCCGCGCAGCTCGGCGCCGCACTGGTGTCGTGCGGCGGCGCGTGCGTGCTCGCTGCCTTGGGATCTGCGGCGCGCGCTCGGTGCGAACCCCGCCCGCTGCTCGTCAGCAACTCGCTAGCAGGTGAGTCAACAAGCTAAGCTGTCGGATATAGCAGCAGTTTTACAATAGTATAAAGAGAAGGGAAGTAGGTTATCTTCATACAAACGCACCGCATCGCCGCACGCACACTTAAACAAAATCTCGACCCGTTTCCCCTTACTAAGCGGGTCGAGATTTGTTTAAGTGTGCGTGCGGCGACGCATAGATACTTTGGCGCACACATACAAGCCGCGCGCGGTGCGTTTGTATGAAGATAACTTACTTCCTCCTCTTTATACTATGGTTTTGCTAGCGCGCACAAGCCCTTCCAAGGGATGGCAAAGGCAAGGCTCTGTGCACTTGACTATCGCTGTCCCAGCAATGTGTGTGAGGCGCACTAAGTGTCGGCAACTCGGTTACAAGCACTTACAGTGGAAATTCTAGCAGTACGATCTAACGTTCTCTCATCTCGTTGCAGTACTCTTCACTTTAGGCGCCATTGCAGTATGGTTGACGGAGTACTTCCTGCGGCTGCAACACAACGTGATGTCGGACGAAGACCTGGCCAATACCTGGACGTCCGACGGCACGGCTGACCTTGGACTATCTTTCTGGTAAGGGTCGGCGTTGAAAAATTACATAGGTTCGCAAACTGCTGTACCAAAGGTATTTCGCAGATACATTTGTGTAAAGGATGACTGCCCGTTTTTTAGGTCATTCAAGATACATATTAGATTGTATATTCATCCTGTCAATCCCATTTCTACTTTCTGAATTCGATTCATCCTTACTTGTCTATTTGGTAAACAAGTTTCTAACCCCAAAATGCAACTTATTTTGGCTAAAACAATTATTTCTTCGTAAATAAAGCAACGGAGATAATATTCTAAACATCACTTTATAAATACATAGCTGTTTCACCCGAAAAAGGTACATTTTGAGGTTATTAACTTGTTTACCAAATAAGACAAGTAAGGATGAATCGACTTTAGAAACTAAAATTATTTGCACACTCTTTACTTTAAGCGACTTCGAGCATTGCTTTCACCATGTAGAAAAATCTAGAACAGAGGAGTATATGTCTTGCTGACAGTATGAAAATGCTGGTCAAGCAAGGTTTTATCGTGGACATACCGTACCGTCTTTTTTGTATAAGCCTGCGTTCTAGGTAGTTAGAAAAAGACGGAATCTGTACATCCATCTCTCATATTATTAATCTTAATTTATTCTAATTCCAGGCTAGTAGTGGCAGCGTCCATATCCGCGTTTGTGAACAACGTGTGCATATTGGTCGCGATGGGGGACGAGCGAGACAACGATACAGTCGCTCCCGCTCTCGAGGAGAAGGTCAACGGAGCTATCATGCTGTATTGACCAAAAGGTAAGACATATGCCGAATTAAAACTTCCGTGAGACATTATTAACACTAGAAATAAACTCGGCTTTACTCACGAATTATAGTCGGATATAGTCCGACATGTTTCGGACTCGTATGGAGTCCTTCAGGGGTTGAGTGCGGTCGCGGTCAAAGCAACAAACATGCCTAGCTCAGTGTCGACAGGAATGTCGATACATCCAGTATTCCGAATAGCTGCGACTACGGGCTTCCATTCTGGTGGCAACACGCACCCAATAATTCGTGAGTGAAGCCGACTTTATTTCTAGTGTAAGACATAAGGTAACATTCCTCCAAGAAATCAGTTAATCAATCCTTATTAGTTACCAGTGCTGCCATCTAACGCTCTGGTTTCCGGTGGACCGCCACTCACGTTCCCAATAGAATGTATATCTTCGAGCGAATAGTTTTCAAGCCATTTCGAATTCAAAGCCAAGATCAAATGTCTTGGTCTTTTGACTAATACCTTGAAATGTAAAAGAAATAACTACCATCTGTTACGAGAGTAAAAATCAAGTTCCACCCCAAGAGCCAAAGAATTCTCTTCATACAAAATGACTAAAGCAAGAACCCGATTAGTGGGCCGTCCGGCCTGGCGAAAAAGTAACAGAGGACCCAATAGTCGGGTTCTTGGCAGTGAATGTGTGTCGGCATTGTTAGAAAATACGCAGAAATACCTCTTAAAACTCTGAATTAAGGTTTGTGTCAGACATTAGTTTGCGAAAGACAGGTCATAATGCACATAATTATATAATATCCAATTAACCATTAACACGGTTTTAAACATAATATGTTTTCTGTTTCAGTTTGTCACAAGAAAGTCCAAGGATTATCTGAGAAGATATCTAGTATCCGTCCAGAAAATAATAGAAATACATTAAACTCTTGCGAAATGCTTTAAAAAATCAATTAATTTCATTGTATGCTAGTATTATTCTTAAGTATTAATTATATTTAGTGAAGAAGGCTGAATGTTTGGTAATAAGTTTGTGTAATAATTTATACGATATTAATAGCTCAATATTAAGTGCTTTATTCTTCTGAAAATTTTCTACACTTTCATAGTAAAGAGTCTCAATTTTTCTGATTTATTTATGATTCTATAAGTTTTATTTCGTGACTGAATTTATTTATTTTCAACTCAAATGATAACAATAATAATAAGAATAAAAAAATCACAAATAATAACAATCAAATACGAACAATGTTAAAAATAAAATCAACTAATCTAAAAGACCCCACCCTGCATCATGCCTGGTTTAGGTCCCCATTATGCTAGCTGCATTACCACGCTGGATAGCAATGGACATCTGCTGAACCAGCCAAGACCCAGAGGGAGGGTCATAGCCTTCTTCCATTCGCCTTTACCCGACGCCTCAATGTCCCATGGGCCCAATCAGTCAAAAAAAAAAAAAAATTATGTTATAGACTGAGCTTCATCTTCCTCCATTTGTCTTCGTTTGAATTTCACTTTGTTTGAAATCGTTTTCTTATTACTCATTGGCATAGCTGGGCACCGTTAATCGAATAGTTAACTTTGTTAATCGCTAATCCGTTACTAGAAAAGTTAACTTCGTTAAACGTTAAAGCGTTACACTTCGGAAGATTCAACGAAAGTTAACGTTAATCGTTAAATAATAATATGTCTGCGTTAGTAATTTACTTATAAAAAATAATGGTATTGCTATGGAAGTTTAGGCAGGACATGAAAGATTAATAAAAATAGGGTACTTATTGCATTAGAGTTTGTAATTAATAATACTTATTATTTAGGGACCAAATTCAAATCAAAAGCTATCTGCCATTAGCGGTGTTCTTTTGGCTAATAGTAGGTAATACTTAATTCACATTGGCATTAACACGGGAGTTTATAATGAGTCCGTTAACAAGTTTTGAACTTAACTTAAAAGTTAATCTGTTACTCGAAATTTTTATTAACGATTAACAGTTTAACGGTCTTGTGCCCAGCAGCTATGCTCATTGGTTTTCTTAGTTATCCACCAATCCGACTTCCAAAGCTTCCCATACAAAATATTCCCTTTCCACAGTCGACCTCGTACGCTTGCAGCCTCCATTCCACATGAAATTAATGATGGCAGCATGGGATTGTACTGACAAGCTTCGACAAGTTCATTGTTCAGAATGTGTAGGACTTCCATTCCGCATTCCGTCCCTTACGTACTTGAATAGTTGGACAGTGATGCATTAACTGACAAACAACTCGCTCCAGGGATATACGTACTGATCCCAAACACTGGCCGGTTTGTCCAACCCGGCCCCCAATATATACGTCATGTATTTTACTATGTGAATCTGTGTAGTCGTGCAAGTTTTGGTGCCCCCATCTCTTTCTCAAGACTTAGACTCTGCCTCGAGAGCAAGCGGGATACCAATAGACTATCGAATTTCTGTTCTAGTACATAATGCGTAGGACTTTCTGCTCCCAAAGCTAGCCTAACATTCCCGTCTCGTCGTGTTCTGTCGACGTTGCACGTCTAGCAGACATTTGTCACTCAGTGCATTCCTTACATGTTTGAATTTTTTGACTGATGCACAGCTGCCCTAGCAAGGTTGACACAAGAATGAGTTAAACCGTCTTACCTCTAAGTGCGTCTCTCTCACACTAGTGCCGAAAGAGAGAGATAAACGGGCTTAACTTATACCCGCGTCTGACATCCTAAGGCCGTTGAACGACAAAAGACTCTAGGGCATGTCGTGCTAGCTGGTACAAATGTTTCTATGTTATTTTGTATCCTTTGTAGTATTCTTAATTACCTCAATTACTTTACTATTTTAAAGAGGAGTTTTTCAGCCCCAATTACCTCTTCACAATATCGTGTTAGTAACTTTAACCGTCCAAAGGTAGAACTGTCACATTTGACAGTGCACGTGACAAGTCTTAGCACCAACCGTTAGATGTCGCTAGAAGCACAAATCTTCCATTTGTTTGAATTTGAAAATATAATTGCTTTGCTCAAAACATGGTGATGTCATTATGTGTTATAGTCACGTTCCATTTTGTTTGGAAATTTTGAAAAAGGAACGTGTTAATGATTCATTACCATAGAGTAACTACGACGCGACGTACAATGGTAAGGCTAAGCAAAGGTTGCGTCAAATCTTACCGTCGATTTAATTTTCAGAAAGACCCATATCTTTGCTTAACCTAAGGGTACAAAAACCTTTAGGCTCGTCACGTGTCTTAGTCATAAAAGTTTATATTAGTCGTGCCATTAGAATAAGTGAATTTTGTATGAACATTATCTTTACTCAACTGTTGTGTAATAATTTTCTCGAATAAATACTAATGATATAAAATCTTCTTGGATTTTATTGTCTTATTTTTTTTTATTCCAATTACACTTAGACAAACAAATGCTGCTTCCAAACACATGCCGAGCGACGGCAAGCGCTAAGTCTATAGGCGCGCACAAGACCGTTAATCCGTCAATCGTTAATTAACGAAGTTAATATTTCGAGTAAAGGATTAACTTTTAAGTTAACTTTAATATTTGTTAACGGATTCATTAACTTCCGTTAAAACAAAGTCCGTTAATCGTTAATTAAGTACCTACTAGTACCTGCTTTCTGTTTATACAGTAAGGCTATTCAATAATAATTCTATGAAAAAATCTCTGCTGCACTGGGAGTGAAGAAATAGCATAGAATGCGTGCAGATGCTTATCATCCTGGCATGTCGTAAAAGTCGACTAAGAGACGGGTCCTCTCCAACATGGTGGACTATCTGTGTGGGCGATGGGCTGATCACCTGTCACCATACGGTTCATCATACCATCTTAGGACTAATTAATCGAACGTGGCCACAAGTAGTCTTGTGGCTCTGTCCACCCCATTAGGGATTTCGGGCGTCATGCTATGTATGTATGTATGTATGAAAAAAATACAATTTTTCCCTAATTTTATATCATCATCGGTAAAAATAATTAGCGGCCCGCTATTTGTAATGAGTTAAGAAGACCTGACTTTTTACTTTTTTTATCATCTCTTGGCGAACTATAGCTACCACAATATCAGCCGTATCAATGATACGGGGCCCCCGGGCCACAGGCACTTATGTGAAAAGTCTTTACCCTTCATTTGGCCCCCCCAACAAATTTTGATACAGGCCAAAGTCCCCCGTCTAAGGCAAAGCTACGCCACTGCGCCGGCAAGCCGTGAATAATTAATTTATCATAGTTCTGAATGTCTGAATATTTTAGGGTAAACTTTCAAAGCTTATGTGCCACGAGTTTTACATCTCATTTATACAACCAAATTTAAGAAAATCCTTAACTATGTAAGGTGCTAACATAGATAGGTACCGTCAAATGGGGGAAACTGAGACGATTTTCCAATTCCCGGGTAAAAAAAAACATAGTTATAATGTGATTGCTAGTGTCAGCTTAAAGTCTTTACATATATTTTTTGTTTTGCATATAATATTAATAGGTATATGAATAGTTTTATTTTTATATATTTTTTATGGCTGTCCCATGTTAGACTAGTCTAATTTCCCCCCATTTGACGGCACGGATACTTTAAGAGGAGTGTGAACCTACGACTGTTCATACAAAAGGCGATAACAATTTCCACTACTTAGATGATAACCGATGTTCACCAATTTCTGATGGGTTGTCAGTCAGAACAAAATCTAAGTCTTTAACGTTTTGGTTTTTTCACTATAATCAATAAATTCAGTTTTATTCTTGTTTCAGTATTTTCATACAAAACTAATTTCAGCGATTGTTGATATTTAATCAAAATTATAAAAAACATATATAGAACTAGATTTTATCCTGACTAAATCCTGATAAAAAAATTGCCAAAATCGGTAAACATTTAAGGGGTGGAAATCGTTATCGCCTTTTGTATGAAAAGGGTGATTTTTGCCGTTGGTTCACACTCCTCTTAAGAGTCGTCAGTTAACATCAAAAGTATCAATTTAATATAGAAATTAAGAACACATTTTATGTGACTTTCAAGTTTTATTTTCCTGAATACTGACATAGCATTCTGACAAGAAATTAAACACAACCTGCGGCCCAAACATGCATGTCAAGGAGATAACGTAATCCCGTCTCATCTCACTGACTATTTCTTTCGTCGGCACTAGTGTGAGAGACGCTCTTGGTAATAGACGCAGATAATTTAAGAAGTTCCAAAAGATACTTAAAGAGGTTTTAGCACGGAATCGCATTTGCTCCTACGGTTGTGTTCATGTGCGGTAAAATGGTTTTCATAAATTTCTCTTAAAACTTTAAAAGTAGTTTATGCAACGGTTGCATAATGATAGGCCTTAAAATACTAGTGCGGTTTTCATGTAACGAGCTTTAGCGAGTTTCATAATAAGATCGCACGTGTGTTATAAGGCCAAATTATGCAGAGTTGCATACATAACTTTATCTACACACATATTATAAATACTTACTCCATGATGTGTTCAGAAACAATATTTTCTGGCAACAAGTTATTTGTTGCAATCGTGGCTGCATATTTCCGATATCCGGCGCATTTTCACATCACACAGTCACTCCGAGAAGACTACTGTTCATATTTTCAACTAAAATGTAAATTACAAACAACTTTTTACAATTCTACTTTCGTTCAGCAAAAAACCACCATGAATCAGTAATGGCGGCAATTCGATCCTCCGTCAAGACCATTTTTTTTTAAATCATAGACAAACGAATGAAGTCTCTATTCTCATGTCACTCGAGATCAAATGTTGTGCAGTTTATATTAAAAAAACATACTGAATTGACGTTTCGTATCAATAACTGTTTTAATATCTATGGATACTAGAATAGAGACCCACTTGAGTTTTGACAGCTGTTCCAAATTTAATCTCATTTCTATACTAAAATCGATACGGGAATAACATTGCAGCATTGGTTTTTCCTAATTGGTTGTCAAAATGGTGGTCATTTCCTACGGTTTTTGATTACACTATGGAGGTTTTATGATATGAGTGTAGATAAAGTAATTATAATGATCGGTACCAAGTTTGTTAGCACCTTTTACAGTTCTGATCATTATTAAAATGAATTTTAAACCTGATTTATCGACTTATGGCGATATTAAATAAACAAAGCCAATGGCTGGTTAGCGCCGCGGGCGCTCGGGTTTGAGTCGGAAGCATCGCTGTTTGTATAACGGAGAATTTGTAATTGGTTTACATCGATGTGGTAAAAATTGATAAATAGGTATAGCTACTGTGTTAGGGGTTAATCAAAGATGTACTTATGCTTTTAACTGATAATCATTTATTAAAATAACATGCTCTGACACCGAGCGCTAAACTTTGAATCTCTGTAAGTATACACGAATGACGTAGTCTGTCTTCCAATATTCAAAAGTAAAAATGGGTTGCAGCTTAATTTTTTCTAGATAAATGTCATGTAATCAATAGAATAGAAAACAATACTGTTGTGTACGTTTTGTTAAATAAAGTTTATGTCCTTTCAAAAGTATTAATTATAATATTCACGGACACCAACGACAGCATTGGCCGAAGCAAATGTATGGAAAACGGTATATCGTGATCGTGGCGTTTATGGCACGAAAATCCGCTGTTGGGGGTCATCCATAAAGTACGTCACACGTTAAGGGGGGGGAGGGGGCCGACGAAGTGTGACATTGTGTGACAAGGGGTGGGAGGGGTCCTAAGTTCCGTGACGTCACATTTCAAAATCTAACACATCTAAGTCTTAAAATGCGAAATTTGAACTATTAACGAAAAATGTTTTAATTTAATAATTTCTAGGTATAAAATGGCATAATATGTGATGTCACACTAGGGAGGGGGGGGGGGTCTCCCAAATGTGACAAGGACGGGGGAGGGGTCAAACAATCACGAAATTTGTGTGACGTACTTTATGGATGACCCCTTAGATATAGCCGACTGTGGCATTCAAAAAGGGAAATCACTCTACACACCAAACCCGCTGACTGTTGGCGACCTTAATTCATAGTAATTACCTATATTAAAAGACGAGGCTAATTATATCAATCATCTATAAAAAAAGGTCGCCGACACCAACCCACCGACAGTCGGCTGGTTCGGTGTGTAGAGCGCTTTAAAACCACTCTGCCTTAGTTTGCATTTACCGATGAAAACAGTTCTGCGCGATTCGTATTCGCACACCGACTCGCATCGGCGTGCGGGGCACGCGTCGTCGAATGGACCCGCGCGATTGAATCCGGACCCTATGTGCGTACAATGCCACCCATCTTCAATGAGAGAAATAATGGCTGATTTTGCAGCATTTTAAAGTTGATAAAAACAACAACAGTAAAAAATAGTAGCTAAAAGTAGAAAACTTGCTTTTAAAAGCCACTTGCATTTAAAGTGGGTTAGTCAAATATAGTTCACAAAGACGTAAAAATACGCTTTTGTCAGCAACGCGCTAAAAAGTACAAAAGACCCTCATCGCCAATGTATTGGACTCGTCCAAACGATCCAAATGAGCCAAAACTCGAGGTGTTTACTAGTAGTCATTGAAGAGTTCACTATCCACCTCGTGGTTCCATGGTTAGAACAGCGCGATGGTACCAAATTATTGTATAGTTTACCGGATTGCATAGACTAGCAAAGTTTCAAATCGTTACGACAATTAGACATACATACATACATAGTATCACGTCCGAAATCCCTAATGTGGGCAAAGCCACAAGACTACTTGTGGCCACGTTCGATTAATTAGTCCTAAGATGGAATGATAAACCGTATGGTGACAGGTGATCAGCCCATCGCCCATACAGATAGTCCACCATGTTGGAGAGGACCCGTCCCTTAGTCGACTTTTACGACATGCCAGGATGATAAGCATCTGCACGCATTCTATGCTATGCTATACCGGACAAGAGGAGGACAATTAGAAGTAGGTTAAAATTTACTTCTAAGATTCTTCATTGTTTCTTAGTTAGTTAGATAGTTCGTTACAAGTTTAGTGAAGCTCATAACAGCGTGTTAAAAAGGGACAATAACGAAAAAAAAGACAAGCCGTATTTACTAAAAACAAATAGAAAAGCAGGCAGGCCCCTAAAGTAATTTCAGCAGTATTGACAACATGAACTTGTCGCAATCTCCCATGTCATGTGCACTAAGGCGCAAACTGCATGTCTGCGGATCTAATTCTAAAACTGGGACGCTCCGATAGAATGGATAAAAGGGTGTCATGGCTTAACCAAACCAAAATACACAGCCTCGCAGTTCCCCCACCAAAAAACAGGACAAATGCGAGTTAAACTCGCGTGGAGAGGGTTCCGTTCCGTACATGATTATCTGAAATTTACTAGGTTACTTTAAATACCATAGACTTCTTTCGTGTAATCTATAGGTAAAGAACTATTTTCTGTATTTTTTTTCAAAATTTTAGCCCTAGTAGTTTCGGAAATAAGGGGAATGGCCAATTTTCGCCTATTTTCCTAAATAACTTCCAAACTATTTTACCTACTTAAAATTCAAAAAAATATATATCTAAGATCCTCACAATAAACCCTTTCATTTGATATGTCACACAATTTAGATTGCATAACTTTTTTTTTAATTTTCAAATTTACCCCCCTAAGTGGCCCCCATGTTTAAAATTAATATATTTACATATGTGTACCAAATTTCAACTCAATCGGTCCAGTAGTTTCGGAGCAATTTGGCTGTGACAGACGGACAGACAGACAGACACACGAGTGATTCGTTTTTTCCTTTTGAGGTACGGAACCCTAAAAAGTAAAAAAAACAGGTAGGCACTGTACGCACACTTAAAGAACTGTGCTTAGATCGGGAGCGTACTATAGATTTTCCTCTTTCTTCTTATAACGACTCCCAAACGTACGACTGACCTTTTTAACCGGAGAGTTAGAATCCTATGTAAAGTTGTAACTCGCGAGCGTAGAGAATTTAAATCAGCATTTAACTGAACCCTGAAAATCGTTTGTTTGATGTTAAAAATGTTTTTCTACATTGACTTTCGAGATAGCAAGTTAATTCCAGCGAAAGTGATGAATCGGCAGAGCTTAAAAATCGCTTTTTCTTCTTCAAATGCTTCTAGTTTAAAAAAAGTACGTTCCACAGTAAGTTTACGAAAAACGCAAGGACAAACATCAAAGAATAATGAGTAAACCTTGACAGAGATCCGCGGACTTGGAGTCCTCATAATGACGAACTATAAAGTTATCTTTCAAGGACGCTTTACGCTAGATTTTTCTCACGACGAGTGCAGAAATATCTACATAGATGACATTATAATATCTATGGAATTGATGTAAGAGAGAGGCAAACGCATATTTGAGTCACCTACGGCACAGACCAATACTTAACTAATAAACTCCACATGGCCTGCTGCCAGCATTAGAGGCAAAAAGCTATAATCACCGTGGCTACGGGCAGGCGCCCATTTCCGCGAATGCACCAATCATTTTGTAGGATTACTAATGTATGGGCAAAAAACCCAAAGCATCAGATCGCAAACTATTTTTCTCAAATTATCATTTGGCAAAAACTCAATAGTCAAATCAACTTATCGCAATTTTACAGTTAGCAAAAGTATATTTTGGCAAATAAGTACTTACGTAAGGGACACCAGTTAACCCTAACCTAACCTACCCCCGATAAAGCAATACAATACAATAACGCGTTCAGGATGTTGATGGGGCTGCCGCGATACTGTAGTGCATCGGGTATGTTCGCGGAGGCGCATGCGGATGGTTTCCATGCGATTATTCGTAAGCGAGTCGCTTCCCTGATGCGGCGCGTGCGCGGCAGCGCCAACAGCAACTTGCGCGTAGTTGCAAGTAAATTGGACTGCCCTTATCAAAACCACTGGGTCCAATTACATGTGCATAGGGGGATCTGACAAGTGTGTTGCCCTTTCTCTGTCTTCTTTTGTCAATGTATTCTGTTCTCTTCGTGCGTGAATGTATTTCTTTTTAACTTTTTATGTTTTATGTTGTTGTGTAGTAGTTTACTAACCCTAGGTGTGTAAGATAATAAAATTGTTACTAACTCGTTATGGATCAAGGTCCGAAATAAAAAATTCTATTCTATATTCTATTCTAAAGCAAAATGATGCCAAATGATAATTTGACCAAATGATAAAATGCGAAATGTAAATGTGCTAAAGATTCGTTTGGGAAATGAAACTACTGCGATAAGTTTTTTGGGAAGTGAAATTTGGCGAAAAATATTTTGCCCAAAGAGCAGTACACCCATTTTGTATTACTGTCACCTTTACCTACTCTTTAAAATCTCCTTGGGCCCTTACCAGCTCTAATATTTTCATACATCTAATTCCTTGACACTCGTCAAAATAATCTCGACCAATTGACATTGGGAACAGTTAACTCGTCGATAATTTCATCCGACAATCTTCATACAAACGGCCGAAATGACGCGCTTTGAAATCTCGGTAAACTTCGGTACACAACAGGCGCGAGTTGGGTACGGAGGTACTGTCCACCTCCGTACCCAACTCGCGAATTTTTTCATGTAAATTATGGCATGAGAATTTTTGATGTTTTTGATATATTAAAAGCAAAATAGTGACTTACAGTCACTTTTGAAAGTAGAAATAAGAACCAAGTAGAAATGATTAAAATTAAGACTTACTGGATTAGCAGTTATATTTCATGAAAAAATGCTAAGATAATTTAATATAGCATTATCAAATATATAACCCAAGAAAGACAGTCAGCGGGCAGCCCTACTGCGTGTTTACATTCCGACCGGCCGTAGGTAATTATTTCGAGGACACTGCCGAGACAACATACTGTTAGTTTGTTATACTGTGCCTCTGGGGGGCTAGCACGACATGCTAGTGTGTCTCTGTCAAACTAGTAAAGTATGTAAGGGATGCACTGAGCGACAAACGACTCGCGGGCAGGCACCTCATTCGGGAACGCTAAGTGATTCTGTAGCGACTCGTAAGCCAGATCTCTCATCTCGCTCGCATTTGGCGTCGTGCGGAAGAGTGGAATGAGAAATCTGGCTTAAGAGTCGCTACAGAATCACTTAGCGTTCCCGAATGAGGCGCCAGGTCGTGCTAGACGTGCAGATATCTTGGTATGCAAACCGCCAACTTTTGGGAAAGCGCTTGAAGGCGTTCAAAGATAAATTCTGATTGCTGTAAAATGCTTTGAATACGGTAGAAATTTGAATTTAACTCTTACTCGAGAAATAATTTTATCGGGTAATTTCAAAGCGAATTGGCACTAGAAATAAGTAGCAAAACGGAAACGCATTCATTCTTTACTTAGCGAATGAAAAGTTTGCACATCGTATCCCTAGTAGCATTTTCCGTTGGTATCCATTGGCCAGCAGTAGGGAATCCATAGGAATATAGTTAGTGGTTTGCCGACATAAAACTAACATCATCACCACATAATACCAATATAACAAAAATATATCATTACGCCCAACAAATTACCAACGTTCGGCCATTGTGAATACCGCTACCGTTGTTTAAAAACGGTTGGTATTTCTGCATTGTATACAACGAAGGTCCTATTAGATATTAAGTAACGTTGGCCCAATGCAGTAAAATATTATCATTACGCCCATCCACTTACCAAAGTTGGCCCAAGACTTCTGCTGCCGTTGGTTTAAAACTGTTGGCATTTCTGCATTATATTTTTTTCGGTTCACTAATGAAATACCGAAACTTGTTTGATAAAAGTTCATTTTACAACCAACGTTTCGTATACTATTCATTTCACAACTATGTTGTTGCGAGAATGTGTCGATTCAAAACTTATCGTTTGACAACTAGTCATTTACCAAATACTATAATTTATAAATGTATCAAATATTTTATTTTCATTTATGTAATTTTCATTACACAAAAAGATTCGTAAGGCAAACTGACTGATTAGCAAATCGACATTTAGAAAATGAATTTGAAATTATCAGAGTTCGTAATTGGTGTGCATTATTTATCGTCCTAGCCTAACCTAACCGGCAGCGTGTCGACGTCACCCCGCTTCGCGGGGTGCCTATTTCCGCTCTAAGGGACACAAGTTAACCCTAACCTAACCTACCAATAATACAATTGTTACTTTTGTTTGTTTTATACCGCGGGGGGCGGTCACACAAATATTTGCCCTTACCGGGGATCGCACCCGGGACGCTAGTTTCGGAGGCAGGGTCACTACCAACTAGTTAGGCGATCCGCGTCGTCAAAGTTAGTAATATTTAAGTTGATTACACTTTTGTATGATTATTAAAACAATTAAATTATCAGAGTATGTAATTGGTGTGCATTACTTATCGTCCTAGCCTAACCTAACCGGCAGCGTGTCGACGTCACCCGTGCCTATTTCCGCATAAGGGACACAAGTTAACCCTAACCTAACCTACCAATTATATAATTGTTACCTTTGTTTGTTTTATAACGCCGGGGGCTTTGTCCCCCGAACCCCCCACCCGAGGGGGCCTCCACCCCCCTTCCCCCCTCGAGGGGGCTCCGCCCCGCTCCCCCCCCCCGTGTGGGCTCCCCCCCGTAGGGGGCTCCATCCCCCTTCCCCCCTCTTGAGGGGCTCCGCTCCCCCTTCCCCCCTCGTGAGGGGCTCCGCTCCCACTTCCCCCCTCGTGAGGGGCTCCGCTCCCCCTTCCCCTCTTAAAGACGGGCTTGGCCCCCGAAGCCCCCTCCCCTATCAGGGGCTTCGACCCCGTTCCCCCTTTTGGAAGCCTTCGCCCCCAGTCTCACCCTTTTCTAGGTGCCCTAACCTAATAAGGGTATTATTACTTATTTTATACTAAAGCTTATATAGAATGAAACCTATAACAAACAAAGTAATATTATATACCAAACGTTTGTAGGTCGAACGTTAGTTGACTATTTGATACAAATAATAAATAATCTATTTGACAAATTATACAATACAAAATGAAAATTTGTCAAGTAAGTTGTTCGAAAACATGGATCATTTGCGAAATCTGTAGTTGTAAAATGATAAAATGATAAACGACGTATTTGTCAATCGTTGGTTGCGAAACGTAGCGTTGCTAAATGATTGGCGAGATTTTGATAGGACACCATTTTTTTCAGATGGAAATTGTACAATGGCCCTTGGTTGTAGGCCTTACCTTAAAACGACGGTCAAATCCCACCGTTGGCCAACTAACGAGACCCAACCAAATGCCAACACTAAATGCTAGGGATTATGATCAAGAAAAACTCCCGTTTGGTACCAAACGTATTCCTATTCGTATCGTGCAACCGTACTACCAACTTAATTAAAAAGAAAGAAAATATAACAGCCTGTGTTTTAATCAGCATTCCACTTGCAAAGGAATAAAGTCGTAAACACGCCAATACAAGGTTTGCCAACATTGAGCGCATTAACCTTGTTCTGACGCAGTGAGGACCCGTAGACCCTGGGCTCCGGCGAGGACAAAGAAGGGTACTGCAAATAAAGTATTTTTCGTATTTATTTATCATTAATTCATTTTTTATTTAAATAAAATAAGACTTAAAGGCTTGTTAGATCGTTTTCACAACAACTATTTTTTCATAGTAGCGAATTTTCACATAGCATATTTTCATAATAGCGATTTTTCACATGGCATTTTTTCATAATAGCGAATTTTCACATGGCATTTTTTCATAATAGCGAATTTTCACATGGCATTTTTTCATAATAGCGAATTTTCACATGGCATATTTTCATAATAGCGAATTTTCACATGGCATTTTTTCATAATAGCGAATTTTCACATGGCATTTTTTCATAATATCGAATTTTCACATGGCATTTTTTCATAATATCGAATTTTCACATGGCATTTTTTCATAATAGCGAATTTTCACATGGCATTTTTTCATAATAGCGAATTTTCACATGGCATATTTTCATAATAGCGAATTTTGCTCAAAAAAATTCGCTTTTCTTCATGTAGCGTTTTTCATGTAGCGTTATTTAATGTTCGCGTTTATTTTAATCGCCTAAATTATTAGTCGCAAATATTTCCAGTAGCATTTCATCCCGATCTTGATTTTTTTTACGTTGATATTTTTCTCACGACGCGTAATGCGTAAGAGCGAGATGAGAAATCAGGCTTACGAGTCGCTACAGAATCACTTAGCGTTCCCGAATAGAGCTAAAATAGGGCTAAACTTCCATTTCAAAGAAAAACATCTAGGGACCTAAAAGACCCGGCAAGAAAACAATTAAGTACTTTATACCTATTATGAAATGCATGGACAAATTCACAAACGTCACTTAATCGGGGATTAAATTAAGTCTCCGTTAACAGGCTTTCGTATATGTTAATCGAATATCAATTCGAATGCCTATGTCAATTGGGTCATGGGCCGTGGAAAAAAATCGGAATAAAGCGGTTAGTTTTTAAATAAAACAATTTCATAAATGGAACCGCTCTAAAACCGGTCTCCGCGTTCTATTTTCAAAGTGGATAATTATGCATTCTGCAGTGTGCCAGCTAAATATGCTGTCGTAATCAAATGTGTACGCAAACACAAAGGCGATAGGTATATATTTGCATGCCACTGGAATACGAGTAAAACGTTTTTGTGAATAATGTTTGGTTTATTAAACGAGTTTGTTTATGGCCAGTGATTTGCTGATTCTGTTTTTTTTTTTTTTAACATGGCCGCGCTTATTTTATCGTGTGGTGTCAAAATGATTGATTCTGGTTTTTTTGAGACGATGACGGGTCTTGTTAGATGCTGACTTGAAAAAACCGGCCAAGTGCGAGTCGGACTCGCGCACGAAGGGTTCCGTACCATTATCTATAAAAACGGCAAAAAAATCACGTTTGTTGTATGGGAGCCCCCTTAAATATTTATTTTATTCTGTTTTTTAGTATTTGTTATTGTAGCGGCAACAGAAATACATCATCTTTGAAAATTTCAACTGTCTAACCATCACGGTTCATGAGATACAGCCTGGTGACCGACGGACGGACGGATGGACGGACGGACGGACAGCGGAGCCTTAGTAATAGGGTCCCGTTTTTACCTTTTGGGTACGGAACCCTAATAAAAAGCCAGAGCCGTAATCATGAATTAATATTATATATATATGTCCCTATTAAAATATACGCAGAAAAAGCTTCAGCGTGGCCTGGCCCAGTTTGGTAAAATCCGCGTTTTTAACTATAACCAATACCGGTTTCAATGCAACGAACTCAAATTGTGTTTTCTTGGCGCTTCGCCAAACATCGATTTTATGAGTTTACCGGTGACTTTTACGGTATCATCTTCGCTCTCTGTTCCGGTGAAATGGCACTTCCTTATTTTTTTATCGTCACCTGGCGTAGCAGCTCTACGAGCTGTGTCGTAGCTGCCTAAGGCGTAGTACGTTGGTAACCTCCGACGCAAACAGAGGTGTTATAAGTTTAACACATTCAGTGCCGAGAACCCGATAGATGGGTTCACCGTTCGTAGCGCATTTTCGCTACAAAGCGGAGAAACGCTTCTACGCGCTACGCGCTTAGCGCGTAGCGTTTGTCGGCACTGGATGTGTTAGCGTGTGTATCCGTGTATCTGTTTGTGGCATCGTAGCTCTCCAACGGATGAACCGATTTTGATTTTTTTGAAAGGTGACTATCGAAAGTATTCTTAGCTATGATTTAAGAAAATCTGTTCTTCTGTTTGAAGATCATCGCCTCTTTTCTAGTTGATGAAAGGATGCCCGGATGTGAGGAACATCCACAGATGTAATCAATTCGAAATTTGGTATCCTGTTACTTCAATAATGCAATAACATGGTAACTTGGACTTGATGCTGCAGCAATGGGGATTTTTTTTTTTTTAATTTAATAGGGTTTACTTGCTTGATTAAATATTAAAAAAAAAAATACTAACCACTATAAGGTGCAGGCTAAGGTGCAGGCTGCAAAACAGCGCTGTGGGCGTGACGCTCTCAGCACACGCTGAGTCCTGAGCCTTTTGCCACCTAGTTTTAAGCCCTTTTTAGTTATTTCTATTCTATGTTATTTTACTTTAATTTATTTTGTGTTCAAAATTAATGTGGCAATAAATATCTTTTTACTTTACTTTACTTTACTTTATAAATATAATAAGCACCTAACATAGTTGATTGAAAAAATGTAATTAAATCAAACTAACAACAATTTAAGTTAAATTATCATTATAGTAAATAGTAATAGTAATAGAAGTAGATATTATGTTAATAGCAGGAAATAAAAGGCTTTTTTATTTTATTTATTTAATACAGGTTTTCTTGTTTTTTTATTATTAAAATTTCGTTTAGGAAATTTGAATGATACAGTAGATGTAAATATTTAAATTAAGATAGCAAAACATTTTTTTATTGTAATAAAAGAAACGAAAGTCTATAATACGAAGAAAGAAACGCAAAACGCACTTACAAAAGTTTTACGTTTAAACGAATACTTTTTGCCCCGTTAAAAAACAGCTGAAACACTATTTTCAGAAATCGATTTATTTTCCTATTTCACCGTAATCAAGGGTCAACACACGAGCCGTGTACCGCTAACGGAAGCATTGGCTCGCGGGAAACAGATAGGAACTGTTAGAACAGATTTCTCTCCGAAATACAATTTTATTTAAACATAAATTTTTAAGAGGACTGTGAACCAACGGCAAAATCACTCTTTCATACAAAAGGCGATAACGATTTCCACCCCTTAAATGTTAACCAATTTTGACCAATTTTTGATAGATTGTCAGTCAGAAAAAAATCTAGGTCGTCTATACGTTTTCTGAATATTCACTTAAGATCAACTAAGTCAAATAATCGCCGAAATTAGTTTTTTATGAGAATACTACAACAAGTGAAAAAAAAAAACAAAACGTATATACCTACCTCGATTTTGTTCTGCCTGACAACCTATCAAAAATTGGTCAACATCGGTTAACATTTAAGGGATGAAAATCGTTATCGCCTTTTGTATGAAAACCCGTAGGTTTACATTTCTCTTAAGCAATGTCGAATTTCACCCAGATTTAATTTTCCATAAATGTCACGGTTACCTATACCACCATCAGAGGTACACTAAAGTCAATTTCCCAAAAGCATCCGACGGTCAACCTAAAAGGGTTCGGCCTTCACACGCAGATCCTCGGAGTGCGCTGATGCAGAAGAGAAATGGAAGGTGAAGTGAAACTGGTAAAAGGGACCAGCCGTCTTTGGGCTATATACGAGTCTTTTCAACCTATTTGGCATTAGCTAAGTGATATAGAAGCCATCGCTTTGTTTTGCCATTCTCTGAGATTGTGATGTACGCATTGAAAGGAATATGACCAATAGGGATGTTTCCTGCAAAAAAATAGTAATTCTAAATAGTTCGTCAGTTAAATATCAAAAAATATTGAACACATATTTTTTTCTCCTCCCCCCCCCCTCCCCCTCCTCTGCTGCACTGGGAGTGAAGAAATAGCATAGAATGCGTGCAGACGCTTATCATCCTGGCATGTCGTAGAAGTCGACTAAGGGACGGGTCCTCTCCAACCTGGACTATCTGTATGGGCGATGGGCTGATCACCTGTCACCATACGGTTCATCATACCATCTTAGGACTAATTAATGGAACGTGGCCACAAGTAGTCTTGTGGCTCTGCCCACCCCATTAGGGATTTCGGGCGTGATAATATGTATGTATGTATGTATATTTTTTTCTTTATCAAATCAATCAAAATTGACAAAGATAACGCGTATCAAAGTTTGGAAGTGGTGGCTCATGACGTCACTTAACGGTAAAAAGTGTACAAGTCGTGACGTCACGCGGAACGCACTATATCGTCGTCATTTTGTGTTTAATTGACAAAAGAAAAAATATGAGTTCAATATTTTTTTATAATGTAAATGACGGACTAATTAGATTTTGTTAGGAAACTAGCTTATTGGTTTTTATATTATTTAGATCAATCTCGCATAGAGATCTTTAGTTATTCATAAAAAAAATATTTGAAAACTCCGGACAAGTGCGAGTTAAACTCGCTTGGAGAGGGCTCCGTGATTATATGAAATTTCTTATGCTACTTTAAACAACTAGATTTTTTATAGGTTTTCCTGTAATCTATAGGTAAAGAGCTATTTTATTTAGTTTTATTAGTAGGAAGTAGGATTATGAATATTGTGAATTATAGATTCCAACGTCTGTCTACTACATCTTGAAATTGATAGGTACTTTTTATTTAGATAAATCAATTTATTTTGACTACAACCAAAAGATATTTTGGCTAGAATCTTATCTCTATGACGATACTAGAAAAAAAATTACAACCGAATTGAGAACCTCCTCCTTTTTCGGTCGGTTAATAACTAACTATGTATCCCGTCAACCAGTGATGTCAGTTTTACTTTGGTGTATTGCGATGCTGCGGGCAATGGCTCACTAATTTGCGTTTTTTTTTTTATATACGCGAAGGCAAACGAGCTTGCGAGTCACCTGATGGTAAGTGATCATCGCCGCCCATAAACATCGCTAACCCTGAAGGAGTCATTGAGCCGTTAACGACCTTTTAGGGAAAAATAAACTCTTCTCTTGAAGGCCCCAATGTCAAAACGGTCCGGGAACACCGCTGATGGAAGTTGGCTCCACAATTTCGCCGTACGTGGCAGGAAGTGTCTTAAAAAACCGGACAAGTGGGAGTTAAACTCGCGTGGAGAGGGTTCCGTTCCGTATATGATTATCTGCAATTTACTAGTTTACTTTAAATACCATAGACTTCTTATAGGTTTTCCTGTAATCTATAGGTAAAGAACTATTTTCTGTATTTTTTTCAAAATTTTAGCCCCAGTAGTTTCGGAAATAAGGGGGGTGGAATGATCAATTTTCGCCTATTTTCCTAAATAACTTCCAAACTAATTTACTTAAAATTCAGAAGAAAATATAATTAAAGTCCTCACAATAAGCCCTTTCATTTGATATGTCACACAATATAGATTGCATAACTTTTTTTTTTAATTTTCTGATTTACCCCCCAAAAGTGGCCCCCATGTTTAAAATTCATATATTTACGTCACGCGTCCGTGTTGCGGTCAGTGACTTACATATGTATACCAAATTTCAGCTCAATCGGTCCAGTAGTTCCGGAGCAAATTGGCTGTGACAGACGGACAGACAGACAGACAGACGCACGACTGATCCTATAAGGGTTTCGTTTTTTCCTTTTGAGGTACAGAACCCTAAAAATTCACAGTAGTTTAATTTCTTTGTCTTCCAATTTATCTCAACATTGTAAGAAAGAGCGAATACCTCCTAATACAGGTGTAAACTTAAAAGGAGGATTCGACAACAAAAATGTATCAAACTAAGTTATAAATAAATAATTTTGAAGTTATAAATAAATATATATTTTTTATTTTAGTATCGGATAATTTCGTTTGTTGAAATTTAACAACTACCATTTCTATGAAGGAATACATCGTGAGGAAACTTGCACACATCTGTAAAATAACCCAACGATGAAGCACCCAATCTGCACTGGGCATGCGTGGAGAATAGTGCCAATTTTTCAATTCAATCAATTTTTTTTTCTAAGTCACGTGACTTTAATATCCGGTTATGACGTATGACGTTTGCATAGGTCGTTTGCGTTCCGAATCACGCTGCCCACCTCAATCATTGCGCTGCAATTTGCACTCCCTTTTTTGAAGTCCTGATGGAACAGCGCTGTAATTGCCTTGCGATTGCAACCCAAGCTGAGTCGGAACCTATTCATCCGCATACAATGCTGGGTTCTCATGCACACGCCGGTGTGCATCGTTATAACCAGGGTGGCCGACTTCACAGAGCAACCCCTAAAAGCAAGTCGAAAAATCCCTAAAACCCCCTAACTCACTATACCTCTGTTTTTTGTATGCTCCCTTTACCACAGACTGATAACCCATAACATACCATGCTCTTATCAATGTGATCAGTATGAAAAAGGCAAAGTACGGACGACAAATATTCTCAAAATAGCACGGGTTTCTTCGCGAAAGTTGCAATTAAGTAATAACTTATTATGCTTGTCATCTTTCAAGCTTATAATCAATATTCGCACTAATTAGGGTTCCGTACCTCAAAAGGAAAAAAGGAACCCTTATAGGATCACTCTTGAGTCTGTCTGTCTGTCTGTCTGTCTGTCTGTCCGTCTGTCACAGCCAATTTGCTCCGAAACTACTGGACCGATTGATTTGAAATTTGGTATACGTATGTAAATTGGTGACCGCAACAGGGATGCGTAACGTAAATAAATAAATTTTGAACATGGGGCCCACTTTTGAGTGGCAAATTAGAAAATTTAAAAAAAAAGTTACGCAAACTATATTATGTGACATATCAAATGAAAGGGCTTATTGTGAGGATCTTAAATATGTTTTTTTGGAATTTTAAAATAAATGGTTTCGAAGTTATTTAGGAAAATAGGCGAAAGTTGACCATTCCCCCCCCCCCCCTTCTCTCCGAAACTACCGGGCCTAAAATTTTGAAAAAAATACAAAAAATAGTTCTTTACATATAGATTACAGGAAAACATATAACAAGTCTATGGTATTTAAAGTAACATAGGAAATTTCAGTTAATCATGTATGGAACGGAACCCTCTCCACGCGGGTTTCACTCGCACTTGTCCGGTTTTTATTTTTAGTTACTTTTTTATACCGCTCAAAAACCCCCTAAGAATGTTCTGCCCCTAAAATATCACAATACACATAAAATTTAGGTTTAGGAACAATATCAGGTAAGAAATAAAAATATTGCGAATTGGGTATGGTTGAGAAAAGTGATGCATGCGAATGATAAAACAAATGGGATGGGTCGAAAGTCGAGTGGGGAAAAATGCGATTGGAAAGTTTGCTACGCGGAATTAACGAATTTGGGGAAACGATCTAACTACTCCTACATTTAGGGGTCCCCTGGTTGGAAACCCTGGTTTGGCTTTCTGATGTTTTTCCTATCGTAAAATCTGAAATTATTACTACGTTATGTGTGCGGTGAATAAGTACTTTCTTTCTTTCAATAAGATTGATTTCTCCAAGACGAATGCCGCCTTGGATGGAGGTGGATGGATGTTTCCTGGATTACTTTCATCGGAAGTCTCCAGGGGACAGCCACTTTGCCGAGAAATATCGATGAACACGACAGAAATAAAACTCCGTGGGAAGCAGGCCGTCGCTAGTTATAGGCATAACAAATTCATACGGTTCATTCTTTACTTAATGCTAGTTATTTTTAGCTTCTCATGACTGGTGCTTTTGCGGTTTGTCGAGTATTCATTTTTATTTGTGACGTACTGACGCTCGATAGGCTCGTAAACCGGCTAGTTTTTTAGGGTTCCGTACCCAAAGGGTAAAAACGGGACCCTATTACTAAGGCTCCGCTGTCCGTCTGTCCGTCTGTCCGTCTGTCCGCCTGTCCGTCTCTCTCCAGGCTGTATCTCATGAACCGTGATAGTTTGACAGTTGAAATTTTCACAGACGATGTATTTCTGTTGCGGCTATAACAACAAATACAATAAAATAAAATATAATAAATATTTAAGTAGACTCCCATACAACAAACGTGATTTTTTTGCTCGTTTTTGCTCGATCTTGATAACGGTAACAGGTGGACGCTTGAGATATTCACAGAATATTTAGATATATTAACTTCAACAACAAATAATTAAATTAAAATGAAATAAATATTTAAGGGGAGCTCCCATACCACAAACGTGTTTCTTTTTTTTTTTTGCTTAATTATTATGGTACGGAACCCTTGGTGCGCGAGTCCGACTCGCACTTGGCCGGTTTTTGGCAATTTATTGCTGCAATTCAGGCTATCCTCAAAAGTTTGCATTCAAACTTTTTGTCCCCATTAGTGATGTAATATGTAATATTTTTCGGGATAGCCTGAATTGCAACGATAAATTGCAGAAAAACTAGCTCGTTTACGAGCGCCTTTAGAACAGTGAAAATTCAAAATAGCAACGAATAAAATTGAAAAATATGCTTGAACACCAACGCTTTTTGTTTCAACTTTATTTATAGAACACTCGAGCAAAAAGGCGTTAAAAGCCGCCATGTTGGTTCATTGTTCTAAATTCAAACGATAACGGGCCGGAAGAATCGTGCGCCCCAATATCCGGTGAGGGTATTGAAGAAACTTTATATTACGTGACGTTATTCGTGAAATATTGAGTTTGTAAATCAGCCATGCGATTCTCTAGCGTACGTAGCGGCTGTTCAGCGATAAGGGACACATTCAAATTTAGACCGAATGACTTAGAATTTACAGTCCAAAATAATAGTTTAGTTTGACACTTGAGAGTTTAGACTGACAACCTATCAAAAATTGGTCGAAATCGGTTAACATTTAAGGGGTGGAAATCGTTATCGCCGTTTGCATGAAAAGGGTGATTTTTGCCATTGGTTCACAGTCCTCTTAAGCCCCTCCGCAGTCCCGGCCTCCGACCCTAGCAAGGTTAACACAAGGATAAGTTAAACCGTCTTATCTCTACGTGCGTCTCTCTCACACTAGTGCCGACGAAAGAGATAGAGAGATAAACGTGCCCGTTATCTTCGTGCCCGGCATGCTAGAGCCGCTGGCACAATTAAGTAAATACAGCAAGAACGAAAATCCTAAATTTAATAACAAGAACCATCGCACCGCGAACGTGTTGTACCGGTTCGCTTATCGGGTCACGAAGCGTAACGGTTTCTCTCGTTTAATATTACAAATGTAATATTACTTGCTGAGTGAAACAGCTGTAAAATGGAATATTCACGGTCGAGACGGTTCGTGATAACATGCACTCAGCTATAGCTTATACCACTTTCAAAAAAACTCGATCAAACTCTCGGGTAGAATTTAGAAATATCAAAAAATATTTTCTGTTTTTACAGCAACATCATGGTATAAAAAAAAAAACTACTATTCCATTCGATAGCCTAGTTTTTCAGAAACATCATGCAAAATACAGAGTCGTAGCACTCAAAATAATGAGTCAGGGTATCAAAAACCACGAGTTTTATAAAAGTGCCATTATCTCGAAAACTATGATATTTTTACTAAGGTCGAAATTACTTAATCTAGTAGCTCTGGAGCAGCCCTACCAGCTCTTTCGTTTTATTGTTGGTTTTAGGGACACCCTGTATGTATAGATGACTTCTCTATTAGTTTAACGCGTGCAACCCTCTGCAGGGTTGCGGACTCAAATTCCAGCTCACATTATCTTGACATTTTTGGGTCTGCTGACTAAAAGTTTTGCGTTTGTGTTTTGAGTTTGAATCACATGAAATAATGGTAATCGGAATACAACAATAAAATATTCCTAATACAAACATTCCCTATTGATACAAATATAATCAATGAAGTTTATTTTTCTGTACGCGTACCTGATTCCTGATATTTATCATTCGTGCTCGACTGTACCAGTCCGTATCCGTTTAGCATTTTGTTGGTTAAATCAAAATACGCACGAGTGTACCATAGCGGACAGTGTTTTAACAGTAGGTAAGGCTTTTTTCTCGATCGTTTCTATCATAGATGACACAGAGCAGTGCTGCCATGTGATTCACTAACGTGCCAGGCGGCACATTCAAATTTAGACCGAATAACTTTGTTCTTATAGTCTAAATTTATAGTTTCGTTTAACCGATGATCAGCCGCTGCACACCTCAGAGAATCACATCAAAGCTATGTAATTCTCTAACACATCTCGTAGCTCATTTCAACCGACAATCGTAAACTGATCCGCGCACTTGTAGGCATTATACCGAGTTACGTGCCTACGTTCGTGGCTGTCGCATCGAAATACGACCAAGATCGAAGGCACGCAGGAACATGAAGTTTACAGGCATTGACGAGTCGAGTTAGGCTCGCCGGCGATTTCATGAACGAATGGTTATTTAAGGGAATCACACCACTGGCCTTAAAGCCAGCAACTTGCAGAGTTGGAACCATTACTTAACTGTTAGCATTAATGTGTATTTTTATTATTACTTCTTCGTTTTCAATGTCGTCAGGGAGATAATTATCCTTCTCAATACTTCTTCTCATCACGTTGTTAAATTTTTGAGTTGCGGGATCTTTCAGCTGGGCTTCTATTCAGCAAATTATTTTTCTACGATTTGGATTTTCGATTAGATCCTATTAACTTATTAACAAAGGCGGCAGTATCGTAAAATAAACAAACACATTATCGCTTTAGCAATGTCTAATAGAGGCCCAGCTATTTACCCACCGTACCTTCAACCACACCCTCCCAGTGGTACGATGGGTAATCATTTCAAAAACTACCACCAATCTATTATTTATTTATTTAATGTGTCATGATCACTTTTGTTATTAGTACACACGGAGCGAAATTAAATTTCCGCTTTGTCCGCAGCCAGTAGTTATGAGCCCTGGCAGATATACATTGCAAGTCATGTATGCATCGTGCGGAATTAATGGTTATAGGTAAGGCATTTCCACCAGAGCCGTGCTAGGTAGCTGTGCAAAATCCACCAATCAGTGTACAAGGCGGTGTTCATTTGTTTAGAATCAATCAATCCTATTGGCGGATTTTTCGTCGCTCACCGGCTGATCAGCGGATAAACGAAAATATTAATTTAGACAGTAAGGAAAAAGTGATTCGGTCTAAATTTGAATGTGGCTGGTGATTGAATTGATTGGTGGTTTGAATCTCCTCTGCTGCACTGGGAGTGAAGAAATAGCATAGAATGCGTGCACATGCTTATCATCCTGACATATCGTAAAAGTCGACTAAGGGAGAGGTCCTCTCCAACATGATGTACTATCTGTATGGGCGATGGGCTGATCACCTGTCACCATGGGTTCATCATACCATCTTAGGACTAATTAATCGAACGTGGCCACAAGACTACTTGTGGCTCTGCCCACTTCATTAGGGATTTCGGGCGTGATGCTATGTATGTATGTATGGCTGGTGGAAACAGCCTAAGAAGTTGCCCTACTGTTATTCCTCCCCACTGTGCGGCATTCACGTGCTATCAAAAATAACGACAAAGCTCCAGTTTTATTTGTCATTCCCGGGCTGCCACCAGCATGCCCAGGGTTCCCAGCCTCAATGGGCTCCGGCCGTTTTAATGAGATTCCACCTCATTTCGTAAATGCTGCAATATAAAGTGACAGTTATTGTGTATTGTTGCTTGATTGACAGAATATTTCGTTTTGTGTAATGTGTTTCGTTTCACAAATCGTTACTTATTCTTTACAAGCATTAAAATTAAGTCATCTCGACGAGAGTTGATAAGATAAAATAAAAAGTCAGGGCTTCTTAACTCAATACAAATAGCGGCCCGCTAATTGTTTTTTCCGACGAAAATAAAAAATTAAAGGGAAAACTATACTTTTTTTTACAATATTATTATTGAATAGAATGTATGCGTCCCATTGCTGGCATACCATCGGACGACGACCATGATGAAGTCTCAGAGTCGTTTATTATGAATCGTTCAATTGCTTCGTCTAAAACAACACACGAACAGCCAAACGACACAATCAAAGCGTATTCCAGAATGGAATACGCAAATGGCGCGCACTTGCCCGCCGGCCTCGGCGCCGCGCTTGACAACAATTGCGTGCCTCGTACCACGAAACTCAGTGCGCGCGGCAATAAACGACGACCGTCATACAGTTTGCGATGGTAAGTGACAGCCGCAATTTCGAGACGATATCATAATATTTATCAAACTCTCGTCGAAAATACTTAACACATTAAGATACATTTTGAAGTTCATTTAAACACATCGATACAAAAAGTTCAAAAAAAACCTTCCCCCTCACAAATATGCTACAAAAATCTAGCTACATTCTGTTATACGAAACTATTTACAACGATTTGTCAATGTTCAACAAAATGTATTTAAAACGGCAAGATCGCTTGGAAACGTTTTCCAACCTGTATAAAATGGAAATACATAGGACTCTTATTTTCAAGAGCATTTCAAAGTACCCAACTAACTGCTTAGAACTTATTTATTTTTATCAGAGATCTTCCAGGAAATGGAATTCTGAAGGAAACACCGTTCTCCTTACAATGTATATCAGCGGTCCCAGCAAAGTTGACACAAGGATAAGTTAAACTGTCTTATCTCTAAGTGCGTCTCTCTAACACTAGTGCTGACGAAAGAGATAGACAGAGAGATAAATGGGTCTAACTTAGCCCCATATCTGGCATGCTAGGGCCGCTGTGGGTATAATAATATGGACACGTTAAAAAATTTACCCCGAAAATATAAACTTTAGCTATTGATTTACTTGATATGACATTTTAGGACCGCTGTGGCCCTAGGTTGACACGGGGATAACTTAACCCTGACTTATCTCTCTGACTATCTATTTCATCGGCACTAGTGTGAGGGAGACACACTTAGGGATAAGATGGTGCTAACTTATCCTCGCTTCAGCCTTGCTAGGGCCGAAAGTTATTGGGGGCCGAAAGTTATTTCTTGTCTTACTGCATAGGTAGGTTGTAAATTGTTACCCGGCTTTTAATAGTTGATTGTTAACTAAGGGATGAAAGGAACCCGTTGCAGCCTTCGTTCGAGCGCCAATAATTCTAGGCTGGAATGGATGCTTTCACCCGAGTTACAAACTCTGCTTTTCATTTCGTACGAGGAATAGTGCATTGTGCATCTAGGGCCGTAAGGAGGGGATAACTAACGAGAGTCTGTTAGAAGCCCGACGCCGATAGGCGAGGGCTTTTATGACTCGAGTTTGTTATCCCCTTACTGCCCGTGATACACAAAATGTTTTTCATCACATTTGCGAGGAAATGAAATAAAAATTAGACAAAAAAGTATATATATTAATTATATTTCCATTTTACATCGTGAATTACCATCAGGTGGGTGTTCATAAACTGAGCGTACGTTGCGATCAGCGCAGGGCAGCTCCGCCGGCTTGCGGTCGCGCGCGCCGCCGGCTGCGGCTCCCGAGCAGCTCCGCCGACCTGGCGCACTTAACTGCCCGCGGGAGTTCGAAACATTTATTTATTATTTACAAACCGCCAGTCTGTAAATAATCGCCTAAAAATCACGTGCAAACGAAGGATTAATTTTGACGAAAGTGACAAATAAAAAGTAAGTTCATGAAATATTGGTATTTTTAAAGATAGCCTAGAGCCCTTAAAGATAGATTGATTACTTTTCAACCCTAGGAAAGACATGTATCATTTTCACCCCTACTTCTTTCAGAGTACGAAAAATGTTTATTTTTATTATTTTTTTCATCTTAAGGGGTTTTGTACCTACATGGTAGTGTGTTTCAACCAACTTCAAAGACTACACGACGCAACGACTAATGGCCGAATTCAGAAACGCCGCTTAAGCATTTGATTAGATATTAAATAGTTAAATGTCCCTCAACTAGTTGTCAACCTATACAGAAACGTCACTTTAATTAAGATCAATTTAAGTGGTCTTTCTGAATTCGGCCATAAGACACTTAAATTAACTTGTCCAGACGTGGAGAATATTAGTAGAGGATCCGAATTAGAGAGGATTTGCACCCATCTGTTTAACGAATGAAAATGATTTTGTATCAAATTAAGTATGTTAAAATATATATTGCGAATGGGTTGCCTAAAGAAATCATGGCCTAACTATAATATTTGTCAAAATTGTTCTCAAGCGCGGCGCCGTGCCGTTCGGACGAGCGTGCGCACGCGGCGGCCATATTTACATTCTGTTCTGGAATACGATTCGAGTGTGTAGTTTGGGTGTTCGTATGTTGTTTTAGACGAAGTCACTGACTCTTATTCTTCCTCCGACTCTGAGATTTCGTCATGGTCGTCGTCCGATGATATGCCGGTAATGGGACACATACAGGCTATTCAATAATAATATTCTGTGAAAAACATATAGTTTTACCCTTTAATTTTTTTTATTATCATCGGTAAAAATAACTAGCCTTCCGCTATTTGTAATGAGTTTAGAAGCCCTGTTTTTTTTGTCACCTCTCTGCGAACAGACTTTAGATGTCATAATGCGTTGCATAGGTACGTGGCGTGGTTCAGTATCTTTACCTTTATTGAGCTACTCTAGCGTGATACGATCCAAATATATAACCGCTGTAGAGCTAACAATGAAAATAGAATAGAGTTTAAAATTAAAATAAATCTTTGTAAATCCTTACATAGTTTTCTCTCTAGAAAGAGTGACTGTTACATAAATTGACTAGTTTGGCTACAGAACCCTAAAAATGGGGTACTATAATAGACTTAACTGATTTTAGGTGTTATTTTTTAGGGTTCCGTACCTCAAAAGGAAAAAACGAAACCTTATAGGATCACTCGTGTGTCTGTCTGTCTGGCCGTCTGTCACAGCCACTTTGCTCTGAAAGTACTACTAATTCGGTATACATATGTAAGTCGGTGACCGCAACACGGATGCGTAACGTAAATTAATGAATTTTAAACAAAAAAAAAAAATATAAAAAAGTTATGCAAACTATATCGTGTGACATATCAAATTAAAGGACTTATTGTGAGAATCTTAAATATATTTCTTTTGGAATTTTAAGATACATATTTTGGAAGTTATTTAGGAAAATAGGCGAAAGTTGACCATTCCCTAAAGTACTGCGCCTAAAATTAAAAAAAAAAAACAGAAAGTAGTTCTTTACCTATAGATTATAGGAAAACCTATTAGAAGTCTATGGTATTTATTTTACTTGATCGCAATAAAACAAGATCGGGTAATTTATATTTCCTGATTTACTATTATTTCCCAAGAGGCGACATGTTTATCTTTTTACTCGGACACACAATTCAAAAGGCGTAAGCGCCTGTCACATTGTCACTTTAGATATGGTCATTCATTATACTTATTAAATTTACTGAACATTACTTAACATGACGTGCCTTCGAATTTCTAAGTACCCCCAGAATAGTCAAAGTCGTAGTAGTTTCGCGACTTGAAACAGCCACAACTGAAGTTACTCGGACGAACTTACTTGTTAATAATAGGGTAGATGCATAAAAATCAAAATGAGGTTTACTTTCATAATATATCAATATTATGAAAGTAAACGTAAACAGAAGAAAAAGCAAATCATTTTGACTATTCATTTTTATTAGGGTTCCGTACCTCAAAAGGAAAAAAGGAACCCTTATAGGATCGCTCGTGTGTCTGTCTGTCTGGCTGTCCGTCTGTCACAGCCAATTTGCTCCGAAACTACTGGACCGATTGAGTTGAAATTTGGTATTCATATGTAAGTTGGTGACCGCAATACGGACGCGTGACGTAAATATATCCATTTTAAACATAGGGGCCACTTTTTGAGGGTAAACTAGAAAATTAAAAAAAAAGTTATGCCACCTATATGGTGTGACATATCAAATGAAAGGGCTTATTATGAGGATCTTAAATATATTTTAGATAAATAAGTTTAGAAGTTATTCAGGAAAATAGGCGAAAAATAACCATTCCCCCCCCTTATTTCCGAAACTAAAATTAAAATTCTAAAATTTTGAAAAAAAATGCAGAAAATAGATCTTTGCCTATAGATTACAGGAAAACCTATAAGAAGTCTATGATATTTAAGGAAACCTAGTAAATTTCAGATAATCATGTACGGAACGGAACCCTCTCCACGCGAGTTTAACTCGCACTTGTCCGGTTTTTTTATTACGGGTCAAAATTAGTGAAAAATTAATATTGGCTTTTAGTTCTTATTTTAGTTTTTCGGACATACTTATCAAATTTATGTCAAGTTTTATTTCTACGATGTTGGTCTGAAAACAGTATTTTCCGAAATAATTGTAGATTTTGTTTAAACGCCATACATTTTGTACAGTCAACAGATGCTGTGACGTCATAGGTGTCGTCAATTTTGTATGGAGCGTTTTTGCGAGTGGTATGAACAGTGACTTTTCAAAGCTTCATAACTCATAAAATAAACAACATAATAATGTTTTGCGTACACAGATCGCTTTCTATTTTGCAGCACTTTCCAATACAACATGAAACAAAAAAATGCATCTTCCCTATTGTGTGTTCGAAGTGGACGGGTGAAGAGCTCTTTACTACATAGATAAAAAGCAACACACAGTGACATGAAATTTGAACCTTGACCAGTACGTGATTACTGTACAAATAAATAAAATTGAAGCATCTGATTATAATGTCAAAAAGACAGTTTTTTACTAAATTCATATGAAAGTACATATATACGGTACTTATAACAAAAAACTATTTTTAAACTTTTTGTCTGTCTGTCTATCTGTTTGTTCTGGTTAATCTATGTGATGATTTATATTTTTGTTTTACGACGAAGAAAAAATCTAACATTGTTGTAGACAAAAGAGTTCAGACATTTTCCTGGGTCTATATTGTAATTTTTCAACCGATTGGGTGACCGTTGACCCGTTCAATTCTGCCTAATATTATAAAATGGAAAAAGTAACATTTTGTATGGTTATGCCTTAAAGATATATAATGCGTGCTGTAATTGTTTGCTTCAATTATAATTAAGCTCCTCTGCTGCACTGGGAGTGAAGGAATAGCATAGAATGCGTGCAGATGCTTATCATCCTGGCATGTCGTAAAAGTCGACTAAGGGACGGGTCCTCTCCAACATGGTGGACTATCTGTATGGGCGATGGGCTGATCACCTGTCACCATACGGTTCATCATACCAACTTAGGACTAATTAATCGAACGTGGCCACAAGTAATCTTGTGGCTCTGCCCACCCCATTAGGGATGTCGGGCGTGATCTATGTATGTATGTAATTATAATTAATACGTTCAAAAACTAAAACCCGACTGCTGGAACTATAAAGTAGCTCACAATTTTTTTATGCTCCGATTATGTTGTGTATTTTGTTTTTGCAACAGAATGTAATTAAATTATCATTTTTCCCGTGTATCTATGTATTATTTTATAATGATAATCCTTTATGGAATAGTAGTTTATGCAACGGTTGCATAATGATAGGCCTTAAAACACTAGTGCGGTTTTCATGAAACGAGCCGATAGGCGAGTTTCATAATAAGATCGCACGTGTGTTTTAAGGCCAAATTATGCAGAGTTGCATACATAACTTTATCTACACACATATTATAAATCCTCCATGATGGGTTCAGAAACAATATTTTCTGGCAACAAGTTATTTGTTGCAATCGTGGCTGCATATTTCCAATATCCGGCGCATTTTCACATCACACACACTCCGAGAAGACTACTTACTATTCTTATTTTCAACTAAAATTTAAATTACAAACAACTTTTTTTATGCAATTCAACACAATTCTACTTTCGTTCAGCAAAACGTCAACATAATGGCGGCGATTCGATCCTCCGTCAAGACCATTTTTTCATCATCAATCATAGACAAACGGATGAAGTCTCTATTTTCACGTCACTCGAGATCAAATATTGTGCAGTTTATATTAAAAAAACATACTGAATTGACGTTTCGTATCAATAACTGTTTTATTATCTATGGATACTAGAATAGAGACCCACTTGAGTTTTGACAGCTGTTCCAAATTTAATCTCATTTCTTTACTAAAAACGATAAAGAAGTCATGTTATTTCTTTATCGCAGCACTGGTTTTTCCTAATTGGTAGTCAAATGGTGGTCATTTCCTACGGTTTTTGATTAACCAATGGAGGTTTTATGATATGGGTGTAGATAAATACAATTTTAAAACTAATCTTAAACTTGTATGACATAAGTATTAATTCTGTTGATCTTGTAATTTTATTCTATTTCATTGTATTTGAATTCAATTACTGACAATCTTAATTTAGATCCATGTATATTGACATGTGCAATTTATAATGTATTTTATCTCGAGATATAAATAATCAGGGCGTCTATTCGGGAACGTCTAAGTGACCCTGCAGCGACCCGTGAGCGAGACTCGCATCTCACTCTTACGTATTACGCGTCGTGCGTATGAATGGGATGAGAAATCTCGCTAACGAGTCGCTACAACATCACGTAGTGTCCCCGAATAGAGGCGCTGATCTAATCTAATCTATGTGATCATTAATCCCTTTCATTTGATATCAAACATTAATTAAAATATATTTTTACCTCATGACTTCATATCCTCTAGAGTGCGCCATGTTTAATTTAATGTGACGTCACATAGCCTATAACCAGCGGTCGATCAAGACGCTTCCAACGATACGTCATTTGTCAAATTATGATAAGTAATTTAGAAGTTATGAGGGAACAGATGAACATACACACATAGTGGTCACTTGGCGGAAAGCTGTGAATCGGACATGTGCATGCTTGTAAATAAATAAATAAAATAAATTGCGTGATAACTATTGCATACTCATAGTCATAGCACGATGACCGCCATGACATAGCATGATGAGACGCCTTGAAAACCACGTGGTTCGAAAAGCGCTGGCACTACCTAATTCAAGAAAGGCAAGAGGAAGGCCCCAAGCCACATGGTGGTCTACAGTATCCCGCGACTTGGAACGAACCCAACTAACAGAAAAGACAACCCAGGCAGACAGGCTGTCCTGGCGCATCAGAACAAGGAGAGCCGACCCGAAATAATGGGAAAAAAGGCAAAGAAGAAGAAGAAGAAGAAGTCATAGCACGATGACCAAAATTTACCAGTTACAAATATGTCAAAGTCGAAGTCAAAGTATCTTTATTCAGTGTAGGCTTTTACAAGCTCTTGTGAACGTCAAAGAATGAAAAGTCTCTACAGAGAGGAGCCAGCAAGAAACTTGGTGAATGAATGAATGAATGAATGAATACGAATTATCGAGGTCTTAGTTTCCCAATAACATAACTATTCGCAAATATGATATTAACAGTTTTATATATCTTCTGAATTCAATATTTAGGTAAACGTCATGCGACAGAAAGCGATATACTTATATCGCTAGCTCATCATTCCAAGGTTCTAGTTTTAAGTTTTAATCCATTTAATATTAAACCATAATCTATGTATAAAAGGTTCAATAATGAATACACTGAAGCGTGAACATACAACCTTGTAAAACTGAGCCAATTATTATAAATTCTATCTCCTTAGAACATAGAACTTGCATCTTTAGCGAAACAAATATAAGGTTCAAAATCCAATATCTTCGTCAACTACACGGCAGATGTGATTCGTAGCGCTACGAAACTTTCAAGCAAAGTGCTGCGGCGTAGCTTGCTACGACATGCTACGAGTATTGTTTAATTTATTTGGTTTGCAAAGTGTCTCTGGAATGTTGGGAATATAGAGTTTATTAATTGAGTCTACTTAAATTAATAATCCTCATTAAATCAAAATTATCTCGGCAGTACTAAAATACTTTGATTTACTGAGAGGTCGAGGGCTCAAAATCCATCAGAAGGTGAACTTCAACTCTGTGATGTGATGAGAGTACCGACGCATGATCTATAGGCCTTCATGATGTAAGGTAAGAGTTTCGGCCGAAGGATGTCATCTTGAAATTGCGACTAGAACTGGCCGATACTGGGGCCAATTAGAAAGTGAATTCGCAAAAAAAAGTGTCTAAACTTAAAATACATACATACATACATATTATCACGCCCGAAATCCCTAATGGGGTGGGCAGAGCCACAAGACTACTTGTGGCCACGTTCGATTAATTAGTCCTAAGATGGTATGATGAACCGTATGGTGACAGGTGATCAGCCCATCGCCCATACAGATAGTCCACCATGCTGGAGAGGACCCGTCCCTTAGTCGACTTTTACGACATGCCAGAATGATAAGCATCTGCACGCATTCTATGCTATTTCTTCACTCCCAGTGCAGCAGAGGAGTACTGACAAACTTAAAATAAGAAACGTCAAATTCGATTTAGTATTATGGCACCAAGCTGTCAAAATCGAGTTTGATGTTTCTTATTACAAGTTATGCAACTTTTAAATTTAGCGAACACACTTATTTCAGTTTGGCCCCATTGTTAAGTTGTATCTTGCTCTTACGCATTACGCGTCGTGCGGAAGAGTGGGATGAGAAATCTCGCTCGCGAGTCGCTACAACATCACTTAGCGTTCCTGAATAGAGGCGCAGGCTTTGTAAATTATAGGCATGTGATTGTTTCGACTTGTTTGATTTTAGCAAACAGTTTTGCAAGCTCTGTCCGTAATAAGTCGCTTTGTTGATATTAGCAATAATTTGTTTATTTCTAGCCCTCCGATTTTTTCAGTGAAGTTTGCCGAGAGACTTTAATGCATATTACTTCTATTTTATTAAGTAGTTAAAATTTTGTTGAGAATATTATAAGAATCAGATTGATAATATTGGAAGAGACAGAAGATTCAGAAAACCATTTTTTATTGAATAATTTAGAAGAAACCGCAAAATTAACAATAACATTCTCTCTTGTAGTAATATATCAGCTTTATAAAAAATATATTTACTGTTTTTTACGTACCTAATGTCGTAAATGTAAAACATTTTATTAAATGTATTTCTAGATGAATACCTATTTATTATGTCCATTATAGCACGTTATATTATTCTTTTGTAGTAAAGTAACCTTTATGAAAGTTAAAACCAAGGGTTAATGTTCCAGACTTTCATAGAGCCCGAAAAATAATATATATAAAACCATATTTTTATCTCACCTCTACAAAAAAGCGTATTGATTCAGATTTCAGATATTTATTTGTAAAAAAATACAGTTTACAATATAATTTAACACAACAATTTTAGTCTAATATTAATATTAGAATTTTATGTTTTCATGCAAAAAAAAGTCAAACTCATTTCAAACATTAACTAAAATGTGTCTTGGCTATTTGCAGACCAATGCCAATAGATGGCACACCCGCAAGTATCCCGTTTAATTATCTGCTATTGACGAAAAATAGACAAGTAGAGTACTAATAATACTTGCATTTACTTATTCTCACTTGATTATATTATTATTATCCGGTGTTTGATCACGATACTGAGCGAAAATTCGCACAGTCAGCTGGTATAATTATAAGTTTAATATTTGTATTTGTCTGTGGGCTGTGGCATCGTAGCTCTCCAAAGGATGAACCGATTTTGATTTGTTTTTAGGGTTCCGTACCTCAAAAGGCAAAAAGTAACCCTTATAGGATCACTCGTGTGTCTGTCTGTCTGTCTGTCTGTCCGTCTGTCACAGCCAATTTACTCCGAAAATACTGGACCGATTGAGTTGAAATTTGGTATACATATGTAAAATGGTGACCGCAACAGGGGTGCGTAACGTAAATAAATAAATTTTGAACATGGTGCCCACTTTTGGGGGGCAAATTAGAAAATTAAAAAAAAAAGTTACGCAAACTATATCATGTGACATATCAAATGAAAGGGCTTATTGTGAGGGTCTTAAATATGTTTTTTTTGGAATTTTAAAATAAATGGTTTGGAAGTTATTTAGGAAAATAGGCAAAAATTGACCCCCTGCTTATCTCCGAAACTACCAAGCCTAAAATTTTGAAAAAAATACACAATATAGTTCTTTACCTATAGATTACAGGAAAACGTATAAGAAGTCTATGGTATTTAAAGTAACATAGAACATTTCAGTTAATCATGTCTGGAACGGAACCCTCTCCACGCAGGTTTCACTCGTTTCTTTGAAATACTGATCTAGAGTGTTCTTAGCTATAATTCAAGAAAATCTGTTTGTCATCTGAAGATCATCAGCTCTTTTCTAGTTGATGAAGGGATGTGAGCAACTTCCAGGGGTGTGATCAATTCGTTTGGTATCCTGTTACTTCAATAATATTGCAAGAACATGGTAACTTTGAGATGAAGATGCAGCAGCGAGTTTTTATTTTTGCAATTCTTGTTTTTTTCCGGTGTGTTGTGACAATCTACCAGTGAGTGCGACATTAAATGAGGTGGCTAATATATGAGTAGATCCACACTTGTTTGTTGAATGCCTGATTTCTCGTGGAATACCTACCGTAATAGCTTCCTCCAGCAATTTTGTGCGCATTTAAAAAAAATCTCTTGAAGATGTAAATCTCCCTATAAAATAAAAATAAATTAGCTTTAGATTATCGGTCCCTGAGACGCCCCCTATCAAAAAAATGCCCTTCAAATACTTTACCTACCCAAATAGACTCTCCTACCCTTGGACTATTTACGTGAAAAATATCCCATTAATTTGGTCAGTTTTCATGCCAAAAAAAGACTAGCAAACTTGTAATTTTTTATAAGCTCATTAAAAGTTTTATTAAATGGCGAAACTTTTTGAAATACTTGCTATATAAAAAGGACGTAGTTTTTAACATCAAAGTGCTTACAATAGCCTATTTGGTTCTCTAACTAGACTTAATATCTTTGTCCTTAAAGTCTAAATTAATAGTTTCGTTTCTCTGCTGATCAGCCGCTGTGCGCTTTTGAGAATTACACCTCTGATTTCTTACAAAATGGCCGTTATAAATCTCACTCGCCGTATTAAAGTTCGAACTTTTAAAATGTTGGTTTTATCAAAGCAACTTAGAATGTTTAGACGACGTATTAAAAGGTCGATGATTCAAAAAAAGTCACCTACGCCTACGACTCGTCTCGTTCATTGCCTCAATAAATATGATATCTTTATTTGCAGTCTATGGTATTTAGAAGAAATATTTAATACTAGCGTTTGCTTGCGACCAGGCCCGGCGCACTCCGTACTTCAAGCGCGAAGCTACGAGTACGGATACATCGGCAGGCCCGTCTTGCGGGGCCTATTCAATGAGTTGCCGCATTCGTACTTGAAAATCTGAGGCGTAGGTGCGGAGTAATAACGAACTTCACGCGCAGCAATAGGGTTCGATATTGCTTGGTCGCGCGCGTTGGTTTATTATTAATAATTATGTAAGACGGGTTTCATTATGATCAAAATTCTGAAAAAGATTCTGTTGGATGTTATGTGTAACGCGACTCCTATCGCGTTGTAGTACGTATTCCGTTATCGCGATGCATGAACGTTGCATTTTCCCAGGATAAAAACTATTCTGTAACTATCCGTCTCTAGACCATGCCAAGTATTAGTAGCTTATGCCCGTGAGTTCGTCCGCGTGGAGTTCGTTTATCGTCACTCAGAAACTGTGTTTTTAGAGTTCTGCACCTCAAAAGGAAAAAACGGAAACCTTATAGGATCACTCGTGTGTGTCTGTATGCCTGTCTGTCCGTCTGTCACAGCCAATTTGCTCCGAAACTACTGGACTGATTGAGTTGAAATTTAGTACACATTATGATATTTTGTGAGTTGCAGTGAAGTGGAATTTCGTGTTCATTCGTTGTGACGAAGCGATCGCTTCGATGAAGTAAAGCGTGAATTGTTCGATAAATAAGTTTTTTTAAGTGGTTATAATTAAATTTTGATTTATATTTGTGATGTTTTAAATGTAGTAATAATTCAATTTATTCATTCTTATTGGGATATTTTGGCACACATAGGTAGGTATTGTTTCGTTTTTTTTTTATTTGCTATGTATTTTCTGCTTGTGTTTGTGTCAATAATGATTTTGTTTATGTGGTTAATCATTTATTTATTAAACAATAGAGACTTATTACATAAACATTAATATAAAAAATAAAGGTAGGTTATATTTGACTAAATGTAAACTAAATGTTACTTAAAATAACAATGTAACTAAAATTGTATCTGTTTCTTTTTTCGTGTTGCTTTGGACTGTTTACTTTTTTTTAAATTGATAGTATTTATTATTTTCGCATGACAAATTTGCATGTTTATCTTAGGCATTTTGACCGAATCTTCTAATTTTCAATTTGACATTAATGATTAATTTATTTAACTATTATATGACCTTTCTTTATATTGTGACTTACTTTTATCACTTATTTGATTAGATGTAATTATGGAGGAATTACTTATGATATAATGATATGTTTTTATTTTATTTTTTTGCAATCTCATGTCTTTTTTAATTTAAGATTTATGAGATAATAATTGTTATACGATATTGCATGGATAATTCTATATGGCAATAAATGATTGAACACTGAATACTGAATACTTTAATTATAGAATAGAAACACATAATTGGCTGCATGCAATGGTCCGTCATGCACTAGGCTTTTTTTATCAATGGTTTATCTCCATAGGCTCTTTTTTATCTATGCTATTTCTTAATTGGCTGATTAGGTACCTGACTCACTTGCTTCTTTGTTTACATTTATTTAACTACATAAATGAATAGAGTATAGTAAAGATATCTGTGCAAACGTGGCGTAACCTTTAAATATTAAGGAAGAGCTCAAAAAAGCAGACAACATCAAGCCATATCGTTATCCGTCAGGCGATATCGTTAACAATAGAACAATGTCTTATCAATCACGCACAGCTCGGGACCGGCAACAAATAGGAAACAGATACACAGCAAGGACTTGCAACCGGTACCAAAATTAATACCGGTATCGATACCGGTATTATACCGGTAAACACTGGTACTTGCTTGTCGTTACTTGAGTACCGATAAAAAAATCGGGAACCGTACCGGTTCTTATTATTAACCGGTACTTTTACCTATTAATACCGGTATCCAATTTTGAGTTGTGAGGGACGCCGACTTTGGCGCTTAGTACAAAAACCGTAAAGCACATAAGCGACGTTACCGCTTAATAGTGCTCGCCTGCTCACTCGCTCCCTGCTGCGCTGCATCACCGTCTCCTGACGCGTAGTGCTTGCAATTATTTACCTATTTGGTATCGGTATTTTTACCGGTAATAGAACCTATTTGATACCGATAGTTATCTCTATTAGAACCGATTCCGTACCGGTTATTTTTGGGATTACCGGTATGAAAGGGACCGGTATAAAAATTTGTACCGGTACCGATTTTGGTACAGTCAAATCAGTCAAGTTAAAAAAACGGTTTCCGAAGATACCGGTAATTCAAGCCCGTATACAGCCCACGCTTACGGACGGAACGTTTTAATGATGCGAAACTAGGATGGGAGGAAGCTGAATAGAAGAAAATAATTGTTCTAGACTTTTTTGCCTATGACGCTTATATTCTGAAAATGATACGAATTAAAATTTGCACTGCCAAGAACCCTGCTTACGGGTATTCAAAAATTTGCCCACACGCCCAACAACCCGTAAGCCGTGTTCTTCCCATAGTAATTTTGTATATAGTAACTGGATGAAACTTGATTTTGGGGCTGGCAGTAAAATTGTTAATAATAATAATAATAAATGTTAACCGATGTTGACCAATTTTTGATAGGTTGTCAGTCAGAACAAAATCTAGGTCTGTGCTGTTTTGGTTTTTTCACTATTATAATTAAATTCAGTTTTATTTTTGTTATAATATTCTCATACAAAACTAGTTTCGGCGATTATTTGACATCCTATCAATATTGGTCAAAATCGGTTAATATTTACGTGATGTTAATCGCTATCTCCTTTTGTGTGAAAAGGGTGATGTTTGCCTTGGTTCACAGTCCTCTTAAGAAGTTTACGAAAAACGTCCAAACATACTCATATTCTCATTTTTAGGGTTCCGTACCTCAAAAGGAAAAAACGAAACCCTTATAGGATCACTCGTGTGTCTGTCTGTCTGTCTGTCTGTCTGTCTGTCTGTCTGTCTGTCTGTCTGTCTGTCTGTCTGTCTGTCTGTCTGTCCGTCTGTCACAGCCGATTTGCTCCGAAACTACTAAACCGATTGAGTTGAAATTTGGTATGCATAAGTAAGTTGGTGAGCGCAATACGGACGCGTGACGTAAATATATGAATTTTAAACATGGGGGCCACTTTTGGGGGGTAAATAAGAAAATTAAAAAAAAAAGTTATGCAACCTACATCGTGTGACATATCAAATGAAAGGGCTTATTGTGAGGATGTTAAATATATTTTACTTTTGAATTTTAAGTAAAATAGTTTAGAAGTTATTTAGGAAAATAGGTGAAAGTTGACCACCCCCCCCCCCCATATCTCCGAAACTACTGGGCCTAAAATTTTGAAAAAAAATACAAAAAATAGCTTTTTACCTATAGATTACAGGAAAACCTATAAGATGTCTATGGTGTTTAAGTAACGTAAGAAATTTCAGATAATCTTGTACGGAACGGAACCCTCTCCACGCGAGGTTAACTCGCACTTGTCCGGTTTTAGTATTACATGTAATATGAGATATTATAAATACCAGCTACCCTTGGGGCGCAATATAAGCATTAAGATATAACTAGCCTGAGGGACCAATAACAAGCCATCTGTTAACTCTCCCAAGCTCATAACTCACTCAAACCCGTAGTTAAATAAAGAACCTTGAGGACACACGATAAAGTTCAAATTTCTAAACAAAATATGACTCGCATATGACCTACATAAAATAATTGGTCACGCGTCTGATCAAACACTGACTAACTAGAGAAAATACCGCAGCTTACGTAGTATTTACCTTAAGAGAGAACTTTCTCAAGATTCTAAGGGCGTAAGATACTAGTTGTGCCCGGCACGCGTTACGTTGTTTTTAGGGTTCCGTACCTCAAAAGGAAAAAACGGGACCCTCATAGGATCACTCGTGTGTCTGTCTGTCTGTCCGTCTGTCACAGCCAATTTGCTCCGAAACTACTAGACCGATTGAGTTCAAATAATGTAAGTCGGTGACCGCAACACGGACGTGTAACGTAAATAAGTGAATTTTAAACAGTTAAAAGTTCTTCAAACTATATCATGTGATATATCAAATGAAAGCGTTTATTAAGAGAATCTTAAATATATATTTTTTAGAATTTTAAAATAATTAGTTTGGAAGTTATTTAGGAAATAGACAAAAATTGACCACACTATTTATTTCAGAATCTACTGGGCCTAAACTTAAAAAAAAAAAAAAAGCAGAACATAATTGTTTACCTATAGATTACAGGAAAACCTATAAGAAGTCTATGGTATTATAAAGTAACGTACCTCTACGTCAGATTATCATATGCGGAACGGAACCCTCTCTACGCGTGTTTAACTTTTTACCGGATAACTTTTAAACAGCTGTTTCACCCAAAACTAGCATATATTGAGGTTAGAAACTTGTTTATCAAATAAGTCAAATATGGATGAATCGACTTTAGTGATAAATAATAACGTTTCAAAACCAAAACTGCTCTTGCATTGTAATCCGCACGATTAGCAATAAGCTGCCGCTGACTGAAGACCTTTGGAGGTTCTCAAATTTTAACGACCAATTAGTAGAATTCAGAAACGCCATTTAAGCATTTGAGTAGATATTAAGTACCTATTTTAAATGTCCCTCAACTAGTTGTCAACCTATACAGAAACGTCACTGAAACGTCACTTTAATTAAATCTCAATTTGAGTGGCCTTTCTGAATTAGGCCAAGTATAAATTGGACTCGTCAAAACAAACCAAATGAGCTCAAACTCGAGGGGTTTTCTTGAAGAGTTCCACTATCCATCTCGGGGATCCATTGTCAGATCAGCTATTTATATTATACTAGAGGACCCGCCACAGCTTCGCCCGCGGTATTTTCGATACAAACTTTATCACCCCTTTTCACCCCTTTCGAGATGGAATTTCAAAAAATCCTTCCTTAGTGCACCTCTAGGGTACTCGAGGAATGTCTCCTCCAAATTTCAAACCTCTAGGATCACCCGTTTAGGCTGTGCGTTGTCTATAAGTGAGTCACGGTACTGCTTTATATGTATAGACTAAAAGTCTCCTGTCTAGTTGTATCCCAGTATTCCCAGTTATTATGTGGTACCAATTCGTAGCACGTGTGATGATGCTTCCAGTTTATAGGTATTTATGATGGGCTCTTACTGTATTAAGGCGAAATAGCAAAAGAAGCGCCAATAAATATCTATCAAGACAGAAATGTTTCTTTTGGAGTAACGACTTGCTTTTATTACAAGCAATTTTTATCCGACTGCGCCAGGACAAACGGAGGGTTCCGTGTTGAACAGTCTATGTATGTTACCAAAAATCGGAGCTCCTGAACTACTGGATCGATTTAAATAAATTAGCTATCTATGATTCGTTGAAAACGTGCGAGTGTCGTAAGGGCCGTTCATTAACCTTTTCAATGCCAATGACGGATATATCCGCACCACTGGTTCACCACCAATGACGGATATATCCGCACCACTGGTTCCCCACCAATGACGGATATATCTGTCATGACATACAGCGCAAAAGAGCCCTAAATTAGTTGACGTAAGGTTGAAATTCGTGTAACTACTTAGACATGCTTGGCGTGTGAGTGACAACTTTAAGTATTTGACGTGACGTTGATGAGGTTAACTCCCGTTGATACGTGGTGAGGTTTCAGCCTAACCCCCCCCCCCCCCCCCCCCATACAATATCACGTCACGTGTATTTCTTTCGTAAAAAATATCTTTAAAAAATTCAGAATATAATTATCTTTCAATATGGGTATAATTCTGGAAAATTAAGCAACGTGGTAATAATGTCCACACAGACAGTAAGGTTGCACGCAGGTTGCTTCTGATTGGCGCGTTCAACGAAAAATTAAAATACACGTGATATCCCACTACACCCCCCCTCCCCCTTGTGTTATTTCGTGATTTTTTCTGAACCCTCCCTTTTGAGTCTCACGTGATAAAAGGACGGTGCCTAAGCTACATTATATAAGAATTTTAAGGGTGGTTTAAGATAGTCATCAAAAAAGACCCAAGCATTTATAATTTAACGAGCGTCTTATTTACTCTTTCATTGCCGCGTAGCACGACGTGCTACAAAGGAAACCCGACTAGCGAGTTCTTGTCAATGAAAGTGTTTATCACATAGGAAAAACAAACACTAACCAGAACCAAAGCGACACCCTAAAATCAGATGTCGGCCTCGATGCAAAAGTCCTCCGCTTTGTCTAAGCGGAGACCAAACGTATTCAACCTGTCTTTCAGCTCATCACATTTACACACGAAACGTAGCAGAGTAAAGTTTACTGCTCCACAATAAGGTCTTGCTCCCGGTATAAGTTTGGTGGTGTTCCATTGTTTGCAAGGAAATCGTTCGAAAAATTGTTTGCACGAGAAAAGGATTGGCAAGATTTTGTGTTAACATTCCGTTTTAGCGAGGGATTTGATGTATGTGAAAGCTTTGTTTATGCTGATTTAAGTTTCAGACATATTGCGGTACAATATCGCGCACGAACTTATCATTAATTTATTTTCCAGCCCCCCATTTACCCAGAGAGACAGGTTGTTTTAAACAAAAAAAAAATGCCATGTCCTTCCCTGGGGCACAGACTATCTCCATACTAAATTTCATTTAAATCGGTTCAGTGATATAGCCGTAAATCACGCAGATATATAAAAAGTCTTCAATGCACGAACTTATAGCTCGTCAATTGTAAAAAGAGCGCTGAAGGCCATACATTTTATATCGCCGTCAGCGCTCTTTTTACACTTGGCGTAGTATACCGTAAATTAATTTTTTATGGGTTGATGTTCTTAAAATCAAAATGTGAAGATATCATGGTTGTGGTTTAGCCGTGAAAACGTAACAGACAGACAGAGTTGCTTTCATTTTTATAATATTTGTTTGGATATATGTAATTAAGCCTAAATTAAAAAGTTATCTGCCTTCGGCAATTTATTACTGCAATCAGGCTATCCTCAAAAAGACTACATATTACACAAATATCTCAAAAGAAGGATATATCTATCAGTACAAGTTCGTGTAACAAGTCTCATAGAAGTTTGTCAAACGCTGGCGCCATGGCTAAACCACACCCTATTGCTGATTGATGAACTATATTCATGTAAGAAAGCTCTGACTGAATGGTTAAAATCACTCTCCTACGAGGAAACTGAACTTTTACTGTACCGAGTAACTTCATAAAGAATTGTTTAATATGTAAAATAATAAGAATAATGAAATTTAATAAGATACACACACACACACACACACACGCGCACACACACGCACACACACAAAACACACACACACACACACACACACACACACACACACACACACACACACACACACACACACACACACACACACGCACGCACACACACACACACGCACGCACACACACACGAACACACACACATTAGTATTTATGTTATTAATAATAGTTATTATAATTGCTACTTTTAATTTATTTCTGTTTAAATAACAGCTACTATGTATGGAGGAGCGAGGCTTCCTGACACAGGTATTACATACTTACTAGGAAGTCTCAACCTATTTCGTCATAACAACTAACTTTAAAGAAATAAATATTTGTTCATTTTTCATTTTCAGGATAGCCCGAATTGCAGCAGTAAATTGCCGTAAAACTAACCCGTTTACGAGCCTTTAACGTGCGCGCCGGCCGATCAGCGACCACGGACACATTCAAATTTAGACCGAATGACTTTGTCATTACAGTCTCGTTTAACAGTTTCTTTTATCCTCTGATCAGCCGCTGCAGACGTTAGACAATCACACTACTGTTATTCCTTAATACTCCTTATTTAAATGACCTCGAAATAATGCGCCCTTATCTGAAGGCTAGGGCGGAAGGGCGGCGGCGTTCATTTCCCGCCATAATAACTTGGATGCCAGCGGATACGGATATTAAGTGGAGACTCCGTGGCGCTCACGATTGATATATTCTAATAAAGCGTCATCTATAATACAAAGTGTCTCTGGAAGCTGCATATTAAATAAAAAACCGATCAAGTGCGAGTCTGACCCGCACGCCGAGGGTCCCGTACTTACCTATGAAAATACCTTCTAGTACGAAACCTAAAAATAAAAAAATAGTAGTTTATGCAACGGTTGCATAATGATAGGCCTTAAAACACTAGTGCGGTTTTCATGAAACGAGCCGATAGGCGAGTTTCATAATAAGATCGCACGTGTGTTTTAAGGCCAAATTATGCAGAGTTGCATACATAACTTTATCTACACACATATTATAAATCCTCCATGATGGGTTCAGAAACAATATTTTCTGGCAACAAGTTATTTGTTGCAATCGTGGCTTCATATTTTCAACTAAAATGTAAATTACAAACAACTTTTTCTATTCAATTCAACAACAATTCTACTTTTGTTCAGCAAAACACCAACATGGCGCCGATTCGATCCTCCGTCAAAACCATTTTTTTTAAATCATAGACAAACGGATGAAGTCTCTATTCTCACGTCACTCGAGATCAAATATTGTGCACTTTATATTAAAAAAACATACTGAATTGACGTTTCGTATCAATAACTGTTTTAATATCTATGGATACTGGAATAGAGACCCACTTGAGTTTTGACAGCTGTTCCAAATTTAATTTCATTTCTTTACTAAAAACGATAAAGAAGTCATGTTATTTCTTTATCGCAGCACTGGTTTTTCCTAATTGGTTGTCAAAATGGTGGTCATTCCCTACGGTTTTTGATTAACCAATGGAGGTTTTATGATATGGGTGTAGATAAAATACCTTTTAACAACCGGGGAACCATTTACAACCTACCTATGAAATAAGACAAAAAATAACTTTCGCAAGCTCCTACCTCCATGCAACCGTCGAGTGTGACACGATCTTTTTTTTGTGATGTAACTACAAATTTATAGTTTTCGGACTTTTTCCTTTGCTTGTGCTATAAGATATTGCTACTTGCAAATTTTGCAATACACATATTTTGATCCCCTTGCGAGGATCAAAATATGTGGCATTAACGGCCGTATCTTTTGATTGCGGTGACTCAGAAGGTCGATTTTTTCACAGCTCTAGGAGATCGCAGACTTAAGTATTTGATATGAATTTCAACTTGATATCACTACGCGTTCTTAAAAAAAGGTCTTGACAAAGAAGTGACCCTATAAGGGTTCCTTTTTTTCCTTTAGAGGTACGGAACCCTAAAAAGTGATTGAGTAAATACACAATTAGGGAATTATGTCCCAGGTCATACTTGCGAGTGATAAAAAAATGGACGGGGGACTCGAGTGGGGAAAAATGCCATTGGAGAGTTTATTACGTGAAATTAACAAATTTGGGGAAACGATCTAACTACTCTACATAATGTAATATATCAAATGAAATCCGTAAAAATTCAAAACTCATTCCACTTCTTAAGTAACCGTGACCTCAGCAAATACCACTTGGCATCATCCAAATTAAAATGCAAGTCGGTCCATAATGTATGTCCGTCTATCAATCGATATCCAGTGAACTGGCCGCGCGCTGCAATATTGATGAGACTTCTGGCAGATCGATCTATAAGCTACGTAGCGGGTGAAAACTTTCGAAGTTTTTCCGAAGTATTTTCCTGGTTGGAAGAAGAATTTGGCAAAATAAGCGCTATATCATTGTGTCATGTATAATGTCGCAATTTCTTGCTGCTGCTGTACTGTTCATCATCAGTGAGGTACTGGGCAGTCCCCACGCGGTGTCAGTGGGGCTTGGGGACTTCACACAATATGCAGGTTTCCGCACGATAGTTTTCACTGAAATGCTCGTGATAAATATCAAATTCGATTCTGCACATAAATCCGCAAAACTCAGAGGTGCAATCCGGAATTTGAACCTGCAACCCTCTGCACGAGAGGCAGTGAGTTATTAGATCACTAGTCTATTATTGGGTCCAATTTGAAACGGTGTCCTCAACTTAACAACTCCTAATCTTAAAATAGAAACGTCAAACTCAATTTTATACAGAAAAAGTTGTCAAAATCAAGTAAGACGTTTCTTATTTTAAAAGTGACTTTAGAAATTTTGCGAACATACTTTCCAATTGGCCCCACTGTACTGTTAAAACTTTAAAATGAAATACATTTTATTGTAAACATGTGAGTAGATTTATTGAAAGTTCTGCCTTCATATTACACAAATACAGTCAAAACAACAGCATAAAGTTTACTGAATGAATAGAAAACTGAACTCAAGAATATGAAGATGAAAATATCTCTTAATATAAGGGGCAAGTCATCTGAATTTGAACTTGTATATAAATGTTCAGCGACTTCAATGTAAAATATATGGCGTGTTTGAACAATCGTCACAGACTAATGTATATCCTATAGAATATAATGTATATCCTATATATAATGTATATCTTTTTGACTCTAATGTTGGCAGCGGGGCAGCGGATTCTATAGAATATATGGTCCGTGATTACAATTAACAAAATTGTTATACAATACGCCTGAATTGTACTTCCCACTCAGTATCGTCATTTTAGAAATGGACGCATCTGGTTGTTACTGGCCTTGGCTCATATAAGTGTTAGCTACAGCAGCAAAGTAAATCCACACTGAAAAAAACCGGACAAGTGTGGTTTGAATTCGCGTCGGGAGGATTCCGTGATTATATAAAATTTCCTATGTTACTTTAAATACCAGACTTCTTAGGTTTTCCTGCAATCTATAGGTAAATAACTATTTTCTGTATTTTTTTCAAAATTTAAACCCGGTAGTTTCGGAGACACGGGGTCAATGCTCGCCTATTTTCCAAAATAACTCAAACCATTTATCTTAAAATTATAACACAGCATTCGTTACACAGTACAAAATGTATGGCGTTTAAACGAAATCTGCAATTATTTCCGAAAATACTGTTTTTATACCAACATCGTAAAAATAAAACATGACATAAATTTGATGAGGATGTCCAAAATACTAAAATCAGAACTAAAAATCAATATAATATTTTTCACTAATTTTGACCCTTAATCAAATAGAAATGAATAGTCAAAATGATCTGTTATTTTTTTCTGTAATATGCTTTTGTTTACATTTACGAGTACTTTCATAATTATATCATTTAAACCTCATTTTGATTTTCATGCATGTTCCCCATTATATTGATCGTCAGTGGATGATATACTGGGCTCGTGGTAAACTTACAGCAAAGGTAAGCGAAGATTAGGACCATGAAGCAGGCACCAGAAAACCAATCCAGAGTTTTGAGCAGACACTTATCCTCCGTGGCCACGCACTCAAAAGCCACGGCGATGATCATGACACAACCTATCAGTACGTTTATCATTATACCCCATATGAATATGAAAACAGATGCCGCCGAGTCCTGAAATGAGAGAACTTATTAAAAGTGTTGAATGAGGAAATTTGCCATTACAGACCATTCATATCTTAAAGACCACAGAACTATATCGAGATAGAAGGAAAGAGTGTATGTTCCCGCGTGCCAAAAAGATGTCGTGAGATCATCTTTGTGTGTAACATAGATATGAGCGCCACGCCGGCGCGTCGCCGTCGCCGCAATCAACACCCGCGCCGTCGCCGCCGGCGCGGCACCATCGGCGCGCCGATCGGGTGATCCGATCAATGCGATCAGTCGAAATTGATTCGCCGCAGAATGAACCCACGTCAAATATAAAACCAAATGGCGACTGCTTCGACCCCGAATAATACAATAAGATATTTATCGATTAATTTTAGATCAATCGATTTAGATGGCAAAAGAAGAAGTGTTTTATGTGACCTAATATTTTGCGATGCTTGCTTGAAAGAATATCAATGAAGATGTTCTGTTTGCAGAGTAAGTCTTTACAATTTTTTATTTCAAATATTATTACTTTCTACCAATTATGATAAATTATTTTCGCTATGAATTAACTGGAAGTGCTATGGAATTGTTTCTTTTTTTGGCAAAAAACATCTCGTTTTATATTCAATAATTTTACTTAAAAATAGAGTCGAGTTAACTTGGGTTTGGTGTCATTCCCCTTAGTAAATATACATTAAAAGCTGTGTGTTTTATTTTCATTTACTGAAGTTGAAAGTAATATTAATTTTATTGCTTAAAACTGAATCTGTCGATTACTTAAAAAGCACTGCCTGCGCATTTTATATTTTTACACAATATATTTTTTAGGTTATGGGTAACGATTGACTAATTTTTTTCAGAATTGTGGTGAAGGCGCACTGCAGAAATATATACCATTATATGTTATTAATAAGTTAGAAGATATTTTTACGTTGATTGTTTTAAAAAAAACGTGTTTAATTAAAAAAAAATAACCCTGATGTATTGCAAAGTCGCGCCGCCGACAACGCCGCCGCCGCCGATGGAAATGTTCACCCACGCCGCCGCCGGTTAAAATGCCATCGGCGCTCATATCTAGTGTAACAACGGCGGCGCGGGGGCGGGAGTGGCGGCGCCTAGACTCGGTGCCGCGTGCTCATCCATGATTTTGAATCGTCTTCGCGCGACTTATGCTTCCCGTCACTAAATTACACTCGTGATATCAAAGTAACTACGCATAAATATTACACGCTCAGTTTCCATACAAATCGACGAACTCTCTCCTTCTATCTCGATATAGTTCTGTGATATAGCGACCCCCGCTGCCAACATTAGACTCAAAAACTATACGTTTGGCAGATTAATTTGCAAGTAAAAGTTACGCTAAGCAGTTTCTTTAGGACATTTGTCATGCAATGCAATATTAAAACGAAATTTATCTTAAAAAATGTTTGTGTTAAATACTCATTTATATTTCAAATTAATTAGCCAAGCGGCTGATTTAGTTTTAATAGGACGTAATAACTTATAATTAATGCTTAAAAAGCGAACGTCCGTTTTTTGTATAGAAACTAAACCGTAAGTATAGAATAGATAATAATACTACTACTACTAAGTACATGAGAATCATTGTCTAACGAAACCGGTGTTAAAATACGAAAATATGCCTAATCATGCCTTCTCTCTCCGTCGCATAAAACGTGCTCTTTCGTGTACGCTAGGGTTGTCAGTTTTTTATCCGCGTCACCCAACAACACCAAACATCGAGGCTACTTGATGCCGCGCGAATCGGCCAGCGAGCGAGCGAGCGGCAACCTACTCCGATTTACAGCTCCGAGCTGTCCGACGGCCGAGCGTACTGGAGCGTGCAGAGTGAGATTGCCGTGAGTTCCTCCCTTATTTTTCTCCTTTTCAGGTAAAAATAATTGTGGGTATTACCGCTAGATTTGCACAGAGCAGGACCATGCCGAGCAGTATAAAATAATTGTGGGTATTACCCCTAGATTTGCACAGAGCAGGACCACGCCGTAGCAGTATAAAAATAATTGGGGTATTACCGCTAGATATGCAAAGAGCAGGACCATGCCGAGCAGTATAAAAATAATTGTGGGTATTACCGCTAGATTTGCACAGAGCAGCGCCTCTATTCAGGAACGCTAAGTGACTTTGTAGCGACTCGTAAGCCAGATTTCTCATCTCGCTCTTACGCATTACGCGTCGTGCGGAAGAGCGAGATGAGAAATCTAGCTTACGAGTCGCTACAGAATCACTTAGCGTTCCCGAATAGAGGCGCAGGACCATGCCGAGCAGTATAAAATAATTGTGGGGATTACCGCTAGATTTGCACAGAGCAGGATCATGCCGAGCAGTATAAAAATCAGGGACATGCCGGAGATGCCCACGCGCACCAGTGTCGACATCTCATGAAAAGCATTCATTGGTGCTGCAACATATTATAATTATGTAATATACCTATTTATTAGAACAAATTCCGTGGCTTCAACCGGGTGGAATTCGTTAATCATTTTCCCTTAGATTTTTTTTTTCGAGATGAATAGCCGAATTCAGAAAAGCCACTTAAGCATTAAATTAGAGATTAAATATTTAAATGTCCCTCAACTAGTTGTCGTCCTGTACAAAAACGTCACTCAAATCGCTCGTTTAAAATTAAAAAGAAATAACGTGAAATACAAATCCATATCAAATTCAATTTTGAGAGGACTGTGAAGCGAAAGCAAATACCACCCTTTTCATACAAAAGGCGATAACGATTTCCACCCCTTAAATGTTAACCTATTTTGATCAATTTTTGATAGGTTGTCAGTCAGATTAAAATCTAGGTCTATACGTTTTTTGAATATTGATTAAATATCAACAAAGTCAAATAATCGCCAAAATTAATTTTGTATGAGAATATTAAAACAACAATAAAACTAAATTTATTGATTAATGTTAAAAAAAAAACAAAACATATAGACCTAGATTATGTTCTGACTGGCAAGCTATCAAAAATTGGTCAAAATATTGATTTTTTGTATGAAAAGCAGTAGGTTCACACTCCTCTTAACGCGGTTGAGTAAACTTTAAAACAAAAGTGAATTTCATTTGCACTTGGTCCCTTTTATTTTTAAATGTGCGAAATATCCACTTTAACGGAAGATCATTTTGAGTAGCCTTTCTGAATTTGGCTAAAAGAGTATTATTTAATTTCAATTGTTGACGACACGTTTGGCGTAGTTGGTAGTGACCCTGCTTCCGAAGCCAGCGGTCCCGGGTTCGATTCCCGGTAAGGGCAAATATTTGTGTGATGAGCAAGAATGTTTGTTCCTGAGTCTTGGATGTTTCTTACGTATTTAAGTATTTATTTCTCTATATAAATATGTATATCGTCGTCTAGTACCCATAACACAAGCCTTTAGAGCTTACTTTGGGGCTAGATTGATTTGTGTAAAGATTGTCCCCTGATTTAACACAAGAGTTACTTTTCGGTGTCAGTGTTTTTTACTTACTGGTCATATTTTTGATACCGCTCACTACACTTGTGAAGTCCATGCCACTCTGTTTAATCAATGCAGATTGAGTAATGCATCCTGTGATCTGCAGTAATAATAAACTCAACATATTAAAAGTTAAGTTAAAAACGCAAACCCGACTGGCGACGTGAAAGAAGTATTTTCGATGTTCGCTCCGAGTATGACGCGCCCTTAGAACTCTTATATAGCCTATGACACTCGCACGTTCGCAATAGCAAGCTATTACTTTACGCCGATATTCTGTGAGAGTGTGGTACTACCCCGGTCGAGCCGGCCCATTCGAACAGTAATCATCTAGTGAAGATTACTGATTACTGATATAGTGGAACATCCGATTTTTGATCACATACATAGACTGTTAAACTCAATAAGTACCCTCCTTTTGGTTCCTTGGATAATGTCACACTTTTGATCACAATCTGCGGCCTATGTGTCCCACTGTTGGGCACAGGCTTTCTTTCATAGTAAGAGGGCCCAGACCGAATTGGGGACTTTGTCGATGTGTGCAGGTTCCGTCGTGATGTTTTCCTCGGAAACTCTCAAATTCAATTTCATACTTAACACTTGAATGTACAATACAACCTTCTAAAAAAGATATTTTGGTGTGAAAATTAGGGTACCTATCAAATTTTCCTTTACGCCAAAGGACAATATCGCTCAAATATCTGAATTGTGTTAACTATATTAGACATGAACGCTAAATGCCTCTTTAGCAAAACGTCTGGATCTTAGAATGTTACAATGTAAAGGGGCTCGTGAACGGACTGGTTTTTCGGGAACTTATTGCTGCAATTCGGGTTATCCCCAAATAATTAATTACATATTATATCAATAATGGTTACAAAAAGTTTCAATGTGAACTTTTAAAAATAGCCCGAATTGCGGAAAAAAATTGTCGAAATACTAGCCCGCTTACGAGCCCCTTAAAATACTCGATCAGCAAAAGGTTTTTTATCTTAGAACGTCTTTATTACCAGGCTATTTAGCGTTTAATGGCCGAATTCAGAAAGGCCACTCAAATTGAGCTTTAATTAAAGTGACATTTCAGTGACGTCTCTGTTTAGGTTGACAACTAGTTGAGAGACATTTAACTACGTAATATCTAGTCAAATGCTTAAGTGGCGTTTCTGAATTCATCCATATGTCAATTAAGTAATAAAGACATTCTAAGATAAAAATGTAACATTCTAAGATCCAGACGTTTTGATAAAGAGGCATTTAGCGTTCATGTCTAATATAGTTAAAAGACAGGCTTTACCAGAGGCCCTTAAGACAACTTAAATTTAAATGTGTGATACAAAACGGCGATTAACCCCGAGTTCATACTATCGAAGGCCAACCGCCGGACAAAAGCCAGTTAGTGTAAGGAAATGGATACAAAACGAACTGGGAAATAGTAGACGGTGACTCGCCTAGTTATTATTTTTATTATTACCTTGACGGTTGTCATAATTTTAAATGAAAAGCCGGCCCAGAACTTTGGATTATTTTTAATGCAATGGATGATACCTACGCACGGCGACGAATTAGAATGACGTTTAAGAAGAAGTTGTAAAATAAACGACCGATTAGATTTAACAAATAAATAATCATGTTTACGCTCTGTTACAATCTTTTACGATTTTAAAAATATGTATCTTGGTTTATCATGTTTTCACTTTAGTGCTGTTACTCCGAATGAGAAGGTATTTTACTTACTACGGATAGAATTGCTATAAAAATTAGTCCGATTCTTATAGAGCATACAAAACAACAACTCTCAACTTCTGGAAATATTTCACACATATTTAATTATTGATTTAGCTCAAAACTTGTAAAAAACCGTCGAAAAACTTAAATTACTAATATTATTTGACATGAAGTAATATATGTATAGGCTGAAGATTAAAAAAAAAACAGTAAATATTCGTTCTCTATGAATAAAAAGGTGGAAATACAACTGTTGGATCCGGACATCATTATTTAGTTTATAGTTCATGATTTAGCATAATTTGATTAATTTGATTACTTTTGTGGAACGGAACGCGTTTAATTAACGACAGTTAATTTAGGGTAGTTTCGTAGTCGTTTTGACATTTTGATAAAAGCCAGTTGAAGGTAGATCATATGAATGGCTGCTCGCTACCACACGCGCAAGCCTGTGTCGTCGTGCTTTTAATTTCGAAGTGTCGTTGATCCTTACGAAAGCCACCCTGAACGTAGGACAAGGTCCTCCACATCATCAGCTCGCTGCTGGAGACAGTCGGTACCGACTCGGCTGCACACCAGGCAGGATTGGGGTGAGTCGGCTTTCATTACGATTTGCTTTCGCTGGCATTAGAGATTCCATCACGTTCGTTTAGCATCAGGTCCTTCACAACTTTTCGACAATTACGGTTTCCCGGCTCGCGGGCGACTGTACAACAACCATGAAAGAATTTAGTTTTTAGGGTTCCGTTCGAAAGGGAACAACGGAACCAATTAACAAAGTTGTAAATTCAATATTTTAATTTATTTTGCAAGACAGCTATACAAGCTCTTTCACCAAGACATCTGCCGAGAAGAAGCGCCGCAAGAAACTGAGCAGTAAGTGTTTTTTGAACTAAAACATTACAGTTTCATTGATACGAAAAAGGACTAAAAAAAACACAAACTGCAACAGACAAACCTTATGGGAACAAATTAATCATAAATAGGAGATGTATGTGACCGTGTCAGTCAGAAATGCTTCATCTGAAAGTAGCGACCTGATCTTACGGTCATGGCACATCTTCCTTGTTTTATCTATGAATTTAAGTTATGTAATTCAAATCGATACAGTCGAGCAGTCTCGCGTCTCGTGAACACGCGACTGCATCGCAACATGAGACATGTGCCCGTTTATTGCCTTTGCAACGCGTGACAGAAGCGATGCAGTAGCGCGACCATTGCGCTGTCGCAACGCACACACACGCGCGATTGTATCGGGGGAAATCAAAGTCAAAGTCAAACTATCTTTATTCAATTTAGGCTTTTACAAGCTCTTATGAAGGTCAAGGAATGAATATACCACCGGTTCGGAAATAATCCTCTACTGAGAAGAGCCGGCAAGAAACTCGGTGAGGTAGGTATCATTTTTTCAAAACCGGACACATATAAGTTAACAATGATGTCTACAGTCTAATACAAATATAAGTATATACCACAGTAGGTACGCCCATCGAGACCCAGGGATCGCCAGTGCAGGTCAGGATCGCGGGAAGTAATATCAAAGCGGGCCCCCGAGCGTCATTATCGATGCTGCATTGCGATTGTAGCGATGCAGAGCCGTGTCTGCGTGTATGGTACACAGCCAGCGACAGCATCGCGTTAGTACCGCAGCCGGTTTGCGATTGTATCGCGACTGCATCGCTGCAAAAAAACACCGTTGGCGCGCACGTTGACATGTGACACAATCTGTTATGGTACATGTGCGTATTTGTTCGTGTGTTCGGTACTAATTTCCCGTCAACTGCGCAGAGCGGGGAGCGGTTGCGGGGTTGAATCAAACGCAGGGCGGAGCATGGCTGGTCTTTACGTAGAAATGTAACACGTTTGTGCCACCAATGTTACCATCTATCAGTACATTCGCTTACGACACCATTCGAAATTAGGAAACGTTAATTCTTACCTTTGTCAAGTTTTTAATTCGCGTTCCACCTTTTTACGTCGGCCATCTTGCATTCCTAGCACGCACGCGAGCATGACTCGCTTGCAAACTAGCATGGATGGTTCCGCTATAAAACTGAGGATGTAACGCATTATAGAGACGATTTCTTTACGGCAGGTTTCTTAAACTTCCTTGGGTGAAAGATGAACGTGAAACTTTACATTTTATTCATGGAACCTTATGTAAATAGAAGATCTTTTCATAGCATAATGGGGTCAAGTTGGTCAGCGAATGCGAGTGAAGAAATGCAAAAGACGTGGTTTTAAATTCGTGGACAGGCTTTTTCACCAAGTGATTTTCGTTATAGTAGATCATTAACCAAGGGACGAAAAGAATCCATTGCAGCCAAGATATTTTGGCGCCAATCGTTCGAGGCTGGAATGGATGCTCTCACCCGAGTTAAACATACTTCTCAATTTTTTTTTAAATCGACTAATTAATTAAAGTATATGGTAATATTCGAATTTTTTTTCCCGTTATATTGACGGTTTTCGTATAATTTGAGATCGCAGCGTATTCGTAAGGCTTTTTCCTAATTGATCAGGTGTCCTAATTGATCGTGCGAATGTCATTACGCGATCTTTTAGGACACCTGTTCGACATCAATATGTTTGATCGTGTGTTCGCGCGAACTAGCGATCATCGCACAGTCGCGTTCTATCAGGACAATGCCTAAATGTCGGAGATTCTATGCTATCAACATAAATGGGGCTTGATGTTCGTCCAGTTTCGTTTCTTAGAGGAGATTCTGCCTCTTCATGAAGAATTCAAGTCCTTTGAACTACCTGGATGAGATTAATTCATGCATCAATTAATCGTTTCTGTTATTTTACTGATTCCTCTATAATTACTTTTCTTCCCTAGGTAAGTCATGCATTACTTTCATCCCACTATTCAGATAAAGAAATAAGTACTTTCATTGTATGAGAGATGAAAAAATATTTTATCTACACCCATATCATAAAACCTCCATTGGTTAATCAAAAACCGTAGGAAATGACCACCATTTTGACAACCAATTAGGAAAAACCAGTGCTGCGATGAAGAAATAACATGACTTCTTTATCGTTTTTAGTAAAGAAATGAGATTAAATTTGGAACAGCTGTCAAACTCAAGTGGGTCTCTATTCTAGTATCCATAGATATTAAAACAGTTATTGATACGAAACGTCAATTCAGTATGTTTTTTAATATAAACTGCACAATATTTGATCTCGAGTGACGTGAGAATAGCGACTTCATCCGTTTGTCTATGATTTAAAAAAAAATGGTCTTGACGGACGGCCGCCATTATGTTGACGTTTTGCTGAACGAAAGTAGAATTTTGTTGAATTGAATAGAAAAAGTTGTTTGTAATTTACATTTTAGTTGAAAATATGAATAGTAAGTAGTCTTCTCGGAGTGTGTGTGATGTGAAAATGCGCCGGATATCGGAAATATGCAGCCACGATTGCAACAAATAACTTGTTGCCAGAAAATATTGTTTCTGAACGCATCATGGAGGATTTATAATATGTGTGTAGATAAAGTTATGTATGCAATTCTACATAATTTGGCCTTAAAACACACGTGCGATCTTATTATGAAACTCGCTAAAAGCTCGTTTCATAAAACCGCACTAGTGTTTTAAGGCCTATCATTATGCAACCGTTGCATAAACTACTATTCTCTACATGCAGAACGCAACGTCACAATTCCAAGGTATATAATAATATAGGTAATATAGTACCTATGATAGCATGCGCTCCGACTATGGGGACCGGGAGCCCACCAAATTAATATGATCTAACTGGACGTCTGGGGTCCATTGCATTACTTGTAACCTGTGATACAAGCGGAAGCCTCTTTTCAACTTCTTTTATTAGAGAGACACTTCCGCTTGTATTACAAGTTACAGATAGTTATGTTAAGTGCCCCTGACTGATGCCAATCGTATCCAAAATACATACAAAGCATCACGCCCGAAATCCCTAATGGGGTGGGCAGAGCCACAAGACTACTTGTGGCCACGTTCGATTAATTCCTCAGATGGCGTAACCAAAATACTGGCCTATATTTGGCCTTAAATAATTATTGTTTTCAATAAGGAATCTAACGCTCTAGATGTCACCGGAACGAATATATCGTTTTGGAAAGCTCATTAAGTGGGAACGAGCTCGTAGGTGAAACTAAAAAAAAGCTCGCCTCAAGTCGAACACAGCACTCATTTTTTACTTATGCCTCCCAAAGTCCACCTAAAGTGAGCACACAGGTACATAACGGCTCAAGTTAAGGATTCACAGCAAATTCACCCAGAGAGAGCTCAAATGGAGACATACCTTTAAAATACTTTCCTACTATGAATTATAAGTCAGTCTTTATGCAACGTTCATCTCCGCATAGACTCGAGTCGTTCCACAAAATGTCTTTTAAATTGCGTTGCTTCACAAAGGCGGGAGATGGTTAAGCTGCATATATACGGTATAACATTTTTGCGCAAAACGTCGGTAAGTGAAGAGATGTGAAGTATCTTCAAGATTATGAACGACAGTGGAGAAAACGTTTCAGTGGTTTAACTATTGGGTAAAGAACTACCTATATTTGAGATTGAGTTGAAGCTGTGAACTCTACTGCTTCACAAATTATAAATAAGAATGAGAGATAGTGAGACAGATAAGCTAGATAACACATGAAATCTAACCTTATCGGTGCATCCTTCTCAATCAAAAGAAATGGAAGGGGCATTACTCCCTATCATAAATACGTATAATATCTCGTAGAATTCTTCCAATCCATCTTTTGTCTGAGCCGTAAAAGTTGCACGCGTCGCCGCTTGATTGGAATGACAACGAGAACGAACGATCTCTCAAAGCTCTTTTTAGGGTTCTGTACCTCAAAAGGAAAAAACTGAACTCTTATAGGATCACTCGTGTGTGTGTCTGTATGTCTGTCCGTCAGTTACAGCCGATTTGCTCCGACACTACTGGACCGATTGAGTTGAAATTTGGTACACATATGTAAGTCGGTGACCGCAATACGGACGTGTAACGTAAATAAATGAATTATAAACATGGGGGACACTTTTGGAAGGTAAATTCAATAATTAAATAAAAAGTTTTGAATACCTTGGCTTGTGACATATCAAATTAAAGGGCTCGTTGTGAGGATCTTAATATTTGTTTTCTTATAATTTTAAAATACATATAAATGGTATCTTAGGCGAAAATTAACCATTCCCCCTAAGATAAGTCTTTGAAAGTACTGGGCCAAAATTTTGAAAAAAATACAGAACTTAGTACTTTCCCTATAGATTAAAGGAATACCAATAAAAAGTATAATCACGGAACCCTCTACATGCGAGTTTAACTCGCACTTGTCCGGTTTTTTCTTATGTCAAAGCTATAGCCTGACTTGCACCGGCGATCCCTCGGTCTCGATGGGCGTACCTACTGTGGTATATACCTACTTAGATTTGTATAAAACAGTAGACATCATTGTTAACTTACATTTTATGAGTTAAGTAGGTACTGTTTTGAAAAAATGATACCTCGCCGAGTTTCTTGCCGGCTCTTCTCAGTAGAGGATTTTTTCCGAACCGGTGGTGGAGTCATTCCTTGACCTTCACAAGAGCTTAAAAAAGCCTAAAGAATAAAGATAGTTTGACTTTGACTTTGACTTTTATAGCTACGTCCGTGGCCTTCTGTATCTCTTTCTCTAATAGCCATATCTTCTGTATGCATATTTGGATATGTTAATGCGGCTCAGTTCAGAACGTAGGCGCAGTCTGCAAGACGTATACCTTGCCGCATTCACGTTACGTATGCGTCTATAAAGACGTGTACACGGTAGATTCATACGATAAACTTATATAAGTTTGTTATGGATATGCAAATCAATGAAAGTTTTAGCAATAGACCTTTTCTCATAATAGTGCATGACTTCGTCCACATACTGAAATCACAAATGTCCAGATTAAGCGTTTACATATTTACCTACGCATTATTGAGAATTATGCGATCGATTACACAAACGCAATTCTTCCTATTCGTGATTCTACACAATATGGGTACCACACAACTGCAGTTTACTACATTCGTGATTCTACACAGCCGTTATTTTAATGCAATCGGGATTCTTTCTATTCGTCATTCTACACAATATGGATTCCACACAACTGCAGTTTACTACATTCGTGATCTACACAGCCGTTATTTTAACGCAATCGGGATTCTTCCTATTCGTCATTCTACACAATATGGATTCCACACAACTGCAGTTTACTACATTCGTGATTCTACACAACCGTTATTTTAACGCAATCGGGATTCTTCCTATTCGTGATTCTACACAATATGGATTCCACACAAATGCAGTTTATTTACTACATTCGTGATTGTACACAGCCGTTATTTATATTAATGTTATCTAGTATTTCAACCAAGGAGTTTGCATACAGTTTGTTTGTTTGTTTGGATACTCATAATGGTAAGTTCCCGATTAATACCCAATCGTTGAATGAAACGCTATTATTGCGTTAAAATAACGGCTGTGTACAAATCAATATGTAGTAAACTGCAGTTGTGTGGAATCCATATTGTATGGGGGTCACGAATAGGCAGAATCGCGTTTGTGTAATCGGTCGCATAATTAATTATTGATTGTATTATTTCGGAGAACCACTTAGAGCCTGTTTGAAAATTTCCAAGTAAGGCGTTTCTCTATAGATAACAGTAAATTTTGAATGAGGTACTCGACGGATACATTTTACTAGGGCATTGTGAAACAAGCCCTTAGTGCAAGCTCAGGTCTGAACACACAACCCTGCTTAAGAAGTCTAATCATTTCAGCTAGAAAGCGCTTAACATTCAAATTACAAAACCACAGGAAGATCAACTTGGATTGGCGAAATACATTGATAATAGCACCCAAGTCTTCATCGATAGCCTCATTACCAGTGATCGGCAACACCCGTGCCACACCGCGGGATTCAAAGAGGAAATAATAATATGGACATGACATGATTCGCAAAAATTAAGAGCTATGTTATTGTATTTGTAAATAGAAGTCAGAATATTTAATAAACTCATAAAATGTATTATTTTTCCTTAAAGAAAATATTGATAAACTTTGGTTTTATTTTATACTGCTTAAAATATTACGTGCACTCATATAAAATATGTAAGTGTTAAAATATAATCATTTGAAGTGCACAAAAACCCCTGTTCCCCACTTACTGAAATGAGAATATATTATTTTCCTTTACCGATTCGAATGCTGGAATCCCGGGGAATATCCATATTAACATAATGATTGAGATCATTGACACCATGTGGCACGGGTCTTGCCGATCACTGCTCATTACCATTACAAATTCATGGTCACCATTCACGACAAATGATGCCATAACTGCCAAGGGGGTAAACCGTGAAATAGCTTTTTTACATTATATTCATTTGTCGTCAACAGAACACTTATAAATCTCCGAGGTGTACCCTTGACTCAAATAATAACAGTGCGAAGGTTAGGGAAAATAGGCGTTTTTAGGGTTTCGAACCTTAAAAAGAAAAAAGGAACACTTACAGGATTGTCCGTCTGTCCCTCTATCCCTTTTTATCAGGAACGCACTTAGGTCTACGGTCCTTTAGCGCTGTAAAAACATTAAGCTGCTACGTCAACGTAATAAAGAAAGTCAATCAAATCAAAAGTCAAGAAATAAATGAAAATATATACCTACTTTAAAGAAAACTATACAAAAACACATTAAAATTGAAGGCTAAAAGGCGTTAGGAAAGAAACAAAGAACCAAGCTAAGTGTTAAGGAAAGTTAACAACTTAGAGGTTTCTTGTCGAGTTGAACTAGCACTTAGGTGTTTTATTTATTTCTCTTCTGTGGGGAATCGTTTATTCGCCTTGAAAACCATGGATAAGAAAGGATTCTCAGACTACTTATAAGTTTTAAGACCTAGAACTTGGCAATAGCGCGGATTACTGACTGCGTAAGCCAATTTTCATAAGCTGGGCACAAGACCGTTAATTTAATTAACGAAAATAACACATCGAGTAACGGATTAACTTTTAAGTTAACTTTAAAAATTATTAACGTACTCGTTAATGTCCGTTAAAATAATTAAAGTCCGTTAATCATTAATGAAGTTCTGTTTGCCGAAAGGAAACCGCGCGGACTGCGCCGCGCCGCGAAAAAGATGTTAATGTTACATCCTGTTTTATAAATTTTTCATGTCCTGTAAAGTTTACTTCTCTGTCATAGCACGAGTTAACGATTAACGTTAACTTCCGCTAAATCTTCCGAAATGCAACGCTTTAATTTTCTAAACAACGGACTAGCGATTACCGAAGTTAACTATTTAATTTAAGGTTACGGTTTGATTAGCTATGCCAATTTTAGAAATTTTGTACATGAAAATGAATTCAAATAATTTCTCAAAACGAATTCCAAAAATATCATAGGTATCTTCAATCCGTTTTCGCAGAGATAATTAAAGGAATTTCAAAGAACGCGTCTTCACACATTATCGTCGGTTATTTTCAACCCACAATCAAATTGACCCGCGCGTTCCCAGGCATTATGCGGAGTTAGGTACCTATTTACGACCATGGCACATACATAATGTCGGAATACGCCAAAAGTAGAAGACACGCACGAACATGCAGTTTATACGCAATGACGGGTCAAGTTAGGCTGGCCGGTGACTTCGCAAACGAAGTGTTGTTTAAGAGAATCACACCCCTCCTGGCAGCCCCTAGAGAGCTAAATTTAGTAGCGCACCGCAGTGTGAAATAGCTCTCTATGGCACTTCACCCCTGACTCAAAGAACTAAGACAAATCTCACTGCGGCTAGGAGAAAGGGTTATTTTTACAGCCGTATTTATCCAGCGTGTAAAGTAACGATGCATAAGACGGTAGTCATCTAAGGCCCAGTACCATTACCATGCGTTTACATAAGTGCTTGTGATCGGATAGTCTTACTCTTACTAATCATTATTTTAATATGCATGTCGAACTGTAGACTGAATGTCTGAACAAAAGGTTTAAGACCTTGTATGACACATTCTCCTTCATTCACAGTCTCCTTTGCTGCACTGGGAGTAAAAAAATAAATAGAATGCGTGCAGATGCTTATCATCCTGGCATGTCGTAAAAGTCGACTAAAGGACGGATCCTCTCCAACATGGTGGACTATCTGTATGGGCGATGGGCTGATCACCTGTCACCATGCAGTTCATCTTACCATCTTAGGACTAACTAATCGAACGTGACCACAAGTAGTCTTGTGGCTCTGCCCACCCCATTAGGGATTTCGGGCATGATGCTATGTATGTACATATAATAATCAATCACAAACCGTTCTCGTTATCGAAAACTATCTCTCGGTCCCTTTTACTTGTATCGACAAAAAACAATATTTCCGATAGACTTCGATAACGAGAACGGTTCGCGTAAACTCATGGTAAGGGTACTTCGTCTTCTTCGGGAACTTTAACAAAACCGCGTGTGCGGCGTGTGAGAACACAATTTTAAATTAACTTTTCATTCCATCTATTCGAAAAACGATCATTGGTTCCTCAATAATTGCGACTAAAATAGGTTTTTCCTCCAAAACTTTCACAGCGGGCAGAAATAAATTTTGTATGTATGAACTAAATCTAATAAGGAACATAAACAGAGAAACAGGTTCAAACAAGCAATTTATTAGTAACGTAAACCGTATAGTTGGTTACGTGAGACGTTAACGCGCGCGTTACCGTTCGTCTCAGCTCTTAGGCGCGCTACGTACCGTGCTCGGCGTACTAACGAGCCATTTAAATATTAACGTTAATTTATGTAAGTTTAATTTTTAATGCATGTAATAATGTTTAATATTAAATTGAGTTTCACATGAAATTGTAGTGGCAAAAAGAAAACAGAAGCCTATAGCGTATACTTTTTAGAGATTTCTCAATCCGCAGCGGGTGATAGCCCAATCCCTCACTATAAGAGGAGACCTGTTCCCAACAGTAGGATGTATATAGGTTATGTCCTGCCCAAAATCGTATTGAAATTGGTCCAGAAGTTTATAAGCTTATCGCGCACATACAGACAGACAAACAGACAAACGGACATGAAATTCAAAAACCATTGTGGTGTGTTGTGTTACTCATTCTGAAACCGACATTGCAATTTTTAATTTTTATCTTCAATATAAAGACTTCCATATTACGATTGTATTATGTCTAGTATAGATGTATAGGAGAGAATATAGATGTTAATTTTATACTGTAAAAAATGAGAATGTAAAATAAATAAAGATTACTAAAAATAATCTGTCGTTTAATGCAGACAATAAGGCCTATAAATATAAAGATACAATAGCTTAAAGACTATAGGAATACACCTCTAAACCGATTGATATTGAACTTGGCGTCCTAAGTCCGACGTGCTCAATAGGAGACTCTTAGGCATGCTAAGTGTATAAATCCTTCCTGAGGGCTCATCAGGCCTTCGCATTGTATCAAGGTGATGCTGTAGAAGTCTGAGATTTGCAGCGTAGGTCCAACCGAAAATAATAATTAACCGAGCGAGCGAAGCGTCTCTGTTTCAGCTTGGGCAAAAATTCTTACGTATTTCCTCTACAGATCGCATTTCTCAACCGATTCTCGTAAAATATTGTAAGTAGGTTCGATAATTATATTGAACTTCTTGTCTATTCAGTTCTTCGATTTTTTTTAAATGGCAGAGATATGCGTGTTTTATCGATTACAAAGTTATATGCGGTATTAGTAACCTGACCACGACTTTTGTCAATGTATTGGGATAACAGTTTTCCAAAGGCAAAGTTAAGATCGTCGCGAGGTCTACAGCTCACGGAGCCACCATTAACTAGATCGTTAGTTGAACTGAATAATCCGTTTAGTAATTACTGATAAACTCGTACACAAACAGAAGGGTTACCACAATATTATGCGATTCAATAATTCAGGTTCTAAACTGAAATCCAGGAAACATAATTTAACCGTTAAACTTAGTAGCCATTTTACTAATAAGGTCTTACTAGGAGCGCGCGTAGCGCGGTGTGTCCAGCGCCATAGATTTGTGTAAGTTCTTTCACTAGGATATGTCATCATTCATTCGGAGCGGTAAAGCGCTTACCGCTCAGCGAGCGTCGTCCTGTGTGGCCTTAACCTGGGTTTTTTAATCATTCGTTCGAACTGTTATGACTGTCAAAACTTGTAGTATTTGATCTGGCATATAAACCTACATTAACAAAACTTTTCTAAACGAACTATTCTTCCCAGCGAACTTTTTAGAAGAACCTAAATGTCATACTGCCAACCACTGTCAAAATTCTCAGTAATAAAAGATGAAGTTCTTTTTATCTCTTCATTAAGTGAAGCTTTAATCATTAAATTATTTATATTAAGCGTAAAAACAGAAACTTACATAATGAAGTTCATGGACAGGCTACCGGCTGTCATCAGCTGTTGCTTTTGCTGCTTCCTAAGAGCAGGGACCGTCATGATCGCAGTCGCTACCTTTGTGAGTCATCTATCTTTCATATAATACGTGGGTTCAGTATTGATGTGCAACCCAGCGTTTCTCATTGTATTGTGCTCCAATAAAAAAGGTGGTTTCCAATCCTAGGATTCAGACGATGATGGGAGTATCCATATTGATAGTGATAATGACGAAGTCTTCAACCATATCCATCAATTACTACAACCTGTCGACTCTTTCTCTCATACGCATAAATATGACTAAAATACCCGAAGTTGTACCTGAAGATACGAACGTATGAGAGACAGTAAAATTGTCGTCAAATTGTGGTTGGGTCTTTCGGAGCTGACGTTTGAAAACTACAATTGCTGGGCGGTCACTGGGTCTCGATGGTATCCACTGTGGTATATACTTAGATTTCTATAAAACTGTAGACATCATTGTTAACTTATATGTTTACGGTTTTGAAAAAAGGATACCTGACCGAGATTCTTGCTGGCTCTTCTCAGTAGAGGTTTTTTTCCGAACCGGTGACAGATTCATTTCTTGACGTTCATAACAGCTTGTAAATGGCTAAATTGAATGTAGATATTTTGACTTTGACTATGCTATGAAAATTGTCGTTAGTGGCCAAGATCATTTGATTCGAATTTGACTGATATCTTCTGTTAACCTGTTCTTATTAAATTATCATTACTTATCATGACTCACCATGATCCCATTCCACAGGTTTTCGGCCTTATCTTCGCCCCAAACGTCAACCACACTGAAGGCTTTTGGGACATGAAAGGTGTGTTATCCAATTACTCTGCAGCCACGGAGACAGCGGTCCAGATCATCATGGGGTGCGTCTCCATCGGTCTGTGTATCATCAGCGTCATGTTGCTTATAGGAGCTCTTTGTGTTAGTACCAACATCAATTATTAGCTTGAAGTAAGGTTTTCTTTAATTATAGTACGTCTGGTGGATTGCAAGGTTTGACAGAATATTGCTTAATATGAAGATGGTTCCGTACCTGAAAGGTAAAAAAGGAACCCTTATCCGTCTGTATCCCTGTCTGTCTTTCTGTATGTCACAGCCGCTTATCTCAGCAACCAGTGGACCCGCCACAGCTTCGCCCGCGGTATTTTCCATACAAACTTTATCACCCATTTTCACCCCTTTCGGGATGGAATTTTAAAAAATCCCTCATAAGTGCACCTCTACGATACTCGAGGAATGTCTCCTCCAAATATCAAACCTCTAGGACCACCCGTTTAGGCTGTACGCTGGCTATAAGTGAGTCACGGTACTGTTTTATATGTATTGATTACTAATTTTATGAACGTACTATTGTGGGAATATTATTTTTAAATATGTTATTAATATATTTAAAAATTTACTGGAAAAGGGGGCCAAGGGTTTTGATCGAATTTTAAAAGTCATCAAATAGGGTCAAACGAGGCTCATATGAAAGGGATTTTATTTCAAGACATGTTTGTCCCGTGGAGTGGACAGGGTAGGGTTAGCTGTTGTGCTAGGCTGTGGTTCGTCGTCGGTGGTGAACGGCGGCATGCGTGCCGAGCTGACAAGACGCCGTTTTTATTTCAATTTTTCACGAAAGTTTCAATTTATAATCACGATGATAATATTCCGTTTCAGAATATGCCATTACTGATAGAGATCTACCAATGGGGCGCTATAGCATACAGTAGCATTACAAGCATTCTCTTCTTCATTCTGTCATGCTTTTGTATCTTCGGGGAAGGAAACTGCGTGATAGCGGGAGTGAGTCTACTCTGCTTGATTTTGGTGAATTTGCTGTGTAAGTGTGGTATAATCTTTATTTATTTAGCCATCGTTAACCTTTTTAACGCCACATCTGAATGCGAGACAGCGTGCCACAGTCGCCGAGTGACGGCTGTAGTTGACAAAATGTATGGAAAACGGCAACGGCGTCAGGGGCATGGAAATGTGTTGGTTGACTGGTAGAGAATGCCATTGGGCATTAAGTCCGCCATTTGTACCTTATTTGTGCAATAAAGCTTAAATAAATAAATAAATAAATGTGTTGTCGTCTATACCCGACTTTGGCGTTCAAAAGGTGTTATAATAACGATGAGCTTCTATTCGAACACTTCGTTCACTTTCGGCCACAGGAAAGACGAACGTTTCTTAACGTGATTATTACCTAACTGTTTGTGCGCCTATTTCGCGCAACTAGCGCAAGAATCGCATAAAGCGCGCGCTCTGCACGTGTTGAATTCGAGCGTGGGCACTTATGGCGGGCGCGCGGGAGGAAGCAAACGCGCGCGCGCGCTGAATGCGGGCAGCACTAGCGCTCTACACGTGCAGTGCGTAGCTTGCGCGGGAGCGGCACGCGAACTGCTCGTAACGTCAAGGAGGGTACTGACCAACGTTACGAGGTGTAATCTAACATGTTACACAGCGAGCATTCGTGCAGTCAGTACGTCGTGTTACGGGGAAACCAGCGAGCAACGAGCCGCTCGTTGCTCGCGTTGAGTGCTCCACCCGGCTGTCGGTTTTTTGGCGAATCCTTTGACTGTTACGCGGTTCAGTCAGTACGCTGTTGCAAGTCGTCTCGAGCACACGCGATCGATCGGAGACATGTGTACAAAGTTTTTATACTGGCCAGTAATCATTCGGTTTTTTAATATCCTCGCCTATCGCCTCTGTTTTTAAATACGTTTTTTCTTCTTCTTCTTAATTTGAATGAAACAATAATTAAGTAGAATCAAAGATACCAACACGTCCTCGCTGTAGGCCATCTTGAGTGAACTGGCGGCGAAAGCGGAGCACAGAGTTTTGACGAGCATATTACGCCGATCGTAGAACACAGCGTAACATGCTCGATGCGTAACACGCTCGATGCGAATGTTACATTACACCTCGTAACGTTGGTCAGTACCCACCTTAATGCACGCGCGCAGTTAGCGAGCCTTGCGCAAATAGGCGAGTTCGTCAGATGACCCTAAGAAAACATATTTAACCTTTGTTCATTCCAATATATCATCACTTTAATTCGAAGCAGAAGCTTACTTTTACATAAAAATATCAGATATATCCCTTCAAAGAAAATAAGATAAATTATACAGAAACCGACTTCGAACAATTTTAAATCTGTTATATTTTCATATCAAACAGAATTAGGTATTCTTTTGTTTGAATTTACCTCTGCTTCTCGCTTCAAAGATACATAAGTTCATAAAAAAAGGTTTCTATATTAATAATTCATGAGGGCCTCATACTATGGGGCTTGGTAGGTTTTGGGAGTTTGCCAAGAATTTTATCATAATTGAATTTTGAATATGAATTGCAACATTATGTTTAATTAGCTGCGCCCGCGACTACACATGCGTAGAGCGCTAGCCGTCTTTACTGTCACCTTAAATTTAATAGTTCATAGCTCAACGGATTGGGTAGCTATTGTTTATTAAAAAGTTGAAGGCTCTATTTTTATTTGCACGACCACTACACTTCGATACTCAATCTAGCAAAATTTACAACATCGAATTTCAGAACTATGATTGATCGCTTTGGGTTCATTACCACTAAATTATATGATCCATTAGGGATTTCGGGCGTGATTCTATGTATTATTAACTAATTTTACTTCATTTCAAAAAGCCATGGTCCCACAATACCTTAATACACAAATGATAGATTTCTTTTAATTAACAAATTTGCCCTTAGTAAATATTATTATTCCTTCTTATTATTACACTAATTATTATTATTAAATAAATTTTACAAACAGTAACACGGATAAAATCCACCACAGGCTTCGTCAGCTGTAAACAAACACACAAGTATAAAATAAAATAACTAACTATATCAAATTGTCTCATTTTAATTAAAAATGAAAGAAAGTCATAATGACTGACCTAAAACGTCACATTCCCGAAATGCCTAAATATTGAGATGTACATTTCCTTCAAATACCAATTCAGCCCTACTAAGAATCAGGTGTTATGAGAAAAAATATTAGGCATTGTGGGTTTTAGGTATTTTCGAAGCTTAGTCCTTTTGAGATCTAGTAGTATTGGTAAAAGGGTAAATCACAATCAAGCCGTTATGAACCCACAGCAATTGGTTTTCTCCGAAAGATTAATAAACAGGCTTTCTCCAATATTCCATCTTGCTTGACGTGTTAACTTTTACTCTAGAAATGTAAAGGTTTAATCAAATGTTTTGTAATAATTGTTGTTTTGCCTGCTCAGTTCATTTCTGCTTCGAGGGCTAAAAGTAACTAACGAACCCACAATACAATACAACAAATACATAGACAAGAAATAAGTAACAAGGTAGCCAATAGAAGCTGGGAGTGAAGAAATAGCATAGAATGTGTGCAGATGCTTATCATCCTGGCATGTCGTAAAAGTCGACTAAGGGATGGGTCCGCTCCAACATGGTGGACTATCTGTATGGGCGATGGGCTGATCACCTATCACCATACGGTTCATCATACCATCTTAGGACTAATTAATAGAACGTGGCCACAAGTAGTCTTGTGGCTCTGCCCACCCCATTAGGGATTTCGGGCGTGATGCTATGTATGTATGTATGTATGTAGCCAATAGGCGGTCTTATTGCTAAGTAGCGATCTCTTCCAGACAACCATCGAGAGAAGAGATGGCATAAGAGACCTACCTTATGGCGGGGGCCGAGCCCCCCTCGTAGGGGGCTCCACCCCTTTTTTTGTGCGCTCTTTGTTTCTCAAGTATTCTGCCCAACCATTTTAAATAAGATCAATTCGAAGCAGTGATAATGAAAAATTCAGACTACAATATTTAGGGTTCCGTACCCAAAGGGTAAAAACGGGACCCTATTACTAAGGCTCCGCTGTCCGTCTGTCCGTCTGTCCATCTGTCCGTCTGTCCGTCTGTCTCCAGGCTGTATCTCATGAGTCGTAATAGTTAGACAGTTGAAATTTTCACAGATGATGTATTTCTGTTGCCGTATTTGTTGTTATAGAACAACAAATACTAATAAACAGAATAAAATAAATATTTAAGGGGGCTCCCATACAACAAACGTGATTTTGTTGCCGTTTTTAAAGATAATGGTACGGAACCCTTCGTGCGCGAGTCTGACTCGCACTTGGCCGGTTTTTCTGTTACACGTTGAACACAAAAACACTGAATAAAAATTATTTGCCGTTTTCTAAAAGTAAGGAGGGTTTCACAAAAAGCATTCACGTGTTTATCGTGTAATGGGCATTCGAGAAATTTTCAGAAGAATAGGTCTAGCAACTTATTGGTGGGCTATTAATTATTATCTCATTGAAATAAAGTATTGTTTTGTATGGATAAGAACTTTGAAAGTTCACAGAGAGTTTGTAAACTTATAAGGACCAAAGGTGTGTGTGTCTGTATGTGTGTATGTGTGTGTGCAGGTAATTAATTTACATATTTGTTACAGTGAGCACTTACTTCATACTAGTGGCGAACAGTCTCAGGATCTCTTTAGAGTTCCTGTCCAGTCCTGACCTCGGGCTATGAACAAGAAAACTGTGGACACGTTTCGATTTTGTTGAAAATGTTTTAATTGTAGTTTATTTTAAATAATTATGAAAAACGTGAAGTTTTGATCTTTGCATTTGATTAAAAATTAAATAGTTAAGTTTCAATAGGTCACTTTAATTAAAGATCAATTCTAGGAGCCTTTGCGAATTCGGAAAGGAATGTGAATTAAATAGTATGAATGTATTCCTACTTTCCAAGAGTGGTTTCAACGATTAAGTAATTGAAAACCAGGCTTGCAGATTTGTTAAATGGGTTCCGCGTCTTATTTTCATGTAGCTTTTTTCCGAATTGCATTTTTCCGCAGTCGATTGATTTCTTCATCGGAATTTTACTCGAAGCTTTCTTCCAAGTCGCATTTTTTCGCGACCGAAATATTTATCAGCGGCATTCTACTACTCGTAGCTTTTTTAATACCGCTAATAATATATAAATAATATTTTTCGAATGTATCATAGCTACAGTTAATTCATGTCAATATGTCCAGCATTTTATCTACGACTTTTGATACAGTAACCACCATTTTGTTTTGTCTCCGCGAGTACAATGCTGATGAATAAACTAATCGATCGCGGAAAAATGCGACATGGGAAAAAGCTACGAGTAAAATTTCGATGAAGAAATTAATCGATCGTGGAAAAGTGCGGCTCGCAAAAATATCTAAATGAAAATAATGCGTTCGTGGAAGCGATCCAATAAATCCGCGACGTTGAAAAACACTGGTTTCAAAAATTCAATATCCGTCATTTATTCATTAAACAGTTCTGGTTAGTATTTGAACACGTGTAGATTAGGGGCGTTCTGATTTCCCACACGCGAGTTTTGAGGCCCCTCCATGAGTACCGTCGGCAAAAAGTATAAGTTTAAAATTGGCTGTTTTTATGTTTTCCGTGACAATGGAGTTTCAAAAAAAAACAAAATTTAGTCAAATTAATACTTTCGTGAGACATTATGAATACTTATAATACACACGGCTTTACTCACGATTTATTGTCAGAAATAGTCCGATATGTTTCGAACTCGTATAGAGTCCTTCTTCAAGGGTTGAGTGCGGTCACGGTCAAAGCAACCCGCGCACTGTCGGACTATTTCTGACAGTAAATCGTGAGTAAAGCCGTGTTTATTTCAAGTATTCAAGACAAAATTTGTAATAAAATTGGTCCATTGACCAAGAATAAGACAGTATTGTTAAAATGAAAAATATTTATTTTGCAAGTAAGCCATACGGGCTCTTTCAAATGTCTGAATCTACCAGCGCTACGAAAGGTGAAATATGCTGGGAAGAAACGCCGAAAGAAACTCAGCAGTAAGTTTTTTTTCAACTAGAATCTAAAAAATAATTATTTATTTATTTAATAATTATAATAAATAATTATAATAAACCATTTATTTCAGGCATCAGTGGCCCATATATGTTATACAGTTATAATAATGTCCTCCAGGACGTATCTATTAACTGAGAATAAGTGAAATAATAATGCTGGAGTGATATTGTACTGAGTAAGGGTTTTCGTATGAGAATATGCCTATTTGAGTACAATATAGAAACAAAAGACCTAAGAAAATGAAACCGCGCAGAGGTACGGAACCCTAAAATAAAAAAAAACCCTTTACTATTTAAAACCTTCCTATAAAATAAAACAAGGAATAACTTTCGCAATCTCTATGCAACCGTCGAGTGTCATAACGATTTTGCAAAAGTTATTCAGTATTATTACGAATAATTTAGATTTTTAGACTGGCAAACTTTGGAGGTATAGTGGAAACAGTCATTCTTTGCACATTACAGAATAAAAAAATAACACGACATAATTTAAAAAAAAAATGCTTAAAAAATGCCTTTCTATGATATCCTCTTGGACCTTATGCCTTGGCTTTCAAAATTTGACCAACATAGCCTCCTTTTCAATGAAATTAAAAATATATTTAAACATGTTATTCTTCCAATAAATCGGGGCACGCAAGTTCTACAACTGTTCCAAATTTAAGTTCATAACATTAGTATTTGCTGAGATAAGCGGCTATAACATTAAGACAGGCGACGAAGTCTCACTATAAGGGCTCCCTAAAAATGATTTTCAATTAACTATTAGTAGAATGGATTACATGATCTAACTTCAATTACCCAACTCATTTTTTACCCCTTTCGCAATTCCACTTTGAATAATTATTTTTGTTTTGGATACATTTACATTTGCCGCTACATTTTACCAAACTTTTAATGTCCACTCAACCAAATCAATTATAACTTTATGGATGACTTGTTTGTGCTTTCCAATAAGTATATAAGAGCTGAAACGTTACTTTTCTATGCTTCTATATAGCGACATCTAAACTTGGCGTAAAGAACGAAGCATAATTAATAATCGAGTATCTAACACTGAGTTATAGTTAAAAATGCCTTCAGCCTGTCTTACGCTCTTTAAGAGTTATGGTCCGTGAGCCAGCAACAGATTTTCATAACCTATTTATTACCTCTCGAACGATAGCTCGTAAAATGCTCCAGAGAGTTATCATGAAGCCTTGTGAACGTCAGCAGCGGTTCCGTGGGTGAGTTGAGTTTTGAGCAGCGGTTACTCCCCAAGCACGTAGAAAAAGCTGACATGCACAAGACTTCATGATACAACTCTTTGAAGCATTTTACGAGTTATCGCGTGAGAGGAAATGATTGATGAAATTTTGGTTTGTCATATTTTGTCAATCTAACTATTTACACTCTTTTAACTATTTACACTTTATTCCACTAAAAACAGTTTAAACAGGAGCGCGAACCAAATATGACAACCGTTGCACGGCCCTCAGCTTGTCCACTGGCCGAGCGCGCGTTTTTATCCAGTTGCGGCGTGTACGCGACGCAGCGGCTAGTACCTACGACAGCGCGGTTGTATGAAGCTTAGTCTCTGTTCCGTTTCTTTACTCCTGTGCCTGTACCACTAGACAACGAAGTAGTGGAGTATCCGCATGAAGTCTGGCTTCTCCCTGAAGGTATTCCAGCTACCAGGTATCAGATTGTTTGTGGTGCGCGTGCCGCGGCCGCTGTGAGACCATCGCGTGCCCGGGCTTCTGGCTGAAGGGTATCATGTCGGCGCTTCCAGAACACGACTCCAGGAGACAACGTCGTCTACATGCTTTTAATTAGTTTTTGTAGTGTTGACGAAGCCCACTGCAAATTGCTTATTTCTGTTAAATAGATTAGGTATTTGACAAAACCTGTTTGCTGATGCCTTTGTGTACTTACTTGACGAAACCTGCGTTCCGGATTCGATTATTATTATTCATATTATATTAATTAAGCTTGCATTGAATAAATCATTCGCTTTTAAGTTATATTTTAACTAGTGGGTCCACAGCTTCGCCCGCGGTATTTGTACTGACTGCAGCGCCATCTGCCGGGCTGATCTGTGAATCTAAACCATCCAGGGCGCCACCCAAACACATACAAAAAAAATCATTCAAATCGGTCTAGCCGTTTAGGAGGAGTTCAGTGACATACACACGTACACTACAATTATATATATATAAATATATGTATGTTACCCTCTAAAGTATTTATTTATAGGCCACTGTTGCCTGAAATAAATATTCGCATAAAAATGTCATTTATTTATTTATTTATTTATTCATTTAAAGATTTTTAACTAACAGTAGGACACCAAAACATTACAATCTTAATTAAAAATATTATATAAGTAACCTAAACATAAAAACAATTTACATTTAAAACTTAACTAAACAATGGGAATTAAAATTTACTTATTTATTACATTATTCAAATACAAATTATTTATTATACATTTGGCCCCACGGGCTCTTTAACATGTCTGAATCTACTAGCGCTTCAAAAAGTGATATCTGCTGAGAAGTGCCGCAAGAAACACGGCAGCAAGTCTTGGACTATGACAGTAGTATTAAACCATTGCGCTATAATATGTTTTTTAAACCGGTTTTTTTTTAATCTTCGAGACCGGTCAGCGTCTCTGGTGTTGCAAAAGTCCATAGATCTCATTTGCTAAAAATGTGCCTCTATAATGGTCGGTAATTACTGTTTATGAATTTTGGAATTGATAGTATACCTAGTCGTTTTGTACCTGATTTTTTTTTTCAGTTTTAATTGCATTATGTTTAATTTATAGTTAATTTCAAACACAATCTAGTTGCGTAAATAAATATGAAATAAAATAAATAAATAATTTAATTAAAATAAACGGGCAGCTGTTACCACATTCAATGGTTTGCCTCCGTCTGCCCGTTTGCTTGTTTATTACAGTTCTTTTAAAAACCTTATATATGTGTGGCGGTGAGAGTGTTAAACCATAAAACGATTATGATATAAAATTATACCGCACGAGTATTCTGTAAAGTTTTACTGAATAATAATATAATGGTCATGTTTGTTTTTGCCGACGCTACTTCTCATTATAGGTTCAGCCGGTGTCGGCCTTCTAACGAATTTACAAGTCAAGTTTTTGCTGCGAAAGCCTGCGCCCGAAAAGACTTCAGCGGTTAAAGACCGTAGTAGGTTGAATATTTGGAGCTTACCTCTAGAACTTTGCAAGTTGGTTTTGACTAGAACTCCAGATTATATGAATACGCCTATACGTGTGCCCCTGTTCTTGGTCTCGGCGGTATTAAGAGTCCGATGTCCGTCCATGTTTATACCCGCACACGGGTAGACCTCGCGACAAACTTAACTTTGCCGTTGGATAACTGTTATCCCTATACATCGATATAGGCCGCGCTCAGTTTACCAACACCGCAAATCAGTTTGTTATTACAAAAACCCCATATCTCCGCCATTTCGAAATAATTTGAAAAACTGAATCGTCAAAAAATATCTATATAATTCTCGAACCTGCTCACCAAATTTCATGAGAATCAGTTGAGAAATGCGACCTGTAGATGAGAACAAATGGACAGCCGGACATACGAAAGCATTTTTGCCCAAGCTGAAACGGAAACGCTTCGCTCAATGGGTCGATAATTCGAAATAATGTCTACAGAACCCGAAAGATAAAACTTAACTATTACATTTTTATTATTGTATCAATAAACGCTTGTCATGTTATACCTTTAAGACATACATTTTCTACAGCACTCTACTTTATACGTATAAAACAGAGTACTTAGTTCTCATCTATAATATCAAGTTTGGTGCATTTGTTATCGTCGGACTACAGTAAGGTGTTAGCATACCGCTAGTGTTGCGCTGCATTATCGATAACACAATACGGACACGATATTTTTTACCGGTTAATTAAACGTTTTAAAATGAAAATGAAAATATTTATTTTACAAGTAGGCCACACGGGCTCTTTCACATGTCTGCAGCTACGAGCGCTTCGAAAGGTGACATCTGCTGAGAAGAAATGCCGCTTATAATAATAATAAATAACGAATAAGTAAATATAATAAATAATTAATTATAATAAGTAACTAATAAGGGACATGTATAGTCTCCGCGTCTGGACAAGTTAAGTGACTTAGAGATGTATAAAGCCTCTAAGGGTCATAATAACAATTAAAATAAAGAAAAATCGAAATTGATTACTGAATCTAGTTTCAATGGCGATGTAGACAGTCTTCACGATCAAATATAAAGATGGAGATGTAAAGTCTCTAATATCAAAAATAAAAACAATTTGAAATAAAACATTTCATGTCCTAATATTACAAATAACCAATATGTTATTTTTTGTTACGGTATGTGTATTTGGACCAAAATATTGTTGACCCTACACTAAAAGTTTGTCTATGTCTCTCCGTCCCTTTTTTAGTCTGACTCTGTCTTTAGTAATTAAATTTAGTTGTGGTTAGGTTAGTGATTAAACTTTTTTGGTGACTATTTTTACACATTTTTTTAAGTTATTATCATCAGAAACAAGTTTATATGGGTTTTATTTTAATGATTTTGTTAATAAATCCAATTAATGTTTTAATGTTTTTATACATAACCAATTTGTGCCATAATATTCTTATCTATAATCAAAATTAAAAATCAAAACGTACAAAACCTAGATTTTTCTAACTGAGATCATATAAAATTGTCAAAATCGGTTAACAATTATAGAGGTAAAAATGTTTTCTCCGTAACTGTGACTCTTGCCGATTGGTAGCCTGCTCTCTTAATAGATTTTGCTTCGACCATCACTATTGATATCAATTTTATGAGCACATCATGTGTTAAACCTATCGATATACATTTTATCGTCTTACAACAGCACTAAAACGCCGTTATTGGATATTACGCTGCACTCATTATTTAGACAAATTGATAACCACACGCTCGTTACTCTGCTGTTAAATATTGTACTGAATTTACTAGAAACTTGTATTGAATATTAATAACGCTCGAGTATAAAAACATTTAGCATACAAAAATACATAGTATAGGCGTAATAATAAAGAAAATTAAGTTTTTATTTTTATTTAGTAGGTAACTAAAGTCTGTTCGCCGAGAGTTGATAAATATTATGATATCGTTTCGAAATAGCGACTGTCGCTTAACTATCGCAAACTGTATGACGGGCGTCGCTTATCGCCGCGCGCACTGAGTTTCGTGGTACGAGGGACGCAGATGTTGTAAAGTGAGGTATTTATATACTATATATTTGCTGTGTTCATATACACAATCGCCATATTGCAAATTAATGTCTTATATATGCAAATGTCACATAAATCTTCACTAGCCGAAAAACAAGATTTCTTTTTTTAAATCTATGACACATGTTTAAAACGCGTTGAATATACATGGATATGACGTGTCTTGTGTCTTTCTATAATAATATATTATTGGCTTCGATTGTGTCGTTTGGACGTTCGCGGGTTGCTTTCTGTTTATACAGTTAGGCTATTCAATACTAAAACAATATATTAAAAAAAATGTCTTTCCTTTTAATTTTATATTATCAACGGTAAAAATAATTAGCGGGCCGCTTTTTACTTTCTTTTATCAACTCTCGGCAAATAGATCTTACAAAAATAATAAAAGCAGAAAAAAAACGGAATCAGTAAAGATAATTAATAAATCTGTAACTAATAAATTATAAACTAAAACCTAATACATGCACCGAAATGATTGCCACAGTATTATTAAATTAAGAGGGCGCCGACCGTCCAGTGGCGCCCTCATCACTGTTATTGTGTTTTCTATTAAAGAAAAGTATTTTATAAAAATTGAAGCCGTATAAGTTGTTGCGCAACTTAATACACAACGTATATGCTATGTAATATAGCTTTGCAAAGTATAACTATCATCTAATCAATTTAATAGAAAATAGTGGCCGCTTTTTTCTGTTAAATTGATTAGATGATGGTTATACTTTGCAAAGCTATATTACATAGCATATACGTTGTGTATTAAGTTGCGTAACAACTTATACGGCTTCAATTTTAATAAAATACTTTCCTTTAATAGAAAACACAATAACAGTGATGAGGGCGCCACTGGACGGTCGGCGCCCTCTTAAATGATGAACTCCATAATTTTACAAATTAATCTTTTTAGACCCGGCCGGCCTATCATAGCTATACCAATACATGCTATTCTTAAAATTCTCTCCTTTGGTTAAACTGTGGTTATTTTAACTTTGAAACGCAAGACATTACAGTAGTTACAATATCAAAGCGGAGTCGTGTTACGACTGACATTTCATTTCCACTTGTCGTTATCTTGGTCTCAGACGCTGTCACGAAAATTGGAGCAAAGTATAACGTATTTGTTCAAATTACATTGTTGTAATATATTTTTGCGAGCTATGTTACGTATTCACATTTATTTAGTTATATCAGGTAATAAAAGGTTAACACATTCGCTGCCGGCGACGAATATATGAGCTTATTGTTCATTCGTGCTGGGCAAAGATTTGAATCCGTAGATGACACATGCTATACAATAACCGCGAGGGAATACGTCACTCGTGAAGCGAGCGAAATCGTCCATTTGCAATTGGTGGAAACTGAACGCATAGTTAAAAATAAGGCTCAATTTAGAATGTACAAACAAAAATAATTGCGTCGGCGTTCTCTCAACGCATACATCAAACAGTCGTACAGATATAGTGAATAATATGTTTCGATCGGTAAAACTCGGATCTCAATCGGAAGACGACGGGACCCGAAGTGTCAATCAATTATTGTATTAAATGAGTGACATGTTTTTATTCATTAATATGAACCTTTATTATTTAGTGTCAAATGTCAAATGAAGAATGACAGCATATGGCACTGTTGTTTTTCATTTTGAAATTTGACACTAAATAATAAAGTTTCATATTAATGAATATAAACATGTCACTCATTGAAGACAATAATTAATTGACACTTCGGGTCCCGTCGTCTTCCGATTGAGATCCGAGTTTTACCGATGGAAACATATTATTTACTATATCTGTAGACACGTCATGCATTCAGCGCATATTGGAAGTCGCGCTTAGTTATTTGACACGGAACCTGGCGAAGTCAAACTCAAACTTGAAAGGGCAAAGATGCGGCACACGCCTAGCTATGCAAGGTGATCTTATATATTGGTTCGTATTTTTAGACTCATTGGCCTTTTTTCGACTTGTTTTCGCAAGGTAAACACGGTCTTAAAAATAAAAGGTCTCACACAAGCAATAGACACCATATTTTGTGCAACGTCCGCCGTATAAACTACATCTTCATTATGATATATATTATGTAATGCACTGTAAAAAACAGTCTCGAGATGTTATAGCATCAAATTGAACTGGCTAGTCTTTACGGCCTTTTTTCCGTTTATATTTTTAGGCGACCGGGCAAAGGCTTCCACGCTTCTGAGTAATCCCTCGACGAAAAGCATCCATCAAGCCATTTTCGCCTGTTTTGCCGACGTCTGTCTCAATGTCGTAAGCTGAATTAAATTTCTACTCATTCTGTGAATGCGCCCTTATGCGCGATAAATATGCGAAATAAAAACCATTTTTGCCGCAAAGCTTACCGCGGGGACAAAGACGGCAGATAAAGTGTATGTAAATATTCTTTTCCCTCAGAACATCTGCCGTGTAAATGTTCCAATGAATTCCTTTGGTGCGGAATTGTATGACATGTCAGTATTATTCTGGTTGAATTATTAAAACAGGTTTTCGAGTGCTTTTGTTTTAAGTTGGTTAGTGGATTTTTTACGCATTTCGCAGTCGATTTACGCAGCTGTTACGCCATTATCACTTTGATTGACATTCTGATATTTTGTACTAAAGTACAGTACACAATTCTTTCTGCTCCGTGACCGCACTTATGACAGTAGGTTCCAAATGATCGTTTTTGGGTTAATTACTTTGGCATTAAAATTTGGCAAAAAGGTAGCTTGATACACGAGGATGAATAAACAATATTTTTTCTTACAGGAAATTACACAGGTCTGGAGAGAATAGTGAGAAAAAAATCTACGCGAAGACGCGTCCAAATTCTTGTTGATGGGAATGAAACAATATAATTATTGGGTCACACGAAGGGCAATGTTTCTTTCTCTCTTAGTTCCAGTTTCAAATAATATGATAAGTCGATGACATCTCTCTAGAATATGCCGTTCCGTTGTTCCTCTTCCGCAGGGACGTCATTCTACTACAATGGCGGTTGATTACTCTCTCTCTTTCGGAATAACAATAGAGAATTATACAAAATGTGTCACTCTTACATAACACAAATTTGTATGGGGAGTATCGCTGATTTTAAAGTTTTTGATATTATTATTACCTATTTGCTATTATTCATGCTACAAAAGCAAGCCATCGCTGATCCAACAACACCGCTCAAGTAATTTTGACCAATTTTACAGGAGAGCGAAAAAACATTACCTTTGTAACAACGCGTAATTCAAAAACCGGACAAGTGCGAGTTAAACTCGCGTGGAGAGGGTTCCGTTTCATACCTACATGATTATCTGAAATTTACTAGGTTACTTTAAATACCATAGACTTCTTATAGGTTTTCCTGTAATTTATAGGTAAAGAGCTATTTTCTGTATTTTATAAAAAAAAATAGCCTCAGTAGTTTCGGAAATAAGGGGGAATAGTAAATTTTTGCCTATTTTCCTAAATAACATCCATACTACTTTACTTAAAATACAAAAAAATATATATTTAAGATCCTCACAATAAGCTCTTTTATTTGTTATGTCATACGATATAGGTTGCATAACTTTTTTTTTTCAATTTACCCCCAAAAGTGGCCCCCATGTTTTAAATTCATATATTTACGCCACGCGTCCGTGTTGCGGTCACCGACTTACATATGTACATCAAATTGCATCTCAGTAGTTTCGGAGCAAATTGGCTGTGACAGACGGACAGACGGACAGACAGACAGACAGACAGACACACGAGTGATCCTATAAGGGTTTCGTTTTTTCCTTTTGAGGTACGGAACCCTAAAAACAAGCAACAGTAAACACTGCCTAAGTACATGGCAATAAACTCATTCTATTTTTGGTTAATTATAATACGCAAATCATTATTTCTTATACTTAATAACTTCATAAGCTTAGGTACCTTTTATCTTCGATGATATTACTTTTTTACACAAGTTTAGTCACAAAACTCACGAAAAACAATAAATAAACAAGAAGCGTAAAGCTGTCAAAGTATGGTCGATAATCTATAATTTATAAAATAAAAAACCGACTTCAAATGGCCTTTGAAAAGTAAGTTTTATTATCACATTTTATTTATTATCCTGTAATTTAACGACACACATTTACTACAGCAAGTAACAATAACATAATGCCAATTGCTCATCACCATTTACAAACTGTTGCTATCCACGGTGCAAGGATGTCAATCGTTGAGGAGTTCTCCTGATTCTTCAATTTTATTACATGAATTTTCATGGACATAAGTTGCGTCAGAACTTTATACAGCCATTTAATTGCCAACCTCGAAATATCCAACATTTAGAAGTTCCAGTGATCATCTATGGTCTTCATCAACAGTTCCACTTCACCAAATAATGGTTTTGGTACGTAACTGCTTGAGTTATTACAGAAAATACTAAAATTGCTCTATGCTTGCCTATAATATTTGAAGAGTTCCATCGATTCCTCATAGATCATCTCATTATAACTTAACTTTAACTACAACGGGACCAAACTGGAGGTATATCCTACCGATTAAAAAAATAATTTTCAAAATTGGTTTACAAATGACGGAGTTCTGAAGTAACAAACATTAAAAAAATACAACCGAATTGAGAACCTCCTTTTTTTTAAGTCGGTTAAAAAACGACTTGAGCGGTATTGGAAGGCCAGACATGCGCGCTGACACTATTTCTTGAATTCTGGTCACTTATTGGCCGAAATGTCTAGAATGTGATTGGTAGATCTAGATCGACGCGCAATGACATTCAAATGTAAGAACCGCTAATTTTCGACTTGAGCAGTGTTGTTAGATAAGCGACGAATTTCTACCTCTCATCGTTGGTGAGCAGAACATCTTATAGACGGACGGTATGGGTTGATCTATTCGGGTACGAAACCCTAACAAAAATAAATATGCCAATCATATGTCCCGTTGCATTAAATATTCTTTCAGAAAGAAACTGAAAGTAGCATGAAAAATGCAAGCTCAAACTAATACGGTTCAGTTTTGCCACAGAGAATGGAAGAAGTCGAGTAGACACTTTTTTATTTCATTGGCGAAATATCTTGTGACGAGTGATGAAGTAGTGAAGACCGCCGAGCAGCGTCGTAAAGAGCCATCAGCGCCCCTGGCAAGATCAAATTTTGCGCTCCGGAAGACTTATTTTCTAGGAAGATATAGGTACAACACTTGGTCTGCAAAGTGCGCTCCTGAAGGTTGCACCCCAGGCAGGCGCCCGCCATGTCAGCCCTTAGCTACGAGCCGCCGTCGAGAATGTTTCTGGATGCAAAATGTTGAGAAACAGTGAGATGAACGCCGGTCGACTACGATATCCAATCTAGATTTTGTTTCCAAAGTTTTCTAAAGTTCAAATTTAAATTCACAAGGTCGCTGCAATTATTATTAATTAATTAATTATTATTATTTATTTATTTTCAGATCTACTAATATAAACTTAAGCCAATTTACTAACACAAATCTTTGTTTTTGTTGTTTTAGATAACAAAGATCCATACATTTGTGTTCGTAAATTGGCTTAAGTTTATATTAGTAGATCATTAATAAGTAACATTTTAAATTAACATTGATAACAACATAATACAAAAAGTCAATAAAAAATGTTGAGCATTATTATTAACAAATATTATTCTTACATGTCAAAAATAAATTACAGTAAATTATAGTAAACTAAAATCTACTGTCCCTAATATGTGGCACTGGTGCGTGGAGCAACATCCAGTGCCTCATAAAAGGACCACCCACCCTGTCCGCGACCACCGCAAGGAGACTGTTATTGGATTAAATACGGACCTCTTAACTTGGCCAAAATGTGTCGTTCATGTTCACACAAAAAAAGAGTGTGTGTCAGTTCCGACGCACGACAGGAGTTTACTCCTTACGTACCCATCAAACCATGCTGTCATTTTTCATTTTGACATTTGACAGTTAATAATAAAGTTTCATATTAATGAATATAAACATGTCACTCATTGAATACAATAATTAATTGACACTTCGGGTCCCGTCGTCTTCCGATTGAGATCCGAGTTTTACCGATGGAAACATATTATTCACTATATCTGTATGCAATGCGAAGCGACCGACACATCTTCGGCTAACATCGTGTGACTTCGTGTGACTCCGTACCGTGTGACAGTGTGCTATCGTAGTTTGATTTTACTCCCCATAATTTTTCATACCCCGGGCTTATATATGAAAATCGATTGTTAAGGAGTAAACTCCAAAAAACGATTTATTTGGTAAATACGAAAGGCTTCCAGGCTTCTCCATCCTTCTTCACTCCGTGGCTAGCAATCCATTGTAGATCACTACAAACACATTTTTACAATCGGACGAAAGTAGAACTATGCGCTCCCCATACTGCTTCTCCTGTACATCGCCATTATAAACCGCAAATATAAGTCGGCACTTAATTTTATGAAGGAACAAACAGGGAAACATAAAAGCGGTATAAGTCTCTATTCATGCTTCAGGATGGGATGGAGGTCGACAGGGGATTACCCGAACCTCTTGTCAAACACTTCTGAAGGGGATATTAAGTGTACCGGGAGTTCATGATTCGAAAAAAAAGCCTAAGATCTGTTATTACGTACTTATCAAAAGGCATCTTTAATGGTTTGCTATTAAAAGGCACAAATGTGCGCGATTATGCGAATGTCGAGGCGAGTCAAGGTCGCGAATGTGATATCTTATCAGAGGCGAAGCGTGAGGGTAAGCCGGTGCATAATTTCTTAACTCAAACATTATTATTATTATTATTAATTACTTCTTGTTTTAACATAAAAATTACATATTACATATTTTTGTAAGTAAATAGATAATTTAATGGGTAATAATATAATTTTTAGATTGAGAAATGATGCACCGGCTTGCCCTCACGATTCGCCTCTGTATCTTATCTTAGAAGTAAGGATACACTTCGACCCTATGGGATATTATGTGTTATTCCATGGCATTATCTGCGTTGAATTCCCTTGGTTCTGGATATCCATTGCCAAGGATTTTTAACGAACTTCAAAACAGGTTTTTTTTTTTAAATGTATATTCTCGCATAACTTTTCAGCCCATGAACCGATTTCGATAATTATTTTTTTGTTGGGATCGCAATAGAACAGAAGTGCTCCCATATAATTTTTTTGAGTTCTATTGAGGGATTCATGAGGAATCAATACAACTCCTCAAATTTCTTAAGAAAGCATACCGTTTTTGCATATATGCCACCGACTTCGATATATTTAATTTATTACTGAATTTACAAATATATCTGATATTTCTAGGTAATTACTAACGGCCAGTCTTTATTTCTTAGTTTTCAAAGGGTTTTCGGAGTCGGATATGTTTTTTGATAAAATTATCATTTTAAGTCTGACGAGAGCGTCACAACTCACATTCACATAAATTATGTGTTTCATTGTTTCTTCCTCTTCGCCACATCTTCTACAGACTGTGTTGTCAAAAAGCAAAGATATACTTAACCCGGAAGTGAATCACGAATGTGTTCATCGTGCGCTCACCTTTCGCCTCGTCCCTCATCTTACCGCTCGTGTGCCTGCGTGAACTATCTCTGTTAGACGTCGGAACTAAGCTCAGCTCTCCATGAGCTGTAGACCTCGCGACAAAATTGACTTTGCCGTTGGAAAATCCTATCCCCATACATCGATATAAGGTCGCAGTCAGTTTACGAACACCGCAAATAACTTTATAATCGCAAAAACCCCCAAGCCTCGGCCATTTTGAAAAATGACAAAAAACTGAATCGATTAAAAGATTCTATATAATTATCGAACCTACTCACAAGGTTTCACGAGAATCGGTTGGGAAATATGACCTGTGGATGAGACAAATGGACATCCGGACATACGAAAGTATTTTTGCCCAAGCTGAAACGGAGACGCTTCGCTCGCTCGGTCGATTAGCGTCGAACATTTGACGAGTGTTCAGGCAAATCCGCGAAACGTACAAATTGAGAACCTTCATTATGAAGTCAATTAAAAATCGCTAAACATGCATTCGACACTTTAGTACGGTCAAGTGACAGATCCTCTATTACATCAGTGTGCGTGATATTACTGTTGTGTTTGTGTTCATTAAAAACGACTGCAGACACGCCCATTCATAACTTAAAGCAGCCTATACACGTCACATTACACACTACTGTTAAAGAATAATGTGACTCGACCACGCAACCGGACAGAAATAAGGAGTGTATTAAAGCCGGCATGTTTAGGGATCCACAGGAACACTATTACATTTACACAATGACATTATCTACAGTGCGCCCCACGGCTATGCCACACGGAAGGAAAGTACTATAAATATTGTAGCTAGGAACTTTTGCATCATGGAGATTTATTTTTATTTGCATTAAAAGATTTTTAAAAAGTCCATAATAATACATACATAATAATATTATTAATAATAATAAACCGATAGCTGCAGTCTCCAATTTTAAAATATGAACATTTTTGCCTTAGGTACCTTGCATGTACATTTTAGAATCATATAAATTTGTAAAAAAGCACCCAACTTATTATTCTAGACTGGCAGATAGACGGCGTCGCTACGAACCGCGTCAAAACAATAAAAATAATGTACTCCCAGCAACAACTCATTTAATAATAGGTAGCTCTGGGCCCTATTCTATATCTATAAAAATATTTAATAAATTTCCTAACTTAATAAAAACAAAGGGGGTGCATAAGGCCATACGGCTCCGGGGGATTATGGTCCAGGTGTCAAAACGTCCAGTTGCCAAAATGTCTATTGGTCAAAACATCCAAATGCCGAAACGGCCGATTGCCAAAATAACAAACTGCCAAAAAGTCCAGTGAACAGAACCTCCAGTTGTCAAAATGTCCAATTGCCGAATGGTCTAATCTCCAAAAAGTCTTAAAGTCAGAATATCCGGTTAACAAAACGCCGACTGGCTGAAAACCCAGTTGTGAAAATGTCCAGATGTCAAAACGTTCGAGTACTCATTTCAAATATTTACTGACTTACCGGAAAGTTACTGAGAAGAGAAAAACATAATAATATAAGGGTAATGGTGCCATGCGCGGTCCCACGGGGGGGGGGGGGGGAGGTCACAGGGGATATGACCCCCCCCCCAAAATCGTACACGTCAAATAGAAAAATAAAGTTTAATTTACTCGACATATTTTATTATTAGTGACTGCCCCCCCCCCCAAATTTCAGGCTGCGACCGCGCCTTAATGGTGCCTTATTTACCAGCGGTTTATAGCTTATGGACCTTATGATTTTCGGAAGATTTTAACACGTACTAACTGCCTAGTGTCCGTAATAGTATCTGGACACTACGACTCATTGGACATTTTAACACCCAATTGGCCAATGGCTCTTATGGCATCTGGACATTATGACCCCCCGGACAATTTAACACGTGGACAAATTGTGCAGTGGTTTTTATGGCATTAGGACATTATGACCTCCCGGATAATTTAACACTTGGACAAATTTACCCGTTGGTTTTATGGCATCTGGACATTTAGACCCCTTGGACATTTTGACACTTGGACCAACATCCCCCGGAGCCTCACAAACTCACTCACTCACTCATACTCATACTCATATTCACACTTCTCTCATACTCAGCCATAGCCAAAGCCTTCGGAAAGAGCGCAAAGATCACTAGAGCCGAGTAATACGCGATTCAGCGTCACCGATCCGAGCGCGATTCATGGCGAATGGAGCCGAGTATACCAGATTCAGCGTAACCGATTCGAGCGTGGACGGTTCAGTTTCGTTTACCCCTCAGAAAGAGCCCAAACGCGCCTAACGAAGTTTTCACTTCAAAAATAATTAATCTTGGTAATTTGCTGTTAAACCTAAAACAAAGCTTCATTAAAAAATCGTGGTACACTGTCGATGAATATTTAGTAATTTTAAGTCGCGTGATGAAGTGTCTACCTTTTGCATATTGCTATGTCCAACGAGGTTCATGTTTTTGTTGAAATATCACATTATTTAAATTTAATATTGTCCTCTAGTATCATAATCTTATGTAATGCAATAAATAATAAATAAATAAAAAATATAATTTATCTCGGATCAATTCTTAGGTGAAATTAAAACTTTCGTGAGACATTATGAATACTTGAAAAACACGGCTTTACTCACGATTTATTGTCAGAAATAGTCCGACATTTGTTTCGAACTCGATTGGAGTCCTTCTTCAGGGTTTGAGTGCGGTCCCGGTCAGACCAACCCGCGCACACGGACTATTTCTGACAATAAATCGTGAGTAAAGCCGTGTGTTTTTCAAGTAATTCTTAGGTTTGTGAATTTGGCAATACACTGGTTCTTCCAATTTCCGAAAGACAAGACACTAAAACTTTAGATAATTTCAACGTTACCAGCGTTTTCATTATGGAAAATTCTTTTAAATTGAACCCTTCATATGTGTAGTGTGGGTTCTGTGTTGGCTGCGTGTCGCAATCACGAACCCTGTTTCGACACCGTGTAACACGTTTAATGGACCTTCACCCTATTTTATTACTTATAAGACTCTAGAGCAAGAGAAATGAGTTTCGACACATTTAAGGGAAGGTCTTTGGAAGAAATAAAATAATATTTAATTAGAGCATTATAAAGAAATAATGCCGTAAAGATGCCGTGTGGTGCCGCCTAAGAATAGCATCACCCCATCTCCTCCCGTGGGTGTCGTAAAAGCCGACAGAGGGACCAACCGAAGGATGGGCAGCAGCGTCCTTCGAGCACTATCACGACCAACTGCGGTCGCCAACCCGCCTGCCAAGCGTGGCGACTATGGCAAATCCCCCCATTTTTGGGGGAGGCCTATGTCCTGCAGTGGATGTTTTATGGCTAATGATGATGATGAAAGAAATAATACTAGTTAATTTTGTATTTAAGAGGACTGCGAACCAACGGCAAAAATCACCCTTTTCATACAAAAGGCGATAACGATTTCCACCCTTCAAATGTGAACCGATTTAAACCAATTTTTGATAGTTTGTCAGTCAGAACAATATCTAGATCTCTTACCATTTCTCTCTCTAAACCATTTTAACCACTTAAGTTTTTGAAAATGTAAAATGAAAATGAAAATATTTATTTTGCAAGTAGGCCACCTGGGCTCTTTTACATGTCTGAATCTACCAGCGCTTCGAAAGGTGACATCTGCTGAGAAGAAACGCCGCAAGAAACTCAGCAGTAAGTCTTTTTTCAACTTTGGCAGTACAGTTTTATCTAAAAACTAACACAAAATGTGCAATATAAGAACCTTTTTTATTCCCTGTTAACCAGCTGTCAACTTTACTATGTATAATCAAAGATCAATTTGAATAGCATTTGCAAATTCCGCCATGGGAGTTAAAAATCGTCAAACAAATTCAAAATTTACCTAAATCCTTGGAATAAATACTTAAATCAAATAAACACAGAGCAAACGGACGAGTTAACAAACATTTTTGACTCAGTCCCGTGCTCTTAGCGATCGGCAATATTGAAACTTGCTGAATTATGCGGCCGAACAATTTACAAAGACAAATTATGCAAAATGTTTTCGATGCATAAACAATTGGATAAGAAAAGCTTGGATTAAGTTTCAGATCAAATTTATCCCGAGGCCTACAGCGCCATTTTCAGATGTTCATATTCTCATTTATAAAGTAACCAGCTTTTACTTTTAGGGTTCCGTACCTCAAAAGGAAAAAAAGGAACCCTTATAGGATCACTCGTGTGTCTGTCTGTCTGTCTGTCCGTTTGTCACAGCCAATTTGCTCCAAAACTACTGGACCGATTGATTTGAAATTTGGTATACATATGTAAGTCGGTAACCGCAACACGGATGCGTAACGTAAACAAATTAATTTTAAACATGGGGGCCACTTTAGGGGGGTAAATTAGAAAATTAAAAAAAAAGTTACGCTAACTATATTACGTGACATATCAAATAAAAGGGCGTATTGTGAGAATCTTAAATATGTTTTTTTGGAATGTTAAAATGAATGGTTTGGAAGTTATTTAGGAAAATAGGCGAAAATTGACCATTCCCCCCCGTTATCTCCGAAACTACCGGGCCTAAAATTTTGAAAAAAATACAGAAAATTGTTCTTTACCTATAGATTACAGGAAAACCTATGAGAAGTCTATGGTATTTGAAGTAACATAGGAAATTTCAGATAATCATGTATGGAACGGAACCCTCTCCACGCGGGTTTAACTCGCACTTGCCCGGTTTTTTAAAATATATGCGTAAAACTACGATACTAACAAATTTTAATGCTGTACTGGGCCAATTCGAAACTAGACATGTCGCCTCTTGCCTAAATTTAAAATAAGGAATTTCAAACTCGATTTTATAGCACTAAACTGTAAAAATCAAGTTTGACATTTCTTATTTTAAGTTTAGCGACTTTTAAATTATCGAACACACCTTCGACTTGGCCCCACTTACTTTTTAAATTTAGATGTTTTTTCCTCAAATTACGGGCTCTCATCAAACGAGCGTTAATAACCTTTCCAGACCCTGTTCGCTTATAAGTTTTTTGTCTTAAAAAAGTTGCATAATGATTTCTTTTTTAGGGGTGTGATTCTTATAAATGACACTTCGTTCATAAACTCAACGGCGAGTCTAACTTGACCCATCAGAGCGTATAATCTACATATTCGCGCGTGTCTTCGACTTTGGTTGTATTTCGACGCAAGCAGCTAGTTCAGTAGTTGAGTTTAGTTCAGTAGCTCAATCGATGCATTTGAATCTGTAGTTCGCATTTCATTCACTCATTCATTGAACTATTGAGTGAGTTGATATAATATCTGTATAAACAGTCCATTAAACTCAGTATACAGTTGATTAAGTATAACAATAAATGCTGATACAAAAATGCTTAAGCGAGGCGATTCGCGCCTTTATATGTATGAAAATGGACATTTAAAATATATATAAATTAGATGCACTAGTTGAACAGAACTGATAACATGACGCAAAGACGCAAACGACCTGGTGAACTAAAAGATATATTGAAGCATACGGAACGCAACTGAACTGCAGATTGAAACTGAAACCAACTGTATTAGTTAATTTGCATCAGTCATTCGTTAACTACACATGCCTACACTGAGAAGACACTACACGGTGATTTAACAAAATAGCCTCGGTTGACTTTTTTTTCGGTTGAATTTACTACAAATTGGTTAATTTAACAAAACCGTAACAAACCATTTTTGTTAAATTAAAAAAAATTGTCGTAAATTCAACCGAAAAAATTGTCAACCGAGACGATTTTGTTAAATCAACGTGTAGTGTTTTTTCAGTGTAAAGGTCCCATTAGTGCGTTGCGTCATCGCAACATCAAACGCTGCGATGTTTTAATAGTAGTTTATGCAACGGTTGCATAATGATGGGCCTTTAAACACTAGTGCGGTTTTCATGAAACGAGCCGATAGGCGAGTTTCATAATAAGATCGCACGTGTGTTTTAAGGCCAAATTATGCAGAGTTGCATACATAACTTTATCTACACATATATTATAAATCCTCCATGATGGGTTCAGAAACAATATTTTCTGGCAACAAGTTATTTGTTGCAATCGTGGCTGCATATTTCCGATATCCGGCGCATTTTCACATCACACACACTCCGAGAAGACTACTTACTATTCATATTTTCAACTAAAATGTAAATTACAAACAACTTTTTCTATTCAATTCAACAACAATTCTACTTTCGTTCAGCAAAACGTCAACATGGCGGCAATTCGATCTGCTGTCAAGACCATTTTTTTTTTTAAATCATAGACAAACGGATGAAGTCTCTATTCTCACGTCACTCGAGATCAAATATTGTGCAGTTTATATTAAAAAAACATACTGAATTGACGTTTCGTATCAATAACTGTTTTAATATCTATGGATACTAGAATAGAGACCCACTTGAGTTTTGACAGCTGTTCCAAATTTAATCTCATTTCTATACTAAAAACGATAAAGTAGTCATGTTATTTCTTTATCGCAGCACTGGTTTTTCCTAATTGGTTGTCAAAATGGTGGTCATTTCATACGGTTTTTGATTAACCAATGGAGGTTTTATGATATGGGTGTAGATAAATTATATTTTTTATAATGTGCCACTTGAATGCGTTGCGTCGTCGCAACGCAATGCACTAATGGGGCCTCACTCTTACTCCGCATAATGCTTAAAAGCGTGCAGGTCAAAAAATGGCACCCTTATATTTTTTATCAGAAATTAATCATTCATTCATTCAACAAAAGAATAGACTAGAATTAAAACTTTAACCAACTTTAAATAGCTTCTAAAAAGAGATACAACACAGGCAGCCCGAGCCTACAGGCAAGTATTAAGTGGGCTGTGAGCTGCGACTGAAATAGCCTGTCTGGCGATGTTGGATACCCTAGATACGAGGCTAAGGCTGGGATGCATCGAAGGAGAAACGGCCGTCGAAATTCAAAGCAATTTAAGCTCTATTACGTACCCCACGTGAGTACGTAATACAGCGTAAATTGCTTTAAATAATAATTAAATTGTTAGAGTATCTCCCAAGTACCTATTACAACGAAGCTTATAGCTAGGGAACAATCCTTACATATTATAAAACAAAAACTCAACCCGCCTGGGAGCTTTCATCGAAAACGCTGCCTAATCCTTTTGAGATATAACAAAAAAATGCATGGTGGGATATTTCTCTTTTATAGATCTACAAAAAAGTCCGTGATGACATATATCTATCTTTTAAGGATAAAGTACTATACCCATTTATCTTCTAAAAAAATTGTCACATACAATGCGGTAATTGGAAAGCTATTTAGACAGACACAGTATTAATCCTTATCAACCTAAATACGTTAGTTACGATAAGCATTTCATGCACTTTATTATAATCTTTTACACTATATAATTTAAAGGAATATCTTAGGAGTTATCGCAAAAAATTAACGCGGACGAAAATAAAGTTGTTCGCGTAATAATATTTTGACTTTTACCGTGCGAAGCCGGGGCGGGTCGCTAGTAAAACAATAAAGAAACAATTTATTATCTATTGTCGCAGAGCTTGACGCAGGTACGTATTTTTGTGTGATCGTGAGGGATCGATTTAATCGGATGCATATTTTTGTTAGTTGGACAACGGTTAGATTAGGCCGTCGTTTTAAGGTAAGGCCAACAACCAAGGGCCATTGTAGAATTTCCAATTGAAACAATATAATGCAGAAATGCCAACAGTTTTAAACCAACGGTAGCAGAAGTCACATTGGCCCAACATTGGTAAGTGGATGGGCGTAATGATTATATTGGTCCAACAAACTATATAGGATTCCCTACTGTTGGCCAATGGATGCCAACGGAAAATGCTACTAGGGAAGTGACTAAAAAGTAATCAATATCGGTTAACATTTAGTAAAAAAAATATATCTTCTTGTATTGAAAGGATTTGGTGTTAGCACAAAATGCACGCCAGTAATAATCCCCCAAGTATAATATCGGATCTTGTTTTGCCTGTGTCGCTTGTGTTTAAGTGAATGATATCCCTTACTTGTGCACTATGTGCACTCCGCCTATCGCGCTACGTGATGTTGACCCGGATAGAATAATACCATCCAGATGTAGAAAATTCTAGACTTATTTTCAAACAACTGAAGGATGCATATCCGAGCATCAATTTACTGCTATGAGACTCTAAATAAGATTTGCAGGATATATATTTTTTAAATCAATTGACTGACAAACAGGCAGACGGCCCACCTGATGGAAAGTGGTCACCGCCGCCTATGGTCATCTGCAACACCAGAGGTGCTGCCAATGCGTTGCCAGTCTAGGAAGGATGGGGAATGGGGATGGTATTTGGATTATGATTTGCCAATGAACTCGGCTTTGGCAGATCGGGTTATTATTTTGGCTAAGCACGAAAGAACTTAATTTACCGTAATAATAGTATCCCTAATGCCCCATTAAACGTAGAAAACAGCAAAAAACTTAATTGTTCTATTCAAAGTTACAATCGCTCAAGTTCAGTTTTAATGCCTATTTAAGGATGCACAGGTTAAAATAATGAGCCAAGTTCTGGGAACTCTGGTCTGCTAAGTAATAAAGTTATTATTAAATTTTGTCTTGCAGAAAATTGGTGCTGACAGCCAAGTTTTCAATATAACGAACTGTGATAAATGGACCAAAGTCGTTCAACATATTTTAGAGTTCATCAAAAACTTATGTTTTTAAAGAGCATGCGAGCATCTAAAAATATTTGTACTACCTGTGCGCGGAGCCATTTTCTATCGTTGTGCAAAATTTCATGTTTTGCAAATTTAATAGTCTTCGAGAAAAAGTGACTGTGACATACGGACGGACGGATGGACAGACGGTATAGCTTAACAATGAAACCCTATAAACCACCAAATTCTTAAACTATACTTGTTTGCTAACAGTGTTGTCTTTTTTTTATTGCTATTTCGATACAATTTTTCTATCGATCTATGTTTTTGTGTAACTTTTTGTTTCGATTAATATTGAGTATAGACACAGAATAGATAATAGTACTAACTAAGGCTACTTGATGACGCGCGAATCGGCCAGCGAGCGAGCGAGCGGCAACCTACTGCGATTTACAGCTCCGAGCTGGCCGACGGCCGAGCGTACATAAAGTGTAGATTGGGAACCCCTGGTATAGGCACTTGTTGTAAACCGTTGGTGAAAATAGAAATTAAAATTTTTTCAATCGTAAGTTCTACCTGTGCTGAAGTAACTTATAAAATAAATGCTTGACTTAGAAACAATTCCGTGTAATTTGTAGAAAATGAAAATATATATTTAACAATTAGGCTCTTTAATATGTCTGAAGCTACCAGCGCTTCGAAAGGTGACATCTGCTGAGAAAAAACGCCACAAGAAACTCAGCAGTAAGTCTTTAGCTTGTTATTAAAACAAAAATACCTATAATTTAAACTGAATAAAACTCATTAATACTAAACGGAAAACTAATATCTGACACAGGTAAGTTAAAACATGTCTGTCTTATCAGTCTCTGCCAACTGTAATTGAAAGGCATATCCTCTTACGGACAGTACCTAACTTTTATTGCCAAGTAACTTTGTTGTAACTTCGAAATAACTGTTAAGCTTACCTGAGTAACTTGAAAGTTTTTTATTGCTTTTCTTTTTGTCATAAAATCAATAATCTTTGATGAGACCATTTGTAGGAGAAATATCGAAATCCATCAATAGTTATTAATGCGAAAGTTAGTATGTCAGTCTGTTCTGATTTAACGGCTAAACGATGAAATCATTCAATGAAAATCGGTAGGTCAGTATTTTGGCATTATTTATAATATTATGATAACGGGACTTAAGAGGAGTGTGAACCGACGGCTTTTCATACATGCCTAAGACGATAATGATTTGTACCAAAGCCAAAAATCACCCTTTTCATACAAAAGGCGATAACGATTTTCACCCCTTAAATGTTAACCGATTTTGACCCGTTTTTGATGCCAAAAAGTCAAAGTCAAAGTCAAACTATCTTTATTCAATTTAGGCTTTTACAAGCTCTTATGAAGGTCAAGGAATGAATCTTCCACCGGTTCGGAAGAAATCCTCTACTGAGAAGAGCCGGCAAGAAACTCGGTGAGGTATCATTTTTTCAAATCAGTACACATATAAGTCAACAATGATGTCTACAGTTTTATACAAATCTAAGTATATACCACAGCAGATACGCTCATCGAGACCCAGGGATCGCCGGTGCAGGTCACGATTTAAGCCAAACGTCCCTGTCCATGACGTAGTCTTTTACTGAGTAATATCCCCGAGAAATAAGAATTCGCTTTACAGTAGATTTGACCATTGTGTCTGTTTGTTCTATAATGTTTTTAGGTATTTTATTGTAAAAACGTGTACAATTTCCTAGAAATGATTTTTTAGTTGGGTTGGCAGTCAGAACAAAATCTAGTTACTTAGTGAGTACGTTTTTGGAAAGAAAGTCAAATAATGCCGAAATTAGTTTTGTATGAGAATACTGAAACCACAATAAAACTGAATTTAAGATTATAGTGGAAAAATCAAAACGTATAGACCTAGATTTTGTTCTGACTGACAACCTGTCCAAAATTGGTGAACATCGGTTAACATTTAAGGGGTGGAAATCGTTATCGCCTTTTGTATGAAAAGCCGTAGGTTCACACTCCTCTTAAATGTTAACCGATTTTGTCCAATATTTGACAGGATACGTTTCCCAGTCACCCTGTCCATGAAATTCTTTAATAGATATTTAAAGTCACCGATTGCTATTTCAATGTCGGCCCCACGAGCACGTCAGAATCAAGTTTCTGGTTTCTTTCTTTTTGTGGTTATGCAGCCGGGATTTTTATTTTTTACAATTTATAATGTTTATGTCACTTATTTCAATGTAAACTTCACAAAGTAAGAACTGATGAGGGAAGGTTGATCAGTAGTGTGTCCCGAAAAAAAATTTTTTTGGATTTCCTTAACGCAATACCGCTTAAAATTTGCGTTATTAATCGTAGATTACCAAAATAATTTTAAAACTATTAAAAAACTATATCTTTAGGGCTCTACTGATCTTCAAAGTTTTCAATATTTATTGATTATCATGGCAAAAAGCTTGAAAATTCGTGACTTTCCTTGTCACTCAAAATCTTTGGAAAAATGTGTTAAACAGGCGCCTCATTCGGGAACGCTAAGTGATTCTGTAGCGACTCATAAGCCAGATTTCTCATTCCACTCTTCCGCACGACGCGAAATGCGTAAGAGCGAGATGAGAGATCTGGCTTACGAGTCGCTGCAGAATCACTTAGCGTTCCCGAATGAGGCGCCTGGTAAGTGTAATTGACGCTACTTCTAGAGATGGCTTTACTAGAAACAGGTTGCAATTTTGAACAGAAATACCTAATTTTGGACACAAAAATTTGTTTCTATTCTACGTTTTTGTAATTGATTATAATCTTTTTTTGTTTTCTTGTAGTTTTAAACTTGATTTTTTGTAGTATTTTAGCCATATGGTTTAAGTCGGTAAGAAACAAAAATTTACAAAACTTCTAAGTTCGCAGTTCTAGTTTTTTTACCTTTTTCGTAATCTGTGTAAAATTACGCAAATTTTAATGCCTCTTGTGTCAGTGTAAATTGAAAAACAAATTATCTCATACATTGACGGGACACCCTACTGATCAGCCGCTGCGCACTTTAGATAACCACGTTGCTGTTAACATTTTGAGTGTGGCTACTTATACGCCTAACATTATTTCAGAAAGTAAGCATAATTCAGTTATATCAGCGTTATTTTCGGCTGAAAATGTTATAAGACTTTCTTTACGCTGAAGAAGGTCCACCTGTTACCGTCTATGAATTACAATGTCGTGCGAAGGTATCGCAGATTTTAAGAACAGCCTCTGCACTTAAAGAAAAAACCGGCCGAGTGCGAGTCGGACTCGCGCACGAAGGGTTCCGTACCGTTATCTTTAAAAACGGCAAAAAAATCATGTTTGTTGTTTGGGGGCTCCCTTAAATATTTATTTTATACTGTTTTTTAGTATATTTTGTTATAGCAGCAACAGAAATACATCATCTGTGAAAAATTCAATTGTTTGACTATCACGGTTCATGAGATACAGCTTGGTGACAGACGGACGGACGGACAGACGGACAGCGGAGCCTTAAAAAGCCGGACTTAGCAGCTGTAGGTTAGGAATGTTACTCTAGAAAAAGGTCAAAGCAATATGTCAATTAGCGCGGCCTGCAGTGGTGGCATGTATGATACTCATTAAAACTGTCATAACAACATAATCAAATTACATACATGTTTAAAATAGATCGATAGCTGTATAATGTCGTTTAAAAAGACCATTGGACCTTACGAGACCAATGGCTGAATTCAGAAAGGAATTCACAGACTTTGATTTCACCGCAACGCAGGAAGCATTTAGTAGAATTGTAATTTTGCCATGTCCACACATAGTTTTGTATAGTTATTAGTGTTTAGTGTGTTTTTATAGCGTTCCGATTGCTACAGTTGGTGCTGGCTGAAAATCAGCGCTGCGGGTGTCTGACACCTCAGCATTATGCTGAGCCAGTGACCGATTCACTGCCGCCATGGCACACATCCCTCGCTTTTCTGTTTATTTTTTTTGTTTTTATTATTGAATAAATGTTTCATCTATCTTTCTTCTTTTTACATACATGTGACCCTTAACGTTGTTGTTGCGGATTTGTAATTTTAACCGACTCCAAAAAAGGCGGAGGAGGTTATGTTCCCACATAACTTTTTAGCCCGTGAACGGATTTCGATAATTCTTTCTTTGTTGGAATCGTCATAGTTCAGAAATGGTCCCATAGAAAAATTTGCGGGATCTGATGATGGGCTCCATGAGGAATCAACAGAACTCCTCGAATTCTGTAAGCAAGCATATACCGTTTTTGCCATTTTCTAAGATAACTCATGGATTTGCAGAAGAACAGCTTCATTTGGTAAGGTGATGATGGAGTCCACGGATTACTACTTGGAACTCTTCAGTGATAGATAGTTAACGGGTAATGATAACATTTATTTGTCTCTGTCGCTAAGCAACTTGATCTCGTTAAAGCGCATCCGATTTACATCCATCTTTACTTTCGCATTTATAATATTAGTAGGATGACGGAATGAAAACGTTACTAACTTCTGCATGTCTTGTTTACATTAATTGTAGTGATATATCAAATTTTATCTACACCCATATCATAAAACCTCCATTGTTTAATCAAAAACCGTAGGAAATGACCACCATTTTGACAACTAATTAGGAAAAACCAGTGCTGCAATGTTATTTCTTTATCGTTTTTAGTAAAGAAATGAGATTAAATTCGGAGCAGCTGTCAAAACTCAAGTGGGTCTCTATCAATTCAGTATGTTTTTTTAATATAAACCGAACGACATTTGATCTCGAGTGACATGAGAATAGAGACTTCATTCGCTTGTCTATGATTTAAAAAAAAATGGTCTTGACGGAGGATCGAATTGCCGCCATGTTGGCGTTTTGCTGAACGAAAGTAGAATTGTTGTTGAATTGAATAGAAAAAGTTATTTGTAATTTACATTTTAGTTGAAAATATGAATAGTAAGTAGTCTTCTCGGAGTGTGTGTGATGTGAAAATGCGCCGGATATCGGAAATATGCAGCCACGATTGCAACAAATAACTTGTTGCCAGAAAATATTGTTTCTGAACCCATCATGGAGGATTTATAATATGTGTGTAGATAAAGTTATGTATGCAACTCTGCATAATTTGGCCTTAAAACACACGTGCGATCTTATTATGAAACTCGCCTATCGGCTCGTTTCATGAAAACCGCACTAGTGTTTTAAGGCCTATCATTTTGCAACCGTTGCATAAACTACTATTAGTATAAAGGTAACAAGGCTGTCCTGTGATCTGCGGCACGCCGTACAATTTGACTTATGGGAAGTAACGGCACGTGCCCCAGCCTGCCCAGGTTTTACGATAGCTCCAAAAAATCTTTTTAACTTTAAATATTTGCCATCCGAAATTAACTTGTAAACTCATTGGCATCTGTTTCAATTTTGAGTAAAAAGTAATTTGAGTTATATTGTTTTGTCGCAGGTGTGTTATCACGTCACGAAGTCGCGATTTGTGCCTTTTCGTATAGGAAATTTCAGCTAAACGGGATATTTTGATTATAAAAAAGAATTATTTGTAACATAAGATGTAAACCATGACGTTAGATTTCTTGATACAGAACAGGAAGCCGTTCGTCGAAAACCACTTCTATGCTCTGTGTCAGCGCAGCGGCAGCGACGAGGGACTCATTTTATTTGGACCTAATTACTTTTAACTTACAGTCCAATTTTTAAATAGTTGCGCTGACGCAGCGCTGGTATAAGCACAAAGACTACACAGGCTACCAGTGCACAAAAACTGAGTAAACCAATTTACGTGGACTTTGTACCAACGGCAAAAATAACCCTTTTCATACAAAAGGCGATAACGATTTCCACCCCTTAAATGTTAACCGATTTTGTCAAACTTTTGATAAGTTGTCAGTCAGCACAAAATCTAGGTATACACGTTTTTTGTATGTTAATTAAAGATCAACAAAATCAAATAATCGCCGAAATTAGTTTCGTATGAGAATACTAAAAATAAACTGAATTTATTGAGTATAGTGATAAACCCAAAACGTATAGAACTAGATTTTGTTCTGACTGCCAATCTATCAAAAATTGGTAAAAAAATCGGTTAACATTTAAGGGGTGGAAATCATTATCGCCTTTTGTATGGAAAGAGTAATTTTTGTAAATCGGTTTAGTTAGTTTTTGTGCACTGATAGCCTGTGTAGCAAGCTACAGCAATCGTGTGATTCCTCCTCTGCTGCACTGGGAGTGAAGAAATAGCATAGAATGCGTGCAGATGCTTATCATCCTGGCATGTCGTAAAAGTAGAACAAGGGACGGGTCCTCTCCAACATGGTGAACTAACTGTATGGGCGATGGGCTGATCACCTGTCACCATACGGTCCATCATACCATCTTAGGACTAATTAATCGAACGTGGCCACAAGTAGTCTTGTGGCTCTGCCCACCCCATTAGGGATTTCGGGCGTGATGCTATGTATGTATGTAACATTTAAGGGGTGGATATCCTTATCGCCTTTTGTATGGAAAGTCGTAGGTTCACACTCCTCTTAATTGAAATAACATTGGCACAGGCTACATAAATCACGCTAGAATAAGCAGGCATTGTCGTACTTATCCTGTAATCCATTAAAATTTGCTGACGCCTCGGCACTCGCCAGAGGGGTTGGGGAATTCACATTTGAAAATTGTTAAATAAACATCCAATTTGCTATCCATTTCGGTGGGGGATAAAGGGTAGGATGACAGTGTTAGCGGTGTTTAACCAGCTTTTCACACATGGCGACCACATCGTCGGCCAAGTTTAGTATTTGCTCAGCTTTTCCTTCGCGGCCTTCACGAGGTTAGCATCATGTTGGATGGTGATATCAACGAGTATCGCCCGACGCTCAGACCGACACTAGCACAATATCAGATGTATTCAAAGTCAAAATATTTTTATTTAATTTAGGCTTTAACAAGCTCTTATAAAATTAATAATAGCAATAATAATCAGGGGACAATCTTTACGCAAATTGATCTAGTCCCAAAGTAAGCTCTAAAGGCTTGTGTTATGGGTACTAGACGACGATATAAAGACTTATATAGAGAAATAAATACTTAAATACATAGTAAACATCCAAGACTCAGAAACAAACATTCGTGCTCATCACACAAATACTGCTGACCGCGTCGTCAAGATCAAGGAATGAATTCCACCGGTACGGATGAAAACCTCTACTGAGAAACTCTGTGGCAATAGTCCTGGCCGTGATGATAGACTCGTCCCAGTAGAGCGTAGCACGGCCATTCTCAAGAACTGGCTCCGATGCGTACTTGTAGTATATATAGCACCTCAGAGCCAACAATTATTATTATTATTATTATATTGATCCGTAACTAGCGTCCCGAGTTCGATCCCCAGTAAGGGAAAATATTTGTGTGATAAGCAAGAATTTGTTCCTGAGTCTTGGATGTTTCCTATGTGTTTAAGTATTTATTTCTCTGTATAAGTATGTATATCGTCGTCTAGTACCCATAATACAAGCCTTTAGAGCTTACTCTGGGACTAGATCGATTTGTGTAAAGTATGTCCCCTGATTTTTTTATTTTTAGGGTTCCGTACCTCAAAAGGAAAAAAGGAACTCTTATAGGATCACTCGTGTGTCTGTCTGTCTGTCTGTCTGTCTGTCCGTCTGTCACAGCCAATTTGCTCCGAAACTACTAGACCGATGGATTTGAAATTGGGTATACATATGTAAATTGGTGACCGCAACAGGGATGCGTAACGTAAATTAATAAATTTTGAACATGGGGCCCACTTTTGGGGGATAAACTAGAAAACTAAAAAAAAAAGTTGTGCAACTGAAATCGTGTGACATATCAAATGAAAGGGCTAATTGTGAGGACTTTAAATATATTTTTTTCTGAATTTTAAGTAAAATAGTTTGGAAGTTATTTAGGAAAATAGGCAAAAATTGACCATTCCCCCCCCCCCCCCCCCCTTATTTCCGAAACTACAGGGGCTAAAATTTTGAAAAAAATACAGAAAATAGTTCTTTACCTATAGATTACAGGAAAACCTATAAGAGGTCTATGGTATTTAAGGTAACCTAGTAAAATTCAGATAATCATGTTCGGAACGGAACCCTCTCCACGCGAGTTTAACTCGCACTTGTCCGGTTTTTTATTATTGATCATGGTCGCTAAATATGGAGCCGCACCAATACGCTTCGCCCTCGCGCTTCGCATAACAGTTGGTTCATTATCACAATCAACAACTGTACAGAAAATCTGTTAAACTCTGGTGTTTCCGCTTTATTTGCTCGGTAAATGAATAATTTAGGGATTATATCATTAGGTATATTTAATCTATTTACTTTAGTATTTTAAATGGAAAGGGTACAGCGTTCATCCTTCTCAAATTAAACCCTGTTTTCTCTCCGTATTCTTATTAAATGTATCTCCACAAACCCTTATATAGTCTGTGGATTTTGGCTAAAATCTGATGGTTTATTTAAATTATAAAAACAACTAGCAAACCCGGCGAACTCAGTTTCGCCACCAGATGGCTTCGTTTTATGTAACATTTCGTTTGGTGTAGCTATGTATCAGAGATGGCGCTGTATGTGAAAAAAGATTTTCCCGCTTTTCTGTTGAAATTTTTCCTGAATTTTCTTTGCTATAAACCTCACGGAGCCCGAGACCTTTCCAACGAATGCAAAACCGTGGAAATCGGTTCGTGCGTTTTGGAGTTATAGCGTCAGGAAGGAAAACCCGACTTATTTTTATTAAAAACAATAATATTTTAATAAACTTATGGTAAAACAGTTAACGGAATATCACTGCGAAATTGAATTAGAAACGAGCAGATCCGCAAAAGATCTAGAGTAACCACCGACATAGCCCAAAGAATTGCAAAACTTAAGTGGCAGTGAGCGGGGCACATTGTTCGTAGGACAGACGGCCAATGGGGCCGAAGAGTTCTTGAGTGGCGACCACGTACTGGAAGGCGCAGCGTGGGCAGACCACCCACACGGTGAACTGAGAACCTAGCAAAAAATTGCGGGTCTCCGCAGGATGCGAGCAGCAAAGAATCGGTCGTTGTGGCGATCGGTGGTACGCGTATGTCCAGCAATAGACGTCTTTCGTCTGAAATGATGAAAACAGTTAAATAAATAAAGGCAAAATCAATTAAGTTTAGCAATCATCTGTGTATTCCTCAAATCTCTCCGAAGAGCCTAACAAAGCCTTTAACTGATTATAATTGCCTAAACGCATACAAATTACTAGTTATTCAAATTTGAACCGAAATCCTGAATGGTCAAGACATTAATTCAATACACCTGCTCTAATACCTTTACCCCTGAGAGCCTGATTAAATTTCCTCGTCGTTGCCTTCGATAAGAGACAAGCGATTATTCCATAAAAGTAAGCACAAAAGCATATAAAATACAAAAATACAAAAAACATGTAGGTACGTGGCTGCCAGTGATGCTGCTTGCTCCTCTTCATCATTTCAACTTCGGGACGTCGACTGCTGAAAAAAGGTCTTCCCCAAAGACTCCTATAATAATAGTAATAATAACACATTCGATACAGAAAGATAACAAGAAATTAAAAGTAAAGACAAGCAAATTAAAAATGTGCCGATCGACCTAAAAATGGCGAGCCGTGGTGCTGATTTTATTTATTTATTTATTTAAGTTTTATTGCACAAACAAGGTACAAATGGCGGACTTAATGCCAATGGCATTCTCTACCAGTCAACCAACAGGCCAAGCAGAGAGTACTATCAAAAGATGCATTGAGAAAGCTGGTAGAAATTATGGGAACAATAATATATGATATTGATATTCATATTCATATTTATATTGATATTCATATGATTTTCATTGGCCCTTAGGTACAACACGAACGGCCTAGAACAGAACGGTTCCAACCGACTTGGTTCGTACTCCGATCGGACTTCCATTAGCGGAAGGACTAGTGTAAACACCAGGCAAGTCGATAGGATTTTCGTTCATGTTGGACCTAGGGGCCACTGACAATCAGCGCCAAGACTCGCCGTTCTTGACTCCGTTCGGCACTGCTTTGATCTGCTTATCCTTACTATTAATTTCATGTTATCTTTCTGTATTGAATTTGCGAGGTAAGTCAATGGGGTTGACTTTAGATATTTCTGTCGAAACCGTACGATTACCTTCGATTTGTAGCTTCATTTATTCACTTCTACCCAACAAGCCTTAGGTACCGTTCTGTTCCGATGACTACACCCAGCCAGCAGTTCTACTGCAAGGACGCGGAGACGTTGAACCACACCAGAGAGGGAGGGACAGACGGTCTCAGTAGGCGTGTTCAGGGGGACACGCTGGCACCACACGAGCAGTCGGTCGGAGGAGTACAGGAACCTTATAAGCCTCTGGCCTGAAAGCTGCTCGTGTTGAGAAGCGTGGCCGCCCGGAACCGTTTACACTCCCCCCTCGTCGTCCGCCGCCCCATGGACACCGGGGAACCGGGAGTTACAGGTTGGGAGTGTAGTGGGACTTTTGCGTCAGGATGAGGAGTGGGAAGGATTGATCGACTCCGAATACTGGCATCGAGGCCGTGAGGAGGATAGATGCTATACTTATGTAATATATAAAAGGGAGGTTTAGTGACTGTGTTTGTTCTTCTTCTTCTATCCTGACGGATTACCGTCGTCTTCTGGCTCTTCTACCCAACAATCCTTAGGTACCCATAACTTATTGACTGATCTTTCAATTTTAACAGAACTGTATAATAATAATTCAATAATAGATTATTGAACCAGCCTATCTGGCTAGAACCAAGAATCGTCTAACACAGTAAACATTTTAGAACCTTAAAATTCCACCCGCTAGTGTCAAGGCTTGAGCCATAAGCCCACATTTCGCGGTCGCCTGTCATCCCAGCTCGGGACATCCCAAACCTCTCATCAAATATTAATGGGACTCTAATAAATGGAAGGCAATTTTGGTTGACAGCTGTTATGCCACGGTTATTGTGAAAACTGATTTGACAATTTATTCCTGGATGTCGATAAGGGGTTTGTCCTCTCACATGCAATTAATCATATAGACCTGTAAGTATACCCGGGCGACCCTCGCTGCCAACATTAGAGTCAATAATACTATAAGCGACGTGGCTACATGCTGGCAAGGAAAACACATAACTTCGAACGCATCAATCACAGCGCTTTAAGAACCCTCGCGCCCTGCTTTGGCAGTTGTATTTGCTAGTAAAAGTTAGGCAAGTGATTTCTTTAGGATACAATTATGGTCTGTGGATTCTCTAATTTTTACCTGACTGACTAGTGGTCGAAATCAGAAACGCCACTTAAGCATTTGATTAGAGATTAGTTAAATGTCCCTCAACTAGTTATCATCCTATACAAAAACGTCACCCAAACGTCACTTTAATTAAAGATCAATTTGAGTGGCCTTACTGAATTTGGCCATAGACTGTTTATGGTGCCGGAGTCGTGGATTCCAGTCCTGTTAAGGGACATACTTTGTGTGACGACTGATGAGTACAAATGACCCGAAATATGGATATTTACTATTGGTTACGTATCGTTGTCTATTAACCAAAAGTACAAAAAATCCTAGTTACTGCCAAAATAAAATATCTTTAGAATCTCTTCAACAATATTCCAATTATCGATTGTAGAATCTTTTTGTTGATAAAGCCTGCTAATCAGACGGTCAATCACATTATCCTAAGCAATAAACAAATTACTTGCGTAAAACTTAGCATTTCGCAACGGAAGGGAATCCATTTTGAATTAACTTCCATTTGCACTCCCGTGCCCAACTTTTTAACGTACGGCAAAGTTCTTGCGGCATTAGAATAAAGGCGGTTTTAGCTTAAAATGGCTTAAATCATCTAATTCATCAGTGTTAGAACTGTATCCTTTAAGCAAACTTTTCCCTTCTCTGTATAAAGACACCCTATATCTCAAAGCAGTTTCACGAAGTTGTTTACAGGGTGTTGTATAATGCAACCTTTTGTTCCCACTAAGTACCCAGCACCTGTCCCCAGTAGGGGATAATAGGGTGTAATAAGCTGCATTTGTCCGGGGAATGGCGCTCGCAGCTGATTTTACGCTAAGTGTTCCCGAGAGCGGCTCCATTGTTTTCACGGTTAAGAAGTCATCACATTTGCGTCAAACACCGATTTGCAAATGGAACCTTGACTGGATTGATATAAAGTTCATATTTAATGACCTCGTTTTAGCGACATAGGAGTGTGGGAAAATAAGGTCGTAGTAAGGTTTAGGCCGAAGCGATTGGTGAGGCGACTGGCGGAGCGACAGAAACAAACGTATTGTAATATATGGTGGTAGCCGCATTGCATATGCGGCGACCACCATATAGAATTACTGTCCAGCCTCAGTTATAATAATGGCCGAAATTTCTCATTGAGTGAAAACATAAAATTTTCAGTGAATACTTATTTTGCCGCAGAGACAAAGTCACTATTTTAAACCGACTGCGTCAGAAAGAAGGATTTTTGAAAATATACATTATGTCTACTAGCTTCTGCCCTAAGATATTATATTCTTTAGTAAATAGGTATATTTAACCTGCGGCTACTAATATTTTCAAATATATCTTACTTCTTGTATTATAAAAATATTCGATATACTTACTTTGTGATGAATCATTTTCGCTTCTCTGATTTTTGCATAATTAAGAAGAAGAAGAAGAAAAACATTTATTCACTAACATAGAAGACACACACAGTAACATAAATATAAATTAAAAACAATACAAAACAAAATGGTGGTGTGTGTGTCCTCGCGGCAGTGAATGGGACACTGGCTCAGCATAATGCTGAGGTGTAAGACACCTGCAGCGCTGATTTTCAGCCAGCACCGTCTGTGACTCACGGAGCGCTATACAAATACACTACATGCTAATAATTATTTATCTACTACTACTAAGATGGATCGGACATACATATATAGCTAATATTGTGGCAATGTGTTCAAAATAATCAATACTAAATTACTTGTTACAGCAGCATTAAGCGTAAAATGTTTAAAAACAGATAGAAAAATAGGAAAAGTTAACAAGTTGTAAAACTTAAAGTGCTGGAATAAAATTATTGTTTCTGGAGCGTCAACAAATGACCTTTATTATTATTAACGCTCCTGTCTGTTGCCATCGCAAATATATAACACGAAAAAACTCTAACACTATCCAGAGAATCATCAAATATGTATCACACAGGTTTGGATTCGCAAGTTGTTTGCTATAAACAGAGACAAAACATAAATATGTGATGCCGGTATACGGCCTACTATTAAATTACCGTGGCGTGCACATACTTCAATCTTCGGCGAAGTTAGCGCGTGGCCCGTAAGGTAAGCTTACGGCCCGAGTACTTTTTGCGTATACGTAATAGTTAGTACATTATCGTATTACTCTCGTTATTTGGTTGTTTACTTATTCGGTAAATGTTAATGTGGAATAAGTGCTAACGCTTCGAAATTTCGGTAATCTTCGGTACACAACAGTCGCGAGTGCGCCGCGGTTGGGTACGAACGTGTATAATGTGAGATGTCCCCATATTCATATTCATATTCATTTATTCATAATAATAATATTATAGGTCATAGTAAATTATTTTAAAACATTAAATTGAAATTAAAATTAAAATTAAATTAATTGCACAATAAATAATAATAAAAATGATATCATATTCCTTTTTACTCCATACTGACTTACAGTCACTTTTGAAACTAGAAATATGAACCAAGTAGAAATAATTTAAATTAAAACTTACAAGATTTGAAATAGTATTTCATGAAAAGATAACAATTTAATACAGCATTATTAAATACGTAACCCAAGAACGACAGTCAGCGGGCAGCCCTTCTGCGTGTTTACATTCCGAGCGGCTGTAGGTAATTATTTCGAGGATACTGCCGAGACAAAATACTCTTAGTTTATTATTATTATACTTTTAACTTTCTACCTTCACTGTTCTGATCTCGCTATCGCTTCAACTCTTGCACCCGCTCCCGCTTATGGCAGAACTACCGAGACCCCTGTAATAGAATTAGCGGTACCTGGGGACCTCAATCCGGTAGAAGGCAAATATAAGACATTTCTGACGTTATGGCTTCACAAGAAATATGTTCATGACCTAAAACAGACTTGTGGCAGTCACAGGATTGAAAATCATTGGAATAGTAGTTTATGCAACGGTTGCATAATAATAGGCCTTAAAACACTAGTGCGGTTTTATGAAACGAGCTGTTAGCGAGTTTCATAATAAGATCGCACGTGTGTTTTAAGGCCAAATTATGCAGAGTTGCATACATAAATTTATCTACACACAATAAATATAAATCCTCCATGATGTGTTCAGAAACAATATTTTCTGGCAACAAGTTATTTGTTGCAATCGTGGCTGCATATTTCCGATATCCGGCGCATTTTCACATCACACAGTCACTCCGAGAAGACTACTATTCATATTTGCAACTAAAATGTAAATTACAAACAACTTTTTACAATTCTACTTTCGTTCAGCAAAAAACCAACATGAATTATGAAAGCAGTAATGGCGGCAATTCGATCCTCCGTCAAGTTTTTTTTAAACCATAGACAAACGAATGAAGTCTCTATTCTCATGTCACTCGAGATCAAATGTCGTGCAGTTTACATTAAAAAAACATACTGAATTGATGTTTTGTATCAATAACTGTTTTAATATCTATGGATACTAGAATAGAGACCCACTTGAGTTTTGACAGCCGTTCCAAATTTAATCTGATTACGATACTAAAATCGATACTGTAATAACATTACAGAACTGGTTTTACCTAATTGGTTATCATAATGCTGGTCATTTCCTACGGTTTTTGATTACATTATGGAGGTTTTATGATATGGGTGTAGACAAATACATTTACAGTTTTAATAATTAAGTTGAATTAGAAATCACTGAATACTCAAACTGAGACCACAAAAGAGATAGGTACAGAAGACAAAAGTGCGCTGGAACAAACGCACACATAGACACTGCTCACGGACACGATATCTCGGAGTGATTGAGAGCAGTGCAAGCTCGATTGACGAACGCTTCAGACGGTCGCGTCTGTGAACTTTTTTGTGCAATAATGGAGCAACAAAAAAAAGTTATTATAACTGTTCAGTTGTCGGTTCTTTAAATTCAACGTTAAACGGTGAATTGTCATATTTTAAGCTACCAGTGGTTTCAAAGAGGTAAGTAGGTATCTGCTTGTATTTCGATGATTCGTTTTAATGTTACACAGAACAGTTAGGTAGGTAGGCAAGCGCCCCGCCCCGGCCCCCGAAGAATATATCTAAGATAGATTTATGGAATAGTTTCCTATTTTGAATCAGTATAAATGAAGTAGGAAACTAAATTTTTGTAGGATACATTCACGTCCCTTTACGTAAGTTGAAAACATGTTTTTTTGTTTGTGTAGATATTGTGTTGTCTTTAGTGTCATTTGATAGGTTTAGGTCTAAAACGGATAGGGCAATGGAAATTGTGTAACTAGGGTAATCCGTTTAGAAGTTATTAGGAATTTTCGATACTGAAAATTGACAAACGTAAAATTTTGTAGGTATGTTATTTTAGTTATTTATTAATTTATATTTCCATTCTTCCCGTTTCATTCTCAACAATAAATGAACTAGTTACGAGTGCCACTACCACGATAGTTTTTTGTGTTTAAGCCATAGTTGACAACCTTAGACCGACCGCCAAGCGTAGACATGAGAAGTAAAGTACATACATGTGATTGACTTCTGTACCTATCTCTTTTGTGCTGAGACGCTGTACTTATAGTTAAAATATGCAGTGTTTAGCATAATTTCCACCAAACGGCCCGCATCGCATCGGATCGGAAGGGAATTTACAATCTTTAAACGATATTAAATCATGTACACAATGTTAAATACCGTGTACATGATTTTAATATCGTTTAGAGATTGTAAATTCCGTTCCGATCCGATGCGATGCGGGCCGTTTGGTGGAAATTATGCTTAATAAGATAGCGAATAAAATTAGAAATATGTTCCTAGAAAAACTCTCATGTTTAGTTGAAGCATGTTCTTCAAGAATGAGTGATTTAAAAGTCAACTAAAAAGTATCTTCTTTACGATGTCTTAAAACTGAACAATATCAATAATTGTATACAAATAGTAGTTTATGCAACGGTTGCATAATGATAGGCCTCAAAACACTAAACGGTTTTCATGAAACGAGCCGATAGGCGAGTTTCATAATAAGATCGCACGTGTGTTTTAAGGCCAAATTATGCAGAGTTGCATACATAATTTTATCTACACACATATTATAAATCCTCCATGATGGGTTCAGAAACAATATTTTCTGGCAACAAGTTATTTGTTGCAATCGTGGCTGCATATTTCCGATATCCGGCGCATTTTCACATCACACACACTCCGAGAAGACTACTTACTATTCATATTTTCAACTAAAATGTAAATTACAAACAACTTTTTCTATTCAATTCAACAAAATTCTACTTTCGTTCAGCAAAACGTCAACATAATGGCGGCGAGTCGATTTTTTTTTTAAATCACAGACAAACGGATGAAGTCTCTATTCTCACGTCACTCGAGATCAAATATTGTGCAGTTTATATTAAAAAAACATACTGAATTGACGTTTCGTATCTATAACTGTTTTATTGTCTATGGATACTAGAATAGAGACCCACTTGAGTTTTGACAGCTGTTCCAAATTTAATCTCATTTCTTTACTAAAAACGATAAAGAAGTCATGTTATTTCTTTATCGCAGCACTGGTTTTTCCTAATTGGTTGTCAAAATGGTGGTCATTCCCTCCGGTTTTTGATTAATCAATGGAGGTTTTATGATATGGGTGTAGATAAATAAACTAAGACTAACTTGAAACTGTTTATAAATAGAATATTTGTTCCAAATTAGAGGCAGGCGGCACGGCGTCGAGAAGGCTGATAATGGCAGTATAAGAGACAAAATATAAGCACACATTTTTTTAATTGCACTTTCTTTTGTTTCTTATTTCGAATAATATTTGCTTTCTTTCTTTTCGACGTTGAGACGTTCACTACAGAACATAGGTCTCCCCCATACTCTCTCTTAGGTCATAGGTCTCTTTCCACGACGAATGGTCACACACACAGCTTTCGGCAATCTTCGCCAGGTTGTCAGTACATCTCATGGGACACTAAACTACGCTGCATCTCCTGGTCTAGTCTGCACTCAAGAAACTTTACTATTAATAGTTGTATTCCCAGCCCACTACCAACCTACTCCAAGAGCTTTGTCGGTAGCTGGTTCATCCACGCATTTCGTCATTTCAGCTTCCGTGGTCAGTTTTATTCGTTGTTTAGGTTAATAGGGAAGATGCATAATTTTTTGTTCATCTTGACTTGGAAAGTACTGAGTAACAGAAACCGATCTGTGTACGCAAAACATTTTTATGTTGATTATTTTATGAGTTGTGAAGCTTTGAAAAGTCATTGTTCATACCACTCACAAAAACACTCCATATAAAATGGACAACAGCTATGACGTCACAGCTATCGTTAGACTGTACAAGATGTATGGCGTTTAAACGAAATGTGTAATTATTTCCGAAAATACTGTTTTTAGACCAATATCGTGGAAATAAAACTTGATATAAATTGGATGAACATGTCCAAGAAACTAAAATGCGAACTAAAAAACAATATATATATTTCACTAATTTCCACCATTATAATCGAATAAAAATTAATAGTCAAAATGATGTGCTTTTTTCAGTAATATGCTTTTGTTTACATTTACTTTCATAATTATATAATTTAAACCTCATTTTGATTTTCATGCAACTTCGCCATTTTATATTACAGTAATAAAGTGATTTGTATTCTAAAAACCCGGCCAAGTGCGAGTTAAACCCGCGTGGAGAGGGTTCCGTTCCATACATGATTGTCTGAAATTTCCTATGTTACGTTAAATACCATAGATTCTTATACCTATAAGAATCTATGGTATTTAACATTTCCTGTAATCTATAGGTAAAGAACTATAATCTGTATTTTTTTCAAAATTTTAGCCCCAGTAGTTTCGGAAATAAGGGGGGGGGGTGGTCAATTCTCGCCTATTTTCCTAAATAACTTCCAAACTGTTTTATTTAAAATTCTAAAAAATATATATTTAAGATCGTCACCATAAGCCCTTTTATTTGATATGTCACACAGGTTTAGGTAGCAAAACTTTTTTTTATAATTTTCTAATTTACCCCCCAAAAAGGGCCCCAATGTTTAAAATTCATATATTTACGTCACGCGTCCGTGTTGCGGTCACCGATTTACATATGTTTACCAAATTTCAACTCAATCGGTCCAGTAGTTTCGGAGCAAATTGGCTGTGACAGACGGACAGACAGACAGACAGAGACGCACGAGTGATCCTATAAGGGTTTCGTTTTTTCCTTTTGACGTACGGAACCCTAAAAGAACTTAAACCTCAAGTTTTGAACAAATACTAAAACAAGTCTGAACACATCGGAATACCCTCTTCAAGACACTCCATCTTGAGATATCATCAAAAGGTCAAGTGCAAAAAAGGTTCACCCCAACTGGAGTTGTTATAAAATTCAGAAATCTTATTCAGAAAGTTAATATTTTGTTTCAATTGGCAAGGGATTTTGTATAAACATTTTTTGCTAGAGCTTGTCAAATAAACGAAGTTTCCAAGTCAAAGGAAAGTATGAATACATAATATAGCGTTTTGCTCACGGAGGAAACTCCAGCAGTACGAGTATATTTGACATCTTCGACTCGAAGCATAATAGCAAGAGGTAGTAACTATATCGAATCTAATATTGCTAATTGGTAGGTACATTAGGACTGCTCGTAAAACAGATACATTAATATACCATTCCTTATATAGTAACATAATATACACATTTCATGATAAATAACACGGACGGAAGCAATATTTGTAATGGTTCCCATATAAATACTTACTTATTCCACCATCATAGCTGGGCGCCATTAATCAAATAGGACTAACTACTAAGGAAGTTAACTTGGTTAAACGTTAAAGCGTTACATTTCGGAAGATTTAACGGAAATTAACGTTAATCGTTAACGTGATAGGAATTGCATTGTATATGTCGTTGCGTTTGTGATTTACTTATAAAAAAATGTTGGTATGGGCTATGGAAGTTTTGGCAGGACATGAAAAATTTATAAAAGAAGGGTCTGCGTTCGATGACCGTCGACCGGCCCGCAGGTACTTGTCAGTCTGTGTTTTTTGACGCGGCGCGTGACACGCGGTGTCCTTTTGGCAAAAAGCAGGTACTTAACGAACGATTTTAACTGAAGTTGACGAGTCCGTTAACAGTTTTTAAAGTTAACTTAAAAGTTAATTAGTTACTCAAATTGTTAACTTCGTTAATTAACGATTAACGGATTAACCGTCTTGTGCCCAGCTATTTCGACCATGTAAACGCGACCTGTGGCCCTAACATGCTTGGCATAAAGATAAATTAGAACCGTTTATCTCTAAGTACGTTTCTCTCACACTAGTGCCGACGAAAGAGATAGTCATAGAGATTAACGGTTCTAATTTATCTTTATGCCATGCATGTTAGGGCCGCTGTTAGACATAATAGTATATTCGTTCCAATAATTAAAGACTAATTCACAAGACTTCATTCCATAACTTTAAAACTAGTTTTTTATTACTTAGCAAAGTTTCATTGCCTTCGGGGTTGATAACGTTCTAGAAATAAATCTGTTTTTACAAATAATTAAGTCTCCTTTGCCAAACGAGTCTGTTTTTAAACGAAAAGCTCTCTTGGAATGGCTGCGATATATTATTTAAGCATAAGAGAATTTAATTCAGAAATAATTGGAATATTTAGGTTTTTTGTGTTTATTTAAAATTTTCATTGGCTTCAGCACAACAGGTACCTACAATACATGCACCCTATTTAGGTACTATAGCCAGGGTGGATCCACGGGGGCCGGAGGGCTGAGGTAGATTTGCGCAGTACCAAAAATTCGGTGTGTCAAAATATGACTTGTAAGAAGAAGAAAAGAAAGAAAGCGAAACATTCATTCGCTAACACAGAACACACAGAGTAATATAAATATAAATTAAAAACAATACGAAACAAAATTAGTGGTGTGTGTGTCCTCGCAGCAGTGAATGGGACACTGGCTCAGAAAAATGGTGCAGTGTAAGACACAGTGCTTGTCATGGTGCTGAATAATTTGGATTTTTTTGTCCCTCCTGCGGCACTAACGTGTAGTTAAGACACAATGATAACACTGAGAAAAAATTACTGTACCGACATACGTAATTCTGGATGCCACGTACGTAATTCTGGAGAAAAACGTACCTAACGTAAGTAAAGACTCGGCTACATAGATAATGTTGCGGGCTACATAGATAATGTTGCGGACTACAAACTCCTTTATATGTTTTTACATTACCACGTAACAATCAACATTATTTCGGATGCTTCGACATTATTTGGACTTGGCTGCGAATACATTACGGTAATGCAGGTATAGCAGTGTTTCTCAGTGAAGTTAAACCCGTTTATCTCTATGATTATCTCTTTCGTCGGCACTAGTGTGAGGGAGACGCACTTAGAGATAAGATGGGTTAACTTGTCCTTGTGTCTTGCATGTTAGGGCCGCGGACCTAAAGCCAGGATTCACTCTTGAAATGTGATGTTTTCTGTGATGATACATCGCTACACCGTTTGCACACACACTAGGTCTCATCTGCTCTGTGATGCTCACATTGCACATCATGCAAATCATTCTAGAAGAAATAGTAATCATTTATTGTAAGATTGTGAGTACATTATAAATCAAGTTGTTAGATGTCTGTGTGTGTTTCAATCAACCGGTATCCGGCGTACAATTAATTGGTCCGCGAGCTAGCAACAGATTTTCATGACCAATTCCCTCCCGGGCGATAACTCGTAAAATGCTTCAGAGAATTGTATCATGAAGCCTCGTGAACGTCTGCTGCGGTTCCGTGGGTGGGTTGAGCAGCGGTAACCTCAAACGCACGTAGTTTTTTTTTTATTAATTCCCTCCACTGAGAAAATTTTTGATGCTATACCTGCATTACCGTAATGTATTCGCAGCCAAGTCCAAATAATGTCGAAGCATCCGAAATAATGTTGATTGTTACGTGGCGTTTGTAGTCCGTAACATTATCTATGTAGCCCGCAACATTATCTATGTAGCCGAGTCTCTACTTACGTTAGGTTACGTTTTTCTCCAGAATTACGTACGTGGCATTCAGAATTACGTATGTCGGTACAGTTATTTTTTCTCAGTGTCCCGATCGAATGTTTATCAGATTATAGCTAACCCAATATCTTGAAAAGAAAATAATCTGCTAACTATAACTTCAAAATAAACCTTATTAGCCCAAACTCGAGGGGTTTACTAGTAGTCATTGAAGAATTCGACTATCCACCTCCGGGCTCCAGGGTCAGATCAGCTCGATGGTTTCGAATCGGCTCGAATTACTGTCATCCAAATTGCATACACTTGCAAAGTTTGAAATCGTTACGACAATTAGAAGTGGTTAAAATTTACTTCAAAGATTTTTTACATTGTTTGTTGTTTAAAAAACATCATCATACCCATTTTCCTTACACACAATACATGTTTATCTAAACCCATATCATAAAACCTCTATAGTGTAATCAAAAACCGTAGGAAATGACCACCATTTTGACAACCAATTAGGAAAAACCAGTGCTGCAATGTTATTCCCGTATCGATTTTAGTATCGAAATGAGATTAAATTTGGAACAGCTGTTAAAACTCAAGTGGGTCTCTATTCTAGTATCCATAGATATTCAAACAGTTATTGATACGAAACGTCAATTCAGTATGTTTTTTTAATATAAACTGCACAACATTTGATCTCGAGTGACATGAGAATAGAGACTTCATTCGTTTGTCTATGATTTTAAAAAAAATGGTTTGACGGTGGATCCAATTGCCGCCATTACTGCTTTCATGATGGTTTTTTTGCGAACGAAAGTAGAATTGTAAAAAGATGTTTGTAATTTACATTTTAGTTGAAAATATGAACATTAGTCTTCTCGGAGTGACTGTGTGATGTGAAAATGCGCCGGATATCGGAAATATGCAGCCACGATTGCAACAAATAACTTGTTGCCAGAAAATATTGTTTCTGAACACATCATGGAGTAAGTATTTATAATATTTGTGTAGATAAAGTTATGTATGCAACTCTGCATAATTTGGCTTTAAAACAGACGTGCGATCTTATTATGAAACTCGCTAAATCTCGTTTCATGAAAACCGCACTAGTGTTTTAAGGCCTATCATTATGCAACCGTTGCATAAACTACTATTGTTACCCTGTGGTTTCAATAAACATAATCCATTTCATTCAATTGCGATTCCACGGCTTATCCATTCCAAATAATTCTACCATTTCATAATGATACACAGGGGAACCATTTCGGGATAGACTCGAACACACTGTCGTGAAAACTCTCGGGAAATTAATTTGACATATTTTGGCAAACAAATGAACATCCCTGGTCTCTGAGGTAATGCGATGACAAACGGATTTGTAATTAGTCAGACGGATAGAAAACATGCCAATATTGGCTCCAATTGGAAAATGTATTCACTAAATTTAAACTTGATTTTGTATAGCACTAAGCCATAGTATAAAGATGGTAAGTTATCTTCATACAAACGCACCGCGCGCGGCTTGTATGTGTGCGCCAAAGTATCTATGCGTCGCCGCACGCACACTTAAACAAAAATAAACCCGTTTATCAGTGCGCCAGTCGGAGCTAACACCGCACGAGGTTCGCGCGTCACGACTTTTCGGCACCGCTAAATGAATGAAAAATGTGTGATAATCGCAGGAGAACGTATTGCTTTGTGTTTGGGTGTCTTAATAATTCATCGATTCCAGAATTGTCTCTGTTCAGATTACCTTTAGAACAGGAAAGGTAAGCAAGTCACTTATTCTAGCATATAATTTTTACTTGATGATGAGATACATACTTACTTATTTTTTGTTTTATTGGTTTTCTATCAGACAGAGGAAGTAGGTAGGCCTATTTTCCCACTAGAATGTATTAGGTACTTTTGATCTGTCAATCCTGAGACAGTAGGCAATTAAATCGCGGATTGGGCTGGAGATGGCCTACTTCCCATCTTTATACTATGACTAAGCCGTCAAATTTGAGTAAAACGTTTCTTATTTCAAGTTTAGCTACTTTTAAATTTAGCGAACACTCTTTCGAATTGGCCCCATTATTGGTGATCAGCCATGTGATACTTTAACGTGCGTAGCGGCTGATCAGCGATGAGGGACACATTCAAATTTAGACCGAATTACTTTGTTCTTACAGCATAAATTAATAGTTTCGTTTATCGACTGATCAACCGCGCGCACTTTAGAAAATCACACTACAGAACCTTAATCAGCGACGTTCTGCGGCCCTAACATGAATGACACAAAGATAAGATAGACCGTCTTATCTCTCAGTGCGTCTCTCTCACACTAGTGCCGACGAAAGAGATAGTCATAGAGATAAACGGGCTTAATTTATCTTTGTGTCATTCATGTTAGGGCCGCTGGTTATCTGGTTAGACTGTTTATTGGAAGACATAGCTGAGTTTCTTGCGGCGTTTTTCATCAGATATCACTTTTGAAGCGCTGATAAATTCAAACTTGTGAAAAAGCCCGTGTGGTCCACATGTCTTAAATTTACGATAATCATATTCTACGCGGATGTAGTACCTACTATATTATATTAAGTACTTTCCAAATTTTTCGAGCAATTTCCAGAAGAAACTACTGGAAATAGATTGATTTCCCCCTAACATTACCGTTTACCGAATCCCTAAGGGATAGTGCAATTTTCTGGAACGCAACTTTCTTATATTCTTAGGAAATTACACCAACTAATCTAAATTACGTACGAAAAATAAGTTTTATGTATAGTTGTTTATTGTTATATTTTTTCCAAGTAAATTTGTCACAAGTTTCTCGTCGTTACATCGACCCTTCTGAAGGGTTGTTTAATATTTTAGGGTCGCAACCTCTCTAAACCCTTAGTAAATAAAGGGATGAAGATATTTGATGGCTCCGCTGTCTTGGTTAATTTTATGCCCGAACTGTAGAGGTTGGATTTGCGTTTAGATAATTAAATTTGGACATAAACCTTGTCAGCAATACTCTTGTATACCTTACAGACTGATATACATATTAATATAACTTAAATTAATTAAGATTCGGTATGGCGAGGAAAAGGCGTTGCTCCTTTGCATCATCACTCCTGGAGCCGTGTCCTAACTGCCTCAGAAATGCCTGAACACGACAATCTTCGGTTAGATGCGACACGCGACGGTTTCCAGCAGCTACGGTATTACGGATTTTTTGTATTTTTGTTTAAACAGGTATCACAGAAAAACCACTTAAGGTATTTTAAAAGGATAAGTATAATGGATTGAGAAGTACTGTATAAATATCCCCAACGGATTGGGGACATTCGAGCGGAGGATGTGGGGCTAGGGAAGAAAAAGGCAGCGGTTGACTGCACTGGCAAAGCTAGTTAAAATTATATAAATAGTAAGAGCTAAAAGCTAAGACCTGTCTAGCGACGTCAAAGCAGTTTTCCTCCTAGTAGGATGCACCCTTAGAATTCTTATATAGCATACTAGCAAACCCGGCGAACTCCGTTTCGCCACCAGATGGCTTCGTTTTATGTAACATTTCGTTTGGTGTAGCTATCTATCAGAGATGGCGCTGTATGTGAAAAAAGATTTTCCCGCTTTTCTGTTGAAATTTTTCCTGAATTTTCTTTGCTATAAACCTCACGGAACCCGAGACCTTTCCAACGAATGCAAAACCGTAAAAATCGGTTCGAGCGTTCTGGAGTTATAGCGTCAGGAAGGAAAACCCGACTTATTTTTATATAGTAGATGACTCGCTCTCCACGAATCATTATGATACCCCATTTATTAAAATCGGTTCAGCCTCCGTAGCACACAATTTTTTATCGCGCACATAAAACATCAGTCACTTTATAACTAATCTATATCTACTAATCTCTAAGTAATCTAATCGACCGAGCGAGCGAAGCGAGCGAAGTGTCTCCGTTTCAGCTTCGGCAAAAATGCTTTCGTATGTCTGGCGGATGTCCGGCGTCTGTCCATTTGTTATCGTCTACAGGCGCCTCATTCGGGAACGCTAAGTGATTCTGTAGCGACTATGTAGCCAGATTTCTCATTCCACTCTTCCGCACGACGCGAAATGCGTAAGAGCGAGATGAGAGATATGGCTTACGAGTCGCTACAGAATCACTTAGCGTTCCCGAATGAGGCGCCTGGTCGCCGTTCTGAACCGATCCTCGTGAAATTTTGTGAGCAGGTTCGATAATTGTATAGATTTTTTTTTGTCGATTCAGTTATTCGAAATATTTTTAAAATTACGGAGATATGGGGGTTATTGCAATTACAAACTTAATGGCGGTTTTGGTAAACTGACCCGACCTACTTTTTGTTTAAGATTCAGTTTTTTTAAGTCTTCTGGCGCGAGGTCTACAGCTCACGGAGCCACTGGTAACTAAAACATCTGATTTTTAGTTACACACAAATACATAGATTGCTAAACTCTATACCCTCCTTTTGGCTTCACAGTCGGGTAGGTATAACGGAAGCACTTTCGACATTTTAACGGGGTTGCTGCGAAATAAAAGTGAAAGTGTACTTGAACTTTTATAAACACCATAATTTTTAAGTTATAATGCGTGTCCGGAATGAAATAATGGCTGCTCCGGCCCGTCCATTAATAACAGAAAAAGTGAAATTATAAACTTAGCGGTTTATTTAAGTAGGTAATACGAAAACACATGAAATCGGCCGAACTCTTCATTAGGTATGATGTATGTGTTTTATGTTCTACTAGCGACCCGCCCCGGCTTCGCACGGGTGCAATGCTGATACTAAATATACCTACCGACTACAGAATGTCCTTATAAACAACCTTTACAGCTTTTTTGTCTGTTTTGTTTACTGTTTGAATTTTTTAATTCGTAATATCTTTTGAATGGAAAGTCCAATTTAAATAATTTAAAAACTATTTTATAGGTAGTTAAATGGTCTTGACCATAAAATAATTTATTTGGATAAGGATTAATATAAACACATAAATAGCATGGTTTGAATTTGGTTAGCATTTTCATTAATGTTTAAAATGAAAAAAGTTGTTGTAGTGACATAACTACAATAGTTGGACATATGCTACCGCGGAGTTTTTTGTAGACATTATGATGTTCTTCAAAATTGTTGTACATTATTTTGTTCTATCGCTAATAGTTTCGGCAGCGCATTCGACGAAAGACATTTTAAGACTCATTTTTCTACACCTTCGGTTACATTGTTCAAATTTTACCAAGGATCCCTATTTTTTTTCAAAATGAAATGTAGCCTATGTCAAATTGGAAGAATGTAGCATTCTATTGGTGAAAGAATTTTTTAAATCGGCCCAGTACTTTTTGAGCCTATTCATTACAAACATACAAACATACAAAAATAGGTACAAATCTTTCCTCTTTATAATATTAGTGTAGATGTAGATAAATCCTTACTAATATTATAAATGTGAATGTAAAATGTTTCTTTCTTACGCTTTCACGTAAAAACTACTTAACCGATCGTCATGAAACTTTGTACAAATATTCTCTAAGGTATTGGAAAGGATATAGGATACTTTTTATCCCGGAAAAGTTCCCGAGGGAATAACTGTAACCGAATTCCACGCGGACGAAGTCGCGGGTAGAAGCTAGTATTATAATAAATCGTATCTTGGATACTCACATTTGATCGAGTTTCTCTTTGCAATGGATACTAAAACGATACGAATACTTTATATAGTTAAATATTTACTCATTTTGAGCTCTAAATAATTCTTATATGTTAATAATAATTCTTAAACCCTTTAAAAAGTAAGAAATAATGATTGGCCTTGCGACAAACTTAACTTTGCTGTTGAACAACTGATATCTCAATACATCAACATAGGTTGATTGAGTTTACCAACTCCGCCAGTAAGTTTGTAATTGCAAAAACCTCCATATCTCCGCCATTTTGAAATAGTTCGAAAAACTGAATCGACAAAAGAAAATTTATACACTTACCGAACCTCACAAAATTTTACGAGAATCGGTTGAGAACTGCGAGCTGTAGACGAGAACAATGGACATCCGCTGGACATTCCTACGAAAGCATTTTTGCCCAAGCTGAAACGGAGACGATTTGCTCGCTTCGCTCGCTCGGTCGATTACAATATGAATGCAATGTATAAATGTAAATCTATAACGGGGCCAAATCGAAAGTGTGTTCGCTAAATTGAAAATTCACTAAATTTAAAATAATAAACGTCTTTGATTTTGACAGCTTTGTGCGTTACAAAATCGAGATAGACATGTTCTTATTTTTTATTGAAATTTAAGCGAATTGGAATTATTTCTACCATGCAATGGGCATGGTAGAAATAATTAGTTATCTGTGATAATACAGGTGAAGAATGTAGTAATGAAAATGAAAATGAAAATTAATGAAAACGAAAATGAAAATATTTATTTTGCAAGTAGGCCACATGGGCTCTTTTACATGTCTGAAGCTACCAGCGCTTCGAAAGGTGACATCTGCTGAGAAGAAACGCCGCAAGAAACTCAGCAGTAAGTCTTTTTTTTCAACTTTTACATTAGAGTTTTAACTAAAAATAATACATGAAAAGGGCAGCAAACAATTCTAATAGGTAAAAATTAATTATAATAAATAACTAATAAGGGAGATGTATAGTCTCCGCGTCTGGACAAGTTAAGCTACTTAGAGATGTATAAAGCCTCTAAGGGTCATCATAATAATAATTAAAATAAAGAAATAAAGAAACATCTAAATTGATTACCTAATCTACGTTAAATGGAGATGTAGACAGTCTCCACGGTCAAGTATAAAGAAGGAGATGTAAGGTCTCCAAATATCAAAGTAATAATAATAATTTGAAATAAAAATATTTCATGTCCTAATAATTCAAATATCGAATATGAAACCCTATAGAATATAGTATAGAGAACACTATGAAGTACTTATCTCTAGTCAGGTTCAGATAACGCACAAACGAATAAATTAAAAGGTAACAATTTTAAAAAAATTAATTTTAAAAGGTCCTTGCGAGCATGAACCGTCCGGACCCCACAGACAGCACCCGTTCACGAGTATGACGCGTATCTCATCCATAGTCTCCCTCAACCATGTTTTAGGGAAGGTGACGACCTGATCAACGACGCCGCCGTAAGCAAAGACCTTTGAGCGAGCATGACAAGCTCAAGCTGCCGGACAAGAACGAAATTAATCAAGGCAGATACGAGTAGCCGTCCGACGAGAGACGTAATTGTATTTAGATGCATAATTTGTACTTCAGTCAATATCACAGCACAATATCCTTAGACATTTATTAAACGTAAGATTTCACAAAGGCTCCGCTTGAGCGCAGTCTATTACTTAATGCAATGCTTAGAAACAATATTATTCACTTTGTTTTATGAGTTTAATTTTACCGAATCAATATAAAGGACTCTTACTTCCGCAAGTAATATTGCCGGATAGTAATATTGGTACTCCAAGTTTAATTAAGAATGTCGACGCAGTCAACTTGAATGAATCCGATGAACAAAAGTAATAAATAGGTATCTCTTAGGATTGTCATTCCGGTATCAATAACAATTAAATAAAATTGTGTATTTCAGGGTTTCGTAGCTCAAAAGGAAAAAAAACGGAAACCGGAGGATCACTCGTGTGTTAATCCGTCCGTCTGATACAGCCAATTTGCTCCGAAACTACTGGACCGATTGATTTGAAATTTAGTACAAAAAAGTACAGTGACCGAAACACTGATGTATAACGTAAGTAAATAAATTAATTTTATCTACACCCATATCATAAAACCTCCATTGGTTAATCAAAAACCGTAGGAAATGACCACCATTTTGACAACCAATTAGGAAAAACCAGTGCTGCGATAAAGAAATAACATGACTTCTTTATCGTTTTTAGTAAAGAAATGAGATTAAATTTGGAACAGCTGTCAAAACTCAAGTGGGTCTCTATTCTAGTATCCATAGATATTAAAACAGTTATTGATACGAAACGTCAATTCAGTATGTTTTTTTAATATAAACTGCACAATATTTGATCTCGAGTGACGTGAGAATAGAGACTTCATCCGTTTGTCTATGATTTAAAAAAAATGGTCTTGACGGAGGATCGAATCGGCGCCATGTTGGTGTTTAGCTGAACGAAAGTAGAATTATTGTTGAATTGAATAGAAAAAGTTGTTTGTAATTTACATTTTAGTTGAAAATATGAATAGTAAGTAGTCTTCTCGGAGTGTGTGTGATGTGAAAATGCGCCGGATATCGGAAATATGCAGCCACGATTGCAACAAATAACTTGTTGCCAGAAAATATTGTTTCTGAACCCATCATGGAGGATTTATAATATGTGTGTAGATAAAGTTATGTATGCAACTCTGCATAATTTGGCCTTAAAACACACGTGCGATCTTATTATGAAACTCGCCTATCGGCTCGTTTCATGAAAACCGCACTAGTGTTTTAAGGCCCATCATTATGCAACCGTTGCATAAACTACTATTAAATATGGGGCCACGTTTGGGGAGAAAATTAGTTTTTTTTTTTAAGTTATGCAAACTATGGCGTATACATATCAAATCAGGGCTCGTTGCTCGAATCTTGATTTTTTTTTGTTATTTTATGATAAATCGTTTTTAAGTTATTTAGGAAAATAGGCGAAAGGTCACTCCTACACCTTACCTCCATCAATGAAAAAGTTGGAAAATTATTAGAGAATAATGAAATAAATATTCATGAATAATTATTAAAATAAAACATTACCAACTAACACTAAAAAAATATATAAAAACTTACCTCCGAAACTACTCGGCATAAAATTTTGAAAAAAATAGCTGTCCCTGCCTTGCCCGTATCTCGCTACGCCCGCGCCCCTATTTATTCCTTCGACAAACGTTTCCCCGGGCTTGCAAGTCCTACTGTCAACCTCTAGATTGTGGAAGATCAGAAAGCAATAAGTATAGTAGGTAATTCCTAAATCAGTATAATAAACGGATCCAATTCAAAACAGTATCTGCATAAATTAAAATTTACCAAACTTAACATAAGAAACGTCAGACTCGATTTTGTATAGCATAAAGTTGTCAAAATCAGTATCACGTTTCTTATGTAAATTTTAATGACTTTTGAATTTAGCGGACACAGTTTCGAATTGGCCTCAATGTTTGATTAAATTTGACTGGCCACTTTTATTAATGAAGTAATAAAGAAAACGTTTTATTCCAAATAAAACAATCAAATATATTCATTACATTTTATTTATTTAACGACACTTCTTTACAAATTAAATTGAAAATATTGCACATTTTTACTTAACTCCCTAATCTATTTACACACATTACTACGTATAGTGCTTATTTCTATGCCTTTCTCCTAATTTTACTAATTTGTAATGACTCTTTCAATCGGTACAAAATTATAAATAAAAAAAGATTTGTGCGTGGACAGGTTTAATTTTAAGCTAATAATAGTTTAAAACACGTGTGGGTATTTAAAAAAATGAGCCGCAGGCGAGTTTCACAATAGGATCCCACGAGTGTTTCTGTAACTCATTATGCAGAGTTCTATACAGAACTTTATCTACATTCATGCATACTAAATTAAACCTTAAAAATTACTACGAAATATGCCAGGAAGCATCCACCATGTTATAAGGCTACCACACAACGAATCGCGGGTCATGCGCAGGTGTCACAGTAAATAAACTTGAAGCTTTCTAACCGTTCAACTTCCCAGTGTCGAAACCTGAAGAAGCTCAGAAAGTCAGGCGCCGCGAGCGGGATGCGCGCAGGGAGCGTCAAATAAATAAAAAATGTTTCTGATGCGTTTTTGAAATTTCTCACGGGTTGATGTAATGCCGGCCGTAAACACTCGTCGAGACACCCCGAGACAGGCCGAGTGTGAGTGTGTATATAGTGCTCTCACCTTGTCTCGCTCTTTCTCGTCTAGTCTCGCCGTGTCCCGATCGCGGTCGGTTTTTTGCGGACGAGGCAAACGGTCTCCTTGCTCTCGCGACGTAAGCGAGACCGGGCATGTAATTATCAAATTTTTTATAACTTATTGGGTTCTTTTGGGGTGCATAGGAACCATCCACCACCTTCTTCGCCATGATTTAAGCAGAGTATGTTTTGTGATAATATGCGTAAAAAAATATAGTAACATCAGCACAAAGACAAACAGCAGCATCAGTTTCCAAGTCCATTGTGGCGGGTATACGCGGTTCAAATGACGCAACGATTGTGACGGTGTGCTCTCGTCGAGAACCTCTCGTACGAGACTCTAGGCGAGAGGATTTTTATGAGTGTGTACAGCCGGCACCATGGTTCATTACCCCCGCTTTTGAATACGTTATAAGAACTATAACATGAGCATAAATTGTATGCGTCATCTTATATCATACTCTGAACAAAAGCGTAGCTACTTATTCAAATTGATCTGTTCGAGCTATTTGGTATGCGCATGCAATTCTTATTTGAAATTCTTTTCTGGAAAATGGAATCCAATAACCGAATGGTATTTGCTTATTGAACGATATACCGAAGCGGAAATTCTGTTATAAATGAATGTTTCTTGCAATTTGATTGTTTTTTGATGCGATTAAAATGGAATAATATTTGTGTGTAGGTTCTATTTCTTTTAGCTAATGTATTTGCGGCTATTAGATACTGTGCATAACGTCGAGTTCAGTGTATTATATTCTATATATATATAAATAGCCAGGTAACACGGGTAGGTATAAAATTGGTAATGGTAAAATGATTTCGCTGTCAATATTTTATCTTAAGTTTATATTCGGTGAAATATTTTGCGCTATAGCCTTTCCCCATATATTCAAATTGTAAGACTGTACACGTAAAACATCTATTAATACATTTAATTCGTAAATTAACCGTACATATAACATTTAGTTTAATATCAGTTCCTATTTACATGGGAGATTTCACATAGAAAATATATCTATTTTGGCACCTTATTGCCAACTATCCTAAAGTACAGATATGTCAACGTGTAATAAATTCAGGTTTTTATACTAAGTTTAGTTATAACAGTTAGCACATCCCTAGCAGAGTACCTAACATAAACTCACAATGAAAATTGATTAAATACTAATATTTTAAAAATATCTAAGTTTGGTACTTCAATTATCTCCAGAACAAGCTTCAGATCCAATTTTATTTAATTGAACGCTATTGAAAGATTAAACTTTTGAAAAAACAGAAAAAAATCACAATAATAAATTTATCTTCGCTAGACTATACATAATATAACAACAGTGGATTACTCCCAGATATAATCTTAGACAAATGATAGATTGCTCCAACAACTTTCTAAGAAACAACTTAAGTTGGAGTACCTAACCCCGCTTTATGTACATACATAATGAATGATAAACATTAATGTATAATTGTTGTGTATACATAGTTAATTTCTTACAACACACATTGTAAAAGAATCTCTAAATCAAGCTAGCTAAAGCATAATTTTGTTTGTTTGAATGGCATTCGCGTGTGCATAAAGTGAAGCCGCTGTTTGCTGCTGCATCGAAAACCATTCACAAGTGAGGGCGGGTGGGGCTTTTAACTTAGGGCTGGCAGAGTGACTGCTCTGTAAATTCTGTTCGCCAAGAGTAAATAAAAAAAATATATAATCAGGGCTTCTTAACTCATTACAAATAGCGGACCGCTAATTATTTTTACCGATGATAATAAGAAATGAAAAGGAAAAGCTATATTTTTTCTTAGAATATTACTATTGAAAAGCCTGTATATGTCCTATTGATGGCATATCATTGGACGACGACCATGACGAAGTCTCAGAGCCGGAAGAAGAATCAGAATCAGTGACGTTTATTATGAAACGTTCAATTGTTTCGTCTACCCTGCCATCAATTTGTAAAAATCTATCATCTTCTTTTACCGTATAATATCTTCCGACCGGCACGGCGCCGCGCTTGACAACAACTGCGTACCTCGTACCACGAAACTCAGTGCGCGCGGCGATAAGTAACGCCCGTCATACAGTTTGCGATAGGTAAGCGACATACGATATCATAATGTTTATCAACTCTCGGCGAACATACTTTACACACATTACAGAGTTATCGCTCAATTGCCTAACTGTCTAATGATCTAGTTATTATAAGTATAAGTTCGTCTTTGTACATAATGTTCATTTAATATATTATATTTCTTTTTGTAATTATTCTCTGGACATTCAATGAAATATTTATACATTTACCATTTAGACATGTCACTAAATACAGGTATATAATTAAGTCCAAAATAACTTTACTGAGTAATTTTAGAGCTGTGGTTAAAGTTGATATAATAACAAATGTAATATAATACTTACTAACTATATTAAATATATTTTTGCACATTTGTGCCCGTATTTATTAACAAATTTAAAATAGACATGAATACATTCCTTAAATACTTACATGTATAATATGTCCTTTTTAAATATTTTCATTTAATTTTAACTTCTTATTTTAGGTATATAAATAGCTCTTTAACTAATTACAGAGATCACAGAAGAAATCTAAAGGCGAAGTAGTAGGGACTAGGAGGTTTATTCATATAATTTTAATTAATATTTTATTTTAGCAGCCCTAGCATGGCTGCAACGAGGATAATTTAACCCCGTCCTATCCAACAATCCAAATATCCTAAGAACACCTCTTAGCCTCACTTTTACTAGCAAAAGCTGCCAAACTTGCGGGGCGCGCGGAGTTTTTAGAGCGCTGTGATTCGCGCGTTCGAGTCCCGCCGCTTACGGCTTTTTGCTTCTAATACTGGCAGCGGTGTATCTCTCTGCCATCTGTTTCATCGGCACTGGTGTGAGAGAGACGCACTAAGAGATAAGAAGTTGTGAACTCCTCGTGTCAACCTTCGGGCCGCTGTTAGATTTAACAATACTTTCAACGTTTACAATCATACATCTGTATTAATAAATATAAAATCCATATCATTTTATTACAAATTTTCAGATCTCTTCTAAGAGAATCACTTGTTTGATTGTAACTCATCAACAAATCCAGAAAATCTATAAACCAACAGATATTATATTCACATATACAATGTGGCCAATTCGAAACGGTGTATCATAAATTAAAAATTCCCTTAACTTAAAATAGAAACGTCATACTCAATTTTGTATAGAACCAAGCTGACAAAATTGAGTATGACATTTCTTATTTAAAATTTAGCTACTTTTAAATTATCAAACACACTTTCGAATTTGCCCCAATATATTGTAATTTTTTACATGTTTACATGCAAAATTCATCGGTAATTGTATTTTGACATTTCTGAGACATTTCATTCGTTCATTTTTCATTCATTAGGGATTAGCCACATTGGGTCCTTTATTTGGCAGAAATGGCAGGTAATTATTAAGACGAGCGGAAGTAAGCCTTCTATGCAACCATATAATTTCCCAGGGGACTAGCTATAGTATTCAGCAATCCCAAACTGCTATTAAAAATTGTTATAGTAATATTTTTTGTAATTACGGAATTCCTCGATTTGCAAATCCCTTAAACGAAGGGAGGACGATCTGCCAAGTGTTAAGCGTAAAAGAAAGACACCAAGGGCGTAAAATTGAGGAGTTCTATATCGCGGACACGACGAACCTATTTACCGCGGGATCCTGCAGGAGGAATCTTGATGTCATTATCAATAATTTAAATATACCTAGTAAATTTTTCCTTACCCAAAACAAACTGCCAATCCGGCCACAAGACTACAGCATCGAATTTCCTCGGTGTTGATATTTTATTACGAAATGATCGACATTTATGTTCAATAATGGTTGGTATTTAGCCACTATGTTAGAATAAATCGACTCGGGCTATCCGGAAAAATGGGTCATTCCCGAAAGTTAAGGACACTGAGGCCTAACGTTGTTGCTTGGACTATATCCGCGTGTAGGACATCAGGCATCGTTTTGGCCTGTGTGAAGAAAACGTAAAATTAAGCAGTCGTTTTCGTTAACTTTTGGTCATAGGAGGGACAATTTTTGTTTATTGCAGTGTGTATTACCCAAATGCGGTAGTTAGACATCTTTGAGAACTTCCCGAGCTTCTCGCGAGAGCTTACAAGTGCAATTACCGGCAACTCCTAATTACTAATGGCACGTTATCAAGCTCCAGATTGCTGACTTAGCAAACTGACCAAAGTAAATTTTCGTATAACAAACTTCGAACTTGGTTATTTAGTCGGATACACACTAACCAAGGCAGACCTTAATTGATGTGTATCATTCCTCTCGCTTTCCTGCAATATGTGGGAGTGATTTCGTGAAAAAGGACGGAAGTGTGTAACGGGAAGCCGGGGAAGCGCGCGCGATTTGATTTGACCAATGAGCGCGGGCGGTGGTAGAGTTGAAGCTGGGGATGCGCGCGCTTATTTGATTTGCCAATGAGCGCGCGCGGTGAGATGTTAGTTGTTACACATCATAATATTGTTTTATTAAGTTATTGTTTCAACTAAGACAGATGGCTGTCTATAAAGTATAATTTGAAGGAATTTGTCGTTCAAATTATATTTTATTAGTCAATAGAGTAGTGTTTAATTGCAGATGAACCTCCCTAAAAAATAATCCTGGCGGCGCCCATGTGAACTACCATCTAATTTACTAAAATATAAGTAATAATATTTAAAAAAAAAACTGTAAACACTTTGCATAATTCTGAGGGTAGGTATACCATGATGAAAAAAAATTTTGCAAAGCCGTTTTATAATGACAGGTGACAGCTAAAATGAGGAGGACCCATAAAAAAATATAAGTCATAGTTCGAAAAGGCAATTCAGGCGCCTCATTCGGGAACGCTAAGTGATTCTGTAGCGACTCGTAAGCCAGATTTCTCATTCCACTCTTCCGCACGACGCGAAATGCGTAAGAGCGAGATGAGAGATCTGGCTTACGAGTCGCTACAGAATCACTTAGCGTTCCCGAATGAGGCGCCAGGTTATTTTCATGCGTGACTTTGAACCATATAATAATATCGCGGTATCCATTTTGTTTCCACAAAAAAGCATTTTAAATTATTTTAAATAAATTACTTGTTCTTGAGTTGTAACTCTGTGGCGATAGAAAATGTTTTAAACAAGTGGCTTTGAATTTAATCAGACATAGCATCAATATACTTTTAATTCTTTACCATATGTTTTAGTCTGTGGATCCAATTTGAAACATTCACCTTAATTTAAAATTCTTTAAACTTATAATAAGAAACGTCAAACTTAATTTTGTACAGCACCGAGTTGTCAAAATCGAATTTGTCGTTTCTTATTGCAAGTGAACGTACTTTCGAATTGGCCTCTCTATCTCCCTATTGAAAACACAAATAAGTCTACGATACGCGTGACGCTACAATCAGGAGTGTCTCAACGATGGAGTGTAATGTTTCCAGGATATACTTTTCGCTCTAAATAATTTCATCACATTCACTCTAAAGAATCATAACCATTGTCATCCCTCACATGCAGCTTGAATCTCTTTCCAATTTTGAAACACGGAAAACCTACACAGAAACGCTTGTCAGTCAGAGTGGGCGGTTGACGTGAACCCGCCCGAAATATCAGCAATTACCTAAAAGGCTGTTGGTTTAAATTGAAACTGATCCAGCGTAGGTTGTCTTTGAAAGCGGAGAGCTCTTAAAGGCTAAAACAATATAGCATTCATTATATATTCATTATAGGTAGGTAGGTAGGTCATTTATTTCTTTAAGAAAATTACATTACAAAAATTGTAATGTTAAAGATAATGAATTCACAAAAAGGTCGTCAGTTAAAATAGAATAATATAAAAATACCGTCTAGAAATAATTCTAGGAATAATCAAAATAAATGTCTTAACATTAAATTTCAGATGTCACAAATAAAATTAATACTTAATAAAAGAAAACAGATGTCAAATAAAAATGAATTAAAAAAATGCAATAAAATTAAAACTAAAGAAACACTAATGTCAGAACTTTGTATGCCGCAAGGCACCTCATAGTGATGGGCCACTGATCCCTGAAATAAGTGGTTTATTATTATTATTATTATAATTATTATACTATCATAACATCGGTAATGTATTGAAATCTGCCCACGTATTTTAGTCTAGGTTAAAAGTACTCTATTTCAGATGTCTTTCTAAATTATTTTTAACTAAACAACTATTCCATTAACGCCCAAATAATCCCAAGCATTCAAATCACTCAAAAACAGTCAATTTACGGCTTGAATAGGGCACATCATTATTATTTATTATTTATTTTTATTATTGGCAAAAAACAGAACCCTTATAGATTGTCATGTCTGTCTGTCTATCTGTCTGTCTGTCCGTCCGTCTGTCTGTCTGTCCGTCCGTATGTCACAGACACTTTTTTCCGAAACTTTAAGAACTATGCTGTTGAAACTTGGTAAGTATATGTATTCTGTGGACCGCATTAAGATTTTTACACAAAAATAGAAAACAAACAATATTTTTTTGGGATTACCCATACTTAGAACTGAATCCCAAATTTTTTTTTTCATCAAACCCATACGTGTGGGGTATGTATGGATAGGTCTTCAAAAATGATATTGAGGTTTTTAATATCATTTTTTTCTAAACTGAATAGTTTGCTTCCAAAGAGGTAAAATTAGTGTCCTCCCCCCTGTAACTTCTAAAATAAGAGAATGATAAAACTAAAAAAAAAATATGATGTACATTACCATGTAAACTTCCACCGAAAATTGGTTGGAACGAGATCTAGTAAGTAGTTATTTTTTAATACTTCATAAATCACGGAACCCTTCATGGGCGAGTTCGACTCGCACTTGGCCGCTTTTTATGATCCAAATACGTTTTTATTTCCTGCCAGTATCTAGTATGATATGAACTACAAATAAATCCGTGAAAATTTGAGCCCTTTAAGTTTCTTAGATAGAGGCAGATAGGTGGACGGACGCGCATCGTAGGCGTTAATCTCCTTCGGGTGCAAAGCTCTAAAAAGACAGCGAAATATGGAATGAGACACATTGAGTGAGCCGTTATTTTCGTGAAAAACGGTTTGAAATTTCATTTTACTGGATCCGACACTAAAACTGTCATATCGATATGAGTTATAATGTGTTTATTTCAACACTCGAGACGTGAAAAGCGTACACACATATCCATTTGTTTACCGGTAAGTTAATATCTCTAAGCGCCATAGTTGCTCTTAGACATTATATTATTTACTATAAAGGTATTCATTGGCCTCGTTTTTGTGCCCTTCATCATTAAAACAATGATCTCTGCTAGTATTTGCACAAACAAAATCATAAAGAAGTTTCGTAGTAAAACTTCAATGCCTACCACAGGAACAGGACATAAATGTCTCTAGAGTCTGAGTCGGACTGCGAGTCTAGCATAGTTAAACTGCAAGTGCGAGCGAATAGAAGCCGATCCTACCTATTTACTAAGCGACAAGTAACTAACCAACAGATACTAAACTCGTGTAAAACTTTAGGCTACATGATGCTTAAGTCCCGCGGCATTCCGTGTTAGTAAGTTTTGTGTTAATAGTAAATCTTGTTAAACCCTCAAGACGTTACCGAATTTATTGCTTCTAGCACTTACCTATACCGAGGTAAATTGCGTTTGTAATTATAACAAAACTGTCAAATACAGAAGCTGTTGCATTTGAATGCAAACCGGTTTTAACTGAAACCGAAAAATCCGGTTATAACCGGCCATATTGGTAGGTTTACCAACCCGGTTATTGTCTTTTTTTAAACCGGATTCGGTTAACTACGGTTATTTATTTAATACAACGTGTCCCTAGCTGTTGGACATTCCTTAACACAAAATGCTTATTAGTAAGTACATAATCGGACCAATGTGCAATTGATGAATACAATCACTCTATTATTTATCTAAATTAAATACGGTTTATACTTTAAAACGTTGGAGTAACCTGTATGTACACAAATATGACTTTATTTTGTTTGTTGACTGAAAAATTAAAATGTATTATAAACGTACTAGCAAACCCGGCGAACTCCGTTTCGCCACTAGATGGCTTCGTTTTATGTAACATTTCGTTTGGTGTAGCTATGTATCAGAGATGGCGCTGTATGTGAAAAAAGATTTTCCCGCTTTTCTGTTGAAATTTTTCCTGAATTTTCTTTGCTATAAACCTCACGGAGCCCGAGACCTTTCCAACGAATGCAAAACCGTGGAAATCGGTTCGTGCGTTATGGAGTTAAAGCGTCAGGAAGGAAAACCCGACTTATTTTTATATAGTAGATTAATTACTGTAAACTAGATTATATATATTAAAATTGATTAAAAAACTATCAAAGACATTCTTTCGTTAAATTATCCTGCATATTTAGACTAGATTTCATCGATCTTTTAAAATAATTGAAATAACCGGTTATCGGTTATTTTCCGGTCGTAACCGATAGAAAACCCGGTTATGAAATTTTACCGGTTATTGCATTTCCTAAGCTGTTCCCAAACAAACGTAAAATGTTATTCTTTTTTACCGTTTTGTCAATATCGCGACAAAAAACAGAGACCTTTGGGAGTTCTAATGAATGCTAATCAGAGTTTTAATTAACTTATCCTCACCTTGGAGATAAAAATAAAATTACAAATCGATTAGGTATTCTTGGCAAGGCCAAGGACTCCCTTATTGCGTTGGAACGGAATATTTCAAGAATTTCAATTAATGGGTTCTAATGTTGAAATGCCGCGATCGTGGGGGTTGTAGATGCTCAGAACTTCAGAAGTGATCGTGGAACTTTAAACTTCTCATTATTGTACTTCGCGTAGTTTCTTAGTTTGTTTGTTCATTACTTAACCCTGAGAGAGCCAATAATGTACGACCAGAGAATACACGACCCAATAATTTGCGACCACAAATGTGGCCGCAGATTATCCGGTCGTGTATTATCAGGGCGTACAGTATTGGCTTCCAATTATCACTTCGTACCGAACTTGTTCAACCTGATAATCTACGGCCAAATAATGCCCAGCCAGATAATACACGACCCGATAATCGGCGACCATCGCCTTAAATAGGTGGTCGCCGGGTATCAACCCGAATAATAATGGATGACCTGATAATCCGCGACCAAGATGGGTCGGAGCAGAAGCGACTTAGATGGGTTAGGTTAAGGTCTTCTTTTTTGGGTTCCGTACCCAAAGGGTAAAAACGGGACCCTATTACTAAGACTCCGCTGTCCGCCTGTCCGTCTATCCGTCTTTCTGTCCGTTTGTCACCAGGCTGTATCTCATAAACCGTGATAGTTAGACAGTTTAAATTTTCACAGATGATGTATTTCTGATGCCGCTATAATAACAAATACTAAAAAACAGAATATGATAAATATTTAAGGGGGCTCCCATACAACAAACGTGATATTTTTGCTTGTTTTTGCTCGGTATTGATAAGGGCAACAGGTAGACGCTCGAAATATTCACAGAATATTTAGTTATATATTCACTTTAAAAATGAATAATTTTAATATAAAACATATTTTTACGGGGGGGGGGGGGGCAACAAACGTGCTTGATTATAGATAATGGTACTTCGTGCGCGAGTCCGACTCGCACTTGGCCGGTTTTTGTAACAACCCAGAACTATGGCTTTTGGCTTCCGATTAAAAGGCCGTACATTATCAGGTTGGGGATTATCACTCGGTGCTGCGAATGCACGGCCAGATAATCGGAAGCCAATGGACACGAATTATTGGGTTGTACAATCAGCACGTGCATTCTGGTCTAGCATTACTGGCTTCCGATTATCGTCTCGAACGAGTTTTGTATAGGCAGATAATGCACGACCCAATATTTAGCCGCCCAATCATTCATGTACACTGTGGTCGCGAATTATCTGGTCGTGCGTTATCGGGTCGAGCATTATCGGGACCCAACTCTGAGAAACTGCTATTTCTAACGGCTATACTCTTCACTTCCCGACGAAGGCCAGTTCGTCTCAGCACCTACGGCACTTCTCGAGTCTTCACCCAAATAGTTAGAAAATCACACGCTCTATTATTATTATAAAAGCAAACGTTTGTGTGTCTGTCTGTATGTTTAACTCTCAGTGCACCTATATACCTTACGTCTCGGAATAGGACATAGGCAAATTTTAATCCCGGAAACAAGTTCCCTAAGGAATAACTAAAACGGAATTCCATGCAAATCAAGTCGTGGGTAGGAGTTAGTTTTCATATATAACTTTTGTAAAGAAACGGGGCGTAGTCAGCATTTTCAAGTGTTTCAACTGGGAAATGGCTCTGTATAATTTTTCACCGAAAAAAAGGTAGCGCCTCCTTCCTTTTCCGGTTTGCCTACAGTGTTCCTTCGCGTATCTAATATAACTCGGAAATGTTTAGCCAAATGTTGCCAATGCTTTCCCTTATGTGTCCGCTTTGTTTTAGTTGCATTTTTACCCCTTTGTGTGATAGTAAGTAAATACTTTATAATAATAATAATACCTGATTGACATAGCTATCTGCAATACACATAACCTACGGCGGTGCGAACAGTGAAAACAATTCCTATTATAGTATATACTACTAGCGTTATTCCAAAAACTCTATATGCAAGTATACACGCACTAATCATGCATTCATCTACATATACTCTTATAAAAAGCTGCCATCCTTAACACGTTTCTGTCCATTACCACGTCATCATCATCATTCATCATTTCAGCCGAAAGACGTCCGCTGCCGGACATAGGCCTCCCCCAATGATCTCCACAACGACCGATTCTGTGCTGCTCGCGTCCAGCGGAGACCCGCAATTTTCACCAGGTCGTCAGTCCACCGTGTGGGTGGTCTGCTGACGCTGCGCCTTCCGGTACGTGGTCGCCACTCAAGAACTCTGCGACCCCATCGGCCATCTGTTCTAAGAGCAATGTGCCCCGCCCACTGCCACTTAAGCTTAGCAATTCTTTGGGCTATGTCGGTTACTCTTGATCTTTTGCGGATCTCCTCATTTCTAATTCGATCTCGCAGCGATACTCCGAGCATAGCCCTCTCCATCGCCCTTTGGGTGACCTTGGGCCTTCTTATGAGGCTCATAGTGAGCGACCACGTCTCAGTGCCGTAAGTCATCACTGGCAACACACACTGGTCAAAGACTTTCGTCTTGAGACACTGCGGTATATTGGACGAGAAGATATGGCGTAACTTCCCGAACGATGCCCAGCCGAGTCGGATTCGACGATTGACCTCTTTCTCGAAGTTGGCTCTACCTAACTGGACGGTATGTCCCAGGTACACACAATCGTCAACAACTTCGAGCGTATAGTCTCCGATTTTTACTGGAGTTGGCACTGCACGGATATTCGACATGATCTTCGTCATTACCACGTAATATACTTGTAAGCACTTGGCTTTGGCCCGTGCCGCAAAACCTCTTTTGGAGAGAAAGACATAGTTTTAAAAAAAAAAACAGGGGACAATCTTTTACACAAATCGATCTAGGCTCAAAGTTAGCCCTAAACGCTTGTGTTATAGATACTAGACGACGATATACATACTTATACAGAGAAATAAATACTTAAATACATAGGAAACATCGAAGACTCAGGAACAAACATTCGTGCTTATCACACAAATATTTGCCCCTACAGGGATCGAACCCGGGACGCTAGTTTCGGAGGCAGGGTCACTACCAACTAGGCTAACCGCGTCGTCGAATTGATACATTGTAATACATTATAGAGGTAATTTTAGAATGAAAACATTGTGATTAATTTTTCCACTGAAAAAGTTCCAGGCCAATGTCCAGCAGTGGACGTCTTTTGAAATGGTGATGAATGATATATATCTTTTGTCCGATAATATGTGTGTATGTGTCTCTTTCCTACGTAAAATCTATCGTCTAGATCTGGAATTGTGTCTACTTTGTACGAACGCTATTTTTGTCATTAATATTACTATAAGAATAATAATTAATGGAGTATTGTTGATAGGTAACAATTGATATCAACCGAAGAGATAATATAATATATTGTTTACCTGCAAAATAAACTTACTCCTAATTGTGTTCTTTTGAATTCCATGGGGGTCAGCACACCGTTAACTGTTTGTCTTTGAAACAAAAAACTTATTTAATTAAAGAAGAAACTCAGCATCTGTATGCGATCGTATCTTTTGCGCCCCATTTTAAATTTAATTTGAGTATTGCTATTTTATATTACGTGTACTGTTATATTCCTACAAAGAAATCACAACCATACCTACTTACACATCTTTCTTGTATGTGAAAACATTGAATAAAACTTGATTGATATTTTACTAGTCCAAACAAATTCCGTCAAGCGATTCACAACATTATCTTTTAAAGCATAAGGTCATCAAACAAAAATACATCAAAAAAACTAGATCCAACCCTGCTTCTATACAAAGTTTTCAAACAAATGCAGCCTTAGGAACAACCCTAGCATCAAATACGATACGCAACGTAAAATCAGCTTAAGCGAATCACATCCTTGTAAATGACTATTTAGGGTTCATTTTATTATTTCTCTGTTCACGTGGATGTCAGATGACACGTTCAAGAATATTTTGCTTTTATATCAAAAACAACGCAAAGCTGGACAAGCGAATCACAACCTTGCCGATAACTGTTCAGGGCTGATTTTAGTCTTCATCTGGCTTGGATGATAAGGCTTGTTGCCGAATGAGGTCAGCTGAGGTGGAATTGATACAGTTTTTCATGTGGATGTCAGATAACACGTGCGAGAGCACTTGGCTCTTATATCAAAAACAACTCAAAGATAGACAAGCGAATCACAACCTTGCCGATAACTGTTCAGGGCTCTTTTTAGTCTTCATCTGGCTTGGATGATGAGGCTTGTTGCCGAAGGACGTCAGCTGAGGTGGACTTGATGCAGTTGTTCATGTGGATGTCAGATGACACGTTGGAGTGGTGGTGCTCGCGACGCGTGCGCGGGCAGCAGTGGCGGCGCGCTATGTCACCACATAGTGATCTACGAACAAAAAACATTATGTTTAAAAATATTTTCTATACAATCCTTTATCTCAGTTATACAATTGTACAGTTGAAACAACAGCGGCCCCATGCCAGACACGGGGATAAGTTATACCGATTTATCTCTCTAACTCTTTCGTCGGCACTAGTGTGAGAGAGACGCACTTAGAAATAAGACGGTTTAACTTATCATTGTGTCAACCTTGCTAGGGCCACAGTTTGTTTATCGTTATGTTTTTTCTTTATCTATCTTTTAATGAAAAAAATTGACAAACCGAACGATTACTTTGTATAGATAAACGGGAAGCACAGACCATATACCTAATACCAATAGACTCCGCATAGCCGGGCGCCCCCCGCTTCCAAGCGTTGTGGCCAAATGGCACAAGTGGCGGGGCTACAGGGGTCGCGCGGGGTGCATAACCTCGAGCGCACCAATCACAGCGCTCAAAAAACCCGCGCCCCGCAAGCTTGGCAGCTTTATTTGCTAGTAAAAGTTAGGCTAAGCGGTGACTTTAGGGAATTTGGTCTGTGACATCAATCAATTATAATCCAAAAACTCACATGAGAGTTCTGAACGTTTACACAAACCGTTCTCGTTATCGAAAACTATCGCTCGGTCCCTTTTACAAGCAGTATTTCTGATAGATTTCGATAGCGAGAACGGATTGCGTAAGCTCATTGTAATGATACTGGTATGTATGTTATGTTGTGTGTCTTTGTATTAAATTGACTGACTCTATGGCGAAGTGGTAATGCAACAGGTTACTATGCCAAAAATCGCGGGTTGGAATCCCGCTAAGAAGAAACTTTGTGTTTTGTGTAATTTTTAGTGATTAGTGTGTTTGTATAGCGATTGGTATAGATGGTGCTAGCTGAAAATTAGCGCTGCGAGTGTCTGACAACTCAGCATTATGCTGAGCCAGTGACCGATTCATTCAGTGAGCGATGACACACATCCCTCGTTTTTTCTGTATTATTTTGGTTTTTATTATTTCTTATCATTGTGTGTCCTTGTGAAGTGAATAAATATCTTTTCTTTCTTCTTCTTTCTTTCTTTCTTCTTTCTGGTGAGCAAAGATGCTTGTTCTCGAGTGATGGATTTTTAGTATCTATATTTTGCATCTATTTATCTATATAAGTATTCGTATCATTGTCTAGTACCCATAGTACCTAAAGGCAATTCTAGTTTGGGACTTGATCAATGTTTGTTAATGTCTAAGATATTATAAGTAACTAGCCCGCGACTTCGTTCGCGTGGAATTCGGTTATTGTTATTCCCTCGGGATTTTTTAAATTTTCCTCGATAAACGTAGTCTATGTGCTATTTTAGAAACCTATCTCTATGTCGAATTTCATCCACATCCAAACTTTCACATTTATAATATCAGTTATGATATCAGTAAGAAGTAGGATGTGTCTCCGAAGCTAGCGGGGTTCGATCCCCGGTAAGGGCAAATATTTGCGTGATGAACACGAATGTTTGTTCATGAGTCTTGGATGTTTCATATGTATTTAAATATTTATTTATTTATATAAGTATATCCTCGTCTAGTAATCAGAACACAAGCCTTTAGAGATAACTTTGGTACTAGATCGTTTTGCGTAAAAATTATCCCCTGATTTATTATTAATTATAGACTTAAATTGACCGCAATTAAAACTAATGTTATTTATTATTTCGTTTAACATCAGATCATTGCATGTTATATAGAAATAGTGCCTTTACTGACCTTTATTTCTCAGAGTATAGAAAATACATCGTACTTATTGTGTTGTGTGTTGTGTTGTTTACTTTCAATCGAAACTAAATCCACGTTGCGCCAAATTGAAGAAAGCAATACCACTTTCTATTCCCGGATTATCTATATCGGATTTCCTGTAATCCTTTGGAGCACAAAGCTTCGCTACCCTTGTTAAATACTTTATTTCTCTTTAAAATACGGCAAAATGTCGCGGAAGAAAACGTTTAGGTGACGTCGTCTTTAAAGTGACGTGTCTAGAGTGATAGTGACAAATTGTAGAACGCATGCTAAAAACTTAAGGACTTATTATGTTAGTAGACAAAGATAACAATCATGGTAAAATTTTCTTTAACAAAAAACATAACTCATCATTAAATCCTATAATAGCTATTCAAAGTCAACGACTGCTGTTACCATATCGATATCAATGGTTACAGCAGAATAAATTTCTTGTTTCACTCCTTTTAGAGGTTGTGCAGTTTGGGTTATTTTGTTTTTTATAACTTATATTTTTTCTATTTTCATCTTTGTATGTTAATAGAGATGATATGTACCCCATTTGACTCCTACAATGAACACTAATGTAATTATACCTCAAATAATTTTATTTATTTATTTATTTATTGCTATTACAAAATTAACATTTACAGTCAAGCCTTACATGTTCATTAAATTACAGATTGTTGAAATATAAATTATATTGGTTTATTTATACAAATAACATTAGGTAATGGAGCTGGGAGACACTTTGGTCTCCAAATAATGATCGCCTGAGCCCAAGAAACTCGATTCAGAGCTGTGAAAGATGTCAATATTGCTGTAACTGTCCAAGATGTCGTTCAGATGTGTCAATGCGTGGTGAAGTGGTGCGTTTGCTAGACTCCTCGTTCGAACCCCAGCGTAATGGTCTGATAACCAATTAACTTGTCTCCCTTAGAGTGGAAATAGGCACCCCGCGAAGTGTCGTGACGTGTCGGTATGTTGGCAGTTAGGTTAGGTTAGGTTATTTGACTAATGAATAGGTACTTGGTAAAATAAACATAACCAAGTACGTATTTGTTAAACAATAGGGTCCCAAAAATACTTTTGATAACTGTATAATTAAGCTGTTTTGACTTATGAAGTTTTGCCAAATGATAATTTCAGTAAAATTGTTTGGCATGAGATACTTTGGGAGTTTTTTGCCGCTACATTGGTAATTCGTTTTGTGGATATGGTGTGTATTATTTGGTTTCAATAAATCTTTTATTTATCTATACAAATAAATAAAACTTTAAATAGTCGCTTTAGATAAAGACGTGACTTTCAGCATGCAGACTAATTGACTTTAGTAGTTTTGAAGATAAGAACTCGGCAAACAAAAAGATTTAGTTAGGTACTCTGAAAGTTATTCCGTTGTCTCATGAGTATTGATGTTTGTTATTTCGTCCGACTATTTGGATTGTCTAATGGCAAAATATTTTCGTTTCTTTTTGAGTTTTCTGAGAGATTTTAAAACACGTTTTTCTTATTGAAAGCGTTGCTAGTTATGTGTAAATGAATATATCCTTACTAATATTATAAATGAGAATGTAAGTTTGTTTGTTACGGTTTCACGCGAAAACTACTGAACCGATCATCATGAAACTTTGTACACATATTCTTGGAAGTATTAAAAGTAACATACGATACTTTTTTATCCGGGAAAATTTAAAAATTCCCGAGGGAATAATTATAACCGAATTCCACGCGAACAAGCTAGAATGCAAGTTTGTTTGTGACGCTTTCACGTAAAAACTACTGAACCGATCATCATGAAACTTTGTACACGTATTCTTGGAGGTATTAGAAGTAACATAGAATACTTTTTATCCCGGAAAATTTAAAAGTCGCCGAGGGAATAGCTATAACCGAATTCCACGCGAACGAAGTCGCGGGCTACAGCTAGTACGTATATAAATACTAAACTTCCATGACTACATTCGTGCTCATTTCACAATGTTCGCCCCTAGTCGCAAACTCTCGTCGTTTGGCATAGTAGGCACTACCATTTTGAGTCGGTCAGATTGTAGATTTCGTGTTGATTGCATGTCTTGTTACTATTGTGTTTCCCTAGTCAAAAATAAGATAATCTATAGTTTATAAAATAAAAAAACCGACTTCAAATGGCCTTTGAAAAGTTTTTTTTTCTTTCACATTTTATTTATTATCCTGTGATTTAACGACACACATTTACTACATCAAGTAACAATAGCATAATGCCAATTGCTCATCACCATTTACAAACTGTTGCTATCCACGGTGCAAGGATGTCAATCGTGAAGGAGTTCTCCTGGTTCTTCAATTTTACTACATGAATTTACATGGACGTAAGTTGCTTCAGAACTTTATACAGCAATTTAATCGCCAACCTTGAAGTACTCAACATTCATCAGTTCCGGTGATCATCTATAGTCTTCATCAACAGTTCCACTTTACCAAATAATGCTTTTGGAACGTAACTGCTTGAGTTATTACAGAAAATATTAAAATTGCTCTATGCTTGCCTATAATATTTGAAGAGTTCCATCGACTCCTCATAGATCCTCTCATCATAACTCAACTTTGATAGGACGGGACTAAACTGGAGGTATACCCTACCGATTAAAAAAAGAATTTTCAAAATCGGTTTATAAATGGCAGAGTTCTGAAGTAACAAACATTAAAAAAAACAGCCGAATTGAGAACCTCCTCCTTTTTTGAAGTCGGTTAAAAATATCTGGCGACCCCCCCATGACCGTATTAATACAATGTCAGTGGTATCAACAACGAGGTACTTAAAAACCTGGGTTGCGACCGCGACCTCCTGGTCCTGAGCAAGGGGTTAAAAAACACTGGTCCATACAAATGAGGGGTTAAGACCTCCATTTTACCCTTTAAAGGGTAGATTCATAAATTCGTCTCTTAGGGGATGAGTATACCTTGAAAGGAAGTTCAAGTAAACAGGATACTTTTTGTATAAAACTGTTGCCCTTTTTATATCAGACTGCGCCTCTATTCGGGAACGCTAAGTGATGTTGTAGGGATTCGCGAGCGAGATTTCTCATCCCACTCTTCCGCACGACGCGTAATACGTAACAGCGAGATGCGAGTCTCACTCGCGGGTCGCTGCAGTATCACTTAGACGTTCCCGAATAGACGCCCTGATCGAATGAGGATAAGATACGTGACCATTCTTGTCTTCAATGTACTGTAAAGCAAGAAGGTTGCTTTGTAGGTTTTATTGTGACTGGCCAAGCGTGAAGCCGATTTAAACGTCAGCTTTCTTTTTAAATTGTATTTTTAAATTATTTAGAAGTCCGGCTACGCTTGTCCAGGTAGTCATTCCATGTTGCGCCGCCTAAGAGGCACCAGCGGGTATCGGTTGAAATACAGAAAAAAGCCTCATTCGTGTGTTTAATTATGGATGTATGCCCAATATATCGATTTGTATATTTTTCGCTGAAATTGAATAGTCTGGTAGTATTAGTCGTTTCGCATAAGTGTATTAAAAAATAAAACCACTTTACCGTTCTTTTAACGGAGATAAATGACATTTAAGAATACATGTGTTATGTGCTGTGCCCCTGTTATTTGTACCGGAAGTTGATTAAATTACAAGAAAAAGCGAATAATGTTTCTGTCCCATAGTACTTTTATAATCAAAAAACGTATTTTCTATAACTTTGTACTCCCCACGATTTTTTGATAAAAAAAAATGTCGTTACCGTTGTTCCCACGGAAATATTCTTGAATGAATTTCCATGTGTCCGGACCGTTTCAAAAACTGCATATTGTTTGGTTATGACTCGAGTAGTCAAATCAGGTTCTGATTTTATGTCACATAATAATAACTATTAATAATCACACATATTGTACATTTTAAATCATTATTCGTACAAAATTACTCATTGCCGTTATTTGGTTCAAATGAAACAGAACGTGAGAAATAAAATACACGTACTGCGGATTTGACGTGGCATACATCCTTGAAGTAATATCATCGACCCTGTACTAGTCACGCTACGAGCAACATCCAGTCTACTTAGGCAGAAGCAGTATCTCCCTGATGCAGCGTTGACGACGTGGCGGCTGGCAGCAGCATGCGTACAGTACCAAGTTTTGTTATCTTGGAACTAAAAGCATTCCTGTACGAATTAAAGGGTACAGAGGACGGAGACTGACCTACAGCAAGAGTCCAGGGTCTTCCTGAAGGCAGCCCTGAAGTCCCGGTTGAAGTAGGCGTAGATGAGCGGGTTCAGCGCCGAGTTGAAGTAGCCCACCCAGAAGACTGTGGCTACTACTGGTGGTGGTGACGGACATTGGTCGCCGCACAGCGCTGTTATTATATACCTGGATAGAAAAATATTAAATAAATAAATATTAATTAATCGAACGTGGCCACAAGTAGTCTTGTGGCTCTGCCCACCCCATTAGGGATTACGGGCGTGATGCTATGTATGTATGTATGTATGTATAAAAAAATATGTGTCAAAAGATGCAATAATAAGAATTCAGAAAATAGAAAGAATTATTACTTTCATAATATTGATGAAAATAAGAAAACTACTTAAAGGCTCTCAAACATCTCTTATGTATTTATAGATTAAAAAACATGTTTAGATAATAAAAATACTTTTGAGGTGTCAGAACGCGAATCTGACACCATCGCACTTTAAGTCGCATGGCAACCACGGTCCTTGACACCCGTTTAAGTGACACTGTTATAATTAAGTATCTAATACATTTCCACAACCTGTGAGACAGCACCACCGACCCCACCGTCCACAATGATATGATAGCATGTGAATCAAGCAATATTAGACTTTTGTTTTTATGTCGTAAGAACTAGGACATCAGCAATAGGGTGTGGTTAAGCCAGAGCGCTGGCGTTTGACAACCTTCTATGAGACTGTTTACACGAAATTGTACTGATAGGTATATCCGTCTTTAGAGATCTTTGTTCGAAACCAATTTAACAGTTATGCTTATACCACAACAAAATCGGTCTCACCATAGAAAGAAAGGTAGCCAGCAAGCCAGAAAGGCCGACATGATAATGCCAAGAGTCCTGGCCGCTTTCCTCTCCCTCTTCATCTTGTTGCTTGCCATGGGCTGCATCTGGATGCTTTGTCGCTCGCGCATCGCCTCCCCCATGGAGATCCCGTTGATTTGAAGGTGTTTGTCCAGCAGCAGAGCTGCTACTTTACTCCTGGTAACAAATGGAAAGGATGTTGAAAATAAATTTTATCACTATTCCTTCGGAAACTATGCCACTTTTCAGGATAAAAAGTAGCATATGTCAGTTTCCACATCCCTAAGTACGTAATTGCCAAAATTTCATGAAATCTAGTTGATATCCTCGAGTTGCCTTGACTCGTTTAGGTATGGTTTATAAAGATCTGGGGTCGTATCATGAGCTCTTAATTCCAGGAAGTTCCGCCGTAAACTGAACTGCCTGAAAAATTCGTATTATGAGGACGCTAAAGCCGCCTCTTTAGCACGCTCATAATACGCATTTTACAGGCAGTTCAGTTTACGGCGGAAACTGCCTGGAATTAAGAGCTCATGATACGACCCCTGTTTAATAAATCGTTATTAAGTAACAAACGAATAATATGACTAAACAACAGCCCCCTTGTTAAAATTGCTAAAATGCTGGCACCATTTCCTCGCTGTATTGTAATGTTGATACGTTGGACGTAGCTGCTAATTCTTTGATCACCCGTGGAGTCGACCAGGCGCTTCGTTAGGTCTTTGAAGAGGTTAAGAGCGTCGGGACCCCACGGGCTGAGGGTCTCGACTCCGATGGCAACAAAGTTATATCCGGAGCCTAGACCTTGATATTTTACTCGTAGGTCTTTCCTGCTCTCAACCACCTCGGCCGCCGCACCAGCGTTGTTGGTAGTTCCCTATAGATGTGACGGGGCAAGTGTGTTGACACATTGTAGCATCCCACACCAGTACACGTCCTATCTACCAGGGAATCCAAGAAACTCTGTCCGGTCTTTTGCCATCGTCTCGATAAATCCTAATAGGTTATATTTAAAATAGCAGGACCATTGCCTGTGGCAAGAGACCTGTGGATTATGTCATTTAAAGCGGCATGCCAAGAAACACGCCGATCATGTTGTGTTAGAACTAATTTCGGTCAGTAAAAGTGGCACTTACTATTTGATCCAAATTAAGACCTTTATAAACATACATACATACATATTATCACGCCCGAAATCCCTAATGGGGTGGGCAGAGCCACAAGACTACTTGTGGCCACGTTCGATTAATTAGTCCTAGGATGGTATGATGAACCGTATGGTGACAGGGGATCAGCCCATCGCCCATACAGATAGTCCACCATGTTGGAGAGGACCCGTCCCTTAGTCGACTTTTACGACATGCCAGGATGATAAGCATCTGCACGCATTCTATGCTATTTCGTCACTCCCAGTGCAGCAGAGGAGGACCTTTATAAAACCCACTTTTATTCGTGTTTCGTTAAAAACATCCTTGATATTAGGCAATACAAAAGTTATTTAAATAAGCGAATATCCCCTGTTTATAAATACAAGTAATAAGTTCAAGAACTCAAACCCAACTACTGAAAAATCACGCTCTAAAAAGTATGAAACAGCTAAAATTATCCAAATATATAAATTTGAAATATGCTAATTAATACCTTTCATTCGATAGCCAAACACAACATCATTAAAATTAAGTTTTTTTTAGTTCATGACTTTATGTCTTCTAGATGGCGCCGTATTCAATTTAATGTGACGTCACATAGCCTATAACCAGCGTATGATCAAAACGCTTCCAACGATACCTCATTTGTCATATTATGACAAGTAGTTCAGAAGTTATGAGGGAAAAGATGACATACATACATACCCACATACATACGTACCCGGTCAAAATCATAACCCTCCTTTTTGCTTCGCCGTAGTTGGGTACTAATCCCCAATACTCTTTGATCATTATGTGTAGAATTAATTGAAACCGAGATTTTAAAATCATCCATCCATTTAGCAAAATAAAGGCAAATATAGGTAATAAAGAATTTAATAATCTCTTGATACACCGAAGATCAAAGAAAATTTAGTACCTATCATATAGTATAAAAGGATTTTCCTTATAAGTAGATTATATTGAGTGCCACTGAGATTATTTGTGTAATAAATATTAGAAAGAGAATATTTTAAGTAAAGAAAGTAATTTAAAGATATTTAATGTCTAATAATATAGTTTTCTTCTTGCTATTTGAACAATAACTTAACTTTGGGGACACAAACAAATAAATAAATAAATAACTATTCATTTAAAATCTCCAACTGATGCTAGTTTAAGAGGTCCGTGAACCAACGGCAAAAATCATCCTTTTCATAACGATTACCACCCCTTAAATGTTAACCGATTTTGACCAACTTTTGATAGGCTACCAGTCAGAATAAAATCTAGATCTATACGTTTTTAGAATATTGATTAATGGTCAACAAAGTTCAAATAATCACCGAAATTTGTTTTGTATGATAATACTGAAACAACAATAAAACTAAATTTATTGATTATAGTAAGAAAACTAAAACGTATAGACCTAAATTTTGTTCTTTCTGTGACAACCTATCAAATATTGGTCAACATCGGTTAACATTTAAGGGGTGGAAATCACTATCGCCTTTTGTATGAAAAGCCGTAGGCTCACACTCCTCTTAAGGATTAAATAAATAACGTCACAGTCAACGTTCTAAACTAAGATTACTTCTACCTTATAATTGAGACATGTGAAATAGCCCGTGTGGCCTACTTATAAAATAAATATTTTCATTTTCATAATTATTAACAACACACCAACTGACACTGATTTTAATTTTTTCGTCTTCCGTCATTGGCTTAATAAATATACTTATTTATATATAAATGTATATTCACATAAATGTAAAATGTATCGCTGTTGATACCCCAAATAAATAAAATAAAATAAAACTCAGCCAAAAACAAATACTAAATAGTAAATGTAGAGTAGATCTGGAGATAGTGAAAAACAGTGTACAATCAGCTTTATATAACGTAAAACTAAAGTGAAATAGGGAAAGGCCCTGAACAAAGGACGCGCGGGTTTGTTGGCTTCGTCGATAAAAGTATTGAGATCTAAGGGCGCGTCTAGTGATGTGCCGTTCGCGGAAATATTGGCTGAAATGATAAAATTGCCGGCAATATTCCCGGGGTCTACAATGGTTATAATGTCGCCGAGCATATTGAAAACTTGCCGGTGAAATTGGGAATATTACCGGCATAATTCCAGATTGAAATATTGGCCGAAATGATAAAATTGCCGCCAATATTCCCGGGGTCTACAATGGTTATAATGTCGCCGAGCATATTGAAAACTTGCCGGTGAAATTGGGAATATTACCGGCATAATTCCAGATTGTAATATTGCCGGGAATGTGCATATGGAAACGGCTCTTTAGGCAATAGAAAACGCGCCACTGTATCGCTCGCCAAGAGTCGCCGTGTACATAATAAACATAAACATAAAAAAATAATAAAATAAATAAATAAATAAAATAATAAATTAAATAAACATTAATTTGTTTATTGTCGTTTTGATACAATTAATAATACATGACGGATAAATAAAAGAGAGAAAAATAAAGCATGTAAAGCTACGGCCCTAAACGGGTGAGTGGCAGATACTTGACGAACGGTCAAAGAGGCAGCCGGATCAGTTTTAAGTATATACACGTACAAAACTTCAGTAAAGCTCTTGCATGTAGTAGTGTAGTATTCGGATAAAAATTCTAATTGGAGAGCCCATGACACTAAACCTACTTAGTATGATAAGATTCCCAGGCGCCATATATATAATTAATCACGTCATTAACGGGGGAACACGAAATGGAGATGCTGCAATGTAAAAATCCTGGCGGCGATACTTAAAATAACTAAAACAAGTGCGAGTTAAACTCGCGTGGAGAGGGTTCCGTTCCGTACATGATTATCTGAAATTTATAGGTTACTTTAAATACCATAGACTTCTTATAGGTTTTCCTGTAATCTATAGGTAAAGAACTATTTTTCGTATTTTCGGAAATAAGGGGGGAATGGTCAATTTTCGCCTATTTTCCTAAATAACTTCTAAACTATATTACTTAAAATTCAAAAGAAAATATATTTAAGATCCATACAATAAGTCCGTTCATTTGATATGTAACACAATATAGGTTGCAGAACTTTTTTTTTAATTTTCTAATTTACCCCCAAAAAGTGGCCCCCATGTTTAAAATTCATTTATTTACGTCATGCGTCCGTGTTGCGCTTACGGACTTACATATGTATACCACATTTCAACTCAATCCATCCAGTAGCTTTGGAGCAAATTGGCTGTGACAGACGGACAGACAGACAAACAGACACACGGGTGATCCTATAAGGGTTTAGTTTTTCCTTTTGAGGTACGGAACCCTAAAAAGAAGCAGGAAGATATCCCTTAAAGCAATAACTTCGCCTTCAATACATCGTTTTTTTTATATCGCTGTTTGTACAATAATGGGTCCAATTCGAAACCATGTCGCCTAAATTTAAAATTCCTTAAATATAAATAAGAAACGTCAACCTTAATTTTATAAGCACCAAGCTGTCAAAACCGAGTTTGACGTTGCTTATTTCAAGATAAGCGACTTTCGAATTGGCCCAATAGATACATATCGCTGCTTTGGAAGAATAGTGATACATAACCAGATGTGCCGTTCTTGTGTAAACCATACAGAGCGACGGGAAATGAGTTCTTTTATATTTTTACTAAAGATCATTTTTCTATTCGCGGAACTGATGAAATGGCACCACCAAATGCCGTTACGCCATTGGTAAAAAGACAGCATTTTGGATTAACATCGGCCCATCACCAGCATTGTATTGCGCCTCTATTCAGGAACGCTAAGTGATTCTGTAGCGACTCGTGAGCGAGATTTATTATCCCACTCTTACGCATTACGCGTCGTGTGGAAGAGTGGAATGATAAATCTCGCTAACGAGTCGCTACAGAATAACTGAGCGTTCCAGAATAGAGGCGAAGATGTTTATAATTTTGGACTGATTTTGATTAAATACAATAAAAGTTATGAGTAATTTTGAACTTAATGTTGTTGCACCACTTGCAAAGAGTGTCCTCAAAGCTGAAAACCAGGAACAAAGTCATCCAAAAACTCACAGGGACAACACGGGGTGCTACTGCGTCGTGCCTCCGGACAACGCACTGGCCCTTGTGTACTCTACAGCTGAATATTGCGGTCCTGTTTGTTGAATAGTGCACACGTACCCATGATTGATGCACAGCTAAACAAGACCCTTCGTTTGGTTACTGAATGCCTGAAACCCACACCTTCGCACTGGCTCCCGGCTCTTAGTAGTATTGCACCATCACATGTCCGAAGGAGAAAGTATTTTATTCGAGAGGCAATTAAGGCTAAACGAGACCCAGATCTGCTCATTCATTACGACCTTGATGACTTTGCACACAAAAGGCTTTAAATCCAAGAACCCCCCTGCACTCCTGATACGCAACCAAGACAATGATTCCTGGAGCTTTGAAGACGCGTGGCAAGAAGAATGGACCTCCCAACCAGAGCCTAATAGCCAATTTTTCACCCTCAACCCACGACGACACCCTACCGGCTTCGATTCACCTCGTCGAACATGGACCCTCCTCAATCGCCTGCGCACGGGAGTCGGTTACTGTGCCTATCACTGGAGCAAATGGGGCTGGGCTGAGTCCTCTGCTTGCGACTGCGGATGCCCAGAGCAAACCATCAACCACATCGTGTTTGAATATGCCCTGACTAAATTTACAGGGCAAAAGGAGGATTTCGTAAACCTCACAGAAAAAGCGGCTGCATAGGTACCTGAAAGGCGCGAAATTATAATTGTAATTTTAATATGTATAATTCAAATGACATCCGGTGACATGTAAATCGCCATAAAATAATAGTAGTTTATGCAACGGTTGCATAATGATAGGCCTTAAAACACTAGTGCGGTTTTCATGAAACGAGCCGATAGGCGAGTTTCATAATAAGATCGCACGTGTGTTTTAAGGCCAAATTATGCAGAGTTGCATACATAACTTTATCTACACACATATTATAAATCCTCCATGATCGGTTCAGAAACAATATTTTCTGGCAACAAGTTATTTGTTGCAATCGTGGCTGCATATTTCCGATATCCGACGCATTTTCACATCACACACACTCCGAGAAGACTACTTACTATTCATATTTTCAACTAAAATGTAAATTACAAACAACTTTTTCTATTCAATTCAACAAAATTCTACTTTCGTTCAGCAAAACGTCAACATAATGGCGGCGATTCGATCCTCCGTCAAGACCATTTTTTTTTTAAATCATAGACAAACGGATGAAGTCTCTATTCTCACGTCACTCGAGATCAAATATTGTGCAGTTTGTTTAGTTTGTGTATATTAAAAAAACATACTGAATTGACGTTTCGTACCATAACTGTTTTATTATCTATGGATACTAGAATAGAGACCCACTTGAGTTTTGACAGCTATTCCAAATTTAATCTCATTTATTTACTAAAAACGATAAAGAAGTCATGTTATTTCTTTATCGCAGCACTGGTTTTTCCTAATTGGTTGTCAAAATGGTGGTCATTTCCTACGGTTTTTGATTAACCAATGGAGGTTTTATGATGTGGGTGTAGATAAATAAATAAACGTAATGTTTTTTAAAACGGCTTTCTTGATAAAACGTGTTTTTTGAGATGTGTCACTATCTTTCTAAAGCAGCGATATATAAATCGATGATGCATACAGTAAACCTGCCCATTATTCTGTAAACCCATTACGATATAGCCGGCACATGTAGCATCGCGTGCGCGCTGATAAGGTATAATAGACTCATAAATTTGCTCCGGTAAATATTTACAGATAATGTGCCCGCGAACAAGACATTTACTAAGTGGCTGGGACGGGTTTATTGCGTACTTGTTGAATACCTAAGACTAGCGGGGTTCTCATCATACATGTATATGACGACGCGGATAGCCTAGTCGGGAGTGACCCTGCCTCCAAGCGTCAAAGTCAAGTGAAGCAAGCGTCCCGGGTTCGATCCCCGGTAAGGGCAAATCTTTGTGTGATGAGCACGAATGTTTGTTCCTGAGTCTTGGATGTTTCCTATATATTTAAGTATTTATTTCTCTATATAAGTATTTATATCGTCGTCTAGTACTCATAACACAAGCCTTTAGAGCTTACTTTGGGACTAGATCGATTTGTGTAAAGATTGTCCCCTGATTTAATTATTTATTTATTTATATACAGCAGGGGTTGCAAAATGGCGGACTTCGGGCCGCATCCGGACCGCCGACCCCTTTTTTTGCGGACAGCGAAAACACAGCAACTAAGGGTTTAATGTCAATAGCTTGCACCAATTTTACTCCAAACTTCAGATAGATAGTCCGCAACACAAAATGTAATTTTTCTCATTGATGTGTAACAAAAAATTCCTTTGTTATTTCCGTAATATAATCCGTTTAATAATAGTAGTTTATGCAACGGTTGCATAATGATAGGCCTTAAAACACTAGTGCGGTTTTATGAAACGAGCTTTTAGCGAGTTTCATAATAAGATCGCACGTGTGTTTTAAGGCCAAATTATGCAGAGTTGCATACATAACTTTATCTACATACATATTATAAATCCTCCATGATGGGTTCAGAAACAATATTTTCTGGCAACAAGTTATTTGTTGCAATCGTGGCTGCATATTTCCGATATCCGGCGCATTTTCACATCACACACACTCCGAGAAGACTACTATTCATATTTTCAACTAAAATGTAAATTACAAACAACTTTTTCTATTCAATTCAACAACAATTCTACTTTCGTTCAGCAAAACACCAACATAATGGCGGCAATTCGACACTCCGTCAAGACCATTTCTTTTTTTTAAATCATAGACAAACGAATGAAGTCTCTATTCTCATGTCACTCGAGATCAAATGTTGTGCAGTTTATATTAAAAAAACATACTGAATTGACGTTTAGTATCAATAACTGTTTTAATATCTATGGATACTAGAATAGAGACCCACTTGAGTTTTGACAGCTGTTCCAAATTTAATCTCATTTCTATACTAAAAACGATACGGGAATAACATTGCAGCACTGGTTTTTCCTAATTGGTTGTCAAAATGGTGGTCCTACGGTTTTTGATTACATTATGGAGGTTTTATGATATGGGTGTAGATAAACATTTTTTTATATAAAATGTTGTGCGGGCCACGATGGGCATTTCATTTCTTAAAACGGACCCCAAGCGTAACTAATTGGTGACCCCTGATATACAGGCTGACTTCGAAGACGTAATGCAAAAGCATTGTCATAGATAAATTTCACCATAGCTGGGTACAAGAACGTTAATCCGTTCGTTAACGAATCGTTTATTAACGAAGTTAACATTTCGAGCGACGGATTAACTTTTGAGTTAAGTTAAAAAAATGTTAACGGACTAATTAACTTCTGTTAAAACAATTAAAGTCCTTTTAACGTTAGTAAATTACTAACGCAACGACGTATAAAATGCAATTTCTTTCACGAGTTAACGATTATCTATTACCGTTAACTTCCGTTAAATCTTCCGAAAGATAACGCTTAACGAAGTTAACCTTTTCAGTAACGGATTAGCGATTAACGAAGTTAAATATTTGATTAACGGTGCCCAGCTATGCATCTCATTTTTGCCCAAGCTGAAACGGAGACGCTTCGCTCGCTCGGTCGATTATTGCATAGTCACGGACGTTACATAGGTATGCCAAATTTCAGTTCGATCGGATGCCAGCAAGTACTCGAAAACTGCTTTACAAATTTTGTGCCGGAAGGAAGTTTAATAACAGCTTTCCCGGCACCACGAAAATAAGGTCACATTCTATCCATACATTTCTGCATTTAATAAACACGCCCTGATAACCTTTCATGTTCCGAATATTGAGAATCGATATCACATTAATATCGGCTCTTAAATGCCACGAATTCCTAATTACAAAGAACGTCGCTTGAACCTTCCAAAATAGGGATGTTTCCTGGTTTAAAAAAAAATATATGTAATTAGTCCGTCAGTTAGATTATCAAAAAATACTGAACGCGTATATTTGGCTTTATTAAATCAATAAAAATTGACAAAGATAACGCGCATCAAAGTTCGGGAGTAGGGCTCATGACGCCACGCGGAACTTCCACGCACTACATCTTCATCACTTATTGTTTAATTGACAAAAGAAAAAAATATGTACTTATTCAATATTTTTTTATAATGTAAATGATGGACTAATTAGATTTTTTCAGGAAACGCCTATTGTACGAAAATACACATAAAATAGAATGTTATGCGAAATAAAGAATTTCTATTATATTCTATTCTAAAATCGAACGGCATTATGACACGACTTATTGCTAATTATGCTGAATCAGTCTGCGGTTGCATTATATGTGAGTAAATATGTAAGAATATAATTAATGTGTGCGTATTTGTCGAGTAGATATGGAAGGGTATACATGTGTGCGTATTCGTCTGTTTTAAATATAGAACTCTAAAGAAACACAACACCACTACACTCACAAATGCTCCCCAAAGTGATTCAGCTATATTTGCTTTAAATCGATATTTTCCCTGTAGATATTCTGACAGGTGAATCTACTCGGCCATGTTTTTTGTCTCCCGTTCTATATTCAATTTGAACTTAATTACGTTCATATAAGGTGCATGTTCGAAAATATAGTATTCATATTAAGCAAATGCATAACATACAGGGATGTAGGTCAAGCATTAGAGTACACGGGAAAAGAGGTGATATTTCATGGATTGTACAGTACAATAATATACTTAATCGTAAGCGATTAAGATTCATTTTTGTTTCAAAAATTCATGTTCTCCCGTCGTTTTTCGCCTGGACTCATTATTTACTAGGTTTTAATTATGAGATGAAGCTGTTTAAATTACCGCGGATTTGTGGGGTCTTAGTTGGTCGGAATGGATTTAATACGATTTTGGACATTGTGCTGGTTCCGTTGCTAAATTCCAATTAAATCCCGTTGCATAGTGGCCCAGGAGAGGTTTTGCCCAGCAGTGGGACGAATATAGGCTGATGATTTCACTCTAAAAAAAAATTTATCAAGGCAACCTAATCAACCCTTAATCCTCAGCAAAATATTTGTACTCCGAATTGTGAACGTACTGTATACATACATTTTCAATTAAAAAGGTTCATATCTGTACGTGCCCTGGGAAAACATAGATAAGCACTCCGAAATCCTCTCTTTCTAATAAAGAGTCACGGCTCGAGTGCGAAAGGGAGGGAATTAATTCGAATTTCATTTTTCAAATTGAAATGAAGCCGTTTCAATTAAGTACATTGTTGTTTGATGTTGAAATGATAATTTTGTTGGAAGGAGCTGGTGACCTCTTTATTCGATTCTGATGGCTCAATAAACGTACTTATCTATTAACCGACTGCGCGAGGCCAAAAGGAGGGTATAAAATTAAATTGTCTATGTATCTATGTATGTAGATCCTGAACTACCGGACTGATTTTAGTGAAAGAGTAAAAGGAGCTAAAGCGGAACACCCGATTTTCGATCACATACATATATACATACATACATATATACATACAACGCAAACAGAACGCGTGCGCGGGTCGGGCGCGGTTGTATTCTATTGAATTTATATGGACGACAACACACAGAACGCGTGCGCGGGACGGGTAAATTCAACGAAAATACCCGCGCCTGACCCGCGCACGCGTTCTGTTTGCGTTGTATGTACATATGTATGTATGTGACCAAAAATCGGGTGTTTCCTTTAGCTCCGACTACTGGACTGATTTTAGTGAAAGAGGTATATGATACGTGTAAAACTTGCGAGTGTCATAGCTTACATGAAGCTCATTGCACACAGAACGCGTGCGCGGGTCGGGCGCGGTTGTATTCTATTGAATTTATATGGACGACAACACACAGAACGCGTGCGCGGGACGGGTAAATTCAACGGAAACGCGCCCGAACCGCGCGCGCGTTCTGTGTGCGTTACGCTTTAGTATTATACTAGGAGCAAAAACTATACTTGTTTTTTGTTTTGTTTTATCCTATTTTTGATCCAAATTTTTACAATCCAGTATCGGACTGGATTGTAAAAGCATAGCCGGATAGGCTGGATACCGGATAGTAACCGGATATCCGGTGCATGCGTGGTTAAAAGTCTCAAAGCCGAATACATTGTAGCTTAGAAGAGAAACCCAACTACCGGGTTCATAGCAATTGAAGTTAGAAAAGTCCATTAAGTATACACTCTTGTAAACCACTATAACCCCCGAAAAATATGTATTACACCAAAGATGTGCCTAAGTACACCTTAATCTTTTACGATTCGCACTATATCAGAATAACGACTTGGCCCGCTGCACTACCGCGCACGCTTATATCAAAACGTAATCAGGACGGCACTTCCATAACGTTTACGGTGCCACAGATTAAATTGACACAGCAAATTCAGATTTTTAAAATTGGTATTTTAAAATTTATTATGGCAGTAATTTGTAATAATAAGACTCAAATTACTAGTTCTCAAATTATTATCATTATTTTTCATTATGAGTTAAACTTCATTATCTTATCTTTAATAATATAACTTTTTTTAAACAAGTTTAGTCACAAAACTCACGAAAAACAATAAATAAACACGAAGCGCAAAGTTCTCAAATATGGCTGAATAACGACTTGAGCGGTGTTGGAAGGCCAACCGACTTGCGCGCTGTCACTATTTTTTGAATTCTGGTCTCTTATTGACCGAAACGTTTAGAATGTGATTGGTAGATTGACGCGCAATGAGTAGCTCTATCCAATAACATTCAAATGTAAAACCGTTAATTTTCGACTTAGGCGGTGTTGTTAGATAAGCGGCGATATCTAACTGTGACGAAGGCAATTTGTATCCTTTTCTATCATCGACCGAGCGAGCGAAGCGTCTTCGTTTCAGCTTGGGCAAAAATGCTTTCGTATGTCCAGCGTCTCTCCATTTGTTCTCGTCTACAGATCGCAGTTCTCAACCGATTCTCGTGAAATTTTGTGAGCAGGTTCGATTATTATGTATAATTTTTTTAAGTCGATTCAGTTTTTCGATTTTTTTCAAAATGGTGATGTTATGGGGGTTTTTGCGCTTACAAACTTATTTGAGGTGTTGGTAAACTGACTACAACCTATGTCGATGTATCGGGATATGAGTTGTCCAACGGCAAAGTTAAGTTTGTCGCAAGGTCTACAGCTCACTGCGCCTCTAGTATGTACAAGGTATTCCAGTGCTTCCGCTGCTCTAAGCTTTGACATTTCCCTGCCCAATGTAGGGTAACCCTATTACGTATTCAGGTAGTGTTTTTTAAAAGGATATTGTTTGGATGAAAATCTAATAGCGACCAGCTGTTTTGGACTTTAACGGGTGGATTTAAGATGGAAAATGGCTTGGCGGTATTAATGTTAGTTTAGGCAGTTACATTAATATTTAAAAATAATACGTCATATAAAAGCTGTTAAAAAGAGAGAAATAATAATTTGAATAGATTTCTTTTCCTTGCGCAGATCCCGAGAAAGGCTTAACCTTGTTTCGGGGTCTAAGGAAAATATTTCATTATTAAACATTATTATTATTATTATTTTAGGCTTCTATCTATAATAAAAATGTGGGTTGACGTTGTGCACGACAGACAAAATAACGTGTAGTGTGTGTAACATAGTTCCGATAATGTAAGATAAATACCTATAGATAAGAGAAATGTATGTAAATATAGGTATGATGATTAGAATAAGTTTAGTTAATAAGATAATTAACTGTAATAGTTTAAATATAAGTTTTATGTCAATAAAGATCAGCGGGGTGAGGCAACGGTCATAGAGAGGTGGGGATAGCCATTACCGAGTAGTGGGGACAGCCATTACCGAGTGGTGGGGATAATAGCGAGTATAAAAGTAGAGGCTGCCCGCCATATCGGCAGATATCGACCGACCGCAGCGAGCTGAAAACCAAAGAAAAAAGAAGCCACCACTCTCCGAAGCCTCACCCTGCGCCTAAAGAATACAAGCTTGTGTTTGACTACATCATCCCGGCGTTACAAAAATAATACAGTCCACTCGGGGACCGCACCGCTCACATTGAATGGTCCTTCTGAAGCCGGATCACTGAACCAGCAACGATGGTCGTCACCAGAAGCAACAGCGGGCAGGAAGGAAAAACCACAGAAACCTCCGGCACCACTACGTCAACAGAAGCAGACGCGACCACGACGTCGGGCACCGGCGCTACTACGTCGTCTGGCACAGCAGATTCCTCAACAATCAAGGGGAAGCCAGCCGACGCGCCGGAAATAAAAGCAACGCCCGCCGCCAGCAACACTACCGTCATCGAACGCCAGCTAGCAGAAGTAATGCCGCCACCCGCGCCGCAGACGTCTAAGCCCGCTCGGTCATGCCGATCTCGAACCTCCAGCAAGAGACTCCTCGCGGAGTTGGGGGCTAGGGAAAGGATGGCTGAGCTGGAGCTGAGGCGTATCCGCGCAGAAGCAGAACTCGAGAAGATAAGAATGGAGAAGCTCGTGGTAGAAGACTCGCAATCAGAAGAAGAGGAAGAAGCAGACGATTTAGCACCAAGAAGAGTCTCGGACTGGTTCGATAGACAGCCCACAGAAGATCAACCACAAACAGAAAAATACATGAACACGGCGCAACGAAATGCAGCATCGGAACACCAAACAATAGAAGATCGACGGGGACCGGCCGTTGGTGCGCACGACAAGCACGAGCAGCAGCAGCAAACCAAAAAAGAAGCCCAGCCCCGACAGATGATCGATGTTTCGTCGCTGACCGCCGCGTTAGCAGAAGCAATTAATTCTGGTAGGTCCACATCTAAGAAATATGTGCCAGATCTACCGCCGTTCAGTGGCCAAGCGCACGAGTGGCTACAATTTAAAGCCGCTTTCAACGAATCCGCGGCGAGCTTCACGGCGTGTGAGAATGTCGCCAGAATAAGAAGAAGTCTGAAGGGCGTCGCTATGGACGCCGTCGGCGCCCTACTCATTAGCCAGCCGCGCCCTGAAGACGTTATGAGCTCGCTAGAACGAAGATTCGGCCGACCCGACGCGCTAATTGCCGGAGAAGTGGAGAAGTTGAAGACACTCCCACGATTAACAGAAAACCCGCGCGATTTGTGCGTTTTCGCGAGCCGCATCGCCAACACCGTAGCTACGATCGACATACTCAAGCGGCCACAGTATCTCTACAATCCAGAGGTGCTGCGGCTCATAATAGACAAAATGACGCCGATTCTACGCAACAAGTGGTACGACTACGCAGTAATAAAGGAAGACACGCCCGAGCTAAAGAAAATCGCCGAGTTTTTGAACAAAGAAGCCGACAAGTGCGCCCCCTACGCGCCGCCCGAACAAGCTACAGAAAATAAAGAAACAAAAATGACTAAGAGAAAAATCGAGCGAACCTACGCTGCCTCTACGGAAACAAGTACGAGGGTAAACATTAAAGAAAAACCGTCGTGCCCGCTGTGTCAGCAAGAAAATCACCAATTACCCACGTGCCCGCAGTTTATTAAAGCGGACACGAATGAGCGCTGGGAAATAGCGAAGAAGAGACACATCTGTTACCGCTGCCTCGCGAGTAATCACCGACGTTTCGTGTGCCGAGCAAAGCCCTGCGGACAAAATGGCTGCCCCATGCGCCATCATCGACTCCTGCACCACGAGAAACCAGCGCCCGCCACCACAAATCCAGCGGCGCCACCACAACAAGATGAAGTCAAGCAAATACTAGCCTCCACGATTGAACAAGTGGGCGGTAACGCAAGCGGCGTAAGTCACGCCTACCTCAAGATCGCGCCCGTAATCCTACGCGGGCCGCAAGCCGCGATAGAAACTTTCGCGCTACTGGACGAGGGCAGCACAGTCACAATCATCGACGCCTCCGTCGCGGACGCGCTCGGCCTCGACGGACCGAATGAACCGATGACGGTACAAGGAGTGAGCGGAGCAGAAACAGCACACAAGAAAAGCAAGAGAGTGAATGTCGCCATCAAAAATAGGCACGGCGACGGCGAGCTCTATATCAACAACGCGCGCACCGTTTCGAGTCTGAACTTTACCACGCAATCAATAAGCGAGAAGGAAATCGAAGACTGCCCACATCTGTCAAGCATGAAAAAAGAATTAATGTACGCCAATGCCACGCCGAAGATATTAATTGGTCAAGATAACTGGGAGATGATCGTGTCGCGCGGGATAAAACAAGGCCGCCGCGACCAACTCGTCGCATCCAAGACGCTCTTAGGCTGGGTCCTACACGGCTGCCGCACTTCACACGCGACACCGGTAGCGTACTGTTGTGCTCACCTAATTCAAACTGAGCCAGCAGACTCCATGGAAGACATGATGAAAAAATATTTCGCGCTCGAATCGTTGTCGATCGAGCCTAGAAAACAGAAGAGTGATCCGGAAGTTCAAGCCCTCAAAATGCTAGAAGAAAAGAGCCGACGTCTACCCGACGGAAGATTTGAAACCGGGCTACTATGGCGCGAAGAAATAAACGCGTTGCCTAGCAACCGGCCGGACACACTCAAACGCCTAATCTCACTCGAAAAAAAGCTCGATCGCGACGAAGAATTAAAGAAAAAATACACGGAGCGAATAAATAATCTGCTGACGTCAAATTACGCTGAGCGCGCGACCACGCCCCCTAGCGAGAGAACATGGTACTTGCCCCATTTCGCTGTCTGCAACCCGGAGAAACCAAAGATCAGAGTGGTCCACGATGCTGCGTCCAAGTCACACGGACGCAGCCTTAACGACATGCTACTATCCGGGCCTGACCTGCTGCAATCCCTGCCGGGCGTCATCATGAGGTTCCGCCAGCACGACATCGCAGTCTCCGCTGATATAAAGGAGATGTTTATGCAAATCAAAATTCGCGAAGAAGACAGAGACGCACTACGCTTTCTATGAAGAGGCGACCGGCGGGAGAGCCAGCCGGACGAGTATCGCATGACCTCCGTCATCTTCGGCGCTTCTTCATCTCCGTGCACCGCACTTTACATAAAAAACAGAAACGCGAGAGAGTACGCTCAAGAATACCCGCAAGCCGCAAAGGCAATAGAAGACAATCACTACATGGACGATTATCTGCAAAGTTTCGAAACACTAGAAGAGGCAAAACAAATAATCAGAGACGTCACCCATGTACACAAACAGGCCGGCTTCGAGTTACGCGGTTGGGCGTCGAACAAGAACGAAGTTATTCACGACTTTACGGGGGGCGCGGGGCGAGAGGGAACCACGGTCCCTATCGGCGGGAGCGAGTTAGAAAAGACGCTCGGTCTACGCTGGGACACAAAAAATGATTGCATCGGTTTTCGTCTCAACATTAGAAAAACCCCGCCAGAAGTACTACAAGATTTACGCCCGCCGACTAAGCGAGAAGCACTCAGCATTATTATGTCGATATTCGACCCCCTGGGACTCATCTCACCGATCACTGCGCCGGCAAAACGAATAATGCAAGACACGTGGCGATACAACATTGAGTGGGACCAAGAGATACCAGAAGCACTACAAGACCGATGGAGCGCCTGGATGAATCAGCTGCGCGGCCTGGACTCACTAAAAATACCTAGATGCTACGACAACGAGCCGGCCGTTCGCTACGACCTCCACACGTTCGTAGACGCGAGCGTAGAGGCCTACGCCGCGGCGGTATTCTGGAAAATGACGCACGCCGACGGAACCATTAAGGTCGCCCTAGCGGCGGCAAAGAGCCGCGTCACGCCCACCAAACCCACCTCCGTGCCGAGGCTAGAGCTCCAATCCGCACTGATGGGCGCGCGTCTGGCGAAGTCCGTTGCAGACGAACATCGCTTCGAAATAGCTACGAAGACTTACTGGAGCGACTCGCGCACCGCACTCGCCTGGATACGCGGCGAACCCCGCACATATAAAACATTCGTTGCACACCGTCTAGCCGAAATAGAAGACTTAACAAAGAAAAATCAGTGGAGATGGCTACCGTCGGCCGACAACGTGGCGGACGACGCGACGCGAGCGACACCTAGCAATTTCAACTCTCAACACAGATGGTTCACGGGGCCCCGCTTTTTATACGAACCAGAGGACTCGTGGCCCGTAGAAAATAGAATCGAAATTGCAGCGACGGGCGAAGAAAAAGAAAAATGCAACACCCTGCAGCAATCACGAGGCCACGCCCACTTACCAGCAATAGAACGGTTCTCCACTTGGACCCGCTTGCTACGTGTGACGGCGCGAGTATTACAGTTTATTGCACTCTGCCGCGGCGAGCGCCGAGAATTAGTAGCCGCCGCACGCAGAAAGAGGACGCGCGCCAATCCAGAGAGTGACAAGACCTGGAATAAAGCCGCTCCGCGTACGCGCCAGCCCGCCAAGTTAACCACCGAGCCTAAAGAAAAAAATAGATTCATCCTGTTGGAAGCGGAATACTTAGTCGCGGCCGAGCAGCTGTGGATACTCGCCTCACAAAAAGACAGCTACGAGGAAGAAAGAGAACGCATAATAAATAATCAAAAGCCAAAGAAAAACGATCGCCTCTCCTCGCTCGACGTCACGATGGATGAACACCTTATAATACGACTTAGAAGCAGAATAGCGGCGGCACGCGAAATAAGCAAAGAAACAATGCGGCCGGCGGTACTACATGGGAAACATAACTATACGAGGTTATATATAGCCTACGTACACGAAAAATTACATCACGGGAGTAGTGAAACGGTAGTCAACGAGTTGCGCCAGCGAGTTTATATAATGAAAATTAGACCGACTGTGAAAGGAGTGATTGCGCGTTGCCCCGTCTGTCGGCTAAAGAAAGCGAAGCCGGCAACCCCATACACAGGCGACTTACCTGCAGCACGCCTGGCTCACCATGTCCGGCCCTTCACCCATACGGGGCTGGACTACTTCGGCCCCCTGGAAGTCACGGTAGGAAGGCACCGAGAAAAAAGGCACGTAGCGCTCTTCACCTGCATGACGTCAAGAGCTGTGCACCTGGAAGTGGTGGCGACCCTCAGCACCGACTCAGCCATCAACGCCCTCCGCCGCTTCATCGCCCGAAGAGGGTGCCCTACGGAGCTGTGGTCAGACAATGCCACGGCTTTCCGTGGCGCCAGCCGCGAGCTATCAGAGGCCATAAAAGAAGAAGCTGCGGCACGACGCATAAACTGGCGCTTCCTGCCACCCGCCGCCCCTTTCATGGCGGGGGTGTGGGAGCGCATGGTGCGAACGGTCAAAGAAGCTCTACGAGTTACGCTACACGAACGCTATCCCAGCGACGAGACGCTGCAGACCCTGCTGGCCGAAGTCGAGCTGACGGTCAACTCCCGCCCACTTACGCACGTGGCGGTGACACCAGAAGACCCCGTGGCGTTGACCCCGAACATGATTCTTATCGGGCCAGACTGCCACGCACCAGCACCGGGCACCTTCACCGAGAGCGATGTGAACGCGCGCCAGCACTGGAGGCGGGCTCAGCAGCTCGCCGACACTTTCTGGCAACGCTGGGTACGCGAGTACATGCCGCTACTCCATAACCGGCGGGAGCCCTACAGCACCGGAGTCGGCCCCGAAGTCGGAGACCTGGTACTGATAGCGGATTCCAACCTACCCCGCAACACATGGCCACGGGGACGGGTGGTCCGAACGTACCCAGGCAAAGACGGTGAGGTTCGAGTCGTGGATGTCATCACCAGCAGAGGCCACATACTTCGACGGCCGACCAAGAAGGTCATCGTGCTACCAGTGAAATCGCAAGGCGACGGCGGGAGAAATGTGCACGACAGACAAAATAACGTGTAGTGTGTGTAACATAGTTCCGATAATGTAAGATAAATACCTATAGATAAGAGAAATGTATGTAAATATAGGTATGATGATTAGAATAAGTTTAGTTAATAAGATAATTAACTGTAATAGTTTAAATATAAGTTTTATGTCAATAAAGATCAGCGGGGTGAGGCAACGGTCATAGAGAGGTGGGGATAGCCATTACCGAGTAGTGGGGACAGCCATTACCGAGTGGTGGGGATAATAGCGAGTATAAAAGTAGAGGCTGCCCGCCATATCGGCAGATATCGACCGACCGCAGCGAGCTGAAAACCAAAGAAAAAAGAAGCCACCACTCTCCGAAGCCTCACCCTGCGCCTAAAGAATACAAGCTTGTGTTTGACTACATCATCCCGGCGTTACAAAAATAATACAGTCCACTCGGGGACCGCACCGCTCACAGACGTGATAGTGAACTTTTGACACAATCATAATATTAACTCTTTTTTGCTTTGCAATAAAAATTGCAAATAGTCTGCAATTAAATTCACAAGACTATCCGAGAATAGCCTGATTTCTAAAAAACCGGCCAAGGGCGAGTCGGACTCGCGCACGAAGGGTTCCGTACCATTATCTATAAAAACGGGGGGGAAATCACGTCTCTTGTATAGGAGCCCCCTTCAATATTTGTTTTATTCTGTTTTTTAGTATTTGTTGTTATAGCGGCAACATAAATACACCATCTGTGAACATTTCAACTGTCTAACTATCACGGTTCATGAGATACAGCCTGGTGACAGACGGACAGCGGGGCCTTAGTAATAGAGTTCCGTTTTTACCTTTTGGGTACGGAACTCTAATAAAAAGGACTTAACTTGTCCAGACGCGGAGACTATACATCTCCCTTATTAGTTATTTATTAGAATTAATTTATACCTATTAGGATTGTTTGCTGCCCTTTTCATGTGTTAGTTTTAGTTAAAACTCTAATGTAAAAGTTGAAAAAAAAAGACTTACTGCTGAGTTTCTTGCGGCGTTTCTTCTCAGCAGATGTCACCTTTCGAAGCGCTGGTAGCTTCAGACATGTAAAAGAGCCCATGTGGCCTACTTGAAAAATAATTATTTTCATTTTCATTTTCATTTTCATTTTCATTTTCATTGTCATTTTCATTTTCATTTACATTTACATTTTCATTTTCATTCTCATTTTCAGGAACAACATGGCTTTAGTGCGGTACCAACAATTGAACAGACGTTCTATTTTGGATCAGCCGAATGGTACATTTGACAACCGTAAACAATTGTTTAACGCTGAAACGTCTATTTAGTTGTTGGTGAACTCGGCACTTAGTTTAGGTGGATTAGGTATTACTTCAGAGGTTGTCAAGTAGCGGTTAGAAGGCCGAGCTGCAGGCTCCCAATAATTCCAATCATGTTTGAGAAAAAAAAATTTGAATTTGCAATTTTTATGGCCGAATTCACAAACGTCACTCAAATTGATCTTTAATTAATGTGATGTTTATGTATAGGTTGACTACTAGTTGAGGGACATTTAACTATTTAACAGTGGCGCAGCCTGCCTACAAGGCGATTCCTGACGGCTTTACCAAGCTAGAAAGCTACGGCTAGCTGTCAGTGAAGTCCATGTTTCTCTTACTAAATGTCAGACTCGCACCGTACGGTAATTCTTCCGGCTTCCATTAGGAAATATTTGACGCTTCGCCACTGCTATTTAACCTCTTCGACGCCAAGCATGTCTATGAAGTAACACGAATTTAAATCTAACAACAAACGCATGTAGTGCTCTTTTACCCTGTATGCCCTGACGGATATATCAGTCATTGGCGTTGAAAAGGTTAATCAAATGCTTAAGTGATGTTTGTGAATTCAGGCATGGCAAACAAAAGTTAGTCTCGTTCAAAGTGGCCGGTATTAAAAAACAGCAATCCCATCAAAAACATTCAAATGTTAAAAATGTGCCAAGCCTCGCATCCTCTATCCTCCAACCTACGCCGTAAAAAGTTGTGAGATCCCATGGTAGAGCCAAGTCTGAGATGTTGTTATAATTTTATCGGCAATTCCACTATTTCGCTTTGAATTATTTTTATTTTCTATCAAATAACCAATATTTTAAGCCCAATTCATTATTCTACATCTTCCTTTATCTACAATCTATTATATACAATCGCACAGAAAAATATTAAAACTGAGAACAATTATATATTACGCATTACAGCGTCATGTTTGTGCGGTGCGCTATATTTTTACCCAATGACCTACCTCGATGCCAAATTTCACGTTTCTATCTCTGCTAGAAGTACCTTAGAATTTGTATGATATATGAGTGAGTCAGTGAGTCAGTGATAAAATAAAGGATTTTAGACTTGTGCCGGTGTGCCCCCAGATTTCATAGGTAAGCACATATTGCGGAGGTTTCACAGCCGCCTCCCTGAAACTGACACCGTGAAATTGCGTCCCGCATTGTTGAATGAATGTTTTTGTTTTAGTACTTAAGGTATTTATTTATTTATCTGTTGATTCAATAAAAGAAATGTTATTTTAATAGGTATATTTAAATTTTATCTAGGTACTTACACTTACTTGGCCAAAAAATAATCTATCTATCTGTCTATAACAGGGGTCATTAATTAGTTTCGCTCGGGGTCCGTTTTAAGAAAAGAAATGACCATAGCGGTCCTCACAACACTTTATAGAAAAAAATATTTATAAAACAAATGTAATTACGGAAATAACCAAGGTATTTTTTACATATCAATGAGAAAAATGATATTTTATGTTGCGGACTATCTGTCTGAAGTTTGGAGTAAAATTGGTGCAAGCTATTGACATTAAAACCTTGCACTCTGTAGTGCAAGTTGCTGTGTTCTCGCGGTCCGCACAAAATAGGTCGGCAGTCCGGATGCGGCCAGCGGTCCGCCAGCTGGCGACCCCTGGCCTATAAGAATATCGAGCTTGTCAGTAAACGAAGTAGATTAAAGATCAACAAAGTCAAATAATCGCCAAAAAATAGTTTTATATGAGAGATATAAATTCAATTTTATTGTGGTTTCAGTATTGAAACCACAATAAAATAGAAATTATTGATCATAGTGAAAAAATCAAAACGTATGGATCTAGATTTTGTTCATACTGATAACCTGTCAAAAATTTGTCAACATCGGTTAACATTTAAGGGGTGGAAATCGTTATCGCCTTTTGTACGAAAAGTCGTAGGTTCACACTCCTCTTAATATTATCAGGTAATTTTAAACAAGACTCGGTATATAGCAGCCTGAGGGGTCATCCATAAAGTACGAACGTGAAAGTGGAACGTGGTCCGGTTGGATGCAGGTGAGGGTGGATGGAGACAGGTAAACAACGGATGGCATTGGGTAGTTTATTATTAATAATACGAGGCACTGATTAAGTGCCTCACTGGTAATTCTTAATAACAGGATAACGGGTACAATTTGTGCTTCCTTTATAACTCGCACTGCACTTTTTAACTGCGGTTACAATGATTCTAAGTATTTTGGTATTTTACAGTATGTATGTAATAAAATAAAGCTATATTTCTTTATAATTCCAAGACCTTTCTAGGCCGAGCTCTCTTATGAAGTCAAGTCAATTGTCGTCCAAATCGATCTATCGATCTAACGTTTGAATTTCGAATTTGGAATTGGAAAAGAAATTGAAAGAAGAAGAAGAAGAAGAAGATGAAGATGAAGAAGTCAGTCGATAGAGTTTTGTACGAGTCGCGATAGCGCCTCGTTACAGGTTCACACTCCTCTTAATATTATCAGGTAATTTTAAACAAGACTCGGTATATAGCAGCCACGGGTCATCCATAAAGTACGTCACACGTTAAGGGGGGGGGGGGGGGGGGTCAACGAAGTGTGACATTGTGTGACAAGGGGTGGGAGGGGTCCTGAGTTTCGTGACGTCACATTTCAAAATCTAATAAATCTAAGTGTTAAAATGCATAATTTGAACTATTAGCGAAAAACTTAAAATATTTCCAACTTTATCTGTATGAGGATAAGGTTAAAAAAAAAATTGTAGGCTAGTTCACACTCGCTCTTATACATATTAAAAACATATTTAAATGGAAATAAAACTAATTTCCTCTCCTCTGCTGCACTGGAAGTGAAGAAATAGCATAGAATGCGTGCAGATGCTTATCATCCTGGCATGTCGTAAAAGTCGACTAAGGGACGGGTCCTCTCCAACATGGTGGACTATCTGTATGGGCGATGGGCTGATCACCTGTCACCGTACGGTTCATCATACCATCTTAGGACTAATTCATCGAACGTGGCCACTAGTAGTATTGTGGCTCTGCCCACCCCATTAGGGATTTCGGGCGTGATGCTATGTATGTATGTAAAACTAGTTTCGGAACTACTGTCTTAATTTAATAATTTTTAGATGTAAAATTGCAAAATATGTGACGTCACAGTAGGGAGGGGGGGTCTCACAAATGTGACCAACTGTGACAAGGACGGGGGAGGGGTCAATAATTCACGAAATTAGTGTGACGTACTTTATGGATGACCCCCAATAAGTATTTTGCATCATGCTAAGTAAGTTAGTTACAAAATACCAAAAGTGTACAGTATACGCATTAATAACTTTTCATCACACTTGCTCGGAAAGGGTGTTATTATACGCAAGCGTATAGAGCAACTATAGCCGATTTAACTCCTCTATGGACCCCGCCGTCAGCGGGAGTCTTAAACCATACAAAATCCATAACTCCCTAGGGAGTTATGGATTTTGTATAGTTTCGAACTCCCGCGGGCAGTTAAGTGCGCCAGGTCGGCGGAGCTGCTCGGGAGCCGCAGCCGGCGGGGCGCGCGACCGCAAGCCGGCGGAGCTGCCCCGCGCTGATCGCAACGTACGCACAGTTTATGAACACCCACCTGATGGTAATTGACGATGTAAAATGGAAATATTTTTTTTTTGTCTAATTTTTATTTCATTTCCTCGCAAATGCGATGAAAAACATTGTGTGTATCACGGGCAGTAAGGGGATAACAAACTCGAGTCATAAAAGCCCTCGCCTATCGGCGTCGGGCTTCTAACAGACTCTCGTTAGTTATCCCCTTCTTACGGCCCTAGATGCACAATGTACTATACTTTGTTAAGTTAAATAACTCGCACGGCTTAACTGGCAACTTGGGTTAATAAAATAACACTAGCTGACCCGTGCGAATTTTCGCACAGTATCGTGATCAAACACCGGATAATAATAATATAATAAAGTGAGAATAAGTAAATGCAAGTATTATTAGTACACTATTTGTCTATTTTTCGTCAATACCAGATAATTTTGACAAAGATAATAATTAACGGAGTACTTGCGGGTGTGCCATCTATTGACATATTGGTCTGTAAATAGCCAAGACACATTATATTTAAACAGACTGTCAATAGATGGCGCTTGCAATGCGGGTGATTTTTATTTACGTACGCGGCGGTGGGCCACGCCCTGTTTTATAATTGAAAGTCTTAATACGTATTATTATAATACCTATATAGTGACGGATAATTTTGACAAAGATAATAATTAACGCAGTACCCTCCATCGGCCCTAACATGAATGACACAAAGATAGTAGCCCCATCTGTTCACATTAGTATGCATGTGCAAAAAGCCAACACACATGTTAGTTAAACAGACTGTCAATAGATGGCGCTTGCAAATCGCGTGTTTTTTTTAACGAAAACGTTAATTTTAATCTATTTGTGTATTTTTGTGACAAAGCGATGAAAATAAGCTTTAAAATGACGTTTAAATCCTTAATTTTGGTAAAGAATTAACGGAGATATGGAGCGTCTTCAACAAAATACCTTTTAGAAATAATATAATAATAATAATAAATATATATATATATGATGATGATACTTGTTAGAGAATAACAAAGTAAACTTGTCTATTTCCTGTCGAATTCGGTAACGTTAACATTACGTGAGACGCTCTTTATAGTACATTGTGCATCTAGGGCCGTAAGAAGGGGATAACTAACGAGAGTCTGTTAGAAGCCCGACGCCGATAGGCGAGGGCTTTTATGACTCGAGTTTGTTATCCCTTTACTGCCCGTGATACACACAATGTTTTTCATCACATTTGCGAGGAAATGAAATAAAAATTAGACAAAAAAAGTATATATATTAATTTTATTCCCATTTTACATCGTGAATTACCATCAGGTGGGTGTTCATAAACTGAGCGTACGTTGCGATCAGCGCGGGGCAGCTCCGCCGGCTTGCGGTCGCGCGCCCCGCCGGCTGCGGCTCCCGAGCAGCTCCGCCGACCTGGCGCACTTAACTGCGCGCGGGAGTTCGAAACTATACAAAATCCATAACTCCCTAGGGATTTATGGATGTTGTATGGTTTATAACTCCCGCTGACGGCGGGGCCCATAGAGGAGTTAAATCGGCTATAGTTGCTCTATACGCTTGCGTATAATAACATCCTTTCTGAGCAAGTGTGATGAAAAGATATTAATACGTTGGTTGTTATTAACAAACATTTTACAATATTCACGTCATATCTACAATTTACCAAACTGTGTTTTTTTTTTATAAATCTCGGTTGTATGTAGCCGTAATATTTTTAGACAAGGCAAATTGTACTTTGCTGTAGCTTCGTTTGTTCAGTGTAGAAAATTTGAAAACGAATGAATCATTAACTGACAAGAAATATTAGTGCTATTACTTTTAAAAGGCGAATACAGGCATTAAGTCCTAATTGACAGCAAGCTGAAACTCGACGACGAAGAATCTTTGTCGACACTAAGTGGCAGTTTTGAGTTTTCCCAAATGCAATTTATCGACAGTATCGACAAACTGTCCAAGTTTACGCTACGCTGTAATGTATTCAATATTAATAAACGCGATTATTTGAGTGACGTATTCTAAAGTGCTTAGTGACGTAATAGGTAGGTATGTGAAATAACAGTACAAAGTTATTTGGAACCTGGTTCAATACTTAGTCTATGAAATTAGCTGCATCTTTAACATGGTCGTCAATCTGAAACAAACAATCTGAAAAAAACGTGAACGGGTGCTGTCTGTGGGGTCCGGACAGACCATGCTTGCAAGGACCTTTTAAAAATTTTAAATTTTAAAATTGTTACCTTTTCATTTATTTGTTTGTGCGTTATCTGAACCTGACTAGAGAGACTTCATAGTGTTCTCTATTCTATATTCTATAGGGTTTCATATTCGATATTTGAATTATTAGGACATGAAATATTTTTATTTCAAATTATTATTATATTTTGATATTTGGAGACCTTACATCTCCTTCTTTATACTTGACCGTGGAGACTGTCTACATCTCCATTTAACGTAGATTAGGTAATCAATTTAGATGTTTCTTTATTTCTTTATTTTAATTATTATTATGATGACCCTTAGAGGCTTTATACATCTCTAAGTAGCTTAACTTGTCCAGACGCGGAGACTATACATCTCCCTTATTAGTTATTTATTATAATTAATTTTTACCTATTAGGATTGTTTGCTGCCCTTTTCATGTGTTAGTTTTAGATAAAACTCTAATGTAAAAGTTGAAAAGAAATAAAAAAAAGACTTACTGCTGAGTTTCTTGCGGCGTTTCTTCTCAGCAGATGTCACCTTTCGAAGCGCTGGTAGTTCAGACATGTAAAAGAGCCCATGTGGCCTACTTGCAAAATAAATATTTTCATTTTCATTTTCGAAACCTTAAAAATCAAGTCAAAGGCAAAGTCAAACTATCTTTATTCAAAGATAGTTCTTGATAATGTCAGACTTTTCCCTATGTTTTTACCCAATGACCTACCTCTTTGCCAAATTTCAAGTTTCTATCTCTGCTAGAAGTACCTTAGAATTTTGATGGTACATAATCAGTGAGTCAGTGACAAAATAAAGGAATTTTGACTTGTGATATTTCGTTAACTATAATGGGTAGAAACTTGAGTGAGCACTCTTCGTAGCTAAGATTTCAGCTTTCGAGATATCCTCACAGCAAAGATACAGGGGGCTCAAAAGTGCTGTGAATCGCTTCGAGAAAAGGATGGTAGGCCGTGCCCACGTTGTTTCGTCGACTTTTACTCGCCTTGGCGGGGGCACTGCCGTGGCCCCAGACTTACTCGACATTAATATTTAATTATTAGTGACCCCCTCCAAAATTTCAGGCTGCGACCGCGCCTGATTAGTATATAAGTAGCTAGGTACAAGAGTAGGTTATTTATTGATGTCTTTAAAGAGGCAGATGTTTTTCGCCTTTGGATGTACGAGTGAGTTGTCGTTGTCAAACCTTGGTTCTTGGCACCCGGGGCGGACCGCCCCCTCCGACCCCCTCCCCCCCGCCCCTTACGCCGCCACTGACATAAATAAATAAATCAGGGGACAATCTTTACACAAATCGATCTAGTTCCAAAGTAAGCTCTAAAGGCTTGGGTTATGAGTACTAGACGACGATATAAATACTTATATAGAGAAATAAATACTTAAATACATAAGAAACAATCAAGACTCATAGGAACAAACATTCGTGCTCATCACACAAATATTTGCCCCGTACCCGGGCCTCTAGCTTCGGAGGCAGGGTCACTCCCAACTAGGCTATCCGCGGCGCATATTTACACAAATTGATCTAGACCCAAAGTAAGCTCTAAAGGCTTGTGTTATGGGTACTAGACGACGATATAATGTAGGTACATACTTATATAGATAAATAAATACTTAAATACATAGGAAACGTCCAAGACTCAGGAACAAACATTCGTGCTCATCAGACAAATATTTGTCCTTTTTCTGCATTCGAGATGCGCGTCCGTCCACTCGGTAACCGCTGCACTGTCTTGTATTAGGCATTTAAAAAGATGAAACCTTTTAATCTTTTCCGCCTACAAAAGGTATAAAAATTCCAAACGACAATAAAAGTGTTCTCAATCCAAGCATTCTATCTCAGTACAAATAACATTTCTTTCAAGTGTTCTGTCCGACAATCAACTGAAGGCCCTTTATCCTGGAATTTCGCTGTATTCAAGTCTACTTGAGCGGAATCGTTTTTGTTCTCTTAAGAAAATAGACACACGGAAATTCCGGGGCTTTTGAGCTTGACTGGCACACTGCCGTGCGTCTTTTTGTGTAGAAGTATGTTTGTGAAACTTTTGTACTTATGTTCAAGTTGAAAATAAATTATATATATCAAAATCAAACACGGAGAAAAATAATTTTAACTATACTACCACAATGGCATGGTAACTAGATAATATTCTAATTTAAAGAAACACAATTACGACAATTACATACTTTAGAAATTTAATGAATGCCAGAATATACTTACTAGTAAATTTATTTTATTAAACCACACAAGAAACTATTTATGACGACGACGCGGATAGCCTAGTTGGTAGTGACCCTGCCTCCGACGCAAGCGTCCCGGGTTCGATCCCCGGTAAGGGCAAACATTTGTGTGATGAGCACGAATGTTTGATCCTGAGTCTTGGATGTTTCCTATGTATTTTAAGTATTTATTTCTCTATATAAGTATTTATATCGTCGTCTAGTACTCATAACACAAGCCTTTAGAGCTTACTTTGGGACTAGATCGGTTTGTGTAAAGATTGTCCCCTGATTTATTTATTTATTATTTATTTATTAAACCACACAAGAAACTATTTATGAGTACATTTTATTATTATTGTATAGAGAGAAATGCAATTTCGGTACTTTGTAATTCTCTGATAGTAAAGTTTACTTTTAAATAATTTGGTGGCACCACCTAGCTGTCAATTGAACAATACAGTATTAAAGTTATGTTAAAAAAACGCAAGTAAAAATAACATTATTATACTTAGTTAATTATACTAAATTTATATAGTTCTGTTTTCTGTTATTACTACAGAAAACAGAACTATATAAATCTAGTTCTCTATGAAGGTCAATGTCTGAATCTACCACCAAAAATTATGGCCTCGTGTTTATTGATCAACTTTTTCAATAGTCTAAGGAATATCTTTAACTTAATTAGTGTCGATAAAATTCTTTAAAGAAGAAATAAAACTTATTAAAAAAATTCATTAGGAATGTTGAGGGTAGAATAGCGTAATTTAGGCCGTAAAGACAACTAATACTATGCTAATTTGACCTGCCGCAGTCTCCAAATAGCTTGTTTAAAGGACTTTATTAAGCAAAGTGCTTGAGATAAAGTCTCATCACTTCCGGGTAGGGTTGCCAGATATAGGTTTTTCATTTTCGGGACATTTCTGATTAATAGAACGCACGTACAAAAAAAAAAAAACAAATAATATCATATCAATAATTTGAAAGGGACAAGAAGAAGGCCTAATTGTAGTAGACGTTTTTTTTAATAGTGAAAAACTAAACATAATAAAACAGAGATTACACTCCAGAGCAATGAAATCGGGTCACATTTTATGGAAAATCCTATTCAAAGTGACCCGATTTCATTACTCCTGAGTATAGTTAATCAGAAACTGTCAAGTGAAGAGTCCATTAAATACGCTTGCCGTTTGACGCTTACCGCTTGAAATTTCGGGACAGTAAACTATAATTACGGGACACGGGATCTAACTTAAAATTCCGGGACATTCCCGGATTTCTCGGCCATCTGGCAACCCTACTTCCGGGCCAGCTTAAGAGAATATATGGTAAAAATTACAGTTTTCATATCAAGGGTGAAAATGACCAGCAAACATTATTAAAGTTCTTTATGCATCTTTGATTTGTGTGACCTGCGCCTCTATTCGGGAACGGTAGGTGATTCTGTAGCGACTCGTAAGCGAGATTTCCCATCCCACTCTTCCGCACGACGCGTAATGCGTAAGAGCGAGATGAAAAATCTCGCTCGCGAATCGCTACAGAATCACTTAGCGTTCCCGAATAGAGGCGCTGATTACATAGCTGGGCACCGTTAACCAAATAGTTAACTTTGTTAATCGCTAATCTGTTACTAAAAAAGTTGACTTCGCTAAACTTTAAAGCGTTACATTTCTGAATAATTAATGTAAGTTAACGTTAATCGTTAACTTGTGATAGAAATTGCATTTTATATGTCAGTGCGATAGTGATTAACGCAGGAAATGAAATATTAATAAAATAAGGGTGTATATTAATAACGTTAGAGTTTGTAATAATACCAAATTATTTAGAGATCCAATTCAAATGAAAAGCTAACTGACATAAGGTGCATATTTCCCTTTACATACATCAATATATTAAAGTTAGTCAACAAATAGTAGGTAGATATTTAATTAACGACGATTATCGTCGCCTTCAATTGTTATAACGGAAGCTAATGAGTCCGTTCACGATGTTTGCAGTTAACTTAAAAGTTAATCCGTAACTAGAAATGTTAACTTAGTTAATTAACGATTAACGGATTAACGTTCTTGTGCCTAGCTATGCCTGATTATTAGTTGTTTTTTGTAATATTCTGTAATACATATTGTGTATTCTCTATTTTGTAATCTTCATTATAACGTTATGTATTTCACAGTGCCTTAGTGGTTTAATGTAATTATTTTTATACCTGGAATATATAAATAAATGATTCGCGTAAATATAACGTAACCATGGATGACAATTTTATGAAAAAAAAATTGATGACTGCAGTCGATCTGCGTACACTTATAACACAGAATAAAAGTAAATCAAACTTTGTTTTTAATAAAATATCACTTCAATTACACAAATGATTTTAACATAGTTCAACATCAAAAAATAATTAATTAATTGTCAAATTAAAGTTAAAAACATCACAACCGTTTCCACCCTGAAGTTACACCCGTTACAATCGTATTTCTATTGTGTCGAAAAATAGCTTAAAAACAAAAACAAAACTAAACCCGCTAAAACAAAGTAAATTAAAACGTTGTCAATTGTGCCGCTCGATTTACAATCGTATTTACCATGAAAAAGATCGTAATTTCATCTTTATCGTTGTAAACATCGTAATTCCTATTATCGTGCTCACCGAAATGACAATTACAGACGGAATCGTTACTAATTGAAATACATAAATAGATAAACGGCTTGGGGCCATTATTCAATTTTAATTAAATTCCTTATCTTCTGATATCCGGTTAGCAAATAGCTTGAAGCGGAGACGACTTTATTTGCCGAAGAGGAAATTGTTAAGTCCGTAGCTCTCCTTTAAAGGGAAATGAATAGTAAATACTTATGAGAGGACAATATCGCGATGACAACAGAAATCTGAATCATTACACGTAAAAAAAACGAGAGCAAATTTATAAAATACTAGTGGATGGATGCCACAGCTTCGCTCGCGGTGTTTTCCATACAAAGATTATAACACCTTTTCACCCCTGTAAGGATGGAATTTCAAAAAATCCCTATTTAGTGCACCTCTAGGGTAATGGAGGAATGTCTTCTCCAAATTTCAAATCTCTAGGACCACCCGTTTAGGCTATGCGTTGTCTATAAGTGAGTCACGGTACTGTTTTATATGTAACTACTGGACCCGCCACAGGTTCGCCCGCGGCATTTTCCATACAAACTTTATCACCCCTTTTCACCCCATTAGGGATGGAATTTCAGAAAATCCCACCTTAGTGCACCTTTAGGGTGGTACTCGAGGAATGTCTCCTCCAAATATCAAACCTCTAGGACCACCCGTTTAGGCTGTGCGTTGTCTATAAGTGAGTCATGGTACTGTTTTATATGTATTGATGATAGTGAAAGAATCAAAACGTATAGACCTAGATTTTGTTCTGACCTATCAAAAATTTGTCAACATCGATTAAGATTTAAGGGGTGGAAATCGTTATCGCATTTTATATGAAAAGCCATAGGTTCACACTCCTCTTAATGTGGTTTATATTAATAAACTTCTAAATTTAATTACGTGTATCTTGTTGTTAATTAGTGTAAACTGAACTGTACTGTGTACTTTGAACATCATTATAACTTTCTCCATCTCCAACTATAAGTTAATTAAATTTAAAACTATCTTATTGTTTATGAAACGGCGGCCATACAAATGATTTTACACATAATATTAATAATACCCATTGTATTATAAATAAAGCTAAACGGATTTGGAGATTTGTATGTAAATAGATTCCCAGATTAAAATAAAGAATACTTTTATACCAGACTAGCTGGTGCCCGCGACTTCGTCTGCGAAGAATAATAATTTAAGTAACCTATGTACTTTTAAACCTTCCCTAGACCTCCACGAACATTTCAAGACTAAGATAAGCTAAATCCGTTCAGCCGTTCTCGAGTTTTAGTGAGACTAACGAACAGCAATTCATTTTTATATATATAGATTAAAAAGTTCCGTGGGAAAAATTACTACCGAACTCACAGCAGATGAAGTCGCGGGCAAACGCTATGAGCTAGTAATCATCTATTCACCAGTTGATGTAGAGGATGGTGAAGTTTAATTAGAGTAAATACGACCTATAAACCATTACGCCCAAGGGCAATACGTACACCTATAACATACTTGTACGAATATTTATTCAAGTAAAGATACATAATGACGAAGTTTGAATTAATTGGGAACTGTTGACTTAGATGCTGCAGAAATATAAAATTGTTATTAAAATAGAACCTAATTTAACTACCTACGTAATATAAACGTTTTACTCGTATATCGGCAATTTTCACTTTTCTTTCAAAACTACGCGATATGACATCAAAGCTCATAAAATATACCTATATTACCCGTAATCTTATTAAAACACAATAGAGCAGAAGGAAGTTCTGGAAGAAAGATCTTGGTTTAGAGCTTTGACTGAAGTTAATTATTTACTATTCTTTATTATAGTTATGTTACGTATGTAGGTTTTATACCTTACCTCCGTGAGCGTGAAATTCAGGAAAATTTATTAACTTGTCCGTTTGAATCAAAGCTTTAAGGCCAGAGCTTTCAGGAAAACCTATCAGTATCTTCTTCTGAACTCCAGGTTAACGTTTTGTCTTACGTTGAATAATTCAACTTCGTAATTTGGTCGGGTTATCATCGGGCCGCTAACTTTAGGCATAGTATAAAGATAGGAAGTAAGTTATCTTTGTATGAACAAACGCACCGCGCGCGGCTTGTATGTGAGCGCCAAAGTATCTATGCGTCGCCGCACGCACACTTTGACAAAATCTCGACCCGTTTTTCAATGCGCCAGTCGGGGCTAACACCGCACGAGGTTCGCGCGTCAGGGCTTTTCAGCACCGCTAAATGAATGAAAAATGTGTGATAATCGCAGGAGAACGTATTGCTGAGTGTTTGGGTGTCTTAATAATTCATCGATTCCAGAATTGTCTCTGTTCAGATTACCTATTGAACAGGAAAGGGAAGCAAGTCACTTATTCTAGCATATAATTTTTACTTGATGACGAGATACCTTCTTACTTCTTTTTTGTTGTATTAGTTTTCTATCAGGCAGAGGAAGTAGGTAGGCCTACTTTCCCACCAGAATGTATTAGGTACTTTTGATCTGTCAACCCTGAGACATTAGGCAATTATATCGCGGATTGGGCTGGAGATAGCCTACTTTAGGCCGCTAACTTCTCACCCCTGAAATGCCAACAGTTTTAGACTAAGGGTAGGAGAAGTCGCATTGGCCCAACGTTGGTAAGTGTATGAGCGTAATGATAATATTTTACTGCATTGGGCCAACATTACCTAATAACTAATAGGGCCTTCGTTGTACACAATGCAGAAATGCCAAGCGTTTTTAAATAACGGTAGCGGTATTCACAATTGCCAAACGTTGGTAATTGGTTGGGCGTAATGATACTTTTTGTTATATGGTATTATGTGGTGATGATGTTAGTTTTCTGTGGGCAAACTACTAACTATATCCCTACGGATTCCCTACTATTGGCCAATGGATGCCAACAGAAAATGCTACTAAATGTCCTACATGCCGATATAGTTCAAGCAAACAGTTCAGTTCTGACCTTAAACGTGTGTATGACCCGCGCATGAATTTGACGGCCTATAGTGCTGCCGTTGTTTGTATGGTATAGCGGGTTAGATTCCAGCAGAATTCAATAGATTCTGAACACTATTCTAGGTCACGTATCCATCCCATTTGAATTCCACCGGCGCAAAACGTTCTGTTTGATTTAAAAATATGGTAATCCACATAAATACGATGTGAATACGAAAACCGGTGCAGTTATAATAAATGAACTAAAGTCTGTTCACCGAGAGTTGACGAAAAAAATAAAGATCAGGGCTTCTTAAATCATTACAAATAGCGGCCCGCTTATTATTTTTACCGATGATATTAAAAAATTAAAGGGAAATGCTGTATTTTTTTTTCATGGAATATTATTATTGAATAGCCTGTATATTATGTCCCATTGCTGGCATCATCGGACGACGACCATAACGATGTTTCAGACTCGGAGTAAGAATCAGAGTCGGTGACGTTTATTATGAAACGTTCAATTGCTTAGTCTAAAATAACATATATTTTTTGTCGTTTGTCTTTTGAACATACTTTCGAATTGGCCCCACACCTATCTCGCCATTTTATTACAATTTAAATTTGAAACTAATAAGGAATGTAATTTAAATTTTGAACTCGGATGAAATTTTGTAATGATTTTATTTAGAAAAATGACAATATTTATTTGTTTTCTTTTTAATATAACATAAAACACAATTTTACCAATAAAATTTCTGATTTTGAATCTTATCCTGAATTGCCTCTTATTGTTACGATGTATTGCATATTGAATCAACATGTAGCATGTCATTATTATCATCAGCCTGTACGTCCCACTGCTAGGCACCTTCTCTAGTATGAGAGGGCAGTTCCTCACCCAGGCCTATCTGAGGCTTGACACATCGTTGAATAACTGCACTTCCTCACGATGATTTCCTTTTCCGAAAATACCAATAGAAAATATCCAATCGAATTCTGCATAAGTTCCGATTGTACGAGTCGGTATTTGAACCTGCAACACTATGCATGAGAGGTCCACGTCCAACCACTCGGCTATCACTGCACTGCGTTGCATTTACTGCATATTGAACCCACACGCTAAATTGCGTTTCAATGAAACGCGAAACGCCAAATTAGTTTGTTTACCGCAGCATTGTAAACTATTTATTCAATCCTCTATTTGAGTTAATGAATATCAAACTTGATTAATAATAAATATTTTACAATTTATTGTTTACTTCGTATTTATTTATTCCACTACTGGGAAGGCTGGTCGATTGGAAACCTTTGACACTTCATCTCAGATTGGTAGTTAGATTGTTGCGATAATTGAAGAGGTCTTAAACTCGATTAAGTTCAGTTTCACATTAAAAAAAAAACAAATAGTTACAGACATTAGGATGACATGAAAGAGATGCAGTTATACTTTGAAGTGAGATATTAAATACGTTAATAGGGATAAGGTAGGTATCGCCCGTTGGTATAAGGCCGTTACTATAGTCCCATCTGTGTGTAACACTAACATTTAAGTCTCTGGCTTTAACTTTTACTAAAAACGTCCTTTTTATAAGATCATAAAATACCAACATACCTGTACAACATCCTTTCCTGCCGGTCAGCCTCCATATAAATCCTATAGTACATAAACAACATTATCACTCCCGGAATCCAGAAACTGACACTACTCGAGATCACCGCATACACTTTGTTCACAGTAAAACTGCACACTTTTGGATGTCTTTTCCTAAAGTCCAGATGGTCATCCGTCGTGTACCACCCCATGAAGATCGGGAGGAACGACACCAAAGCCGGACTGCACCAGACAACAGTCAGCATGATCCCAAGCTTCGTCGTCGTCATTATTAAGGGATAATCCAGAGGTTGCACTATGGCGTAGTATCGATCCACGCTAATACAGCAGAGATGAAGAATAGATGCAGACGAAAAGAAGACATCTAATGAATTCCAGACATCACACATGAAGTATCCAAAAAGCCACTCTCCATTAGTGATTTCGACGCTAAAGTTGAAGCACATCGCCCAAATAGCGACGAGCATGTCAGCTAAAGCGAGAGACACGACGAAGTAGTTCGTGATGACGCGAAGCTTTCTGTGTCTCATGACGGACACTATGACTAATAAGTTCCCGAATATCGCCGCCAGGATGATGAACAGCATGATGAAACATTTGATGATGATTAACGTGACTATCAAGGCGTCGCCTTCGAACTGGTTCGCGTAGACCAAGTCGTTGGTTGTCGCGTTGAGCTCTAGGGTTTTATTCACGTAGCCGTCAGTAAAATACATTGATGTGGAGAGGTCTCTGAAGTCCAAAGTGCGGTTGTCGAATGTATCGATATTGAAAAGCGCGTCCAGTTTCATGGTTCACATGTCTGTTGGGCTTCTAGGTGAGATTGATTTCCTTGGTTAATACGAAGTTGAGAATGCGGGAGCGGCGCTCTGTGCTTGACATCATCGCGAAGGTTAACCTGCAACAATAAGAATCCTGTAAGAAAAACTTTCTAGGGACAAAAAAGGTTTAAGTTTTGTTTTATAAGTTGATATTAAGATAATTTTATTTTATTTGTTAAAGATACCACGCAATGTGTATACCGATACGATTGATAGACTTTCGATTATTTCCGAATTTAATGGACCATGCATCTTGCGATCTTGCGCTGTTTGTCTCTTGACGGCTTACCTTTCTTTCAAGGAAGGTTTCCAACTAAAACCAGTTCATTTAATTTATAAGAAGTCAAAACAATAGGACACGGTAGCAATTTCAACAGATGAATGCCTTCTTAATTAATATAACCATGTTTGCAATTATATAACTTATTATCTAAGGTATTAATTACATCCACAAGTTATTCATTATCGCTTACCCTGATTTTGATTTAAACGGCTTTCTTAAGAAGTATTACGAAAGGGAATATTAATTACAAAACTTTATCGGCCAAATATTTGAACGGAACTTCCTAAAACCAACAACTTAGAAAAAGACGTTTATCTTGGTTGGAATTCTGAAGAACTGTGATCATTTCGCTGGGTAAGGATTTATTTTTATTATTGTGATAAGAGTTGAAACCAAAAATACACTAGTGCAAGTATGTTCCGTTTGTGATTTAATTAGGTTTGTCATGTTAATACTTATTTGCACACTTGTAAGTGTATTTTTGAGAGAGAAGGTCACAGCCCTATAAAATAGGCTTACTTCGCCTAATCCAGTGTAAACTAACTAGTTTATGACCATTGCTTTGCACGCAAGATAGCTTATCACGATTTTTAGAGTTTGAGGCATTTTTTCATGAGACATTCCGGTAATACAAACTTCAAGCAACAAAAATTGTCCCTCCTGTGAACAAAAGTTAAAGAAATGACTGCTTAATTTTACGCTTTCTTCATGCAGGCCAAAACTATGCCTAATGTCCTACATGCGGATATGAGGCCTCAGGCTCCTTAATTTCCAGGAACAGTTTTGAACTTAAACTATGACCTTATTCACCCATTTTGTCAAAACACGGAAATAAAGTTTACCAGTCAACAGAAATGAAAAAGACAAAAACTCTCGATTTTATTTATCATTTTGGTCTTTATGAAATCATTATGTTGTAAATAGTTTTTTTATATAGTCATAAAGAATAAATAAAATATTCCATTAAGAACACTGTGAACCGACGGCAAAAATCATCAATTATTTTTCATACAAAAGTCGATAACGATTTCCACCACCATGTTAACCGATTTTGACCAATATTTGATAGATTGTCAGTCAGAACGAAATCTAGGACTACACGTTTTTTAAATTTTGATTAAAGATCAACAAAGTCAAATAATGGCCGAAATTAATTTTGTATGAGAACGCTAAAACAACTATAAAACTGAATTTATTGATTATAATGAAAAAACCAAATCGTATAGACGTAGATTTTGTTCTTACTGACAACTTATCAAAAATTAGTAAACATCGGTTAACCTTTAAGGGGTGGAAATCGTTATCGGCTTTTGTACGAAAAGTTGTAGGTTCACAGGTAAACATGTTTGAATTTTTATGGTTAAGAGGACTTTAACCGTGAACATTTAAACATGTTTACTTACTACAATTTGTTCAATTGTGGCGGTTACTTATTCGCACAAGACTCTGAACTGTATTATCCAAAAAAACGTCTAAGTACTTGAGTAACTAGTTACATCACTATTGCAAACTTTTGTTCTTAGCCTGTCTGTAAAAAGATTATCTTTTAGGCTTTTGCTGTCATGTTTATTGCTGTTTTGAAAACACTTCTAAGTTATTAGAGATTGTGTGAACACTTGAATGTGGATAAAGATAAATAGATAACATCAATGCCACTCCAGATTTGCGGTACTATGTGATTGATAGCTGGTTTTTAGGGTTCCGTACCTCAAAAGGAAAAACGAAACCCTTATAGGATCACTCGTGCGTCTGTCTGTCTGTCCGTCTGTCGGTCCGTCTGTCACAGCCAATTTGCTCCGAAACTACTGGACCAATTGAGTTGAAATTTGGCATACATATGAAAGTCGGTGACCGCAACACGGACGAGTGACGTAAATATATGAATTTTAAACATGGTGGCCCATGTTGGGGGGTAAATTAGAAAATTATAAAAAAAAGTTTAACTACCTATATCATGTGATATATCAAATGAAAGGGCTTATGGTGAGGATCTTAAATATATATTTTTTAGAATTTTAAATAAAATGGTTTGGAAGTTATTAAGGAAAATAGGCGAGAAATGACCATTCCCCCCCCCCCTTATTTCCGAAACTACCGGGGCTAAAATTTTGAATAAAATACAGAAAATAGTTCTTCACCTATAGATTACAGGAAAACCTATAAGAAGTCTATGGTATTTAAAGTAACCTAGTAAATTTCAGATAATCATGTACGGAACGGAACCCTCTCCACGCGAGTTTAACTCGCACTTGTCCGGTATTATAAAGATCCGTTCGATCATTTTGGTCACGAATGTCGAAATTTTTACTGATTTACTCTAATTTTACCTGGTATTTGATCCGACGGAACTTTATAAAACCCGGCCTAAAAAATTGTAGGCAGTCGTAGACAAAGATCATTTGATACAGTTGTAATTATAAATCTATCGAACCGGTTTAATATAATTTTTCAGGTTAGAAATAGTAAAATGAAATGAAAATTAAAATATTTATTTTACAAGTAAGCCACACGGGCTCTTTCACATATCTGAATCTACCAGCGCTTCGACACGCCGCAAGAAACTCAGCAGTAACTCATTGTTTAACTTTAAAATTACATTTTAACTAAAACTAACACAAAGAGTGCAACAAATAAACCTAATGGGCACTCATTAATTAAAGTAAACAATTAATAAGGGAGATGTATAGTCTCCGCGTCTGGACATGTGAGTTTAAGTATTTTTGAGATGTATGAAGTCTCTAAGGGTCATAATAATAAGAATAATAATTAAAACATCAAAACTAGTAAGGCACCATCTGCAACTACACACCATCCCTACAGTACCTTTATTAAAAATATATAAATACCAAGGCCAGTATTTCACCGAGCGCCGACGGAGTTATTTATATCATGGTGTTAGCAATTTTCCGCACTATAAAACAGGCTACAAGCTCCCCAGTTTCTGAAAAGCCTAGTCACATTACGAGCGCAGTAATAACGCTCCGCAAACGCAGCGTAACGCTATGTTGTTTTCTATTAAGACGTGACAGACGCCACACATGTCACGCCGCGCTGCGGTCGCGCCAAGCCGAGCAAGTGTAAAGTTTGAATCATAAAAAAACGTCTCGAACGCGTTAATCGCTTCGTCCATAAGGAAATAGAGACTTTTACGTAAACACGTTCGTGGAGTTTGCTATGACTCAAGTTTACACTAAGGAGTCTGAGCCCGGCGTATTGTTAGGTATGTGTGATATATCATTAAATTACTTTATGGTTACTAGTTCCATTTCAATAGAAAACAACAGGTGGCGTCACGCTGCGGTTGCGCCGCGCTCCTGCCCCGCTGCCGCGACTTCAGTGTGACCGGACCTTAAGAAACGTAACATCGCCGTTTGTACATACTTAACCTATTGTATGCGTTTGTGTAAAAATGTCTGAAACGTCAAGCTGAAAGTTACATGAATCCTTTGTGCAGAGGATAAAACGATTTCGTGAATAGACTATAAAAGTCACCGTTACGGAGGTTTTTTGTGGAAGTATTTACTTCGGTAGATTCGTTTTTAAATAGTACGTTTTTCTCTCGTTCCTTTATAAATATAAGGTTGATTCTAAAGCTACATACCTATTGATTTTATCGACACGTATAGGGCCTCTTTTCAACATCGGCTAACCGATACGGTCATATCGCTTTGCTCCGTCTTTATCTAACTTTGCGAAAATTATATTGACAAGTAAGAGAAAAAAAGCAATGCATCATTTGGTTAAAGTAATCAAGGTAAGGTAAGGTTGGTTGATATTTATGTATCGCTTATCGATATAAAACATTTCAAAGGCGCAGAAACAGAGGATATGCTTGTGAAAATACGACGACGCGGTTAGCCTAGTTGGGGGAGTGAACCTGCCTCCGAAGCTAGCGTCCCGGGTTCGATCCCCGGTAAGGGCAAATATTTGTGTGATGAACACGAATGTTTCTTCCCGTGTCTTGGATGTTTCCTATGTATTTACGTATTTATTTCTTTATATAAGTATGTGTATCGTCGTCTAGTACCCATAACACAAGCCTTTAGAGCTTACTTTGGGACTAGATCGATTTGTGTAAAGATTGTCCCCTGATTTATTATTATTATTATTATAATTATTAAAATAGGGTCCAGAGTAGTCGTAGAACTATTTCTATGGTAGTTTACGCACTAGGTCCGGCTTCCGTCATCCGTGAATCTCCATTCCGGAGAAGATTATTGACGGACCGCAGTAGCCATAGTATTATTTGTATGCGAACTGCGTGCGAACCATATCCGAGATTTCGGATGATCCGTATTTTCACGAGTTCGGATCGGATACGGATCGGACGTAGTGCGTAAGCGTTCTTAATATGTAGGTACAGATGTAGTGCATAATTAGTTTCCATCGTGTTTTATCGGAAAAGTTCGTATTTATCGTGCTCTCTCAATAAGCTTCGGCAGGCCTCCAATTCTCGGCGCATTCGAGATAATCTAACAATCGAGATTAAACGTCAGTGCATACAGTCATTTGACGCAACTGTATGAATCTGACGTTTAATCGTGCAATCGACATTATCTCGAAAACACCGAGAATTGGGGGCCAGTAGCCATCATACCATGCTGTCATTTTTCGTTTTGACATTTAACAGTAAATAATAAAGTTTCATATTAATTAATATAAACATGTCACTCATTTAATACAATAATTAATTGACACTTCGGGTCCCGTCGTCTTCCAATTGAGATCCGAGTTTTACCGATGGAAACATATTATTCACTATATCTGTACAACATTCAATTTAGTTGTTTCATCCAAATTAAAAAGAAGAAGTGAAACGTCTAATATCGCCATTAGACTAATGATAAAACAAATCAGTCGGTGTCGGTTTGTATGTCTTTATCACTCGGGTCACGAACAGAAGCCCAATAAGTCAAGCTATGTTTCTCTAAGCCACCGATACCCAAACTGTTGATCTAAGTAATTACTTACTTGAGTTAGGCACCTGTTAATTAATAGTTTAGGTTCTTGTTAATTGTTTGCGTTCTCCGAAAGTTTGAGGATCCAAGATATTGCACTCTCTTCGGAAAAAAATATGTTTAATCTATCTAAAATAGATGACAGACTTGCTTATTCTAACTGTCAGTGTAATTGTTTAAAAAATTTAAAGTTATCAAGGGATTTGAAGTGGTTTTATCTATTTTTTTAGAGAAAAGTTTTCATGTTCGATATACACACGTCTAAAATAAAATGTATTGTAAAATAAAATTGAAAACGTACCTTATAATAAACAAGTGCGAATTAAACCCGCGTGGAGAGGGTTCCGTTCCATACATGATTATCGGAAATTTCTTATGTTACTTTAAATACCATAGACTTCTCATAGGTTTTCCTGTAATTTATAGGTAAAGAACTATTTTTCGTATTTTTTTCAAAATTTTAGGCCCGGTAGTTTCGGAGATAAGGGGGGGGGGGGGGGGGAATGGTCAATTTTCGCCTATCTTCCTAAATAACTTCCAAACCATTCATCTTGAAATTCCAAAAAAAATATATTTAAGATCCTCACAATAAGCCCTTTCATTTGATACGTCACATGATATAGTTAGCGCAACTATTTTTTTTAATTTCTAATTTACCCCCCAAAAGTGGCCCCCATGTTTAAAATTAATTTGTTTACGTTATGCATCCGTGTTGCGGTCATCGACTTACATATGTAAACTTAATTTTAAATCAATCGGTCCAGTAGTTTCGGAGCAAATTGGCTGTGACAGACGGACAGACAGACAGACAGACAGACACACGAGTGATCCTATAAGAGTTCCTTTTTTCCTTTTGAGGTACGGAACCCTAAAAATAAGGTCGTACTTACAATGATTTTTCTGCTTATTATAAACATTATAGGTTTTTAAGATAGAATTAAACCAGTCCCCCGTTCATTCGCTGTTTATAAATTGTAATCTGGCTTATGCATTTAAATCAAAAACGACTTGTAAATCCCTTTGAAAAGTCATAAAAATGATTGGCCATCGTAAGTAAATTACCTAGAAACGTCAGATATAGTTGATTTAGTGATAAACTAAATACATCGAAATCGGTGTCAAATTAATTAACACAAGAGATGGATTACCTAATTAACTTGGCTTCGCCTTGTATATACTCCTCTGCTGCACTGGGAGTGAAGAAATAGCATAGAATGCGTGCAGATGCTTATCATCCTGGCATGTCGTAAAAGTCGACTAAGAAACGGGTCCTCTCCAACATGGTGGACTATCTGTATGGGCGATGGGCTGATCACCTGTCACCATACGGTTCATCATACCATCTTAGGACTAATTAATCGAACGTGGCCACAAGTAGTCTTGTAGCTCTGCCCACCCCATTAGGGATTTCGGGCGTGATAATATGTATGTATGGTATGTATGTATGTATGTTGTATATACAATATACAAATATATCTATATATTCTTGATTAAGTGATACATTAAATGTATATATAGAAGTCGGTGGCAAGTTAATTAGGTAACCCATCTCTTGTGTTAATTTACTAGACACCGATTTCGATGTATTTAATTAATCACTAAATCAACAATATATCTGACGTTTCTAGGTAATTTACTTACGAAGGCCAATCATTATTTCTTACTTTTCGAAGGATTTTGAAGTCGGTTCTTTTATTATGGTAAGCTCGACTTGAATCGACATCCAGGGTTAGCTCCAGATAAAGGAACTCTTCAACGGTCAACAGAACAGACAGTAAATTTTGTGTACGCATTTTATTGTAATATTAAAGTGCAGTGGGCAAGCCTTTTATAAAAATGCAATTTACAAAAAAAAACTTATTGGATTGAAGACACCTAACGTATTAGAGACCCCCCACACTAGCGTCCCTCGAGTTTCGGCGTATTGACAGCGCCCGCGCAGCGTAGTCGCGGCGTTCGCGGCGCGGCAACGCGACGCCACCAGCGTATTTTGACCGCTTGTGTCTTGTTAATGCCAGCGCAGCGTCAACGCAACGCTCGCGCGGCGGCGCTGCGGCGCCAAATGCGTCTTGCCAGCGTGTAACAACTCATGCCAGCTGCGTGGACGCTAGCAAGAGCGTTGCGTCGACGCTTCGCGGGCGGTGTCATGACGCCGACGCTCGAAAGATGCTAGAGTAGGGGATTCCTTAACAAACCTCATTAAAAACAACCCTCTGCTGCACTGGGAGTGAAGAAATAGCATAGAATGCGTGCAGATGCTTATCATCCTGGCATGTCGTAAAAGTCGACTAAGGGACGGGTCCTCTCCAACATGGTGGACTATCTGTATGGGCGATGGGCTGATCACCTGTCACCGTACGGTTCATCATACCATCTTAGGACTAATTAATCAAACGTGCCCACAAGTACTCTTATGGCTCTGCCCACCCCAATAGGGATTTCGGGCGTGATAATATGTATGTGTATGTATGTATGTATTAAAAACAAACGCGAGAACTTCCGCCACTTAGATAATAAGCTTGTCTCTTGCAAATGAAATTCTATAACAATTATTATAAATTGCCATCAGAGCATTCCTACCGGCAATAATTTAATTTATAATATGACTGAGGAACTCATTATAATGATCTGTTTGCAATTTGTAAATTGCTTGACTTTCTCCTTTATTTCTTACGTTTCAAGATTTCGAAATGGAATACGTTTTCTTTCTGTGAATATGACGAACGTTTATTTATGATAAACCTTTTTTACCTTATATATTTACAAATCTCGTGACACGATGTATGTCCGGGATCTTGATGAAATTTTGTAACTATGTGTAATTTGGTCCAACTTAAACGATAGGATAATTTTTATCTCGATTATTAACATCAATATTTATTATTGCAAATTAAATGTTTATTAAAGTAAGTTTGTTTGTTCATAATCAGTCAAACCCTAACGAAGCCAACACGCCTTAATCATGTTCTCAGCATAAATACAAAACTTATCAAATTCAATCAATAATGAACCATAACTCTTGAGCGTAACGTTTTTTTCGCCGTGACAGTTTATTCAATTACAAAGGCTTTATTAATCGTTATAAGAACATTGGTGTCAAAATCAGTTCAATGGGGAGGTATCGCTGAGAGTTAGTGATGGCCCGTCTGGGGTAACGCGTGACGATACTTAGATCATAGAATAGAGTAACCTACGACTGTAATGCTACGCTGCTCCCGCAAACATCAGCGCCCTAATGAAAAAACAAGATGGCTGTATTTTATTAGTATGTCGATTTCAAGCATGATTCTTGACAAGTGACAATATGACCAAATTAAGAAGATTGGAACTCTTCTAAATTGGTAGCAATAATGCTGTCACAAATAAACACTAAATTGCCAATATTATTTAGTATCATAACCTTACAGGCCAAACAAATGCGCATGTGTTTTGTACTAATCCGTGTGGCCTGTAATTGACGTTTTAGGCGGCATGGCTTGTCGGTATCAACGTTTGCTCTATTATATTGTATAGTGACGATACGAGTGGCCATATGACATTATCTATTTGTTGTCAGCATCAGCCACAGACTAAATATCCAACTAGTTGCCACAGATTCGCCCGCGGTATTTTCCATAAAAACATTGTCCCTTTTCATCCTTTTAGTGATAGAATTTCAAAAAATTCCTCTTTAGTGCACCTCTAGGGTACTCGAGGAGTATCTCCTGCAAATTTCAAACCTCTAGGACCACCCGTTTAGGTTGTGCGTTGTCTATAAATGAGTCACCGTACTGTTCTATATGTATTGATGATAATTTAGTGCTTCGTCTTAAACTATTCTAATGGCCGAATTCAGAATCGCCACTTTAGCATTTCACTAGATATTAAGTAGTTAGATGTCCCTCAACTAGTTGTCAACCTATACAGAAACGTCACTGAAACGTCACTTTAATTAAAGCTCAATTTGAGTGGCCTTTCTGAATTTGGCCATAAGCCACGCTAATACGACTAAGTACCATAGTTTATGTCATCTCGGATCTGCGCTGAAATTATTATTGACTAGCTTAAAAATAACTTAAGTACTTATTGATGACTGCACGCGTTAACCTGCCAACTATCGCTATACTAAATGTCACAATCCCATGATTCTTTTGACATGTCAAGTTGACTCATTGACGGATGGAGTTACATGAGTACAATAAAAGAGTAAAGAGTATGCATACAATACATACATACATACACACTTACGACACAGCGTGTTTTAAAGTTTTTATGAACTATAATAGGCTAGTTATTAAAAAAATCTAATTAGTCCGTCATTTACATTATAAAAAAAAATTGAACACATATTTTTTCTTTTGTCAATTAAACAAAAAATGACGAACATAATAGTGCGCTGAAGTTCCGTGTGACGTCACGACTCTGTAAACTTTTCACCATTAAGTGACGTCATTAGCCCCCACTCCCGAACTTTGATGCGCATTAACATTGTCAATTTTGATTGATTTGATAAAGCAAAAAATACGTGTTCGCTATTTTTTGATAATCTAACAGACGGACTAATTAGAATTAAAAAAAAAATTACCCTCTCAACATCCCTATTATTATGATTCAAACTTACTAAGGGCACTGGATAAAGAAAAAAAATGTATATGAGATGTCATATAAACCAACTTCCCTTTAATAAAATGAATCATTTGTGTAAATCTTAATAAACGTGCAATATATTAGAGACTGACTTAGTGACCCTAAAGTTTCAGGATGAGCCTCTATTACGGCAATCTTACATGACATGGGTCCGCGAAACGCCACGATTACGACTGTAATCCTAAATACGGTAGGCAGTGATAACTAGAACACAAGAGATATTTGTACAACGCGTTTGATCCTACATATTACCATTAAGTATATTCACTACTTGTCTTTCCTGCGACTTTGTCCGCGTGGCTTATCTATTATCCCTTGGGAAATGTTAAACATCGCATCGCTGTGAATGAAGTGCAACTGTTTCTCCATTGTTGACAACGGAGTGAAAGAATTAATTAATCATTATCATCATCTCAGCCGCAAGACGTCCACTGCTGGACATAGGCCTCCCCCAATAATCGCCACAAAGACCGATTCTATGCTGCCCGGATAATACACACTTCAATAAACAAAATTTGTCCCACCTGTAACCAAAAGTTAACGAAAACGACTTAAATCAATATTCCTGACGTTGTAACCCTTTTAGGGGTTGATTTTCTTCAGTGCTCAAACTATCTCGAAACCAAATTTCATCAACATCGGTTCAGCCGTGGAAACGTAACAGACAGACCGCGCTACTTTCATGTTTATAGGTATAATATTAGTACAAAAAGGTGGTAAAAACACCTAAATATAAATCCTTTCCCATTTTACTACCCTATATTATATTTACCTATAATTACGTAACAAGCCCACACATCGTAACCCGAAGCAACTTTGATGTCGATAAGTTCCAAAACTTTTGCTTTGACGCAGCTTACGTAAATTACTTCCTTTTATAAGGAGTTTCACACGAGTAACGCATTTGTGTTTTGAATACTTTCCGCGGATTTACATTTCCGTATAAAGTTTGAATATCAACTCACTTGATACTCAAGTGAAGTATTTCGCGTAAAATGAGTTCGAATAAACTTTATGAATCAGATCATCACTCATTACCATCTCTGCGGTCTTAAGCAGCCTTTCGCTGGTAAAAGCTGGTAAAAGGAATGTTTACAAAGAAACTTTGAAATAAAAACTTGAGCCCCTGGCGATGTAAAAGTATGACGCACCCTTAGAATTCTTATTTATTTATATATAACGCCATGCCCAACACGTGAAAGTCAAACTATCTTTATTCAATTTAGGCTTTTACAAGCTCTTATGAAGGTCAGGGAATGTAATACCACCGGTTCGGAAAAAATCCTCTACTGAGAAGAGCCGGCAAGAAACTCGGTGAGATATCATTTTTTTTTCAAATCAGTACACATAATAAGTCAACAATGATTCTACAGTTTTATACAAATCTAAGTATATACCACAGCAGGTACGCTCATCGAGACCCAGGGATCGCCGGTGCAGGTCACGATTTAAGCCAAACGTCCCTGTCCATGACGTAGTCTTTTCAACCGACTTCAAAAAAAAAAAAAACAACCGAATTGAGAACCTCCTCCTTTTTTGAAGCCGGTTAAAAAAAGGAGGATGTTCTCAATTCGGTTGTGTTTTTTTTATGTTTGTTACTTCAGAACTCCGTCATTTATAAACCGATTTTGAAAATTCTTTTTTTAATCGGTAGGATATACCTCCAGTTTGATCCCGTTGTAGTCAAAATTGAGTTATGATGACAGGATCTATGAGGGATCGATAGAACTCTTCAAATATTATCGGCAAGCATATAGCAATGTTAGTATTTTCTGTAATAACTCAAGCAGATACGTTCCAAAAGCATTATTTGGTGAAATGGAACTGTTGAAGAAGACCATAGATGATCACCGGAACTCCTAAATATTGAGTATTTCGCGGTTGGCGATTCAATTGCTGCATAAAGTTCTGAAGCAACTTATGTCCATGAAAACACTAAATTGACATCCTTGCACCGTGGATAGCAACAGTTTGTAAATGGTGATGAGCAATTGGCATTATGCTATTGTTACTTGATGTAGTAAATGTGTGTCGTTAAATCACGGGATAATAAATAAAATGTGAAAAAATACTTACTTTTCAAAGGCCATTTGAAGTCGGTTTTATTATTTTGTAAATTATAGATTTTATCTGAGTAATATGCCCTAGAAATAACAATTTGCTTTACAGTCGATTTGAACATAGGTAGTGTCCGTTTGTTCTATAATGTTTTTAGGTAAATTATTGTAAAAACGTGTACAATTTCCTAGAAATGATTTTTTTCACGTACATACATATATATACTTACTCTGTTAAACTCTATACCCTCCTCTTTCAGTCGGGTAATAAGAAAACCGTCATGGTGAGTAAATATAATAATTATGGTGTTACATGAAATATATGGTGTTACTAAAGTGAAAGTTTGTCAGCGTATGTTAGTATGTTTGTTACTCCTTCACGCTTCAACGGCTGGACGGATTTAGATAAAATTCGCGAACAAATTGGCGGGCACAGCACAGTATTCATGTAAATGTTTACGCGTAGTTTAACTTCAACACTCCGCTAAACAACGTGAAACCACTGAATCATTATTCCACTCATTTCAAACCACCACAATGATTGTTCATTATCATTCCCCTGGCTCGAACCTCATTTATCTGCCGTCAATTAAACATCGCCTGATTAATCTGTAACAGCGAGCGAGTTCGTTTAAATAGCCCATTTATTACATGCCTAATGAAACAGGATAGCGGGGACGCTCTTTGCATATTAATTGTAACGGGTAAAGGATATTGTGTATGCTTTCTTTGTTCCGGGACATATCGAAATGCCATTATGCATGTAAAACATTTTTCTAGAGCTAAATTCCAGGATAAATATAATGTAATACGTAAGTATGCAGCTATTGTATAAATTAACGCTTGACTAGCGCGCGGCTACACTTGAGTAAGCTTCCGACCACACGTAGAGAATTTCTGCCTCGCTGTAAATATTTTCCCCAGCTTTTTAAGGCAGGGTAATGATAAATTAAATGACATTCACGAGCCATCGCGTAGTTTTTGAATTAACCGCCATCTACTGTTGATAAATTAAATTAAATTAGGGATGTCACGAATGTCAGTTTTACCACATTCGCAAATGCGAATGCGAATGCGAACCTCCAGGATGCGAATGTAAGAATGCGAATGTCTAGCAAGAAATAGAATAAAAATACTGACTGGTCTGTGGTGGCTGACAAGTCTTACAACAACTAAAAGAGCCCAAGCTGCACTAATTTATTTATTTCTTGAAAGTACACAGTGAGTTTACAGGTTTCCCCAAGGCACTCATTATGCTAGTCATAATACATTTAATTTATTACTTAATCACTAGAGTCCATTCCATGTCACTATACATAATTCAATAAAACAAAGAGTACAAAAAGAAAAAGTCAAATACGATAAATTAAAAACAAAATGAAAACAAATTATAGTATTAGATACGTTAGAAATAGATGTCACGGAATTCTTAATTAATATTATACTTAAAGTCAAGTTACAATATACATTACAATTAAATTTAAGGGCATATGTTAAGAAAGTGCTCCAGATCTCTTAACAGATAACACCATTTACATACATACATACATAGCATCACGCCCGAAATCCCTAACGGGGTGGGCAGAGCCACAAGACTACTTGTGGCCACGTTCGATTAATTAGTCCTAAGATGGTATGATGAACCGTATGGTGACAGGTGATCAGCCCATCGCCCATACAGATAGTCCACCATGTTGGAGAGGACCCGTCCCTTAGTCGACTTTTACGACATGCCAGGATGATAAGCTTCTGCACGCATTCTATGCTATTTCTTCACTCCCAGTGCAGCAGAGGAGCCACCATTTGTCCGCTAATAAAGCAATCATAAACAACCAGCGGGGTAAAAATGGTTTCTGTTGGTCAAAATTAATCATCAGGTTTCTAACCTCAAAATACACCTTTTCTAATACAGCTGTTTCCTTGCAAATAAAGGAACAGGAGACAATATTTTTGACGTCGCCTTATTAATTTTTAGCCTAGGTTTGCTTTGTCCAGGATAAAGCAGCGGTTTCACTCAAAAACGGCACATTTTGAGGTTAGAAACTTGTTTACCAAATAAGTGTCCGCAAAGTGTCACTTTCAATCATTAGGTATTCTAACGCTGCCGTCCCTATTGAACACGCGTATTACCTTAGACGCATCTCCGAAGAGTGAGGTCCCGGGTACAAAACAGACGCGCCGCGTGCGCGCCGGCCGGCTGCTCCTCGTGCCGCACAGACTGGCCAAGTCGGACAAACTCGTACATCTCATGGGCCCGAAGGTCTATAACCACCTCCCCCACGACATTATTACTACTCACAGTCTTGCCTCGTTTAAAGGGAAACTTAAAAAATGACTAATCGAGAAGGCGTTCTATGACTACAAGGAATTATTCTTAAAGTAACTCAAAAGAGCAATATACAATATTATACATATAAATTACTTAGCATTCATTATCAATAAGTACATACCATAATGTAAATTGACCTATAATAATTATTATGAATAAAAAATATGAATATGAATATGAATATGAATAAGACAAGTATGGATGAATCCTCTGTACAAACATGAATAACCCTTTCAGAGTTGACACTTTGAGGCGAGCCAATTACGTTTTTACTGACTTGGGGTGACGGAGACGGCATCTGGGTTCGCCCATTAGTTATGATAAAAGCCTAAACATCGCTGAAGCAAAAACAGGGACGAGACTGATGGTTACATTTAAAACTTGAAAGGATTTAAGCCCTTCAGGCTAGAGACGTTTTATATTATCATAAAATTACTATTCATTTCAGGCATCACTATCACTACATAGTATAAAACAAAGTCGCTGTCGCTGTCTGTCTGACCCTATGTATGCTTAAATCTTTAAAACTACGCAACGGATTTTGAAGCGGTTTTTTTTAATAGATAGTCTGATTCAAGAGAAAGGTTTATGTGTATAATATATGCATAATATTGTAGAGAAACACTGATAAATTTAGAGGTTTCTAATGTGATGTCGTAAATAAACTAATTTTTTTGCGCTTACATTGCAAACGCTGGCTGAACCCCACGAGATAAATCAAAATAATGTACTACAGTATTGTACACCTTAAAAAGGTCAACAAAAAAGTCCGCGATAGTATATGTCTATCTCTTAAGGATAATCCACAATAACCATTTTTTATCCTTAACATTTTACGGGAAAAAAAGGCTTATTTACGAAGTGATTTTAAGCAATACAGCATTAATCCTTATCCATTTAAGTACCTTAAATACATTGTCCATTTAATATAGATCAATATGGCTCTTACAGCATGTAATTTAAATGAATATTTCCGAAGATATTACAGATTTAAAATGAAGGGACATAGCACTTTATGATTAACAGCGATCGGACGCGCGTTTATCGGAGCTCTCTGGAACATAAGCTGTAAACGTATACGATATTTAGTATCAGCATTGCACCCGTGCGAAGCCGGGGCGGGTCGCTAGTTACATAATAAAATATAACTTAAAAACCGGGCAAGTGCGAGTTGAACCCGCGTGGAGAGGGTTCCGTTCCATACATGATTATCTGAAATTTCCTGTTACTTTAAATACCATAGACTTCTCATAGGTTTTCCTGTAATCTATAGGTAAAGAACTATTTTCTGTATTTTTTCAAAATTCTGTAGTTTCGGAGTTAGGGGGGGAATGGTCAATTTTAGCCTATTTTCCTAAATAACTTCCAAACCATTTATATTAAAATTCCAAAAAAAACATATTTAAGATCCTCACAACAAGCCCTTTCATGTGATATGTCACATGATATAGTTAGCGTAACTATATTTTTTAATTTTCTAATTTAAAATTAATTTGTTTACGTTTAAAATTAATTTGTTTACGTTACGCATCCGTGTTGCGGTCACCGACTTATATATGTATACCAAATTTCAAATAAATCGGTCCAGTAGTTTTGGAGAAAATTGGCTGTGACAGACGGACAGACAGACAGACAGACACACGAGTGATCCTATAAGGGTTCTTTTTTCCTTTTGAGGTACGGAACCCTAAAAAGTAAGAAAATGATTTAGGCGACAAAAAGGGTCGTCACTCCTGGCCTCTATTCGGGAACGCTAAGTGATTCTGTAGCGATTCGCGAGCGAGATTTCTCATCTCGCCCTTACGCATTACGCGTCGTGCGGAAGAGTGGGATGAGAAATCTCGCTTACGAGTCGCTACAACATCACTTAGCGTTCCCGAATAGAGGCGCTGGAGTGGTGTAATAATCCCCGGCACATAAGTCGGCCCAAAATGGCGGCCGTCCGCGCACCCTCTTACAACTATGGTTATTTCGCGGCACGTAAGTTGAAATATGACCTTGAATGCGCAGGCGCCTCATTCGGGAACGCTAAGTGATTCTGTAGCGACTCAAAAGACAGATTTCTCATTCCACTCTTCCGCACGACGCGAAATGCGTAAGAGCGAGATGAGAGATCTGGCTTACGAGTCGCTATAGAATCACTTAGCGTTCCCGAATGAGGCGCCAGAACACATTTTCGGTTCTCAATAGAATTGCAGCTGCTCAATTACGCAGCACAATTGGTATCGGTTTGGCTCGAAGTGCAAACCAATTTAGTCTTAACTCTGTGTAAATAAGGGCACAATTGGTTTACTTCTCGCGAAAGCGATACCACTTGGTGTTACGTAATTGAGCAGCGGGATGAGGTGCGTCGCGAGAGGCCGCGCGTAACCATAGTTTTAGCTGCGCGGACGACCGCCATTTTGGATGTGACTGGGATTATAACGTACCTTTGTAAAAATTTCACAAATATTCCATTTCATTTTAATGACTGTATATTGCACAAAGCACAACGTTATATTAAAATAACTGAAACCTGACACCTTTTTAAAAGGAAAATAATTAAAACAGCTACTCGGAAACAGAACAAAAGGCTTATCGGGGAAAAAGTGGGATTATCTCGCAGCGTTGGTATTTTTTGAAAATATTTTTCACGCTGGCAATGAAGCTAGCGATATATGGGTTGTAAAGCCTTGACTACATGCACAGTTAAGTCTTGCATAAACTCGTTTGCACAGCGGCCCTAACATGCAAGACACAAAGTAGGTTAAACTCGTTTATCTTTCTGACTATCTCTTTCGTCGGCACTAGTGTGAGAGAGACGCACTTAGAGATAAGAGGGTTTAACTGAACCTTGTGTTTTGTATGTTAGGGCCGCAGGTATGACTGGGCGTGTAGATGGTTAAACCGTCTTATCTCTAAGTGCGTCTCTCTCACACTAGTGCCGACGAAAGAGATAGGCAGAGAGATAAACGGGGTAACTTATCCCCGTGTCTGGCATGCTAGGGCCGCAGGCTGTACAGATTGACCGGCTTCACTCTTTACCAGTGGCGCAGCCTGCCTACAAAACGATTCCTGACGGCTTTACCAAGTTAGAAAGCTACGGCTAGCTGTCAGTGAAGTCCATGTTACTCTAACTAAATGTCAGACTTGCACGTACGCTCTAATTCTTCCGGCTTCCGCTAGGAAATATTTGACGCTTCGCCACTGCTCTTTACGCACACGTTTACCTGTGCAAACCGGTTTATGCAGGTAAGAGCGAAGACTTAACTGCGCATGTAGCCAAGTGTGGTACACGGAAAAACCGAAGTGCCAGCAAAGTACCAATTCGGCTTGCCTACAATTTTACGAATACATACAACCTAGACTTATTTGAATTTGAAAGTAAATAATAACTTTTGTAAACTATAGACATGCGATTGCTTTGACTTGTTTGATTTTAGCAAATAGTCTTGCATAAACTCATGGTAATAGTGCAGGGCCTATATTCGATACAGAATTTAATCGCTACTATGGTAACGAAATGTCACTTCGTTTGACCTTTTTTAAAAAATAATATTCGCAAACTGCGAAAAGGTCAACAATGAGTCCAATTTTAAACGGTACTTTCATAATTTAAAATTTCCTAAACTTAAAATAAGAAACATCTGTTTCTTATTTTAACTTTAGTGTCTTTTAAATTTTACGAAGACACTTTCGAAATGGCGCCAAAATATATCTTCTTTATATATATATATATAAATTTAAAAGACACTAAACTTAAAATAAGAATAGTAGTTTATGCAACGGTTGCATAATGATAGGCCTTAAAACACTAGTGCGGTTTTCATGAAACGAGCTTTAGCGAGTTTCATAATAAGATCGCACGTGTGTTTAAAGGCCAAATTATGCAGAGTTGCATACATAACTTTATCTACACACATATTATAAATCCTCCATGATGGGTTCAGAAACAATATTTTCTGGCAACAAGTTATTTGTTGCAATCGTAGCTGCATATTTCCGATATCCGGCGCATTTTCACATCACACACACTCCGAGAAGACTACTATTCATATTTTCAACTAAAATGTAAATTACAAACAACTTTTTCTATTCAATTCAACAACAATTCTACTTTCGTTCAGCAAAAAACCAACATAATGGCGGTAATTCGATCCTCCGTCAAGACCATTTTTATTTTAAATCATAGACAAGCGAATGAAGTCTCTATTCTCATGTCACTCGAGATCAAATGTTGTGCAGTTTATATTAAAAAAACATACTGAATTGACGTTTCGTATCAATAACTGTTTTAATATCTATGGATACTAGAATAGAGACCCACTTGAGTTTTGACAGCTGTTCCAAATTTAATCTCATTTCTATACTAAAATCGATACGGGAATAACATTGCAGCACTGGTTTTACCTAATTGGTTGTCAAAATGGTGGTCATTTCCTACGGTTTTTGATTACACTATGGAGGTTTTATGATATGGGTGTAGATAAACATCTGTTTCTTATTTTAACTTTAGTGCCTTTTAAATTTTACGAACACACTTTGCACATTATTTTTATGCACATTGGGGATACCAAATAGAAACTACGATACTCCCAATGCCAGTAAGCTGAATTATGTATTCATCAAGTTTCAATTTGGCTACTTCAGAATTACGAAGCCAGCTCAGAGGCACCAGTTTGGCTGAGAGCCAACCTTGTATTGCTACTGAATATTTAGGGTTTTTTTTATGTAAAGGCAAGTGTTTGACCACGATTTTACTTGTTAAACAGTGATATAGAGATCGAGTATCTAGGGGGAAAGTCAACTTAAAATCATTGACGTCACTTATTGAAGCCTTTTTTAGGGTTCCGTACCTCAAAAGGAAAAAACGGAACCGTTATAGGAGCACTCGTGTCTGTCGGTCCGTCTGTCACAGCCAATTTGCTCCAAAACTACTAGACCGATTGATTTGAAATTTGGTACACATATGTAAGTCGGTGACCGCAACACGGACACGTAACATAAATAAATGAATTTTTAACATGGAAATCTTTTGGACGGTAAATTAGAAAATAAAAAAGTAAATCAAAGATTTTCAAACTATATCGTGCGACTTATCAAATGAAAGGACTTATTGTTAGAATCCTAAATTTTTTTTTTTAGAATTTTTAGTTTGGAAATTATTTAATACGCGATTATTGACCATTCCCTGCGCCCTTATCTCCGAAATTCTGGGCCTAAAATTAAAAACAAAGATACGGAAAATAGTTCTTTAGCTATAGATTACAGGAAAACCTATAAAACGTCTATGATATCTAAAGTAACATAGGAAACAGATAATCGTGCACGGAACGGATCCCTCCCCACGCGAGTTTAACTCGCACTTGTCCGGTTTTTTTCCATATCACATCTCATGTTTATCCAGTTTATCCCATACTTAGGTAAACTTTAAAAACTTATTCAACTGTGTTCACAATGTATTGAAGAGTTGACTGTATTAAAATATAATTGTATATATAGGTACCTAAACTGGATTTAAATGAATAATGCGTATATCTATCTACAAGGACGATTTATTAGCCACGAAAAAAAAAAACAACACGCACGCCATAGTGCATAAAAAAATGAATACCTCAGTATATAGGTTTGTTATGTTTCAAACAAACTGCCTTGCGTTTACACCTCGACCAATGAAAAGTATTCGGATCTTACCCAGTTTTTACAGCGACGTTCATGTTGATATAATTATTATGGAAATCATTATCTTCTGCGCCTCTATTCGGGAACACTAAGTGATTCTGTAGCGACTCGTGAGCGAGATTTCTCATCCCACTCTTTCGCATCACGCGTCGTGCGGAAGAGTGGGATGAGAAATCTCGCTCATGAGTCGCTACAGAATCACTTAGCGTTCCCGAATAGAGGCACTGGAATAAACCTAACTCTTATAATAAATTAAGATTTATAAGCTAACATTTATTGCATTTTTTATGTATAATTTTTTGGCAATAAACTCACCTAGCGTACCTCTGGACGGCAAGACTTATCCGCTAAATTTATTTTGTAATAAACAGCTTTCCGGATTTTCCAGACATTTTGGCAAGAGGTGTTTATGTAAAACATACATACATACATACATAGCTTCACGCCCGAAATCCCTAATGGGGTGGGCAGAGCCACAAGACTACTTGTGGCCACGTTCGATTAATTAGTCCTAAGATGGTATGATGAACCGTATGGTGACAGGTGATCAGCCCAAAACCTTATGTAAAACCTTAATCCGAATATTTCTTTTTGTACAGGGAGTTAAGCAAATCAATTATGCATCCATTACAGCGACGTTCATGTTGATATAACTATTATGGAAATCAGTATGTTCTGGAATAAACCTAACTCTTATAATAAAATAAGATTGATAAGCTAACATTCATTGCATTTTTTTTTGTATAATTTTTTGGCAATAAACACACCTAGCGTACCTCTGGACGGCAAGACTGATCCGCTAAATTTATTTTGTAATAAACAGCTTCCCGGACTCTTTCCAGACATTTTGGCAAGAGGTTTTTATGTTTTTACTCCTCTGCTGCATTGGGAGTGAAGAAATAGCATAGAATGCGTGCAGATACTTATCATCCTGGCATGTCGTAAAAGTCGACTAAGGGACGGGTCCTCTCCAACATGGTGGACTATCTGTATGGGCGATGCGCTGATCACCTGTCACCATACGGTTCATCATACCATCTTAGGACTAATTAATCGAACGTGGCCACAAGTAGTCTTGTGGCTCTGCCCACCCCATTAGGGATTTCGGGCGTGATGCTATGTATGTATATATGTATGTATGTTTTTATGTAAAACCTTAATCCGAATATTTCTTTTTGTACAGGGAGTTAAGCAAATCAATTATGCATCCATTCATTAGCACGCGGGGTGAAAAGGCAATAAGATGTGCCTAATTTGGGAGCCCGGCAAAAATTGTAATAATTGCAACCATATTTTAAACCTTAGGGTTGGCGATAATATTTTACCGAATTTTTCATTTACTTATATTTTGATATTCCTTCATTATTATTTAATTTGCTAGTCTTAAATTAATACATTGTAGCGGCAAGAGGTTCTCACGACCGCAACTTGGCGTGAGCGCGGCTTGAATGTCACACTGGAACGCTATCATGGGTCCTCTTCGTATTTGGCCAACATGGGCGAATATAGGCACACACGATTTTGTGGAGAGTATATTCGTCCGTATGTGGCCAACATGGCCAATATTCGCGAGTAACCGGTTAGTTGTCAGGACATCAAAGGAATTATGCCGATGATGGTACGCGTGCCCACACAATCGCCCAACATTCAGCCATTTATTCGCCCATGTTGGCCCAATGTGACGAGCAGCCATCACATTGCGGGCACTAAAAATCCTTCAAAATTATTATTTTTTGACCGACACCTATGATGCTTAATTTGTCAAAGGTTATACATATTCAATCTAAATCATAATATAACAGAATAAACATCAAGATAATCTTAAACAAACTAACATACAAACAATCGTTATTTCTTTATCTTATTTGCATGGATATTAGTGTGAAATCTTTAGTCATTTTAGTTTCAGCTCTGTGCTAGTAAACTTAGAGTCCCTTTTGCAGTTCTAAAAAACCACTAACAGTGCTGTTATTTCTCTCGACAGAATAAATAACACCGTAAGTAAACTAGGTTATCCAATTTTTCCTTGTGAAACGAAAATAAATATCTATTTATTCTTTACTTTATTGCCTTATAATACGGAGTATTATAATTTAGTTATTATAATATATATAATCTTATTTTATTGAGGTGTAACATCTTTCCTCTCGCTTTTTTGCAGTCTGTGAGAGTGATTTCGTGAAAAGGGACGGAAGTGTGTAACAGGAAGCCGGGGAAGCGCGCGCTATTTGATTTGACCAATGAGCGCGCGCGGTGAGATGTCAGATGTTACATCAGACATTGAATTACAATATTTCAAAATAAATGTTCCATCTTCAAAAAGGTTGTAAACTAATTAAACCATTGTGGCCAATTCGAAAGTGCGTTCGCTAAATTAAAAAGTCACTAAACTCAAAATAAGAAACATCAAACTCGATTTTGGAGGTTTTGTACAAAACAAAATTTAAGTTAAGGAAATTTTAAATTAAGAAGACACCATTTCGAATTGGACCCATTTCTAAACCTTATTTTGAGAAAGGCATTACACTGAATCTCACCAAAGAAGAGGTAATAATCATGGAATGAATACTCTTGTCTGCCATCATGTACTCTCGACAGCTATTCGTACACAGCAATTTCGTACAAATTGCTATTCTAAAAATAACCAACATTTGAAGCCCAAGCTAACCGTACGCTGACCATACAGTCTATAATAGTAATCAAATCGTAAAGTGGAAATGTCTGTACATTGAAGATAAAAAAAATGCTATGGGGGGCTTCAGAATGAGTAACATAACACAACCTAATGGTTATTGAATTTCATGTATGTTTGTCTAATTGTATGTGCGCGAGAAAGAAAACTACTGGGCGGATTTCAATGCGGGCAACTCCAAGCTGGTCATAGGGTATAGAAACTTTTGAAAATAAAACTAGAAGGGCTAAAACTAAAATTGAGGCTTAAGAGAACTGTGAACCAACGGTAAAAATCACCCTTTTCATACAAAAGGCGATAACCGATGAGGTGATTTTATACCCGATTATTGCAGAACATGCCCAAAATTTTTAGGTAGCTCAGAAGTTCCTGCTCTTATATTTTGTAGTTAAATGACCTGTACCCAATATATAGGTACATTTACATTAACATATATGCATAAAACAGAAATTACCTTGATTTAAAAAAGCCAAGATGTTTGATTCGATCAAAACTTACATTTACTTATCCATACAATTGTTTCAAAGAACTGTATGCACTGACGTTTAATCTGACATGTGAGAACGGTTTGCTTAAAGTCATGGTAATGGTACAGTACATGTGACGCTGTTACCCTAATTCCCTATGTAGGTACTGGACAAGAACATTAGACTGCATCAAAGTTAGACACTAGAAATGTTAAAGTGCTGACTCAACTTATTACTCAAAACACTTGCGAACTTTAATTTGTTTGGACAACCCTAGCTGAAATGACACTTGACCTCCGAAAAATAATGACGGAAAAATAAAAAGCAAAAATGCTGGAGCACAAGTATTTATTATTCTGAGTAACAAGAAAAGTAGGGCTGGCAGCTGCTTAATATTATGCGGTTTTTTCAAGTATTTAATACCTACTGGATATGTTTATTAAGTTAGAGACCACCTATTAACTAACGTATATTGAATGACGATTGATTATATCCATGCAGTGCCAACTCCAGTAAAAATCGGAGCCTATACGCTCGAAGTTGTTGACGATTATGTATACCTTGGACATACCGTCCAATTAGGTAGAGCCAACTTCGAGAAAGAGGTCAATCGTCGAATCCGACTCGGCTGGGCATCGTTCGGGAAGTTACGCCATATCTTCTCGTCCAATATACCGCAGTGTCTCAAGACGAAAGTCTTTGACCAGTGTGTGTTGCCAGTGATAACTTACGGCACTGAGACGTGGTCGCTCACTATGGGGCTCATAAGAAGGCTCAAGGTCACCCAAATGGCGATGGAGAGGACTATGCTCGGAGTATCGCTGCGAGATAGAATTATAAATAGGAGATCCGCAAAAGATCAAGAGTAACCGACATAGCCCAAAGAATTGCTAAGCTTAAGTGGCAGTGGGCGGGGCACATTGCTCGTAGAACAGATGGCCGATGGGGTCGCAGAGTTCTTGAGTGGCGACCACGTACCGGAAGGCACAGCGTCGGCAGACCACCCACACGGTGGACTGACCACCTGGTGAAAATTGCGGGTCTCCGCTGGATGCGAGCAGCACAGAATCGGTCGTTATGGAGATCATTGGGGGAGGCCTATGTCCAGCAGTGGACGTCTTTCGGCTGAAACGATGATGATGATTGATTGACGGAGTGGTTACAAAAGCTCGACTATAAAGAGACCGAGAATCTTCGTTGTATATTAATGGGTCCCCAATGTTAAGGTAAACTTAGCACTCAATCATAATATTTTACACTTATACACTATTCAGGGGCGGCCTTAGCCATTGCGAGGCTCCGGTCTGGTAGATCTTTGCGAGGCCCTTGTCTTTGTGGAATTAGTATTAATGACAATGATACAGATATCAGGGCGATACTACCACGCAGGAGAACGCGAGTGGCATGAAGGGAGCTTTTTGATGCGCGGCGTAAGGCGCGAAATTCAAATAAACATTAGTACTATTAGTACGTAATATTTTTCTACGTGGGTTGTTGCGCGCGTGTGCGAGGCCCCTGCAAGAGCGAGGCCCCGGGCGGTTGCCCTGCCCTGCCTGGTCGCAAACCCCAAAGGCCGCTCTGTGTTCTGTGGGCCACCCCTGACTGGATGCAGGTGGGGGTAGATGGCGGCAGGTAAACAACGGGTACGGTATAGGTAAATTTATTGGATAAAATACGAGGCACTGTAACAATAATATAAAACTTATAAATATAGGTAGGTCGGCTATGTGGATGGGATGTTTAGAGGCTTTATGTGACACTTTACTTACAGTTAAGTGCCTCACTGGTAAATCCTTTTGTTCGTAACATGATACGTACCCGTTATTTAATTATGATTAGGTTCTTTTATGAATAGCACTGCACTTTTTAACTGATACTTTCTATGGTTTTAGTTAGGTACCTACTTTACAATATGTACTAAAAGAAAGCCTTATTTCTGTATCGGTGCAAGACCTTGCCTAGAGATCTAGAGCCTAGAAAGCCCAAGATCTCTTATATAGTGATGCGCCTCTATTCGGGAACGCTAAGTGATGTTGTAGCGACTCATAAGCGAGATTTCTTATCCCACTCTTCCGCACGACGCGTAATGCGTAAGAGCGAGATGAGAAATCTCGCTCGCAAATCGCTACAGAATCACTTAGCGTTCCCGAATAGAGGCGATGATCAATTGTCCAAATGGATCCATTGATCTAAATTATACCTCTATTAATGGTTCTCAAATATTTCATACGCTTTTAATCTAATATGTTGAGTTATCCTTCTCAACACCACGTCAAATACAAAAATTCGTACACCAAGCATGGCAAAGAAGTAGCAGGAATTTCAACCTTACCTTAAACTCATTTAGAACTCTTTTAACCTGTCTGTATACTCTGACAGATAAATCCGTCGTTGGCGGTGAATCAATGGTGCGGATATTATTATATCCTTCATTAGTCGTTGTCGCATTGAACACGGACGGTTATTGGACACCGCGAAACTGTCACACGTCGCAGAACGAACGTGTTACGGGTTAGGCCCGCCACATACCTTCGTTTTCCTGATTCGATTTCCAAATTCGTTTTCCGTATTCGGACACCCCGAACGCAGGCATTTCATATGAATAGTTCTATAGGGCACACACGTTCGTAATTTTTCCGTACGGAATTCGTTCGAATGTGTGTGCCATGTAGAACTATTTATATGAAATGCCTACGTTCGGGGTGTGCGAATACGGAAAACGAATTCGGAAATCGAATCAGGAAAACAAATGTATGTAGCGGGCCTTAAGTATCTACATTATTTAAGTTTTATTTTTATTTTTACGTTATGTATATTATATATGTCAGTTAGTCAGTGTTAAAAATAGTAATTTTCGGGCGTCATTATCTCGTGAATGGTAAGAGGATTTTTTATTGACATTTGGGATTTAGCAATTAGAAGTCGGTCTTACTAGACATGCAAAATTGCAAGTGTGTTGGTGAATTAGATTTGAATTTATCGGGGAAGGGGGGGGGGGGGATATGGCCCGAAATGGTTCGTGTAATATAACCTACGGCCGGTGTGTCGCGAACTTTGGCTGACGCACTGCCGTGTGTCTACATTTATTTTTAAATTGTTGTATTGCATGTATTCATATTATATGGGCCACCATTGCAAATAAATAAATATATGCAAAATAAATTAGTATTCAAAAGGTAAAGCACAAAAAATCTCAATACCTATTCACTGAAAACGAATATACTGGAATGTAAAATGCCTTAGCGCGTTCCGAAATTACCTAAAATCTACAGTTACTTTTAGGAAAATAATGAATCTCATTTTGAAACCTATTTTGTAATTTTAATTAAAATTAACTTGAATCCAAACCTTTCTAAAGACTTTTATAAGAACAAAATCTTTTCTATTAACTTCACTTAATAATACAAATAGGAGAAAATTCCATTGAAGCTTTTCAACTCCAACGGCTCCTTAATTTTCTTAAAGGCGCCTTTTTCTTTGCTTTTAAGACTAATCTACAAGTTATTAGCCACTTTAAATTGTATTTTTAATTCAAGAGAGAACTTCAGTTTCATTTTCTCAACCCGTTCTCAATGCATATGAAACAAAATCATTATTATTTTTCCTGCCAATTTCCTATTTATTTGAGGTCGACGCATCATCATTTTATTTTCTATCTATCGCTAACATCATCCACAATAGAAAAACCGGACAAGTGCGAGTTAAACTCACGTGGAGAGGGTTGGAGGGATAAATGCCATAGACGACTTTTTTCAAAATTGTACGCCCAGTCGTTTCGGAATTAAGGGGGGAATGGTAAATTTTCGCCTATTTACCTAAAATAATAACTTCCAAACTTTTTATATATATATATAAGATCCTCTCAATAAGCCCTCTCATTTGATATGTCACACGATATAGTTTACATAACTTTTTTTATTTTCTGTATTTTTTTTCAAAATTTTGGAGATAAGAGGTGGTGGTATATTTTCGCCTATTCATTAATAATACCAAAGACTCTCACAACAACAACCCTTTCATTAATTATGCAATGTTCGTGAAATTTAATAACATAGTTCTAAGATTCTCATAAATGATTTTAAAACCGGGGCCCGTTACATAATGCCAACATTATCAGTAATTTTATTAATATTAGGAGTTAACTTCAATTTACAATAGACCCCTGGGTCCAATAAAAAGAGAAAATCAAGAGAATTTTTAAGATCATTATTTATTTGTATTACGTCACAGCATCTGTAAGCTCCCGTTTCCAATTAGTGAATTAGATATTGTGCCAATTAAATCTTATTCCAATGAATCCGAGTATTATTTATTGTAATTATTACCTATACAATGAATTATTGTATAAGAGTACTTACACTAATAAATAATGTCGGCAGGCATGCAATTTGCAGAGGCAGCGGGGCGGCGGGGCATGTGGCCGGGGGGCGCGGCAGGCATCCAGTTTAGTTCAGTGTGGCAGTTGGATCAGAGATCGGACTAGTGCGCAAGCAATATCTGAATTCGGTCCGAGATTTCTAGATCCGTATTGCTCGGAATAGTGCGGAAGCAATATCCGAATTCGGTCCGAGATTTCTAGATCCGTATTTTCACGGGTTCGGATCGGATACGGATACGCGATACGCGTTGCAGTCGCGCTGTTTCGATTCAACATGCCCGCCAGTCGTTTGTCGCTCCGTCACTGTCAAACTAGTCGAATATGTAAGGGACGCACTGAGCAAGAAATAACTTGCAGGGCTGTTGTGCTAGCCGTTCAGTAACGCTACTGTACCGATGCAAACGCGACTGTATCGTGCGACATCGAACGGAATAGCAAAGGGCTACCGCGGGCATCTGTACTGACGCTGCATCGCGATAGTAGCGATACAGAATCGTGTCTGCGTAGGCTAACACGGGCGTGTTACGACTGTATCGCGACTGCATCGCTGCTAAATCGCCTTAAGCGAACACCCCAAACTTTTTAGTTGAACAAGGAAATTTAGACAATTCCTTTCCTAAATGAAATAATAAGGGGACCTTTGGGACAATTACTTTGTAATTCCATTGATTGCATGGCAAAATACCCTTCCTTCTTTGATACAAAAGTCAATAAGCATATCGACTTTGTACAATTACGTTTGTAACCAAATGTTTTTTATTCTACCTTCGTCGATCATCTACCATCAAACGCTGATTACTCAATGAGTTGGGGATTTGTAATCCTTATCATGGATTTGGGGGTACCCATAGCTGGGCACCGTTAATCAAATAGTTAACTTCGTTAATCGCTAATCCGTCACTAAAAAATGGAACTTCGCTAAACGTTATAAGCGTTACATTTCGGAAGATTTAATAGAAGTTAACGTTCATCGTTAACTCGTGGTAGAAATCGCATTGTATATACGTCGTTGCGTTAGTGATTCGCTTATAAAAAAATGTTAGCATCGGCTATGGATGTTTAGGCAGGACAACAAAAATTTAGGTATAAAAGAATGGTCTGCGTACTGTACTTGTCAGATAGTGTTTTTCGCGACACGGCGCGTTCCTTTTGGCAAATAGTAGATACATAATTAACTATTGTATTAACAATGTTTGAATTTAACTTAAGAGTTAATACGTTACTCGAAATGTTAACTTCGTTAATTAACGATTAACAGATTAACGGTCTTGTGCCCAGCTTTGGGGGTACCACGATCTTTAAATGCAATTGGTTTTAGGCTTTATGCTGAACTGAGTCGCTATTTCATACCTCACTATTATATTTTACATAATTGTAAATAGCTGCTCCTCTGCTGCACTGGGAGTGAAGAAATAGCATAGAATGCGCACAGATGCTTATCATCCTGGCATGTCGTAAAAGTCGACTAAGGGACGGGTCCTCTCCAACATGGTGGACTATCTGTATGGCCGATGGTCGATCACCCGTCACCGTACGGTTCATCATATCATCTTAGGACTAATTAATCGAATGTGGCCACAAGTTGCCTTGTGGCTCTGCCCACCCCATTAGGGATTTCGGGCGTGATCCTATGTATGTATGTATGTATGTATGTATGTAAATAGGATTTCGTGGTACAAAATAGCGTCGCAGTTGGTTTAGGGCCTAAAGAGAATCGCATTAAGAGATCGTGGTAACCCCCTTATCATTGAAGTGGTTACAATTTGGTTGAATAAAGACTTAACACATTCATTGCCGACAAACGCTACGGCGTTTTTCCGCTTTGTAGCGAAAATGCGCTACGAACTGTGAACCCAACTATCGGGTTCTCGGCACTGAATGTGTTATGGAGCTCGTAAATGGGCTAGTTTTCGGCAATTTAATGGTGCAATTCGGGCTATTCCCAAAAAGATTACATATAACATCAGTAATGGGAACAAAAACTTTGTATGTAAACTTTTGAGGATAGCCCGAATTGCAGCCATAAATTGCCGAAAAACTAGCTGGTTTACGAGTGTCTTTAGTGCTGAGTTTTTGCGACGTTTCTCAATAGATGTCAAGCGCTGGTAGATTACGACATGAGTATGAAAGACCCCGTGTGGCCTATTTCCAAAATAAATATCTTCAATTTCATTATCATTGATTGACATAGAAGGGAAACAGTTAAAAGACATATTTTTTTATGAACAAAATGTTGCTAAGATACCTACGGATATTAATACAGCCGGGAGTCTGTGTTTAGAGCAATTGTAAACACAAATTTATTTTTCATACATGATGTATAAATAAACCATGTAAGGTTTGCGTTTTGAAAAATATAATATTAAATCCAAAATTTACTTCCTTATTATTATGATTATCGGTTCACCGTACATACAGATTATTATGCATAATGACCCAATCTCATTGCTAATGAGCGATATTAGCATGGTAGGTACTCTATATTTAACTAGTCTCAGTGGAAACACCCACGCAAAGCACCCTACTAAATAAATCGCTATTCCAACCGATGCGTATAGCTCCGACCGCCATTTTGGCTGTCATATTCTTAAAAATCATTTCAATCATTTTTGATACTTAGTACAAAATGTCACGTTTGAAAATAATGAGCGCGGTAACCAGCGCAGGTTGTGCACGGAGACGTGGCTTTAGGTGATGTCACCTACATTTGTATAAAAAGCGAATCTAAGGTTATAAGCGTAAACTGATTAAATTACCCAAAAAAACGTATCCGTGCACAGCCGGTTGAATCAAATTAGACCATTTTACCATTTATTTCTGTACCGGCCCTAATGCTATCTCTTCTTTCGAAGGTTGTCTGGACTAGAGATGCAACGGATAGTGGTTTGGCCGGATACCGGATACCGGATATCCGGCATGGCCATGGGCCGGATAGCCGGATATCCGGCCGCACACGAGCTATCTCTAAAGCTGTGTTAGCTTACGCGGCCTTCGCGCGGCGAGCAAGTTTCAACTTGTTACGAATTGTAAGAGCGCGGGGAGTCCCTTTGAGGTTCAATACGCGCTTTATTACGTCAGTTGGGAATATTCGAACGTGCATGACGTGATGTCACATGTTAGTTTTATACTTAAATAAAAAGAAATCTGTTTTAATTTAAACTGACGTTGATTTTGTTTATTTCGCACGACTTTTCTTTGTTTTATCGTATTTCTGACCCAAGTTTTTACTATCTGGTATCCGGCCGGATACTGACTCACTATCCGGTATCCGGCCGGATAGTAAAATCATGGCCGGATAAGCCGGATACCGGATAGTAACCGGATATCCGTTGCATCTCTAGGGTGGACGCGTTGGCTACCTAGCGATAAGACCGCCTATTGTCTACCTTGTTTCTGGTTTCTCTTTCTTTTTCCAATAGGTTTTATATGTTCAAAAAATAGTATTTGTATTGTATTGTTGAGTACTACATTCAGAGTATTATTTATAATTCAGACGACTCGGTTTGAACAGAACTTGGTCTGCTTTAAATATTCAACGTATACTTTAGTACTTCTAATAAGAAAGACGCTTGCCACATTTTGTCGATTTCCCTAGGGAACTATTTGTCAAAATAATTTTAACGACCATTTGAGATAACGAAGTAAAATCTCCACTTTATTAGGTTTCCGTACCTCAAAAGGAAAAAACGAAACCCTTATAGGATCACTCGTGTGTCTGTCTGTCTATCTGTCTGTCTGTCTGTCTGTCTGTCTGTCTGTCCGTCTGTCACAGCCGATTTGCTCCGAAACTACTAGACCGATTGAGTTGAAATTTGGTATGCATATGTAAGTTGGTGACCGCAACACGGACGCGTGACGTAAATATATGAATTTTAAACTTGGGGGCCACTTTTGGGCGAAAATTAGAAAATTAAAAAAGAAGTTATGCAACCTACATCGTGTGACATATCAAATGAAAGGGCTTATTGTGAGGATCTTAAATATATTTTCTTTTGAATTATAAGTAAAATAGTTTAGAAGTTATTTAGGAAAATAGGCGAAAATTGACCATTCCCCCCCGTTATCACCGAAACTACTGGGCCTAAAATTTTGAAAAATACAGAAAATAGCTCTTTACCTATAGATTACAGTAAAACCTATAAGACTTTTTTATGGTATTTAAAGTAACGTAGGAAATTTCAGATAATCTTGTACGGAACAGAACACTCTCCACGCGAGTTTAACTCGCACTTGTCCGGTTTTTTTATGCTTAGATTACTTATCATCATCATCAGATTATATGTCCCACTGCTGGTCACAGGCCTACTCTCATTGTGAGGGACTGGGCAATAGTCCCCACGCGGTCCCAGTGCGGATTGGGGACTTCACACAGATATTCGAACCTGGATGCTTGTATGCTAAGTTTAGACTACAGCACTATACACCGTACACTCAGTGTATACACCGAGTGTCTATGTGTGCGCACGGGTGTCTCTAATTATGACATTTATTATGACACGATAATTTGTGTCGAATCAGCGGCTGTGTGAACATGTTTACTCCGAGTGTCTATTCTGGTTAACCAGTTTTCAAACAGGAAATTTCAGATAATCATGTACGGTACGGAACCCTCTCCACGCGAGTTTTACTCGCACTTGGAGTGGTGGTTTCGTTTCATACGAGCTAGCGACGACAGTCACAGCATTCGTTAGACTTTACAAAATGTATGGCGTTTAAACGAAATCTGCAATTATTTCCGAAAATACTATTTTTAGACCAACATCTTAGGAATAAAACATGACATAAATTTGATGAGGATGTCCAAAAAACTCAAAACGGAACTAATATTTTTCTCTAATTTTGACCCTAATGGCCGAATTCAGAAATGTCATATAAGCATTTGACTCGATATTAAGTAGTTAAATGTCCCTCAACTAGTTGCCAACCCAAACAAAAACGTCACTGAAACGTCACTTTAATTAAAACTCAATTTGAGTGGCCTTTCTGAATTAGGCCATTAATCAAATAAACATGAATAACAAAATGATCTGCTTTTTAGGGTTCCGTTCCTCAAAAGGAAAAAACGAAACCCTTATAGGATCACTCGTGTGTCTGTCTGTCTGTCTGTCTGTCTGTCTGTCTGTCTGTCTGTCTGCCTGTCTGTCCGTCTGTCACAGCTAATTTGCTCCGAAACTACTGGATGGATTGAATTGAAATTTGGTATACATATGTAAGTCGGTGACCGCAACACGGACGCGTGACGTAAATATATGAATTTTAAACATAGGGGCCACTTTTGGAGGGTAAATTGGAATTTCAAGTAAAATAGTTTAGAAGTTATTTAGGAAAATAGGCGAAAATTGACCATTCCCCCCTCCCTTATTTCCGAAACTACTGCGGCTAAAATTAAAAAAAAATACAGAAAATAGTTCTTTACCTATAGATTACAGGAAGACCTAGAAGAAGTATTTAAAGTAACGTAGTAAATTTCAGATAATCATGTACAGAACGAAACCCTCTCCACGCGAGTTTAACTCGCACTTGTCCGGTTTTTTTCTGTATGCTTTTGTTTACATTTACTTTCATAATATAACATTGAAACCTCATTTTGATTTTCATGCATGGTCCCCATTCCGCACAGCACACGAGATCCGAAAATCTATCTCAGAGGAGCGAGAAAGGATTTGAACCAGCGACCCTGGCTGCGCACTACTGTACGCTGATTGTCTGGCAGGGTAGCGGGGAAATCTAATTTGTCTCTTAATAACTCAAAGGGACAATCGGATTGCGATTCTGCTGCGAGGTAGATCCCTAGGGAACTCTGGGCTTTGATTGGATAATCTTATTTTTATAGTGTTATATTAAGTGATTGATTTTTATCTTTTTATTGCTAACTGGATAAAGACCAAATTCATTTTATCGTCAGCTTATAATATTAATAAAATGCTATTAATTCTGTGTGAGTGCGTTTCAATATTTGTCGTATTTAGGTTGAGATTTTACGACGATTTATGATTTAATTTGTAATAGAATTATATTTAACGTTATTGCTTTTTGAGTTTTCAACCTGCGGCTCATGGTTACAATTATGTATTATTATATTAAGTACTTAAATAAATCATATAATCTAATCTATTATTTCCTTGACCCCGTTTTTATTAATTTTTCCCAGAACCCGAACGTATTTAATCATTTTTAAACTAGCCCTTAGTTTCAACATGTCCGTCTGTCCGTTCGTATGTTACGGCCACTGCTTCTGGAAGACTGTTAAAGAAACAAAGCTGAAAATTTGTAGAAGATAAACCGACACATCAAGTTTAAAAATTTTTAGTTAATTATTTAGCATAAATTCTATACCACTACTACATCATAACTAAATTTCTAAGGAACCGATGAATTTAATATAACATTCCTTTTATCCAATTATTGTTTTCTTTCATACAAATAATATTGAAAATCAATATCGAATCAATGGTTCCACAAAGCAGCTTGGAAAATACAATCTATTTTTAGAAACAAGAAACGCCTTGGGTTAAGGCGCAATAGTTCGCGTAGGTTTTCAAAGTATGATGGATTCAACTAATTTGAGCGCCGCTTACTTTTGTGCGACGTGGGCGTCACCAGGATTACCTTTCTATTGCCTTTGGCTTATTTTAGACGAAATATTTATATCTTCTACATCGACCCCCGCATTTGAGATGCTTATAATTAAGCTCAGACACTCAAAGTTAATCATTTACAATGTTAATCGAAATTATATTAGCTTAAATGTAAATGACAATATTTATTTATGAGTAGGCCACACGGGCTCTTGTACATGTCTGAATCTACCAGTGCCATTACTATGAGTTTTCGCAAACCGTTCTCGTTTTCGAAATCTTACGGAAATACTGCTTGGTGCCGATACAAGTAAAAGGGTCCGAGCCATAGTTTTATTTTACGAGAACGGTTTTTTTTATTCACTCTTGCCTTGAAAACACCAAGGTTATACGATCCCGGGAATACAGACGCAGGGAGAGCGTTCCACTCCTTGGATGTACGAATAATGAATGACGCAGCAAACCGCTTCGTGCAAACCAATGGAAATTGAACCACATGTGGATGGAAGTCCTCCCGGCATCGGGAAGACCGGTGGGAGAAAGTGGAGGCTGGGATGAGGTCGTGTAGTTCCTGGGCACACTCTCCTTAATACACCTTGTGAAATACCGAAAGACAAGCCACTTTACGCCGATGTTCCAAACTTTGAAGTTTGGTTTTGATGAGGGGTTGGTTGTGACGGTTTGCATGGTACAGCGCTTCAGAATGACATATGCAGAAGCGCCGCAAGAAACTAGCAATACAAATCTCCTCTCTCATTTCAATTGACAAATATAAATGGAGCCGCGTGCTAGTAGGGATTAAGCGGAGTTAGGTGCCTACGTCATTGGTCATTTGGGTCGTAATACAACCAAGGTGAAAGACACGCACAAACACACTATTTATACACACTGATGGGTCAAGTTATACGCTCGCCGATTATTTCACGAACGAAGATTAATTAATGAATGATAATACTTAGTAGTTTATGCAACGGTTGCATAATGATAGGCCTTAAAACACTAGTGCGGTTGTGGCGACGATGGGGCCCCGCCGGCTGCGGCGACGGCGGCGCGCCGGCCTGTAGCTCATATGTGTATCGTTATGACCATTACGATACTAAAATCGATACTGTAATAACATTACAGTACAGGTTGTCATAATGGTGGTCATTTCCTACGGTTTTTGATTACATTATGGAAGTTTTATGATATGGGTGGAGATAAATTAACTAATCACATCCCAGCAGTAAGTCTTTTTTCAAACAAATATTATAATGACAAGTATTCCTGAGACATCAGCAGTAGGGTATGGTTAAGCCATGGCGCTGGCGTTTGACAACCTTCTATGAGACTTCTTACACGAAATTGCACTGGTAGGCATATCCTTCTTTTGAGATCTTTGCAACTCCCTCATTATAGGTAATAAATGAAAAGGCTAGATTAGTAGAATACAGCACAATATGAAAAAATCCGAATCCAAGCTGGCTGCCCCGCCACAAAATGGCGAACTACATTTTTTATTTAAATCTTCTCAATAGAGATCAAATGAAAGGGCTTGACCAGTAGAACACAGTAACATTATCTGCATCATTATTATGTTTCTTTACAAACAAAACCGTGTAACTTAAAACATTTGTTCAAGACTTAAGTATTATAAAATTATTCGACGGTAATCCACCGATGACAACTCAATCCTATATCCGTCAGGGCTGTCACATGCCCATTTTTAAAGGGCTGTAATAAATTGCGGTGAGCTCCGTTAAAAGGGTTCCGCCAGGATGGATCGCTGCGGGTAGAAACCCGCCCGGAAGACTGAAAAGGTCTTGGTTGAGTTATTGTACCTACATTTTTTTATAAAGTGGACCTCTATTCGATATGGTATATCTTAATCTCTTGTTCTGTATCTCTTACTTTGCGAAGTTTACATTAAAAAGAAAGTGGCAATACCAAGCGGCATTTCGTTACCATGGTTACGATTCCTGTATGATTTAGACCAATATGTCATACAGGCGCGTATTTCCTAGGAATATTAAAAATGAAAATTATATATGTTTGTGTATTACTGATACAGCTCTGTAATGGCTGACCGCATTTCCATGATACTTAGTATAACTTAAATAGACCCTGGCATAGGGTATCTTTCATCCCGGTATACTTAAAATATTCCGAGGGAATAACTATAAATCTAAATTCCGTTTATGCCACATATTTTGATAGTCGCAAGGGAATGAAAACATAGGGTACTTCCCGTTGACCTAGAATATAGTTTAACGGAATAAACTTTGCAAGATCGTATTACACTCGAAGATTTCACGGAGATAGTACCTAGCTTGCGAAAGTTAAATTTTGTCTTTTTCCGTAGGTAGGTTGTAAATGTTTACCCGGTTGTTAAAAGCTATTTTTTTTTAATTTTTAGGGTTCCGTACCTACAAGGTACTGACTGTTTTTAATAGGTAAGTACGGGACCCTTGGCGTGAGAGTCAGACTCGTACTTGACCGGCTTTTTTGTAATAATTGTTCTTTTATTAGTTAATTATTCAAGATGACATTTTCAACGATTGCTAAGAGCTCTCTAGTCTCTTCTGTTCGTTGCGAAGCAAAAACGTTGCTAAACGCAAAGAGCGTAGCGCTACGCGACATTAAGAGATTTATACATGTTTTTATTTCAATATAATTTAGGAATATTTTACTTTAGTCCAGCCCATTGTTTTAAAACACACTCACAAACACAGACATGAGCTCGGCGCCGCTATTCAACAATACCAAAGCCATATATATAATCGTTTGACGACGCGGATAGCCTAGTTGGTAGTGACCCTGCCTCCGACGCAAGCGTCCCGGGTTCGATCCCCGGTAAGGGCAAATATTTGTGCGATGAGCACGAATGTTTGTTCCTGAGTCTTGGATGTTTCCTATATATTTAAGTATTTATTTCTCTGTATAAGTATTTATATCGTCGTCTAGTACTCATAACACAAGCCTTTAGAGCTTACTTTGGGACTAGATCGATTTGTGTAAAGATTGTCCCCTGATTTATTTATTTATATCGCAAATTATTTTGCTACGATATGTTAGCTCTCATTCACTTGACAGCTAGTTTGACAGTAAAAACACACACAGTGCTTAGGCAATCTCGAAAAGGGACCCTGAAAATATGTTACTCTTTTTTCACTCGTGTAAAAGTACACGTTTTAAAGTTACAAGTTACCGGTAAGCCCTTAGTAAGTTAGCGGTTAATTAAAAATTCCCGCTGTAACCATATACTTATCAAAACAACAAGTTGCATTTTTAACGGTAACTAAGTTCTCCCCAGCGGCACCTAGCGCTTTTTACCGGTTTTAACGTTCATTATTTATTAGCAATGACACTCACTTTAAAAACATAAAATTGCACCTTACCTAAAGCGAAATACAACTTTTTAACAACGCCCTGTTTTGTCGTTTCGATAAATTTGAACAAGCTGTCACCTCCTAGTGTAAAGCGATGGGGGTTGCCCCGGGGGCTGACAGGCCCCTAGGGGCTTCCAAAGTATAAACATAAAGTTTGTAACGCGTAAAAGTATTCGGTATAAGTTAGGGATGTAACGATACTGATTCCGATGCCGATACACCGGCCGGTAAATATATCGTGATTGCCGATTACGTACCAACTGATATTAAACAATTTGAAACTTAACTTTAAACCTACTTCGCTTGCCTAATAATAAAATTATTAAATTTGATTTGAGACTCATATTTATCCTTCAGGGTTGTGTTCCTGATAAAAATTAAATGAAATATTTAATACTTATCATATCAATAAAAAATAAAATATAGTATCGCTAGCTTTATGCATAATAAAGTTACATACAATCACCCGAAAAACTTTACTACCTGGCAATCGAGTATAATGTGGGTACATACGTCATTATTCGTTTAAAATAAACTTTAACGTAAACGTAAAAATAAACGTTTAAAAAAAAAAAGCGATTACGGTATCGCCGATTATTTACTCCAATAATCGGTATCGTATCGGCAAAATTATGTATCGTTACATCCCTTAAAACATTGTTTATATTCACATCTCGTACCTAGACTGCTTTGAATCGACAAATGTTTCCCTGAATTTATATATAGATTTCCCAGAGATTTCATTTTATTGAAATCGGGATTGCTTTTCATACCATTTTATGACTACTTAATGAGCAATCCAAATCACGCTGCCCACCTTAATCGTTGTGATCACCATGAGTGTTATTCGGACCGCACCCTCATACAAACTATGTTTTTTTTGACGTTTACGACCGGTTTCAGTATGTTGACGTCACACGCTGTGGCTGGCAGTAAGATCAACACGACTAGCACGACCTGCCCGCGAGTCCTTTCTCGCTCAGTGCGTCCCTTACACCTGACAGAGACGCACTGAGCGACTAACGACTCGCGGGCATGTCGTGCTAGCCCCCCAGGGCCGTCTTTAACCTATTGGAGGCCCTGGGCACCTTAGGGCACATTGGCATAATAGGACCCCTATGACTTATCGTTTGGGGATCTCGCAGGAACTAGGGGGGGCCCTATCAATCGCGGGGCCCAGAGTGCCCAGGGGGAAAGATGGGCCTGAGTAAGATAGCGTTTTGGCGGCCTATTTAAAACAGAATAAATATTTTAAAAAATTTAGTAGGTACCAAAATATTTTTGAGTAATCTAAAAAAGCAGCAAAATATTGTTTAAAAAATGATCACGAACCGAATTACTCTATGGACGACATTGTTATACAACGAGGGACTACAGCCAGCCTTATGGGCACCTTGCCGGCAGTAATTTAGGCGATATTTTTACAGATAGGATAGTAAGGTTAATATTAAGCGTTTTATAATTATTCACTATAGAGGTACAGATATAGTGAATAATATGTTTCCATCGGTAAAACTCGGATCTCAATCGGAAGACGACGGGACCCGAAGTGTCAATCAATTATTGTATTAAATGGGTGACATGTTTTTATTCATTAATATGAAACTTTATTATTTAGTGTCAAATATCAAATGAAGAATGACAGCATATGGCACTGTTGTTTTTCATTTTGACATTTGACACTAAATAATAAAGTTTCATATTGATGAATATAAACATGTCACTCATTGAAGACAATAATTAATTGACACTTCGGGTCGCGTCGTCTTCCGATTGAGATCCGAGTTTTACCGATGGAAACATATTATTCACTATATCTGTAAGTCATATTATTTATTATGAAATATAACAAACAGGGTTCGAAATTATCCAGATAATTATTACTTCGATAAGTCTGATAGTTATTATTTGTTATTAATTAGTTATTAATTGTTTTATGAATTTTACTGGAGTGTAAGTAGTCTTTAGTTTTCGGCATTTTTGTTTCGGAATAACAGTTTGAAAACAACAACAAGTTTTGTCTTTGGTTGGTTTGCGACTCGAACTTTTTTTGACATTGACATTTTGCGTTTGGATATTCGCGAAGCGTCAAATCTTGCGTTTTGTTTTTCCAATTAATTATATTATTATCAAACATTTATAATGACTGAATGACTGGAAAAGGATGTCTGGGTATTTAAACGATTGATCATCTCTCAAAAATGGTTCAATGATTCTTTAGATCACGTGAATTAAAATACTTAATCCCCAGGTACTGAGAGTAACACAAATGTACGCAGACGAAGTCGCAGGCTAAAGGTAGCGACTGATAAAGGCAATCTGGTGTAACTTGACTAAGTCAGTTAGGAATCGCGCTCATCCGATAAACCTATTAGGCGCTAATGGCTGTTGGTAATTTTGCGCGGAATTAAGATTGATAGGGCAAGAGATCTGTCGAGAGATATTGATCAATATGCCATCACACATCACTAGCTTCTGGCATTATTAATAGAGGAATAATTTTTTTATCACATTTTCTCGCAAATGGTGTTATTATAAGCAGGCGTATAAAGTAGCTATAGCCGATTTACCTCCCGCAGGAATTGTGGATTTGGTATTCTTTATAACTCCCGAGGGAGTTATGAGTTACGCTAGAACAGATAATTCCAACAAAAATCAGCTGGTAATTTATGGGAAGAATAACATAGCAGAACAGGGTTACCCTTGTTTCATCGAAAAAATATTGACAAATTATCACTTCCCAAACAATTTTTCGTATAATTTCATTTGCCAAAATATTATTTAGCAAATGAACTCTTCACAAATAATTCTAACGCAAACCTAATGTTTGGCAAGTGAACATTCCTACAATGACTGACTTGCCAACTGGTACTTATACCAAATTTCATGAAGTCAAATGTTTCAGTTGGCATAACATATTTTACGCAAACAAAATAAGGCAAAAGCATAAGCAAAGCAAAGCTCCCGCCGTAGCCTTCTAATCTAAATTTATCCGACTCGGTTCTGCTCTGACCTGTATTGCTCGCTCGCTACGCTCGCTCGCCGCAACATATTACTTTACTTCATATTTGCTGTTTTTGTCTATATACTTTTTATCATAACAATTCATTTGACTAAATGATTATTGTCTAATGATTTTCTGCTTTAATAAAACATTTGATAAAAAACCAAATGACTTAATGTCGTTTTCCGTAGTAATATTCTGCTGAGTGAAAATTTGACCAAATGAAAATATGCGTCCTAAAATTATTCCAAAGATTGCATTGGCAAGAAAAAGGTTGCTAAAATTTATTTGGGAAGTGATAATTTGTCAAAAGTTTTTCGAAGAAACGGCAGGCTCCCAGCAGAACAAGATAGACGTGTTCATACATTTTACAAAGTGAGGGTTTGTTTGTTTTTTGTTTCGGTGCTGAAAAAAGATTTCTTCAGTATAACGCACAAACGCGAACGCGATTGTTGCACGTAGACTCAAAATACAGTATAATCCTCAATCCTATACATCATATAGTACGGTTGGCAACCCTGCCCAGTAGGTCCAAGATGATTGATGTGTACTGATTGATATCGAACGGCTTGGACGTGCGGTACTACTGGACATTAAGGAGACATTGTCATGGTAACGAGTCTAGACTGAGTATTGTAAGGTCTAGCTTTGATCTTGAATCCCTCTGAGATAAAATGTTCTCCTTATTAAAGTTAAAATTTACAAAATATCGTCAAAAGTTAGTTTGTTGGTGATCTATTGCACTTGTGCATTAAAGATACAATGCAATGATTACCGCATTCACAAGAGGCAGGTATGATGGATATGCGGTCTTATCGCTATACAGCGATAGCCTCCAGACTCCTTAAATTTTTGTTTCTCCAATTAATATTTAATTAATTATGTACTCTTTTCTTTGAAGGTATATCGATTAACCGCGACTTGTTTTTGAAAATTTATTTCAATTTACATTCCTTATCCGAAAAGAGAGCCGGTGAATAATCATGGTATCAAGTACCTTCTCGTCCTTTGCCAGTTATAATAAAATAAATATGCTACAGTAGGTGGACCTAATGTTCCTAGGCCTCCCCCAATGATCACCACAAGGACCAATTCTGTGCTGCTCGCATCCAGCAGAGTAAGAGTACCACAATCTTCACAAGGTCGTTAATCCACCGTGTGGGTGGTCTGCCCACGCTGCACCTGCCCGCACGCCACTCTAGAACTCTTCGGCCCCATCAGCGAGCATCTAAGAGCAATATGCCCCCCACTGCCACCAAGTTTAGCAATTCTTACGGTTACTATATAAAACAGACATCTCAAACAAATTACAGCGAGCACTTGATGACGGAGCGGGCATGCGCGCCGCGTCCGGCGGTGATCGTTTTGTTTGTGCCATTTGGCCTCAACAGGCTTTACAAAAAATTAAGTTGAGGCGTCCGCTCTAGTATACATAATTACTCAAAGTCAAAGTCAAACTATATTTACTCAATTTAGGCTTTTACAAGCTCTTATGAAGGTCAAGGAATGAATCTACCACCGGTTCGGAAAAAATCCTCTACTGAGAAGATCCGGCAAGAAACTCGGGGAGGTATTTTTCAACAATGATGTCTACAGTTTTATACAAATCTAACTATATACCACAGTAGGTACGCCCATGGAGACCCAGGGATCGCCCGTGCAGGTCACGATTGAAACCAAACGTCCCGGACTCAAAGGTTACTCTAATATCTCATTTCTAATTCGATCTCGCAATGATAACTCTGAGCATAGCCCCTCTCCATCTCTCTTTGAACCTTGAGCCTTCTTACGAGGTCCATAGTAAGCAACTACATCGCAGTGCCGTAAGTCATCATCATCACTGGCAACACACACTGGTCAAAGACTTTTGTCTTCAGACACTGCTTCGCAGCTTGCTCAAGATAGGGAAGATGCATATTTTTTTCATCTTGTATTGAAAAGCGCTGAGTTCTAGAGACCGATCTGTGTACGCAACACATTATTATGTTCATCATTTTAAGAATTCTGAAGCTTTGAAAAGACATTGTTCATACCACTCGCAAAAACACTCCATACAAAATGGACGACAACTATGACGTCACAGCATTCATAAGACTGTACAAAATGTATGGCGCTTAAACGAAATCTACAATTATTTCCGAAAATAAAGTTTTTAGACCAACATCGTAGAAATAAAACATGACAAATTTGATGAGGATGTCCAAAAAACTAAAATCAGAACTATAAACTAATATCTATTTTTCACAAATTTTACCTAAGGGTAAAATTAGTGAAAAGTATACAATAATAAGTGCGAGTTAAACTCGCGTGGAGAGGGTTCCGTTCCGTACATGATTATCTGCAATTTATTAGGTTACTTTAAATACCATAGACTTCTTATAGGTTTTCCTGTAATCTATAGGTAAAGAACTATTTTCCATATTTTTTTCAAAATTTTAGCCCCAGTAGTTTCGGAAATAAGGGGGGGGGGAAATGTCAATTTTCGCCTATTTTCCTAAATAACTTCCAAAATATTTTACTTAAAATTCAAAAAAATATATATTTAAAGTCCTCACAATAAGTCCTTTCATTTGATATGTCACACAATATAGATTGCATAACTTTTTTTTTAAATTTTCAGATTTGCCCCCCAAAAATGGCCCCCATGTTTAAAATTCATATATTTACGTCACGCGTCCGTGTTGCGGTCACCGACTTACATATATATACCAAATTTCAGCGCAATCGGTCCAGTAGTTTCGAAGCAAATTGGCTGTGACAGACGGACAGACAGACAGACGCACGAGTGATCCTATAAGGGTTTCGTTTTTTCCTTTTGAGGTACGGAACCCTAAAAATTTATAGTCAAAATGATCTAATTGTTCTGTAATATACTTTTGTTTACATTTACTTTCATAATATATCATTTAAACCTCATTTTGATTTTCATGCATCTTCCCCATTGCACAATAATTATTTTAAGCCTCTCGTAAATTATTTCAGACTATACAGACATTTAGTTATAAGATACGACTTCTTCCTTCAGCGTAGGAAAAGGCCGTAGCTAAATCCACCCTAACAGCGAGGCTATATTGATGAGATAATTTGCTGACGCGATATTATTTTCCGGAGATTTTCCTTCGATGGATTATCAATAATGTCTTCGAGGTATGGTGCGGTGGTTGTAATCTCTTTTTGAAGCGGAGGTTGTACCTAAGTTTGAATTCAGGGTCTCTATTCGGGACTGCTAAGTGAGTTCCAGTAGCGAAGCCTGCCTACAAGCCGATTCCTGACGGCTTTACCAAGTTAGAAAGCTACGGCTAGCTGTCAGTGACGTCCATGTTACTCTAACTAAATGACAGACTTGCGAGTCTGTCGTTCAGTTCTAATTCCTCCGGCTTCCCTTAGGAAATATTTCACGCTTCGCCACTGGTGAGTTCACATTTTATAGACGACATTTTACTGTGACGACGCGGTTAGCCAAGTTGGTAGTGAGTAGCTTAGCTGCCTCCGAAGCTAGCGGTCCCGGTTTCGATCCCCGGTAAGGGCAAATATTTGTGTGATGAACACGAATGTTTGTTCCTGAGTCTTGGATGTTCCCTATGTATTTAAGTATTTAAAGTATGTATATCGTCGACTAGTACCCATAACGCCCAGCCTAAAGATTGTTCCCTGATTATTATAGAGGTACTATGCGAGCAGGGAGTTGAATCCGCTACCCACTGACGAGAGGCCGCGCGTTAAACTACCAAGCTATACATTTCTCTAAATAAATAATAAACGTAAATGTCTGGAAGAGATCGCTACTTAGCGATAACAGCGCCTATTGTCTACCTTATTACTTATTTCTTTATCTTTTTCCAATATGTTTTATGTGGTGATCAATAAAGAGTATTTGTATTGTATTTTATTATTGAACATTCTGTTTGGCGATCGAATCTGGGCCTTTGTTTCATAAAAAACTGCTGCTTAATTACGTAACACCAATTGGTATCGCTTTCGTGGAAAGTAAACCAATTGTACCCTTATTTACACAGAGTGAAAACTAAATTGGTTTGCATTTCGAGCCAAACCGATACCAATTGTGCTGCGTAATTGAGCTGCTGGTCATGAGCATGTTGGGCCATGCTCAATGTAGGGTTCCGTAGCCGTTATAACTCCGTGACTATTAGCTAGTTTTCTATTTAAAGTTATTTGATACTATTTTAGATGATTTTCAGTAGGTATAAGTTAGTTGCCTATAACTCATGAACCAATGAAGTGTACTTAGTCGTGCTAGTTTTCCTTTTAACTTTCTTTTAAGATATTTTTCAGATTTTTTAGAAGTGTCAATTTTACATATTATCACGCCCGAAATCCCTAATGGGGTGGGCAGAGCCACAAGACTACTTGTGGCCACGTTCGATTAATTAGTCCTAAGATGCTATGATGAACCGTATGGTGACAGTGATCAGCCCATCGCCCATACAGATAGTCCACCATGATTGAGAGGACCCGTCCCTTAGTCGACTTTTACGACATGCCAAGATGATAAGCATCTGCACGCATTCTATGCTATTTCTTCACTCCCAGTGCCGCAGAGGAGTACAGAATACATACTTAATAGTACTGATTTGTTCCTGATTCGTCATATTCCTAATTGGTCGTAATCTTAACTCGACATTTTCCTAACTGTCATATTCTTAACTCGTCATATTCCTGATTCGTCATATTCCTTACTCGTTATACTATGTACGAGTACATTTGCCTGCACAAACTTATTATAGAAATCCTCTTTGTTAAATGATAAGAACCTCTTTAGTTTAAATGAGAATCAAATCAAGCAAAATGCCAGGTCTTAGGCTAGCCACTGACCTACAATATAACTGTGCAATATCACTGGTTGCACAATTATATTGATCGTCATTAGATGATATTGACCGTCAATATCGAATACTGACAATCAATGTCAGATGCTTATCATCTGCACGCATTCTATGCTATTTCTTCACTCCCAGTGCAGCAGAGGATTTTGGCTGTATGGGGGGACAATGTAACTCCACCAAAAATGAGACCTTAAGTGCGCAATATTTCCTATTTGTGGGACCCCAAATCTAAAAATTGGTTATAATAAACTCACTTATACTAGTTCTCAAAGTATCCAATGATACCCCATTAGAGGTTGTAGGATATAAAAGGTTTTTTTACGTTTTCTTTACATGTACGGGAGATAAGTAGGTCTTTTTCCAATTTTATTTTTTATCTTTACGAGGACAAACATCAATAAACGTGTACAATTTGAGATTTGTAGCCTAAATCGTCTGCTGTAATATGAATTAGCGTAACCGCCAAAATGACGTAATTGAGTTATATATACAGTTCGACTGCAAATTTTCCGTTCTGTTGTTTGGTGTTTTTAAATTCACGATATCTTGAAAAAAAATGGCGGTTACGTTAACGAAAATTCAAGGTTTTTTTTTTTCATTTCAACTCGTTTTTGTGATGCAATGTTATATTTTATGAAAATCACCCCTTGTAGGTTAATTTAAACGACAGATTTGGAAAATCAGCCCTTTGTAAGTTAATGTAAACGACAGATTTGGAAATACTTTTTAATGTATTGACCGGATTGACCCAAGGCGAAAAAAAGTAGGTTGTATGTTCTGTGAGCTGTTATTAGTTTTTTTCAAAAAAAATAACGTAAGCACCATGTCATCTTTAAAAGTATGATAGTAAGCTTTATATGGTAATTTTCAATTAACTGGCCTTACCATTTAAAAAAAATGCATTAAACATCATTGCGATAGGATCTGTACAAAAAACTCTGACTCTGATTTGTAATTTAGTTTTTTGGCTCTCCTGAAAAGCCGACTTTTGGCGGTTACGTTAATTCATATTACAGCTGACGAAATAGTCTTCGTGAAAAAGTGTCTGTAACGTGACATACAGATAGACAGACATGGTAAAACTGTAGCGGTTTCTAGTTTGACGACGGAATTCTTAAAAGACCTTTGCATCCGTAGAATTTCTTCTCATCTTAAACAATGTTGGGTTCAAAGATTAATCTCAATAAATACTTGATATAAACGAAATTTCCAAGTAAACAATGGACGCAGGGGAATTCAAGAAACCGCCGAATAAGGAAGATTGAGGTATTTTTATTATAGGGTACCATGAAATAAGAGACGGGACAAAAACGTAGAAAATTAAGATGACCGAGAACTGACATTACTTGATTAAACTTTATACGAAGAGGAAACGTGAGACCATGTCTTAACCTTCAAAGGCAAAGTCAAAATCAAAAAAAATATTCGATTAAGTTTTTACAAGCTCTTATGAAGGTCAAGAATCGAATTTACTACCGGTTCGGTTTACTGAGAAAAGCTGGCAAACCAATCCATACAAACCTATTATAAATAAGAAACCAAGTGCCTATTCTCTGTCTGTTTGTTTTGATTTCCCAGCTAGGTAAACTACACGACCAATTTTGACGGTAACTGGCAGAAAGATGATTGTATAACATTGTAGACATCATTGTTAAGTTATTATGTGTACTGTTGAAAATAAATGATAATTCATTCATTTAGGGTTGCTAACTATTTACGGGGCAAATATAGTACATATATTCCAGTCAAAGGTATAAATAAAATAGTACACTGAAAGAAAATATAGTACTTTAAAGAAAATCCTTTTAAAAAGAGTGTAAAACACACACACAAAACGTCTTACAAACATTCCGATTGCGCATCTTGTGGCTATCTGAGCTGCGAAAATGCCTATTCAACTGGCCATCTCAAACTCCATGTAAGGACTGACTGAAATATAGTATTTTTGCGTTCTATATATTTCTTCAACAGTATATAGTACGCAAAGCCAAAATATAGTACAATACTATATATTATAGTACGGTTGGCAACCCTACATTCATTTCATAACCTTCGTAAGAACTTGTAAAAGTCTTAATTGAATAAAGATCTTTTGACTTTGAATCACACTACATCTGTATGAAAACTTGTGGGCTGTACGGAAAATCGGCCACAGACTGTTATGAACTGTGAGCGTTGTGAGAGCCTTAATTTTAGTGGGAAACACTGACAGTTGTTTCTTCTTTTAATGGGCGTAGACCTATGTTATGTTTCTTGGTTAATAAAATACTCCCATAAATATAAAAACCAAACTTAACTTGTGTTCATTTTATCATAGTGCGGCGTTCCAAACCTCAAGTTATAACAGTTTTTGGCGTCGAGGATGGGATCATCGCGCGTCCGGACCTCTCGCCGAAAGGTATCGAGTTCCGGCGCTTCCGGGGTAGCTTGCCTGTCCGGAACCCGACGCTAGGAGACGATGCTAAGGCGCGCCTTATCTTCGCCTTTTTTTATTATAATAAATTGTGCGACAATCTTTTTACACAAATCGAAGTAGTCCTAATGTAAGCTCCTTTAGAGCTTGTGTTATGGGTACTAGACGACTTTTTAAATTACAATAATAATAATACGCGGTCTAATTAGCTTAAAAAACGTCGGTTACCGAAAAGTCATATATTATGATTTGCGTGTAAAATCTATTGCAATCAACGAAATGCCTAGACTTTGAGACCTTGATACGTATTACCTGGTACCGAACCACAGTTTCTTTTACCCCTTCAATTGCAAAGTAATATGCAAAGTTATCTCTAAGAAAAAGCCGGTCAAGTGTGAGTCTGACTCGCGTGCCGAGGATCCCGTACTTATCTATGAAAAACAGACAGCACCTCGTAGGTACGGAACCCTAAAAATAAAAAAATAGCTTTTAACAACCGGGTAACCATTAACAACGTATGTAATTTAAAGTTACTTTCGCAGGCTCCTATCTCCGTGCAACCATCGAGTGTGATACGACTTTGCAAAGGTTATTCCGCTAAACTATTGTTTTTTGATGTATTTTTTTTGTAACTACTTATTTACAGTTTTCGAACTTTTTCCTTTACTTGTGCTGTAAGACACTGCTTCTTCCCAAATTTCATGATTCAGGTCAACTGAAAATACCCTATATATATATAGGGTTTGATTCCCTTGAAAGTCTCAAAATATTTATCCATATCTTTTGATTGCGTTGACGTAGAAGGTTATTTTTTTTCACAGCTCCAGGATATTGCAGACTTGAGTATATGATATTAAATTCAACTTGATATCTCCACGTGTTCTTGAGAAAAAGGTCTTGTCACACAGACAGACGGTAAAGACGGACAGACAGACAGACAGACGGACAAACAAGTGATTCTATAAGGGTTTCTTTTTCCTTTTGAGGTACGAAAACCTAAAAATTACCCCAAAATTACGTTGTCGATGATTTTATAGTATATTTTGATCCGCGATTTAAACGACTCTGCTCTTAACTATTCCTGACTGGATTCCTTTGCGGTATGGACTTCCAACTCGAACAAATTATCTACTGTAGTACATAGTTTATTTATTTATCTCTATAAGTACGTTTGACTGTAACTTATTTTGGATTTTTATGCCTACGGTACGCCACTATAGAGGCAATTGCGATACACCATTTCAATGATTGATTTTCCTGTAAATTTTTGGGCACCATTTTTGGTTGACACGTTTGACTGCTCTGATGTTTTGCTAAAATGAAATTATTCAAGGTATTGTAATTTTTCTTGCCATTTTATAAATAATTTAAGTACCTTAAAGTGCTGTTTTGGTTTTCTTCTGCAAATGCGCCAAGTTAAGTAACAATAACTCACTTTAAAGACAAATTTCTAATGATAATAATTTTATGTCACAAAATTCGGATTATATCATTGAAATATGTTTACACAACTTATTTTGGATTTTTATGCGTGCGGTGCGCCGCTACATTGCAATTGCAATGCAGCCCTTCTAAAATTGGGCGCCATTTTTGAGACGTTGTTTGATTGGTTTGCTGTTTTGCTAAAACGAAATTATTCAAGAAACCGTCATTATTGCTATTTTTTTAAATAATTTGATGCACCATAAAGTACTGCATTTGTTTTTTTTATGCAAATGAGCTAAATATAAAGTAACAAAGTGACTTTTAACACAAAGTTATAATGATACGTATTTATTTATTATTTAATGTTAATATTCGAATAAGCAATTATTACTTTAGCAACTTGTATAGATTTTTTTTTATAATAATAATAATTACATATTTATTACATTATTAATTTAATATACTTATTGTGTATTAGCTACAATTATTTAAGTATCTTAAAACTGTAAAAAAGGCTTTGGATTATTTTTATGTAAGTAGGTTATCCTTATACATTAATTTTTAATACTTTAATGGAGAAGACACTACATATTTTATTTACAATTTTTTATGTTGAATTAAAATCATAGCTCACTACGTTTTTTTCTTCTTTTAATACTAATAATTTAACTTACACCTTAGCCTAAATTTAATTTATACTTTTTAATACAAATAATAACTTACCTCAAAATAAAACAAGCAGCCTCTAAAAAGAAACAAATTCACTTCACTTCACTACCACAGATACATCACTTTCAAATCGCGCGGTAAGGCCGGGCGCAGACGTGCGGACTGTTCGCTTCACCGGGGATGACTGGCATTGCAGTGAGCCATAGCCTCATAGCGCAGGTTTCAGCCCGGTCTATGGTGCATTCGGTTTCAACTACTGAGAAATTTAAAGCGCTAATTGGGTTAATAAGACGCTGTTCAAGCGCTACTTTTTTTAGTTTGAATTCAGAATTTAGTAATGGTTTTTTTGTCGAGAATTCTTTGATTTTTCCTAGCGCTTTTCCCATTTCTAATTTGGAACGCTTTGAATATAATCTCAGATTTAATTGTGATTCCTAAAATCTTTATTTAAACGCCATAATGGGTCCAATTCGTAACGGTGTCTTCTTAATTTAAAACTTCCTTAACTTAAGGATGTATACCCAATATATCGATTTGTATATTTTTCACTGAAATTGAATAGTATGGTAGTATTAGTCGTTTCGCATAAGTGTAATAAAAAATAAAACCACTTTACCGTTCTTTTAAACGAGATAAATGACATTTAAGATTACATGTGTTATGTGCTGTGCCTATGTTATTTGTACCGGAAGTTGATTAAATTACAAGAAAAAGCGAAAAATGTTTCTGTCTCATAGTACTTTTATAATCAGAAAATGTATTTTCTATAACTTTGAACTCTCCTCGATTTTTCGATGACAAAAAAATGTCGCTACCGTTGTTCCCATGGAAATATTCTTGATTGAATTTCCATGTGTCCGGACCGTTCCAAAAACTGCATATTGATTGGTTATGACTCGAGTAGTCAAATCAGGTTCTGATTTTATTTCACATACTAAATAATTATTAATAATCACACAATTTGTACAATTTAAATCATTATTCGTACAAAATTAGTCATTGCTGTTATTTGGTGCAAATGAAACAAAACTAGAAAAATAAAATACACGTAGGTACTGCGGATTTGACGTGGCATACATCCTTAACCCTTAATTTGGCAGAAATGTAAAAATAAAAAAATTGACTTTTTTTTGTTAAAACTCGGTTTTGAGGGATACCAGTAGGCCCGAAAAAATAGTAAAAAAAATCTAGTTATTCCAGTTTTTCAGGAAAATTATGTTCGCTGTGGCGAACACTGCCAACGATGCGAAACTTTAAGGAGTAAAATGAAAACATACACGAACATTTATAACTAACTAAGATTATTGAAGAAACATAAAAAAGGAGAGACTCTTTCAAAACGATTGCGTGTGGAATGTCAAAAAACAGAACCTGAAATTTTTTCCAGCGTCTAAGCACAGTTGAATATTGCATTTTATGCAGAAACCTGTGGTGTCTCTCAAGCAGAGACAGCATCGTCCCTCGGTTTTTGCCGAGGGGAAGTGGCCAATACTGGCAAAACACACTGAATGAATGGGCCTTGGTTTAGTCAGATATCTAGTTTGACATGGCACAGATTTTTCCCCGCTTGCTACTCGATTAGTCTGAATCAGCCCGTTATTTATTTCATATCAAAACGTTTTTAGATCTGTGGGTTGAATCAGGTGTTAAAGGCTCGACAGAAGGCAATGAAGGCAGAATATAGACGGAATCATCAAGTAATCTGGATCTTCATAAAAAAATTGATATACTTTTGCAATAATCGAAGACAATGGAATATTTTGAATTATAATGTCAAAATCCTGTATATTTTCTAAACTTTGAGAAGCCTCGTCGTTTTGATCAGATTCTTTATCTTTTTCATCTTAATTTGAGATATTTTTGTTCACATCGTGTGCTTCAATGGTCTGGATCTCGTTTAACCTTTCAAATCTGTTAAAGGGCTTGTAAACGTGCTAGTTTTTCGGCAGTTTGTTACTGCAATTCGGGCTATCCTCAAAAGTTTACATTCAAACTTTTTGTCCTTATTAGTGATGTAATATGTAATATTTTTGGGAATAGCTCGAATTGCGGCAATAGCTTGCTAGAAACTAGCCCATATACGTTCCCCTTTAGGTGGTAAAATATTAGCATCCGCTGACAAAGTTACTTTACATGTTCTATTCTGGCACTCAGTATCAGGTGCTTTATCTTTCAGGTAGCTCCTATTATACTCCTCATTGATCATTTCATTCACAAGTCATCCTTAGTAACATCATATGGATTATCTAAACTCAAATTAAGAAGAGAAGAACCTATGGATACAGTAGATGATCTGTCGGAATGCGACTCATGTAATTCATTTTGATCACATTCCGACTTCTCACTCGCATCTGACGAAGCATTCCTTTTGGGCACAAGTGCTCTTGTCACTACGGCCAGGTATCTCGTGCTAGCAAGCAAAACAAAAGAAAAAGTAAGCTAAAACCCATAACAAATGCAAAAAGGTTAATTACTAGTCTATTGGCAATGCCCGCCACACCGAACATGAAATAGAAAGTCGATTCATCGAGCACTTGGCCATGTTCGCCACACCGAACATGCGAGCAAACCACCGATTCACCGCGAACTTGGCCGTGTTCGGCATGCCGAACATGGGTTTTTTAGTCATAAATGCAATTAGACTTCGACACATGGTGGACTAAAACAACATTAGTTAGTTTCTTTAACTCTTATACAATATATAAATATACGTTTTGTTACTTAATACCCAGAAAAGCCAATAAAATATTATAAATACATAAGTAATCGCACGTGGTTATCCTCTTGACGCCATTTTGAGTTCATTACTGAGAGTTCAGAGATACCACAGTGACAATTTATTTTTCAAATACATTATAAAGAACAAATATACCATTTTAGCACAAAAAATATTCCATAAATATTAAAGTACATCTGTCAGATTTTTTAAAAGTGCATGTTCGGCACACCGAACTCCGTCAAATTAAGGGTTAAAATAAGAAACGCCAAACTAGATTTTGCACAGCACAGAAGTGTCAAAATCAGGTTTGACGTTTCTTCTTTTAAGTGTAGTGACTTTTTAATTTAGCGAACACGCTTTAGCATCGGGCCCAATACAACATAATTATCTAAATAAATTAAAATTGGCGGCATTGTTCCCAAGACGCTGACAGCATTTCCTCGCCGTACTGCAATGCTAATGCATTGAGTGAGGAAGTTGCCAGCTCTTAGGGATCCAGTTACCTCGAGCATCTTATAAATTTATTCAAAATAGCGTAGTGCGCCGGGACCTCACGGACAGAAGGTCGACTCCAAAAGGAACAGTGAAATGTCTTCAGGGGAAATAATTATTCTGAGCACGAAACGGAACTCATTGGTACTTTATTAAATTTAAATAATGTGTTCAGTACCATTTTATCGTGACTTTATATGACTTGTTCGTATTTAACAATGGCATTAGGTACTTAAGACACTACTTTCGGTACTTACGGTGGCATGGTGGACTATCTGTATGGGCGATGGGCTGATCACCTGTCACCATACGGTTCATCATACCATCTTAGGACTAATTAATCGAACGTGGCCACAAGTAGTCTTGTGGCTCTGCCCACCCCATTAGGGATTTCGGGCGTGTTGCTATGTATGTGTATGTATTAGGTACTTAATCTACATACTAGTTGCAGTGGCAGCTGGCGGGCAGCCTAATGATCGAACGTGCCTCGAGAGTACGTTATGTTACAATTGATAATTCTACGTTTATACAATGATATTAAAAAACCAAAGATGCGTCTTTCGCAAAGCTCAAAATTTAATCCCAGAAAGCAACCCAATTGTGATCCTTTCAATTAGTCATGCGCGGACTTTTGGCCCCGCAACACATGTCGTGCTCTATTGAAAATGTTCTCAAAAAAGCCATTCTTGAGCCAAATGTCGGTTCATAATACTACAAAAAAAATAAAAGGAAGAACTGCTGCTTTATTTCATTTGTAGGTACATTCAACGTAAATAGAAGTACTAAAATGCATTTATTTTGTTCATACATGATCGCCATATTCCAAATTAATGTGTAATATCTGCACGTCAAATGTCACCTAAAGCTGCACTGGCCGAAAAGAAACGAAAAAAGAAGAAAATTATCGAAGACACGTTTTTAAACCGCGTTGAGTATGGATATAACGTGTCTTTCTATAATATGTCATTGCGTTTATATATTGGAAATCGAAGTTGGGTTACCCATTGACACGTTTTGTAATATCACCATCTTTGTGCCACGTTTGAACAACGTTAGCTGTAATATGAATTAGCGTAACCGCCAAAATGGCGAAATTTAGTTATATATACAGTTATACTGTGAATTTTCCGTTCTAGGGAGAATTTCAAAAAATTTGTACCTAATTAAGGCGTTGTTAAGAAACAGTTAAAAAAGTTCCTCGGCGTTACGAAAATTAACCATACAATTATATACCTTATTCATTGTAGCCATAAGGCATATAATTGTATTGCGAATTTTCGTAACGCAGAGGAACTTTTTTAAGTTTTTCTTAACTACGCCTTAATTACGTAAAATTTTTTTGAAATTCACCCCAGTCGTTTGGAATATTTACATCCAAACATTAAAAAAAAAATTTGCAAACTATGACGTGTGATATATCAAATCAAATAATTGTTGTCTGAATCTATTTATTATTATAATTTTAAGATAAATGGTTTTGAACTTATTTAGGAAAATTGACCATTCTCCGAAACTTTCTCCTAAAATTTTGAAAAGACTTCTTGACCTATATATTACAAAAAAAAGTAACAGAGGAAATTTCATAATCACGGCACCCTCTCCCCCCGCGTTTAACTCGCACTTGTCCGGTTCTTTTTAAATTACAAGCAACATAAATAATCTATATATTAAAGGCGTATGCGATTATCGAATAAACCTACAAAATAGTAATTTATGCAACGGTTGCATAATGAAACGAGCTTTAGCGAGTTTCATAATAAGATCGCACGTGTGTTTTAAGGCCAAATTATGCAGAGTTGCATACATAACTTTATCTACACACATATTATAAATCCTCCATGATGGGTTCAGAAACAATATTTTCTGGCAACAAGTTATTTGTTGCAATCGTGGCTGCATATTTCCGATATCCGGCGCATTTTCACATCACACACACTTCGAGAAGACTACTATTCATATTTTCAACTAAAATGTAAATTACAAACAACTTTTTCTATTCAATGCAACAACAATTCTACTTTCGTTCAGCAAAACATCAACATAATGGCGGCAATTCGATCCTCCGTCACGACCATTTTTTTTTAAAGCATAGACAAACGAATGAAGTCTCTATTCTCATGTCACTCGAGATCAAATGTTGTGCAGTTTATATTAAAAAAACATACTGAATTGACGTTTCGTATCAATAACTGTTTTAATATCTATGGATACTAGAATAGAGACCCACTTGAGTTTTGACAGCTGTTCCAAATTTAATCTCATTTCTATACTAAAAACGATACGGGAATAACATTGCAGCACTGGTTTTTCCTAATTGGTTGTCAAAATGGTGGTCATTTCCTACGGTTTTTGATTACACTATGGAGGTTTTATGATATGGGTGTAGATAAAGTTATTTAAAATGTACATTGTCGCTTATTCATAGCGATGTTTTCATCGGTGTAAACCGACTGAGTATGAAACTAAAGCTTCGTTAAGGCGTTGTCTCGAAACTTGGTCTTTATGTTTACGTCATCAGGGTTGCTTTTCCAATGAGGTTCGAGTAAAATACGCGTTGGTGAAATTAAACGAGTCTTTACCTGCTCGTTAAGATAACTCAATAACGACGCCATTGCCGGATCATCGGGAATTTGCATCGAGAACGAAACATTATTATATTACATCAAAGCGCACTTCAGATTATATTAACACTGGCTTTTGCTCTCGGCTTTGTCTGCGAAAAATTGGATTATCATTCGAAATGTTAATGTTTCTTGGATGAATGTTTCATCCAAAACTTAGGCTATGCCACACCAAGTGAAAGTAGGTTTTTAATCGCTGTCCATAGTCTCAACCGCATTTCATCTTCTCGCACTAGGTACCTATATGGATTTTAAACTTGAAAAATGGAGATTAGATACATTAGGGTGAATCTGATACCTTGAGCGGCTCTACCTCTAGACCTCCGCTTAATAATAATTTAATTCAGAAATAAATCCATACACATTTGATAAAATACAAATGAAATACAATGAAAATAAATAAAATAAAATTACATTAAAATTGGTTCAAATTCCATTCAACGTTAATACTCTTTCCTGGGACAGCCGGTATAACTTAGTTTTAGAGATTCGTTCATACGTGAGTCAGTAGTTTTTTGCGTTTGTGTATGAACAAGCTTTTATCCGCGGCTTCGTCTGCATCGAAATGTAGGTATCTTCAAAAATAAACGAATGTACATCTTACTGACTTTTAAACATTATAAGGCCTTATAGGACCTTTAGGAATGGAATTTCTTTAAAAAAAAGTAGCCTATATCGTTCCTCAATGCTCAAACTAACTCCAGGCGCCTCATTCGGGAACGCTAAGTGATTCTGTAGCGACTCGTAAGCCAGATTTCTCATTCCACTCTTCCGCACGACGCGAAATGCGTAAGAGCGAGATGAGAGATCTGGCTTACGAGTCGCTACAGAATCACTTAGCGTTCCCGAATGAGGCGCCATATCTTTAATCAAAATCGGCTTAGCGGTTTAGCCGCGAAAGTGTAACAGACAGAGTTACTATCGCATTTATAATATTAGGTATGGATTGGGATTGGATTGAAAAGGCTTTATCGAATCAAACAGTTATAATTGTTTTCATCACGCTTGCTCGGAAAGAGTGTTATTATACGCAGGCGTATAGAGCAGCTATAGCCGATTTAGCTCCTCTACGGGCCCCGCCGTCAGCGGGAGTTATAAACCATACAAAATCCATAACTCCCTAGGGAGTTATGGATTTTGTATGGTTTCGAACTCCCGCGGGCAGTTAAGTGCGCCAGGTCGGCGGAGCTGCTCGGGAGCCGCAGCCGGCGGGGCGCGCGACCGCAAGCCGGCGGAGCTGCCCCGCGCTGATCGCAACGTACGCTCAGTTTATGCCCACCTGATGGTAATTCACGATGTAAAATGGAAATAAAATTAATATATATATATACTGTTTTTTGTCTAATTTTTATTTCATTTCCTCGCAAATGTGATGAAAAACATTGTGTGTATCACGGGCAGTAAGTGGATACTCGAGTCATAAAAGCCCTCGCCTACCGGCGTCGGGCTTCTAACAGACTCTCGTTAGTTATCCCCTTCTTACGGCCCTAGATGCACAATGTACTATTGTGCATCATTTGTGGGCAATTACTAACGAATGGAGCTCCCTACGGCTTGGCTTTAGTGACACGACGCTTGTTAAGATGGTTTCAGATGTAGGCGTTTTACGCTCGTGTTTGCATACCCGCTTATATGCGCGCTAAGGTCTGTTCGCCGAGAGTTGATAAATATTATGATATGGTTTCGAAATAGAGACTGTCGCTTAAGTATCGCAAAGTGTATGACGGGCGTCGCTTATCGCCGCGCACACTGAGTTTCGTGGTACGTGGGACGCACACGTTGTCAACTGCGCTTTCGCGCCGGGCGGACGGCGGCGAAAGAAATATATTTGTTTTGTTCATATACACAATCGCCATATTGCAAATTAATTTCTTAGATGCGCGCGTCAAATATCATCTAAATTCAATAATCTGCACTGCCTTCGGCCAAAGAAATTAAAAAGAAAAAAAAACGATGACACATGTTTAAAACGCGTTTAGTATGGATATGACCTGTCTTGTGTCTTTCTACATATTATAATGTCATTGCCTTCGAGTGTGTTGTTGGTGTGTTCTGTTCGCGTGTTGCTTTCTTTTTATACAGTTAGGCTATTCAATAATAATATTTTATGAAAAAAAAAAAAAAAATCTCTTTAATTTTTTATGAGCATCGGTAAAAATAATTGGCGGGCCGGTTTCTGTAATGAATTAAGAAGCCCTGACTTTTTACTTTTTTATCAACTCTCGCCGAACAGACCTTACGAGTACATTGCATGCATCAGTAAATTAAACGCGCGTGCCTACGCCTATTCGCACGAACCATTGGGTCCGTCAGTAGTCGGCTCGTCCGTATACGGGCTTATAAGCGCTACGCTCGCACGAGATATGCGTATACGACAAAGGCTTACGTATTCGAGCGTATAAGAGCGCCAGTCTGTAACCGCTCTTATAAATTAGCCGAACCGTGAGACAAAAACATTTCTTCAACGTGAAAATTAAAAATGTTAACAATTTAGATTATTTTGGTGCAAAAACCCTACATCTCTATTAGGGATATGGAAATAGGTACTCCAAGGAGGTAACTCAGTGGCAGCACGAGGAGTCGGGGATTTACTTCTTCTGCTCTTCAAGCTAAATATTAGAATAGTTTCCAGACGGGTTTAGCTACGTGAATGATAGTATTATTTAAAATTAAAAACTCAAATATAGATTTTGCACTGTATTTTCCATTAAAACATTACACGCGGTGCCTTTTCAACGGCGCAAGATGGAATGAAGATCTGGCGCCTCATTCGGGAACGCTAAGTGATTCTGTAGCGACTCGTAGGGTAGACCGGGGACAATCGGTCCATTTTTTGTTTGACAGCTATTTGCGCCTTAACTAAAAGCGTAACGCATTAGTGTCATATACCGTTGTATAGAGAATTTAATCAGCTATGAAATGCAATGTGCAACATTCCTTATTATTAAGAAAGTAACGAGATATAGTCAATCAAACACGCCGGGGGAAAGTGGTTCAATTGACCCCGTTACGGGGTCAGTAGACTCAAATGTTTAACGTCACCTAACTAGTACTTGTAGTATATTTAACAACTACATATTTACACATAAAAAAGGTTATAGTTCAGTTTACGTGCATTCATGATAAAAACTACAATATTCTTGAAACAAGTATCAAAAACGATCGAATAAAAAGTTTGCCTTTAACTTTTTAACGCCCGGTTATATTCTTATTTTAAAACAAGCTAACTTTGTAATTTAAAATTGTACATAGAATAAAATACAATTTAAGTTATTTTTATTCGAAATTGTAACTTTATTAGCAGTAATGACTTTATATGAAAACGAGCTTGGTTCATTTGCCCCAGTGGTTCAATTGCCCCAGTCATCATTCTAAGAGGTATGTATTAAAATTATAATTATGGAAAAGAATAACTTTAATTTTTTAATAGACTTTAATTGACAATCAGTTTTACATTGAGTTGCAGAAACATAGATTAGGGAGCTTTTACATGTCCAGTCGGTCTTTTTTTTCGATTACGAGGCATGTGCAAGAAGCGGTATTATAATTATTTACTAGAGAAACTTTTAAGTACTGTTAAGAAGATAAAAAAATCCTTCAATTACATTGTACTACTAGACCAGGTACCGAACGATCATGTATCTTAAAACCATTTCTGAATACTCATTAAAATGTTTTATAAATTAATATAATATTACTTTGATTAAACAATTTATCAGGAAACAGTCGCCTTGCTATGATCCTTAAAGGATGGCATTTCATTAACTCTCTATTTCAGACAGTAATTAGCAAATTACAAATGGCGAGTTAAAAAAATAGATATAAGTATGCATGCATACAGTTTTAAGTAATTATTTAGAAACAATAAGAATATAAAAAACACCCTAATGCTTATTTTTCAAAATCGTTCCTTTGCTGGACTAAAGCCCCTTTCAAGTTAGCAAATTAAAGTAAGCTTTTCATTACAAATAAATAAAATAGTAATAATAAGTTAAATTCTCTTCATGCGATATTTTTCACGATGCATTGCGAATTACAAAATTACGAGTAGATATAAGGGTCAGTTGAACCACCGGGGCGATTGAACCGGTTCAATTGACCCCACGATTAGTGGACCAATCGTCTCGACAGACCTTTTAGCAAAAATAATTATTTACTCGGATTTAGGCAGCGTTGCGACCATCACTTTTATAACAACGAAGGCCTAAAAGTCAAAAGAAATCAACAAAACACAAAACAATCCAAATACATTGTTATTTTGCATAAAAATGACCATATACTACGGGCGTAATATTTACCGTCGGCGTCCTAAAACTTCATTGCCCTCTAGTAAGCATCCGCGCTGGTCTGCGCACGTGGCTGACTGTCAGTTACTTGCCGCGTTTTATAAGAGTGTGCTGAAGGTACACGCACATTGATAACTTATTTGGTTTCTGAGAAATCGCGTGTGGAGCACTTGCCCCGCGGTTCAATTGTCCCCGGTCTCCCCTAAGCCAGATTTCTCATCTCGCTCTCACGCATCACGCGTCGTGCGGAAGAGTGGGATGAGAAATCTGGCTTACGAGTCGCTACAGAATCACTTAGCGTTCCCGAATGAGGCGCCTGGACATGCGTGGCCGACGTTCTAATAATATTTAAAAATAATAAGGACAGATACATCGGCAATACGCCTGTCCATTACAACAAAGTGTTAGAGCAACCTATTTGCTCTACAGTACCTATTTATTGGGGGCTATATACCTACCGAGTGATCGGCTAAGGGTGTTAAGTACAAAAGTCGGGTAGTTTTAAATTAGCTTATTTATAACCAACTTACACTGATAATAGTCAGATTAAAACTTTCGTGAGACATTACTAACACTAGAAATAAGCACGGCTTTACTCACGATTTTTATTGTCAGAAATAGTCCGACATGTTTCGGACGCATATGGAGTCCTTCATCAGGGGTTGAGTGCGGTCGCGCTCACAGCAACCCACGCACTGCCGAGCTGAAGGCGCGGGGGCGGCAGGGGGATGCACCGGTGTTGCTGATGCACCAGCTCGGGCGCAGCGCGCCGCGCGGAAGGCAGTGCGTGGGTTGCTGTGAGCGCGACCGCACTCAACCCCTGAAGAAGGACTCCATATGAGTCCGAAACATGTTGGACTATTTCTGACAATAAATGGTGAGTAAAGCCGTGCTTATTTCTAGTCTTACACTGATAATGTTACGTAAGTAGGTACTGTTTAAGAGGAGTGTGAACCTACGGCTTTTCATACAAAAGGCGATACCGATTTCCATCCCTTAAGTATTAAACGATGCTAACCAATTTTTGATAGGTTGTTTGTCAGAACAAAATCTAGGTCTATACGTTTTTTTTTACTATAATCACTAACTTCAGTTTTATTGTTGTTATAATATACTCATGCAAAACTAATTTATGCGATTATTTGACTTTGTTGATCTTTAATCAATATTCAAAAAACGTATAGACCTAGATTTTGTTCTGACTGACAACCTATCAAAAATTGGTCAAAATCGGTTCACATTTAAGGGGTGGAAATCGTTATCGCCTTTTGTATGAAAAGGGTAATTTCAGTCCACTTAACAAAACTTGACTTTTTTGATTTATCTCTGTCCGAAATAAGTCGCTTGGTTGATATTAGCAATTATTTGTTTCGTTTACGTCATTATGTACAAAATAGAAAATCGTCCATTTGAACGTCCACATTCATTATTCGTTCATTCATTAATTAATCACTCCTCTGCTGCACTGGGAGTGAAGAAATAGCATAGAATGCGTGCAGATGCTTATCATCCTGGCATGTCGTAAAAGTCGACTAAGGGACGGGTCCTCTCCAACATGGTGGACTATCTGTATGGGCGATGGGCTGATCACCTGTCACCATACGGTTCATCATACCATCTTAGGACTAATAAATCGAACGTGGCCATAAGTAGCTCTGCCCACCCCATTTGGGATTTCGGGCGTGATAATATGTCTGTATGTATGTATTAAATAATTTACAACGAAAACAAATTTGGTCATAAATACTTTTCAGCATAATTACATTTTCACTAAATTCACTTTGGATACTATTACTTTTGACCCAAGTTCAGAATGTTTATTTTACGTGGACGATTTTCCATTTGTACCTAATGACAGTAAACCATTTGTTTATGTCTAACCCTCCAATTTTTTCAGTGTACGACGCTATGTCGGTTACTCTAGTTCTTTTGCTAGCATATTATTAGTAATAACAAACAAGTGTGCCGAAAAAATATATTTTCACTGAGGCCGGTAAAGCTACTTCAAATAATGTGAAAGGAGAAAGCTTTGCATTATTCGCACAATAATAGGGAAGGTCACACCAAAAGTGGCTCGTCAGCCTTGTGGTAATCCAAGGTTATTACGTATTTTATTTAGCCTTCTGTGCCTGTAATCGTCATTGCCTTAACGATAACGCAAATTATTTTGCTACGATATGGCACAGAACACATACACAGCATCACGCCCGAAATCCCTAATGGGGTGGGCAGAGCCACAAGACTACTTGTGGCCACGTTCGATTAATTAGTCCTAAGATGGTATGATGAACCGTATGGTGGCAGGTGATCAGCCCATCGCCCATACAGATAGTCCACCATGTTGGAGAGGACCCGACCCTACGTTGACTTTTACGACATGCCAGGATGATAATGATAAGCATCTGCACGCATTCTATGCTATTTCTTCACTCCCAGTGCAGCAGAGGAGTACAAAATACATACTTAATAGTACTGATTTGTTTCTGATTCGTCATATTCCTAATTGGTCGTAATCTTAACTCGACACTTTCCTACTGTCATATTCCTATTCCTGATTCGTCACATTCTTTACTCGTTATACTATGTACATTTGCCTGCACAAACTTATTATAGAAATTCTCTTTGTTAAATGATAAGAACCTCTTTAGTTTAAATGAGAATCAAAGCAAGCAAAATGCCAGGTCTTAGGCTAGCCACTGACCTACAATATAACTGTGTAATATCACAATAAGTTGCACAATTATATTGATCGTCAGTAGTAGATATTGACGGTCAATATCGACTACTGACGATCAATTAAATTGTGCAACCAGTGATATTAAATAAATAAATAAATAAATCAGGGGACAATCTTTACACAAATCGATCTAGTCCCAAAGTAAGCTCTAAAGGCTTGTGTTATGAGTACTAGACGACGATATAAATACTTATATAGAGAGAAATAAATACTTAAATAATAATAATAATAATAATAAATCAGGGGACAATCTTTACACAAATCGATCTAGTCCCAAAGTAAGCTCTAAAGGCTTGTGTTATGGGTAATGCATAGGAAACATCCAAGACTCAGAAACAAACATTCGTGCTCATCACACAAATATTTTGCCCTTACCGGGGATCGAACCCGGGACGCTTGCTTTGGAGGCAGGGTCACTACCAACTAGGCTATCCGCGTCGTCACATTATATTGCACAGTTATATTGTAGGTCAGTGGCTAGCCTTAATGAGGTACAGTGATTTGTACTAAATTAAGTACATGGGGACTTACTAGGTTAGGTATAACGGCTACGGAAGCCTAAACTAGCATGGCCCGACATTCTGCTGACCGGTTTTTTCTTAGATTTTATTAAATCGCTTTCCCCAGAATCTAAGCCACAAATTGGCGTAGGTGGTTGGGGCTGAAGGGCCAATAAGAAACGAGCTATTTCTATTTATAGGGATTTTATAAAGCAAAGAAAAACAAAGGAGCCCGTGACCCCTCGCCTTCACACGTCCGACTTGGGAGGCGAGGGTTGCTACAAACTTTAAAATTTAATCTTTAACGCACAGCGGCCCTAACATGAATGGCAAAAAAATAAGATAGACCGTCTTATCTCTAAGTGCGTCTCTCTCACACTAGGTACTGCCGACGAAAGAGATAGTCATAGAGATAAACAGGTTTAATTTATCTTTGTGTCATTCATGTTAGGGCCGGAGATCACATATCCAATAGACTCCACATAGCGGGGCGACTACCGCTGCCAGCATTAGAGGCAAAAAGCCACAAGTGGCGGGGCTACGCGCAGGCACGGGCACGCATAACTTCGAACGCACCAATCACAGCGCTCTAAAAATCCCGCGCGCCCCAGAAGTTTGGTAGCATTTTTAGGCTAAGCGGTGCTTTCATCACGCACATAGGTAAAGCATCACATTTTAACTAATATTCGGGTGCGAAAGGGACGAATGCTTTATGTGCGAGATAAAAATTGTATGCTACGGGAGCAGTTATGAATAAGGCTAGCCTTGCTAGCTTGCGGAACCTTCGGCGCGCGAGTCGGGCTCGCACTTGACCGGTTTTTTTTATGTCCTTTTCTATAGTTCGAATCAAAAATATAAAATAAAAAAAACACATGTTGCGTATTAGGCTAGCCAATGACCTACAATATAACTGTGCAATATCACTGGATGCGCAATTATATTGAAAATGAAAATGAAAATGAAAATATTTATTTTGCAAGTAGGCCACACGGGCTCTTTTACATGTCTGAAGCTACCAGCGCTTCGAAAGGTGACATGTGCTGAGAAGAAACGCCGCAAAAAACTCAGCAGTAAGTCTTTTTTCCACTTTAAAATTACACATAACTAAAACTAACATAAAAAGTGCAACAAATAAACCTAATGGGCACAAATTAATTATAGTATTCAACTAATAAGGGAGATGTATAGTCTCCGCGTCTGAACAAGTAAATTTAAGTGATCGTCAGTAGTCGATATTGACCGTCAATATCATCTACTGACGATCAATATAATTGTGCAACCAGTGATATTGCACAGTTATATTGTAGGTCATTGGCTAGCCTAATACGCAACATGTGAATATATTTTTTTTATATTTTTGATTCGAACTATAGAAAAGGACATAAAAAAAAACCGGTCAAGTGCGAGCCCGACTCGCGCGCCGAAGGTTCCGCAGTTACGTATGAAAAAGAAACAGTACCTTGTAAGTACGGAACCCTAAAAAAGAAAAAAAAATAGGTTTTAACAATGGGGTAACCATTTACAACCTACCTATGAAATAATACAAAATATAACTTTCTCAAGCTCCTATCTCCGTTGAATCGTAGAGTGTGATACGACTTTGCAAAGGTTATTCCGTTTAACTTTTTTTTTATATAATGTAATTACAAATTCACGGTTTTCGGACTTTTCCTTTACTTGTGCTGTAAGACACTGCTTCTATATAGAAATAGGATATAAAAATAGGTAATCCTACTTCCTAATAATAATTATGAATGTGACAGTATGAATCTGAAGATAGTGTGGAAGCTACTACTCAATAGCGCTATAGCTGAACACATTTTGATAATGATGACCGAAACTACTGGGCCTTAAATGTGGAAAAAATACAGAAAATTGTTCTTTACCTATAGCAGGAAAACCTGTAAGAAGTCGATGGTTTTTAAAGTACATACATACATACATAGCATCACGCCCGAAATCCCTAATGGGGTGGGCAGAGCCACAAGACTACTTATGGCCACGTTCGATTAATTATTCCTAAGATGGTATGATGAACCGTATGGTGACAGTTGATCAGCCCATCGCCCATACAGATAGTCCACCATGTTGGAGAGGACCCGTCCCTTAGTCGACTTTTACGACATGCCAGGATGATAAGCATCTGCACGCATTCTATGCTATTTCTTGAGGAGTATTTAAAGTAACATAGGAAATTTCAGATAATCATTTACGGAAATCTCTCCACGCGAGTTTAACTCGTAACTCGGTTTTTGACGTCTTTATTTATTTCACATATTGTGTCCTATCGTAGGTCAATTTTATATTTAAAATAGAATGCCCATTCAAAACTGGCAACCCTACTTAGCGATGCGGGTCAAGAGGCGCTTCTAGCGCCACGGATGCAACTGACATCTTTCCATCTGCTCTCGACGCCGTACGTCTCTAGACGGGTCACTATTATTACACAACGGTTCAACAAAAAAGAGGGTTATGTTTTTAACAACGCTACTTTTTACATTATACATGAAAAGAACATGATTGTTAGTTTTGAAATGTCGCGATTTAAACTGGACGTGCCGGCCGACAAGCAGAAGGTCGCCAGGGATATTAGAAACTGGCCCGAAGGAGTATCGGTACGTCCATTTAATATTGTGAGTCCAAAAAACTTCACCGCCAAGCGTACAAACACAACAAAACTAAAATAAGCACTTTTGTAGTCATTCACCAAAATGTACGGTCTATTAGTAGTAAAACTTCACAGTTGGATTTCTTAAATAGCACGGAAAACCCCGATGTACTGAGTTTAAGTGAAATTTGGTGTAGAAAAAATGAAATTGAACGAGTGAAGTTATGTGGGTATGCACTTGCAAATAGCTACTGTCGATCGCGCATCGCTCATGGTGGAGTCGCGCTATACGTTCGCGACGGTATTACATACAGACCGAGGAATGACCTACAGAGCCTCTCCATTCAATATCATTTCGAATTCACAGCTATTGAGATTTGTCATTGTAATTTAATAATTATTGGATTGTATAGAACCGGAAATGGTGACTTTGACATTTACTTAGAAAAAATGGAATTGTTATTGAATAAGCTCACTGACGAAAAGAAAAGGTTTCTCTTAGTCGGTGATCAAAATGTGGATTATTTATCTGACAATAGTTTGAGACAGCGGCTCGATGACGTACTAAGTAGCTACGGGTGCACTAACACCGTTACTTTTCCCACTCGTGTGACTGGCGACTGCGCGTCGTGCATCGACTGCGGCATAGCGAACCATGTCCGCGAATGTCTAACTGTGTCACCGGTGGACACTGCTATCAGCGATCACAACGCGCAGCGGTATAGCTTCGCCATCGAACACGAACAACAGAAAAATGCTGAGCTAATCGAACGCCGTTTATATAACGATGAATCCATTTATTTATTTTATTGTGATATTTTTAATTATGATTTTGATTTTATTTATGATAATACCGTTGACATTAACATTAAATTTCAGTGTCTATTCGATATCCAAGCGAACTAGACGCGCGACGCAGATATCGTAAACATCTATTGTATTCGTTTGCATAGAAACCAGCGTGTTGCAAAACGGGTTTCTGTACTGCGCTAAGCGCGGTGCATCGAAATTCCGTTCGATGCGTAAGACAGACGATTATATACTTTATGCACTATGAGCGAAGATCTACAGGAAAATAATGTGGACAGTGTTCGGGATAGTGAAAGTATGAGTAGTGACAAACAATGTGAAGAGGATATAACACAATTACGAGAGGAGGAAAGCATTATGGAGGTACCGGACATGGGGCCTAGAATGAACGAACAAGAAAATGAAAATGACACAAGTTGGACAGTAGTAGGAAAGACAAAACAAAATAGATCGGAAGTAGTTGATATTTGCATATCAAGCAAAGAGAAGTTACCCAAACAGTTCGCTCTCGCGAAACTATTCCATGAACATAAAATACATGGCATCAACCGAGTTAAGTATGTCAATCCCTATAAAGTTTTATTATCCTTCAATAATGTGACTAATTCGGAGCGGCTAACTACACTCCCAGAACCGCTAATTAGTGGATGGAAAATGCAAAAATCGTGGGAAGTGAGTATTTCCTATGGAATCATAAGAGACATAGATATAGGTCTATCCGACGAAGAACTGAGATCAAGTATCACATGCCCTAATATGGGCAGTATAATAACAGACCTTAAAAGATTGAATCGGAAATCGTCTGAGGATGGAGCCTGGGTCGAAAGTGAGACGATTCGTGTTGGTTTTAAAGGTAATAATCTACCGCAGTATATATACCTATTTAATACGAGGATTAAAGTCGAACCTTTTGTCTTTCCGGTTACACAATGCTCAAGATGTTGGCGTTTTGGACACACGATAAAACTATGCCCGTCTAACAAAGTTATTTGCCCTAAATGTAGCAAATATCATTCCAATTGTGATACAATCACTTTTTCATGCACTAATTGTCATGGCAATCATATGGCATTTGCGAAATATTGCCCTACGTACTTAAAGGAACGAAAAATAAGGGAAATTATGTCTGAATTTAACTGTACATACCGCAAAGCCCTAACTATGTATGTGCCGCCATTCTCACCGATCCAGAAAGTTACAAGCAAGTGCAATAATAATACGATGCTATGTAACGTTCTTAGTACTCAACAGGACGATAGTGGTGGTCAATCTAAATCATATGCCGCAGTAATAACAGCTGACCATCCAAAACAGACTTCGCAAACGCATAAGTCCAGTCAGAAAAATCGACCGAAGAAAAGAAAACAACATTTTTCGTCGGATCAATCGATCTGTGATTGGGACGTGTCATCACAAGCATCGGAAGAGAGTGAACATATTGGCAAGGAGCGATCAAAGCCGGAAGCGTGCAAACGGGCCGGCGCCTGCGCTAACACTGGTTCATCAGTTGACGCGACTACTGGAATTCATGAGGTCACGCACACGCATGTCAGACGGGAATCGAAGCGCTCGAATACAAAAGATAATATTTCTTTTGAAGAGTTACTGCGTAGAATAAAACAGGCCATATTAGCTAACAGAGATAGTTGTAAGGACAAAATTCGTAAATGTATACAATTAGTGTTGGACTGGCTTATATCAATAATTATGACAAATTTCTCCGATGTATCGATATTAAGTAAGTGGTTTGGATGTATATTTAACTCACAAAATGACCAGTAACAACGTAAACAAAACTATTAAACTTAACTTTTTGCAGTGGAACGCACAGAGTCTAAGACCAAAACTCTTAGAATTCCAACAAATATTAATCCAAGAGAAAATCCATGTCGCTGTAGTAAGCGAAACCTGGTTAGAGCCGGGAAGCAGGCTAACAATTAGCAATTACAACATATTTAGAAAAGATAGGGATGACAATTATGGAGGAATTGCCATTTTAACACATAGATCTGTTCAGGCGCAATTATTTAACTGTAATAACAATAATCCAGGTATCGAGTTAATTCATGTTAAATTATTTAATTGCAGCTTCATCCAGAGTGTTATTGGTATTTATTGCCCACAATCTGTGCACACAAATCGACGCGACTGGGACTGTGTATTCTCTCAATTCACAAGGGGAACGTTGATATTAGGCGATTTCAATGGCCACCATACCAATTGGTCATATAAAACTGATTCAAGGGGGTCACAAATATATGAGGCACAAGATGAATTCAATTATGTCTCTCTTAATGATGGTACATTTACTCGTATTAAATTAGTACTTGATCATTGCCAACGTAGTTCCCCGGATATTTCTCTAGCTTCTACGGATATTTCGTACAAAGTTGACTGGAAAGTGTTAAACGAGTCTTTGGGGAGTGATCACTTAGCCATTAAAATCTCCACTCCTACGAACTTGAACGCCACAACTTCCAAAAAGAGAAACTATAAATTAGCTGATTGGGAAAAATACCGACAATATCTAGAATATGAATTCTCCCAATTGAGATATCCAGATAACCTACAAGAACTATATGATATATTTATAAAAATTATCATTAAAGCGGCAGACAAGTTTATCCCAACTATTAAACTAAGTTCAAATCCGGCTAGTAAATTCATTCCTAAACCTTATTGGAATCCTTGTCTATCTAAATCGGTAGCAATCCGTAGACGGGCACTCTCTAAATTCAGACGAAACCCAACTCCTTCCAATTTGGTTTATCTAAATAAATGTATAAACGAGTCCCAAAAACTTATAAGAAAAGCTGCTAATGATAATTGGCATAACTTTTGTGATTCCATGGATGAGGTTTCATCTTATAAAGAAATGTGGCAAAAAATGAAATGGATTAAGGGTTATAGATCCGAAAGATCACATATTAATATTGACTCAGCAGAATTGCTTTTGAATTCATTATGTCCCCCTTTTGTATCACCCCCCAAGCCTTCATTCTATTCCACGAATACCTCTTTAGAATCCCCAATAACTTTAAATGAACTTGAAACATGCATTAAATCAAAGGATACAGCTCCTGGAGTTGATGGCATTTCATTTTCTATGATCAAGCGTCTTCCACGTAATGGTAAAATGCTGATCTTAGAACTACTTAATGAGTCTCTTAACTCTGCATTTATACCTGCTCAGTGGAGGGATATTTGTGTAGTCCCTATCCCTAAACCTGGCCGTGATGTTACCTGTGTTTCATCCTGGAGACCAATTTCGCTGATGTCTTGTATATGCAAAATCTTTCATTCTATCTTAAATAAAAGACTGGAATGGTCTCTGGAAAAAAATGGCATCTTTTCTACTGATACTGTAGGTTTTCGAAAATCAAGATCCTGTTTAGACAGCTTGAGCAGACTAGTATCATCGATTCAAATTGGTTTTACAAGGAATCAGTTTACACTTGCCAGTTTCCTAGATATCGATAATGCGTACAATAATGTCGAAGTAAATAGGGTCTTGGAGACGCTGGACAATCTTAACATTGGATCAAAGATTTGCAGTTATTTATGGTCATTCCTGAGCATGAGAATTTTAAAAATAAAAATAAATGACACCGATATTAGTAGAAATACTGGGCGAGGACTGGCCCAGGGAGACCCATTATCTCCACTTTTATTTAATGTAATAACGCATAACATATGTAATAGGGTCAAGGCGGTGAAAATATCTCAATATGCGGATGATTTCGTACTGTACGTTTCCGATAGCGATATGGATAGTGCAAGATCGCGATTGCAATCATCTCTTAATTATATAGTTAAAACTTTAGGAGATTGTGGCCTGCAGGTGTCCGCTGCAAAAAGCAGGATTTGTATCTTTAAAAAGAGCCCCAATAGAATATCAACGAATATTGTTATTGATGGCACGGTTCTAGAGGAAGTGAAATACTATAAATATTTAGGCCTCTGGTTGGATCGGGCACTTTGCTGGAACAAACATATTAATGAAATATCGCAAAAATTGGCAAAGTTCCTTAATCTCTTTAAAGTTTTGGCGGGACCGGGTTGGGGCATCCACCCTAAGCACTTGAGACGATTATACATTTCTATTATTAGAAGTCGCTTAGACTATGCAAGTTTTTTATTTGATAATTGCTGTAATTCTAGTCTATTTAAACTGGTAAAAATACAAAACCAATCATTAAGAATTATAGGCGGCTTTGTAAAGAGTACACCTATTCACGCAATGGAGAGTGAACTTTGTCTACCACCATTGCATCTTCGTCGTAGATATCTTGCCGGCAAGTTCTGGCTGAAATCCAAATCATTTACGGATAACCTAACAATTTCTTTACTTGAGGAACTTAGGGTATCTATTACGGGAAGGTCTTGGAGGCGCAAAGTCCCTCTTTTGATATCGATTCACGAGAATTTGAAAGATATCCCAATGCATTCAAGTCCTCAGCTGGAAATGTTTATGTTAGACTCGTGGATAAGTTCTTTTGATTTATATAGTATTATCAAATGCAACATACATGGAATTAGTAATGCCAAACGTAGTTATGACAGATCAGCTATAAGAGATACTTGTACGCACTACTTAGAAAGTAATTACGTTGGATGTTATAGAATTTTTACAGATGGGTCTAAAGAAAATGATCATAAGGGAGCAGCATTTTATGACCCTCAGGCTAATACTAATATTAAATTCAAAATTGAGAGTGATGTGTCTATCATGAGCATTGAACTCATCGCTATTTTAGAATCTCTAGCATATATAGAATCTATAGAGTGTGATAAGTTTGTAGTTTTAACAGATTCTCGAAGCTCACTTCAACATTTGATTAGGTGCCTGTCTGGCAAGAGAGGTTCTTCAGTTGCATACAAGATAATACAATCCATCTTCTTGTTACAAGCTAAATCAAAGGTAGTTATACTGCAATGGATTCCTTCACATATTGGACTGTTAGGAAATGAAACTGTAGATATTCTTGCTAAAGAAGCTTCTTCTGAAGGCGTTCCATTAACTATCCTTCCCTATTTTTCAGAATGCACTCATTTCATTAAGCATAACTGTTATATTATGTGGAAGGAATACTTTGACGAAAGGTCAATAGAAAAGGGTGTGTGGTATAGAACTATTCAGCCCGAACCATGGAAAAGTCCATGGTTTGATGACTGTAAGTTAAATAGAATTTATTTGGTTACTGCATTAAGACTTCGTTCTGGACACATTCCACTAAATAAATTTGCGTTTTTAATGAGGAAAGTTCAATCACCAAATTGCTCAGAATGTGGAGTTGTGGAAGACTGTTATCACATAATGGTGGAATGTGTGCGGAACGAAGATCGGAGAATACAATGGTTTTCACAATTTGGTCATAATTTACAAATGGGGGGATGCAATAGTGTGCTGGCTTTGCCTTTATCGGCGGAAGCCAGGGCACTGTATAGAATGGTTCTGGTAGGCATCCGCAGGCGATAATAATCTCCTGCGAGTGTCTGCTGGATACTCCAGTCTACTAAATATAGTTAACATCTAAGGCTTGTATTGTTTTACCAAAATGTTGCACAATAGAGCGACATCGTCTTATGTAGACAAAGCTCTTTAAATAAAGAAAAGAAAAAAAAAAAAAAAAAAAAACATTAAATTTAATAAATTATTTAATATTTTGACATACTATATCGATATACATTTTCCGATTAAAATTACTAAATTAAAGAATAATAGCGTCAAATGGTTGACTGACAATTTGTTGGAGTACACCCGTAAACATAGAGATCTGCATGAGATACGGCGCCAATACCCGAATAACAAAGTTATATCTGATTGTATTAGCCACTATTACAATCTTATAAAATCAGAGACGTTAAGTGCACGGCAAACCCATATTGAAAAAAGGTTGGCGAAAAGTAAAAATCCGTCAAAGGAAATATGGAATGTGGTAAATGAGGAAATCGGCACAAAGAATAAGTCGCAGAATATCTGTCTCAGGGATCCAAACACACAAACCATTATACCAGATAGCGACATTCCCAATAAGTTTAATTATCATTTTTTAAATATTGCATCCAAATATGTTATCGATAGTGATCGTTCACTGTGTGGGCATTATCTCCGCAAACATCTGCACGACTTAGATGTGCCCACACTCACTCTGCCGTGCGTCACGTGTGACATGCTGGATGAGGTGCTACAGTCCATGTTAAAGACGCGTGCAACTGTCGATACATATGACGTGTCAATAAACATCTTATTATGTATATGGCCGGTCATATCTGGTATATTGGTTGTGTTAATAAACAACATTTTTGCAACCGGTGTGTACCCTGATGTCTTGAAGCGAACCAGAGTGTGTCCTGTATTTAAGGGGAAGGGGAACAAGTGCGACGAAAACAATTATAGGCCCATCACGATCGTTCCTACAATATCAAAAATTGTCGAGTCCATACTATCGTCCCAGATAATGGCCCACCTTGAAGACAATGACTTACTGACAGACCAACAATTCGCATACAGGCAAAAGATGTCCACCACCACAGCAGCGCATAAAATATATGACTGCATTGTTACCGGTCTGGATGAGAAGAACAAGATGGCAGGTATTTTTTGCGACTTGTCTAAGGCTTTTGATGTCATTAACCATGAAATGCTATTGGACAAGTTGCAACATTACGGTATCAGAGATACTAGCCACTTGCTACTCGCATCGTTTTTATCTGACCGGAAACAGGTAGTGAAATTGTCTGCGAGCGGCAGGAGACTGGAGTCTGATGTTGGTAGCGTGAAATTAGGTATCCCACAAGGATCGGCACTAGGAAATACATTGTTCTTGGTGTATATCAATGACCTGCCAACTACCATCACAGCTGGCCTCACCGTGCTGTTTGCAGACGATACTACGGTCATAGTGAGCGCGCGCAAATATGAACAGCTACGCGAGAAAATCCATGACGCTTGCGAGCAACTACATAGCTGGTTTTCAACCAATGGCTTGCTGTTAAATACCACCAAGTCAAACGTCATGGTTTTCTCGGGGCGTCGTATCACTGTTCCTGAACGTGTGGTGGACAGTCCGATGCCGATATGTGATGAGTGCAGGTTCCTGGGTTTCACTCTGGACTCGCATCTTAACTGGAAGTGCCATGTCAATAATCTTTGTGAAAGATTGAGTAGTGCAGTCTTTGCGTTGCGAAAGATAAAATTGCTTGTGTCTGATAACGCACTAAGACAGGTCTACTTCGCTCACTTTCACTCGCTGATGTCGTACGGTACACTTTTATGGGGAAACTCCACCGATGCCACAAGAGTTATGCTGTTGCAAAAACGTGCCGTGCGCACATTGGTTGGAGTGAAACCGAGACACCCGTGCAGAGACCTATTCGCCACGCACCGCATAATGACGCACTACTCACATTATATTTTTGAAATTTTGTTATTTGTGAGGAATAACCTTCCTTCATTTCCGCGTGTTCACGATAAACTCGGCAAGCAGCTCCGCCATACCGGGCGTTTGAGGACAGTCCCCCGTCGCATGGCACTTGCAAGGAAGAACCCGCGTGTTATCGGGCCGACTTATTACGAGCATCTTCCCTCTGATCTTAAGCTTGAGTCATCTGACGAAACATTTAGGCGCCGGCTGAGAAACCTTCTATTGGATAATCCATTATACTCAGTAAATGAGTATATGGACCTTAAGTTGTAAGTTGGTTCATTTGACATTACTGATTTTGGTTTTTATTGTATTTTGACATTGTTATATATTATTGCTTTGTTACCTATTTGTTTTTTGTTATTTTACACTAAAATTTACTTTGTAATGACGATCCCTAGAGGAGACCCAATATGACATCCTATTTATATTATTATTTCTTCATTATTGAATATCAAACTGTTAATAATTTAATTATTTTGAATGCTTATATGTACTTGCTTGACGATCTCAATGTAATTTCTTTTAATTTGACATGACATGTAATTTAAACTGTATATTATATTGAGTAATAAACAAACTAAACTAAACTAAACTAAACTAAACTAAACACATTTGTAAAAAAAAATGCGACTCGAAGATGGTAATAACTGTTAGCTTGCCATGACTTTTATAAATAATATAACCGCCACCACTGACTGACCCAATATCCTTAAGACACCGCTTAAAGGGTTTAGTATTACACCTTCCTAAATTAGTCACTTACGAGAGGGACGCCGTAATACGTTAGATACGTATGAAGATATATTTATCTCCATCTCATTTCAACGTATTGCGGCGTCCCTCTCGTAAGTGACTAATTTACATACATACATACATAGCATCACGCCCGAAATCCCTAATGGGGAGGGCAGAACCACAAGACTACTTGTGGTCACGTTCGATTAATTAGTCCTAAGATGGTATGATGAACCGTATGGTGACAGGTGATCAGCCCATCGCCCATACAGATAGTCCACCATGTTGGAGAGGATCCGTCCCTTAGTCCACTTTTACGACATGCCAGGATGATAAGCATCTGCACGCATTCTATGCTATTTCTTCACTCCCAGTGCAGCAGAGGAGGACTAATTTAGGAAGCTGTAATAAGCCTTTTAGCCTAACTTTTACTAGCAAATTAGTAATCAGCTACTCATACACATAGCTGGGCACCGTTAATGAAATAGTTAAATTCGTTAATCGCTAATCCGTTACTAAAAATCAAAATCCATCTGACATAAGCCGCGCAAAAGTCGGCAAATACTTAGTAGGTACGCGTGTGCGCGATAATAATTAGTATGCTAAGCCATCTGGAACGTAAATTTTGAACGCGATTTGGCGTAAATATTACGTCCTTAGAAAAGGGGCCTAAAAGTTGCTAGAACTGTGGCTAAAAAATCTAGCCAAGAAATTTAAATAACTGTGGCTAAATTGATTCAGTCCTTATTTAGTCAAAAAATGGCTAACTTGACAACACTGCGACCGTCAATTCGGGGAAACGGGGAAACGGTCGCAAGATGACGTCGCGTCAGTTGCTATGCACAAAAATGCGTATTTTTTTTAAATGAACATTTTCTAGTTTAAGAACCATTTCGTTTCGTTATTATACACAAAAGGCGGACCGATCCAGCGCTAGCTTAGACGCTGTACAACAGTAGGTAGTGCCGCGCTTGCGTTAAATCATTTTAAAAACACCTCATCTGATTGGCCGAAAATTGTTAATTATTATTGTTGCTACGTATTTACTTGCTTACTAATTACCTATAATTAATAAAAACCACGCAACGATGTCAGGACACGACTAAAAAAACTAAATATCAAATCCAACACCAACAGTAAACAACAGTGTAACCATTTGCGACAGGTTTCTGCCATTTTGGCAGATTCTGCTATGGAATTTTCACTTTGGCACATGACGTTGACGAATTTCATAATTGGAAGGAATTAGCAAATTTAAGAAGATTCACCTAAAAGACCTTCTACATGGTCTGCCAACAATATTATTATAATCTATCTATACTAGCAACATTTACATCATTGATATCTAGGCTAGCCACTGACCTACAATATAACTCTGCAATATCACTGGTTGCACTGGTCACTGGCTAGCCTAACGCTTGCGCATAATCTGTGGCTTGGACCACTGACTGGTATCCTGTGTTGGTGACCTTTTTTATCAATGTTGCCAAGGACTTGTAAAGTTGTAAGATTTAGCTTCGTGAAACGGGACTAACTTTTAATACAAACAGAGGGCTTAGCACACTAATTTTTATCGCGCACATAAAGCATTCGTCACTTTCGCACCCGCATATTAGTTAAAAAGTGACAGATGCTTTATGTGCGCGATAAAAGCTAGTGTGCTAGGCACTCAGAAGTCACTTTCTAGTATAACAAGTTGAAACGAGACTTCCGCTTGTATTACGTTACAAGAAGTTATGCAATAGGCTCCAGTTGATTCAACTACTTATTATGCTCGTGCCACACCTGTCTAATGTCTAATGTCCATCAAAACGTCAATAATTAAATCGTTAGATAGTGCGATAAGTAACGCGTAACTAGAGCTCCTACACCTGTGTCATTTTCAATTACGTCGTTTTGACATCTGTCATCAGTAGTATAGCCACAACAATGCGTTAAGTAACGCGTAATATCCTTTGATGTGTAAAAAAGACCGACAACCGAGCTATCGCCTAACGTCTAACGTCAATGCAACGGCGTTTATGAATTAGTGCGCTAACTTCCGGTCACACATGCATTTAGTGCCGATTAACGCGTTAATTATTGACGTTAGGCGTAGGTGTAGCCCCAGCATTAGAGGGTATTAAAATATGTGGCATATTTATGGCATTTTTGTTAGGCTAGCCAGTGACCTACAATATAACTGTGCAATATCACTGGTTGCACAATTATATTGATCGTCAGTAGTCAATATTGACCGTCAATGTCAATTACTGATGTAGTATAGTAGGGTGGGTATTCGGCAGGTTTTGGCAGACTGGCAATAAGTAGTGAATGGCAGATTCCCTATCTTCCCAATGGTCACACAGACTAGTAAATTTTAATTACGTGATTAAGTGATTATTCGGCCTATTCGGGGAACTTAGTTAAAGGACTTTGCTAGAAACTACTTTGAGCGATACTGCAGCATGACTTCAACTAGCGCGATGACTAGTAATGCCAAGGTGAGACAGTTGAAATAGTCCTATTGTGAACTTTCTGAAATTTACGGATTCAGTACCCGTACATGGTTGATGTGAATTACGCCTTTTTGTTACTTATTCCAGAATTGATAATGTGTTTAATATTAAGTCAATCTATTCTTTTGTACATTTATTCCATGTTCTAATTTCAGTATAAATCAACTCCTGCGAGCTTCAAACTGAAGCTTATAGCAGAAGTTCACAAGCATAACATTATCTGGAAAAACCTAGGGGAGAGGAAAAACAAAGATCTGTGCGAAGATGCATGGAAAAGGGTCAGCAAAGCTCTGGTCGTCAGAGAGGGTATGAAATTAAATAAATAAAATGAAGGTTTAATGATTACAGATTATAATAGTCTATAATGTTCCTGGATCACTTTATATTTCGTTATATTTTTATATATAAAGTAAGTATGGCCTTTTCATGCTAGTAGTGTTGCTGGTCTATTAACGCTATTCTTAATGATTTGGTATAAATGAAAATGAAAATATTTATTATGCAAGTAGGCCACATGGGCTCTTTTACATGTCTGAATCTACCAGCGCTTCGAAAGGTGACATCTGCTGAGAAGAAACGCCGCAAGAAACTCAGCAGTAAGTCTTTCTTCAACTTCGTTTTATCTAAAAACTAACACAAAATGTGCAACATAAAACCTAATGGGTACAAATTAATTCTAATAAATAACTAATAAGGGAGAGTCTCCACGTTTGGACAAGTTAAGTGATTTAGAGATGTATAAAGTCTCTAAGGGTCATAATAATAAAAATAATAATTGAAACAAAGAAACATCTAAATTGATTGATCTAGGTTAAATGGAGGTGTACAGTCTCCACGGTCAAGTATAAGATGGAGATGTAAGGTTTCCAAATATCAAAAAGAAACAATTTGAAATATAACATTTCATGTGTTATAGATAGTCTTCTTATAGTTTCTTCTCGTTAGTAGGTAATTGTATTTTCTAATACATAAATAGTGTAATAGCAGATTTCTGTATTGAGTGTCACTCGAGCACTGCATAAGTATAAGATGACCTGTTTCTAAATCGGCCATTTGTAGTTCCGGAACGCACTTACACTTGGTTAAAAATGCTTACTATATTCACAATGCTCACAACCATTCCAAATTGATTTAAGTTCTATTGGTGCTTATGTATGGTTTAATAAAATGGAATAACATGTAACAAATTTCAAACATGTGTGAAATTCGACAGTGCTTAAATTGCCCTACCTACTTGTCAAGTCACTACGAGCACAAAATCATGGTTTGCATGTGCATTATGAGCATGCTTGCGGTCGAATTAGAATCGAAGTGCGCTCGCGATGCTGTGTAAGGATTTCAAGTAGTGTTTGGACTGGAATAAGGTGTAGTAAATCTGCTATTAAATGGCAGAATGAAGGAACTTGAGGATCACAACTTTTTTTGCTATCTTTTGGCCTAAACTATGTCATTGGTATAGGTAGCAAAAATCTGGATGAGTTCTGATCGTAACCAATCGTTTAGAGCAAGTTAACCCAAATTGTTCTGCCATTTGATGGCAGGAACGAGATACAGTAGGTTGATAGGTTAGATGATCTTATCTTAGAGGGTGGGGTCCTTGCGGATACACTTCGACCCTATGGGAACTTTTGTGTAATTACCCCTTTTTCCTAAGCACTATCCATAGTATTCTCCACCACTTCAATGAAGTTACTTGTGGAGCACTGTGGTAGTGCCTTGAATTCCCCTGGTTCTGGATATCCATTGCCAAGGATTTTCATTCTTAGTCGGGCGAGGGTGTCACATTCACACATGATGTGTTTCATTGTTTCTTCCTCTTCGCCACACATTCTACAGCTTGTGTTGTCAGAGAGTCCCATCTTGGCTAAGATATACTTAACTACGAAGTGACCTGTGAATACTCCAAATATGTATCTGAGCTATTTACAGCTGTAGGTTAGATGATACTTGTATCCTGCCTTTAGTATGTCTCTTGCAACACATCATAATTTGCTGAATTCATGATAATAAACAATCGATAAATAATAAAGTAAAAAAAGTTTAGTAAAGAACCTGGAGGCTATCGCTGTATAGCAATAAGACGGCCTATCCATCATAACCGGTAAGGGCAAATATTTGTGTGATGAGCATTAATGTTTGTTCCTGAGTCTTGGATGTTTCCTATGTATTTAAGTATTTATTTATCCTATATAAGTATGTATATTGTTTTCTAGTACCCATAACACAAGCCTTTAGAGCTTACTTTGGGACTAGATCAATTTGTGTAAAGATTGACGCCTGGTTTATTTATTATATTTGCCAGTTGAGAAGAATGTAATCATTGCATTGTATCTTTTGTTCACAAGTGCAATAGAGAAGTTTAACACTGTCAGTGCCAGCCCAAAAATCAAGTCCCATCCCAGGCGCCGCAGAATTGCCTCATACAAAATTGCCAGCAAGAACCCGACCAGCGAGTCGTTCGGCGTGGCGACAAAGTCATAGAAAACCCGATAATTGGGTTTTCAGCACTGAATGTGTAAATTTTTTAAGTGTAGTTTTTAAATTACAATAATTAAAATACTATTATTTTCAGTTGGCTACTGCGAGAAGCAATGGAACCAGCTGATAAGGAACTATCGCAATCATATCAACAGGAAAACTGCTATGAGGAAAGACCTCGCTGCAGCCATGGTGTATATGAAGCCGCAGATTAAAAAGAGTAAGTACAAAATATAGTGTTGTTTTAATTTACTTATGATAAACTGATTTTGATGAAACTTTGCCATTAAAAAAATGGTGCCAATGAAGGTCCACAGGTACCAAAAATATCACTTTCAGCTAGGTCTCGCATACTACATTCTGTTTTACATGTAGTGGAAACATTTTCTAAAATAGCTATATAATCTTTTAAAAAAACGAAGCTTTTTTTGGAATTATTATAATGTCAATAAGTAAAAGTGTGGGTGTTACTATAGAAAAACATTTAAGAAGTAGTCTTGTGCTACGTACAGCATACGTGCCCTTCGATCGGCGCTCTCCCTATACAACTCCATTTTACTCTAGGTAAAATAGCAACAAAAACCGGAACAGTGCGAGTTAAACCCGCGTGGAGAGGGTTCCGATCCATACATGATTATCTGAAAATCCTATGTTACTTTAGATAACATAGACTTCTTTTAGGTTTTCCTGTAATCTATAGCTAAAGAACTATTTTCAAAAATGTTTGGCGCAGCAGTTTCGGAGATATGGTGGGGGGGGGTATGGTCAATTTTCTCCTATTTTCCTAAATAACGTCCAAACTATTTATTCTAAAATTCAATAAAAATATATATTTATATATATATATATATTATTATATTGTTTTATGTGGTGTTCAATAAAGAGTATTTGTATTGTATTGTCTTGTAAAAAATTATATTTAAGATTCTCACAATCCCTTTCATTTGATATGTCACACTCACACGATATAGTTTGCAAATCTTTATTTTTATTATTTCTCTAATTGGCCCCCCAAAGGTGGCCCTCATGTTAAAATTTCTTTATTTACGTTACACGTCCGTGTTGCGGTCACCGACTTAGGTACATATTATGTGTACCAAATTCCAACCCTAATCGGTCCAGTAATTTCGGAGCAAATTGGCTGTGACAGACGGACAGACAGACAGACATGAGTAATCCTATAAGGGTTCCGTTGTTTACCTTTGAGGTGCGGAACCCTAAAAAAAAAGAGCTTGATGCTGAGTACACGCAACTCTTTAGGGAATATATTCAAAGGTCTTCGCCAGCATGTATTATTAATTATTATTACTTGGGAATACTTAGAATTGAATGACATTAACTATTAATTTATTAGTTCATGTCATTCAATTCTTACAGCTCTTATAGATTTTTGTAGTTTCCGCTAGTTATTATATTCAATGCAAATATTAAACAGTTTTGAGGATACCCTATGATAAGAATGTATAATTTGTTTGTAAAGAGTTATTCGGTCACCACGACACGGGCATAGCCTAGTGTGGGACCACTAGTTAAGATATAAATTTGGCACCTTGTATTCTTTAAATAAACGAATTTTATTTTATTTATTTATGTCTCTCTTTATAACGACCAAAATAACAGCCGACATTCAAAAAAATTGATTTGTTAATGTTTTGAGTGCTGAAAATGAGACCTATTTTCCAGCCCTTAACCAGTGTTTACGGTTTTTAATTTTAGCTCCTGCTGGTAAAAAAATTACTAATAAAAAGAAGAATACCACGCCGAAAGCCCAACAGGTCAGTGCTATTTACATTATGAATATTAATTTGTAAATTAACCTTTTATAAAATAAATAAATCGGGGGACAATCCTTTGCTACTACGCTTGCCTGAAACTTATTATGGTTATTTCGCGTTTTGCCTACACTTCATTATTTTGTGGCATTTAGGCTATATAATTAGTTCGTCTACTTCGCGTTTGATCTATTCAGTATGACGCCTCTTTCTACAATGTACCTAATTCGCCATTATGCCTATTTCGCGTTATATTGCGACAGTCGGCGACAGGCTCGCCCCCTGTGGTATGAATACTTTTGGTGAAAAGCATGCAATGCAAGCAAGTCGATCATTGACGAATTAATACATTGCCTCTGACTACCCCGTTTGGGAATTTAATCGTGACTAGACGTGAGATATGTGTATGTAATGTACCTATGTGTACGAAATAACATGAGAATAGTAATCGAAATATATTTTCGGCACCCAAGTGAAAATATTATTATTATAAAATTTATTTTTGTGTTGAGAAGCTTTGTATTGATTAAAGCAAAAGTTAACATTTACAAAATCTGTATTTTCGTATAAAAATATTTTACTCAAAACGCGATTTAGTCCTAATGCGTTCAAGCCTTAATAGGATGTAGCTCAAACAGTTTTAGTCTTAATGCAATTTAGTACAACAGAGATGTATGCGTAGTGACAATTAGGAAAATGGCGTCTTAAACAATGTGCGACTTAGACCTTATAGCGACATAGGTATTAAGTTTTAGGCAGGCGTAGAAAAAGGCTCATCACACAAATATTTGCACTTACCGGGGATCGAACCCGGGACCGGTAGCTTCAGAGGCAGGGTCAGTAACAACTAGGCTAACCGCGTCATCAATTTCGATTGGTACAACCAAAAATCATAAATTTCTCTCTGGGTAAAACCTTTACAACACAAATGTACCACAAAATAACTATGAGAAATATATAGACAAAATTGTTGAATTCAGTATATCTATTCGACTATCAAATACTTAATAAGTTTTATTGTGGTAATTCAGAAAATGCATATAGTAATATATGCGCATCTATTCGGGAACGCTAAGTGATTCTGTAGCGACTCGTGAGCGAGATTTCACGAATCGCTACAGAATCACTTGGATTTCCCGAATAGAGGCGCTTTTCCCCTATACGTATTCGTCTTTATGTTTAGCTGGTAAACTAAATGTCAACAGACTGCCCCATGTCTCAGCGAATCCAGCCAATCCAGTCAATCTTTTTAGGGTTCCGTACCCAAAGGGAAAAAACGGGACCCTATTACTAAGGCTCCGCTGTCCGTCTGTCCGTCCGTCCGTCACCAGGCTGTATCTCATGAACCGTAATAGTTAGACAGTTTAAATTTTCACAAATGATGTATTTCTGTTGCCGCTATGACAACAAATACTAAAAAACAGAATAAAATTAATATTTAAGGGGGCTCCCATCCCATACAACAAACGTGATTTTTTTGCCGTTTTTATAGATAACTAGCTGTGCCCGCGACTTCGTCCGCTTAATTTGATTATCGTTATTCGCTCGGCAACTTATCAATTTTCCGGGATAAAAAGTAGCCTATGTGTTAATCCTGGGTATTAGCTAGCTTCATTCCAAATTTTATCAAAAAAAACACACACACACACACATACACACAAACTTTCGCATTTATAATATTAGTAGGATGGTACGGAACCCTTGGTGCGCGAGTCTGACTCGCACTAGACCGTTTTTTTTTACCTGCTACACGTAGCTTTTATTTCCAACCAGGTAGCTCGGAAGATCGATGTTGCACAGACCGAGAGCGTGAAACCGGGGGTGCCGGGGGTGCGTGCCTTGTCGCTCGCCATCGTCAACTACCTGTTCGACTGTCTCCCAGCAGACGATATGACCAAAGTGTACGACGCGCTGACTACAGTGCTGCGCACAGTGAGGGTAAGTTTTTAAGGGGCTTCCTGCCAAAATTTTCGAATTTTCATTTATTTCAGACGTACACGTTTGGCCTAGTTGGTAGTGACTCTGCTTCCGAAGCCAGCGGTCCCGGGTTCGAATCCCGGTAAGGGCAAATATTTGTGTGATGAGCACGAATGTTTGTTCCTGAGTCTTGGATATTTTCTATGTATTTAAGTATTTATTTAACTATATAAGTATATATATCGTCGTCTAGTACCCATAACACAAGCCTTTAGTGCTTACTTTGGGGCTAGATTGATTTGTGTAAAGATTGTCCCCTGATTTATTATTATTATTATTATTATTATATCTAAGGTCTGTTCGGCGAGAGTTGATAAAAAAGTAAAAAGTCAGGCCTTCTTAACTCAATACAAATAGCGGCCCGCTAATTATTTTTACCGATGATAATAAAAAATTAAAGGCAAGGCTATTTATATTTTTTTCATAGAATATTATTATTGAATTGCCTAACTGTATAACAGAAAGCAACACGCGAACAGAACAGAACACCCCAAGGACACACTCGAAGCCAATGACATTATTATATGTAGAAAGACACAAGACAGATTAGACTTTGTTGATCTTTCTTGAATATTCGAAAACATATAGACCTAGATTGTGTTCTGTCTGACAACCTATCAAAAATTGGTCAAAATCGGGTAACATTCAAGGGGTAGAAATCGTTATAGGCTGATTTTTGCCGTTGCTTCACAGAGGACTGGTTTACTTAAGTAATGGTTTTTCTATTTTCGTTACAGCCCAACTTAGAAGCTGAGATTCTGGAGCATGGCTGCAAGCAAGACAATTTCTTCAGCCCCGATTGGTCTGGACTTCCTATACCAGGTACTTACTTATGGAGATAGTTCTACATAATTTATTATTTATTTATTTACCCGACTGGCCGACTAAAGACGTTCTTTAGTCGGCCAGTCGGGTATAAATTATCACTACTGACAACCTATCAAAAATTGGCCAAAATCGGTTAACGTTTAAGGGGTGAAAATCGTAAACGCCTTTTGTATGAAAAGGGTGATTTTTGCTTCTCTTAAAGGCCTACTTGCAAAGCAAATATTTTCATTTCCATTCCAAATATAACAGTCTCTAATAAAAAAAAAAATAGGCCGTACATCGTAGAGACGCAAGAGAAAGCACTATTAAGACTTCGTCATATTATATTAAAATAGTAGTTTATGCAACGGTTGCATAATGATAGGCCTTAAAACACTAGTGCGGTTTTCATGAAACGAGCCGATAGGCGAGTTTCATAATAAGATCGCACGTGTGTTTTAAGGCCAAATTATGCAGAGTTGCATACATAACTTTATCTACACACATATTATAAATCCTCCATGATGGGTTCAGAAACAATATTTTCTGGCAACAAGTTATTTGTTGCAATCGTGGCTGCATATTTCCGATATCCGGCGCATTTTCACATCACACACACTCCGAGAAGACTACTTACTATTCATATTTTCAACTAAAATGTAAATTACAAACAACTTTTTCTATTCAATTAAACAAAGTTCTACTTTCGTTCAGCAAAACGTCAACATAATGGCGGCGATTCGATCCTCCGTCAAGACCATTTTTGTTATTAAATCATAGACAAACGGATGAAGTCTCTATTCTCACGTCACTCGAGATCAAATATTGTGCAGTTTATATTAAAAAAACATACTGAATTGACGTTTCGTATCAATAACTGTTTTATTATCTATGGATACTAGAATAGAGACCCACTTGAGTTTTGACAGCTGTTCCAAATTTAATCTCATTTCTTTACTAAAAACGATAAAGAAGTCATGTTATTTCTTTATCGCAGCACTGATTTTTCCTAATTGGTTGTCAAAATGGTGGTCATTTCATACGGTTTTTGATTAACCATTGGAGGTTTTATGGTATGGGTGTAGATAAATAAATTTAATAAATTATATTCAAACATAAAACTCTAGTGCCCGCGACTTTGTTCACAAATTATCCCACGAGAATAAATTATCGGGATAAAAAGTATTCTATTTTTTATTCCAAGATATAGTCTATCTGTCTCGCATATATCATCTAAATCCGTCTAGTCGTTTGCGCGTGATTAAGGGACAAACATCCAACATCTAATCATCTTCACATAGTTTCACATACGGCCGACTAAAGAACGGAACGGAACTATGTGTCACCATTATGTATATTTGTTTGTTTGTAGATAGACTACGCTATTCAGGTTACTGACGAACCCTGTCCTTAAGTAGCCCTTCATACAAACGTAGCTCAGTTGTGGTTTGGATATTTTTTAACCGACTTTAAAAAAAGGAGGAGGTTCTCAATTCGGTTGTATTTTTTTTTTTTTTTATGTTTGCTGCTTCAGAACTCCGTCATTTATAAACCGATTTTGCAAATTATTTTTTAATCGGTAGGGTATACCTCCACTTTGGTCCCGTTGTCGTCAAAGTCGAGTTATGATCAGAGGATCTATGAGGAATCGATGGAACTCTTCAAATATTATAGGCAAGCATAGAGCAATTTTAGTATTTTCTGTAATAACTCAAGCAGTTCCGTTCCAAAAGCATTATTTGGTGAAGTGGAACTGCTGATGAAGACCACAGATGATCACCGGAACTCCTAAATGTTGAGTATTTCACGGTTGGCCATTAATGTGCTGTATAAAGTTCTGAAGCAAATTATGTCCATGAAAATTCATGTAGTAAAATTGAAGAACCAGGAGAACTCCTCAAGGATTGACATATTTGCACCGTGGATAGCAACAGCTTGTAAATGGTGATGAGCAATTTGCATTATGCTATTGTTACTTGATGTAGTAAATGTGTGTCGTTAAATCAAAGGATAATAAATAAAATGTGAAAAAAAAACTTAGGTACTTTTCAAAGGCTAATTGAAGTCGGTTTTTTATTTTATAAACTATAGATTATTAGTCGGATCACATCGAAACTTTGCATGGATATAGATATGTACTTTGCGTGATTGAGAAAAATAAAGGGTGTACTTCCGAAAAGCGCATACGCCGATCGATCTGGAAGGTATAATAACGTATTTTGACCTCCTAATTACGAATATCATAACGAAAATTGGCGCAAACGCCATTATGACTAAGAAAATCGAAAAAAAAAAGTGTGTGTGTGTGTGTGTGTGTCAGCTCCGACGCACGACAGGAGTTTCCTCCTTACGAACGATTATAAAATAAACCAGTACCCATCATACCATGCTGTCATTTTTCATTTTGACATATGACAGTAAATAATAAAGTTTCATATTAATGAATTATAAACATGTCACTCGTTGAATACAATAATTAATTGACACTTCGGGTCCCGTCGTCTTCGGACTGAGATCCGAGTTTTACCGATGGAAACATTATTCACTATATCTGTATGTACTTTGCGTGATTGAGAAAATAAATAAAAAAACAGGTTTGTATGAAAATTTAAAATCATTTATTATATTATATACATCTGATAAATTTTATCTCAAAACTCGCAATTTACAAACCTAGATTTGTCTTTTATCTATATTTTTGCAAAGTTTCTATGCGATCCGGCTAAAAGTATCCAAACCACAACTGTACTACGTTTGTACGAAGCGCTACTCAAGGAATTGGCTCTTAACCTTTTGACCGCCAAGCATGTCTGAGAAGTAACACGAATTTCAACTTTAAGTCAAGGTCATGAAGGACTTTTTTACCCTGTATCCGTTGACGGCTGCAGCCGACTGGCGGTCGAAAGGTTAAATCAATAAAGGTCATGCACGAGACTGTGGCGCTCGTGGCACTTTACGTTAACCTATCAACACTGGCGATGTTAGTGGTAAACTAGTTGTTTTCTTACAGCGGAGCTATGCCAGGAGATATGGGAGCTGGAGTTGCCGAAACGAGTGCGGTTATCTGTTCAGGAGGAGAAAAAAAAAGAATAATACATTATGTCATGTGCACATAATATATCGTGACATTACATACCATTGACCACAGATAAAACTCACGGACAGAAGGGACCTTCAGAACATCGAAAGTTGTTTAGCCGAATGTTAACTCATTGGACGTCTTAAATACACCCGTCTGTAGGTCATTGAATAATGACGTCTAAATAATTGACAATAGAGTTCATTGAAAACCAAGGACGTGTGATGGGTTAAGACGCTCCAATGACCTTGAGTGATCGGTCACTGTCTGTTTGCACCGGAGTGAACGAGAAGCACAGTGCGGTTTTTTGTATGGGGAAAATCAAAAACGGATGATTTGTACATATAAGTATACAGTACACGTAAAATATAAATTTGTCATTTTTTTAGTATGGGCGTGAATTAATAGTGATATTAATTAAAGACTCGCGTGGAGAGGGTTCCGTTCCGTACATGATTATCTGAAATTTACTAGGTTACTTTAAATACCATAGACGTCTTATAGGTTTTCCTGTAATCTATAGGTAAATAACTATTTTACTTTTTTTTTTTCAACATTTAAGCCCCAGCAGTTTCGGAAATAAGCGGGGGGGGGGTGGTCAATTTTCGCCTATTTTCCTAAATAACTTCTAAACTATTTTACTTAAAATTCAAAAAAATATATATTTAAGATCCTCATAATAAGCCCTTTTATTTGATATGTCACACGATATAGGTTGCATAACTTTTTTTTTTTTAATTTCAAATCCCCCCCCAAAGTGGCACCCATATTTAAAATTCATATATTTACGTCACGCGTCCGTGTTGCGGTCACAGACTTACATATGTATACCAAACTTCTTCTTCTCAACTTCTTCAACTCAATCGGTCCTGTAGTTTCGGAGCAAATTGGCTGTGACACACGGACAGACAGACAGACACACGAGTGATCCTATAAGGGTTTCGTTTTTCCTTTTGAGGTACGGAACCCTAAAAATTAAAAGAGGATTTCAGACGTAATTTCACGTTATTATTCTATCGTATCGATTTCATCAAATCGTGATTTGGAAACACTAATTTTTCTATAATATAATGAATATGAACGTATATTTTTTTCGCCTTGCCAAATTTTTTTTTTTTTTAAGTGTATATAAAGCCTATTTAGGTCTTGTCAGCGCCTTAAGTGCCTGTTTTTATTTGGTATCTGAAACGGTAATTTTTTTTTAGATCTGACATTTGTATCAATTAGGTTAGGTTAAGTATATAACTAGAGATGCAACGGATAGTGGTTAGGCTGGATACCGGATACCGGATATCCGGCATGGCCATTGGCCGGATATCCGGCTGCATATTGTACACATGAGCTATCTCGTGAAGTCGTGTTAGCTTGCGCAGCTTGCCTGTTACACATTGTATGTGCGCGGGGAAACTCTGAATTCGCGCTTTGGGTTCAATACACGCTTTATTACGTCAGTTAGGAATATTTGAACGTGCACGACGTGGTGTTAGGTGAAGTTTTATGTTTAAATAAAAAACCGGCCAAGTGCGAGTCGGACTCGCGCACGAAGGGTTCCATACCATTATCTATAAAACAGCAAAAAAATCATGTCTGTTGTATGTGAGCCCCCCTTAAATATTTGTTTTATTTTAATTTAATTATTTATTTTTAAAGTGAATATATAACTTAATATTCTGTGAATATTTCAAGCGTCTACCTGTTGCCGTTAGATTGATAACGAGCAAAAATATCACGTTTGTTGTATGGGAGCCCCCTTAAATATTTATTTTATTCTGTTTTTTAGTATTTGTTGTTATAGCGGCAACAGGAATACATCATCTGAGAAAATGTTAACTGTCTAACTATCACTGTTCATGAGATACATCCTGGTAACAGACGGACAGACAGACAGACGGACGGACAGCGAAGTCTTAGTAATAGGGTCCCGTTTTACCCTTTGGGTACAGAACCCTAAAAATGAACTAAGCTTTAATTTTGATCCAAGCTTTTACTATCCGGTATCCGGCCGGATACCGGATAGTAACCGGATATCCGTTGCATCTCTAGTATAAACGTGTTGATGTGAGAGCGACGTCATGACAACGTTATATCGGAGTGGAATTTATTAGATGATAGTGTCACAGGCATCAAATAAGATCAACCCGGGTATCATAGCTGGGCACAAGACCGTTAAATCGTTAATCGTTAATTAACGAAGTTAATATTTCGAGTAACGGATTAACTTATAACTTAACACCAAAAATGGTTAACGGACTCATTGACTTCCGTTAATACAAGTATAGGCCGTTAAACGTTAATTATTTATTTATTTATTCAATTGCAATTAAGTACCTACTATTGGCCAACAGGACACCGCGCGACTTAGGTATGTCAGATAGCTTTTGACTTGAATTTGGTCTCTAAATAATAGGTATTATTTATTACGAACTCTAATGCTATAGGTACCCTATTTTTACTAATGTTTCATGTCCTGCCTAAACTTCTATAGCACATACGAACATATATTATAAATAAATTACAAACGCAACTACATACAAAATGCAATTTCTATCTTGAATTAACGATTAACGTTAACTTCCGTAGAATTTTCCGAAATGTAACGCTTTAAAGTTTACGAAGTTAACTTTTTTATTAACGGATTAGCGATTAACGAAGTTAACTATTTGATTAACGGTACCCAGCTATGCCGGGTATAGTATAGTTTTTATAGTGTTTTATATCAATTAGTATTGTAAAAAGCTTCCGAGGCGTAAACTACAAGACTCAGTCGCGACTGCTGAGTCTAGAAGCCTAGAACCTTAAAGCCTCGACCGTATAAGCCTTCGAGTGTTAAAGACATACTCTTAAGAGCTCATAAAAAGGAGTCGTTAAGGTTCTGTACCGTTTTTGAGCTCAAACCTTCAACGCTTAAGTCTTCAAAAATTGAACCTTTGAAGGACCTTTGACCTTGAGGTTTGCGAGTCTTCAAGACTAGTCTTTTAACAACACTAAGTTCAATACATATGAAGCATTAAATATCAAAGTAAGAAAATTATATTAGTGATTTAAAAAGTCGCGATAATAAATGCAATAAAATTGTCTATATGTTGTAAGGTGCTATCACTAAAGGGAGCGGTCATTCGGACTGCACTTTGTTTCTGCGTTTGTCGTGTCATGGCTCTTATTTTTCGCGACAAGTCAAAGTTCAAAAAAAACCCATGCCGAACCATTATCTAACTATTTTTTTGAATAAATCGTGAAGGAATTTGTAAGTAGTAGAACTTACCGTTTGACCCTCCTTTTGATGTCGTATAGAAAACTTTTTTAATGAATTTATTAAAATTAAGAAAATTTTATTTTTACACAGAAAAATGCTAGTTACATAAGCGATTCTAATCATAAATATAAGAGTACTTGATTAAAATAGTGTTTTTTTAAAGTCCCTCTAAAGTCTGTTCGCCGAGAGTTGGTAAATATTATGATATCGTCTCGAACTAGCGACTGTCATTTACCTATCGCGAACCGTATGACTGCACGTCTAGCAGGACATACCCGCGAGTATTTGTCGCTCAATGCATCCCTTGCATATTTGACTAGTTTGACAGTGACGCACTGAGCGACAAACGACTAGCGGGCAGGTCGTGCTAGCCCCCCAGCACGTCTAGCACGACCTGCCCGCGAGTAATTTGTCGCTCAGTGCATCCCTTACATATTTGACTAGTTTGACAGAGACGCACTGAACGACAAACGACTCGCGGGCATGTCGTGCTAGCCCCCCTGGCGTTGCTTATCGCCGCGCGCACTGAGTTTCGTTGTACGAGGCACGCAGTTGTTGTCAAGCGCGGCGCCGCACCTGGCGGGCAAACGTCATATATTGCCATTCCGTTCTGGAATACGCTTCGAGTGTGTCGTTTGGGTGTTCGAGTGTTGTTTTAGACTGAGCAATAGAACGTTTCATAATAACCCTCACCGACTCTAATTCTTCCTCCGACTCTGAGACTTCGTCATAGTCGTCGTCCGATGATATGCCAGCAATGGGACATATACAGGCTATTCAATAATAATATTCTATGAAAAAGAAATAGTTTTTCCCTTTAATTTTTTATTATCATCAGTAGAAATAATTAGCGAGCCACTTCTTAGCCCCGATTTTTTTATCAATTCTCGGCGAACAGACATTATCCCTACCGACCGTCTGTAATTTATTTTTTATGGAACTTAACTCTTAATATAACCAAACGCAAACGATACGATCCGTCACCGCAACTGTCATGTCATTGAAAGTCAAATCAAACAGTGCCAGAAATCGCAATGGTAAAAATATTTTCACGGAAATCGCCTGAACCTAATCCAAATGACTGTGAATGCCCTAAGGCAGAGCCTCTGCCGGAGCTCGATTACAGCATGATGATGAACAGCAGCAATGTCCAACGGGCACGGCTAAATCCCGCGGATATTCTTGGGTATACCCAAAAATGTTGCTATAGTATACCTTTGAAGCCTGGCGCTATTATGATTTGCATGTTGTCTTTTGTAAGTAGATATTGGATAACTGCGATTCTAGCGATAAAGGCCGTAAGTACAACTTTGACGAAATTGAGTTAAGTATAGATTCGAGATACGCAGATTCCGAATCGATACTTAATTCAGTTTCGTCAAAAATCGTACTTACTACCTTAATCGCTAGCACGGCAGTTTTGCCCGCGATTCCGTCCGCGTGGAATTTGATTATCGCTTCAATAATCTCTATACAAAAAATCAAGAGTAACAAACGTAGCTTACCTACAAACTTTTGCATTTATAAAAGATATTAGAATAGTGTAAAAAAAACAGTGAGTAATCCTTAAGAAACACACGGCTTTACTCACGATTTATTGTCAGAAATAGTCTGACATGTTTCGAACTCGATTGGAGTCCTTCTTCAGGGTTTGCGGGGAGTGCGCGGGTTGATCTGACCGGGACCGCACTCAAACACGGACTCCAATCGAAACATGTCGGACTATTTCTGACAATAAATCGTGAGTAAATGCCGTGTGTTTTTCAAGTATGTATTCATAATGTCTCACGAAAGTTTTAATTTGACTATAGTAAGTAATCAATCAGCCATGAACGCGCGTTATTACCTCAGCGCAAATATGTTGAGGTAACGCTCCGCAGGCAGCGGCCCTAGCATGCCAGACATGGGGATAAGTTAAACCCGTTTATCTCTCTGAATATCTCTTTCGTCGGCGCTGGTGTGAGAGAGACGTACTTAGAGATAAGAAGGGTTAACTTATCCTTGTGTTAAACTTGCTAGGGCCGCTGAGCGGGTAATGGGGCGTAAAGCCACTCACCTCCACGATTGATCTGACGCGACTCGCAACTGGCGCGTGAGACCACTACATGTTTTTTTATTAAAAGGCTTATTACACCTTCCTAAATTAGTCACGAGAGGAACGCCGCAATACGTTGGAATGAGATGGAGATATCTCCATACGTATCTAACGTATTGCGGCGTACCTCTCGTAAGTGACCAATTTAGGAAGGTGTTATAAGCCTTTAAGGATAAAAAATCTCAGGTGGGTCGCTAAAAGATGGAGGAGATGGAGTGAGTGGTCTATAAAAAGGAGTGGGAGTGGAGATGAGGCTGATAGGGTCAGGGCTATCCCCCCGTACTTTAATTGACAAAGCGGGCGTAAAGCGCGAGCGAAACATCTCCGTTTCAGCTTGGGCAAAAATGCTTTCGTATGTCCGGAATCTGGACGTCCGGCTGTTCGCTACAGGTCGCATTTCTCAACCAATTCTCGTGAAATTTTGTAAACAGGTTCAATAATTATATGGTTTTTTTTTGTGGACTTAATTATTCGTTTTTTTTGATATGGTGGATATATCACAAAACTTTTTTCTTACCTTTATTGAGACGCAAACTATAGCGTACACTCGTGAGGTCTACGATGAACCAGTGTTAATTTTAAGAAATCCGTAATTTTAGAAATTTAACTATAGAATGAAGTTACAAGAAACTGAGGAATGCTTGATTGTATGGCGATTGACAGTCCCCTTGCTATATTCGTCCGTTCGTCCATGCCTTTACCTACCAGCGATGTTCAGATTTTTTCAGGTCTGGAGTGCAGCGGAAATAATGGGTGTAGACAGGCAGCTAACCGACATATTCCCGGACAAACCTGAGATCTTCCATGTTTTTAAAGCGATCTATATGGTACTGAGCGTCGGTCTTCTAATCGTAACGTGCTTGCTTTTGGTTGGGATCATCCAAGTAGGTGAATCGTTAATCTTTTGCAGCGTTATCGTGAATAATTTTTTACCTTTTGTATTAGATACAAAAGTGGTATTTATTTATTTACTAGTCCCACGTAGTTTCATTCGCGTAGATCGAATTTTGTTCACAATTTCACGTTATTTTTGCGCTGAACCCTAATTCTGTTTTTGAAACAAGAGTAGCCTAAGTTACAGGGCCGTAACTAGGGGGGGCATTGTGCGGCAATGCCCTACCATGAAATACCAATGCCCTACCTTAAAATATACCATTAAATTGCTTGTTGATAGTATGATACTCGTAGTACCTGTAACCACCCCGCTGCCCTACCTTAAACCACCTCTCTGATTCTATTGAACTCTAGTTGCGGGCCTGCTAAGTTACTCATATAATATCAGCTATCTGCCAGTGAAAGTCTCGTCAAAATCGGGCCGGCCGTTTCGGAGTTTAGCCAAAACGAACAGAGAGACAAAATTGTAAAAATTCCTAGATCATGTAAGACCGTGGTCTAACCAGATCTCTTGTATGGAGACCGCACCCTGATATTTTTATTAATATATTTCAGGGAAGATATCTCCTAGTAAATACTTATATATGGTACGCTTGCCTGTTCGCCATACTGTTTCTAACTGTGTCGTTATCAGGAATAGTATGTGTTACTATACGAATGGGACGCACACCACCACGCAAGGTCATAAAGCTAGTCGCTATTGCGGCCTGGGTGAGCTGTAAGTGATGACGTATGTCGTACCTATAGGTATTTCATATCCCTCATTTACATGCAGCCACTGCCACTGCTCGCGCTGCCAGAAATAATTCCCGCATACTGCTTTCGAAGGCAGTGGGTGTTTACATGCTGCTTCCTGAGTCACTGCGCGCCAGGCAAAAGAGTAGCAGCGGCAGGAGCAGGAGAAGTGACCCATTTACATACTCGCGGTGCCCAGTTCCCTGCTCACTTCGGCTGCATAGGCAACGCGAGTAGCAGCGGCAGGAGCAGAAGAAGTGACCCATTTACGTACTCGCGCTGCCCACTTCCATGCCCACTTCCCTGCTCACTTCGGCTGCATGTAAATGAGGCAATATAGTTTATTGCATCATGATCATCATCAAGGCCCATTATCGCGTCATCACGGATGAGCGTTGCGCTGTAAAATAGTCTTACCTAAGTAAGCCAAGTTTGCCAGCTTTATTTGCTAGTAAAGGCAGGGGGGTACGCTCGGAGCTGTAAATCGCAGTAGGTTGCCGCTACCTCGCTGGCCGATTCACGCTTCATCAAGTGGCCTAGATGTTTGATGTTGATGGGATGGGGGACGCGGATAAAAAACTGGCAACCCTAGCGTACACGAAAGAGCACGTGTTATGCGACGGAGAGAGAAGGCATGATTACGCATATTTTCATACCTAAACACCGGTTTTGTTAGACAGTGATGCTTCTGTAGGTACGTCAGTACTATTAGGCATCTTTCACGTTAACACGCGGGCGCGGTCACGAAATATCAAACATATCGACGGGTCTCCGAGTCAATCTTGTATATGAAAATGTATGAAATTGGAATATCTACTTTAGGACTTGTACCTAGAGTGGATATTCGGATTTCGTAAAATGTCATATACGAGGTTGAGTCAGACCCGTCGACATGGCGTTCTATGCAAGTGTTCACGTACGAAACGCACGTGCGCGCCAAGACAAGTCAGCGCGCCTATCTTACTGTCAGCTATCGCGTGTGACGTCAACATACTAAAACCGGTCAAAAACGTCAAAAAAAGCATAGTCTGTATGAGGGTACGTTCCGAATAAAACTCACGGTGTCACAACGATTAAGGTGGGCAGCATGATCCGGAACGCAACTGGCCTATGCAAACGTCATACGTCGTGACTGGTGTTTAAACTCGCGTGACTTGGAAGTAAACATTTAATTGTTGTAATTCTAAATAATCTTGATATATTTTTACATAAATCCTGTTCTATAATGTACTATTGAGGGTTAAGCTACCGTTCCACAGAAATATATTAATATTTGGCGCTATAGTCAAGTAGCCAATTGTTTGAATTTTACGTAGAAATAAATCATGTAGTTTTTAAAACCAAAACTTATCTTTTTCAGTGCTCTGTTACTTCATGATCGTCATTAACAGCTTCAAATACACGCTATGGTAACCAGAATGTTGGGAATGTTTACAGAATACTATTCAAACCATTTTGAAGCTTTACAAGAGTTAGATGTATACGACTTTGCAAAAGTTATTCCGTTAAACTAATTCTTTTTTGTGATGTACCTACTAAATTTACAGTTTTCGGACTTTTTCCTTCACTTGTGCTGTAAGACACGGCTTCTTGCCAAATTTCATGATTCTAGGTCAAAGGGTAGTGATTCCCTTGCGAGTATAAAAATATGTGCTATAAACGGCTGTATCTTTTCATTGCGTTGACTCAGAAGGTTGATTTTTTGTGAGTGTCAAGTTGGCGTACCCTATGAAGATATCCAGGATCTGATAATTCCAAAAAATAGTGCCTATATAGTACCCAATTAGTACAGAGTTAAAAAAAATAGTACCTTTTAATTTGGGAGATATGAGCCTTGTTCGACGGGTACGCTAACTTGAAGTCAAGCTGGCGTACCAGTTTTGGATCTCGAGAACGGTGCTGTTCCCAAATATGCTCTATATCCCAAAAAATAGTGCACAAATAGTACCCCTGGCTCCCGAAGTCTCAACTTCGTAGCTCTTATAAAAACTGAGATATTTCATACCAAACACGGGTAAAATATTTTGCACCGTCAAGCTGCCGTACCCGACCGAGATCACACGGAAAGCCATTGAATTCCTAAGCCAGCTATATACTAAAAAATAGTGCCTGAAATAGTACACCTTTTACGACAAAAACATAAAAGAAAAGCTAAGTGGGTACGCCACTTCGAAGGGTACGCCACTCACGAATTTTTCACGGCTGCAAGAGTTTTCAGATCTGTGTACTTGATATTAATTTCAACTTGACACCTTCAGGCGTTCCTGAGAAAAAGGGGTTGACACACAGACAGACAGACGGACAACGAAGTGATCCTATAAGGGTTCTTTATATCCTTGTGAGGTACGGAACCCTAAAAACATATAGACACTATGATTCACCAAGTGAAAATAAAGAGATTTTGGTTAACTGTTTATTTAGAATAAAATGTACACACTACAACTTTACCTATGTTCCCGATATGCCACGAAGGTGAACATCGCACCCGTCCGTCTTATTTTAAGTTTTAACCTTTTAACCGCTGTTAAATTTTCATCGGACGTGTCCGTGTCGCCACCTAAATTATTTATCTTAATTATAAGACTGCGGCGAAATGAACTGGTTATTTTGTGTCTTTATAATTCAGACAGCAGCGGTTAACCTTTTGAACGCCACGGCTAACGGCGAAAAAGCGTGCCACGAGGACTCGCCGACGGCTGTAGCCGACGCAAATGGATGGAAAACGGCATATCCTGGCGTCAGGGGCACGTAAATCTGCTGTCGGCTACAGCCGACTGGGGCGTTCAAAAGGTTAAAAGGTTAACCCTATTTTACTCAAGTCTACGCTTTATTCCATCGGTTTATGTTATTACACTCGTATCTAATTCGAACCCGACGCTGCATAATAGTTATTTATCTACAAACTCATTTCTTAAATTCATTATTACGTATTTAAAAACCGGGGGATATGATATACATTACTCACATAACAGTTGTAATTATTATTTTGGAAAAAAAGTTATCAAACGCGCAATGAATGCTGTGCTAAATTCAATGTCTTAAAAAAATACATTGCATTCACGTATCAAAAGATTCCATACAAAAATGTTTGTCATATTTGATTTAATGCAGTTTTCAATACTGCAGGTATCGTCAGGTCAAAACAAAGATTTAATACAGTAGATTAGACTTAAGCGACAGTCTGTCACCATATTTTCGAATGTGTGCGTAAACCGAGAGAATAGTGTCATCTCCTTTTCTCCCACTGTAAAGCGTAGGTTCTCTTTCACGTATCCGCCATTTATCCAATTAAATAATCTATTCAATTTTAATCAATTAATTTGTTAAAAAAATTGTACTTCCTAATGAAATGCCACGCATTTCGCTTTATAAGTGTTCTTAAAATTGTTCCTGCATTTTTTCGGCGCGGTCACTGTATAACAAGTCTCACGTACTGATTTAAATCTTTGGGTTAAAAGGTTAAAATAGACCTCGAGCTAGCACTCAAAACAAATATTTAATCTTTACATAATGTCAAACATAATTTGATATATTTTAGTAAGTTCATCAACTATTTACAAACTTAAACGAAATAAACCGAAATTACAATATTGGATCGATTGAAAACAGCATTAGCAATAATTATGATATCGTCACTACTTTAAAAAGAGCTCATCTCCAAATCTGTTAATGGAATATTAACCTTAATTTTCTTATAACAAGGTTGAGATTCAAGATATGGTATTTTTTTAAAGTAGTGACGCTTAATTATAACCATGTTTATATACACTCACAAGCAAAAACATTGGGTCACTGTACGTACATATCCGTATACGACGCGGCCAGATATCTTGACTTGAGAGCATATATTTAAGGCCGGCTGTTAACATAATTATTATGCCTTTAGATACTCTACTTCTATTTGCATACAGGGTGTCCCTTAAAACAGGAGCAAATAAAAAAACAGTGATATCAAAGTTTACAAAAAAATCAGGCATGATTAAAAACGTAACGACCCATTCTCCCTTCATTAGTAGTCTCCGTAAAAATTTCGCACACGGCTGCTCAATTACTCAACAACAATTGGAATCGCTTTCGCGAAAAGTAAACCAATTGTGCCCTTATTTACACAGAGTTAAGACTAAATCGGTTTGCATTTCGAGCCAAACCGATACCAATTGTACTACGTAATTGAGCTGCGGAAACAACCTTTATTTCGAAGAAAAGTATTTTTTAACCTTTTGAACGCCACAGGCCGACAGCAGATTTCCGTGCCCCCGACGCCACGGCATCCCGTTTGCCGTACATTTTGTCGGCTACAGCCGTCACTCGGCGTCTCAGGCCCGATTGCTCGCACTCAGGCGTCGAGTTCAAAAGGTTAACGTGTACAAAATAAGTATCGTAAAGCAAAGAATGAACACTTTTTGGCCCTAAGATCATACAAATTCTGTTTCCTACGTAATGTTCGTATTGGATTGCAACCTGTGCAACATTGTACCATAATTATAAAAAAAGTTCACTCAATCACCAGAGTTTTGCACTCGTCTAATTTAACTTTTTTCACACTCGAGTTACTGATCACTTCTTCGGTGGAGAAATTGACACGTTTCCTCTTCAGAGCTTTCGGATCCTTCTCATCCACACTGCTGAGCCTACTGCTTTCGGAGTCACTGGACATACCGTTGGTCGCGTTTTTAATTATCAACAGGTCCTTTTCTATCTCTGTCAGTTCCCTTGGCTTTATTGATCTGACGATTTTGATCTTGATGGGGGGTCTCGTTTTGCTGGTGGACGGGGAATCTTCGACTTTCGGCCGTTTCTTGTAAGCGCGCTTGGCAGGAACTTTGATTTTCTTTGGCTGTGCTTCCTCCTAATAAATGAAAAATAAACGAGTCAATACATGAGTGACAGAACTTTTGAAAGTTGTGCGTCATTATTCCCAGTACTTTAAACATAGGAAACATCCAAGACTCAGGAACAAACATTCGTACTCATCACACAAATATTTGCCCTTACCGGGGATCGAACCCGGGACGCTTGCGTCGGAGGCAGGGTCACTACCAACTAGGCTAACCGCGTCGTCGTCGTATGTGTTCTTATACAGCTCAAACGTGGAAGTCGGTAAATATATTTCAAAAGATTACTGTAAGACAAATAACATAAGGTTTATACCTGTTTGGGCTTGGCTCCCATGTAGCCGGAACACCTCTTGGCCCCGCACAAACACCGCTTCTTCTCGATCCCGGCGCACTCTAGGTTGTAGTTGAACGTGACCTCGCTGTTCTGTAAACGGATAATCAAAATCGAATTATTTAAAATTAAGATAATAATTATAATAACCATTTATTTCAGGCAACAAGGCCGTAACATAAATAACTTAAAGACTAACGGTCCCGGGTTCGATCGCCGGTAAGGGCAAATATTTGTGTGATGAGCACGAATGTTTGTTCCTGAGTCTTGGATGTTTCCTATGTATTTAAGTATTTATTTCTCTATATAATTATGTAAATCGTCGTCTAGTACCCATAACACAAGCCTTTAAAGCTTACAGATATAGTGAATAATATGTTTCCATCGGTAAAATTCGGATCTCAGTCGTTTCGTTGACGCGCGGACAGTATCATTGGTGTCTTCAAGGTAAGAGTGAAATAGTACATTACTAAAGATATATAGTACATTACGTAAGTAAGCCATTATGGCACTTATTGGTCGAAGCTTGTATAGTGCTCTTCTCAAAAACCAAATAAACAACTACAAAGACAAAATTTATCTTTTAAGTAAAATGAGATAAACATAAGTACGTTTATTGTTCAACCTTTTTAATGACCCAAAGATGACTTTTATGCACTATTAAAAAATATGACATATTTTAGAAAGAGTTCTAAGTTCAAATTACAGTACAGATGTAGTGCATAATTAGTTTCGATCGTGTTTTATCGGAAAAGTTCGTATTTATCGTGCTCTCTCAATTAGCTTCAGCAGGCCCCCAATTCTCGGTGCATTCGCTATAATCTCACAATCGAGATTAAACGTCAGTGCAAACAGTCATTTGACACAACTGTATGAATATTGACTTTTAATCTTGCAATCGACATTATCTCGAAATCACCGAGAATTGGGGGCCAGTAGCCATCATACCATGCTGTCATTTTTCATTTTGACATTTGACAGTAAATAATAAAGTTTCATATTAATGAATATAAACGTGTCACTTATTTAATACAATAATTAATTGACACTTCGGCTCCCGTCGTCTTCCGATTGAGATCCGAGTTTTACCGATGGAAACATATTATTCACTATATCTGTACAGTGCATGTTATGAGATTTGTATCGTACTTACTAGACACTTTCATTCCGAATTCAAAACCTTTCTGCTTACCGGACACATGTTATTCTTAACTTTCTGGTGACTTTTTAAAGATGTAATGGCGACTTTACGTATCATTTTTGAGGAAAAGAATTTACTGGTCAATCGTGTTCCTCCCTAGGCCCTGTTTTCAGTTTCCATCAGGTGAGGCTAGGGTTCGCATGTTCATCCGTTCATAACTCACCGCTGGTATGTCTCTGAGCGCGAACAGCCCGACCCTCACGTCGCCCAGCACCGTCCACTTCTGCGTCTCGCAGTTCGGCTCACAGCAGTGGTTCATGAATCTGAAACATATCGAGTTAGAGAGGTTACTTCATCAGCTATACCCATTAGGATTTTTTGCTGCCCTTTTCATGTGTTAGTTTTAGTTAAAACTCTAATGTACAAGTTGGGGGAAAAAAAGACTTATTGCTGAGTTTCTTGCGGCGTTTCTTCTCAGCAGATTTCACCTTTCGAAGCGCTGGTAGCTTCAGACATGTGAAAAAGCCCGTGTGGCCTACTTGCAAAACAAATATTCTCATTTTCATACGTAAATGATAATGTTTTCAAATGATTAGTGTTTAGTTAGTCTATATTGATTTTAATGCATTTGTAAAACAGGATCATTTAATTTAATAGGCTAGTTTTCTGAAAAATTCTAATTAGTCCGTTATTTACATTATAATAATTATAAAGAAATATTGAACACATATTTTTTCTTTTGTCAATTAAACAAAAAAAGACGAAGATATAGTGCGTTGAAGTTCCGCGTGACGTCACGAGTTTGTACACTTTTTACCATTAAGTGACGTTATGAGCCCCCACTCCCGAACTTTGATGCGCGTTATCATTGTCAATTTTGATTGATTTGATTAAGCAAAAAATACGTGTTCAATATTTTTTGATAATCTAACTGACGGACTAATTAGAATTAAAAAAAAATACCCAGGAAATATGTCTATTGCCCAATAATTCCATGTGCCTTTGTATAAGGGTAAATCTTGGACGAGCGAGCCTAAAGTCCGAGCCGAATGTGAGGACTTTTTTTAAAACATGTCTATTAGTACGAATTTCTGGATAACTACGTTGTTTTAATACCTGGCAAGGTTCCCTTTGGGGCCGGCGTCGATCATCCGCTCCTTGTCGAGCGTCAGGAAGTAGTAGTTCTCGTCGCGCACCTCGTGCTTGCGCCGCATGCGCCGCCGGAACTCCTCCTCGTCTATCAGCTCGCCGACGTATTCGATCACAAACTGACCTGCGAACATAATGGGGAAGATGCATATTTTTTTTCACTTCTCATGCTCGTAAAATTGTTCTTTTTGTTGAGAGAAGGCTGCATAAAATGGGGTTTTATGCCCTTGTGCATAAAGTAATTTCACATTTTTGCAACTTTGTCCCGTTATAAAACAGAGCCCTGCACGTCTGCCTCTTCGATGTTCATTGTTTTGAGGATGATTCTGACCATCAGTCCAAGAGGCACGAACAAATTATTTAGCACACGGTTTTTTTTTAATTATTGAAACGCTGTCAATTGAATACGCAGCGCTACCATGGTGGCAGACAATTTTTCTGGGGTTCATTGCCATTAATCGAAAAATTCAGATCTGCAAAGCGAACAAATCATATCGTCGCTGCGCGCGCAATACCGCGGAAGAGCACTTTGTAAAAACCGCGTATCTGCGTTTTTTGAGATTTTACATAAACAAGAAAAAACTGACTTAAATGACTGATATATTCAGTTTTTTCTTGTTCCTGTAAAATCGCAAAAAACGCAGATACGTGGTTTTTGCAAAGTGCTCCTCCGCGGTATTGCACGCGCAGCGGCGATATAGAAATGTTGGCACCCAGCTCCCTAGGTATGGAGCAGGGGCCGCGCCCACTAGTGGGCCCACCTTGCTTGATGTCCTCCAGCGCGCGCAGCCCCCAGCCGCGGTGCGGGGTGCGGTGGGCGGCGAGGCGCGGGTAGTCGCGGCGCTCGAACGCGCGGTTGTTGCAGCGCTCGCCCGCGCGGCACAGCGGCCCGCACTCCGTCAGCAGCATTCTGGAATAGACAGGGAGTTCACATCATCTATACATATATAACAGTACATATAAAACACAACTCACTTATTTATTTATTTAAAACAAATTTGTGCTTTAACAGCTAAGGCCAAAACGGCACAAACTACAACTACTTAACAATTCTATAATTATAACAAGTACTTTCACTCTATCGTGCTCTCAGGCATCTCCATTTCTACCACTCTCTTGCACTCTATCATCAGTCGGCCACCCGGACTCGCAAACAGATCACAGTGCGGCGCCGCCGCGAGCACGGAGTTGAGCAGCGCGAGCGCGCGCGCGATGGGTGCCTGCGCGTGCGCAGCCGGCACCGCTAGTAGCGGGTGCTCTCGGGCGCGAATGTACCGATCAGGCACAAAAATACGTACAAACGCCTCAACAAGGCCTACAGCATCTATTGTATTCCTAATTATACCTAAGGCAAACTTGACCAAAGAGAGTGACCTCCGCAATTGCAAAGAATCGTATCCTAAGTGCCCCTGTAGAAATAAGGTTGGATACATATAGGGGCACAAGTGCATCCTTTTATACAAAGCCCTTAGAAATTTCTTTTGGATTTGTTCCAACATGAGAATATATTTACTCTCATGCGGACTCCAAACCGCTGCATTCGTTTCAAGTATGCTGCGCACTAGGGCCGCGTACAGAACCCGAGTGGCGCTCACAGTCAAGGCCGCACCCTTGACTGAGTGCTTATTGACGATTGAAAGTCTTGTATCCGTGTCCAAAATGTATATAAAAAACAGGGATCGAAATTATCAAGATAATTACGCTACTTGATAATTATTGGATAATTATCACCAGTATAAAAAAATCATTTGTTATATTGTTTCATTACAAATTCTAACAAAAAATTAATAAAAGCAAGTAGATTTTATAATTTTCATAACAAATACATTTTATAATTGTCACGTTGACACTTCGTGCGTTCGTGTACTTCGAATACAGTTTACTTCCACAAGCGAAATTTTTTGCTATTATCAATCGATAATTATCGATCTGTTATTATCACGATAATTATCATTGATAATTATCCTTTATCTACACCCATATCATAAAACCTCCATTGGTTAATCAAAAACCGTAGGAAATGACCACCATTTTGACAACCAATTAAGAAAAACCAGTGCTGCGATAAAGAAATAACATGACTTCTTTATCGTTTTTAGTAAAGAAATGGGATTAAATTTGGAACAGCTGTCAAAACTCAAGTGGGTCTCTATTCTAGTATCCATAGATATTAAAACAGTTATTGATACGAAACGTCAATTCAGTATGTTTTTTTAATATAAACTGGACAATATTTGATCTCGAGTGACGTGAGAATAGAGACTTCATCCGTTTGTCTATGATTTAAAAAAAAAATGGTCTTGACGGAGGATCGAATCGGCGCCATGTTGGTGTTTTGCTGAACGAAAGTAGAATTAATTGAATATAAAAAGTTGTTTGTAATTTACATTTTAGTTGAAAATATGAATAGTAAGTAGTCTTCTCGGAGTGTGTGTGATGTGAAAATGCGCCGGATATCGGAAATATGCAGCCACGATTGCAACAAATAACTTGTTGCCAGAAAATATTGTTTCTGAACCCATAATGGAGGATTTAAAATATGTGTGTAGATAAAGTTATGTATGCAACTCTGCATAATTTGGCCTTAAAACACACGTGCGATCTTATAATGAAACTCGCCTATCGGCTCGTTTCGTGAAAACCGCACTAGTGTTTTAAGGCCTATCATTATGCAACCGTTGCATAAACTACTATTCAAACCCTGATAAAAAATATAAAAAAAGTCATTCCGATACCGGGAATCGAACCCGAGCCTCCTGGGTGAGAGCCAGGTATCCTAGCCACTAGACCATATCGGATATTGGGCATCAAGTTGAAAGTAGCGATCAAATCATCAATACATATAAAACAGTACCGTGACTCACTTATAGACAACGTACATACAGCCTAAACGGGTGGTCCTAGAGGTTTGAAATTTGGAGGAGATGTTCCTCGAGTACCCTAGGTGCACAAAGGAGGGATTTTTTTGAAATTTCATGCCTAAAGGGGTGAAAAGGGGTGATAATATTTGTATGGAAAATACCGCGGGCGAAGCTGTGGGGGGTCCTCTAGTCAAAGTATATAGCAGTAAAGCATACTTTGATAGGCTGTCCATATATAGGATACTCAACTATAATATTTACAGATTTTAATGTATATTAAAAGAAAATTATCATTACAGTTTTGCAAGTTCAGATAATATCAGATCTCCTCGCACAGGAGAAAACGAGAACGTAATCCATCCATTTTTGACCACAAAACTGCTACCCTATCTTTAGTTAAACTTTAATTAAAAACTACTGCTCTTTAAGCGACTGACGCCTATAGGCGTCCTTGGCAACTTGCCTGTACGAATAGATCCCGCATGGATCGGGCTGCTTCGGACCGTAGTCGCACTGCCGCGGCGCTATAAGTGTCTGGTGGCAATATGCAAACAACATGCAAGTTGTCGGCAACTCACCTGTTGAGGCAGTGGGAATAGGGCCCGCACGGGTCGGGCTGCGCGGGGTCGCAGTCGCACTGCGTCAGCGAGTTGGCGTCGTCGTCGCGCCGCGCCGTCAGCGAGCCCACGGGCTTGTTCACTTTCAGTTTCACGTAGTGAGGCGGTAGGAGCGAGGCGGCGATGTCTTCTTCTTCCTCCTCGTTTGGTTCTACCTCTGGAAATAAAAAAAATATATCAAGATCTCACGCAGATTAATTTTATCTCAGTGGAGGTACCGATACCGGTACCCGACGAGATTGGATAATAACCGGAAAAGTGCGAGTCGGACTCGCGCACGAAGGGTTCCGTACTCTTATCTATAAAAAACGACTAAAAAAAAACACGTTTGTAGTATGGGAGCCCCTTTAAATATTAATTTTATTCTGTTTTTTAGTATTTGTTGTTATAGCGGTGTGAAAATTTCAACTGTCTATCACGGTTCATGAGATACAGCGAGGTGACAGACGGACGGACGGACAGACGTACAGCGGAGCCTTAGTAATAGGGTCCCGTTTTTACCCTTTGGGTACGGAACCCTAAAAAATGCAATTATTGGTCCCGACCGTGTTTAGTTTAACCTATATCATTTGATAGGTTTTGATAAGGAGACTTTTTATGGCAGATAATGGTTAGTACTATACCCAAAATTAAACTATTGGATATCAAAGATTAGATACTTTGCAGTACTGTTAAGCGATTTAGCAGTATTTTTGTCAAGCTTATGTATACTACACACTTTGAAAAAGACTTATTTTCAAAATATAAAAATTCTAAATAAAATATATATAATATTATATATATATAATATAAATGTCTATCCAACAATACAAATATGTATAATTAAAAGGCAAAACAATCAGAGCCACATTTTGAACCACGGCGCAGTCTTGCAGCCAGGGTGAGGGCTCACTAAAGAAAACCTTCAGTTCCACCTCACCCAGGAAGCAATAGTGCGGTCTGTGAATGGGTTGGGATCATCATCTTATTTTGCCTTTCAGATTATGTTATGTGGCAACACTTATTCTTCAGGGATTTCTTAACCCAGTCATCGCCGAGCATCAGGCCTGTCGTTTACTTTAGCGAAACGACAGCAACATGCAACAGGAATCATTGTATTTTTTTATTACTAATAGTGGTCTGCAAATAATCCCGACTTATTCTACCCCGATAATTTTTCGCCGCCGAATTTCACGCCGATAGGCGTATGTGGCATTACGATGTAGTAAATCCGTACGCCGAAACGCGTTTTCGGCACTGAAAGAGTCATTTTTTTATGAGTAAATAGCTTACTTTTCAAGATCTCGCACGCCCTCTGCGCATGCTCCATAGCTGTCGTGAAGGCGGCGTCTATCTTAGATTTCTGGCTCGATATTTTTCCGGAGTCGCCTGAAAATAAATCTTATTTTAGCGAAGTTTCAGGGCATTGATAAAAAAGAGCCACAAAGTACGATTGTAGGAAATAATCGTCCGGTAGTCAAACGAGAAAATATCTTTATATTTTTCACTCCACCTATACAGAAAAGTTGATTTTGATCCCTGAAAAGAGGGATCAAAACAATAAATTTCTATTGAACCGTTTCAATTTCCCCAGTTCCTTTCGCTTAAATACATTGTGTTCAAGACTGATTTTGTACACAAGTAAAGATTTTTATTTATTGTAGTTAGATTATTCTTGAGCATGATAGCAGTCTTGAGCACAGAAATATAATACGGGCACTAGAAATCTCTACTAATACAATTGATACACTACCTAGCAATACATAATTACAAGTTAAAATAATAATTCATAATAAAACTTATCATGTCATTTTTAAAAGCATTTTATTTGCATTTGCCTCATAGTTGGAGTGAAAAGCAATATGTGCCACTCGATGACTAAATTATTTTGATCTTGGGCGATAATTATTGAATCCCTCGCTACGCTCAGTCTCCATTATACCGCCCTCACCATAAATGTCATTTTGCTCCCTTGTGACAATCTACTAGTGTATACCTACGGTTTTATAGTCCTAATTTAACCCGCGACGCAATAAGAGGCGTCCTAAGTTTGACGGTATTGTATCTATTTATCTGTATGTCTGTGGCATCATAGCTTCCAAGAAGATAAACCAATTTCAGTACGGGTTGCATCTTGTTTACGTCTGGTGGATACAGGAGCAACTGCTGCCAAAAGAATCAGCTCTCAATAGTGTTTTGATTTCGATTCGCTAAAGCTAAAAAGTAAGCAAAATAACCTACCCTCTTGGAAAGGAAATACGCGCCCTCGGTTCACCCAATAGTGGTCGTATTGCCCAAAGAACCGCACCACAAATTCACCAGGGGAATGCTTCACGGCCATTATGTTGTCTGGTATCTCGCAAGGATGTAGGACTATGCCTGGCCACCATCTGCAGAAAATGTAAACAAAAAAAAAAAAAAAGTTTTAAAACAATCAAACACTAGAGAATATGGGTATTTTTAAAAAGCTTTTCTTAGCTTCACTAGTAAACACAATGTAATTAAATCTTAGAAATCAATTTTAACCTATTTCTAATTGTCGTAACCATTTGAAACTTTGCAAGTGTATGCAATTCGGATGACAATACAATAATCTGGTACCAATCGAGCTGATCTGACCATAGAGCCAGGCTCCAGCTCTTCAATGACTACTAGTAAACCCCTCGAGTTAGTAAACCCCTTAGTGATGAGGGTCCTTTGTACTTCTCTGTGCGTTACTGACAAAACCATGTCTTTTTTAGTTTTTTAAACTATAATTATTTGTTTTCTATATACTTAGGAATTTATTTATATATATATATATATTGTCCTAGAGGACCCGCCACAGCTTCGCCCGCGGTATTTTCCATACAAATGTTATTACCCGAATTTGCAAAAAATCCCCCCTTAGTTTACCTCTGGGGTACTCGAGGGATGTGTCCTCCAAATTTCAAACCTCTAGGACCACCCGTTTAGGTTGCGCGATGTCTATAAGTGAGGCACGGTCGGTACTGTTTTATATGTATTGAATATACGCGCCCCACCAGTATCATGTACATACCTATAATGCCCCAATTTGACCCACACCATCTCTCCGTATAACGGAAGCCGACCCGTTTCACAATCTTCACACATGTAACTACCTAGAAACGAAAAGAATATAAATTAGTTTAACAACATAATAAACTTAAACAACATTTTAATAATACTAAATCAAATTAATTAATTGTTAATAAAAACTATATTAAATCTAAAAAGGTCTGGCATTGTGCCGAATATGCTGGCAGCGTTTCCCCGCTGTATCGCAATGCCAATGGGTTCTGCGAGGAAGCTGACAGCTCCTCGGTCCCCATTTTTAGTTATAAGTTATTTAGTTTTGTTTTAATTCATTTTGATAACTCTTCTACACTATGCTTATCAACTTTATTCGTGTTGCATTCATTAAAAAGTTAGAAGCACCATTTTTGAAAAAAAAAAAGATTAAAATCTTTAAAAAAACAAAGCTTGTTAAAAGTAACAAATACATCCCTACATTCAAGATTTACAAAAAATTACACAGGTGACAAAATATACGAAATAGAACCATAAAAGCCGTATTAAAACTTTTGTCTTCTTGTCCGTATGTCTATTTGTTTGAACCGGTATCACAGGAAAACTACTGCGGGGGTTTTGATATGATAATTTTTTTGTTTCACTTGAAGGTAAGCGTCCACTTGTCGGTATCGTACGCATCGGACGTATCGCACGCAACGGATCGTAGTATTCGTTGTATAGAAACTCATATAAGTGCGTCCACCTGTCCGCATCGTACGCATCGCACATCGGCAATGCCGACACCGTTGCTCCGAGAGGCAACTTTTGCGATGCGTGCCGATGACGTCATACGGAATGCCGATCAGTGGACGCACCCCGCGCGCTCGCTAACAAACAAGCTACAACGACAAATTGTTCTTCATCGCTTTCCTCCATGCTCACAGAGTGCACACGTGCGCTCACTACGAAAATCCGAATGAACTGGCATCGTCAATCCGTATGCTGGTACTCACAGTCGGTAATCCGTACGCTGCTAATACAGTGGACGCACTGTAAAAAAATTATCCGTTTGATGCGATGCGTCCGATGCGTGCGATGCGGGCCTGTGGACGCCTACCTTTAATCAACTGACTACAAAAAGATAGAGCAAATTTTAAATCCAATGTAAAGGCGTTGGTCTGCGTACGATTCTGGAAGCTAATATTAACCGCATTCGCTGTGGCACCTTCTACCCGAGATTTCGTAAGGCACCGTGTCAAATCACTAGGCGATACTATAGTCATAGGCGCTGAACGCACAGACGCGTTCACGGCACTGGCTGATAAAGTAAAACGCACATATGCGTTGCCGGCAGTGTGCGTTAACGATCACATTTAAAAAACTGGCAAACAAATTAAGATATCCCTTTTACACTATAAAAAAAACAGAGACGATTATAATATCGTCGTATTCAGACCGTAATCTTACCTTCAGGCGGCTTGATGTTAAGGCACTCTGCGTGGAACGAGGTCGGACAGTATTCGCAGCAGATAAGGGTTCCGCCCAGCGCGCAGATAAAGCACCAGCCTGTGTTCACGTGGCACGGGACCTTGCCCGATCTGAGGAACGCAATAAGAGTTAAATTGCTATGCTGTATAATTCGGTTCTTGAACATTTTCTAAACAATATTATTGGCTGCTTTGTTAGATTATGTAAAAATATTTTCGTTATGAATTTTTCACACATTCAAGGAAAACTGACTGTCAGCTGTTGCGTGTGACGTCAACATACTGAAACCGGTCGTAAACGTTAAAAAAGCATAGTCTATATGAGGGTGCGGTCCGAATAACACTAACGGCGATTAAGGTGGGCAGCGTGATTCGGAACGCAACCTTCCTAGGCAAACGTCATACTGACACGAGACTTAGTTTTTTTTTGTAATTCTAAATAATCTTGTTTTATTTTTAAATAAATCCTGTTCTAAAACGTACTATTGAGGGTTAAGGTACGTCGCACAGAAATATTATATTTGTTATTATAGTTAAGTAGCCAATTGGTTATCGGAATTTCATTTGTATACTTTTTTTGCAATGACAACTGTAATTTTAAGTGCTCTCTGTGTTAATGGTGGCTTTTAACACATTGAATCTGCGTCGTCGTGAGATATCGTTTGAGTAAATTTTTCATAATGGGACGTATGGTAGGCTAACTAGCTTTCGCTTGGGTTCGCGTGGAATTCGCTATCGCGTTTAAAAGGTAATACAGACAACCAAAAGCAAAGAAAAAGGAACTTACATGTGCTCATAATGCCGTGGACATATGATCTGCGAGGCGGTCAAAATCTGCGTTCCCGCTGGCAGGCACTTGGTAAACGAATGATACGTCGCAGGGCATTTAACACAACGCGCTAATTTGTCGCCACAAAACCTCGTTTTGCACCCTCTGGGGTCATCCGACACACACGTATGGCAAACATGCCGCGGGCAAGACAACGCTTCAATGTAATCCATCACCTTCTTATTCGTTTTCGAAGGCTGCCAAGAATTGAACTGAGTTTGAGGCCAGTATTCCAAACATTCTAAATGATAGTAACTGTGGCAGTGAGCGACTTGGCATTTCTGTCTAGCCTCTATCAACCCTTTAGGAGACTTATCCGACTTGCAAACAAAGCATATAGGCGTGTCGTACTTAAGGCAGTTATTGCATTTGAAGTCAGAGTAATCTATTGGCTTTTCTTTTTGTTTCACGTCGACTATTTCGCATTGGCCTGATGGCGCGTCCCAGTGGACTTCTTGGTCGCTTTCAAATTCGTCTACATGTTCTGACGTTAGTTCTTTCATTTTTATCAGCCACTGGGCTTCAAATGTCTCTGCATCGACTGTTAAGTGTGTTTCTGGCTCATCTTCCATTGAAATGTTGAGTTCTTCAGAGATATTAGCATCTTGAGATCTCTCATCGCTTTGACTTCCGGAGAGAGATTCGTCGTAGCCTTTAGGCTTGCGGCCTCTTGTCTTCTTCTTTTTCTTTCTACCTCTAGTAGGAGCGGGTACTTCTGTAGTTTCTTCTCCCTTCTTAGCGCAGTCTAGGTGGAGCATAGCGTGACAGCCTTTACATTTGACAAGGTTCCCTGTACACTCGCAAATTTCACATACTTTTTCCCTAACGAAATTTTTGAAGACGTTAGGTTTTGGTTTAGTTAGTTTCTCGAAATACAACTCAATTTCATCAATTTGTTCTCCTTCCTCATTCTTCACAGTAACGTCTGTGTCAAATATATTAAAAGTTTCAAGATCTGAATCTTCCTCTAGATCTGAAAAGTCTTCGTTGTAGTACGGCTTTGATTGCGTTATCTTTCGCTTAGGCTTTTCTTTAGGCATTATATCCCTAATGTCTACATTAGGTTCTTTTTCAACTTTAGGTTTTTTCTTGTATTTCCTCGGCTGCGGCGGTGGTTCTTGGTTTAAGCCTTTAACTAAATTAGACTGTTCTGCTTCATCTATCTTCTTCCTATCTGATTTATTGCTCTCTTCATAAAGCCACGTTTGGTACAAATAAGTTTCAATTTCATCTTGAGTCAATTCTGGTTGTTCATCTATCAACGCGTCTTGGTGAAACTCCAAGTATTTGATGAATTCCGAATCTTCCATTGCTTTTTTCACATCTGGTTTTTCTTTGGAGCGTACTTTACGTCTACTCGTCGTTGCTCCACTATCTTCCGATTTAACAGAGGCGGTTTCTGGTTCAAATTCTACTTTGAATTTTCTATCGGGACTTTTTTCTTTGGTTTGTACTACCCCATTGAGTTTAAGATCTTTACGCACACTTAACTTTTTGAAATCTGTGTGCTTTACGTCACTGTCTGATTCAATTGTATCATGTTTTATATTTATGCTATGAGAAACATCTTTGTCAGGAGTGTCTAAAAAAATAGACTTAGAGGTATCTTTAGGTGAATTGATTGTACTTGTTTTTTTTACTGTCCGTTTTATCGTCCTATTTAAGCTTAGTTTTATTGATTTCTGTTTTACGTCTAAATGTGTGTTTATTTTATCATTTTTTGATTTACCGGCGCTTATTCCAAATGTGTTAGGTTTTGTTTTATTTACATCAACAACTTGATCAGATATGTTATTTTCGTCATTAATTAACTTTGTACTACCTTCAATATTAAAAGACGTTGAATTGTCAGGTAGACCTGATGGATGGTATTTCTCTTTGCTCTTATGGCCACTAACTTTATCTAAAAAAATAATATTATGGCATTCATCAATATGACAGTTTGTTTCAATAATTGTATTCTTCGATAATTCACGAATATCTTCTTTGGAACATAAATTATCTTTAAGTTTTGCATCAATTTCTGTATTCTCTATGTCAACTAACTTCTTATCAACTTCGTCATAATCTGGTGACGAAGTTCTTTCAAACGTCAAAGTATTATTAACTGTTTTATTTTTATCCGTAATTTCTTGCGTAGATGAATGATCCATAAGTCTCGTATCGATTTCTGAATTTTCTGTGTCAACTACTGCTTTTTTAATTTCGTCATAACATTGTGACAAAGTTCTTTCAAACGTTAAATCATTATTCACGAGAGTAGTTTTATTATTACTTTTTTGGTTTGATAAATTATCTTCACTTTTCGCATCAGTTTCTAAATATTCCGTTTCTTTAATTTCTTCATAACCTTGTGACAAATTTTTTTCAAACATGAAGTCGCTATTCACGATAGTATCTTTATTATCACCTAGGTTTGATAAATTGTCTTCACTTTTCGCATCAGTTTCTAAATATTCTATTTCTTTTCTTTCTTCATACCCTTGTGAAAAAGTTTTTCGAAACATTAAATCGTTATTCACGAGAGTAGCTTTTTTATCACCTTCTCGGTTTGATAAATTGTCTTCACTTTTCGCATCAGTTTCTAAATATTCTGTTTCTACTGTATCTTTAATGACTTCGTCATAATCTTGAGATAAAGTTTTTTCAAATGTAAGATCATTATTTGAGAGTAAATCACAATCTTCTTTTTTGTGTTCTTTGTTACTTGAATCGATTGTCAAATGATTTAAATCACCACCGTTATCTGAATCAATTTCATCATAATCTTGTGACATTGTTCTATCAAAAATACAAGTTTCTTTCCCAATTATGACATTTGTATCATTAGGTTCGGTAAGCACTAAGTTTTCTTGACGCACAGGCAAAATGGTATTATCAGTTTCAAACGGTTCAACAGTATCCGTCGTTCCTGTTGTTGAGGTAGAACACAAATTGCCATCTTTCAAAACTATGTTATCAGGTTTTAAATCGTCAGCTTGGATGTCTTGATTCATATTTAGTACTGCAGGATCATCTACGTCCATTTCTTCGAAGTCTTTTTTTGTATTGGTTCCGAAATTAGAAACTATTTCATTATGTGCTCTTTCTCGATCTTTTTCAATTTCATTGCCCGTATGTTGAGCCTGTGAAGTAACTTCATAATTTCTTTTATTTTTATTTGCGTCAGTCACTGGTACGGTATTAGTAACTTCCGAAGTTTTATCAGTCTCATTCTGAACTAAAGACTTTTCCTTTTCTATCGTGACATCTTCTGGCTTTTCAGTGTTTTCTTTCGTGGTATCCTCTTCTTTGTTTATACTATTCAATGCTTCACAATGTGCTTGCAGGTCAATTTTGGTATCAATCATTGGAATCACTGGTTTTTCGGTGTTTTCTTCTATAGTATCCTCCTTTTCATTTTTACTCTTTAATACTTTACCATGTAAGTGTTCATTATTTTCTGTAACTACATTCGAAATTTCTAAGACATCCATTTTAAGTGGCTCAATCACAACCACTGGATATGGTGCATTTAATGATAGAAGACTTTTTTTCCTTGGTTTAGAGCGTTTAGACGTATCTTTATCGACTTCGCAGGCCGTAGGCGTTTCCTCTTTGATTTCAATTTTAGGATCCTTTGAATGTAACTCTTCACTGTCTATCATTTTATTATTTACATTCGATTGGTCTTCAGAATTCATACATTCAATATTGGTAATTATTTTATTCATATCGGTTATTGAGACAACTAAGTCTAATAATGGTTTATTAACCAGCCTGCTTTCTACAATGCCGTTATTTTTCTCTTCACCAGGCTTTCTTTTTCTTTTACTGCGCCTAGTTTGCATTCCTTGGATTGGTATTGTTTTATCATTGAATTGTAGTTCTAACTTGGACTCGTTTTGTTCATTATCATCAGATTTTATACTGTTTTCAAGATTTGTTGCATTGATTATTTTCTTACTATCATTTGGATCGTTACTATTGACTTCCTTACTCACATTTTCCGTGTCTGTCACAACAATGTCGTCATCAACTACTGTCGTAATTATGTCATATGGACTGCAGTCCTCCATGCTACTAGAAATACTTTCTACTTTTGCTACTACGCCTAGGGTATTACCATTTACCGTATCGTCATAGCCACTTTCTTCAAAATCAGTATTAATGTTAGAACTGTCATTTATATCATGGTTCTCATAATTAACACTACTGTAATCATGCTCATTTTGATATGGCATCAAAGTTGTTTTAGAACTAAGAGATTCATTTTTCCTCAGCTTAGCCTTTCGTGACTCTTTCGACTTCTTTTTTATTCTATCTTTTCTCCTTTCCCTCTCAGTTTTAATTTGTACCTTGGGTTGAGTTTTCTCAGGGGTTTTCGACTTTGCTTTCTGCAGCCACCGATCCATATGTGATTGCCTTTGTATTTGGATAATACCGCTTTTAGCTGCCATGTTGTCAAGGCAAGCTGTTACTACTTCTGATACATCTAAGGACTTATTCCTCGACATCTTTGTGCGGCTACTCTCATCAACTTTGCCATCATCTTCAGAAAACAGTGTGTCATATAGACTCTCACTTAGCGACACATCACTGTCTGTTCTAGTGATTTTTCCCCCTTTTTCACGTTTGGGTGTGATTTTAGTTATTCTTGACTTTTCGAGCAGGTCGTGGAGAGCTTCTATTCGAAGCCTCTTGGGCTCTCGCATTAATGTATCAGCTTCGTCCACAGATATGTTCCAGAGAGCGAGTTTTTTCTCAGATACAAAATGCGCCGCGTAAAACCTTGGGTCTTTCTTTTTACCCTAGAAAAAAAACAGGTTTACTGAAAATAACACTTTTATAATGTAATGTAAAATATATATTTCCAAGCTTTTATTTAAGAATTAGAAATAACGTAAGCAATCTTACTATGCCGTTTATTGAAAAGTGCTTTTATAAAAAACAGAATAGCATTTAACAAATATATTACACTAAAATTACATACATTATATTGTAATATCTTCGTAAGCGGTTTTTAAAATAGCATATTTTCACAAAAGTCTGTTTGGGTGAAATGTTAATTTTATTTCTGTGATAGGAATAGGTTGAAAGTACTTATGTAGACCTGACGAGATTGAATTTTTAACAATGATTTATTTATAAAGACACCAAAGCTGACCCTTCAGTTTTGATTTGGGAAGAAATTAAACTTAAATTTACTTTACGATAATATCAGCATTTCACTTATAGATTACGAATTCCCAATAAATTTTAGAGCCCACCTTCAACCGTTTAAAGACTGATTCAATCTAATTTACTAAAATTTTTAAACAAAAACGTAAATAATTAGGTCTCCATTATCGGTGCAATGGATAGAAACAAAGTTATGTATCCTCCAAAATGTTCACGAACATATATTATAGTTGATTTTATCATGATTTATTTATGAAGACGTATAAATCATACATTCTTACGTAAAACGGTATATGCGGCGCAATACACAAATGGTGCCAGTGGGATTTGAAAGTTCAACGTCCTCTCAACTAGTATTATAGAATTGGGTGAATCTATCACCACTTTCATTTTGGTGCTCAAAAATTTTTTTTTTTATTATTGTCATCAAAATTTTTGCCAGTTATTTCAAAACTAGTCAAGTCAATATTATATGCATCTGAACAAATGTCATGGAATTTCATAATTCTTGCCCTTGACTCCTATAAAATGGTTGCCCATACACAACATTAGGCATATCGCATCTTTTTCACTCATCGTCATTTAGTAATTTTTTCAGGAAATCCTGTGTGTGTAAGGCTATGTTAGGTTTGTAAATAAGTTTAGTGTAAACAAATTATGCAAAATGATTATTATGTCAAAATGGACTCGACAAACACATACCTCTGGAGTGAACTTCTCCCGGGCACTCTCAAACTCTACCCTGCCGTGGTACTTCCGAAGCATATTGTCCACGATCCAACCTCGGCGGCCATTGTCGCCGAAAAACGTCACGTGGATGACGTCGTGCTCCACTCGACCGAACACTGGAAAGTGGAAAACTTTATGTTATAGTGTGAGGAATAACCAGTTAAAACACCAACGACTGAGTTCAACCGTCTTACGTGAGTATGATATCTGTCTTGAGCGCAGATTATTAGTTAAGAGGACTGTGAACCAATGGCAACGCCAAATTTCATACAAAAGGCCATAACGATTTCCATCCCTTAAATGTTAACTCTAGGTCTAAATAGGTCTTTGTAGGTCTCTCTAAGTAGGTATTTGTATAAAAAGTTGTAGGTTCACACTCCTCTTAATTTGTTGCTAATACTTGTGATTCAATAGTTCTGTTAATGATATAAAGATTGATCAGTTTTAGCTTTGTGTCAATTCCATACAAATGATACTTATACTTTTATAAACAAATTGTTTTATGGTAAGTCCTCTTTTTCTTTGTTTTATTTATCACTTCATGAATAGATTGTAGCTGGGTTTTATAATAGCTGAAATGACTGCGCATTTTTTTTTTCAAGTATTTCACAAATGGAACTATGAGAATTAAAAAAAAAATCTTCCAATATTTACATTAACCCTTTTCTGGGCAGAGGCGCTTTACCGACAATGTATTTATGATTTCAACTTTAGCAACTAAACAGTATGATACCAATTTGATTGTATTGTCAAAAACTATTTTCTGTTAAATGATTTCCAGGTAAGTGACAAACATTAATATGTATCTGAATTTTACGTGGCATATCTGCATGTATGTGGCCCACTTAACGGTTAATAATCTATCCTTGCCTATTTGTAAATACAAATGCGAGGTTTCTGTATTTGTTGGCGTATCATTTAAGCCACCCAGGCACCTAATGCGGATCAAGCTAGTTGAATAACGAGGGGCTAAATTGGGAACCTTCACACAAATAAACACTAGACCCGCGCTTGTACCGCGCGTTTTTAATGTAAAGGTTTCTAATTTACTGTGTCATTACACAACCAGTGCGTGCATCCGCGCACGACTCGCGTTAGATGTATACAAGGCTGGGAACATTGATACAAGTTTCTTAACCTTTTGACCGCCAAGCATGTCTGATTAGTAACACGAATTTCAACTTTAAGTCAAGGTAGTGAAGGACTTTTTTACCCTGTATGCGCTGACGGCTGCAGCCGACTGTGGCGGTCAAAAGGTTATTATACTTTACAAATGCAGTTTTAAGCAGTAATTAAGTTAAAATTTCGCAAAGCATATTAATACAATGTTCAACTTACTTATCACTATATTCACTGTGTAGATAAGCCAATACTCATATTCGTATTAAGTAACATTAAAAATATTTACATATGTTTTCAATGAATTCCTACACATATACATAGTTGCAGGTAGTGTATACGTATTTGATACATGATAGGCTATTTCTTATAACGTTGACTCAGTATTTTAAGGTCGATAAAGGACACTAAGACAGGCAATTTGAAAATGAAGATTTTTTATAAATAATGCTAATTTTACTAACTGTAATCTAGACTAGCCATTATTTTGTGATTGTATGTAATATTAAATGGGACTTGGAACAAAGTTAAATGAAATCATCAAGATTTCCATTTTAATAATGCTTTATCAGTAAAAACTAAAATTTTACTTACACTTCTTCTTCACAAAAATGTCAGTAAATGGTTCTCTAGTGACAATGCATGGCCAAAATGGATAAGTCCCAACCCTGGCCCATGCCAAATCACCGACTTGATACTCGCACACAGCCTCCAGTTCAAACAACTCATTTTTACACACCGTCTTGTCTTTTACATCCTTTTTCTTCTTTTTGCCATCAAAATCTAAAGTTTTAACAACTGAACTAGTATCTGGGAAGCCGTTTCGGGGCTTCTCATGTCCATTCAAACTGTACTTCTCCGATGATCTTTCTAGAATGTTATTCAAGTGTGTATTAGACTTGTTGACTGGTGAAAACATGTTTTTTATCAACATAACGGACTCTCGATCGGGCTTTTGGATCAGATCTTTCCTGATATATATTTTAGAAAATTTCTTAGCTGGTGACTGGGCTTTACTCTGCTCTTCTGAACCAAAACGACTAAGGGATATGTTTTCATTATAAATATTTTCTATATGATCTTCTATGGTCCCAGCAACTAAGACAGCTCGTTTCGGGGATTCCTTTCTTACTGGTGAATTGGACGCATGCATTTTGTAAGCTTGCGGTTGAGATTTAGAAGTATCAATCCTTAAAGGCTTCATAACTTTTTCAGCATCTACTTCAGTAGCAGTTTTAAGACGACGAGCTCTGCCGTAACGACTTGTACTCGTGGCTTCCCCAGTAGCAGGAGATGTTATTCTGGCTGTCATATTTGTCTCGAGTTCTCGCTCGACCAAAGATCTCTTTTTTGTTTTGTTTTTGACAGATAGAGGACTGTCAACAGTCCTGTTATCCTCAGCATTCATATTATCTTCTGATTCGTCCATTTAATTCAATTCAGGCGCCTTCACACCTTCATTCATTACAATGACAAACCCTTCTCATATATTATGTAAAAATTTCGTATTTCATAAATTCCGATGAGCATGAATACGGCGTATAAAAAATTAGCAATATAACGCCAAAGCACTATGATCGAATAACAATCGTCAAATTATACCTAGGTAGGCACACTGAAACAAAAGAATCCAAATGAAGTTCACACATTCGAGGGAAATAGGTTATTCAGTAATTTGAACAAATTAAATAATGTTATCCACAATAAATACGGGTTTTATAAATTAGAAAAGTTTGCACACACTCACCAAGACATTGTCATGCCAATTCCACGACATACAAGCGTAGTAGGCACTCGGACAAAATGGGTGATAGGCGGTCTCCTTGATACATTATCAAATTGAGAACATCGAAAAACTTAATTTCCTTTTTGGCACGCCACCTCAAATTGCTACAATTATTCCGAATATCATAATCGGACCTGTCGGTAACACTGGTACTAAAAACTTTGCCAGAAACAAGAACGTCCTGATGTGATTCGAGCAAAGTCCTATTTTGTTACGAGTATGAGCTTAGTACATTCGCCCCAGTCACGCCATTATATTTTCACAGGCTCGTTGACGTTGAAAAAACTTGAGGTTATTGACAATAACAATATCATCAGACGTTATATACAGTTTTAAATATGATAAAACACCAAGTACGGATAATAAGTGATAGTTACACAGATTTAAAATAAAAATAAGTTCAACGACGCTTCGGTACCGCGAAAACCAACATGGAACCAGTATATCTGTGTGAGTCGAGTTCATGCGGCTTCATTATGGTAGCTTGCATGTGTGAGTGAGCGTGCCAAAATATTTTTTAAATCTGTTTGAGGTAGTTTGGAACACGACTGATATTCAAATTAAATACAGACAGAAATTAATAGATTGGGAATTATTTTTATAGTTATATTTAAGTTAATTTGTATTTGATTTGATAATTATTTTATTTTTCATTTTCAAGAGTAATTTAATAATATTCATTTTTATTTAAGTATTTGTTACTTGTTATTAATTCTTAGTTTTCTTTGTGTGTTTATTATTTTTATTTTTATTTTTAATTACGAAATTGTATAAATTTGTTTATTTTTCTGTTTCTTGAAATTAATTATATTAAACCTAAAGTCATCGAATAGTATATTGTTGTAAATGCCTAGAAAAAACGTAAATATCTTGATCAGAGTGCCTAGCTAGCACACTAGCTTTTATCGCGCACACAAAGCATCTGTCACTTTTTAACTAATGGGCGGGTGCGAAAGGGGTGAATGCTTTATGTGCGCGATAAAAATTAGTGAGCTCACTCCATTTTAATTTTATATACAAAATCGTTTTCATACACAAAATATACATAGCCCAATGTAAAAAGATCGCTGACGGCTATACATTTTATATGGCCGTCAGTGCTATTTTTATATTGGACGAGGTATACAGCTTTTAACTTCCAGCAGTTTTTATAATATACCCGAACAGTATTAATTAATTGGCAGCCGTGCCGTGCTACCCAAAATGTCATTGTCATGTCAAATTGTCAATCCAAATCCAATCCAACTTATCCAACCAATTCACGAATACGGTGTCAAGTCAAATAGTCAATTGATAATTCCGTTTCTTTTCCTTTTTAGATTTTGTAGACAGAGAATCATCAATACGCTAATTAAAATGGCCACAGTTGTTAGAAGTAAAGATAACAAGCCGGAACCCATGGCATACAGCGAGGCAGCACTCAGAAATAATGGTGCCGTTATTGAATACTGCAGAACCTCTATGGCGGCGCTTTCTGGATCCACTGCTGGTAATTTACCTTTCGGTCGACACGGAAGTGGGGCAAAACATCTTTATTTATTTATTGACTCAAAAGTTATCTTTGACTGAAAAGTAACTATAGCGTTGGTATCAGTTCATATTGTCTTGATACCTATGTATCAAAACTATTCCGGAAGTCCCTCATACGGATATTATAGTTTAATTTGAGGACAAGACAGTTCCAAACTTAAATTACACACATTTAAGTTTGGAACTGTCTTGTCCCCAAATTAAACTATAATAAATTAAAACATAATAGACAGTTGACTTTTATCCATTTAACTTAAGTGCATTGTAACTTCTATGAATTCACTGTTTATTGACAGTACTTGAGCCAGATACAATTTCGAAGTTGGAATATGCGGGAATCGGTCAGGATGGTTACAAAGCTAGGGGGAGTTTAATATAATGCATGCTATAGGTTTGTTGCAAGTTCTATGGTCACTCCATACCACTAGAAGCATTTAAAGCGGATGACTAGTAGAACTTAAATTTAATTTAAGAATATTCCCCTATAAGATACCTAACTGCCAACTTTAAAAAACAATTTGTAGGTTATATACTGCCCTGCTAAGCCGCAAAAGCGCTATCTCAATGAGAGAATGATTGAGGAAATCGACCTTTTGTAAATTGTCATAAAGTCGATTAATCAAAACTTACTCTGATTGAGATAGCGCTTTTCGGCTTAGCATAGCAGTGTAGTTCCTGAGATTTCATGAGTGTTATTAGTGAGAGTTCTATTTTGGTTTAATATTATAGATTTATTACTTAACCAGTTACTTTAACTGTTTCAGGAGTCCTTGGCCTCACGAGTCTGTATGGATTCGCATTCTACATAGTTTCCGTGGTGGGTCTATATGTAATGTTTATGGTGAAGACCGGGCCCAATTGGCACAAGTACCATGTTTCCCGCCAGAGTCTGCTGACGAACAGCTTCTTCGCATCACTGTGCACCTATGTACTGTTCTGGACCTTCATATATGGGATGGTTCATGTATATTAAATAGGTTATGTATTTATATGAAATCTTTTTTTGTGAATATTCATCCGCATGATCAGAAGTGGTGGACAGTGAAAGTATTTAATAAGTATGGTATAGAAATATTCAGTTATCTAGTTTTTTATATTCAGTATTTTTTAAATGTAGATATTCAAATGTCGATTTTAATAATGCTGATTGGTTGTTAAATTTATAATTTATAACTTTTACCCCTCACTTTGTCCGCATAGTCTGTTATCAGGATTACCTCAGGAATATTCCAGGATAAAAAGTATGTCCTTCCTGAGACCACAAAATAGATCCTTGCTAGATTTCATCGAAAAGACAGAGGCACATATAATATAAGTATGGATGAGGATTACAAGGAAGTTGCAGGAAATGTGACAGTAAAAGATAGTGCAATTTTATGACTTGACCAATACAATACAATACTCTACAATACCTATATCTGCGGCCTTAACAATGTTGAAACGAGGATAAGTTACCCCATCTTATCTCTCAGTGCTTCTTTTTCTTAGATATTAGTATGAGAGTGACACCATAGTATAAAGAGAAGGAAGTAGGGTATCTTCAAACAAGCGCACCGCGCGCGGCTTGTATGTGTGCGCCAAAGTATCTATGCGTCGCCGCACGCACACTTAAACAAATCTCGACCCGCTTAAATGAGCGTAGTAAGGGGAAACGGGTCGTGGTCGTGTTTAAGTGTGCGTGCGCCGCGCGCGGTGCGCTTGTATGAAGATACCCTACTTCCTTCTCTTTATACTATGGAGACACTCTGATGCTATCTCCCGATAGCTTATCTTCGTGTCAACCTAGTTATAGAGCTGCATACTTCAATGTTTGAAAATTAGGTTAATGCTACAAAATTTTAATGTGCTATTAATTCTAATCTTTGTATCCAATATTATATCCAAAACTAAAAATGACAGTTCAACCTGAACATGTTACCTGATTTATGTTATGTACTTTGCATTCCAAATAACGAAGTTTCACTATTTACTGCCTATATTTTATTCAGTTAGCAAAGGGTAAAAATTCGATATTGTCATGTAAATAGGTATAAAATGGCGACTGATAAGGGCTTTATAGTGATCGTGGCTGGAATCCTTGTATTTTATTATTAAACCCATATAAACTGTACTATGTTCGTTTAGTTAATTAAGTAAATGTAAACAATATAACCACGTGACTCAGCTAATCAGCCAATCAAGACATACCATAGATAAAAAAGCTTGGCTTGTTAACCGAGTCTCGTGAGTATGTTTACATTTAGCTACCTACCTAAACGAATATAGATGGCGCTATAACCAACAACTATCATAGCCTTCGAAGTGTTTAATCAAATAAAATAATATCAAAACAAATCATTCGCTTTGAACGTCAGCCACGGCCAAATGCGAAAAAGTGTACCACGGACGCCAGCGATGACATTAGCCGACGCAAATGTATGGTAAACGGCATATCGTGGCGTCAGTGGCCCGAAAATCCGCAGTCACAGGTATAAAGCCGACAAATGTTGACGGTAAATGTATGAATATCTTTGTTGCATAAAGTGGTTTTAAACGTTAATTAGGTACGTCATAGATTAATATATAATTTATAAATAATTGTTTTTTTTTCTCTTGTGTCCAATTGAATAAATAGATTGATATAGGTTTAACCCTTTCACCGCTACTGTCATGACTGGCTGGCTAAATGACAAAGTAAGTAAAACGTTCAACGTCACACTCAACATACTTGATTTAATTTGAGCTTGCACGTCCCCAGTCCCTTCTATTATTTAAGAGCTGTGCTCTCGTCAACGTAGCTTAAAATCTGACGACTAGATACTTTCAGGGAAAGGGCCTGTGTTGGCTCTGACCAGAAAAAGAATAGTTGAATTAAAAAGGTTAAGTGTAGTGACAACAGATGGCGCTGGTATACATATTTGTACAAGTTTTATTTCCTGCTTGATTTTTACAAAAGACAGATGGCGTTGGCGACACGGATTTCGTTGTAAATAAATAAGAAGTAGCGACTCAACGCCATCTAGTAGCCAACGTAAAAAAGTAGCACCACTGTACCTATCCGGTTAAATGTCATCTGTGTTAATACGTTTTTTTGCAGCAGTCTGGACAGGATGAATTGTTAAATGATTAATTTCCCCGTGGAACGCTAAAAGGCGAGGTCAGGTAACCGCAAACGCGGCCAATTTCGTTGTCGACTCAAAGTAAAAAAGTACGCAAAAGCTCTTCATCATTGTAAAAAGTGGATGTTTTAAGTTCTTAATTAAAAAAGGTAAGGTAGTAGGTATACTTATATAATGAGAGATAACATAAAACGAATTCGATGCGGATGAAGTCGCGGGCAAAAGCTAGTTTGAATTAACCAGTAGTAGACCTCGAGTTGCAACAAGTCGCGGTCAGTTTAACAGCACCGCAAATAACTTTGTAATCACAAAAACCAATATCTCGGCCATTTTGAAAAAAATCGAAAAACTGAACCGACAAAAAAACGATATATTTCTCGAACCTGCTCACAAAATTTCATGAGAATCGGTTGAGAAATGCGAGCAGTAGAGGAAAACAAATGGACAGCCACCGGACATACGAAAGCATTTTTGCCCAAGCTGAAACGGAGACGCTTCGCTCGCTCGGTCGATAACCTTTGAAATTAAATAAAAAAACTTTTGAATCGGAGTTAAAATTTGGTATTTCCGTAGATTATAAACTGTGTATACAAACTGAAATGATAGACAAGACGCAACCAACGCGAAACAACCGTTTTATTTCGGAAAAGAAAGTAAATTGAATTCAGCGTGTAATCCAAACTCCATCTCGATAATAAATAAAGATATTATAGGAAACCCAAGTACACACAGGACACGGACACCTGATTTTGCGCTCCGACTCGAGTGGACGCGGCGAGAGACGTGCAAATGTTTGGTCGCGTTTGGGTAAACTCGGAGTGGGATTAATTTAATTGATTCTTACAGTAAGTATCGGCATCAATTAAAGAGTTATAAAAGTGTTAAATCTTGGGCATCTTCGCGTTCTATCTCTTTAATATCAATCATCATCAATACATACAAAACAGTCATGCGCGGTCCCAGGGGGGGGGGGGTCACAGGGGACATGACCCCCCCCCAAAATCGTACACGTCAAATTGAAAAATGAAGTCTAAAAATAAAGTCTAATTTACTCGACAAATTTTATTATTAGTGACCCCCCCCAAAATTTCAGTCTGGGACCGCGCCTGAAAACAGTACTGTGGCTCACTTATAGACAACGCACTGCCTAAATGGGTGGTCTTAGAGGTTTGAAATTTGGAGCAGGATGTAGGAAATGTGTGTCGTTAAATCGGGGGTCGTCAGGATAATAAATTAAATGTGAAATAAACACTTTTCAAAGGCTATTTGAAGTCGGTTTTTTTTAAATAAATTATATGATTATATGTATGAAAATGAAAATATTTATTTTGCAAGTAGGCCACATGGGCTCTTACATGTCTGAAGCTACCAGCGCTTCGAAAGGTGACATCTGCTGAGAAGAAACGCCGCAAGAAACTCAGCAGTAAGTCTTTTTTTTTCAACTTTTACATTAGAGTTTTAACTAAAACTAACACATGAAAAGGGCAGCAAACAATCCTAATGGGCAAAAAATTATTCTAATAAATAACTAATAAGGGAGATGTATAGTCTCCGCGTCTGGACAAGTTAAGCTACTTAGAGATGTATAAAGCCTGTAAGGGTCATCATAATAATAATTAAAATAAAGAAACATCTAAAATGATTACCTAATCTACGTTAAATGAAGATGTAGACAGTCTCCACGGTATATACAGATAGCTGACCAAATACCATGAGTTGGGCAAACCGCTGCGTTTCAAGCAATCTTCAGATTAGTCCTGCGGCCCTAGCATACCAGACACGGGGATAAGTTAAAACCGTTTATCTCTATGACTATCTCTTTTGTCGACACTATAGTGAGGCGCACTCAGAGATAACGGTTTATCTTATCTTTGTAACCTTGCTGGAGTCGCAGCGGGTGATCCTGAAGTTTGGTAGCATCTGGCTATAGATAACTAGTGCTACCCGTGCGAAGCCCGCGCGGGTAGCTAGTGCCTAATATAAACATATCTCTTGCTACACAGCCTGTGCGAATCGGTAGTTTAGTTACAAGTAATTTCGCACCCTCAGCACCCGATAGCCGAGATGTTATCACCGCCGCAGCCGCTTTATAATATTATTTAGGGACCTTTACATTCTACGATTATGTTGATTATCTGATTATTAACCTTTTGGCCACCAAGCATGTCTGAGAATTAACACTAAATTTCAACTTTAAGTCGAGATAATGAAAGACTTTTACCCTGTATACGCTGACGGCTGCAGCCGACTGTAGCGGTCAAAAGGTTAATGATCCTTTTATAACATACAACAATTCGGTTCTTGACCATCTTTAGGGTTCCGTAAAAACGGAATCCTTATAGGATCACTCGTGTGTCTATCTGTCTGTCCATCTGTCACAGCCAATTTGCTCCGAAACTACTCAACAGAGTGAGTTGAAATTTGGTAAACATTATGTACCTAAGTCGGTGACCGCAACATGGACGCGTAACGTAAATAAATGAATTTTAAACATGGGGGCCACTTTTAAGGGGTAAATTACAAGAAATATAAAAAGAAGGTTTGCAAACTATATCGTGTGACATATCAAATGAAAGGGCTCGTTGTGAGAATCTTAAATCGTTTGGAAGTTATTTAGGAAAATAGGCGAAAATAGACCATCCCCCTTATTTCCGAAACTACTGGGCCTAAAATTAAAAAAAAATAAAAAAAATAGTTCTTTACCTATAGATTACAGGAAAACCTATAAGAAACTTATAGTATTTAAAGTAACGTAGGAAATTTCAGATAATCATGTACGGAATGGAACACTCTCCACGCGAGTTTAACTCGCACTTGTCCGGTTTTTAAACAATATAGCTCATTTTAGATTATTTAAAATATTTTCGTAATGATTTTTTTTGAAATTTCCAATCTAAAGCACGAATTATATTTTTCATTTTAAAATTTGCCGCTGAAACTCTATCTTACTGTCAACGGTACTGTGTCCACTGGATGATTAGGCTGTGAACTAGACTCAAATAGTTAATTAGATAAGTATAAAAAGATAAGATAAATACTCTGTATGTACATACTGATATCGGGCGTTGCACTGTCCATCATCAAAATGGCTTCTAAACGTGCGCCAGTGACCACTTATTCAAAGTAGATATGAGCGCCACGCCGGCGCGCCGCCGTCGCCGCAATCAACAACCGCGCCGTCGCCGCCGGCGCGGCACCATCGGCGCGCCGATCGGGTGATCCGATGAATCCGATCAGTCGAAACTTATTCGCCGTGGAACGAACCCATGTCAAATATAAAACAAAATGGCGACTGCATCGACCGCGAATAATACAATTAGATATTTACCGATTAATTTTAGATCAATCGATTTTGATGGCAAAAGAAGAATTGTTTTATGTGACCAAATATTTTGCGATGCTTGCTTGAAAGAATATCAATGAAGATGTTCTGTTTGCAGAGTAAGTCTTTACAATTTTTTATTTCAAATAATATTACTTTATACCAATTATGATAAATTATATTCGCTATGAATTAACTGGAAGTGTTATAGAATTGTTTCTTTTTTTGGCAAAAAAATCATCTCTTTTTATATTCAATTATTTTACTTAAAAATAGGGTCAAGTTAACTTGGGTTTGGTGTCATTTCCCTTAGTAAATATATGTTAAAAGCTGTGAAGAAGTTGAAAGTAATATTAATTTAATTGCTTAAAACTGAATCTGTCGTTTACTTAAAAAGCACTGCCTGCGCATTTTATATTTACATAATATATTTTTATTGAAGGTTATGGGTAACGATTGATTCGTATTTCTTCAGAGTTGTGGCGCACTGCAGAAATATATACCATTATATGTTATTTATAAGTTAAAAGATATTTTTAAGTTGATTCATCATCATCATCATTTCAGCCGCAGGACATCCACTGCTGGTCATAGGCCTCCCCCATCGATTTCCAAAAGGGCCGGTCGGAAGTGGCCTGCGTCCAGTGTTTTCCTGCCCTCTCTTTTAGGTCGTCTGTCCATCTTGTGGGTGGACGTCCCACATTGCACTTACCGGTCCGTGGTCTCCATTCGAGAACTTTTCGGCCCCATCGGCCATTCGTTCTGCGTTCTATGTGCCCTGCCCACTGCCACTTCAACTTGCTAACCCGGTGGGCTATGTCGGTAACTTTCGTTTGTCTACTCCTCATTTCTGATTCGATCTCGCAGAGAAACCCCGAGCATAGCCACTCTCCATAGCTCGTTATGCGACTTTGAGCTTGCTAATAAGGCCCATAGTGAGAGACCATGTTTCAGTGCCGTATGTCATCACTGGCAACACACACTGATTGAAGACTTTCGTCTTAAGACACTGAGGTATTTTGGACGAGAAGACGTTGCGAAGTTTACCGAACGCTGCCCAGCCGAGTTGGATTCGTCGATTGACCTCTTTCTTGAAGTTGGACCTGCCTAGTTGGACTGTTTGTCCTAGGTAGACGTACGCGTCATCAACTTCTAGAACTGAGTTCCCAACTGATACTGGGGTGGGCACAACAAGGATGTTTGACATGACCTTCGTCTTTTCCATGTTCATCTTAAGGCCCACCTGTTGGGAGACTCGATTGAGGCCTTCGAGCATCGTGCTGAGATCTTCCATTGATTCTGCCATGGCCACAATATCGTCGTTAAATCGAAGGTGAGTGATGTACTCACCGTTGATGTTGATGCCGAGTCCTTGCCATTCCAGGAGCTTGAAAGCGTCTTCCATTATGGCAGTGAACAGTTTCGGAGAGATTACGTCTCCCTGTCACACGCCTCTTCGCAATGGAATTGCCTTCGAACTTTGCTCCTGTACTCGGACCGACATGGTGGCGTTATTGTACAAACACTTCCAAACATCGACATACCGATAGTCAATACGGCATCGCTGGAGAGACTCTAGCACCGCCCATATCTCGATCGAATCAAAGGCTTTCTCATAGTCCACAAACGCTAAACATAGTGGCAGGTTATACTCTTCGGTCTTCTGTATGTAGCGTATGGATGTGGTCTATGGTACTATAGCCTTTTCGGAAACCGGCTTGTTTGGTAGGCTGGAAGTCATCAAACCTGCGATCGAGACGATTTGTGATGACCCTCGAAAACAGCCTATAAACATGGCTCAGAAGTGAGATGGGTCTATAATTTTTAAGCAAGGTGTTGTCACCTTTCTTAAAGAACAGCACCACCACACCTCTGTTCCACGCTTCTGGCGTTATGCCTTCGAGTAAGACGGAATTAAAGAGCGTCTTTAAGTTGGTTGTTTTTAAAAAAAACGTGTTTTATTTAAAAAAATTAACCCTGATGTATTGCAAAGTCACGCCGCCGACAACGCCGCCGCCGCCGATGGAAATGTTGACCCACGCCGCCGCCGGTTAAAATGCCATCGGCGCTCATATCTAAATTCAAAGCTCGCTGCATGCGATCCATTCCATCAATTTAAATGAAATTGGGTACTTCGGGACATGTCACTTTTTATCACGGAAAATTGCAGTTTCCGAGTAAACGAAGCATGTACAAAGTCAAAGTCAAAGTCAAACTATCTTTATTCAATTTAGGCTTTTACAAGCTCTTATGAAGGTCAAGGAATGAATCTACCACCGGTTCGGAAAAAATTCTCTAATGAGAAGAGCCGGCAAGAAACTCGGTGAGGTATCATTTTTTCAAATTAGTACACATATAAGTCAATAATGATGTCTACAGTTTTATACAAATCTAAGTATATACCACAGCACGTACGCCCATCGAGACCCAGGGATCGCCGGTGCAGGTCACGCTTTAAGCCATACGTCCCTGTCCATGATGTAGTCTTTAACTGAGTAATATGCCCTAGAAATAAGAATTCGCTTTACAGTAGCACTATACAGTATACTATTTGAACGGATATACCGCATAACTTTTATAATTATATATTTACTAGAGGACCCGCCACAGCTTCGCCGGCGGTATTTTCCATGCAAACTTTATCACCCCTTTTCACCCCTTCAGGAATGGAATTTCAAAAAATCCCTTCTTTAGTGCACCTCTAGGGTACTCGAGGAATGTCTCGTCCAAATTTCAAACCTCTAGGACCACCCGTTTAGGCTGTGCGTTGTCTATAAGTGAGTCACGGTACTGTTTTATATGACGTATTGATACATCAATATAGTTCACTAATATACGAGTACATTAATTATATCAACGTCAGTGGCAAGATTAGGTATACATCTTTCATACTGTTTTCATTTACTTGACGATTTCAATGTATTTAGTTTATTACTATTAATATCTGATGTATCTGGTAATATACTAACGAAGGACAGCCATTATTTCTTAAAAATAATTTTATTTTTAGACATAGGTATTCCTAGGTTCCATAGTAGCGTGTGGGTGTACTGCACGTTAATTGAGCGAACTGTATACATGTGATCTGTGTAGAAGACGCGGAGTTTCTTTACAACGCTTGCCCTCACGATCGGACGCATCGAATCGCAATCTCTAAAATTCTCCCTAACTGTTTAGCTAAACCTAAACAACCCTTCATCGCTGATAGCGTAATAGCTCCGACAACTTCTATCAGATGCTAACATAGTTTGGAAGGCATTTCATGTTATCATGGCTTACAGGATGCTCGCTTGATGTGCTCAGCGTGATTGAACATACTTGAGAACTTTGTCAATATGGTAAGCCATGTTTTAGTTCAGTTTGAGAGTGGATGAAATCTTCGGACGGACATTATAAGTGCACCAGTGAAACCAGGGGGCCGATTTTGAAGTTAAAAATGGGTACGTGAAATTTTTAAAGTGGTTCGCGGCTACACAAAGTTTGAGTAATAAATAACCATGCTAGGCATCTTTATTTTTATAAGTGACTAGAGGACCTGCCACAGCTTCGCCCGCGGTATTTTTCATACAAACTTGATCACCTCTTTTGACCCCTTTAGAGATAGAATTTTAAAAAAATCCTCCTTAGTGCACCTCTAGGGTACTCGAGGAGGGTCTCCTCCAAATTTCAAACTTCTAGGACCACCCATTTAGGCTGTGCGTTGTCTTTAAGTGAGTCACGGTACTGTTTTATATGTATAGATATAAACGCAAACGCCTAATAAATTGTCTTAGCAAGTTCACACTGCTATGTAATAACTACTATTTTTATTAAACGCTCTCTGTTAAGTATGGCCCCGTCATTATAGTGTCATATTCATATTTATTAATAATATAAATCACTGGACGTATTATTGTAATTTAATCCAATTTTATTGTTTAACTATATTAATAGTATTTATTCCAATTCCATCATTTAGCACGAGCATTTCGCTGAAGGAAAATACTCCCGCTACGCAGCACAGGGTATAAATAAATAATCTTCGAACTGTAGCAATGAAAATGATATTATCACTCAATCATCCAGCGGCCCTAGTAAGGTTTACAAGAATAAGTTAACACCGTCGTATCTCTGTGTGGCATGCTAGGGCCGCAGGGTAGATCTTATTTTTATTTTTATTTTATTATTTACTTGTTTCCGCCCGCGACTTCGTCCGCGTGGACACCCTAATCACCTAGCAATATGATATACTTTATGACCTATTCTCATACCTACGTACCAAAAATACATAAAAAATGCATAAAAATCGCCGTTTCGGAGGAGTGCGACCACAAACACCGTGACACGGGATTTTTATATATTATAGATTTAATTTAATTAGACATACCTAAGTATATAATTATTTAATCGCCCAGTGTTAGTTAAAACGTGAAATTGCATCGCACACAGCAGAATTAATGCTGCGTTCGATTTTTTTCAGTTATTTTGTTTATGTATAATCGTTTTTAAGGTATATATGTTTTGGGCCTTGTTGCCTGAATTAAAAGGTATTATTATTATATTATTCCACTTTATTTTGATTTTTTACATTATTTTATACCTCCTATATTTTTTTATTATTATTATTAAAACAGATCCTATAAATTAAAGAGTACAATGTCGATTAGAAAACTGAATGAATGAATGATAATTTATTATTTGTGACGAAGTTAGTACCTACTCGTATGAAAGAGCATTTACAGTGAACCTACTGTGAAGATCTCCGATCAGCTTTAGTATTTGTCATGTCTACATTTTATTATAAGCATTTTAAATTAAAACCTACACTGCTGTAAAACGAGTTAATGAACACTTACTCTCAAATTTCGAGTAAAGGTGATTTACTTAGAAATAAATTGGCGAGGGCGCCTTAACGGCTCGGCGGGCCGTTAACGCCGCAATTTGGGCTCAGGTGGCCTCTTAACATGACTTAATAAAGAGGTTATATTGACATTTTGGAAACCAAACGGTCGCTTTGATTTGTGAGAACGTTTGAATTGGGTTTTTTCTGCAAATTTATGATTGTTATAAAAAGGTATCAGTGGATACCTGCTATACGACCAATGGTTAAGGTTAAGAATGGTTGTGGCATAATTTAAGTAAGCTATGGCGCTTACCTCTCTCAGCGAATCAGCCTGGCTGTTCAGAGAGGTAACGCCGCCAGTGTTTTGGGAACCATGCCGGAGACGGATTTGCTGGAGGGGGGCTATTCTTTTTATAATAATATACATTTATGTAAATATATTCCCTTTTTTAATTAGTAATAAGTTGTACATATTTATTAATTTATCTTTTATATATGTAGATCAGTTTTAGTTTTAATTTATAATGTTATTGCAAGTAAGTTATGAGTCCGATTCGAAAGAGTGGTCGCTATATTTAAATTTTTCTAAACTCAAAATAAGACACATCAAACTAGATTGTATAACACAAAGCTGTAAAAAAAACAAGCTTTACATTTCTTCTTTAGTTTAGTGACTTAAATTTAGCGACCACACTTTCGAATTGGCCCCAATGGGCCCAATTCGAAACGGTGTCGCCTGAATTTATAACTCCCTAAACTTAAAATATGAAACGTCAAACCCAATTTTGTACCTATATAGAGCTAAGTTGTCAAAATCGAGTTTCAGGTTTCCTATTTCAAGTTTAGCTACTTTTAAATTTAGCGAACATACCTCCGAATTGGTCCCAATGGTACCTTTTTTTAATTTAATTATTATGATTCGATTCCCAGCGGAGTGAAATAGATATTCATTTAATACTACTGTGCCAGAGGTTACACGTTCAAATTCCGCTCGGGGAAAACTGTGTTTGATGAGCACATTGAGCACAAATGGTTGTACCATTAGTGCTCAATGAAAAAATGGGAAAGCTAGAAATAAACAAATTATGGCTAGTTAATATCAACCAAGCGACTTATTTCGGACAGAGCTTGCAAAGCTGTTTGCTGACATCAAACAAGTCAAAGCAATCACATGTCTAATTAACAAAGCTGTTATTTATTTTCAAATAAGTCTCGGTTGTATATATTTGTAAAATTTTAGACAAGCCAAATTGGTACTTTGCTGGCATTTCGTTTTTTCCGTATCCGCGTCATAGATCTTAAAGTACTAATTTATATATTTACTTCATCATCATCATCATTTTAGCCGTAAGACATCCACTGCTGTACATAGGCCTCCGAAATCGATTTCCAAAAGGGCCGGTTGGAAGCGGCCTGCATCCAGCGTTTTCCTGCGGTCTCTTTTAGGTCGTCTGTCCATCTTGTGGGTGGACGTCCTACGCTGCGCTTACCGGTCCGTGGTCTTCATTCGAGAACTTTCCGGCCCCATCGGCCATCTGTTCTGCGTGCTATGTGCCCTGCCCACTGCCACTTCAACTTGCTAACCCGGTGGGCTATGTCGGTAACTTTCGTTTGTCTACGGATCTCCTCATTTCTGATTCGATCTCGCATAGAAACCCCGAGCATAGCCCATAACTCGTTGTGCGACTTTGAGCTTGCTAATGAGGCACTCCCTATACTTAGTTATCTATACTATAAGTATATAAGTATTCGTATCGTTGTCTAGTACCCATAGTACACTGGCCCTTCTTATCCTCCCCTCTCTCATACTAGTATCCAAGTTACTACTAGAGTTATTTAAAATATTATATATTTTCTAAAGATAGTAATTTAGTGTTCGCTTTCCCCACAAGTACTCAGATATGATTTCGAGTCTCGCGTGGCACTTAGCGGGGAGATTTACGACCGCGTTCTATATCGCTTTACAACGAGAGGATATTGAGCATTAGGTTGCCCTGTGGCGTTGCTCGACTTGTCAGTGTCGTACGCACTTCTCTTAACCTTTTCTTCATCAGTAGCATTACCATGAGTTTATAGAATATTATAGTTATTGTAATAGAAAACTATCGTTCGGTCCCTTTTACTTGTACGGGCAAAAAGCAGTATTTCCGATAGATTTCGAAAACGAGAACGGTTTGCATATTCTCCTGGTAATGGTACAGGTGATCAGCCAGGTTCTTAAAAATGACAGCCTTTTTATGGTACCGTACCTCAAAAGGAACCCTCATAGGATCATTTCGTTGTCCCTCTGTCAAGTCTCTGTTTCTCAGAAACGCGTGGAGGTATCAAGTTGAAATTAATATCAAATACTCAAATCTGCAATCCCTTGGAGCTGTGAAAAACTCAAACTTTTAAGTCAACGTAATCAAAAGATACGACCGTTTATGCCAGCGACCTATACTCCCTCTCATGTCATTGCGCATTTTTCAGGACTACTTTTACTAAGTACGGATTGCTAATATTTCCGTAACGATTGGAAGAGTATTGACTCATACAGCTCATAGATGTAGAATGTTTCTTAAATGAGATATGTCAGTTAAAGTAATGGTAATGGTAATCTTTGGGTAACAACTGGCATGTTACGGAACCCTGGAGCGAGTCTGACTCGCACTTGACCGCTTTCTATTCACATGGTTGTGATTTTGGTCTGCTCAAAGAAACCTATACAGTAATTAAAGTCAAGTTAGGCTGAACAGATTATACAGATGTAGTGCATAATTAGTTTCGTCGTGTTTTATCGGAAAAGTTCGTATTTATCGTGCTCTCTCAATTAGCTTCGGCAGGCCCCCAATTCTCGGCGCATTCGAGATAATCTACCAATCGAGATTAAACGTCAGTGCATACAGTCATTTGACGTTACTGTATGAATCTGACGTTTAATCTTGCAATCGACATTATCTCGAAAACACCGAGAATTGGGGGCCAGTAGCCATCATACCATGCTGTCATTTTTCGTTTTGACATTTGGCAGTAAATAATAAAATTTCATATTAATGAATATAAACATGTCACTCATTTAATACAATAATTAATTGACACTTCGGGTCCCGTCGTCTTCCGATTGAGATCCGAGTTTTACCGATGGAAACATATTATTCACTATATCTGTACTTCTGTGTGTTACGCCTTTATTAAGTGACATAACTTCGTAAAACTATTAAAAAAGCTATCGAAATCGTCATGTTAATAATAATAAATGTGTTCACGGATTTGTCTGGAAGTTAATTTGTATATCGTTACGGCGATTTGTAAGATGTCGCCGAATAAACCCGTCGTGCGATCTGTGTGAATTGGCCGCGCTCCGTATTCGTGAACGTGGTGCAGGTGTTGGGTGAAAATGGTGGGAATTGGAAAGATTTACGGTTATTTCTTAATAAAACTGTATCGTTTGTTTTTAAAACACTCTCAGAATTAACCTAGCGTGAAATGAAATAATTTGTAAACGGAAAATCAATTATAAATTAATATTAAATGCTACTTTTTAGGGTTTCGTACTTCAAAAGGACAACCGGACAAGTGCGAGTTAAACTCGCGTGGAGAGGGTTCCGTTCGGTACATGAATATCTGAAATTTCCTATGTTACTTTAAATATCATAGACTTGTAATAAGTTTTCGTATAATCTATAGGTAAAGGAGTATTGTCTGTATTTTTTTCAAAATTTTAGGCCTAGCAGTATCGGAAATAAGGGGGGGGGGGGTGTGTAATTCGAACGTGTTTTCGCTTAATTTAGAAGTCACTAAATTTAAAATAAGAAACGACAGAGTCGATTTTGACAGCTTGGAGGTATACCAAATCGAGTTTGACGTTTGTTATTTTAAGTTTAGGCAATTTTAAATTTAGCGGACACCGTTTCGAATTGGACCCAATGAGTGCTCAGCACAGATAAAATTAAATGCCGCTCGCTAAAAATGAAAATGTCACAGAGTAATTAACAAAATCAATTATGTTTCCAAAACGGAATGATTCCGTCTCGTTACAAAATACATGAAATATTACAGTTGTCATGAGCTTACTAATGAGCGCAACTTACATGACACGTGCTAATGACACGGCATACAACATCACACAACATAGAACATTGGCTATAGAAACAGTAGGTAACATGTTTCTAACTTTGACATGCTTTAGAAAAAAATAGGTTAGTTTCCTAAAAAAATCTAATTAGTCTTTCATTTACATTATAAAAAAATATTGAACACATATTTTTTCTTTTGTCAATTAAACCAAAAATGACGAAGATATAGTGCGTTGAAGTTCTGTGTGACGTCACGACTTTGTACACTTTTCACCATTAAGTGACGTCATTAGCCCCCACTCCCGAACTTTGATGCTCATTATCTTTATCAATTTTGATTGATTTGATAAAGCAAAAAATACGTGTTCAATATTTTTTTATAATCTAACAGACGGACTAATTAGAATTATTTTTTTTTTACCCTGTCATCCCTATTACTTTCTGTCCTCAACTTTGCTGGCATTTCCGGAAAAAAATGTGAATTCCGGTAAGAAACGCCATTTTGCAACAATACAAAAGAAAAAAAATGCTAGTATGCTATCTCTTTCACATGTTAGAGGATCTTCCGTGCGTCATAGGGTGACATCTGCTGAAAAGAACCGCCCGTAAGACTCTCAGCAGTACCTAAGTCTTTTTTCAACCAAATTATAACGACCAATGATACAAAAACACTAATGAATGTAGGAGTTTTTCTCTTTTACACATAGGGTAGGTAAAGGAGATAGGTATGCTTTCCTGGGGTGTCGCGGCGTGAATGTAACGCCTAAAAACTACCTAAGACATAATATGCAATAGCATTTATACTCGTGCTAAAGAAGTGTGTTTCAGCCTGCATGTTTATATAAGTCCTTTGATGAAATTTGAGAAAGAGATAGTATGGAGTCTAAGGTTGCGTTTCCACCAGAGCTGTGCGAGTAAAAAACCACCAATAGGACTACTTCATTTTATAATAACCGCAATCTTATAGGTTATTTTTTTCCTCGCTCACCGTTTAGCTGCATCGCACAACTGTAAACCGCAGCCTAGGGCATAATATACTATTTATTTCGGAAAATCGAAAAGAATATGGACCTACTGTATTTCTGTCTCTCTCTGCCATTGCCTAAGGGTCCAAGAATAAAGCCCCTGCACTAATCTCTCATTGTTACTTGATTACGAAATAGTGATGTAACATGACAATTAAAAGTTGGTAACTACAGTTAAGTAATTTTAGGCGTTTTTAATGGTCATGCAATAGTAGTTTATGCAACGGTTGCATAATGATAGGCCTTAAAACACTAGTGCGGTTTTCATGAAACGAGTCGATAGGCGAGTTTCATAATAAGATCGCACGAGTGTTTTAAGGCCAAATTATGCAGAGTTGCATACATAACTTTCTCTACACACATATTATAAATCCTTCATGATGGGTTCAGAAACAATATTTTCTGGCAACAAGTTATTTGTTGCAATCGTGGCTGCATATTTCCGATATCCGGCGCATTTTCACATCACACACACTCCGAGAAGACTACTATTCATATTTTCAACTAAAATGTAAATTACAAACAACTTTTGTTTAAATAATCTACGGCCTGACATTATTCGTAATTGAGTAAGCTTTTTGTATGGGTATTTAAAATAAATAATGATGATCTAGTATATAGGGTCATCCATAAAGTATACTCATTTCGTGATTTTTTGACCCCTCCCCCGTCCTTGTCACAGTTGGTCACATTTGCTCCCTAGTGTGACGTCATAATATTTTTTTAATTTTACATCTAGAAATTATTAAATTAAAGCAGCAGTTCAGAAATGAGTTATATTTCCATTTAAATTGTTTTGAAATATAATCAACATCATAGCAAACATTTGAAAAAACGCGACCGGCGCTACACTTGTATTGCCAGTGAATTGGCCAACAATCCAATTTAAACATTATGCCCATACAGATAGAGTTGGAAATATTCTTAAGATTTTCGTTAATACTTCAAATATTGCATTTTAACAATTAGATGTAGGTATAACATTTTGAAATGTGACGTGACGAAACTTAGGATCCCTCCCGCCCCTTGTCACACATTGTCCCCCCCTTAACGTGTGACTTACTTTATAGATGACCCCTTAATAAGAGTTTTTAAATATAGTTTCTCGACTGTATTGTCAGTACTTTAGCCAAATACAAGTGCAGTCACCGGCAACGGCTGTTTGGAGGAAAATGTATAGTTAGGTACACATTATTATTCCCTCAGCCATTTAAAGATTTTTTTTTAACAATCCGTTACGAAAACTAGAATTACAAATCAAAATAAAAATTAAATATCCTACTTATAAGCTGGTAGGTGCAGAATCGCGTCTGTTGCGATGTTGCATCTCGACTAAATCGCGATTGTAGCGAGGGAGAATCGCGTCAGCGTGGACTATGGCGCGGCCGTTTTGCGAATGTATCGCGACTGCATCGCTAAAAAAAGTCGCCGTGAGCGAGCGCCCTAAATCGCTTATAAGCCGGCCCATTTCCCTATTAATAAACTCAATGACATTACAATATTAAAGTGCAATGGGCAAAGAGCTTGTTATAAAATTACTAGTGGCTTCGTGAGCTGTAGACCTCGCGACAAACTTAACTTTGCCGTTGGAAAACTGATATCCCCACACATCGCCATAGCTCGGGTCAGTTTACCAACACCGTAAATAAGTTTGTAATTGCAAAATCCCCCTTTTGAAAAATTTCGACAAACCGAATCGACAAAAAATACTACATAATTATCGCACCTGCTCACAAAATTTCACGAGAATCGGTTGAGAACTGCGACCTGTAGACGAGAACAAATGGACAGCCGGACATCCGCTGGACATACGAAAGCATTTTTGCCCAAGCTGAAACGGAGACGCTTCGCTCGCTTCGCTCGCTCGGTCAACTAGTTTATCTTCAATATACAGAATCATTCAACTTACAATTTGTGCCGTAACTATGTAACTGCCATTCCTAATTTCCAAGACAAACGTTTGACTTCACATCCATTCAGATATCTATTATTACAGTTACATTGAGTTACTCCTCTGCTGCACTGGGAGTGAAGAAATAGCATAGAATGCGTGCAGATGCTTATCATCCTGGCATGTCGTAAAAGTCGACTAAGGGACGGGTCCTCTCCAACATGGTGGACTATCTGTATGGGCGATGGGCTGATCACCTGTCACCATACGGTTCATCATACCATCTTAGGACTAATTCATCGAACGTGGCCACAAGTAGTCTTGTGGCTCTGCCCACCCCATTAGGGATTTCGGGCGTGATAATATGTATGTATGTATGTACATTGAAATAACTACGGATCTAAAAATATCTCTAAGCACACAAGTGCGTTCTGGAAACCCAGTTTTGCCTTGCATTGTTTTCATTGCGGTTACATAATACATATTGGTTATGTTTAAATATAGATATTTAATATATTTTTCCAACAAAACTTGGAACAATCACTAGTTTAGGAGATAAAGAGATAATATTTTCGATAGTGATAAATAAAGTACCCTATTTATTAAATACAAACGATCATGTCACTAATAGGGAGAATTTCAAAAAAATTGTGCGTAATTATGGCATTGTTAAGAAAAAGTTAAAAAAGTTCCTCTGTGTTACGAAAATTAACCATACAATTATATACCTTATTAATTGTAGCCATAAGGCATATAATTGTATTGCTAATTTTCGTAACGCAGAGGAACTTTTTTAAACTTTTTCTTAACAACGCCTTTATTACGTACAAATTTTTTGCAATTCACCTATTGATACAATAATTCATTCATAGACACGTCGGCAGCATTCGGAAGTAGTCGTGTGTTCCGAGTTTTTATGATGGAAACGGATTATTCACTACATCTGTAAATGCCTTTATTATTATTATTAATAATACATAACATACATGCCAAGGTCACGTTCATATTCAGTGTAGCCATATTTTATTCACGGCATGACATTTAATTTGCCCTCATAGAATTTGGCGCTCTACGGACGAATAATCTCAGTACCATCGCCGCGTTTTTGTTTTGTTATCTGTTGTAGCCATATTCAACCTTTTTAGGTTACCGTACCTCTAAAGGATAAAACGGAACCCTTATAGGATACCTTGTGTGTCTGTCTGTCCGTCTGTCACAGCCAACAGTTAGCCAGTTTACTTCGAAACTACTGGACCGATTGAGTTGAAATCACTTTGTAGGGTTCCGTACCTCAAAAGGAAAAAACGGAACCCTTATAGGATCACTCGTGAGTCTGTCTGTCTGTCTGTCCGTCTGTCACAGCCAATTTGCTCAGAAACTACTGGATCGATTGAGTTGAAATTTCGTATACATATGTAAGTCGGTGACCGCGCGATTTACCACCCCCCCCCCCCTTATTTCAGAAACTACTGAGGCTAATATTTTGAAAAAAATAGTTTTGAATAAAGAAAATAGTTCTTTACCTATGATTACAGGAAATTCTATGGTATTTAAAGTAACCTAGTAAATTTCAGATAATCATGTACAGAACGAAACCCTCTCCACGCGAGTTTAACTCGCACTTGTCCGGTTTTTTTTTTAAATGCTTCCATTAACGGGTTTAAAGTTCAAAGAGTTGAAGATTGGTATGTGTATTTGTGAAATACCGAAGTAAAGTCTAAGTATGGTATTATAAGTCTGGCCATGCACGATAATTAGCGTAGCACCTACGCGCGTAGCAAGGTCTGCGTAGCATAATTTATGGTAGCACGCTTCGTAGCTTCGAATATATTACGTACCTATCGCACCCCCGGTCACAGAAAGATAATAGTACTAACGTACAGAGGAATCACTGTCTAACGAAACCGGTCGGCCTAATCATGCCGTCTCTCTCTGTCTCATAAAACGTGCTCTTTCGCGTACGCTAGGGTTGTCGGTTTGTTATCCGCGTCACCCAACAACACCAAATATCTAGGCTACTGATGACGCTCGAATCGGTCGGCGAGCGAGCGAACGGCAAACCTACTGCGATTTACAGCTCCGAAGTGTCGACGGCCGAGCGTACCTAAAGTGCGGAGTGAGACCCCCCTGCCTCAGTACAACACTGCACTAAGTCGAAAAACTCATTTTTCAGAATCGACGAAAAACCGTTATCTCGAGTTAAGTATATCAAAGTTGCAAATGTCTTCCAATGCGTATCAGCATTATAATAGTTCAGACGATTCAAATAGCGTTATTAAATCAAAATAATAAATATTTTGACTTAATTCACTGGGGGATTGACTGAACAAAATAATTAATAATTATTTCTAATTATTCGCTTTTTACTGATTAATTCTGAAATAAGTAATGCCTTCCGACTAAGCACAGTCACCAATACTGAATTAAAACTAAATAACTCTGAGTAATTTTCGTAGTGCACTCAACAACACCAAATGATTATTACTAAATCAATAAATACATAAATTGCTGTTGCGTAAAAGCTTTACGTGCTTTCCCTATGTACCGCGAGTCAACAACAGATTTTCACGACCAATTCCCTCCTGGGCGATAACTCATAAAATGCTTCAGGGAGTTGTTTCGTGAACGCTAGTGAACGCTTCCGGTTCCGGTTCCGTGGGTGGGTTGAGCAGTGGTAACATCAAACGCACGTTGTTTTCTTTTTAATGTTTCCCCTCCTGATTGTTAAGTAATCAGATTTTAGCTAACCCAACATCTTGAAGGAAAAAAAATCGGCTGATTATAAAGTGGTGAATTATACGTCAGCTGGCGCTTCATTCGGGAACGCTAAGTGATTCTGTAGCGACTCGTAAGCCAGATTTCTCATTCCACTCTTCCGCACGACGCCAAATGCGTAAGAGCGAGATGAGAGATCTGGCTTACGAGTCGCTACAGAATCACTTAGCGTTCCCGAATGAGGCGCCAGGTCACTAAAACATAAAAGCTGACGTATAATCCACCACTTTATAATCAGCCGACTTTCTATTCCTTCAAGATATTGAGTTACCTATAATCTGATAAATTAACAATCAGGAGGGGAAAGATTAGTCAGCTAACTTTTTAATTCTTAAGATATTGGGTTAGCTATAATCGGATAAAGTTTCGATCGCCAGTGAATAATTAAATACTTAAAATATCTACGAGCTTTTGAGGTTACCACTGCTCGACCCACCCACCACCACGTTGCAGCTGACGTTCACCAGAGTAGTGTATATATGAGAGTTCTAAATCAGAGGCGTGAGGCGGCCAATCACAGAGCTCGAGCGTTATCTCATGACATGAAACAAACAGCATCATGGCCAATCACAGAGCTCGAGCGTAATCACGTGACGTGAAGCAAGCAGCATTGTGGCCAATCACACAGCTCGAGCGTTATCACGTGACATGACGTAAGCAGCTTCGTGACCAATCACAGACCTCGAGAGTTATCACGTGACATGACGTAAACAGCAACGTGTGACGCAATACTAATAACTAGTGAATACTCATGTGGTTGCGGTTTTAGGTTCATTAATTCACTCAATATTGTAATATATATAGCTTGGTCCAGTTGTATGAACGGTTCAAGCCAAAACGTTGCCACACCCAATGCTTTAAGGTTCTTATTAGCCTCCCCACTATGGAAGACCTCATTAGCTCATTACGCTATACGTGGAGTAGCGATTAATATTATGAGTCATAATTATTAAAGGTAAATAGGGAAAATAGTAAAAAAAATGAGTGTAAAGTGAGTGCGCTAAAACAGTATAGGTGTTCATACATACTTATTGTGTTATCGAGCTACCAAAAACCATGTTAGGTTGGTAAATTTATTGTATATTTATTAGATGTTTAAATACTCGGGGCTGCATGAAACAGGAAATACGCTAGACGCATCACACATGACTACATACGGCTCGGCTGCTACTTTATCATGAAGATGCAATATCTATCTAAACGTGTAGTAAGCTTACCTATTTACTCTAGTAACGTGCATTCATAATTTAATTACTATAAACATTGTGCGCGGTATGAAGCAACATTATGAAATTAAAAACAATAAGAATTGAGAATCGGTCACGATATTAACGAATTATTTACCATAGTCCGATTTCATTCCATTATCAAATCTATATCTTAAAAAGTGAACTAGTGTACTAACTACTCACGCCCGATTAATTTATTTCTTCTAGATTGTTCCGTAAAACTCGTTATTGCAGGAGTATAATGCGACATCCGAAGAGTCCTTTGTCTATGTACAGTACATTATACGTGTTAGGGTTCCATTATTAAAAACTGGATCTTAAAAATGACATAGAACCCTCTACATACCTATGACTCGCACTTGACGAACTAATTTGTTCTAGAACATTTTCTAACTGCAAAGCATGTTTATAAATAGAATAATAGAAGTCACGCCTCACATTCCTACGTGTGTGTTTGAAGTGAAAGGTCGTGATGATGATTAAGTGCGAGTGGTGCGCCACCTCATTCACTCGATTAGCTGATATGAGGCGTCATCAAGGATATTGTATGAAACGAGATAATAATATATCTGACGGGGGCTTAACAAAGTGTCCTTACTGTAAAAAGACGTTCTCACGGCAGGATAATGCTGAACGCCACGCCAAGTCATGTCGAATGGGGGCAGCAGGTATATATATTGTTTTTATTTTTTCATATTGCGCGCTAGTGAAAATACATTGAATTAGATATCACCGGTGCGAATCGTAAAATCGCTATGTGTTGTTTTAAGTATATTTATATTTTTTCTTATTTTAACACTAAACGTTTTTATTTTTATATTTCTGCATAAGCCACAAAATCATTTTTTTGTTAATAGTACCGGTTTTGAAATGCTGTTGAATTTTAAACTTTCGCTATGTGTTAACCACATAGTCATGTGACCGCTAGGTAAATAGCTATATTAAATGATATTAATTAAACCCGCTATGTACCAATATTGCTGTTTAAGTCATGTATAATAACTTAATAACTTTTTTTTTTATATTTGATTAATTTATATTAATATTTATAAAAAGGACCTAGTTATCATTATAAAAATACGACTACACATGTTTAGTAACTGTAAAGAAAAAAACGGTTTTAACTATCTCTTCAAAAGTACCGAAACCAAAAACACATAGGTAGAGCGATTTTGGGATTCGCACCGACGATATATTACTTGATAATAAATTTAATTTAAGTTATAGTCATGTAAAGTGATCTAGTTATCATTATAAAGATATAACTACACATGTTAAGTAACTGTAAAAGAAAAAACGGTTTTAACTGTCTCTTCAAAAGTACCTATACTAAAAACACAGAGATTTTGAGGATTCATACCGACGATATTATATTATTTAATAACGATTACTTTTTTTCCAGGTCGTAAACGATATGGTGACGAAGCCGTGGATGATGTGCCTATTATAAAAAAATCACGGTGTGCTCTATGTGAAATTGATGTGAATAACATCCATACACATCTCCGAAGCGTATTGCATAAAGACAATGCTTGTACACGACTAAGAGATAATGAACAAGTTCAGATTATCAAGTGTGCGTATAAATCACGCATTGCTACATACAGAGTGTTTAGTCGCAACCCTATTTTAACCCCCACCGATTTCATGCATGAAGTGGAGGAACTAGTTACCCGTCTAATCGCTAATAAACAAGTTGAGGTGGGGAGCGCTGTCAAAGTGAATTTAGAGCTATTCGCCAAGTATACTAAATGGTTGATGATAGCAGCGGGTGAAGAAAAAGAAGTAGAAGAAGTGAAGTCATTCAATACAAAAAATAGGACGATTTTTCCTATGGCAGAAAGTGATGATGCCAATAAAGAAATGTATAAAATATTCCTTGAAGAAATTAATAGCCAAGCTGATGAATTCCAGGAGCGGGACAGTGGATGGGCTATCAAGAACGTGCTCTATCTTGAAATTAATATAAATAAATATGCTCCACTGAAAGGTTCCTCATATCTCCCTCTACCCGACTGGATTCAGAAGAAACGCGCATGTGTTAACATAAAAAACAATGATGAAGCATGTTTCTTTTGGGCTATAGTCAGCGCCCTTTACCCTGCTGCTAAAAACGCAGACCGAATCAGCTCATATCCCACATATCAGGAGGTGTTGAATACTGATGGTATTAGTCTCCCTATAGACATGAGGAATATCAAGAAGTTTGAAGATATGAATGATGTCAGTATAAACATATATGAGATCAGTAAGCGTAGTATTGCAGGACCTATATATCGCGCAAAGGAGAGGTGTGATAAGCATATTAACTTGCTTCTCGTTGAGGAGGGTGAGAAAGCTCACTTTTGCTGGATAAAGAGCTTATCTCGTTTAGTAGGTTCACAGCTAAGCCATCATAATGGGAAAGTATGGATATGCGATGGATGTCTACTCACATTCAATAGTGAAAATAGTCTAATTGAGCATAGTAAGCAGGATTGTTCTCATATTATGACAACATTACCAGTTGAAGAGGATAAGATTTTAAAATTTAAAAACTATCAAAACAGGATGATGGTACCGGTAGTAGTATACGCTGATTTCGAAGCTCTATTGATACCGATAGATTCATGTGCTCCAAACCCGTCATCATCCTATACCACTGATTATCAATCGCATGAACCTTATAGTTTTGGATACTTCATAAAATGTAATTATAACGATTCGCTGAGTAAATATGTATCATTTAGAGGAAGTAATTGTGCTAAACATTTTTTGGAATCTTTGGAGGAAGAGCTAACTCCATTCGCTAACACTATAAATAGAGTGGTGCTAATGCACCCTCTAACAAGTGAGCAGAGTCTAGAGTTTACATCCGCGGTAAATTGTCATATATGCTGCGAGATATTAGATGCGGATAGGGTGCGCGATCACTCCCACCTCACAGGGGAGTACAGAGGAGCTGCACATAATCAATGCAACTTAAATTATAAAATAAAACATGTCATACCCATAGTTCTCCATAATCTATCTCAATATGATTCACATTTTATTATTAGAACATTACAAAACCATGACGTAAACATCCTACCCAAAAATAAGGAAAATTTCATTTCTATCACATCCAAAAAGCATGGAGGGTTAAGCTTCGACTTGAGATTTATAGACTCATACAGGTTTCTAGCGACCAGCCTCGATAAACTCGCATCCAATCTTGATTCGAATCAATTTGTTAACATGCGTAAACACTGTTCAGAACATTTAGATTTATTGATGAGAAAGGGGGTGTTCCCCTATGATTATATATCCTCTATCGGTAAACTCGAAGAATCATCACTTCCACCTCAAAGCAGTTTCTTTAACAAACTTAATAACTCTAATATATCGATCGAGCAGTACAAACACGCTCAAAAAGTTTGGAAAGCTTTTAACATAAAAACATTAGGTGAATATAGCGACATATATTTGAAGACTGATGTGCTACTATTGACCGATGTTTTTGAAAATTTTAGAGATGTTTGCCTCAAGACATATCAGCTAGACCCAGCGCATTATTACACCGCACCCGGTCTATCTTGGGATGCGATGCTACAGTTATTAAAGGTAGAGATGGAGCTGCTCACCGATCTCTCTATGATAAAGTTCATTTCGAATGGAATACGCGGGGGATTGAGTCAGTGTTGTGGAAGATATGCGAAGGCTAATAATAAATATATAAGAGATTATGATTCGAGTAAACCATCAAATTTCATAATTTACTTAGATGCTAATAATCAGTATGGATGGGCAATGAGTCAGTTCTTGCCGCTCAGAGATTTTTGCTGGCTATCCCAAAGCGAAATAGCAAACTTTGATGTTATGCAAATTCCTAACGATGCCGCTACGGGATACATTCTAGATGTAGATTTAGACTATCCCACGCATTTACACGATTCACACAACGATCTTTGCTTTTGCCCTGAAAACCGTGTACCGGAAGTAAGTAAGTCTAAAAGTGTAAAACTCCTATCAAACTTGTATTGCAAGCGAAAATATGCTATACATTATATTAGTCTAAAACAGGCTATAGAAAACGGGTTGATTTGTAAAAAAATCCACAGAGTATTAAGTTTTCACCAAGCACCATGGTTAAAGTCTTATATTGATCTTAATACTTTTAAAAGAATGAATGCGAAGAATGTATTTGAGAAAGATTTTTATAAACTAATGAACAACGCAGTTTTTGGAAAAACCATGGAGAACGTAGATAAGAGAGTTGATGTACGGTTAGTGAACAGGTGGGAGAGTGCGGGTAAGAGATTGGGAGCTAGAGCGTTGATAAGTAGACTTAATTTTCATAGTTGTACTATAGTAAACGAGGACCTGACTATCATTCAGATGCGACGTAACAAGATTAAATATGATAAGCCTATCTATATAGGTTTCACCGTACTCGAGCTTTCAAAAACGTTAATGTATGACTTTCATTACAATTATATATTGTCAAAATATGGTGAAAAGGCCTCTCTTTTATACACAGACACAGATTCATTTATATATAACATAAAAACCGATGATTTTTATGCTGATATTAAACCAGACCTAGAAAAACGATTCGATTCTTCAGACTTCCCCCCTAATAATACCTATAATCTGCCTTTAGTCAACAAGAAAGTGGTGGGAATGTTCAAAGATGAGTGTGCAGGTGAAATGATTGGAGAATTTATAGGTATACGATCGAAGTGCTACTTTATAAAAAAAGAAAGCGAAGAGGAGATAAAGAAAATCAAAGGTGTGAAAAGAAATGTAGTGGAACATGAGGTGTTTAGAGATGACTTTTTCAAGTGTGTGAGCGGTGCAGAAGTAGAGCAATATCGTACTATGCGTGTGATACGTAGTAAAGCTCACGCGCTATACTCCCAGACTCTTAATAAGATCGTCTTGAAAAATTCCGATGATAAGAGGTTTACCATACCTGATGAGCCTTACAAGACATTAGCTTGGGGACATTTCACCATAAACTCATTATTCGTGAAAAAATGGGGTAAGCAGGAAACTGAAGACAGTACGACTACGGTTAAAGGAGCGTTATGATTTTTATCTCATATTTTTATTATTATTAGTATTCGGGAATTAAATATAATTTTAAGTGATGAATAAATCTAATAAACTAAACAAAAATGACTATTTTTTCACCTAACTCCCCAAACATGTATAGCTTTTTTCGTAGCAAGTATCTTTATTAAAGTAAAAACCAGCGATATGATGATATCCAACTATAGCCAATTAACATACAACTAATTGTCTATAGACCAATGAAAGACTAGAGATATTCAAGCCCACTACTAGTTGGAAGCGAACATTAACGAAAATCAAGGTTACAAAATAATAATATTAGATTGATAATTTTTTCAGTGCACTATAGATAATTCTTCCAACAAAATACAAGTGCTTATCACTTATCATCAATGACTCTTTGAATATACCATCCTATCCAACACACAGACTAAAAGATAAACAGCTAAACCGAACAGATGATCCGCTACCTGTTCCATAGCCCGTTTTCAATGCAGTTGCTTAACAGTTCGAAAGATAAACGGTCTGTTGTAAGAAATGGACAAATCCACGTCACCCAACAACACCAATCATCAAGGCTACTTGTGAGCGAGCGAGCGGAAACCTACTACCATTTACAGCTCCGAGCTGTTCGAAGACCGCGCGTACCTAAGGTGTGATGTGAGACCCCCCTGGCGGTGTGCTTATACGGTTCTGGATAAGTGAGCGCTCAAGCGTGAATCATAATCATCTCCCTGCCCGAGACGGGCCCCCGCACGAACGAAACCGGAATTTTAAACCTAGACACGGCGACCGGTGCCGGCACTCATTAGACCGCGTACGTCAAAAAGGGCAATAACTGTCTGTACTTTGACAGTTACGGCGACCTGCGACCTCCCGGAGAGTTCATCCGATACATGAATAGAGGTAGCGACGGCGGCGACGGCGGCGGCGGCGGCGGGCCGAAGGGCGCCGTCGACGGTTCCGTTAACGGAACCGTTAGAGGACGGTTATAACGGTTCCTCTGTTCCGTTAACGGTTCCTCTAACGGTTCCGTTAACGGTTCCGTTAACGGTTCCGTTAACGGAACCGTCGACGGCGCCCTTCGGCCCGCCGCCGCCGCCGCCGTCGCCGCCGTCGCTACCTCTATTCATGTATCGGATGAACTCTCCGGGAGGTCGCAGGTCGCCGTAACTGTCAAAGTACAGACAGTTATTGCCCTTTTTGACGTACGCGGTCTAATGAGTGCCGGCACCGGTCGCCGTGTCTAGGTTTAAAATTCCGGTTTCGTTCGTGCGGGGGCCCGTCTCGGGCAGGGAGATGATTATGATTCACGCTTGAGCGCTCACTTATCCAGAACCGTATAAGCACACCGCCAGGGGGGTCTCACATCACACCTTAGGTACGCGCGGTCTTCGAACAGCTCGGAGCTGTAAATGGTAGTAGGTTTCCGCTCGCTCGCTCACAAGTAGCCTTGATGATTGGTGTTGTTGGGTGACGTGGATTTGTCCATTTCTTACAACAGACCGTTTATCTTTCGAACTGTTAAGCAACTGCATTGAAAACGGGCTATGGAACAGGTAGCGGATCATCTGTTCGGTTTAGCTGTTTATCTTTTAGTCTGTGTGTTGGATAGGATGGTATATTCAAAGAGTCATTGATGATAAGTGATAAGCACTTGTATTTTGTTGGAAGAATTATCTATAGTGCACTGAAAAAATTATCAATCTAATATTATTATTTTGTAACCTTGATTTTCGTTAATGTTCGCTTCCAACTAGTAGTGGGCTTGAATATCTCTAGTCTTTCATTGGTCTATAGACAATTAGTTGTATGTTAATTGGCTATAGTTGGATATCATCATATCGCTGGTTTTTACTTTAATAAAGATACTTGCTACGAAAAAAGCTATACATGTTTGGGGAGTTAGGTGAAAAAATAGTCATTTTTGTTTAGTTTATTAGATTTATTCATCACTTAAAATTATATTTAATTCCCGAATACTAATAATAATAAAAATATGAGATAAAAATCATAACGCTCCTTTAACCGTAGTCGTACTGTCTTCAGTTTCCTGCTTACCCCATTTTTTCACGAATAATGAGTTTATGGTGAAATGTCCCCAAGCTAATGTCTTGTAAGGCTCATCAGGTATGGTAAACCTCTTATCATCGGAATTTTTCAAGACGATCTTATTAAGAGTCTGGGAGTATAGCGCGTGAGCTTTACTACGTATCACACGCATAGTACGATATTGCTCTACTTCTGCACCGCTCACACACTTGAAAAAGTCATCTCTAAACACCTCATGTTCCACTACATTTCTTTTCACACCTTTGATTTTCTTTATCTCCTCTTCGCTTTCTTTTTTTATAAAGTAGCACTTCGATCGTATACCTATAAATTCTCCAATCATTTCACCTGCACACTCATCTTTGAACATTCCCACCACTTTCTTGTTGACTAAAGGCAGATTATAGGTATTATTAGGGGGGAAGTCTGAAGAATCGAATCGTTTTTCTAGGTCTGGTTTAATATCAGCATAAAAATCATCGGTTTTTATGTTATATATAAATGAATCTGTGTCTGTGTATAAAAGAGAGGCCTTTTCACCATATTTTGACAATATATAATTGTAATGAAAGTCATACATTAACGTTTTTGAAAGCTCGAGTACGGTGAAACCTATATAGATAGGCTTATCATATTTAATCTTGTTACGTCGCATCTGAATGATAGTCAGGTCCTCGTTTACTATAGTACAACTATGAAAATTAAGTCTACTTATCAACGCTCTAGCTCCCAATCTCTTACCCGCACTCTCCCACCTGTTCACTAACCGTACATCAACTCTCTTATCTACGTTCTCCATGGTTTTTCCAAAAACTGCGTTGTTCATTAGTTTATAAAAATCTTTCTCAAATACATTCTTCGCATTCATTCTTTTAAAAGTATTAAGATCAATATAAGACTTTAACCATGGTGCTTGGTGAAAACTTAATACTCTGTGGATTTTTTTACAAATCAACCCGTTTTCTATAGCCTGTTTTAGACTAATATAATGTATAGCATATTTTCGCTTGCAATACAAGTTTGATAGGAGTTTTACACTTTTAGACTTACTTACTTCCGGTACACGGTTTTCAGGGCAAAAGCAAAGATCGTTGTGTGAATCGTGTAAATGCGTGGGATAGTCTAAATCTACATCTAGAATGTATCCCGTAGCGGCATCGTTAGGAATTTGCATAACATCAAAGTTTGCTATTTCGCTTTGGGATAGCCAGCAAAAATCTCTGAGCGGCAAGAACTGACTCATTGCCCATCCATACTGATTATTAGCATCTAAGTAAATTATGAAATTTGATGGTTTACTCGAATCATAATCTCTTATATATTTATTATTAGCCTTCGCATATCTTCCACAACACTGACTCAATCCCCCGCGTATTCCATTCGAAATGAACTTTATCATAGAGAGATCGGTGAGCAGCTCCATCTCTACCTTTAATAACTGTAGCATCGCATCCCAAGATAGACCGGGTGCGGTGTAATAATGCGCTGGGTCTAGCTGATATGTCTTGAGGCAAACATCTCTAAAATTTTCAAAAACATCGGTCAATAGTAGCACATCAGTCTTCAAATATATGTCGCTATATTCACCTAATGTTTTTATGTTAAAAGCTTTCCAAACTTTTTGAGCGTGTTTGTACTGCTCGATCGATATATTAGAGTTATTAAGTTTGTTAAAGAAACTGCTTTGAGGTGGAAGTGATGATTCTTCGAGTTTACCGATAGAGGATATATAATCATAGGGGAACACCCCCTTTCTCATCAATAAATCTAAATGTTCTGAACAGTGTTTACGCATGTTAACAAATTGATTCGAATCAAGATTGGATGCGAGTTTATCGAGGCTGGTCGCTAGAAACCTGTATGAGTCTATAAATCTCAAGTCGAAGCTTAACCCTCCATGCTTTTTGGATGTGATAGAAATGAAATTTTCCTTATTTTTGGGTAGGATGTTTACGTCATGGTTTTGTAATGTTCTAATAATAAAATGTGAATCATATTGAGATAGATTATGGAGAACTATGGGTATGACATGTTTTATTTTATAATTTAAGTTGCATTGATTATGTGCAGCTCCTCTGTACTCCCCTGTGAGGTGGGAGTGATCGCGCACCCTATCCGCATCTAATATCTCGCAGCATATATGACAATTTACCGCGGATGTAAACTCTAGACTCTGCTCACTTGTTAGAGGGTGCATTAGCACCACTCTATTTATAGTGTTAGCGAATGGAGTTAGCTCTTCCTCCAAAGATTCCAAAAAATGTTTAGCACAATTACTTCCTCTAAATGATACATATTTACTCAGCGAATCGTTATAATTACATTTTATGAAGTATCCAAAACTATAAGGTTCATGCGATTGATAATCAGTGGTATAGGATGATGACGGGTTTGGAGCACATGAATCTATCGGTATCAATAGAGCTTCGAAATCAGCGTATACTACTACCGGTACCATCATCCTGTTTTGATAGTTTTTAAATTTTAAAATCTTATCCTCTTCAACTGGTAATGTTGTCATAATATGAGAACAATCCTGCTTACTATGCTCAATTAGACTATTTTCACTATTGAATGTGAGTAGACATCCATCGCATATCCATACTTTCCCATTATGATGGCTTAGCTGTGAACCTACTAAACGAGATAAGCTCTTTATCCAGCAAAAGTGAGCTTTCTCACCCTCCTCAACGAGAAGCAAGTTAATATGCTTATCACACCTCTCCTTTGCGCGATATATAGGTCCTGCAATACTACGCTTACTGATCTCATATATGTTTATACTGACATCATTCATATCTTCAAACTTCTTGATATTCCTCATGTCTATAGGGAGACTAATACCATCAGTATTCAACACCTCCTGATATGTGGGATATGAGCTGATTCGGTCTGCGTTTTTAGCAGCAGGGTAAAGGGCGCTGACTATAGCCCAAAAGAAACATGCTTCATCATTGTTTTTTATGTTAACACATGCGCGTTTCTTCTGAATCCAGTCGGGTAGAGGGAGATATGAGGAACCTTTCAGTGGAGCATATTTATTTATATTAATTTCAAGATAGAGCACGTTCTTGATAGCCCATCCACTGTCCCGCTCCTGGAATTCATCAGCTTGGCTATTAATTTCTTCAAGGAATATTTTATACATTTCTTTATTGGCATCATCACTTTCTGCCATAGGAAAAATCGTCCTATTTTTTGTATTGAATGACTTCACTTCTTCTACTTCTTTTTCTTCACCCGCTGCTATCATCAACCATTTAGTATACTTGGCGAATAGCTCTAAATTCACTTTGACAGCGCTCCCCACCTCAACTTGTTTATTAGCGATTAGACGGGTAACTAGTTCCTCCACTTCATGCATGAAATCGGTGGGGGTTAAAATAGGGTTGCGACTAAACACTCTGTATGTAGCAATGCGTGATTTATACGCACACTTGATAATCTGAACTTGTTCATTATCTCTTAGTCGTGTACAAGCATTGTCTTTATGCAATACGCTTCGGAGATGTGTATGGATGTTATTCACATCAATTTCACATAGAGCACACCGTGATTTTTTTATAATAGGCACATCATCCACGGCTTCGTCACCATATCGTTTACGACCTGGAAAAAAAGTAATCGTTATTAAATAATATAATATCGTCGGTATGAATCCTCAAAATCTCTGTGTTTTTAGTATAGGTACTTTTGAAGAGACAGTTAAAACCGTTTTTTCTTTTACAGTTACTTAACATGTGTAGTTATATCTTTATAATGATAACTAGATCACTTTACATGACTATAACTTAAATTAAATTTATTATCAAGTAATATATCGTCGGTGCGAATCCCAAAATCGCTCTACCTATGTGTTTTTGGTTTCGGTACTTTTGAAGAGATAGTTAAAACCGTTTTTTTCTTTACAGTTACTAAACATGTGTAGTCGTATTTTTATAATGATAACTAGGTCCTTTTTATAAATATTAATATAAATTAATCAAATATAAAAAAAAAAGTTATTAAGTTATTATACATGACTTAAACAGCAATATTGGTACATAGCGGGTTTAATTAATATCATTTAATATAGCTATTTACCTAGCGGTCACATGACTATGTGGTTAACACATAGCGAAAGTTTAAAATTCAACAGCATTTCAAAACCGGTACTATTAACAAAAAAATGATTTTGTGGCTTATGCAGAAATATAAAAATAAAAACGTTTAGTGTTAAAATAAGAAAAAATATAAATATACTTAAAACAACACATAGCGATTTTACGATTCGCACCGGTGATATCTAATTCAATGTATTTTCACTAGCGCGCAATATGAAAAAATAAAAACAATATATATACCTGCTGCCCCCATTCGACATGACTTGGCGTGGCGTTCAGCATTATCCTGCCGTGAGAACGTCTTTTTACAGTAAGGACACTTTGTTAAGCCCCCGTCAGATATATTATTATCTCGTTTCATACAATATCCTTGATGACGCCTCATATCAGCTAATCGAGTGAATGAGGTGGCGCACCACTCGCACTTAATCATCATCACGACCTTTCACTTCAAACACACACGTAGGAATGTGAGGCGTGACTTCTATTATTCTATTTATAAACATGCTTTGCAGTTAGAAAATGTTCTAGAACAAATTAGTTCGTCAAGTGCGAGTCATAGGTATGTAGAGGGTTCTATGTCATTTTTAAGATCCAGTTTTTAATAATGGAACCCTAACACGTATAATGTACTGTACATAGACAAAGGACTCTTCGGATGTCGCATTATACTCCTGCAATAACGAGTTTTACGGAACAATCTAGAAGAAATAAATTAATCGGGCGTGAGTAGTTAGTACACTAGTTCACTTTTTAAGATATAGATTTGATAATGGAATGAAATCGGACTATGGTAAATAATTCGTTAATATCGTGACCGATTCTCAATTCTTATTGTTTTTAATTTCATAATGTTGCTTCATACCGCGCACAATGTTTATAGTAATTAAATTATGAATGCACGTTACTAGAGTAAATAGGTAAGCTTACTACACGTTTAGATAGATATTGCATCTTCATGATAAAGTAGCAGCCGAGCCGTATGTAGTCATGTGTGATGCGTCTAGCGTATTTCCTGTTTCATGCAGCCCCGAGTATTTAAACATCTAATAAATATACAATAAATTTACCAACCTAACATGGTTTTTGGTAGCTCGATAACACAATAAGTATGTATGAACACCTATACTGTTTTAGCGCACTCACTTTACACTCATTTTTTTTACTATTTTCCCTATTTACCTTTAATAATTATGACTCATAATATTAATCGCTACTCCACGTATAGCGTAATGAGCTAATGAGGTCTTCCATAGTGGGGAGGCTAATAAGAACCTTAAAGCATTGGGTGTGGCAACGTTTTGGCTTGAACCGTTCATACAACTGGACCAAGCTATATATATTACAATATTGAGTGAATTAATGAACCTAAAACCGCAACCACATGAGTATTCACTAGTTATTAGTATTGCGTCACACGTTGCTGTTTACGTCATGTCACGTGATAACTCTCGAGGTCTGTGATTGGTCACGAAGCTGCTTACGTCATGTCACGTGATAACGCTCGAGCTGTGTGATTGGCCACAATGCTGCTTGCTTCACGTCACGTGATTACGCTCGAGCTCTGTGATTGGCCATGATGCTGTTTGTTTCATGTCATGAGATAACGCTCGAGCTCTGTGATTGGCCGCCTCACGCCTCTGATTTAGAACTCTCATATATACACTACTCACCAGGCTTCATGATACCACTCTCAAGCATTTTACGAGTTATCACCCGGGAGTAAATGAGTGACGAAATTTGTACCATGCTCGTGGACTACTAAGGCACACAAGTTACAACCTGGAAATTGTTTTGTGTTCGCGGTATTGACGCTGGCAGCGCGTCATCTTCATTAAAGAGTTAGCGCGCCATCTGTTGGACATTTTTGTAAATATAAATACGCCGGCTAATAAACTATATTAATAAGTCCATTTTGAGATATTAAGTTATAGGTAATACAGTGTTTACTGGGGGTGCGCCATGTTTACTTTTCTTTTATTAGTTTATTTATTTATTTACACAGTTTTACAGTCAGAATTACTAATACACTGCAGCCAATTTAAAAGCGTGTCGGCTAATTTAAAAGTCGCTAAACTTAAAATAAGAAATGTCAACTCGATTTTGACAGCTTCGTGCTATACAAAATGGAGTTTGACGTTTCTTATTTTAAGTTTAGGGAATTTTAAATTTAGCGGACACCGTTTCATATTATCCTCACTGTGAAAATAAATGAGTAATTTTAACGTAAGATATATCTGATTTGATTCGGGTAGAAATGATTTCCATGTATTATATCCCAGTGACTTATACTGTCTCTTTCGAGCATTGCATTTATCCCGAGTTTGCAACCCTAACGCAATGTACGCATGTGTGTTCGTCGTGTAAGCGATAACCTAGCGAGAACGGTGTTTTATATGAAGTGTCTCTCGTCTGTCATTATTATCCGGAAAGACCGACGCATGGAGGTCAATTATTAATTAATATTTTCATACTTTGGTACACAAACAAAAGGCACTTTTTATATTAGAAGCGTATTTGAAAGCAACGACTCTCTAAAGCCTGGTCTACACGTATTCAATTGTCAAGCAATTCCCCAAAATTTGAAGTAAGCGTTTACACGTTAAACTTACTTAATATTAGTTAAGCTCCGCCAAGCTTTTACATTTAACTATTAAGTTAATTCAAGTGACAGGCCACGCCCACTTAACTGAAAATAGTCAAAATTTGTATACTTGCTCGCTAAATTTTAACTTGCAACTTACTTATTTATCAATACATATAAAACAGTACCGTGACTCACTTATAGACAACGCACAGCCTAAACGGGTGGTCCTAGAGGTTTGAAATTTGGAGGAGACATTCCTCGAGTAGGTACCCTAGAGGTACACTAAGGAGGGATTTTTTGAAATTCCATCCCTAAAGGGGTGATAAAGTTTGTATATAAAATACGGGCGAAGCTGTGGCGGGTCCACTAGTTAAGTAATAAATTGATTGAAAGCATTATTGAAGGTAAAACAAACTTAGCCCACGTGCGCAAAGTACGCAACGCATAGACACATAGACTCATGAATTTGCATGAAAACAGATGACTTAGAAACATACATGCGTGTGACGGCGTTTCGTATGATAAGAATGTTTGTAAGTCATATGTTTTCATGCAAATTCAAGAGTCTAGTGGCGGAATTCAGAAAGGCCACTCAAATTGAGCTTTAATTAAAGTGGCGTTTCAGTGACGTTACTGTATAGGTTGACAACTAGTTGAGGGACATTTATCTACTTAATATCTAATCGAATGCTTAAGTGGCGTTTCTGAATTCACCCATAGATGTCGTAATTCGTTACATACGTTGACTCAGTATGTCTTTACGTTAAAAGTAAGTTAAAATTTAGTTAACTACGGGATAAATTAATTCGTGTAAACCAGCCTTAATATGATGAAATGAAATTAGGGCCGCTCCAAATTGGTCGCGACGCATACAAACGACGTCTTTTTTCTGCCGCAAGTTAATTAAACCCACGCGCCACAGTATAGCCAATACACAGTAGAGAAGCGTGAGCGAAATCTCTACTAACGTACTACTCTAGCAAGTTACAATGCTATTGCTTACTATTTTATCTAACACTAATGGACCCGCCGCAGCTTCGCCCGCGGTATTTTCCATACAATCTTTATCACATCTTTTCACTCCTTTAGGGATGGAATTAAAAAAATCCCTCCTTAGTGTACCTCTTGAGTACTCGACAAATATCTCCTCCAAACTTTAAACCTCTAGGACAACACTTATAGGCTGTGCGTTGTCTATAAGTGAGTCACTGTACTGTTTTATATGTATTGTCCTGTAAAATGTAGTGTCGTGTAATAATCTATTATTATATTATACTATTTCTTTGTGCAATATTATGACGTAGATATGTTTTATAATACTGTGTTGCAGTGTCCTAACAGGGCGCATGTACCTAGAATGAAGTACTTCTCTGTACATGCCAGCAATGAAATAAATAAATAACAATGTATAATCTCACTACATTTGCACCAATTTGAACTGCATCAGAGAAAGAATGAGGTAAAAAATAGTATCATTAGAATAGTATTATTTTATAGTCATTTAAATATTCTTTCATATCTCATAACTATTTTGTAATTATATTTTTTTTCATTTAGCCGTCTTTAGTTGGCGTCTTGTTTTGAAAAACTGGAAACAGATGGCGGCAAATTAAATATTTTCTAGGCAATTGGATTTACTGTAATTCTTAATACTGTGCCTAAACGACAATGATCTGAACCACGCTCAGAATATGCTTTTAAACGTCGTGATTAAATAGTTAATAAATTTATAAAGAATATTTAAATTACTATAAAATATTACTATTTTAATGATGTTATCCCTGTCACACGACACGTGCAAAACAGGTATAGGGATGTGTACATTTGCTTACCTATAACTAAGGATTATAGAAGAATTGTGGTTTCAATACATTTAAAATAGTACCGTGACTCACTTATAGACAACGCACAGCCTAAACGGGTGGTCCTAGAGGTTTGAAATTTGCAGGAGATATTCCTCGAGTACCCTAGAGGTGCACCAAGGAGGGATTTTTTATAATTCCATCCCTAAAGGGATGAAAAGAGGTGTTAAAGACTGTATGGAAAATACAGCGGGAGAAGCTTTGGCGGGTCCACTAGTCAATACAAAATAAAATAGAAAAAATAATAGGTAAAAATAAAATAGATATTTCAACATACAATTAATCAATTAACTTGGAGATTCAACAACGCAGATAGCACATCAGTAGTAATTAACTATTATTTGATACTCATACTCATTGTTATATAATGTTATAATTATACAGAGTACTAGTGGACCCGCCACAGCTTCGCCCGCGGTATTTTCCATACAATCTTTATCTCCTCTTTTCACCCCTTTAGGGATGGAATTTCAAAATATCCCTCCTAGTGCACCTGTAGGGTGCTCGAGGAATGTCTCCTCCGAATTTCAAACCTCTAGGACCACCCGTTTAGGCTGTGCGTTGTCTATAAATGAGTCACGGTACTGTTTTATATGTATTGATGATTTGATCGCTACTTTCAACTCGATGCTCAATATCCGATATGGTCTAGTGGCTAGGATACCTGGCTCTCACCCAGGAGGCTCGGGTTCGATTCCCGGTATCGGAATGACTTTTTTATATTTTTTATATAAATTTGGGACACGGGTTGGGACTTTCATTTGGGGTATCAATTTACCTGTCTTCTTCAAAATGGTTAAAATAAGGTGCCTCAGGCGTGACTCAGGGCAATGCCCTCCTTGCCCTCGCCCCTGTATCTTCGCCTGAGTGGTGTGCGGGGAGGTGTTGTGGACGGTTTATTAATTTAATTATTTTAATCTTATCAACTACACGTTTACTATAAGGAGATCGCTCGTAATTTCATTTCGTTTATCAATACATATAAAACAGTACCGTGACTCACTTAATGACAACGCACAGCTTAAACGGGTGCTCCTAGAGGTTTGAAATTTGGAGGAGATATTTCTCGTGTATCTTAGAGGTGCACTAAGCAGGGATTTTTTGAAATTCCATCCCCAAAGGGGAGAAAACGGGTGATAAAGATTGTAAGGAAAATACCGCGGGCGAAGCTGTGGCGGGTCCACTAGTCGCACTATAAAAATAACCTGCAGTAAAAAACTTATAATGATGAATGATTTTTTACCCTGGAGAATGTAACTCCTGGACTCTCTGACCCTTGGATAAATAACATTTAAATTATGTCAATTAATCATTATCATGGTTCGAATAAATGTTTCGCTTTTGTGTCACAAACCATATTATTATATCCAATAGACTCCGCATAGCTGGGCGACCGCCACTGCCAAGCGTTGTGGCCAAATCACAGTGGGTCCAAATGGCACAAGTGGCGGGGCTACAGGGGTCGCGGGGAGCGCCTAACCTCGAACGCACCAATCACAGCGCTCTAAAAAACCCGCGCGTCCCGCAACCTTGGCAGCTTTATTTGCTAGTAAAAGTAAGGCTAAGCTAAGCGGTGTCTTTAGGATATTTGGTCTGTGTTTTTTGTAATGACACATCGCTTCAGTGTTCGTATTGTACACACGCATATTTTTAGATCACATCTGCTCTGACCGTCCACTCACAAATTAAAAGCGATATTGTAATACCCAGAGTGTAAGCTTGTATGTAAGTTATGGTAAAATAATTGTACGACAACCTTTTCTGCTTTTTCGCCATCAGGTTACATCGTATGAAGTTTCCGCACATCGGATCGCGGGTCATACGCGGGGTGGGTCGTTTGCGGGCCCGCGTGTCACAAAAATAAAATTGGCAGCTTTCATATTGTTGGGGGCGCTGCTTTGGTTATATAAATAAATAAAACCCTAACATGGTAAATATTGTGGATTGTATTTTATAATTATTAATTTACATAGCTCATATATAGTTTAACGGGAGAGGAAACCGGAGACATCTTTTAGAATTAACAAACGAAAAATTTTAATTGACTGGCTGTGTTGCCAGTAAGTTATCCTCTAATTATGTCCCATACACAAATCAATGAGTGCCCGAACAGTAGCAGCGCGGCCACTGAGGTAAAGCTTCTATTTACTTCCTAACTTACGACACTTCTTACGCGGGCCCGCAAACGACCCGCCCCGCGCACGACCCGCGTTTCGGTTTGTGGAAGCCAATAGCAATTTGTACGGACAGAGACCAACAATTTTTGCGAGTGTATATCTTTTCTATCTGTGTAAATAACTTAAATAATCCGCTGTAAAGCAATAATTCAATAATACCATCTTACAAAGCGAGAGCACTAACCAAATTATTTTTTGCCTGTCGTCATATTTTCCAGTTGTTCCCTAAAACAACTGGGCACCTAAAAAAGTAATGATCTAAGTGATACATAGATCATGTCTTGAATAGAAAATGCCGCTCGTTGCCAGACTAAACTGGGGTGAATCGATTTGCAAGTCCACTGGACACAGTACACGAATTTTAAAGCAGTAAGACAATTCTCAAATTCATATCTAAAACACCGGACAAGTGCGAGTTAAACTCGCGTCGAGAGGGCTCCGTTCCGTACATGATTATCTACAATTTACTAGGTTACTTTAAATACCATAGAATTCTTATAGGTTTTCCTATAATCTATTGGTAAATAACTATTTTCTGTATTTTTTTCGAAATTTTTGCCCCAGTAGTTTCGGAAATAAGGAGGGGGAATGGTCAATTTTCGCCTATTTTCCTAAATAACTTCCAAACTATTTTACTTAAAATTCAGAAAAACATATATTTAAAGTCCTCACAATAAGCCATTTCATTTGATATGTCGCACATTATAGATTGCATAACTTTTTTTTTAATTTTCTGATTTACCCCCCAAAAGTGGCCCCCATGTTTAAAATTCATATAGTTACATCACGCGTCCGTGTTGCAGTCACTGACTTACATATGTATACCAAATTTCAGCTCAATTGGTTCAGTAGTTTCGGAGCAAATTGGCTGTGACAAACGGACAGACAGACGCACGAGTGATCCTATAAGGGTTTCGCTTTTTCCTTTTAAGGTACGGGACCCTAACAATCAGGGGTGTAGGTACCGCCGTATCAGCCTATCAATGATATGGGGCCCCGGGGCTACAAGCTCTTTTGTGAAATATCTTTACCCTTAATTTGGCCCCCCAACAAGTTGTGCTACAAGGTCCGGTTAAGGCAAGCTACACTACTGCGCCTTTATTCACGAACGTGCAACCGATATTGTTGTGACGCGCTAGCGAGATTCGCATCCCACTCTTACGCATCAAATTTATGTCATGTTTTATTTCTATGATTTTGGTCTAAAACAGTATTTTCGGAAATAATGGCAGATTTCGTTCAAACGCCATCTATTTTACAGACAGTACAGACTAACGACAGCTGTGACGTCATAACTGTTGTCCATTTTGTATGGAGTGTTTATGCGAGTGGTATGAACAATGACTTTTCAAAGTTTAATAACTCATAAAATAATCAACATAAAAATGTTTATCTACACCCATATCATAAAACCTCCATTGGTTAATCAAAAACCGTAGGAAATGACCACCATTTTGACAACCAATTAGGAAAAACCAGTGCTGCGATAAAGAAATAACATGACTTCTTTATCGTTTTTAGTAAAGAAATGAGATTAAATTTGGAACAGCTGTCAAACTCAAGTGGGTCTCTATTCTAGTATCCATAGATATTAAAACAGTTATTGATACGAAACGTCAATTCAGTATGTTTTTTTAATATAAACTGCACAATATTTGATCTCGAGTGACGTGAGAATAGAGACTTCATCCGTTTGTCTATGATTTAAAAAAAAAAAATGGTCTTGACGGACGGCCGCCATTATTGACGCGCCGCGCCGCGTTGACGTTTTGCTGAACGAAAGTAGAATTTTGTTGAATTGAATAGAAAAAGTTCATGTGTAATTTACATTTTAGTTGAAAATATGAATAGTAAGTAGTCTTCTCGGAGTGTGTGTGATGTGAAAATGCGCCGGATATCGGAAATATGCAGCCACGATTGCAACAAATAACTTGTTGCCAGAAAATATTGTTTCTGAACCCATCATGGAGGATTTATAATATGTGTGTAGATAAAGTTATGTATGCAACTCTGCATAATTTGGCCTTAAAACACACGTGCGATCTTATTATGAAACTCGCCTATCGGCTCGTTTCATGAAAACCGCACTAGTGTTTTAAGGCCTATCATTATGCAACCGTTGCATAAACTACTATTAGCGTACACAGATCGGTTTCTATTACTCAGCACTTTCCAATACAAGATGAAAAAGAATATCATGCATCTTCCCTATATCACTTGGACGTTCCCGAATAGAAGCCCTGGGCGTCTATTCGGGAACGTCTAAGTGATACTGCAGCGATTCGCTAGCGAGATTTCTCATCTCGCTCTTACGCATTACGCGTCGTGCGGAAGAGTGGGATGACAAATCTCGCTTACGAATCGCTACAGAATCACTTAGCGTTCCCGAATGAGGCGCCTGTTATAATCTGTGTATCGTCCCGGAAGTGTCGCAAAAAGCTGGCGCCTCCGCTGCAGCTGCACCGCATCCGGTCAGTTGATTGATTGTTTAGAATTTGGATACCGTTTATGTTCAACAAAAACACGTAACCCACTTCCATAGTTACATTTTCAACATCTAAAATATACATCGCCAATTGTAAAAAGAGCGCTGATAGCCATACATTTTAAATAGCGGTCGGCGCTCTTTTTTTACAATACGGAAGTTTTCTGGAAAATTCTAGTTACTCCATCAGTTAGATTATCAAAAAATATTAAACGTGTACAATTTTTTTGCTTTATCTACTCAATCAAAATTGACAAAGATAACGCGCATCAAAGTTCGGGTGTGGGGACTTATGACGTCATAAGTCCCCACTTATTGGTACCAAGTGTGCAAAATCATGTTCTATCCCGTAACTTCAACGCACTATATTTTAGTCATTTTTTGTTTAATCGACAAAAGAAAAATATTTTTTTATGATCTAACTGACGAACTAATAACAATTTTACAGAAAGCTTCCTTATTGGTGAGTTATCTATATAAAGGGTACGCAAGCGATGTACTTGAGCTAGGTTTTCTGTGAAAAAAATAGGAATGCCCGAGAATACATAATAGTGCTAACGCACAGAAGAATCAGACTAACAAAACCGGCGATTAGGTACGAAAATATGCCTAATCATGCCTTCTCTCTCCGTCGCATAAACCGTGCTCTTTCGTGTACGCTAGGGTTGTCAGTTTATCCGCGTCACCCAACAACACGAAACATCGAGGCTACTTGTTGACGCGTGCATCGGCCAGCGAGCGTGCGAGCGGCAACCTACTGCGATTTACAGCTCCGAGCTGTCCGACGGCCGAGCGTACGCAGTGCGGAGTGAGTCTCCCCTACCTATAAGGTGCATTATAAATTGAGATTGGTTGAATAAACGCCCCAGTCTGTATTTTGAACTGTGTTATAACCCAATTACAGATTAATTTAGATTATACCGACATCTAATTTCACCGTACAATATCGTATTTACGCCGAGATGCCAATGGGCAATCACAAAATGTTGGGGGAATCGGCGAGGCGCGTATAAAAGCTGAACGACGCTGAACACCGAAGCGTGAGAGGGTATCAACGACATATTGGAGCAAAACACGAACTACAGGCTGTTGTATTTTCGTCGACCATTGACCTTTGTATACAAGGTGTTCGCAAATGGTGTTAATGCTTGATTTCCGTGATTTCGCCAGTGTGGTGGTACTGATTTTACGGATAAATGAATCTCTTTAGAACTCAATAAGCATTTGCATGTTTAAAAAGGTTTTGTTTGCTTAATGATTGTGTAAAAAAAGGAAAACATGCCTTACAGTAGTCGCATAATGATGTATAACATTTCACAACTGACTTTTTATTAATAATAATATAGTGTACATATATAATAAATCAATACATATAAAACAATACCGTGACTCACTTATAGACAACGCACAGCCTAAACGGGCGGTCCTACAGATTTGAATATTGGAGGAGACATTCCTCGAGTACCCTAAAGGTGCACTAAGGAAGGATTTTTTTAAATTTCATCCCTAAAGGGGTGAAAAGAGGCGATACAGTTTGTATGGAAAATACCGCGGGCGAAGCTGTGACGGGTCCAAAAGTTAGTGTATGTAATAGCACACTTTATACACAACACTGTAGGTAAAGCGCACACCTGATGCGTGCTTCTTTTCTATTTCCCCTTCTCTTTCTCACCACACACATTCACACAATATTGGCTGACAGTATCAACCTCTCGGAAAATGGTGGTACCTTAGGGTATACAATAATAATAGAGTAAACTTTGATACCGTCAAGCCATGCCGCCTAAAATGTCAACTACAGGCCACACGGATTCATACAAAACACATGCGCATTTGTTTGGCCTGTAAGGTTATGACACTAAATAATATTGGCAATTTAGTGTTTATTTGTGACAGCATTATTACAATGTTATTAATTTGGTCATACTGTCACTGGCTGACGTAAGGCAAAGAACCATATTTGAAATCGACGTAGGAACTAATAAAATACAGCCATCTTGTTTTTTCATTAGGGCGCTGATGTTTGCGGGAGCAGCGTCGCATTACAGTCGTAGGTTTAATTAATATACAGCGTATCTTTTACTCTATTCTTTAACCTAAGGGTGGTATCATCTGACAGTAAACACTACCACCGCGCGCGCTCATTGGTCAAATCAAATAGCGCGCGCTTCCCCGGTTTCCTGTTACACGCTTCCGTCCCTTTTCACAAAAGAACTCCCACAGATTGGAGGAAAGCGAGAGGAAAGATGTTACACATGAAAAATAAGTCAAAGAGACAGTTCATGAGGAAATTGACGAAATCTACGCTGACAAAGTCATGGGTAAAACACTTGACAACGCGATTAGCCTAGTTGTTAGTGACCCTGCCTCCGAAGCTAGCGTCCCGAGTTCGATCCCCGGTAAGGGTAAATATTTGTGTGACGAGTACGAATGTTTGTTCCTAGTCTTAGATGTTTCCTATGTATTTAAGTATTTATTTCTCTACAGAAGTATGTATATCGTCGTCTAGTACCCATAACACAAGCCTTTAGAGCTTACTTTGGGACTAGATCGATTTGTGTAAAGATTGTCCCCTGATTTATTTATTTATTTCTTTCTTTCTTTTACATTTTACACACATACATACATACATAGCATCACGTCCGAAATCCCTAATAGGGTGGGCAGAGCCACAAGACTACTTGTGGCCACGTTCGAATAATTAGTCCTAATATGGTATGATGAACCGTATGGTGACAGGTGATCAGCCCATCGCCCATACAGATAGTCCACCATATTGGAGAGGACCCATACATTTACATTTTGAAATACCTTCGCGGATTTAAAACGTGCATGTATACGTTCTATGTGGGTCACTACCCTTTAATACATATAAGCACACAGTAACCAGTAAGTTTCAGAGCATACCACGGCAAGTCTCCAGTTTCCGCCGAGGGAAGCCATTTAGCTAAGTGCCGCAGCGCTGTCAGTTGCGCTTCGATTGCCAAAGTTATTTTAAAAGCAAAGGAAAATCAAAACGATGATAGTTTATGCGAAGAAATATTCGGTCCAATTCTAAACGGTGTCTTCTAAATTTAAAACATGGCACCAAACTGTCAAAATCGAGTTTGACGTTTCTTATTTCAAGTTTAGCGTTTCTTAAAGTCTTTTCGCCGAGAATTGATAAATACTATGAAGTCGTCTTGAAATAGCCACCGTCGCTTGCCCATCGCAAACTGTATGCACTTAGTTTCGCGGTACGAGGGACGCAGTTGTTGTTTGCGCGGCGCCGCGGCGGGAGGACGAGCGCTTGCACGCGGCGGCCATATTGCCATTCCGTTCTGGAATACGCTTCGAGTGTGTTGTTTGGATATTAGCGTTGTCTTAGACGAAGCAATTGAACGTTTCATAATAAACGTCACCGACTCTGATTCTTCCTCAGACTGAGATTTCGTCATGGTCGTCGTCCGATGATATGCCAGCAATGGGACATATACAGGCTATTCAATAATAATATTCTGTGAAAAAGATATAGTTTTTCCCCTTAATTTTTTATTAACATCGGTAAAAATAATTAGCGGGCCGCTATTTGTAATGAGTTAAGAGGCCACATATGCTAAGGTTGCGACGTTTGGCGATCTAGATTTCAATACTGACAGGGACTACGTGTTTGTTCTTTGAACATATTAAACTTGAAAATTTGTTCTTGAAATGCTTAAACGTGAAATTACGATTAGTAATAAAAACCTCGATACATTTATTTTTCAAACATAACGCTTTTTTAACATATTTTTGGTTGAATCTCCGAAACCCTATGGTCTTAAACAATGATTTTTGGTTAAATAGTTGAGTAACAACAACTTCTTAATTCGCTAAAAAGGATTTTTTAATAGATGTTATGGTTCTCTAATAAACAGCAAAAAAGTCAGAACGCGTGCGCGCGCGCGCGCCTTTCGTGAACGCGTGCGCGCGCGGTGGTTGTAACAGCCACGGCTGAGAGCGAGCTATTTTAAAATGAAACCCAACGTCATAGAGTTAAGTTCTGATTGATGCAAAATGAGGTGCTTAATCCAGTCATATGTGGGCTCTTAAGAAGCCCTGTTTTTTTTTATTTTTGCGAACAGACTTTAAATTTAGCAAATTCACTTAGCTTTGTTTAGGGTCAGCAGTTTCACTTACGCGCGAGATGATATTGTGTTGACTTGATCACAGCGCGAATCGGATAAACAAAGTTACGGGAAACCTTATTTGATGCACTTTGCATATTTTTACACTTTCACTGTCAACAGCTAGTCGGGTTCTTCGTTCGTAGCGAGTTTTCGATAAAAAGCGAAGCTGATGTCTGAGTTAAAAGTGAAATGTTAAGACGCTGACAAGAGCCAATGACCTTGAGTAATCGGTCACTGTCTGTTTGCACCGGAGTGAACGAGAAACACTGTGCGGTTTTTTTATGGGGAAAATCAAAAACGGATGAATTATATTAGTAAACACACTACACGTAAAATATAAATCAGTCATTTTAGGGTTCCGTACCTCAAAAGGAATTAGGGTTCCGTACCTCAAAAGGAAAAAAGGAACCCTTATAGGATCACTCGGTTGTCCGTCTGTCTGTCTGTTGGCCTGTCTGTCTGTCAAGACCTTTTTCTCAGGAACGCGTGGAGGTATCAAGTTGCAATTAATATCAAATACTCAGGTCTGCAATCTCCTGAAGCTATGATAAAAAATTAACCTTCTAAGTCACCGCAATCAAAAGATATGGCCGTTTATGTCTCATATTTTGAATCCAATGGGATATATGGTCTGTGAATAGGTATATCATACAGTAAACGTTGATACGGTCAAGCCATTTCGCCTAAAAAGTCAACTACAGGCCACGTGGATTCATACAAAACACACGCGCATTTGTTTGGCCTGTAAGGATGATACTAAATAATATTGGCAATTTAGTGTTTATTTGTGACAGCATTATTATAATCTTATTACAGATGTAGTACATAATTAGTTTCCATCGTGTTTTATCGGAAAAGTTCGTATTTATCGTGCTCTCTCAATTAGCTTCAGCAGGCCCCCAATTCTCGGTGCATTCGAGATAATTTCACAATAGAGAATAAACGTCAGTGCAAACAGTCATTTGACACAACTGTATGAATCTGACGTTTAATCTCGCAATCGACATTATCTCGAATGCATTGAAAATTGGGGGCCAGTACACATCATACCATGCTGTCATTTTTCATTTTGTCATTTGACACTAAATAATAAAGTTTCATATTAATGAATATAAACATGTCACTCATTTAATACAATAATTACTTGACACTTCGGGTCTCTTCGTCTTCCGATTGAGATCCGAGTTTTACCGATGGAAACATATTATTCACTATATCTGTAATTTGGTCATACTGTCACTGGCTGACGTAAGGCGAAGAACCATATTTGAAATCGACGTGCTGATAAAATACAGCCATCTTGTTTTTTCATTAGGGCGCTGATGTTTGCGGGAGCAGCGTAGCATTACCTACAGTCGTAGGTTCAATTAATATACAGCGTATCTTTTACTCTATTCTATAATCTAAGTCACATACTGAAATGGTTCTATGACTGCTGGTGTTAAATTAAGGAAAGCTTAAATTAATAAATTTCAAGGTCAAAAACTGCAATATCTTCAGGGAGTACAAAAACTCTAAATGACCTTCAAAGGGACACCAAACAAATAATTACAATCAAAATACCTTAGAGACCCTAAACCGAAAACCTCCATACACTTAACTTCATTTAACTACCCTGAACAGTCCAAAAACTAACCTAACTCCCTTACATTTACAGCACAATTTTCTCTGTTAGCTTGAACAAGTAACAGTGGAATGTCTTCGAACCTCTATAAAACCGTAGATAGGACATGTTTACGAGAGAATTCATAAAATAACTTGAAATGGTTATTTTTCTTACAATTTTATACGTGTCCAGTTTCATGATGATGGTTCAAGTTTATGTTTAGAAGTCGATAACGCCGAATCGATATGTAAAAGTTGATACACAGGTAATCGATGCAAAGGTATGTGTCGGGGCGTCCAGCCTCCTTGCCGACCGACAGACGTGACAATACTGGCAGACGACACATATTTGGATTTGAATTTAGACTCACTCAAAATTAAAACTGATGAAGACAAAACAGGAGTCGTATTATGAGCTCTTAATTCCAGGCAGTTTCCGCCGTCAACTGAGCTGCCTGGAAAATTCGTGTTATAAGCGCGCTAAAGCCGGCCTATAAAGCGGGCTCATAATACGATTTTTCCAAGCAGCTTGGTTTACGCGGATACTGCCTGGAATTAAGACCCTGACCTTGACCTGACAGATCATGAAATCATGTTTTGGAAATAGTAATTTTTTTCAATAATATAATGAATATAAACGTGTATTTTTTTGGCTCTGCCCAATCAAATGGATTTTGTTAAAAAAGTGTTTAAGGTAAGTCGAATTAGGTCTTGTCAGCGCCTTAAGAGCTCATAATACGATTCCAGGACCGAAAAAACATGAGAACAGACCAGTTGAAGATCAAGGCTGCGAGAAGCAAGACGACTATCCCGCGGTTCCGACTGTGCGGCTCCTGACCAAGCCAGATCGACTACCAACCTCTGAACCTACCTAACAGTATGACTGTTACAAAGAAACGAACTAAAAATATTTTTGCAATTATGCACATATTCCAAATTATGTTCATAATTGATAAAAACATCTTTAGTACGTTTATTTGTAAACAATCAGTTATCATATACCTAGTGAGCGTCAAGGTAGCATACGCGTAAAAGTTCTCAGGATTGGACGTTTCATAAAATATTACCATTGATTAGTCAATTAGTTTCCAGGTAGAAAAAAAACAATTCTAATTACGGATATACAAGCCCCATTTAAGAGGAGTGTGAACCTTAGGGCTTTTCATACAAAAGGCGATAACGATTTCCACCTACTCCTCTGCTGCACTGGGTGTGAAGAAATAGCATAGAATGCGTGCAGATGCTTATCATCCTGGCATGTCGTAAAGTCGACTAAGGGACGGGTCCTCTCCAACATGGTGGACTATCTGTATGGGCGATGGGCTGATCACCTGTCACCATACGGTTCATCATACCATCTTAGGACTAATAAATCGAACGTGGCCACAAGTAGTCTTGTGGCTCTGCCCACCCCATTAGGGATTTCGCGCGCGATGCTATGTATGTATATATCAGTCAGAACAAAATCCAAGTCTTTTCGTTTTTTCACTATAATCAATAAATTCAATTTTATTGCTGTTACAGTATTCTCATACAAAACAAATTTCGATGATTAGTTGACTTTGTTGATCTTTAATCAATATTCAAAAAACGTATAAACCTAGTCAAAACCGGTTAACATTTAAGGGGTGGAAATCATTACCGCCTTTTGTATGAAAAGGGTAATTTTTGCCGTTGGTTCACAGTCCTCTTAAAACAATCTTCGCACCATGGTCTCAATTTTAAAAATAAATTCTCATGAAGTTACCCTTATTCTTCAAATCAAAACCATTCAAATTGACACTATCTCATTAATATTTCTTTATTAAACGACATAGCATCATAGCATCACGCCCGAAATCCCTAATGGGGTGGGCAGGGCCACATGACTACTTGTGGCCACATTCGATTAAGTAGTCCTAAGATGGTATGATGAACCGTATGGTGACAGGTGATCAGCCCATCGCCCATACAGATAGTCCACCATGTTGGAGAGGACCCGTCCCTTAGTCGACTTTTACGACATGCCAGGATGATAAGCATCTGCACGCATTATATGCTATTTCTTCACACCCAGTGCAGCAGAGGAGTAGGAGGGAGGAAGGTTTATTAAACGAATAAAAGCATGATGTGTAGTTTAACGATTTAGGAAGAGTAATTGCAATAAAACGGGAACAAAGCATTGCGGCAGAAATACTCTTTGTAAATATTTACTTACGGCGCGTGCGCATCATGCGAGCAGCCTAAGTCACGGAAGACAAACAGTGTTGTTATCTTGATGAAAATATATAAATATTTAACTTATGTTTATTTGAATTCAGAAACGCACTTAAGCATTTCATTAGATATTAAATACTTAAATGTCCCACAACTAGCTGTCAACCTACACAGAAACGTCACTGAAACGTCACTTTAATTAAAAATCAATTTGAATGGCCTTTCTGAATTCGGTCACTTGTCTATTACTTTGGGTGGGATACTTAACGCTGATAAATTTTTGTCAGTAAGTGAAATTATAGTTTAGAAAAACTAAAAAAACAGGCTTTCGTAACGCACTTAAAAGTACCGTAAGTAAAATATTGGACTCGTCAAAACAAACCAAATGAGCCCAATATTAGATACTCTTCAGTTAATTAAAATGTATTTCTTTGGCAACGGTCCAAACAAAAGCTTATCTTAAAATTAAAGCATTATATTTGATGCATACAACGTTTGTCCCTTACGGCACACCCGCATAACTCGGAATTTAAAAATGTTACGCCTCATCGATTTATGTCCAACATTTCTCAATCTGTCGCCACACGGGCAGTAATGCCGCCATTAATATGTTTAACTGCCGCTTTAATAAATTAAACAATGACACAATTCATGTCACAGCGTAGCTAACACCGAGTGGCGGTTACGTCGTTCTTAATTTTTTTAGAAAGGTGCAGTTTTAATACTTACAATGCTTCAAACTATAACTACTCGAGTGAGGGCGAGCCGCAACAGCGTCCAGCGCCTCTATTCGGGAACGCTAAGTGATTCTGTAGCGACTCGTAAGCCAGATTTCGCATTCCACTCTTCCGCACGACGCGAAATGCGTAAGAGCGAGATGAGAGATCTGGCTTACGAGTCGCTACAGAATCACTTAGCGTTCCCGAATGAGGCGCCTGGCCATGATCGCGGACAGGCTTGACTGTTCTTTCATAAACCACTGCTGTGGGCTGCACGCCCCTCATCCCAGCGATGACTGACGGGTGGACCACAGCAGAGGGATATTTTGTAACCACTAACACATAGTTTTTAAGGTGACTGTACTACTAACAGATATGAATCCCGTTATTTGAAATAAATGATTTAATAATAATAATAATAATAATAATAAGGATTTTTGCATTTGGATGATTGAATTTCGAAGTGTAAGTACCTAGTTGTTTTTTTTTTTCAAAATTTTATAGTTTTTGATAATAGACAGGAGAATACGATATAATACGATATAATATAATTTTATATTTGTCCAGTCAATGTTTCCCGTAGGGTTGGGTTCTGGTAGCTTCTTATTTTAAAATGGTGTAGCCACTGATAAAATATTTTCATGACTATTATGAGTAGAATAGGACCAAGCCGGACAGTGTAAATTCGATTAGGTGTGAAGGACGTCGCTTGTCCGGATACATTTAAAACTGATAAATCCCTGTCAGACAGTTTGGCTAGCTATTCTAGCATAACTGAACTGAAAACTAGTGTTTGTCTGAAATACACAGTAATATACAATTTACAAATTGGTAGTTTTCGTAAACCTTGTTTTAAGCCAGGAAAGCTGAAATACATAACCTCAAATAATAAAACGTTATTTTATACTAACCTATTTCCATGATTTTCTGAGCGAAGTTATTAACTCCATAATTGTACTAACCCTATAACAATATTTACAGTAACTGAGTTAGTGAAGAGCCTCGAATAAATCCAATCTGGATATTGTCTGTCGACGATTTAACAATATTACAAGCTGAGAATACTTCAAAAGTTACGTTATCTGATTTTGCCCGGTGGTGCGAGTAGGGTTGTCAGATTTATTCTATGATATCTTATAGTAAGCAAAGGCCTTCCTTTTCTCTTTCCACTTGTCTCTGGTTTAAATAAGATCTTGCTGCCACAATTATGTAAGGTTTCATTATTCATACAAAATTCAAGGAAAACACGATGTGCCAGCAAAGTATCAATTTAGCTTGTCTAAAGTTTTACAGGTACATCCACCGAGACTTATTTGAAAATAAATAACAGCTTTGTAAATTATGGACATGTGATTGCTTTGACTTGTTTGGTGTTAGCAAACAGCTTTGCAAGCTCTGTCTGAAATAAGTCGCTTGGTTGATATTATAGGTTGACCGTTTAAATGAGTCGTCGCCCGCGCGGCACAGAGGCGCAGGGGCATGGCGACAAAGGGGACCGAGTGAGGTGCGGGCGGCAGGCGCATTTTTGTTTTCATTCATTTCACGCCGCCCGCACCTCTCTCAGGCCCCTTTGTCGTCATGCCCCGCGCCCCTGTGCCGCAATAATTTGTTTATTAGGTAGTTAACTATAGTAAAAACTATTAAAATATTTCTGTGGAATGATAGCTTAACCCTCAACAATACATGTAGAACAGTCATGTAAAAATAACACACATTATTTATATTTTAATAATTTAAAACCTTCATTGTTTTACTTCTAAGTCACGTGATTTAAAACACTAATCACGACGCATAACAACACAGCAATCGGGTGCGTTCCGAATCGCGCTCACAGCGCCAAATCGCGCTCACCCTCGTACCGATTTATCGGGTCGTGCATTCCCTGCTCGTACATTATTGGCTCCCGTTTCTTTACATTTATGACAAAATGGGTATTTTTGTTTGTTTTGTACAGTGAAATGTCGCTACAAGCGAGAGCAGACAGTTGATAGCGTTTTGGCGGCAATTTTAAAAATACAAAATATTCTAGCGTTTTTTCCTTGAAAATGAGGAAATTTAATTACGAAAATATTTTTATCTACACCCATATCATAAAACCTCCATTGGTTAATCAAAAACCGTAGGGAATGACCACCATTTTGACAATCAATTAGGAAAAACCAGTGCTGCGATAAAGAAATAACATGACTTCTTTATCGTTTTTAGTAAAGATTAAATTTGGAACAGCTGTCAAAACTCAAGTGGGTCTCTATTCTAGTATCCATAGATAAAAAAACAGTTATTGATACGAAACGTCAATTCAGTATGTTTTTTTAATATAAACTGCACAATATTTGATCTCGAGTGACGTGAGAATAGAGACTTCATCCGTTTGTCTATGATTTAAAAAAAAAATGGTCTTGACGGACGGCCGCCATTATGTTGACGTATTGCTGAATGAAAGTAGAATTTTGTTGAATTGAATAGAAAAAGTTGTTTGTAATTTATATTTTAGTTGAAAATATGAATAGTAAGTAGTCTTCTCGGAGTGTGTGTGATGTGAAAATGCGCCGGATATCGGAAATATGCAGCCACGATTGCAACAAATAACTTGTTACCAGAAAATATTGTTTCTGAACCCATCATGGAGGATTTATAATATGTGTGTAGATAAAGTTATGTATGCAACTCTGCATAATTTGGCCTTAAAACACACGTGCGATCTTATTATGAAACCGCACTAGTGTTTTAAGGCCTATCATTATGCAACCGTTGCATAAACTACTATTTCACGTTCAAATGGAGTTAACATGCCGCCTGTAATATTATTTGAAAAGCAGTCAACGACAGAATTGTTACGATAGGCGAGAGATGCACACATGCATACATGCATCACACATCGGCGCCGATTCTAATAGTATTAATGCTTATGACGAAAACCGATAAAGTCGACAACCCTATCACAGATATAAATTGTAAACTTTGACGAGCTAGCGCCATTTTATGAACCGCGCGGGACTCATTTAGTACTCTGATACGGCGGATTGATTCATTGTGGTTATTTTACGCTTCAGTCTGGGGTTCAATACACGCTGTATGGCTCCGAAACACAACCCAAGCCCCTTTATTCATCATCATCATTATCAGTGTAATAACGTCCCACTGTTGGCCACACGCACAGTATAATTAAGTGAGCAGTATTTCGTCTCGGCAGTGTCCTCGAAATAATTACCTACGGCCGCTCGGTATGTAAACACCCAGTAGGGCTGCCCACTGACTGTCTTTCTTGGGTTACGTATTTGATAATGCTATATTAAATTGTCGTAGTATCTTTTCATGAAATTTTCCTAAAAAATCTTGTAAGTTTTCATTATAATTATTTCTAGTTTCAAAAGTGACTGTAAGTCAGTATGGAGTAAAAAAATGCATTTTATGTATTTTGCTTTTAATATATCAAGAACATCAGACATTTTCTTGCTATAATTTACATAAATAAATGCGCGGGAGTGTCTCACACTGTCCGCGTCCGTACCCAACCGCGGCGCACTCGCGACAGTATGTGTACCGAAGTTTACCGAGATTTCGAAGCGCGTCGTTTCGGCCGTATGTATGAAGATGTAATACTGCTTACTGTGCCACAGGCCTCTAATACAATCTGATATACAAAGTGTTGCGTCCAAAAGCCAATAATGCAAGATATTGAAAAAGTACATAAATAAATAAAAAAATAAAAAAATCATAGGACAATCTTTACATCACCGCAATACACGTTTTTAACGGTCTGCCTTTCAAAATTAGAAAGTAAAGACATTTATTGACGACACAAGACATGTCGGCCACACCCATATTTTTGAGTTCTGTTAAAAGTAAAAATAAACAGCTTCCGGACTTGTTCGTTGTCTGTCCTGGCTCCCCATAACCGACACTATTAACTACACAAAACTACTTTGATAAATAATTGGTAAATTAAACTGCTGCAGGGTTACAGGGTTGCCAACCTCAGGGGTTTTCCCCTAAATTTAGGGGCAAAATAACTGTATTGGGATTTTTTTAGGGGCAGAACACTCTTAGGGGGCTATTTCGGAATATAAAATATAGCTGAAAATTAGTCCAAATTTGATTATAAGCTTGAAAGATTACGGCATTAGTTGCAACTTTCGGACGATCGTGAAGAAAACCGTGCTATTTTCAGAATATTTGTCATCCGTATTTGGCCTTTTATATACTGATCATATTGAAAAGAGTATGGCATGGTATGGATTATCGGTCTGTGGTAAAGGAAGCTTAAAAAAACGGTGGTCAGCGATTCAGGGGGTTTTAGGGATTTTTCGACTTGCTTTTATGAGTATACCTTTTTGAAGAGTTGGCAACCCTGGCAGGGTAATATATTTATAAAAATTGTCTCAATTAAAATACTTAATAATTACAATTAGGTATCATTATACTTAGAGCGCTTACGCACTACGTCCGATCCGTATCCGATCCGAACCCGTGAAAATACTAGAAATCTCGGACCGAATTTAGATATTGCTTACGCACTCGTCCGATCTCTGATCCAACTGCCACACTGAACTAAACTGGATGCCTGCCGCGCCTCCCGGCCGCATACCCCGCCGCCTCGCTGTCTCACTGCTCGTACGTAGCTCGGATTTAATTCGGATACGGTTCGGACGCAGTTCATACAAATAATACTGGTTAATTCGGTCCATCAATAATCTTCGGAATGGAGATTCATGGATGACGGAGAAAAATCGGATGACGGAAGCCGGACCTAGTGCGTAAACTACCATAGAAATAGTTCTACGACTACTCCGGACCGTATTTTCACGGGTTCGGATCGGATACGGATCGGGCGTAGTGCGTATGCGCTCTTATTCTGCATATTGAGAGGGACTGCATGGCCAGTAGTGATTTTAGATAAGATAAGATAAGATAATATTTATTTGCAAGAATATGAGTGTATAACAAAGGTATTATAATAATTGAAGATCAATCACATTCTGCCGCACAGCGGCGTGCAAAGTTTTTAGATCCAAAATAACGTTTCCTTAATTTCAAATTTGAATTATGTTTCTATCAATAGTAAAATCCCCGATCCGCCAGCGGTCACAAATTGGCAAGCAAAATGTCCGCCCAACCTCCGGCAATTTGGTAAAGTGCAATTTGTGAAAACTCCTTCAATTTGGGCGTTTTTACCGCGGTCCAGAACCTTTGCTTACCAGCCTCTTATTTATGGACAGTGTTGTTGGAGGAGGAGTTTTTTATTTTTATTTTTTTTGGTTGTGTCTGCAATAAATGAATAGGTACTTAGGCTAGTTTCCTGAAAAATTCGAATTAGTCCGTCATTTACATTATAAAAAAATATTGAACACATATTTTTTTTCTTTTGTTAATTAAACAAAAAATGACGAAGATATAGTGCGTTGAAGTTCCGCGTGACGTCACGACTCCGCACACTTAAAATTAAGTGACGTCATGAGCCCCCACTCCCGATCTTTGATGCGCGTTATCATTGTCAATTTTGATTGATTTGATAAATCAAAAAATACGTGTTCATTATTTTTTGATAATCTAACTGACGGACTAATTCTTTTTTTTTTTTACCCAGTTAATATCCTCATTATTGGCATGCGGTGTTTAACTGTGCAAAGGGGAAATGCTGCAGCCTGCTGGGCACTATCAGCAGCGACGGCGATTTGGCAAGTATTTTTTATTGGTAGAGTAGGTTTTAATTTGAAAGTATAATTTTAAATTATAATTTTAAGGTTTATCAATACTTTTTTAATTTTAATTTGTATTATTACGTATATTATTATTAAAGCTACGGTACCCTACTTTGGTCTGTTGAATGTCATGTAATATATTTACTTATTCTGTTTAATTTTAAAATATTACTTGTGTTTTCGTAGATGAATATTTCAATCATTGAATCATCAAAAACTTACGCTTAAATAAATAGTAACTAATCTGTTCTTTACTGTTCTTCGCTCTCGTTAATTGCCCTACCGTGAATTGAAAACTTTCTTGAAAACCTTTTATAACTTGAAGAAATGTTTTCGACCCCTAGCAGTTTTATGTAGAGATCATGTGGGCGGTTAACTCGTGGATTAGATCTTTTCGACGTTAATAATATGTTCTGAGTCCTTACCATGAGTTTGCGTAAGCGTAAACCGTTCTCGTTATCGAAATCTATCGGAAACACTGCTTGTTGCCGATACAAGTAAAAGGGACCGAGCGATAGTTCACGCTGGCGAGAGCGGTTTGCGCAACTCATGGTAATGGTACAGGGCTGAGGTTGAATTGAAACTTGAGAGATACACGTTTTAGTCAAATGTCTGTACACAGAAAAAACAATTAGTACATTGTGCATCTAGGGCCGTAAGAAGGGGATAACTAACGAGAGTCTGTTAGAGGGCTTTTATGACTCGAGTTTGTTATCCCCTTACTGCCCGTGATACACACAATGTTTTTCATCACATTTGCGAGGAAATGAAATAAAAATTAGACAAAAAAAAGTATATATATTAATTTTATTTCCATTTTACACCGTGAATTACCATCAGGTGGGTGTTCATAAACTGAGCGTACGTTGCGATCAGCGCGGGGCAGCTCCTCCGGCTTGCGGGTCGCGCGCCGCCGGCTGCGGCTCGCCCCGCCGTCAGCGGGAGTTATTATAACCCATACAAAATCCATAACTGCTCTTGGGAGGTAAGTAGGCTACAGCTGCTCTGTACGCCTGCGTATAATAACAGCCTTTCCGAGCAAGTGTGATGAAAAGTCTAAAATTTTACGGCTAAATTTAACCGAGACTTACTTGAAAATAAATAACAGCTTTGTAAATTATAGACATGCGATTGCTTTGACTTGTTTGAAGTTAGCAAACAGCTTTGCATGCTCTGTCCGAAATAAGTCGCTCGGTTGATATTAGCAATAATTTGTTTATTTCTAGCCCCGCCATTTTTCCAGCGTATCTACCGGAGGTGGCGGGTTCGAAGCCCGCTAGATGCATCTTTGTGTGATGAGCAAAATGGAGCAAAATCATTGTGTGATTAACATAATTTCCACCAAACAGCCCGCATCGCTTCGCATCTAAATGGATTTTACAATTTTTAAACGATGTTAAATCATGTACACAGTATTTAAAGTCTATATTACCTAGCCGCGCACAGCAGCTTGACCGCGGGCGTGTTCCGCGACACGCGATCGGAGCCGAAAGTATGCTGCGACGCGCGGCTAGGTAATATAGACTTTAAATACTGTGTACATGATTTAATATCGTTTAAAGATTGTAAAATCCGTTCCGATCCGATGCGATGCGGGCCGTTTGGTGGAAATTATGCTTAAGTGTCCAAGATACACTTTGTAGAAAAAGATCGTGAGGGTTTTTGTAATAACTCTTCTTGACTCTAATAGTCAGTAGTAGAATTTATCAATTCATCCCGTAAAATATATTATATATTTTTAATTTGATTTTCCAAAAAAAATTTATATATTCAATTTCTTGATTTTTAAGGCATTTTACTGCTGCCTGATAAAATTAATAACTGTAATAGTAGTTTATGCAACGGTTGCATAATGATAGGCCTTAAAACACTAGTGCGGTTTTCATAAAACGAGCCGAGAGGCGAGTTTCATAATAAGATCGCACGAGTGTTTTAAGGCCAAATTATGCAGAGTTGCATACATAACTTTATCTACACACATATTATAAATCCTCCATGATGGGTTCAGAAACAATATTTTCTGGCAACAAGTTATTTGTTGCAATCGTGGCTGCATATTTCCGATATCCGGCACATTTTCACATCACACACATTCCGAGACGACTACTATTCATATTTTCAACTAAAATGTAAATTACAAACAACTTTTTCTATTCAATTCAACAACAATTCTACTTTCGTTCAGCAAAACACCAACATAATGGCGCCAATTCGATCCTCTGTCAAGACCATTTTTTTTTTAATCATACACAAACGAATGAAGTCTCTATTCTCATGTCACTCGAGATCAAATGTTGTGCAGTTTATATTAAAAAAAACATACTGAATTGACGTTTCGTATCAATAACTGTTTTAACAATAAAATACCTAAAAACATAATAGAACAAACAGACACAATGTTCAAATCTAATGTAAAGCGAATTCTTATTTCTAGGGCATATTACTCAGTAAAAGACTACGTCATGGACAGGGACGTTTGGCTTAAATCGTGACCTGCACCGGCGATCCCTGGGTCTCGATGAGCGTACCTGCTGTGGTATATACTTAGATTTGTATAAAACTGTAGACATCATTGTTGACTTATATGTGTACCGATTTGAAAAAATGATACCTCACCGAGTTTCTTGCCGGCTCTTCTCAGTAGAGGATTTTTTCTGAACCGGTGGTAGATTCATTCGTTGACCTTCATAAGAGCTTGTAAAAGCCTAAATTGAATAAAGATAGTTTGACTTTGACTTTGACTTGACTTTGAATATCTATGGATACTAGAATAGAGACCCACTTGAGTTTTGACAGCTGTTCCAAATTTAATCTCATTTCTTTACTAAAAACGATAAAGAAATAACATTGCAGCACTGGTTTTTCCTAATTGGTTGTCAAAATGGTGGTAATTTCCTACGGTTTTTGATTAAACAATGGAGGTTTTATGATATGGGTGTAGATAAAGAAAATTAATTAACCCTTATTAAAAATGTACACATAGCCCGCATAGACCGAAATTTTGAATCGCGGGCTTTCGGTGTAATAGTTATGACACGTCATTCACATCAACGTAAGAAGACACGTAAAAAACCGAAAGTGAAATAAATGAAACGAGGGCTGCCAATTTCTTTCAGCCTAACCTGAAAGCTCAACAACTTCAAACAATCTCGTAAACCGCCGACGCGCTTGAGACCTTAGCGACGCTATTCAGGACACGTGCACCGGACAGCGCACCCACATTGAATTACAAACTGAAAGGACAATCACGGCTGGAACAAACTGTTGTGTACAGCATTTGGCTGTTAATTTGTTTATACGTAATGAAGATATTTATTCATTTATTTGATTATTTATTCGACCGAGCGAGCGAAGCGTCTTCGATTCAGCTCGGGCAAAAATGCTTTCGTATGTCCAGCGGCTGTCCGGCGTATCTCCATTTGTTCTCGTCTACAGCGCCTCTATTCGGGAACGCTTAGTGCTTCTGTAGCGATTCGCGAGCGAGATTTTCTTACGCATTACGCGTCGTGCGGAACAGTGGGATGAGAAATCTCGCTTACGAGTCGCTACAACATCACTTAGCGTTCCCGAAAAGTGGCGCTGGCCGCAGTTCCCAACCGATTCTCGTGTCGTGAGCAGGTTCGATAATTATATAGTTTTTTTTGTCGATTCAGTTACTTTTTCAAAATGGCGGTGATATAGGGGATTTTCCAATTACAAATTTATTTGCGGTATTGGTAAACTGATCCGACCTATGTCAATGTATGGGGATATCAGTTTTCCAACGGCAAAGTTAAGTTCGTCGCGAGGTCTACAGCTCACGAAGCCACTAGTTTAGTTATTTATTTGATTTTTTATTTATTTATAGACACACCCACAGTACCATAAACAAATACTTCTTAAATTTAAATTGTCGGTTTAGTCCTATTTATGCATCAAAGACAGGCGTGCAGCAGCATTTGTACCTTAAGGACACATAGATAAATTCATTTTATTAAAGACAAATACGTAGGCATTGCATAAGTTGCTGGAAACTTCTAGACTAATCAACAAAGCTATCTATAGTTAAAGGTACACAGTTTGTTATACGTGTACGTCTGTCGCAAAATATCACAGATTAAAAAGTAAAACAAAGCTGAGGTCTCTATATAAAACTAGAAGTAATGATTTTATAGGCCAAACATGACAACACCGTCGGGCATGCTGTGTTGCATGCGTTACCAACGCATAATAAGACGACGTGCCCAGCAGTGGCTAATTATGTTTTTTTTTATGGCATGTCCTCATTTTGTTGTTTGACATGACGATCGCACTGGCGTCATTATATCTCCAATGAATCACTTGTGAGCTTATTTCGAGAATTTCGCGAAGAGCCACTCAAGTAGCACATAAAGCTTACTCAGGTAATCGATCGCGGTTTTAAAATTAAAAACCGGTTAAGCGCGAATTGTTTTAGCTCTGCAAGTTCCGTACAATGTTTTTGATATTTTGCTTATTTATTATCATGAGCGTATACCTATACAAGGTATATATTCCACTACGGGGCACACGCCTCCTCTTATAGTGGGACTGGACAGTAGTACAGAATAGATAATAGTACTAATGTACAGAAGAATCACATCCCTTATCATGCCTTCTCTCTCCGTCGCATAAAACGTGCTCTTTCGTGTACGCTAGGGTTGTCAGTTTATCCGCGTCATCCGACGATAACAGCGCGCGAATCGCCCAGCGATTGAGCGAGCGGCAACCAGCGCCTCTATTCCGGGAACTTCCAAGCGATATTGTAGCGACGCTCTAGCGAGTTTCTTATCCCACTCTTCCGGTGCGTAAGAGTGGGATGCGAGTCTCGCGAGGGCCGAGTTTGTAACGAGGCGCTATCGCGACTCGTACAAAACTCCTTCGACTGACTTCTTCTTCTTCTTCTTCTTCTTTCAATTTCTTTTCCAATTCCAAATTCGAAACGCAAACGTTAGATCGATAGATCGATTTAGACAATTGACTTCACTCCATAAGAGAGCTCGGCCTAGAAAGGTCTTAGAATTATAAAGAAATATAGCTTTATTTTAATACATACATACTGTAAAATACCTAAATAATTAGAATTATAGTAACCGCAGTTAAAAAGTGCAGTGCGAATTACAAAGGAAGCACAATTGTACCCGTTATCCTGTTATTAAGAATTACCAGTGAGACACTTAATCGTAAGTAGAGTGTCACACAAAGCCTCACCTACCTATATTCATAAGTTTTATAATGTTGTTCCAGAGTGCCTCGTATTTATAAAATAAATTACCTCTACCCTGTTACCTGTTTTACCTGCATCATCCACCCTCACCTACCGGCAACCCGTCTACGTTCGACTGGCGCCCAACGTGGGGCAATGGGCGTGTGGCACGTGGGGCGTGGGGAATTGGAAAAGAAATTGAAAGAAGAAGAAGAAGAAGAAGAAGTCAGTCGAAGGAGTTTTGTACGAGTCGCGATAGCGCCTCGTTACAAGTTTACCTAAAGTGTGGAGTGAAACCCGCCTGCGCTACGCGGGCCTACGATTGGACACTGATGCTAACTAAAAACTATTGACACCGAATTATGTCAATTCGAAAACAAAACCGGTACAAAAAAGCAGCTTTATGATTATTAATCCTACTAATAGGTAGCTATTAAAAATGCGAAAGTTTGCATGGATGTATGTTTGCTACTCAATCTCAACAGAACAGCCGCGCCTCTATTCGGGAACGCTAAATGATTCTGTAGCGATTTGCGAGCGAGATTTCTTATCTCGCTCTTACGCATTACGCGTCGTGCGGAAGAGTGTGATGAGAAATCTGGCTTACGAGTCGCTACAGAATCACTTAGCGTTCCCGAATAGAGGCGCTGAACGTGCGATGGTGTCAGATTCGCGTTCTGACACATCAAAAGTAAGCATTGCGAGAATTGTTTTGAGCAGTTCCTTAATATTTATTTCAATGTATAATCGTTAATTGGATTTGACTCTTTGCGCAAGAAACAGAAATGCGCGTTTTTCCAACTTTCCACAATGAACCCGTTTTTGTTCCGTAATTATAGCCGGGATATTTTTCTTCCCAGTGAACTTCGTTTTTATTACGCGCTGAAAAAATCGCTGGCAAAAGCGTTTACAAGAAAGACTGATTACTGAAAAGGTGTTAACACCAGAGAACATTGACCTTGATAAGGGTGATAATCGACTAGCTTTCTCAACCTCTAAGTCTGTCAATTTATTGACTGCAACTTTGAACTTTATCTCGAGCATCTTGAGTCTATTACGTCATGTCATATCCAAGACAGATATGAGGTTGACAAAGCAAACATTAGCAATGGCTCTTAAGCGTTACTCTGAAACTAATTCGTAACTCGGCAACTGTCTCGCTTGCTCTTCAGTCATGAAAGAATTGAGAAAAGGGCAGGACTATTTGAACTTCGTGTTCAGACATAATGCCTAAGTGGGGTCATCTCTGAGACTTTTACTGACCCAGAGACTATACACCTCCCCTATTTTTTTTATTGCTTATAATTAATTCGTGCCCATTAGGTTTGAATATTGCACTCTCATCATCATCATTTCAGCTGAAAGACGTCCACTGCTGGACATTAGCCTCCCCTAGTGATCGCCACAACGATCGATTCCATACTGCTACTAAAGATATTTTATTGTCAAAACGTGTACATTTTCCTAGAAATGAATTTTTATTTTTTCCCGTCTGTAAGTTTGTATTTTAAGCTTTCCGGTATTTTTAGTAGCCTTTGGCTTATTTACATTTGTAGGAAGATAATACAGATTATTTCTGACATACATTATTATTTCGAATACATATAGCGGAGGTAGGGTAAGTATTTTATTTCCTTGAAACATTTATGAATTTATACAGTTACTGCTGGACCCGCCACAGCTTCGCCCGCGGTATTTTCCATACAAACTTTATCACCCTTTTTACCCCTTAAGGGATGGAATTCAAAGAACTCCCTCCTTAGTGCACCTGTAGGGTACTCGAGGAATATCTCCTCCAAATTTCAAACCTCTAGGACCACCCGTTTAGGCTGTGCGTTGTCTATAAGTGAGTCACGGTACTGTTTTATATGTATAGATTGTATCAATAAGCGTGTTTCCTGAAAAATTCTAATTAGTCCGCCATTTACATTATAAATAAATATTAAACACATATTTTTGCTTTTTTCAATTAAACAAAAAATTACGAAGATATAGTGCGTTGAAGTTCCGCGTGACGTCACGACTTTGCACACGTTTTACCATTAAGCGACGGCATGAGCCCCCACTCCCGAACTTTGAAGCGCGTTATCTTTGTGAATTTTGATTGATTTAATAAAGCAAAAAATATGTATTCAATATTTTTTGATAATCTAACTGACGGACTTATTAGTTTTTTTTTTAAACCAGGAAGCATCCCTATTGTCACTTAAATTTAAGAATAAAAAGCTGTATTTTCTAGACACACGGCAGTGTGTCAGCCAAAGTTCGCGACACACCGGCTGTAGGTTATATTACACGAACCATTTCGAGCCATTTTCGACCTTAAAATCGAATTGACCGACATACTTGCAATTTTGCATGTCTAGGAAACCCGTCTTATTGCTAAATCCCAAATTTCAATAAAAAAACTTCTTACCATTCACGAGATAATGACGTCCGAAAATCACTATTTTTATCACTGACTGACTGACATATAAGTAGATCAAAAATTTAGACTTCTTCCAGGTGACCTAGGAAGTTGAAGCTTGGTGTGGAGGTAGGTTATTGGACGTAACCATAGGAAAAAATCAGAAATCATCACATTAAGGGTTGGTATAGAAGACAAAGTTATTAATGCGGCCAGTTTCGAACATTATATATGGAACACCACAATGCACCACATTAGATAAGAAAAGTTACAAGAATCAAGCCAATCGCTAATTCAGCGTGCCTCAGGTTTCGCGATACAATTCCCGTTTATGGCATTCTTCCATAAACCCGTATATCCCAAAATCACTATAAGCTAGACAATCCAAATAAACTTTATCACTTCGGCCGTAACTCACGTAGATTTGATGTCGGTTTTACGGACTATTTGAAGGGAAGCCTGATTTTATTAGCTACTGTTGTTGCGGTTTATTTTGTGACGTCTTTGGCATTCGGTTTCCTTATGATTATACATATGTGTAGAAAAAAATGGATTCAGATCAATTGGGACGGTAAAGTTTTTTCAAGACATGCATAGGTAGGTATTATACATTTTTTTGATAATGGACGTGTCAGGGACCAAGGTTGCAGTCAAAACTACATCTTTGCCTTAAGTAAAATAAAGAAAAAGAAAGTGACAGTTCTTCACCGAGCTGTCACTCTCTTTTTCTTTATTTAACCTAAGGCAAAGGTTTAATCAAACAGCCGAGCAAATAGTTGTAACGGGGGAAATGTCGTCGCAGTCTTTTAAAAAAATCTCCTGAATAAACGATATGAAATAAAAATGTATTATCTTTAGATTCTTGGTCCCTTAGACGTCCACTATCAAAAAAAATTATAATATGCCTGTCTTCAAAAACTTTACTTACCCAATTGTCCTAAGCATACCGCTTAGCCATCTTTTACTAGCGAAGAAAGCTGCAATAGGGATGTTTCCTGGGTAAACAAAAGTAATTCTGATTAGTCCGTCAGTTAGATTATCAAAACAGATTGGACACGTATTTTTTGCTTTATCAAATCAATCAAAATTGATAAGGATAACGCGCATAAAAGTTCTGGAGTGCGGGTTCATGACGTCACTTAATGGTAAAAAGTGTACAAAGTCGTGACGTCACGGGGAACTTCAACGCACTATATCTTCGTCCTTTTTTGTTTAATTGAAAAATGTGTTCAATATTTTTCTATAATGTAAAAGACGGACTAATTAGATTTTTTTTAGGAAACTAGCCCATTTGGGGGGGCGCGGAGTTTTTACAGCGCTGTGATTGGTGCGTTCGAGGTTATGCGCTCGCGCCTGCCAATAATCCCGCCGCTTATGGTTTTTTTCCTTTAATGCTGGCATTAGGGGTTGCCAGGCTAGCGGAGTTTATCGGATATTGCACAGTGCTCCAAAAACCCCGTGCACCCCGCAACTTTGTCAGCTATATTTGCTAGTAAAAGATAGGCAAAGCGGTGTCTACGATATTTGGCCTATGGTTAATACCCCTAAGTTGGTAAGTCTGCATATCGCGTAGGTACATGAATCATAGCTTACAGATAATTCAGTTGCGACAGTCGTATTGGTTCCATTACTAATCAAGTGCTTGAGTAATTGCGTTGCGTCGAACTAATTGCGTTTACTTTTTAATTTGCAATACCGTAAATTAGTGAGGACTTACAGGTTAATTGCGAATACGTGCTTGGTTACTGGGAAGTATGAACCGATTTAAACCATTTATTTCTAAGAAATCCAGTGAAAAAGAGAGCGTAATCAAGCTTACAAGATACTGCAAGGATGCTATGATGTACCAGCATTGAATGAACTATTCATAAAGAATAAAAACACAACCCTGAGAGGGCACTCTTTGAAGCTGTCACGCTCCTTGAGCACTAGCAGCCCCAGGCGCCACTTCCTATCAAACCGCGTAGTGAAAGTGTGCAACAGTTTGCCGGAGACAGTGATAAGTGCACCCCCAGTTAACTCTTTTAAAAATAGACTTGATAAACATTTTAAATTAAAAAACACAAGTGGACACTGATTATGCACGTATCAGCTATAAGCTGCCTGTGCATAAAATCTATAATAATAATAATAATCTTTTGAACGCCACTTTCCATGCCCCTGACGCCGCGGCATGCCGTTTTCCATACATTATGTCGGCTACAGCCGTCACTCGGCGTACGGGGAACGGGTTCTCGCATTCAGCCGTGGCGTTTAAAAGGTTAACAAGACTACTACTTACTGAAAAATCACGCTCTAAAAATTAAGAAACAGCTAACAATATATATATTTTTGAAATTTGCCAAATTGCTAATTAATCCCTCTCATTAGATAGTCAACGCGTATTCATTAAAAAACATATTTTTTTAGTTCATGACTTTATGTCCTCTAGAGGATGCCATATTAAATTTAATGTGACGTGACTAGCCGATAGCTAGCGGCTGATCAAGATGCTTCCAACAATAGCTCAATTGACAAATTATGAAATAGTAGTTTATGCAACGGTTGCATAATGATAGGCCTTAAAACACTAGTGCGGTTTTCATGAAACGAGCCGATAGGCGAGTTTCATAATAAGATCGCACGTGTGTTTTAAGGCCAAATTATGCAGAGTTGCATACATAACTTTATCTACACACATATTATAAATCCTCCATGATGGGTTCAGAAACAATCTTTTCTGGCAACAAGTTATTTGTTGCAATCGTGGCTGCATATTTCCGATATCCGGCGCATTTTCACATCACACACACTCCGAGAAGACTACTTACTATTCATATTTTCAACTAAAATGTAAATTACAAACAACTTTTTCTATTCAATTCAACAAAATTCTACTTTCGTTCAGCAAAACGTCAACATAATGGCGCCGATTCTTTTTTTTTTTTAATCATAGACAGACGGATGAAGTCTCTATTCTCACGTCACTCGAGATCAAATATTGTGCAGTTTATATTTAAAAAAACATACTGAATTGACGTTTCGTATCAATAACTGTTTTATTATCTATGGATACTAGAATAGAGACCCACTTGAGTTTTGACAGCTGTTCCAAATTTAATCTCATTTCTTTACTAAAAACGATAAAGAAGTCATGTTATTTCTTTATCGCAGCACTGGTTTTTCCTAATTGGTTGTCAAAATGGTGGTCATTCCCTACGGTTCTTGATTAACCAATGGAGGTTTTATGATATGGGTGTAGATTAAGTACTTTAGTACTATATTCTATAGGGTTTCATATTCGATATTTGAATTATTAGGACATGAAATATTTTTATTTAAAATTATTATTATTATTTTGATATTTGGAGACCTTACATCTCCTTCTTTATACTTGACTGTGGAGACTGTCTACATCTCCATTTAACCTAGTTTAGGTAATCAATTTAGATGTTTCTTTATTTCTTTATTTTAATTATTATTATGATGACCCTTAGAGGCTTTATACATCTCTAAGTAGGTAGCTTAACTTGTCCAGACGCGGAGACTATACATCTCCCTTATTAGTTATTTATTATAATTAATTTTTACCTATTAGGATTGTTTGCTGCCCTTTTCATGTATTAGTTTTAGTTAAAACTCTAATGTAAAAGTTGAAAAAAAAAGACTTACTGCTGAGTCTCTTGCGGCGTTTCTTCTCAGCAGATGTCACCTTTCGAAGCGCTGGTAGCTTCAGACATGTAAAAGAGCCCATGTGGCCTACTTGCAAAATAAATATTTTCATTTTCATTTCAGAAGTTGTGAGGGAACAGATTTTTTGTATCTGTATTTCAGATGCTTGTATGTTAATAATGATGCTTGTGTCTTGATGCTTGTGTTCATGTTGCAGCTATACATTATATTTAAGATCTTTTATATACAACATGAAGTGCAATAAATATTTGACTTTGACTTTAAATAAGTCACATCTCTGCTGATGGCTCAAGTTCGCCAGTGAATTCGGTGACGAAGTGTTATTTAAGGCGAAGGGCAAGGCCCTGTAGATACTATACTATACCAAAACCGATTGAAATTGAAATTCTGCTTAGCGTCCTAAGTCCAAGGTTCTCCATAGGAGACCCTTAGGCATGCTAAAGTGTATAACCCCCTTACTGAGGGCCAATCCGACCTTCGCATTGACTCCTGGTGATGCTGGAGAGGTCGTCTGAGACTACCAGCGTAGGTCAAACTGTAAAAAAAAACCCTGTCCATACAAACTCAGTGGAGTGCTCAAGGTCCCTTCACCTACCTACCTTCACAGTGACATATTATTATATAAAAATACTTCTCCAGTGCAAAAACTCCGAAAACAAACTTGCACCAAGTTGGTATGGAGCGTTCTTGCCGTTTCGTTATACATATAAGCGTTCCATTTAAGAGGAGTGTGAACCTACGGCTTTTCATACAAAAGGCGATAACGATTTCCACCCCTTAAATGTTAACCGATGTTCACCGATTTTTGATGTTTTGTCTGTAAGAACAAAATCTAGGTCTGTACGTTTTGATTTTTTTCACTAATCAATAAATTCAGTTTTATCGTGGTTTCAGTATTCTCATACAAAACTAATTTCGGCCATTATTTGACTTTGTTGATCTTTAATCAATATTCAAAGACGTATAGATTTTGTTCAGACTGACAACCTATCAAAAATTGGTCAAAATCGGTTAACGTTTAAGAGGTGAAAATCGTTATCACCTTTTGTATGAAAAGGGTCATTTTTGCCAGTCACAGTCCTCTTAAGATATGTTTCAGTTTTAAAGAATTTAAATTTGTATCTACAGCCATTCGGTCATTATTTTACAAAACGATGTTTTTTTTAGAGAAAGTAAAATGACTCGAAATGTCATTCGCTCGTGACTAATTGCTACATTCAGACCATTCAATAACTCAGCGTCATGCTTAGTGGCCCAAGTGGAAGTTTTTATCGCGAACTAAATCATTTTTAATGATCGCCAGAGACTGTTTCGTAATCGTGATGATCTTTAAAGAAAGGAAATGGCGGTTTCGTAAGGACATTCGGGTCAGGTGAGAATTAGTGTTTAATTAGGTTTAACATGTAAGCTTAACAAAAATTATGAATACGAGTTAAAACATCGGAAAGGTCGTTGTTTGTCATATTCATATTCATATTCGTATTCATATTCATATATTTATTGATAACAGCGTTACAAGTCAGGTTATTAAAAATACATTGCTATTCATTACGTTACGTTACATTATTCACCAGCAAATAAATTATAATTAAAGATACAATACAAATACAGGTTAAAATTATACAAATGAACTATTATCAATATTATTTTAGATGTCATCTCGAATTAATATTATTAGAGTCTATTTATAAGCTTAAATCTAATTAAACTAATTTACAATATGGTCTTGTTTGATGATGTCATTAAAATATTAATTTACACTATAGTATGCTTTATTTATTAGAAATTCTTTTAATTGGTTGGTGAATGTCCTATAACAATTAGAATTACTTTTAATATTATTTGCCAGCTTATTGTATATTTTTGGCCCGATGTACCACCACACACACTGCTCGGATTTTTTTAGCCTATGCGGAATCAGTCGAAGGGCTTCTTTATCACTACGTGTATTGTGATTACCATGGTTCTTTTTGTCAAATGCATGCAGATTCCTTTGCATACACTTAGCCACTTCAAAAATATACAAACAGGGGAGCGTAAGGATACCTTGCGTTATGAACAGGTTTCTTGCAAGTGTGTCCCATGGAACACCCGCCATTACCCTTATAATCCTTTTCTGCAGTATAAATACTCTGTCCCTATCCGCTGCTTGTCCCCAGATATCGATACCATATGAGATAATGGACTGTCATTACTGCATTGACATAAAATCGTCATCTTTGTTCCAGAGCTGTATGTATATGTTTCCTATGTATTTAAGTATGTATTTATCACCATATAGATGTATATTGTCGCCTAGTACCCATAACACAAGCCTTTTCATCCACACATCATAATTCATGAAAACCAGCCGAAATGATAACTAATTAGGGTTCCGTACCCAAAGGGTAAAACGAGACCATTACTAAGACTCCGCTGTCCGTCTGTCCGTCTGGCACCAGGCTGTATCTCATGAACCGTGATAGTTACACAGTTGAAATTTTCACAGATGATATATTTCTGTTGCGGCTATAATAACAAATACTAAAGAAAGGAATAAAATTAATATTTAAGGAGGCTCCCATACGACAAACGTGATATCTTTGCTCGTTTTTGCTCGATATTCATAATGACATCAGGTAGACGCTTGAAATATTCACTATTAAAATAAATAATTAAAAAAGCTTTTAATAAAAATAAAACTAATATTTAAGTAGGACTCCCATACAACAAACGTGTTTTTTTTGGTTGATTATAGGTACGGGACCCTTCTGCCCGACTCGCACCTGGCGGATTTTTTTTAATCAACGAAAGCAAAATACTTATCTAGCTAATTTATTAATTATTAATCATTTATTATCTTCTTAGTCACCTAAAAAAATTATACGTACATTACAAACTAGTAGAATAATTATTTAATTACAATAATAAAAGCTAATACTGTGTTGCAAATTTTGTTAATCATTTTCATCTCGAACTCCAATTTCTAGTCTAAAGTGTGATTATTTACCATTTCATGAAAATCCACCTCCGAAGCATCAAATATCCCCTTATTCAGCAGTTTATAATGTACCTTACTCCCAACTATTAAGCACTATTTTCCAACAACTTAATACAGTTATAAAGTTCCTTTTAACCTCGAACTTCAACCCCTTAATTAACATAATGCGCGCGTGATCCGGCATTAAGATACCGACTCGTCCAAATTGAACCGAGATCAACCGTTTACTTTACTAAGGCTGGGTTCTATAAGGATCTGTTGATCAAATTTCGGTTATAAACGTCAAAAAATGTACTGATTTAACGATAATGAAATACGATAAAAATAAAAATGTAGAAAATAACAGTTAAAATATCAAAATAATTTAATCAATCTTTAACATTAATACTCGTACTATACAAATATGGTACACAGGATAATAATAGTTTATTTCCTATGCCAAAATCAAAATAAAATCAGAATACAGAGCCAAATAGCGTGAACACTTAAAGTTGAATGTCCATAAACTCATTTTTCTAGCGGTAAATACAGACCCGCAGCTAGAGTTGAATTAAAGATAGGACTTTTGTGGTTTCAGTTACGGCAGTGGTGATTTAAGGTAGGGCAGTAGTGGTTTAAGGCAGGGCAGTGGTGGTGGTTTAAGGTAGGGCAGTGGTGATTTAAGGTAGGGCGGTGGTGGTTTAAGTTAGGGCAGTGGTGGTGGTTTAAGGTGAGGCAGTGGTGGTGGTATAAGGTAGGGCAGTGGTGGTTTAAGGTAGGGCAGTGGTGGTTTAAGGTAGGGCAATGGTGGTGTTTTAAGGTAGGGCAATGGCGGTTTAAGGTAGGGCAGTGGTGATGATTTAAGGTAGGGCAGTGGTGATTTAAGGTAGGGCAGTGGTGGTTTAAGGTAGGGCAGTGGTGGTATAAGGTAGGGCAGTGGTGATTTAAGATAGGGCAGTGGTGGTTTAAGGTAGGGAAATGATGGTGTTTTAAGGTAGGGCAGTGGTGGTTAGAAGGTAATAGTATTATACTATGAACAAACAATTTTATTAGCATATTATCATAGTCAAATTAAAACTTTCGTGAGACATTATGAATACATATTATCATAGTTAATGGTATTTTTTTAGGTACACGGCATTGGTATTTTAAGGTAGGGCATTTCCCCACAATACCCTCTCACCCTACGTTACGGCCCTGGGTAAATATAAAATTGGTTTCGGCACTCACAGAAAAACTCACAGGTGCGTTAAGTAGAGTCAGACATGGAAAAGAGCCCAATGTGGCCTTATTTCAAGATAAATCTTCATTTTCACATCATTATTACTTGTGCACGGAACTCTAAAAAATAAATAAACAAATATAACAAATCGTGTCGTGTAACGTAATAACAAAACTCATTTCAACTTGGTTAAGAAATATTCTTCAATGGATATTAAAGAGGTCAACCGTAATTAAAAACTTCGCTAAGAACGCCCCGCATACTAAACCAGGAGGTTCCGCAGACTAAATTAAAAATGGATTTCTTACAGTCTAAAAGTTAACGGGGCCGTTAAGTTTTGGCACGAACTGGAGGAAAACTGTCGGTTATTCATTGGACCATATAATGACTTGCTTCATATATAATTTGAATAATGATTGTTATTTCTTTCATTGCAGATATTATTTTAGTTTCATTGTGTGATTTTAAATGACTGAACATCATACAACCTTAAGTGTTCTCAATTCGGTTGTAGGTTTTTTTTATGTTTGTTACTTCACAACTTCGTCATTTATTTTTTAATGAGTAGGGTATACTTCCATTTTGGTCCCGTTGTAGCATGGGAGAATACAACAAGAGGACTGATTATCGACAAATTTGGCGACGCGGTTAGCCTAGTTGGGAGTGACCCTGCCTCCGAAGCTAGCGTCCCGGGTTCGATACCCGATAAGGGCAAATATTTGTGTGATAACCACGAATGTTTGTTCCTGAGTCTTGGATGTCTCCTATGTATTTAAGTATTTATTTATCTATATAAGTACCTATGTATATCGTCGTCTAGTACCCATAACACAAGAGCTTACTTTGGGACTAGATCGGTTTGTGTAAAAATTGTCCCCTGATTTATTATTATTTATAATCGCCATACGGCGCTCATACCTCGGAAATAAGCCGCAGCTGCTAAATAAAGTTAAACTAGATGGCGCCACAGTCGAAGCCTGCGAGTTATTGATTTACTCGTCCATGGTTGTAGTAAATTATTGGTCGAGAATTCATACAAAAACTAGTTTTATTCCGATTGAAAAGAACTTAATATTCAATAGGCTAGTGTCCTTAAAAAAATCTAATAAGTCCATCATTTACATTATAAAAAATTATTGAACACATATTTTTTCTTTTGTCAATTATACAAACAATTACGAAGAAATAGGGCGTTGAAGTTTCGCGTGTCGTCACGACTACACACTACACTTTTTACCATTAAGTAACGTCATGAGCCCCCACTCCCGAATTTTGATGCGCGTTATCTTTGTCAATGTTGATTGATTTGAAAAAGCAAAAAAATGTGTTCAATATTTTTTGATAATCTAACTGACGGACTAATTAGAATTACTATTTTGTTACACAGGAAGCATCCCTATTCAGATCACAGTACATTTCAAAACAAGACGTAAATTATAACCTTGTACATTTATTTCTGGTAATCGTTCCATTCCGGATTAAAATACTAAAGGCTGTATGTAGCAATAAATCAGAGTCGTTAGTCAAGTTATTTACGAGGCGAACAAGACTCTGAGTAAATACTGAAGAAATTTGTAACATCCCCTATATTTGCTTTAATTAAAAATGTCACTTTACTCCAAGCCGTACGGGGATATACTTCGAAAATGGATGATCTTATTTTAATGATCTTTGCTTATACAATGTACATCGAATATTATCTACACATACACATCAATAAAGCTACAGACATCTAAGTGGACAATGCCATTTTCATCACACTTGCTCGCTCACACTTGTTATAATACGCAGGCTTATAGAGCAACTATAGCCGATTTAAGTCCTCTATACGCGCTCCCGTCAGCGGGAGTTAGAAACCATACAAAATCCATAAAAGCCCCTTTTATGGATTTTGTATGGCTTAGAACTCCCACGGGCAGTTATGTATGCGCCAGGTCGGCGGGGGCGCGCGGCGCCGGCGGTGTTCGCAACATACAGTTTATTCTACCCACCTGATAGTCATTCACGGTGTACAGTGGGAATAAAATAAATATATACATGTTTCTTGTCTAATTTTTACTTTATTTCCTCGCAAATGTGATGAAAAACATTGTGTGTATCACGGCCAGTAAGGGGATAACAAACTCGAGTCATTAAAAGCCTTCGCCTACGGCATCGGGCTTCTAACAGACTCTTGTTAGTGATAACTTAGGGGGATACCCTTCTTACGGCCCTAGATGCACAATGTACTATTTATTACATGATGCCTTAGCCTTTTTTTAGCACAGCAAAGAAAGTGACAGAGCCGAGCATGGCAATCATCTGAATGACGTCACTGTGGCGCAGCATAGACAACTCAATTATTTACTTTTTTAGGGTTCCGCACCTAAAAAGGAAAAATCGGAACCATTATAAGATTACTCGTGTCTGTCCGTGTATCTGTCCGTCTGTCACAGCCAATTTGCTCCGAAACTACTAGACCGATTGAGTTGAAATTTGGTGCACATATGTAAGTCGGTGACCGCAACACGGACGCGTGCCGTAAATATTTGATTTTTGAACAAGGGGCCACTTTTGGGGGTGAATTAGAAAATTTACAAAAACAGTTATGTAACCTATATCGTGTGATATAACAAATGAAAGAACTTATTGTGAGGATCTTAAATATATTTTCTTTTGAATTTCAAGACAAATAGTTTAAAAGTTATTTAGGAAAATAGGCGAAAATTGACCTTATTACCGAAACTACTGGGCCTAAAATTTAAAAATACCCAAAAAATACAGAAAATAGTCCTTCACCTATAAATTACAGGAAAACCTTTAAGAAGTCCATGGTATTTAAAATAACGTAGTAAATTACAGATAATCATGTACGGAAGGGAACCCTCTCCACGCGAGTTTAACTCGCACTTGTCTGGTTTTTTTTAGGGTTCCGCACCTAAAAAGGAAAAAACGGAACTGTTATAGGATCACTCGTGTCTGTCTGTCGGTCCGTCTGTTACAGCCAATTTTCTCCGAAAGTACTGGACCGATTATGTTGAAATTTGGTACACATATGTCAGTCGTGTAACGTAAATAAATGGGCTGACCGATTACTCAAGGTCATTTGGCTCTTGTCAGCGTCTCAAGAACAGCTTCCTGAATCTGATGCGGCCCGCGAGCGTGCCGCAAAAATTTCAAAACTGCGCTCTGGATCGATGGCCGCTCGGCGTGGGCGCGGCAATCGATCGATCGAAAACTGGGCTGTCTTCGCACGCCCGGGCGCAAGTTTTTTTTCATATGGTTGGTTTGGTGGGCCACTTATTCTACGGTCTTTGGCCCACCAATGACTTTGAGTTTGTCATGCCTAGTGTAAACGTTGCGTTATCCTCGTCACTGCAGCACTGGCAGCCTTTGATTTACGTCAAAAAGCTATTGTAAAAGACATGGTAACTGATCATATGGCTCGCGACCATTGAATAGAGAAAAGAACTGCTCAAAGCAATTTTCGCGATGCTTACTTTTGAGGTGTCAGAGCGCGAATCTAACACCATCGCAGGTTCAGTCCCATTTCCACCACCATCCATGACACCTGTTTAAGTGACACTGTTATCCCGTATCGTGCGGTGTGAGATCGCATCACCACCGACCCTTCCGTCCACAATGATATGATAGCGTGTGAATCAAGCAATATTAGACTTTTGTATGTATGCCGTAAGAACTAAGACATCAGCAGTAGGGTGTGGTTAAGTAATGGCGCTGGCGTTTGACAACCTTCTATGAGACTTGTTACACGTAATTGTACTGCGCATATCCTTCTTTTGAGATCTTTGCTTGCAACCTCAAAAACTCTCCTTCGCCTCGCAACTTAAGCAAATGTTTAAGCGCAGTATACAAATGTATGTTTGAGCTCAAGTTTTAAACAATCCGATCTGCAGGCGTTTGGAACGCGTAACTCGAATAGACGTGATACAGCTTGCATTAAACATGCCACGCTCCTGCTCTCATCTTTTATTGATCATCTTTGCAAGGATTTTCAAGTGTACTTTGAGACTCTGAGTCGAAAGACATGACTTAAACCCAATTTAATCTAATTTTCTCTTTGTAATATTATTATTTTTTTAATAAAAATTACGTATTTTTGAACATTTATAAAACCTTACTATTTATAACAAATTCATTTAAAAAAGAGCAGAGTGTCAGTTCGGGTACATCCAAGTGATACTGCAGCGGCCCGCAAGCAAGACTCGCATCTCACTCTTACGCATTACGCATCGTGCGGAAGAGTGGGATGAGAAATCTTGTTGTGACAATTGTTTGAACATGGATATAGATATATTCTCTGAAAGTGCAAATAAATTTAAAACTAAATTAATTAGCCTGCCACATTATTAAATGTATATTTACATATCTGTTTACATTTGTTTGTCATTGTTTAACATTTTCGCTGCACTATTAAGTATTATCATGTCTGTAAATGCTGTGTAGGGGAAAGTGGGGGAAACGCGAACGCGGGGTAATCCCGAATCCAATGGTTCTAATGTGTTAGAAAGAGGTAGCCATATTTTACTTGCGGCTATTTCGGAGATCACTCCACCACTAGTGCCAGTCAACAACACGGGAGACGCGGATGCACGTACTTGTCAAGGTATGCATTTTTCAATATTTTGCATGTTTATGATGTAAGGTTTTGGTAAATTCAAGTTGGTGTTGATTTATTTCTATCCACAATAGTAATTTAACTTTTACATAGTGGAATACTCACATGTTAATCAGCTAAATGACAAACTTTTACATATTTTTTTAACTTTTACATAGTGGAATACTCACATATTAATCAGCTAAACTTGGTGTTCGTGTTTACCCGACTAATGTCGGGTAAAGCCGAACACTAAGGGTTTTGTTTTTTTTTCATATTGTTACCATTTATTAAAAACATATAAATGTTTATTAGTGAATTCGTTAGACAGATAAGTAAACTTTAATAATTAAACAATAAAGAAACTCTGTCATTAAATTCCACTGTTTTATTTAAGTTTTCCCTTAGGTGTTCGTATTTCCCCCACTTTCCCCTACAATCATTATTGTCTTGTTACCACCTAAGTGACTCTGTATCATCACACCTTTATGTGAATGCTTGGTTGTCAACATGTTATTGTACCTAATAAATAAATAAATAAATAAATAAATAACAGAATATCGGCGTAAAGTAATAGCTTGCTATTGCGTTTCGTACGGTGAGTGACGAGATCCGGAGGCCTATTCCCTCGTCCCCATCCCATCCCCATTCCCTATCCTCCCTAGACTGGCAACGCATTGGCAGCACCTCTGGTGTTGCAGATGTCCATGGGCGGCGGTGACCACTTTCCATCAGGTGGGCCGTCAGCTCGTTTGTCAGTCAATTACATAAAAAAAAAAAACTCGCTCGCGAGGCGCTACAAGATCACTTAGCGTTCCCGAATAGAGGCGCTGGTTTGTCGTCAATTTCCATTATTATATTACGTACTTGTATCGCAAATTAAGCTACATAATATATATTTATCACATTCTTACGCGTACGCAACCGTCCACCATTTCTCACAATCAAGCGTCTACCGAGGACAATAACGATGACAAAATATATTTTATCTACACCCATATCATAAAACCTCCATAGTGTAATCAAAAACCGTGGGAAATGACCACCATTTTGACAACCAATTAGGAAAAACCAGTGCGCCCAGGACATATCTCGTATATAATTCGTGAACTACTGAGTCCTTGAATGATTCAATTACCTGGTACAAGGATTACCCTGTATCGTCTTGAGATGTCAGCTTGAAGTAGGTACTACATCACCAAATTCAAACCAAATAGTAAAGTCACTAAAGGTCCACAGCGTCGTGCAGACTTTATTTCGTATCTAGACATGCGTGAATTAAGACAGACTACAGACTACAGACTTTGCATCTTTAAGCTTTTTTTAAAGTGACTATCTATTGCCTGCAGCTTCGTCCGCGTCGAATTCGTTAAAAAGCTATTTCCTCGGGAACTATTTTATTTTGGTAGCTATTATTACAAAGGGGCAAGAAATAAATGGATATATCGATTTTAAAAACTTTCAATTTACTATTGAAACTATCGATATTCGCTATAGGTTGACCACTTAAATGAGTCCTCGCCCGCGCGGCACAGGGGCGACGGGGCATGGCGACAAAGGGGACCGAGAGAGGTGCGGGCGGCAGGCGCATTTTTGTTTTCATTCATTTCACGCCGCCCGCACCTCTTTCAGGCCTCTTTGTCGTCATGCCCCGCGCCCCTGTGCCGCGCGGGCGACGACTCATTTTAGCGGTCAACCTATAGGTTAGAAGCTTTGAGTAAATGATGCTTTCTAAAATTAAAAATTGACTAATGATGTGCCGTTCCCGGCAATACTCCCCGTAATTGTAATATTTCCGGCAATACTCTTCGGTTAATCTAATGTCGCAACATAGCCCAAAGAATTACTCAAGGGAAGTGGCAGTGCGCGGGGCACATTACTCGTAGCACAGATGGCCGATGGGGTCCCAGAGTTCTTGAGTAGCGACCGCGTTCTGGAAGGCGCAGCGTAGGAAGATCACAACCTACCTGGTGAAGATTGCAAGACTCCGCTGGATGTGAGCAGCATAAGATCGGTTGTTGTGGCGATCATTGGGGGAGATCATCTAATGTTGCCGCGTATATAGAGAACTTGCCGACAACTGGTAAATTCCCGGTATAATGCCAAGTACAAATATGTATTAGAATGTGACAACAGCACATATTTAAGTTTGACAAAGTTGTATTGTTTTTTTTTTTAAGGGCGTACCCCACGCCGATGACCTTGAGTCTGCTTGTTTTCAAATCCTATAAAGTACACTTAGCGTTGTGCAAGAATCTTGAAAAAAATATATATTGTAGTATGGAATCTATTCTTTATTTTTGTACACCGGAATCTTAAAAAAAGTGATAAATCAAAAGCAAAAAAAAAACCCGAAATCCCTTTTTTCAAACAAAAATCCGTAAAGGCTCGTTCATTATGCGACGTTTATACATGAAACTTTTACTAATCGGAAGACAATAATGTACACTATAATTTCATCCACCGGTTTTTCAATTTATTTTGTAGTTTTTGAGTTAATTATACTGTTCACTGCGGCGCGTGAGTTAAGAGGCTCGCGGCTCTGCGCGGACGAAGGGCGGTATACGCTGCTAAGCCGTCTGACGTGAAGCTTGTGCCGCTCGACGCCGCGCACATGCGACGAGTTAGTTTTCAAGTATTTTTTTTTATTTTGACCAAGTTGGAACGCTCAATGTCATCGGCGTAGGGTACGCCCTTAAATAGATTTGTTTTGTATTTATTTCAGCTACATTGTAATAAAGGTAAACTGCTTTGGCGCCGCGCGCGCGTGCCTCCCGCTTAGCGGCTCGGCTCACGACTTCCCCAAAGCACCCTAAACCTAGATTATTGTCAAAAGATTCAGTGTATTTAGGATTTGCCAGTTTTGTATTGGAATAGTTTGGAGATATTGCGCAGCTTTAGGATTAATCGTCCGTCCATATTCCAGTTTGTTTGATATTGATTTCGGTGTTATGGTTTTTTTTTTTGGTTGGTTCCAATTGAGGTATAACATTATTTCAATTTGGGGACCGGTCGTCCGCTGCAGTCATATTATTCTCTAAGGCAGCCATTACACGCTCAATCTAGATCAGGGGTCACCAATTAGTTTCGCCGTCCGTTTTAAGAAATCAAATGACCATCGCGGTCCGGTCAACAATTTATAGAAAAAAATATTTATTAAACAAATGTATGTAATTCCGGAAATAACAAAGGTATTTTTTTTACATATCACTGAGAAAAATATTTTGTGTTGCGTACTATCTGCCTGAAGTTTGGAGTAAAATTGATGCAAGCTATTGACATTATAACCTTGCACTCTGTAGTGCAAGTTGCTGTGTTCTCGCGGTCCGCACAAAATGTGTCGGCGGTCCGGATGCGTCCCGCGGTCCGCGATTTGGCGACCCCTTATCTAGATCATGAGCTAACCAAGGTTGCGGATCACAATTGATTTCAAAAAATCTAGATAATTTGTGATCCTATGTCATGATCCCTCAATGCAACACCTTACACAGTCAATCTAGATCAAGATCAATCATGATCACGGATCTCACTCTAGATTGAGCGTGTAATGGTTGCCTAACGTGCACAGTGGCTGATCAGCGATGAAAGAAACGTTCAAATTTGGACCGAATGAATTTGTTATTATAATTTAAATTAAAGTTTCGTTTGTCGCGCTGATAAGCCACTACGAAATTAGAGAATAACGCCACGCTCATCACACAGCCACGGCCATCAATTTCTTTTTATTAATTTCTTTTTTCTCTTATTTTTTTGACATTGAATGTTGAAGATTTTATTTACAATGACTAAAAAATATATAACACGTACTAAAAACAAAGATTACTAAACTTTTTTTAGTTATTTCAGCATTATCCATAATTTGGTAAGGCGTTATTAAAGTTTTTTTTTGATTTATCAAATTGGTTTATCTATAAAGCACAAAACTGAATGTAAGGTATTGTCTTAGTTATGTAGTAACTATTTTTAAGTTACAGACATACGAAAGTTCAGTTTCATATAATTTTTTTTTTTTCAGTGCGCCAACCTACTTGTTTTTGACACAAACAAACAAAACATTTTCCTAATCGCCACCCCTAGTAGCTTACTTAACCGATTACAAAGAGATCATTGTGTGTTAATGCGTTTATAGGCCATAAACAATGTTCGGAGGCGAATCGCGGGTAGTATGCAAATGTTATGACGCTGCTGGGTCGTAAAACGTGTCATTTGTTGGCTCTGGCAATAATGGTGCAAGAAATCGGGCTTACATGCTTAGTTCTGATTAATTTATTTCCATACTAGCTTGTGCTCGCGACTTGGTCTGCTAATAAATATAATATAGTAGCTTTTGCCCGCGACTTCGTTTGCGTGAAATTCGGTTAAATTGGTTCCCTATTTTTTTTGCTTTTTATATACTTTATTAAAGAGAACAATACAACAATAGTAGTTTATGCAACGGTTGCATAATGATAGGCCTTAAAACACTAGTGCGGTTTTCATGAAACGAGCCGATAGGCGAGTTTCATAATAAGATCGCACGTGTGTTTTAAGGCCAAATTATGCAGAGTTGCATACATAACTTTATCTACACACATATTATAAATCCTCCATGATGGGTTCAGAAACAATATTTTCTGGCAACAAGTTATTTGTTGCAATCGTGGCTGCATATTTCCGATATCCGGCGCATTTTCACATCACACACACTCCGAGAAGACTACTTACTATTCATATTTTCAACTAAAATGTAAATTACAAACAACTTTTTCTATTCAATTCAAAAACAATTCTACTTTCGTTCAGCAAAACACCAACATGGCGATCATCCGTCAAGACCATATTTTTTTTTTAAATCATAGACAAACGGATGAAGTCTCTATTCTCACGTCACTCGAGATCAAATATTGTGCAGTTTATATTAAAAAACATACTGAATTGTCGTTTCGTATCAATAACTGTTTTAATATCCATGGATACTAGAATAGAGACCCACTTGAGTTTTGACAGCTGTTCCAAATTTAATCTCATTTCTTTACTAAAAACGATAAAGAAGTCATGTTATTTCTTTATCGCAGCACTGGTTTTTCCTAATTGGTTGTCAAAATGGTGGTCATTTCCTAAGGTTTTTGATTAACCAATGGAGATCTTATGATATGGGTGTAGATAAAAAAAAATATTCACTCATTTTTGAGTTTTAGCGAGACAATAGGGCCAATTCGAAAGTGTTTTCGCTAAATTTGAAATAAGAAGCGTTCGACTCGATTTTGAACCTTGGAGCTAGCTATACAAAATCGAGTTTGACGTTTCTTATTTTAAATTTAGGCAATCTTAAATTTAGCGGACACCGTTTCGAATTGGACCCATTATATGGATAAATATCATATTATGAGAGTATGTCGTTGTAAGTCAACCTTTTTAATCCTTAAAAGAAAAACAACAAATGCCTTCACATTGCGTATTCGGCACTATTTTTTAGCGGTCGACTAATGGATTTTTTTAGGGTTCCATACCTCACAAGCAACGAAACGGAACCCATAAAGGATCATTCGTGTGTCTGTCTATCCGTACTACTGGAGCGATTGAGTTGAAGTTTGGTACACATATGTAAGTCGGTGACCGCAATACGGACGCGTAACGTAAATAATGAATTTTAAACACGGCGGCCACTTTTGGAGGGTAAATTAGAAAATTAAAAAAAAAAGTTTTGTAAACTATATCGTGTGACATATCACATGAAACGGCTTGTTATGAGAAGCCTAAATTATTTTTTTTGAAGTTTAAGACAAATGGTTTGGAAGTTATTTGGGAAAATAGGCAGAAATTGATCATCCCCCCCCAAAAAAAATACAGAAAATACTTCTTTACCTACAGATTACAGGAAAACCTAAAACAAGTCTATTGTATTTAAAGTAACATAGGAAATTTCAGATAATCATGTACGGAACGGAACCCTCTCCACGCGAGTTTAACTTGCACTTGTCCAGTTTTTTGTCCTTGATAACTAACACTCAAGTTTTTTAATTTGTATTACTAAAATATTCTTTTGTAATCCAAATGAAGACTAAAACAAATTAATTAGTTTTAACGACGTATTGAAAATAAAACAATTATATCCGTATAAACATGACTGTATTCTATATTACATAAAATAGGCAGTGTCAATTTAATTTATTAATTACACAACATGTCTGATATAAGTAAATACTTTAACTAAATATTATTATCTTTATTTATAAAAAAAGAGATACGTATGATAAATTATTAAAACATAACGTGCGATTCTTTTGCAGAAATTTGTTCTTACAAACGCCGAGTTGTAACATTGTATGTTCATGGGTAGGTTGACAGCTGATTGACTGAGACTTAACTATTTGATCTTGGATCATTTACTTAAGTGTGAATTCAGTCATTAGGCTTTAATTGTGACAGTACTTGACTTTAAAAATCATAATTTCATACAATAACTTGAAACGAGCCAATTTAAAACGAAACGAGGATAACTTAACCCCGGCTCTAAGTGCGTCTCTCTCACACAAGTGCTGACGAAAGAGATAGTCAGAGAGATAAGACTGGTTTAATTTATCCCTGCGTCGGCCATGCTAGGGGCCGCTGCATTGCTTTAAACATTTATACATAATAACATTTTATTGCAACTACAAAAATATCCCGGGCGAAATTTCAAAGCCACGTTTACATTAAAATACTTACATAGGTACATATAAATCTGGAATTATCTATAAGTCTGTAAATGCATGGTTTTGCTTGGCACGCAGCCAACGCACAGTTTACAACTAGCGCTTCAATACAACTATTAGTAACACATGGTGCCTGTTCTTTGGATAGTTCTGACGGGATGACACTTAAGTGACCGGTGACTTAGATGACCGGGCACATTGCGCGATCTAGCCCACTCACCAATGCTATACAACAATGGCGTCGCACCCGCAATGTTAGAAACACTACCGACGGCAAAAACCGCATTATTTAAAAATAAATCTAACCCGTTGCTTATATATATTATGTTTCTTTTTGCCGTTGGGAGTTGGTCAGATTATTATAATATTATTTGCCTTCACATATAATACTTGTGCACTATTCATGGGGCGTATCTAATAGAGTATACATACATACATACACATACATAGCATCACGCCCGAAATCCCTAATGGGGTGGGCAGAGCCACAAGACTACTTGTGGCCACGTTCGATTAATTAGTCCTAAGATGGTATGATGAACCGTATGGTGACAGGTGATCAGCCCATCGCCCATACTGATAGTCCACCATGTTGGAGAGGACCCGTCCCTTAGTCGACTTTTACGACATGCCAGGATCATAAGCATCTGCACGCATTCTATGCTATTTCTTCACTCCCAGTGCAGCAGAGGAGGAAACATGCCTGTTTGAAACGGCGTCGCCTAAATTTAAACTCCCGAAACCTAAAATAAGAATCGTCAAACTCAAGTTGGTATAGCACCAAGCTTTAAAAAATAGAGTATAGGCTAAGCCAAGCTCTTAGATCGCTTTTATCACTTCTAATTCATATTTCACTTTGCCAGCCTTGTTTGACAAAGTTGCATGTGAATTATTACGAGAAATGGTCGCACCATGTGTATCTAAAAGTCGAAATCAAACATTAATATAAAAGTTCTTACACAAAACTTTCTTTACTTTTAAAGTCGTATACAAATATATTTTTGTTTTCCTTATCTTGGACTGGCACGCACACGAACCTGTTCTTTCCTTCACCTTTCTCGCTTACATCTAGAGTTATAGAATACACGCTATTTGTCTTAACATCTAGGTTCAATATTTGTATTTGTTTATTGTTCTCACTGGCAGTGTTTGCATCTTGACAATGGTTCTCGTGTATTTCTACTTCTACATTATTATCCTCATTCATAGCTGCTATGAACTTCATGCTATTGCGTCTAGTGTTCACCACATTGATTATTTCACCTACTTTTAACTGCTGTACGTTACAACCTGTTTCTTTCTTTTTCTGGCTGTCTTTGTTCATGATGTTCTTTTGCGAGCTAGTTCTGTTACTGTATCGCCTCCAGAAGGAATCAGAATTGTGCTGACTACTCGAAAAACCCGTAGACGTGGTCGTGTTAAACGTGTCTCGCCTCTGCATGTTCTCCCTAAAGTTCCTCCCGCAATTCATCAACTTATTTATCTTCAGCAGTTTCACGAACCCCTCCCTAAATTTCGACGACATCAAATTGTACAATATCGGATTTATCGCCGAATTCAAATACAGCATAACTCTACAAAAATACAAAAGTATATAGTAACCGTCTATACCTAACGACATTATTGTCTCTGGGGGGAATACTATGATCCATAGTGTCAGCGCCTTGAAAGGCAATAAGCATAGGAAGAAAGATAAAACAACAGTTCCGAGCATAAGAATAACTTGTTTTCGGTATCGTATGACGTTGCCGGTGTTGCTGGTGTTCTTGGAGTTTTGGGCGATGATGACGGGGTTCTCCATAAGGTTTTTGGCAATGATGCTGTAGAGGACGAGCAGGACGCCGAGCGGCACGATAAAGAAGACGGCGATAGTGAGGATGAAGAAGAGCGCGGCCCAGAAGGTGTCCGCTTGGGTGAGGCAGACGGGGACTTCGGAGCCGTCTTCGTATTCTTCGTAGGTGAAGGTGGCCACGGCGAGTATGGGGCTGCAAACACAAATAAAGTTTCTTTTAGTATTTGGCTCGAGATTATAGGATAATCCACGTAAAATGGAGCCTAAAACCTAGTCCTATTGAAAACAAATGTATCATTAAGCAGTATTTTACGGAAGCTTTACACTATCCTCTATGAAAGTATCTACTAATAGGTTTGACAGAGCAGATTGGACTTCTTTAACTAAGCCACAGGGTCGACGGAGCTCCTATTTCTATGAGGTTCATTTGGCCTGTTACAAAACTAACCTAACCCAAACCTATTTACTTATTTCAACCTAATTTTTCCAGATGATTTTAGATAATGCATTATGCACCACACATTTGATACTTAAAGTAAAAGTCCAATTTAGGTATACTCGATCATACCATTAGTAGAGTAAATAGGAGAAAATATGGCCAATTTGCTCTATTTTACCAAATAGTAGAGCAAAAAGATGAGAACATTTTCAAATGTACTTTCGTAGAGCATACTGGATAGCACGTGTTTTACTGACGCTTACGGTCATGATTTTAGATAAGTAGCTTTTACGTGAAAATGAGACTCAATTTATAGGTAATCAAACCGTAACGTGTAAATTCTTGAATCAAATTATATTTTTATTCTCGACTGCTTTAAGAAAGTTTGGCAAATAAATAAGAATGTAATTCTGAATCCAATTTCGCTTTTTGGTCCACGATTTTTCATAAAACCTGTGGAAATGTGGAATATTGTAAGAATACAATTATACTAAGTACCGAATGTCTCTCATTTGTTTCATTAAAATAATAAAGCTTGGAATTATCGTTGCTTTATGAAAAACAAAAATATGTTAATTTTCCAGGCTATCTCATCGCTTCTCAACGACGCCCGAGTGTCTCCGGAAAGTGTTCTCCAAAATTATTTTTAGGCTCAAGAGAGTCCTACATACTACATGTATGAAGGAATATTAACTTGGATACAAGATATAGTGAATAATATGTTTCCATCGGTAAAACTCGGATCTCAATCGGAAGACGACGGGACCCGAACTGTTAATTAATTATTGTATTAAATGAGTGACATGTTTATATTCATTAATATGAAACTTTATTATTTACTGTCAAATGTCAAAATGAAAAATGACAGCGTGATATGATGGCTACTGGCCCCCAATTCTCGATGTTTTCGAGATAATGTCGATTGCAAGATTAAACGTCAGATTCATACAGTTGTGTCAAATGACTGTATGCACTGATGTTTAATCTCGATTGTGAGATTATCTCGAATGCACCGGGAATTGGGGGCCTGCTGAAGCTAATTGAGAGAGCACGATAAATACGAACTTTTCCGATAAAACACGATGGAAACTAATTATGCACTACATCTGTACGTGTAGAAAGCCTGACAAACTGAAGCAGTACTTTCATAACCATGTTGGAATTGTTCTATAATAAAATATAGAAAATCGGCAGTGAACTTGTTCTAAAGAAAACGGTAATAAAAAGACTTCAAAAAACATTGAAGCATTACGTTACGCTAGAAGAGACATCTCAAACAAATGACAGCGAGCACTTGATGACGGAGCGGGCGTGCGCGCCGCGTCCGGCGGTGATCGTTTACTTATAGGCGTTTGTGCCATTTGGCCTCAACAGGCTTTACAAAAAAATCAAGTTGAGGCGTCCACTCTAGTATACATAATTATTCAAAGACAAAACAAAAATATTATATATAAAGAAACAGCCGTGTGAATCTCTAACACATTCAAGTTTAGATCGAATGACTTTGTTCTTACAGTCTCAATTAAGTTTCGTTTATCTGCTGATCAGAGTCTGCGCAGCACGTAAGATAATCGCGATACTGAACTTGATCAATATCATGAAATTCACAAATATGCCGCAGCTAAAATTACTTGTTTTTCTAAATGTCCGATTAACGAAATGCCGGATGAAAATTTAAAAGAATTTAATTTTTATTACAAAACGGTACCCGGTAATTATATCCAATCTCATCTTTAGATACAGCGTCTTCACAATGCCCAATTTAAACGTGAAAATCATACTTTAAGCCTCGTTTTAAGTGTGACCTTTATCTCTTTGACTGGGGTCAACCGTATTAAAACACCCTCGTCTTTAAGAAAGAAAAAAGTATAAGTAGATCAACACCCAACAACTTCTATACAAAATAAATACTCTTAGTTTTCTCGCGACAATAATGTGTAGTATTTTTCTGAGGTAGTATTGATATAAGATCAAATTGTACGTTTGCTGAGTCGTGGACGATACCTAGTTTCTCACAAGGAAAAATTTATGACAACAAACGATTATTAGTACAATAATGGGTCCAATTCGAAACGGTGGCTTATTTTGTTAATTTAAAATAAGAAACGTCGAAATCGATTTGTATATAGCACAAAGCTTTCAAAATCGAGTTTGACGTTACTTATTTTAAGTTCAGTGACTTAAATTCAGCGAACAGTTTCTAATTGGCACCATTGGTATGTTCAAACATATTTTTATTTATGAACATGTACCTAAGGGAGCGTTCAAGTATTACGTAACGAATTTGGGGGGAGGGGGGGTCTTGTAAAACGTTACGATGCGTTAGAGGGGCGGGAGGGGGGGTTTGAACTACGCGTTACGTAAACATTTTTTTAACCCTTCAGTCTCTCACGCATTTTTGAAAACGCTTTTTTGCTCAAAATTTCAAATGGAATGACCACTTAAACATTTTTTTTATATATACGGTTACGTAACGTTTTACTACGGGGGAGGGGGGGTAAAGAAAAACGTTACGGTGCGTTACATGGGGGGGAGGGGGGGTCAAAAATCTCCAAAAATTGCGTTACGTAATACTTGAGCGCTCCCTAATCAAAGTTACCTTGTATTAATTCCTACACATGTTTTATATAATTAAATTTCACAGACTTCTTCAGTATAAATATTGAATATGTTTGCATGCCTTGCACAGCATAAATCCATTTAAGTGGCACCTCCGTACTCAGCGATGATTCAGTGAATAATATGGCCATTGTTGTGCCGAATTGTCCCTTGAGGTTAGTAGGCCGTAAATTACAGCTGCCGAATAAAACTCTAGGGCTGTACAGTGGAATCCTCGTGAATTGGAGTTTATATTTAAATTTGATTTAATCCAATATCAATAATATCAACAAACTAGTCACTGCAAAAGTTGAATATTAATCACGATCTTAGATTATAGAAGTAAAAGATACTGTAATGCTACGCTGCTCCCGCAAACATCAGCGCCCTAATGAAAAAACAAGATGGCTGTATTTTATTAGTACGTCGATTTCAAATATGGTTCTTCGCCTTACGTCAGCCAGTGACAGTATGACCAAATAAGAAAGATTGTAATAATGCTGTCACAAATAAACACTAAATTGCCAATATTATTTAGTATCATAACCTTACAGGCCAAACAAATGTGCATGTGTTTTGTATGAATTCGTGTGGCCTGTAGTTGAATTTTTAGGCGGCATGGCTTGACCGTTTCAACGTTTACTCTATTATTATTGTATACTCTAAGATCACGATACAATTTGCTTGACATTCTGCCTTTCAACTGTCGGTGTGTAAAAAGTCTATCTATCCATTGTTTCATTTTGGCGTGAAAGAGGAGGAAACATACATAATTTCGCATTTAACATAATAATAAGGATTGCTTTTACATACATAACTCACGCCAGGGGACTGATTTGTGAGTTAAAATCGCTTGAAAATGATATTCGATATTAGATGCTTTGCTTTGAGGCGTATTTGCGTTTAAGTGCGTAGATTTTGGGCTCTACGCATTGATGAAAGATACACACATACACAAGACACACACACAAAAGATACACTTCAAACAAAAGTCAAACATAATATTTTTATCATCATTAAAAAACAGGAACTGTGCTTATATTCTCTTGCGTTCAGTAGTGCCAGATAGGTGTCAGCATTTTCTGTAAATAGAGGTGTAAAGATAAGAGTGATAATCGCCCAACCAATTAACATATCCGCTACCGTCATAAAGATCTATGGTATAGCACTGTTTTCTTCCTCATCACATCCGGTGATATAGAGCAATAGATTATAAGGAGATTCAAAATAGAAAACATTCACTTAATGAACATAATTATTCGCTACAGAAATCATGATCTTATACTGTAGCAGCACTATGGGCTTGATAAGAAAGCTCAAGGTCAGCAAAAGGGAGGGCTATGCTCGGAGTTTTACTGCGAGATCGAATTAGAAATGAGGAGATCCGCAAAATAACTAGAGTACCCGATAGTGGGCGGGGCTCGGTGATGAGTCCGAAGAGTTCTTGAGTGGCATGGCGACCGTGTACAGGAAAGCGCAGTGTGGTGAAGATTACGGGACCGCTAGATGCGAGAAACACAGGATTGGTTGCTGTGGCGATCATTATTCATTCTATGTCCAGTAGTGGATGTAGCAGCTGAAATGATGACGATAATGATGATGATCGGTAATGAAACGCCTATCTTCAAAAAAGGCAATGTTGAAATGGTTAATCGAGTTTTCTAGGTGACAGGAGAGTATCCGTCAGCGAGTGAAGTGTTTCGCGCGCTACATAATCATCCTCTTCATGATCATAATCTTACATACCTCCCACTGCTTACATACCGCCCAGGCCTCGTTTCATAGCAAGAGGGATTGGACTTGGACAGTAGTTCCTATACGCACTCAGCGGGGGTTGAGGACTCCCTACGCCTATTTGAATTGCTTCGCAGATTTATACAAGATTCCTCGCGATGAATCCACCAAAATGTAGTAAGTATCAATTTCAACTCCCTACATAAGATCCGAAATCCAAATTATTATTATTTTAAACCGCAATGCGAAGCTCTTGCCTGAAAATAATGTGATTGCTACGAGAGACCAAATATGTGTGCGCCGGGTGACGACGACGCCATGATGGTTCCTTTCAGTAATTCGAAGTTAAGTAATTTTGCTATTGTTATAATGCAGCAATTAGCCTCAACGCTGGAAAATTAATTGTGCATTGTCCTGAACGCTTAACGGCGTCGTGTGAGGTAATTTACCTCATTCAGATTTGATTGCTCTTACACTGTAGTTTCTTGAAATTATAATTATTTTGTGAGGTTTACGAAACGGAAACGTATGGCTTTTGAAGGAACTATTCCAAAATCGATATCATGTGTTTTTGGCAAGTTTACCTTAGTTTTTAGGGGTCCTTACCTAAAAATTAAAAAACGAAACCCGTATGGGATCACTCATGTGTCTGTATGTCTGTCTGTCTGTCCATCTGTCACAGCCAGTTTGCTCCGAAACTACTGGGCCGATTGAGTTTAAATTTGGTACACATTTGTAAGTCGGTGACCACAACACGGACGCGTAACGTAAATAAATGAATTTTAAACAAGGGGGCCACTTTTGGGGGCAAATTGGAAAATTTAAAATAAAGTTTTGCAAACTATATCTTATGACATTTTAAAATTCTATAAAATAAATAGTTTGAAAGCTATTTAGGAAAATAGACCAAAATTTACCGTTCGGGGGAACCTTATGTCCGAAACTACTAGACCTACAATTTTGGAAAAAATACAGAAACTAAGTTCTTTACCTATAAATTACAGGAAAACCTCGAATCTATGGTATTTAAAGTAACAGAAAATTTCAGATAACCTTGTACGGAACGTAACCCTCTCCACGCGAGTTTAACTCGCACTTGTCCGATTTTTTAAATTAACTTGGAATATTGATAAACCTTTTAATAATATTACGGGATAAAGTATAGTCAAGAATAGGGCTTGCACATCTGGTATTCGTATAAGTATGGGGCAGTTCCGGGATTTTCTTAATTTTCGTGATTTTCATACAACACCAGTCACGAAAATCCCGGGACTGCAAGCCCTAGTAAAGACCTTTAAAACTCGATCTTTTGAAAATGCATACATTTGATAGCCGCATTCGTATGACCCGGCAACAGCTATCACAGAAAAAAATCTAGTTTGTATTTTCTATTACTTCCCATAAAATCGTTTTAAAATTAATTAACACATTTTATACCTCCGATTAAAATATAATCTAAATTACTTACCAATTTTATCTGAAAATTAAACAACAAATCAAACAATGTTGGCAAATGGATTAAGTTTATAATCATAATAAATTTTTAAAAGGCGTTTTAATATGGCTATTAAACACTTTAATCATAAAAACAATAACAATAATATTAAATCTAATAATACTTTCAAGATAGCATCATTACTTATTATAAAAATACATTTGTACATCTTTTATTCAGAACATCTTTCTGAGCTTAGTCAAATTTTATTTCGTTAAAGAGTAGCACTTTATCATGTCTTACATTTAATAAAGTATAAGGTTTAAAATTTAATATATCGTAAGAATAAAATAAATAATAACTAGAGAAAAGGCCGTACTTTGTAAGTTTTCAGTTTCGAATAACATTATTTATTTAAAATTTATGAGGGTCGGCTTTTTTTTCCAAAGGACAAATTATATATCTAGTTTTATTAATTAGTAATAACTTCAGGGTTAAGAATTTCGTTTAACCTACGAGCGCAATGAAGCCCAATATTATTGCTACTTTAAACAAATATATCAACTAAATAATTTGACTATCTCACAGAGGCGAAGCGTGAGGGTAAGCCGGTGCATAATTTCCTAACTCAAACATTATTATTATTAATTATTAAAAATTTCATATTACACATTTTTTTATATGTAATATGAAATGAGTAATAATATAATATTTAGAACCAGAAATGATACACCAGTTTACCCTCACGCTTCGCCACTGCTATCTCAGCAACTAGGCATTTTCTGGCAATACCAATAATAGTAGCCATTTCGAAAATCACAAAACTGGACGTCGCCATAAGACTTTACAATGATTTTTAAATACAAATATAATTTTACATCAATTTCTAATCACAGATCTCATTTCATTAAATAAAACACAATATTAATTTCCACTAATGTATGTAACTGCATGTATACTTAGTGTAATATTATATGAGACGTAATTAAAATATTTGGAAGTTATAACAAAACCACTCTTAGATGTAAAAGGTTACTCCAGTCAGTGGTGTCATTGAACAACTAAGGCAGCAACTTCATGCTGCATTGCGTTCATCATAGACGTGGGTAATCTCGACTCCGCGGAGTGATTTGATTCACTGAGTCCGGAGCCGCGATCGGATCCGAGTCAGCTTAATGATTCCGACTCCTCTTGATGAGTCCGGTTCGTATCGCGTCCGGAGCGTTTTAAACATATGATTCATCGGAATGCATCGGATTTTCGGATCGGTATTAATTATACATGTACCAGCCGGACCGGAGTGATGAGTATTTTTAATGGTGTTTTTTTTTGTTGATTGGGATTAAATAATGGTTTATGGATTTCCCTTGGTACACACACAGGCTTAGGACTGTCAATCTTAACAATGTGTTAGATTGGTGTATGTAAGAATCGATTGTATTAAAATTTAATGCTTGATTTATATGCACACTGATTGTTTTTTAATTGCTTTTTTTGTAATTTTTTTTTTTTTACTTTCGTTTTATTTACAAGTTTAGTTGAAAAATATTAGCACAAATATTCAGGTATATAGTCACTTCCACCACCGACATCAAGTGACGCGGTCGGCCGGAGCGGCAGCGAGAGTAGGTTTCGTTCGGAGTCTTTCAGTCCAGTCGGAGTTAGTAAGTCCGCGGACTCAGTAAGGATCGCGCGGATTTAGTGAGTCAATCGAGTCCGCTCACGGAATCGGATCATTTGACTCATTGAATCCGGAGTTACCCACGTCTAGTTCATCACCACTTTGGTTAGCACTCTTGATTCTTAAGCGACTACGAACTCCTTTTTAACTTTAAACGAAACTCTCTGGACAGTCATATTCCACGCTTCTCGACTTCACCAAACAGTCCACTTTAATTTTCTGGTATGAAACAAACTTTTTACTTTCACACTCTATACTCTTCGCTTTAGCACTGTTTATAAGAACACTGCGCCTAAGCGAACCTCTGCTTAAATCCAGTTCAATGTCTGGCCTAACATCTCTTATACTAACATCGGAATGATCTAACCTATTCAGTTTATTAACATCTAGAACATTAGAAACTTCACACGTGCTGCTATCACTGCGCATCCTGTTTACTTTATTCTTTGGCGCACACACCGGTTCCGATTGTTGCCTTATAAATCTCTTATGAAGAATCCTATCAAAGATATTACTTTTATCTTTATTCCTCTCTGAATTCGAATCTAAACTTCTTCGGTGTGTGAAAAGCTTTTTTAAACTGTTCGTTGTCCTAGATAAACTACTACTCGTCGTCGATCCGTTCGTCGTTCTGTTTTCAACACTCTGATTCCGTACCGTTGCTTTCTTACAAAAAATGCACACTTTACAAAAACCTATTCTAAATTTTGACGACATCAAATTGTAAAGTATAGGATTTACAGCCGAGTTTATATACAGCATTATTCTAGAGAAATACAAAATATTGTACCATTTCTCCGGATTGATATCATCCGTCCATTCAGCTGGAGTGACTATTATCCACAAAATAAGTACTCTGTAAGGCATTAGACAGAGAAAGAAGCAAAACACTACAGTTCCAAGCATAAGAATGACTTGTTTTCTTGCTCTGGCGTTGTACGGATCGAAGGTCTTATTCATGACGACTTTCGAAGCTGCTGTGATTAGGTTCTTGGTAATGACGCTGTAGAGGATAATGAGGATGATGAGCGGGAGAATGTACAGAAGGATGATGACCATGAGGAAGAAGCTGATCTGCCAGGTGGTCACGGCCTGCGTCAGGCACTGGGAGGCGCCGTTGCCCCACACCTTGTGCTCAGCGATGCCCAGGATCGGACTGAAAGAGAGAAGAAGATAGAGAGCTTTATATGGGAGCTTTAGTAGTAATGGCGCTAGCTTCATAAATCGCTGGGATTTATTGTTTCTATCTTGAAAATTGAATGTGAAAAGGACGAATTAAATTGTCCCCACGATTTTGCGCTAGCACCGAAGAAAACTTGCCGTTTCAGTACGAAGCACTATAAACATCACTTAACGATTTGCCACAATGAATGCATTATGCGTTGTGCGGTCCGGTCAAAGTGAACGCAGACTGCATCATGGATGAACATCACTGCTTTCTCTAAAAATATTGAATACTATGCGATCTGAACGTACGTCCGTTGAAAGAACGCAAAACAAATAGTAAATGCAAATGATGTTCCCTCATGATCCGGACTGTTTGCTTTGACTGGACCGCAAGACGCAGAACGCATACAGTGTGACAAATCCTTAAAGCCATGCTCAAACCATTATATTTGATATGCGTTAATATAAGTTGCCGTACAAATCTAATTAGTGTACACAAAAATATAGTTAGAATAATTAAATCAGGGAAATTGATAAAAATTTGCACTGTCACAGCAACATTTGTCGGTATGAATTATGAATATGCTTGTATTCACTCTTTAAGGTCTTATAGAAGAAACAATGGTTTGAACAGGGCTTTAATCAAAGAAAGAGAGGGAAGCATTCGTACTACAGCGGCAAAGGAAAGCCATAAAGTATCTACAGACTAAAACAGGGTGTTCTATTTGCAAAGTGCTATACGAAAGTCTACAGAAGTGGAATAAAATAAAGATGAAAACATATCTGAAAGAGAAAGGCCGCCCACATGATATTCGATTGATTTTGGTAGTTCAAAAAACTATTCGTGATAAACATAGTCAAAACCATAAAAAAATCTCTTATCTCGAAATCATTCCTTCGTAAACACAGCCTTTTTACAAATGTGTCAAAGTAAATTTTTCGAGTTACGAGCTTTTTCTTGTTGAAATTTGTAAGCACCAGATTGGTTTAGGTGATTTAGATTATAAAAATGCCTTTAGCTGTTTCATCAACTATCAATAAATCGAAACCAAAATCATGCGAGCAGATACAAGAACTGAAAGAAAAAAGTATTAAAGAAATATTATACACAAGAGTAGTTGATTCGATTGGTGACTTTGGCACAATAATAGTAGTTTACTGCCCGTACATACCTCTCTTTAACCTGATAAAGTACTCTACTGAGGATAATGGAAGCCTACCTGAGTCCAGTATCAGTCTTGAGCGCATAAATACGGACATAAGCAACAAGCACTCAATCTTCCATCAACTGTCATAATCCATTTAAGTGGAGAACACATCGTGCCACATGGAATGCCGCGATGCCGCATTTTGGCGCATGCTTTATTCGAAACAGGACCCCGTAGCACACTGCTATTTATCAATAACAAAATATTCGTCCTTCCTACGTCACTTTGGCAATCCTTTCCCTAGTAGCATTTTCCGTTGGCATCCCAAATTGGGCAACAGTAGGGAATCCGTACGGAATTTAGTTAGTAGTGTAGAAAAGATTATCATTACGCCCAACCAACCAACGTCGGGCCATTTTGAATACCGCTACCGTTGTTTAAAACCGGTTGGCATTTCTGCGTTGTATACAACGAAGGCCCTATTCGATATTGAGTAGCGTTGGCCCAATGCAGAAAAATATTATCATAACGCCCATCCACCTACCAACGTTAGGCCAATGCGACTTCTGCTACCGTTGGTTTAAAACTGTTGGCAGTTCGGCATTATATTGTTTCAGTTGGAAATTCTACAATGGCCCTTGGTTAGGCCTTACCTCAAAACGACGGCCAAATCTAGCCGTTGTCCAACTAATGAGACCCATGTGGCTAGCGAAATGCCAACATTAAATGCTATTAGGGTTGACACCTGCCAAAATTATGTAGGCCTTATACTATTGTGCTATGCCCTCAGGGTACCACAGTTTACACCTGGTCGACAAGTCACCCTTCGCTTGCTCGTCGAAGGCGGCAACCTATCCAGTGTAATCATTAAGTCGTCTGTAGCCTGCACTCGAATGCGACCGAACCGAACCGCAATGGCTAGCCAAAAGGCGACAGTTAACTTGGTGTAAACAAAACTTCGACCGCATCGCCTTCGACAAGACGAAGTCGTCTGCCAAATTTGACAGTCGACCAGGTAAACAAGCCATAAGATGCAAGGTGCTAGGTCGCACAAATCTTCCTTTTAATATGCGGCACAGATGCATCGATGTGGCACAAAGAAGCCGTTACATAAATGTTGTTCCATGAATCACTCTGAATGTCGGTTTCTTCGCAATATTTGCACTATTTTTAAATTTGCCGCCAAAACGCTATTGTAATGGCAAATGTCGCGTGTGACTTCAACCTACTAAAATCGGTCGTAAACGTCAAAAAAAAAAGCATAATGCCTGTCTGTCTGAGGTTGCGGAATAACACTCATGGCGCTCACGCACTGCTGTTTAAAGTCACGTGACTCAGATGTAAAAATTAAAGTTTTTAAGTTATTAAATTCTGAATGATCTTGATATATTTTTACATAAATACTATTCTATAATGTACAACTGAGGGTTAAGCTACCGTTATACAGAAAAATATTAATATTTGTTAGTATAGTCAAGTAGCCAGTTGTGAGTCGCTGAGCTTCGAGTTAATCTTATAAAAGTCAGTTTGCGACGCGATATTCAAAGTGTTCAAGGAGTTTGAGTACTTAAGTACCTATGTAAAGCGGCCTCGTGACTCCCCTTCAAAGCATAAAAAAGTTCGTAAAGAAAGTTCGAAGATACAATAAAAAATAAACAACCAATTTCCCACAATATTCACCGTGAAGCGAAAATTAGATCAATTGATAACGATCGTTCCATTCGGTCATTGAACGAACTAGTGAATGAAAATGGGCAATCTTGTGACGTAGCGTAGCGCTTTAGTGATCATCAAAGTTAAGTTTTTATGATCGTTCTGGTATCCCATTGATTTTACGATATGGCTTTTGCTTGTTGGAATTTATGATCGACGTTTGAAAGGCAAAAACTTAATAAAACAGCACCAGTAGATCAAAACCCAAGGTTATGCCAAGTTCTTTTCATATCACGTTATATCTAAAAACACCACGCCACTGCTGCACTGCTATTCTCAACAAATTTGAGGTCTAGGTATTAACCGTGTGATTTTTAAGCCTTGCTAATATTGATGTTGGTCCACGTTTCAAATTCGTATAATCAATTAATAACAAGAGTATTTGTTACATTTACCAAGACTATACACTCTGGGTTATTGTGAATACATACACACACACTCCATACCATTTTATAGTGGTAGAGCCAAACAGTAATCCTCACTAGATGATTACTGTTCGAATGAGCCGGCTCGACCGGGGTAGTACCACACTCTCACAGAATATCGGCGTAAAGTAATAGTTTGCTATTGCGTTTCGTACGGTGAGTGACAAGATCCGGAGGCCTATTCCCTCATCCCTATCCCATCCCCATTCCCCATCCTCCCTATACTGGCAACGCATTGGCAGCACCTCAGGTGTTGCAGATGTCCATGGGCGATGGTGACCACCTTCCAACAGGTGGGCCGTCAGCCTCGTTTGTCAGTCAATTGACAAAATATATATATATATATAAAAATACATATACTACATTTTATGTTTTGACTAGTTAAGTTTCTCGGCTTTTTGGTTTATACTGTAATGCCGTGCAAATATATTTGCATTAAATAAATATAAATTTGTCTCTCTTTCTAGCACTTTTTCCGGTCTCGGGACACGCTTTGACCATGATCACGGATTCAGCAGGTCGGGTTATTACAGTGGCGCGACTGCCGTCTGACCTCTGTAACCCTTGTGACAAGGGAGCCAGACCAATTAGATCATGGTTACACATTTAGTTACCCAAATATACCCACAGGTTTCCTCACGATGTTTTTCCTCACCGTAAGCGCATCGGTTACCACAATTCGCAGACAGGTAATGTAATAGAAAAACTCATTGGTACATGGCAGTCGCTTGGATTCGCACGCGGACCTCACGATTACGAGTTGACATCAGCCATTAGGCCACCGACGCTCTAAATAAATATATTTAGTATTATTACTTATATACTTGTATTAGAATATTCTTTCGTGATTTCACTTAACACATACACAGCTCTGTTTAATTGGGACTTTATCGTTAAAAGATGGAGCTTTTATTATTCGTGTAGTGTAGTAGCGATTGATTTAGCGTGCTTACTTGACGGACGACTGCATACATACATACATAGCATCACGCCCGAAATCCCTAATGGGGTGGGCAGAGCCACAAGCCTACTACGTTCGATTAATTAGTCCTAAGATGGAATTGTTCCTGATTCGTCGTATTCCTGTTTCCTGCGGACGCACTGCCGTACGCAAATACCTTCCTTGATCTAGGTATGTTTTTATATCGTAAAAAACCAATTCCATTTTGCTGTTCACACATCAACAATAGTATGTACATGGAAACTATAGCCATCAACATTGCCCATTCTCCAAATTGTGTTTGTTGTACGAAAATTATACCGAAATTATAGTGAGAATGAAAGAGCATAGTAAAAATAAACGGCTACGAATAAAGCTCAACGAGAACATTAACGAATCGACAAACACCAAAAGCGATTTACATCATAGTAGCTGTCACATATAACGAATTACAGTAAGTAGATATAGAATTGCCAGGTCTTTATAACTAAATGAAATATAACACACTTGATCGATAATCGCACCTCACAAGTTCCATTTTATGTTATAAGATTTATAAAATAATTATTTAAGCGAGCAGTGTGAACCTACGGCTTCAAATACAAATGTTGACCAATTTTTGATGGGTTGTCAGTCGGAACAAAATCTAGGTTTATACGTTTTGGGTTATTTGACTAAGTATAATCAATAAATAAAGTTTTATTTTTGTTTCAGTATTCTCATACAAATCAAATTTCGGAGATTATTTGACTTTGTTGATCTTTAATCAAAATTCAAAAACGTACCTATAGACCTAGATTTTGATCTGATTGACAACCTGTCAAAGTTTGGTCAAAATCGGTTAACATTTAAGGGGTGGAAATCGTTATCACCTTTTGTATGAAAAAGGTGATTTTTGCCATTGGTTCACAGTCCTCTTAATATAGTACACAGGTAGAATATGAACCCATGGGTCATTATATTTTTCGAGCGCTATATAAACTGAGATACGACATGTCAAAACGATGACGCATTTCTAGGTGTCATATATAAAAATACTAGCTACTGCCCGCTATTTCGTTCGCATGGATTTTGGTTATAGCTATTCTCCGGGAAATTTTAAATTTTCCGGGATAACAAGTAGCAAGACTTTAATCTATCTCTGTGCCAAATTTCATCTAGATCCGTTCAGTCGTTCTGGCATGATTGAATAACAAACATACATCCGAAATTTCGTATTTATAATATTAGTAGAATGATTATTTGGGTAGGTAAATGTAGGTATCTTTTTTAGCTATAAATTGAACACAGCCTGTATTTTTTGTATTTTCTATCCTGCGTTGAAAAAAGTTGATCTTACAAACTTTTGTAGACATATTATTAGATCAAAGTATTTTTCCGTACGCATTGGAAGAATTACTAGCGAGGTGCGATATAACCAATAAATATTAATATATATTTCTCAGCATCTAGATCGTCTAGTGCCACAAAGCAAAGACCAGGCAATCTCTTAAACATCTAGTAGTTATCAAAGCGATACGAACCTTGTTGCGTAAAGGGTTTCGTTTATTTGTTTATTTGCTGAGTAAAAGCTTCACTTCGATGAGTTACATGACGTTTTATTGATATCTAGTTTGGTATATTCGATGGTATATAAACGTATATAAGATGGTATATTCGCACAAGCTGACAACCTTGGAAACATCTGTCAAATAATGAGAGTAGTTTATTGGTTCGTATCATTTCACAATGATAATTATGAAATGTTATTCTATAAAACAAAGAATACTTTAGTTATTGAATTTATGCTTAAGATCACCGCTTAATTGCTTTTGAACTTTTCAAAAACAGCTAAGCGATATTTTTAGAGAAAGATTAATTACTAATATAATATAATATATAAATAATAAACTAATTTATTGTTGTTTCAAAGAAATTTCGCAGAGGCTGGTGGAAGACACTGGGGACCGCAGAGCTGGCAACTTCCTCGCATAACTCATTAGCATTGCAGCATCTTCGACACAATGCCACGGGGAACTTTTTTAGATTTAATTAATACTTAAATTGTTCATAATTTATTAATTGTTTGAATAAAAATCTAAGAAATAATAGAATAAAATTTCAGATTATCATTCAGAAATGATACGAATCATTAAAATACTCTATTTTGTCTGTTATCAGCTTATGCGAATATACTCTCTCAATCTTCAACCATGAGATGCAGCGTGACGACAGTTCTTTGTGAACGCATATTCATCGTCAAGTGTTCGCGTACATTTAAAACCGCTGCTCAGGGTAGTAATTGTCATAAAGTTATTCGGAACTACTTTTTTTTAAGGCGGGTGATACGTTTATGTCATATTTTTGTATTCGTTAATTAAGTTATAGGTTCTTTTATTAAAAAATAATACATGTGCAAACGGTCAATGTAATTCTTCTCCAAATACTTTGTTCACTGTGTGATCTGACATCGGTCTCGCTTATTCAGTAATCGCACGACATAATAGTACTAGTTACCACTCAAGTGATTACGTATGAAACTTTGAAAATACCTCATAGAAATTCCTGTAAAATTCAAACACGCAAAACAATAGTGCCTTTGTAATATCAGAAGCCACCGACATCGCTGAGGCTTCAATAAACCGTGGAAGAATGGTGCAGCAAGACAATATTGAACATTCCCTTTATCGAAAACAATGGGACATATACATTGCATTCTTTAATGGATAATTTTAACATTAAGGCAGTGGTTTTACGTCGATTTTTATGTTTATCTCGTTGAAAATTATACTTTAGCAACGCTGGAATAGTTTTAAAACGTAGTTGTCCGTAAAATTTTAATAAGCTGTCGATCAAGTCCGGTATGGTTTAAAGACAATCATACGGATTACTAATGTTTGGGCAAAACACTTTTCCCCAAGCATCAAATCCCAAACAATTTTACTCAAATTATCATTTGGCAAAAACTCATTAGTCAAATCAACTTATCGCAATTTTACAGTTACCAAAAGTATTTTTTGACAAATAAGTACTTACTTAAGGGACACAAGTTAACCCTAACCTAACCTACCCTACCTGATAAAGCAAAATGATGCCAAATGATAATTTAACCAAATGATAAAATGCGAAATGGATATATGCCAAAGATACGTTTGGGAAATGAAACTACTGCGATAAGTTTTTTGGGATGTGAAATTTGGCGAAAAATATTTTGCCCAAAGAGCAGTAGGTACACCCAATCATACAATACATTTTCGAAGGTGACTACTTTATTGGTTGCTCTCCAACACGCACCTGTCGTACTGTATACAAAACTGACGTTTACGAATAACTAATAGCGCTAACGTTAGCAATTACTGATACCTATTAATAACGTTTGTTATGAAATACACTCTCAACCAACTACAAATGTACTAGTACTTTCAAGATTGAACCTAAAAGTGAAGAGAATTAGTGCGTGTACAAGTGAAAGGAGAACGTTGAAATATGGTTTCGATTTGGCATTGTCTGTAGTGTTCTGTTGTTGCCAGTTGAATAAATTGTTATACAAGGGAATGTGGTCGTAACTCTTAACGCACTCGTTCGTTTAATTTACGACTGCTAAATTAGTTATTTGCGAGTGTCTGCAAAAATAAGAATTATCGCTGATCGATGGGTTTGGGACCTTTCGCAAAATTTATCTTTGATAGGTTTTGTTTTTGTTGGAAAAGGGTTAGCCCTAGTTTGGTTAGGTTCAAAATCCAGAAAACGTATGATTTAAAAAAATATAAATTCATAATAGGCTGTGTTTGGGTATACAGGATGTCCCTAAAACCAACGATAAAACGAAAGGAGCTGATAGGGTGGCTCAGGAGCTACTAGATTAAGTAATTTTTTGACCTTAATAAAGATAACATTATTTTCGAGATAATGGCACTTTTATAAAACTCGTGGTTTTTGATACCCTGATTCATTATTTTAACTGCTTCTACTGCAAATTTTAATATTGTGTAAATCTGTTTTTCGCATAATGTTCCTAAAAAGCTCTTGAGCCGCTCTACCAGCTCCTTTTGTTTAATCGTTATGTTTAGGGACAACCTGTATATTTCTAAAACATGTATTTAATATAGTATTTACAAGAATACAACAGAATTTCTCACCGGAAGTTATTTTCCTTTTCTCAAATATAAAAAAATTAAAAGCAAATAAGGTAATAGCCATACTTTGAGTATCTTAATAGATATCCATACTAGATAACGATCTGGATCACTCGATTCTGGAGTAAATTAATTAATGTGCAGGATAAAAACAACCCTTGCTCCCGTATGTAAATAATTAACATTATCGTTCCTTGTACAAAACCAACATCGTGGATCGGTAACGTACGAGAAAAGATAATTCCTAGTACAAAACCGGACAATGTACAAATTTTATGTCATATCCAAAACGGTAGACATCATAAAGAACCTCATTTGTTAAATCAACAGTACCATTGAAAGACCATTGCCATCTTCATACTTTTAAGGCTGGGTGCCAAAATTTGTATATAATTTGTTCGCTTGGCCGACCTGAATTGTTCGATTAATGACAATGTAAAGAACCACAGAAAAATAGTCTGCCACCATGGTAAGGTAGGTTTTCAACAATTTAAAAAAAAACGGTGCGCTAAATCATTTGCTCGTGTCTGCCTCTTGGACTGGTGGTCAGAATCATCCTCAAAACGATGACCATCGAAGACGCAGACGTGCTGGGCACTGTTTTATAACGGGACGAAGTTGCAAAAATGTAAATGAAAAAAGCTATACTAAATCATTTTTTCGTCGTTCTCGTTGCGTCCATTCGATTCATTAGGAGAAGAAAGAATAATATTCCCATAATATAATATTCCCAGAATAGAAAAAAAAACTGCAGACGTCTAGGTCGCTGATTCTTTTATGTACGATTTTTTAAAGTTGTAACTCAAAAACGCAGGGACATATGATTTTCATTTACTGGACCAAATCGATTTGTATTGACGTAAACTTTCATCCCTATCAATATAAAAGACGAACAAATCATATACCAAAATGGCACCCAGCGCCCTAACTAAATATCCATGCCTATTGTTTCAGGAAAGCTATGGAAATATGCCACTGTGTTTAATCGGTCGTTACATCCCTTTCCACCTGACATTCCTAGAAGAGTGAAAGAAAGAGATGCATATGTTAGCCGTCAAAGTTCACAGTGACATGGTTCTGAAACAGGCCATGAGGAAGTCAAACAAACCCCGCAACACTCTAACCTAGGAAAGTTTTTGATTACATTTCCCGGGTTCTCCTAGCTTAGTTTATGACCATAAAATGCACGGACGACATGCAAGTAATACTCGTCGTAAAAGTAGGGTTAAGCGGACAGACGGATGGAAAAGTTGTTGCTAATTTGTTGAGGTGCGGGTACATATTACAGGACAATTTGCAAAAAACTCAGTGCAGTGTCTGACACGCGACCTCTTGTCATAATGCTAGGTTAACCCGAGCACGAGTCGTCATTTTTGGATCTCATGTGGGGTCATCCACAAATGACACTAAATCCTCCAATTTTTGTCTGGCCTGTGTCCAACAGTGGGACGTACACAGGCTGATGATAATGATAACGATTATGTTGAAAGGTCACATAGGTTTTGAACGTCATTTAGTTGATCCGTTTCTGTTTGCGCTAATCACGAAAATGTAGGATTTCGATGTAGTTCATTTCTCTATCATTCACGGGAACACGGGAATAAGCCAGACGAAGCATGGCTGGGTTACTAGTATTGTCAAACTATTACAACAAAGGTTTCTTTGTAACATTCACGGAATTGAAACCAAAAACCAGACGTGAATGACACAGACATTAGCTCAGCGTTCAACTCTTTTAAAACCTGACATGATGGGTGAGGTTTGCCAAGAACAACAAGAAATATATCGCTAATTACTGTCATTACTTATTAAACTGCTTTTTCAGACTTGTCATGTGTTTGTTTTGGAAAGAAATTGCGATTCTATTTTAAGTAGCATACTTCAGTTAACGTTACGTTACGTGGGTGGGTTACTTTGACCGCGACCGCACTCAACCCCTGAAGAAGGACTCCATACGAGTTCGAAACATGTCGGACTATTTCTGACAATGAATCGTGAGTAAAGCCGTGCTTATTTCTAGTCTAAAATATTAATCGTTTTATTATTTCAATCTTTACAGCATTTTCATGACTATTATTATAATTCTAAAAGAAAGTTACATTGTCAAGTAAGTAATGTAACTATTAGCTACAACAGTCAATTTTCTCACCGAAAAAGACCCCTACACTAACTATCACCGTTACCAAAGTAGGTTTCTACTTCTCACTCAATTTCCAGAAAATGTCGACAGCAAGAATTGCTTACAAACTGTGTGACTATCAACTGCGTTTAAAGGCACACACCGAATCGCGGAACGAGTCGAAAGCGGGCTCGCGTTGTCACAGAAAATAAAAAATTAAATCTTCACACCAGTGATCGCGCGGCAGGCGCGCGGGTTGATGTGAAAGGTTTCATTTTAGTTCCTGTAACACTACTTAGGTAGACTCCTTCCGACCCGCTCCACTTCCGTTCCGTTTTCAGTATGTTAAAGCCTTAAGATATATCCACGGAATAACTAGGGTAAGTAAATCACTTACATTATCAACCATTCTGAGATCAAACACTACTTAATTTATGATAATAATCAACCCCTTACGTTGTTTGCTATGTTCTGCAGGGGGTAGCTTCCACGAGCTTAGTAACTAATGCTGAGTACTTGCCTTATACACTTTAAACTTGAGCGTAAATATTATGATAGTAAGTATTATTGGCACTGTAATTGCGAGTAGAAGCCGATGCTATTAATTTAAGCGACAAGCAACTATCCAACAAATACTTAGCTCCTGTAAACCTGGCATTATAATTGTTTCTGACAGTGATCATTTTAGTAGTTTCAATTAAAATGATGTGCAGTTAACGTAAAAGCAGAACTAACTTAACTTTACTTCAAATAAAATGAAAACTTATAATATATTGCGGCTTAGCCAATTAAACTTCAGCAATAACTTAAGTTTACGTTTCATTTTATGGAGTGAAGTTAAACGCACCCCTGCGTCAAATAATAGAATTTATTATTCAAATGAGGGTATCAATAAAATTGGCGATTTTCAACAAATATTACTTTGCGGTCGCCAAAATGCTGAATGCAAGATTTGGATATTAAATCCCTTGAAATAGAGTATATGGAATCCACTATGGACGGAATATTTCTTGGCGAAGGATATGATCTCGAATCATGCAAGTAACAGGAGCGTTGACGTAGGGCTGTCACTGCATTTTTAAAAGAATATTTTTAATATTTACCATAAATAATAGAGAATTAAATGTATTGTTGACTTTAATTGAAATAGTGATGAAATGAGCAATTAAGTAAAGTTTAAGCACTAAATGCAGATTATGGCTATAATCATGAGGACACATGTTAACCAATTACTTTATTAACATCTAGAAAAGTTTAATTACAAACTATATCATTAAATAAAAGCTTTTAAAATATTTTTTTTTTTTTCAGAATTCGTCGCAACCTGGCAACCCTGGTTCGATAAGACACGAAATGGAAATGAAGACGGCATCAAACGCGCTGATTCGGTGAAATTCCCAGAAAGAATGGATCTTTGAAATTGTCAGACGAATTTACTACCCACATTTCGCATTACCTACTTGTGTTTTACAGGCGCGTAGGCTTAAAATAGAATTCGTCATTGGATTCAAATTATAATTAATTATCTAAAAAATTACAAAAACAGCTTTGTCACGAATATACAGATTTATATATTTTTAGGGTTCTGTACCTCAAAAGGAAAAAAGAACCCTTATAGGATCACTTCATTGTCCGTCTGTCTGTCTGTTTGTCAAGACCCTTTTTCTCAGGAAAGCGTGGAGGTATCAAGTTGAAATTAATATCAAATACTCAGGTCTGCAATCCCTTGGAGATGTAAATAAAAAAATCGTCTAAGTCAACGCAATCAAAAGATATGGCCGGTTATGCCGCATATAATATATATTTCTTCCTACTACGCTTTAATTTCATCATAATGGCCTTAAATACTCAGCACAAAGCAGCCCTTATTTGCTCTAGAGCAAATAAAGTTGCATACAAATTTCATTATTGCACTGTTTTGTATTTTTTTTTAATTTGGTTGGTTGATCAAGAAGTTTACACCAACAGCTACCCAATCCGCCCATTCACAGTCCGCCGAGACAGCCGACCACTCTTCTGTGGACTTACTGTTAGCAAAAAAAAAAAACGGGCCATATATCGGCGGCCATATCGAACTGTGATTGTCTCGTCTAAAATGTTATGCTCAAAGAACTGGCTGATAAGATAGCATGGGTTACAAAAAGATTAAAGAAAAAAATTGGCTTAATATGACAATTAATAGACTAGATACAAGATTTCTGTGAAAATTTTCGGATTTTTGTCTTTACCTTCAGAACCAATCGACCGAGTTTAATAAATAGGGTATCTTAAGATTCGGGGAGAACGTGCGAGTGTCATAGGGTATATAAAAATTCTAAGGGTGCGTCATAACAGGTGCCAAAATCCTTTTTACTTCGCTAGTTGGGTTTAACTGTACCTTTACGTTTTTTACCAACTTTTAGCAGTAGTAGAAAGAAAAGCAGATTATGCACCTCGCATCAAGTGATTTGTTATTGCACTCGTGTTTTTAGAGCCCTCACTAGCGTTCGGGCTCCAAACCAACACTCGGCGCAATAATGAATCACTTTCTGCTTGGTGCAACAATCTACTATTAACACTGTTGAATCATGAATTTTGGAAAGAAGAAATAGCACAAGTAAAGGAGGATATCCAAACACTAAATTTGTAGTTACATCACAAAAACAAATAGTTAAATGAAATAACCTTTGAAAAGTCGTATCACACTCGACTGTTGCACAAAGATAGGCGCTTGCGATAATTATTTTATCTTTTTTAATAGATAAGTAAGTTGAAAGCTATTTTTTTAATTTTGAGGGTTCCGTACCTACAAGATACTTACTGTTTTTCATAGGTAACTATGGGACCCTCGGCACGCGAGCCAGACCCGCACTTGACTTGATTATTTAAAGAGAATTTGTTAGTTTAGTATAAAAAATGTAAACATTTTGAAATAGCTTTGGGTATTATTATTTTATATTCTAAGTAAAGTTACGTAACGATTCTATTAATATCAAGTGACAAACAGACTCGTCCATGCACTAGTTAAACTCAAATAGCTCAGTTTGAAATGTCCATTAGTCTCCGTCGATGCAATTTGACGGTAGATGTAAACGCCGCAGTTGCCGCTAAATGCATTTAATAAATATAAATATACATTTTCGAGCAATGAGCAAATAATATTTAGCGGTGATCCGAAAACTAGCGACTCGTTTTTTATTCTCATTATTGTCTATACGTAAAATGGTTTCTTTCTGATAAAAACTATGTGTTTTATAATGGAAAAGTTAGCAACCATTGGTAGTGTTGCCAGGGCTTGACAAATGCGTTTCTGTAGATCTCTCTGTCTTGCACGATTTTTGATGCAATTTGCGAAATAGAGTAGGATTAATAATTTTATTCCGTGAAACTAATATCTCGGTCAAAAACCGCAATAAAGAATGACCGAAACTAGGAAGCAGCTAAATCTGATTTGCAGGACAGTTTATGCTTGTCCGCAAACATGATGATAAACCGAATATTAACCCAAACATGTGGTTTTTATAAACACTGCGGCCAGCCATGTCAATATCATAAAAACGTAGATAAATAACCAAGTAATAAAATATCTAAAAGTATCAGCAATTTTTTCCACTGTCAATAACCCTACATTCCAGTCGACTCCAAATTTATGTGGGATCGAGTTATTTTAAGCAATTCACAAACCATTGGTATTTATTTAAATTTGAAAGGAGAAACTTTGATCTTGAACGCGGATAAGTTTAAATAAACCATTGTGAAGTATTTCTGGTAACATGGCGGCAGATGTAGCAATAATTATTATTAATCGGGAAGCTGATGTGAAGCCGCTCACGTACTCCGGTTCTACAGAAAGGTTACATAATCATGTCATGTTTATTCCCAATATGTATTTAGAAAAGTCCTAGTCAAACGGCACGTTACGGCTTACGAATAAAAAAGATTTCAGCCCTGCCCTGATTCAATGAGATAATTGACTAGCTGGTACAGGTACCAGGTCCAGATAATCAATGGTACCACTGATTCTACACCAGACATTTTCATTGGTTTTGTATTTTGCCAATTGTAGCGGACTCATTGGGAAGGTCGCTATTACTTCTGCTTATCCAATAGTATTTCTAAGCGTTGTCGTACATCGCAGCCATTTGGTAACGTTAAAAGCTGAAGATTAGGATCCTTACCACAGCTCTACTAATATAACCATAACGTGGTCAAAGATGTAGCCAGCCGCAGTAGCTAACAGGAGATAGTGTCCTCAATGCTGATGGCAATAAGGTGTGCTTCCATGTCAGTTCCAAAGCCTCGTCACCTGATGATCAAAGATGCGAAGATGCCGTAGACGATTCTTGTAGATGGTAGAAATGGTGGTGGATGTAGCCAGTTCTCGGTGGCTCGCGGAGGGAAAAGAATCTCTGGAACTTAGTAACCAAGATGGTAAATGTGTAGTTTTCTTAATTTTAGGTTATTTACCTGGTGAATAAAGCTGCGAAGAACCAGGCGAGGGCGCAGATAAGAGTGGCACGGGTCTTAGTGCAGACATAGCCAGCTCTGAGAGGTTCGCAGATGGCGTAGTAACGCTCGAAGCTGATGGCCAGAATGGTCAGGACCGAAGCGTGGGCCACTGTCAGCTCGACGAATGGGACTGCGAGACCTGGGAAGATGAGGTTGTTTAGCAATAGCAAATATTAGGTCACTATTTTTGGGAAATTATTGGGGATATCGATTTAAATTGTTTTAGAAGCTATATTTGTACGTAGCAATTATGCCTCTGACGGTACTGAGTCTAAAGAACTAGTTGTTTGTTACCTGTAACTTTTAGCAGTATGTCTCATCCTGCTTTTGGTATATAAATTATCATTTATTTTAGATGAGATTAAAGATAACAAAATTAGGCTGCTTTGAAGTTTAACAAACTCGCCCAATTCGTAGACGCTGAAACACACTGTTCTCTTCAGAATTCTCATGAATAATTCCTGAATTATCAATTGTAATTGAAAAACTTCAGTATTTTTTGCCGGCAGTCAAAGAATTTTTGTAGAATGAATTTTGGTGACCTAGAATCGTGAATTTCGTCTTTTTCAATAGTGACTGAGATATACATAGCGCCGAACAGTATTGACACAAAACCCAAAGGGACCGGATCTATCATTTCCTCCAGGAAACAGCAAAGCGCTCCAGAAAAACCCTTATAAATTGCGTTCACCTTAGAAGACTGTCGTCAAACTGAAAATTATCTCACTTCCTGTTATTCGTTTGCCCTAAATTTCTTCGTTCTAAGTTCTAATTACGTAAAAGAGTAATAAAGTTTCTTAAAATAATAATAATTCACAAGCAGGAACTTACCAAGAACCAAGACGAGTGGAGTGGGAGGCCTTTTCAAACCAGTAGGTTATGTATAAACCAAACTTAAAAAAGAAAACTACAATGTCAATACTTGAAAAACACACGGCTTTACTCACGATTACTTGTCAGAAATAGTCCGACATGTTTCGAACTCGATTGGAGTCCTTCTTCAGGGTTTGAGTGCGGTCCTGGTCAGATCAACCCGCGCACCCGGGACCGCACTCAAACCCTGAACAAGGACTCCAATCGAGTTCGAAACATGTCGGACTATTTCTGACAAGAAATCCGTAAAGCCGTGTGTTTTTCAAGTATTCATAATGTCTCACGAAAGTTTTAATTTGACTAAATACAATATCGATTATCGTTGTGCCCTGGTTTGTGTAAATCACAACTATATTGAAATGTATACAGCGGAGCATCCCTTTATCTGAGACAACATGGTCCTGGGCCTCTTTTCAATATTTCCTAAGTGATTTCACATATGGTTTTTTGCGACTCAACTGCTAATGCTCACATCGTCGGTGCGAATTACAAAATCGCTATGTGGTTTTGGTCTACTTTTCAGGAGACAGTTAAAACCGTTTTTTTCTGTAATAGTTTCTTAACATGCGTAGTTATATTTATTTATGATAAAAAGGTAAATTTTACCTGAATATCAATTAAATTAATTATATTTGTTCATACTTTATTAGTAACACATGACGTAAACGGAAGTATTGGTACATAGCGGGCTTAATTTGTTACATTAAAAATCGCTATGTAACTAACGGTCACATGAACATTTTCTAAAATGATGTTTTTAGGAATATTTTGCTACATAGCGGGTTTTACTCACTATATTTGAAGATACCTGACTACTAAAAATCGCCATGTGTAAAAATATGACAACAATGCCGATGATAAAATATCGCTATGTAGGTACATCGACGAACACATAGCGAAATAAAACGACCACTTTCTTAAATGTGCGTTATTATTTAAAATTCGCTAACTGCCTAATTTCACATAGCTAATTTATCAAGGTACATTTTTGCCTACTAACACATAAACCACTAGTGAAAACAAAAAAAAATCTTTGTCGGCTGATGCAGAAATTAAAACCGAAACGTTTAGTGTTAAAATAAAAAACCGCAAAAATGCACATAGCGATTTTGGGATTCGCACCGACGACATGTCATAGCAAAATAATTTACGGTTTCGCTTGGGCAGTGTCGAACATAGGACTTGCTTAGCCGTAGCGCATTTTAAAATTTGTGACTGTGACTCAGTCTGCGTATAAGCCTTTTATCGCGATTTTTTCTGAGAACAGTGCAGTTTTTCGGGATGAAAATTTATCCTATTTTTATCCAAGGAGGTCAATCTACATCTCTGTCAAATTACATCTAAATTAATTATGTTCTTCGTCCGTCAAAATTAGAAAAGACCGACTGCCAGATTAACATTAACTTTTATAGTATTAGTAAAAATTAAACCTGTACCTAATTCGTATTTAAGATAACTAGTTTTAACATCAGCGACACCAAACAAATAACCGAAGATTTCACCAAACGTGCCGCTGAAAGTTAGCAAGCAACATTTGAGCTTTGATAGTTGGTTGTTATCTTGAATTGGCGCCATCGAAAACGTTGTAACATTTTCGTAAGTTTTATTGCTGGCCAACATTTCCGATAGTTTTGTTGCTGTCATTTTTATCAACATTTTAACGATGGCACCCGCATTTCTCGCTTAAGCGCAGTTTAATTTTAAGTATAAGATAAGTTTGTAACTATACAGTTGGGGCCAATTCAAAAGTGGGCGCGCTAAATTTTAAAATCACTTGACTTAAAATGCTTAAGAAAATTTAGTTTGACGGTTCTTAAATTTTCAATTAAGAGGACAACGTTTCGAATTGGATCCAGTATACTATTTATGGGGGGCTATACCTATGGATAAATCTTACCTCATTTTAGAGCGCTTTCGCACTACGTCCGATCTGTATCCGATCCGAATCCGTGAAAATACGGATCTAGTAATCTCGGACCGAATTCGTCATTTTACGCGCCTCCGGCGACATACATCGCCGCCCCACTGCCTCGCTGCTCATACGCAGCTCGGATTTGGTTCGGATACGGTTCGCAGTGCGCAAGCATTAATACAAATAATACTATGGCCACTTCGGTCCGTCAATAATCTTCTCCGGAATGGAGATTCACAGATGACAGAGAGAAATCGGATGACGGAAGCCGGATGTAGTGCGTAAACTACCATAGAAATTGTTCTACGAATATTTCGGACCGTATTTTCACGGGTTCGGATTGGATACGGATCAGACGTTGTGCGAAAGCCTCTTAGGGTGTGGGTCCTTAGAGATTCACTCCGACCAAAATGACCCCTCTACTAAACACTTTGTCCATTAACACTATATAATATTTTTTACTCGTCGTTTGAGGAATATTTGACGACGCGGATAGCCTAGTTGGTAGTGACCCTGCCTCCGATGCAAGCGTCCCGGATTCGATCCCCGGTAAGGGCAAATATTTGTGTGATGAGCACGAATGTTTGTTCCTGAGTCATGGTTGTTTCCTATGTATTTAAGTATTTATTTCTCTATATTTATGTCGTCGTCTAGTACTCATAACACAAGCCTTTAGAGCTTACTTTGGGACTAGATCGATTTGTGTAAAAGATTGTCCCCTGATTTATTTATTTATTTATAAAAGCTCGCTTATAAGCTTAAGGAATAAGTGCGGCTTTGTATATTTTATTTCTTTCACAATAGTTCTCAAATACTGTACAAAAGTAGACAAAAAGTTGTGAATCTTATTGCGCAATCAAACTGACAATTAAGCAGTTGTTACAGCTAATTAATTTAACCAATAGACAATAAAAACTCCTCGACATCAAAGTAACAATACTTCACAAACGAAACATAAACGAATTGGTTTATTGAGCGTTGCGTTAACATTCCGATCCGACTGGTTTGAGTCAACTTCGAACAAATTTCGTTACTAATTAATGTTCAAATGTTGCGGAGCGTGAGTTATGGCGCTGACTGTACGTGTGCAATTACGCAATGGATTGGAAGCTGTGCTGACTGTACCGCTAGTTGACACAGGTCAGCGAAAGCATGAAATTTCGGTGACAGTGTTTCAAATAGGTATACAGAACTCGGATGTTTTGATAGATAAATAGATCATTTATTTGGACTAAGCATGCAACAAAGATATATTAATGAAATTATATTCATGATTTATATAATAAAATTACAAATAAAATTACATTACCCACATCATAACAACTGAATTAGACATAAAATTACACTAACGTAAATTGTATGGAGCGTATGTCAAAGCTTGACATAATTACTTATCTAAAAGTGCAGTTACACGACCAACTTTTTTACAGCAATGTGTGGCCGACAACTAATAGGCATCTTTATCTAACGTACGAAGTAAGAGTAAGACAGCTACAGTTGCCGGCTATAAATTGCCGTGAAAAGTTGCTCGTGTGACTGCTTTCTTATTTTTAAATTCTTAAGTTTTTAAAAAGGTACGGTCTGTTTTTTAGTGGGCAAATCAAAAAGGTAACTGCTGAAATCCTATTCCATTCTAATCTATCTTATCTTGCTCCTACTTACTGGATTTATATTTTTAAATTCTTAAGATGTTTGGATGTTTAAAGGGATTATTCGACTTTCATGCCAATATCGTTTCTTCCTATTCGCAATTCTTCACAATCTGAATTCCACATAACAGCACTTAATCACTACTACTGCGCACAGTACAGTAGCGAATGCTGTGCAATTCTATTGTGTGGAATTCAGATTGTGCAGAATTGCGAATAGGAAGAATCGCTACTGTACACAAATAATAACTGTGCACAGTAGCGAATGTGGTGGAAGTACTATTGTGTAGAATTCAGATTGTGCAGAATTGCGAATAGGAATAAACGATATTGGCATGAAAGTCGAATAATCCGTTTAAACGTGTGTTACTCAATCACGCCGTGACGGCATCGGATTTGGATACAAACAGTTTTTCTTCTATATGAGTTTTCGCTCGACCACAGTTTCAGCTGTACTATTACCATGAGTTTATGCAAACCGGTAATATAAAACAATCGCTCCGTCCCTTTTACTTGTAACGGCAACAAGCAGTATTTCCGATAGATTTCGATAGCGAGTACGGTTTGCGTAAACTCATGGTAATGGTACTGATGGAAAGTGATGACCTCCGAAGTTGGAACGCGATTTCCCGGGAAATATCTAAGTTAATACATTGAAACAAAACTATACGGATTTATAAGAAGTTTCATATACGTACCTTCACTAATGAAATAGCTGTGCCACCGATTTTGTTCACGTGGAATTAGTGAAAAATATTATGTGTTCTTCTAAGATATCTATCTGCCAAATTTCATCCAAATACGTTCAGGTGTTGGCGCATACTTTCACATTGATAATGTGAAGTATATAGCAGTGGCGAAGCGTCAAATATTTCCTAAGGGAAGCCGGAAGAATTAGAAACGTGCGTGCGAGTCTGACATTTAGTCAGAGTAACATGGACTTCACTGACAGCTAGCCGTAGCTTTCTAGCTTGGTAAAGCCGTCAGGAATCGCCTTGTAGCAAGCTCCGCCACTGGTATGTAGAATTTACTTATACAACAGTAATTCCGTTAGAGGTTGAGACTTTCCTAGCCATAAATTCAGCCCGCATGAGCTGGCGGCACTGTAGGTACAGTTATTACCTATTAGCAATATGCGGCGGTATATTACATTTGGTATACTATACCTATATGGCCCTAGCAAGATTGAAACGAGGTTAAGCTATCCCCATCTTATCCCCCAGTGCGTCTCTCTCATGCTAGTATCGAAGAAAGAGAGAAGAGTTAACATCATCGCGTTAATTAGGGCCGATGGAGGCAGTAAAAACTACTCGTCATCTGCATAAGTAGGTACATTGGCTGCCATATTAAACACACAAATATCCCCCTAAGAAGGTTAAATCCATAGCCATTACGAAGTCGCTGGCAAGAAGAATAGTAAAAGTATCTAAATTCCTACCAATTTCTTCACATTTATGAGTATTCATTAGTTAGGTAGGTATTCATCACCTATGCACTTTTAAGCAAGTCATTGTTTATCGTTTGATCGTTTGTTCGTCTCGTATGCGTTCCTATGCCAAACAGTCGATTGAGTTGTCGTGCGGACACCTGGGAATTAAGAGGAGTGTGAACCTATGACTTTTCATACAAAAGGCGGAATCGATTTCCAACCCTTAAATGTTGACCGTGGAGACTGTCTACATCTTCATTTAACCTAGATTAGGTAATCAATTTAGATGTTTCTTTATTTTAATTATTATTATGATGACCCTTAGAGGCTTTATACATCTCTAAGTAGCTTAACTTGTCCAGACGCGGAGACTATACATCTCCCTTATTAGTTATTTATTAGAATACATTTTTACCTATTAGGATTGTTTGCGGCCCTTTTCATGTGTTAGTTTTAGTTAAAACTCTAATGTAAAAGTTGAAAAAAAAAAAAGACTTACTGCTGAGTTTCTTGCGGCGTTTCTTCTCAGCAGATGTCAACTTTCGAAGCGCTGGTAGCTTCAGACATGTAAAAGAGCCCATGTGGCCTACTTGCAAAATAAATATTTTCATTTTCATTTTCATTTTCATAACCAATTTTTGATGGGTTTTCAGACAAAACAAAATCTAGGTCTATACGTTTTGATTTTTTTAGTATAATCAATAAATTCAGCTTTATTGTGGTTTCAGTATTCTCATACAAAACTAATTTCGGCATTATTTGACTTTCTTGATCTTTAATCAAAATTCAAAAAACGTATAGACCTAGATTTTGTTCTGACTGACAACCTATCAAAAATTGGTCAAAATCGGTCAACATTTAAAGGCTGGAAATCGTTATCGCCTTTTGTATGAAAAGGGTGATTTTTGCCGTTGGTTTTTAGGGTTCCGTACCTCAAAAGGAAAAAAGGAACCCTTATAGGATCACTTGTTTGTCCGACTGTCTGTCTGACTGTCTGTCAAGACCTTTTTCTCAGGAACGCGTGGAGGTATCAAGTTGAAATTAATATCAAATACTCAGGTCTGCAATATCTTGAAGCTTCTAAGTCACCGCAATCAAGAGATACGGCCGTTTATGTCACATATTTTGATATCTTCAAGGAAATCCAAAGGGAATCAAAACCTATAGGGCACTTCCCGTTGACCTAGAATCATGAAATTTGGCAAAATGCCGTGTCTTACAGCACAAATAAAGGAAAAAGTCCGAAAACTGTACATTTCTAATCAAATCACATAAAAAAATATAGTTAAACGGAATAACCTTTGCAAGGTTGTATCACACTCGACATTTGCACGGAGATAGGAGCTTGCGGAGGTTATTTTTTTCTTATTCCATAGGTAGGTTGTAAATGGTTACCCCGTTGCTAAAAGCATTTTTTTTTCTTTTTTAGCGTTTCGTACCTACAAAGTAATGTTTATTTTTCATAGATAATTACGGAACCCTCGGCACGCGAGTCAGACTCGCACTTGACCGGTTCCGGTAGCATTCCAACCCACAGCTAGTTATGAATATTATTTCCTGTCAATATCCTGGTTATTCCCCGTTTTCAAGAAAGTGGCCTCCCTGTGCCATTGGTATAGTAACTACTATTTGAGTGTGTGCCTTCATAATTATTCAAGTGCTCATCTCAATCAAACCATTAACCTTTTTTTTTGCTGAGGTTCAATCAGATGCCCATAGCCAAGCATTTAACTCGAGTAAGTTCAAGAAACCATTGAAAATAATTCACCAATTAAAATTATAGTCTTCGGAATTGGAAATCAGTTTACTGACGGCTCTTTGCTCAAGATAATTATAGGATTTTCCTATAATAAGCGGAACTTTTAATGGTAATTTTTCTTAAAAGAGATTTTCTTAATTATTTTATCCGAAACTCGTTAAGGAGAACGCTTTTCGTAACTGCTCATAATTAAAGTCGATATAACTTTTAAAAATCTGCCGTTATAGGGTTCCGTACCCGAAGTGATCAACGGGACCAACGGGTATGTCAGAGGCCTCTAGCTCACCAACGGTAAGAACTAGAAGGTTAGAATTTTCACACATTATTATGTTGTTATTGCATAAACTAGCAAATAATAAAAATATAAAAAAAACCCTGAGAAGCTCCCCATACATAGATATCCTTCAAATTTACTAATTTTGTTCAAGCTGTATTTCCAAAATGGCTCAAGTTTCAGCTATCAAATTTGGCCTATCAGGCTTTATACTCCATAGTCTAACAACAAATATCAATGGTGTTCTATTATAGAAATGTGAAAAAATATTGAAATCAAACCAAAAAATTAGCGCTGCACCTTAACACATTGTATTCCACCATCGTACTACTCGCCGAAAACTAGAATTTCACCAACACCATCTTGACGAATGGCGATCTACTACTGTGCGTTTTTTAAGACACTTCCTGCCACGTACGGTGAAATTGTGGAACCAACTTCCATCAGCGGTGTTCCCGGACGGTTTCGACATTGGAGCCTTCAAGAGAAGAGTTTATTTTTCCCTAAAAGGTCGGCAACGGCTCAATGACTCCTTCGGGGTTAGTGATGTTTATGGGCGGCGATGATCACCTACCATTAGGTGACTCGCAAGCTCGTTTGCCTTCCCTTATATAAAAAAAAAAAAAAAAAGAATCTGCCAAATTAGTTGCAACTGTCAAAGTTCTTATGTCATTAGCATAAAGTCTACTATTGATTGGTTGAGACCGTGCGAAATTAGTGTAAAACGGAACTCTCGGTTGCGCAAATCCAACTTGCACTTGACCGGTGTTTTAAACAACAACAAAATAAACTAATGCAATAAACTAAATTATATCTAAAAAGAGTCAATCAATACATATATAGGTACTTAAATAAATAACATTTTAATTGGTTATTTCATTTTATGGCCTTCGAACTATGACAATACCCATTAAATGTAGTGATAGTATGAGCGTCTTTAGAAAGTTTAATATGAAGCGTTTCCTTTTAACGAGTTTTGAAACGACCCAGTGCCTGAACTTTTCCTTCTTTTCTGAAAATATGAGAAGTTTAATTAACTCTAATCTTCTCTTCCTAGCGTTATTTCCCATCTCTAAGTTGGGTTACGCGTTGACAAGATTCGGCAGGTCGGGTTAGCAAGGAGCGACTGTCGCCTGACCTCCGTAACCCTTTTGACAGGAGAACCTTAACAATTGGATCATGGTTACACATTTAGTTACCTAACTGTGCAGATTTCCTCAAGATTTTTACCCTCACCGTAAGAGCATCGGTTGCCGCAATTCGCTAGTAGATAATGTATGTATAAATTAGAAATAGTCAATGGTACATGGCAATCGCTTAGATTCGAACCCGGATCTCACGATCACGAGTCGACATCCTTAGCCACTAGGCCGCCGACGCTCTTAATTAACTCTACTATTATAAATATTTTTGGATAAATCGATCCCAATTTCCTATCGTCAATAAATCCTTACTAATAATATAAATGCAATAGTTTATTTGTTCCTCTTTCATGTAAAAATAGAGCAACAGATTGACTTGATTTTTAGGGTTCCGTACTTCGAAAGGAAAAAACGGAACCCTTATAGGATCACTCGTGTGTCTGTCTGTCCGTCAGTCACAGCCAATTGGCTTTGAAACTACTGGACCGATTGAGTTGAAATTTGGTACTCATATGTAAGTCGGTGACAGCAATACGGAAGCGTATCGTGAATAAAAAAACATGGGGCCCACTTTTGGGGGTTAAATTAGAAAATAAAAATAAAAGAACTTTTGCAAACTATATCGTGTGTGTGTGTATCTTAAATATATTTTTTTAGAATTTTAAGATAAATAGTTTGGAAGTTAGATATTTAGGAAAATAGGCGAAAATTGACCCCCCCCCCCCTCCCCTTTATTTCCAAAACTACAGGGCTTAAACTTTGAAAAAAATACGTAAAACTGTTCTTTATCTATAGATTACAGAAAAACCTATAAGAAGTCTATGGTATTCAATGTAACATAGGAAATTTCAGATAATCATGTACGGAACGGAAACCTCTCCATGCGAGTTTAACTCGCACTTGTCCGGTTTTTCCATAACATAAATAACATTGAAGGAACAGATACGGGCATAGGGTAGCTTTTGACCCGATAAGGCATGCTATGAAATAGCGATAAATTTCAGTTTAGGGTCTAAAGAGAATCGCATTTAGAGATCGTGATCGAGCTAACAATCTATTAACCGCATCCAAAACCATTTGCCGGGCATGATCAAATAGCGCTGACTCTCCGGAGTCCTCTCATCTACAAGGAGGAGGTTTTAGTCCGTAGGTCACTAGGTCACCTTCCCAGTGAAGTCAGGCATACAGTCATATCCCAGGCTGTATACATGAGTATTTCCTCCTACATCGAAAAAAAGAACACAATTACAATGGCATATTAATTAAATTGCATTTTGCTCCTCTGCTGCACTGGGAGTGAAGAAATAGCATAGAATGCGTGCAGATGCTTATCATCCTGGCATGTCGTAAAAGTCGACTAAGGGACGGGTCCTCTCCAACATGGTGGACTATCAGTATGGGCGATGGGCTGATCACCTGTCACCATACAGTTCATCATACCATCTTAGGACTAATTAATCGAACGTGGCCACAATTAGTCTTGTGGCTCTGCCCACCCCATTAGGGATTTCGGGCGTGATGCTATGTATGTATGTGTATGTATGCATTTTGTAAAGACACCAAACGCAGCAGAGAGCAAAAACTGCCATGTAACTGAATAATCCTTATATATATTATAAAACAAAGTTGCCCTCCGCGTCTGTCTGTCTGTCTGTTACCGCTAAACTCAAAAACCACTGAATGGATTTTCATGTGGTTTTCATCAATAGATAGAGTGATTCGTCAGAAAGGTTTAAGTATATAATTTGTCAAGGTTTTGTGTAAATTGGTTGAAATAAAATGAGAATTGTTGGAAGCGTCGGAAAAATTCAAGCCGCCTGGGAGCTTTCATCGAAAACGCTGCCTAATCCTTATGAGATATAACAAAACAATACATGATGGGATATTTTTCTTTTATAGATCTACAAAAAAGTCCGCGATGACATATGTCTATCTTTTAAGGATAACTCTCTATACCCATTCTATCTTCTAAAAAAATGGTCACGTACAATGCGATTAATTGGAAAGCTATTCAAACAGACACAGTATTAATCCTTATCAACCTAAATACGTTAGTAACTTAAGCATTTCATGCATATTATTATAATCTTTTACACCATATAATTTAAAGGAATATCTTTGGAGTTATCGCTAAAAATTAACGCGCGCGAAAATAAAGTTGTTCGCGTAATAATTATGTTTGACTTTTACCGTGCGAAGCCGGGGCGGGTCGCTAGTTATTAATAAATAAGTTTGTGACTTTATGAGAACCCTGCATCGAATTCATGGCACATCCTTAAGATACGGCGATGGCTTAAAAACGTAAGTATATTTACATATTTTTGTTACACTTATAACTTTTTTGCGCGATGTCATCCGCGTAGAATCCGTTTTTTATTTCCTCGGAAATTTAATTTTTTTCTGGAATAAAAAGTATCTTAGAAAAACTATCTACCTTCACGCCAACTCTTATCTTATCTTCACAGAATTTTACGTTTATAATATAAGGAATATAACAGCTCTAAGCGAACATTACACGTCACTGCGTTTCTATAATAGTGTTTTATTTAAGAAAACTCCCAAATCCGACTTTATTTCATGTTCTTGTGTTGTCGCATATACACAACCCAATTTGGCATTCACTACGTTGGCTGCACTGCGTTGGGGCAAAGAATAATAACTATTAGTTCATAAAGAAGCGACACTCCGCCCCCCATCAATCAGTACGGGGGGACGCGGTTTAAGGGAACGTTTATGGGTTCGTACTTTTACTTTTTGGGTTGTTTTTATGGTACAAATGTCAATAGATTAAATAATGGTTACTTTGGTATTTCTGTTGCTGTTTATATTAATAGTAAAAAATATTTTAGTCTATAACTTATACGGGAGTCTGCTATGTAGACGGAGATTTTGAGATATCCCGAGTTTGTAACCCTAAGGAACTTTACGCAAGTGAGCTCGCTATGTAAAAGACAAGCTACCGAAAGCAGCGTTTTTATATGTAGTGTCGCCCGCCTGGTTAGGACATAGACTTAAATATATGATTTGGTAAATAATATAAAAGCAAAATTCCTCATTATAATGAAATATCGGAAATGAAGACGGTTCTTCATGCTTTGATCATCACTTTATATTACGTGGTTTAGTCATATGATCAGGGATTCTACATTGGGGGAAGTGATAGTTATAGGTATAATATCGCTTTTCTCACTTTGCAAATTTTACATTTTAAAAGTGTAAGGAATTATATTTCCTTCGTCTTTTCTACGTAAAACTTCCAATATCTCTACTACTACTATAAGATATAAATATAAATAGGCATATTTCTTGTGGCCATTCTGTTTTGTGATATTCTTGGACACTAGCTTCCAAGCCAATTTCATTGTAATTCTCAAAATTTAATATCTGCCTACGTCGTTCCGGATAAAATGTTGGGTCGAATATCTTCCAGTTATCACTAGAAGATTGTTTGTATGAAATAACGGGAAATTACTACTTTCTGTGCCGTTCTTTGCAGATATTTGTTACAATGTTGAAGTGTCCACATTTTGTCATTTCGCTGGACCGGACTGCGTGAGATCAGACAGGACCTGTTACGCTCGGTGCTGACGCGGTCATGAACCATGTGACGATGACATGTCACCTGCACACGTATAACATTGCGCCGGAGCAGACAGCGTGGTTGGCATGGTCACGCACCATGTCACGATGAAATATTACGTCCACCCACGCTTTTGACATTGCACCGGACCAGACTGCGTCTGCGCAGGACATGTTACTCTAAATGTGGACGGGATAGGTGTTGCTAATACGGTCATGAACCACGGTACCACGGAACCACGGTAACAACGAGCCTTTTCATTCAATAAGCCACACGCCAAGGTTTGCAAAACTTTCTTTTTAAAATTTTCTAATTTACCCCCCAAAAGATGTTTAAAATTCATTTATTTACGTTACACGTCTGTCTTGCGGTCACTGACTTAGATATGTGTACAAAATTTCAACTCAATCGGTCCAGTCGTTTCGGAGCAAATATGCTGTGACAGACGGACAGACAGACGCACACACGAGTGATCCTATAAGGGATCCGCTTTTTTCTTTTTGGGGTACGAAACCCTAAGAAAAGCCATAGTGTAGACACGTCTTGAGTATAATTAAATTATGGTCATCTTTCACAATTAAGGAACCCTAAAGTCCCTTTTCTCAGCAAGTTTTACAGTACTAAGCAAAATAATATCTTACATTCACAAAGACAATAGTTTTATTATCTACTAAATCTTCGCGACAATTAACATTCGCACAAAGTAAATACAATCCTAACCCATTAAGTTCTCAGTTGAAATTCCTACCGGAACCATGGATTACGCTTCTTGAAGAACCGCTAAATCCAGAATTCTCAGAATATTTATTTCAATACCTGAGTACATTACGCGTATAGCAATTACGCTTAAACTTTATGACACTTAATTAGGACGGATTGTCGGGTGCGTAATTTGAACTTTAACGGCTGGTAATAAGGCACGGTTTAATGAAGAGGTGAATTTCGTGGGAGTCGGCATGTGGCGCAAATGGTCAACTATTAAGCATTGCAATTTGGGTGGGGCGAGTGATAGCAGTTTCATAAGCTGATCGGATTTCTTTGAGTGGTTCCGACCGCTACAATGCAAATACCAGAAGGCGAGTTAATAAGTTAATAAGCTATTAACGGGCATTTGCAATGACACAACAGGACCGGCTCGAGTAAAAGAAAAGGTTGGGTCCCGCTGGCCTTACTTGCATTTAGCTTTGGCGAGCAAAATGGCTCAATAGTACACTGACCAAGTATGCAAAATGACTTGGTTATATAATGCCATGGTTACAAAATGATTATCGATAATTCAGCAATAAATTAAATATATAGAAGTCGGTGGCAAGTAAATTAGGTATACAACTATACATCTCTCATACTGTGTTCGTTATGTCCATAGGTGTTAGTTACAATTATTTAGAAACTATGTTGGTTTACAGACCAAGGCATTTTGCTACCAGGACAAAATACAACTAAGGTGCTCTGCTCGCCAAGGCTGAATGCAAGTAAGGCCAACGGGACCCAAGCCAAAGACAACGTGAAGAAGACCAAACTTACTGACTTACATATCGACATCGGTGCTTGTAAAGCGTTCGCCACTATAACTATGTAGAGACCATAAGTGCCATCTACAAACACCTATAGAATTTGAACCATTTCTTTGATGTTCTAAAAAGGTGAGCATCTTTTCTAAATTCCCGTGATAGAGATTATCTTAACTGCGAGATGTTTCAAAAATGAATGTCATAATTGTCCTAAGGCCACCTTTGTTTCTAGTTTTATCGTAATCTTGATTTTTTTATCTCGTAAGAGAGAATTATCCCGCTGCGCTTGTGCTGTATCACCCCATAAAAAGTTCACGTTGCTGATGACGTTTCGTTTAGCACCGAGATGCTATTGTATGCGTTATTATAACCATAATCGCCGACAGTGGCGCCCCAACTATCCCGCAATGAACGCCGGTAACTGACAAATAAAATATAGGCTTGTTCGAAAGCAATTTGTTCACTTGTTGGGAACAGAACAATTCGCTATTAGTTAGATTAGACGCTCGAATGAGCAGCACTCAGAAGTTTCTTTAACTTGAGCTCAAACATACGCTGAAACAAAAAACCGGTCAAGTGCGAGTCTGACGCGCGCCGAGGGTCCCGTACTTACCTATGAAAAACACACAGTACCTTGTAGGTACGGAACCCTAAAATTGAAAAAAAATGATTTTAACAACCGGGTAACCATTTACAACCTACCTATGAAATAATACAAAAAATAACTTTCGCAAGCTCCTATTTCCGTGCAACTGCCGAGTGTTATACGACTTTGCAAAGGTTATTCCGTTAAACAATTTTTTTTGTGATGTAACTACTAATTTACAGTTTTCGGACTTTTTCCTTTACTTGTGTTGTATTGTAAGACACGGCTTCCTGCCAAATTTCATGATTCTAGGTCATGTTTTGATTCCCTTTGGATTCCCTTGAAAGTATCAAAATATGTGGCATAAACGGCTGTAACCTTTGATTGCGTTGACTTAGAAGGTTGATTTTTTCACAGCTTTAGGACATTGCAGACCTGAGTATTTGATATTAATTTAAACATGATACCTCTTCGCGTTCTTGAGAAAAAGGTCTTGACACACAGACGGACAGACGGTCAGACGGACAGACGGACAGACGGACAGACGGACAGACGGACAGACGGACAGACGGACAGACGGACAGACGGACAGACGGACAGTCGGACAGAAGGACAGACGGACAGACGGACAGACGGACAGACGGACAGACGGACAGACGGACAGGCGGACAGGCGGACAGACGGACAGACGGACAGACGGACAGACGGACAGACGGACAGACGGACAGACGGACAGACGGACAGACGGACAGATAGACAGACAAACGAGTGATCCTATAAGAGTTCCTGTTTTCCTTTTGAGATACGGAACCCTTAAAAGACGTGATAACAGGAAGTAATAGTGTAATGCCCAGTACGACAGTATACAATGAACAAACTTTCATCGACTTGCTGTGACAAGGTTCTACAGTGGTTAACTGTAAAATAAATACCTCCATTTTATAAATACAACGAATCCGATACATTTTAGGCGTTTTATTTAAATATCTTTGGCGCACGACAGATACATTTCGAGATAATTACCAACTCATTGAAATTTCTTATCGATTTAATTATTTCATGCTAATATGCGGTCGTTATTAAAAAATGTGGATTCCATTAATGCTTACTGGCTCGCCTTTATGCTTAGCTATTGCTTCATTTCAGTTTGATGTAAAATACTGTTATGTGGTTTTAAAACGTTTTGATGTCAAGATGTGTCTCATGAAGTGCCGTTCCTGGGATAATTAGACCTGTTGCCGGGTATAAAGAAGTTGCCTGCGAAATAGGGAATACGTTGCCTAGAATGGGAATATTGGCAATGGCAAATCATTGTTCTTTACCTAAGAACTTTGCGGGTGCGGGGTACAGGGCCCGGCCACATCGCCACGGCGAGGCGTCGTGTCGTAGGAAATTTCGTTACCCATCGCCCTTAATTTTTAACATGTTTTTATTAGCTTCACTTGTAACTGAAATGAAAATGAAAATATTTATTTTGCAAGCAGGCCACATGGGCTCTTTTACATGTCTGAAGCTACCAGCGCTTCGAAAGGTGACATCTGCTGAGAAGAAACGCCGCAAGAAAGTCAACTAACTAAGACACTTAGAAGTAAATTTTAACCTACTACTAATTGTCGTATCGAAAGGAAACTTTGTATGTATATGTCGTTCGGAGAACAATATAATAATTTGGTACCATCAAGTTGTTCTGAAGATGGAACTGGGATATGGACAGTGGAACTCTTCAATGCCTATTAGTAAACTCCTCGAGTTTGGGCTCATTTGGTCGGTTTTGACGACTCCGATACATTGGTGATGAGGTGGTTATACCTTTTAGTGCGTTACTGACAAAAGCGTGTATTTTTAGTTTTTGTGAACTATAATTTTTATGACTATAAAGGTGATATGGAACGGAATTTATCACGACGCGGCACCGTGCCGTGGTGTTGCCGGACCCTTGCGCACGCACGTACGGTTACACGGATGAAATTTGGCAAGGATCTACTTTGGAGTCTGAGAAAAGACGTTAAATACTTGTAATCCCGGAAAATTATATAGTTCCTGAGGAACTCGCGACAAATGAAGCCTACGTGGACGAAGTTATTAAATAGGATAATTAGATATCTTGAGTTTGACCTCAGTCTCTCCTAATGCTAAGTGACGACGACGTCGAAGGTGGTATAGCTTACCCAGAAAATGCCTATTCACTATTGTTTTGAAACACCAAGGTTATACGATTCCGGGAATACAGACGCAGGGAGAGCGTTCCACTCCTTGTCAGTGCGAATAAGAAATGACGCAGCAAGCCTCTGCGTACAATCCCTTGGAATTTCAATTACATGCAGATGGTAGCTTCCTTATCTGGAAGACCGATGGGAGACAGTGGAGGTTGGGGTGAGGATGATACGTACACAATAGACCAGCTGCTATTCGACATTGCCTAAGCGATAGATACCGCGATGGTTTTACAATGCGGCCACCTGTGCTGTCAAGTTAATAAGAGCTACCATATCATAGCAAAATAATTTGCGACATCGTTTAGGCAATGTCGAATACAGGCCCAGATCTCAAAACAATACAATATCGTTTTACCAAGGTTAAAAGTTAAATAACCAACTATGTGTCAATTTAAAAGTAAGTCAATGAAACACTTAAATAATTAGATTGGTTTCATTAAAGTAAGTAACTAAATATTTATGTGAAAGTTTACTCGATAATAAACTGTTAGTTTGGCGAAATTTTGTAACACCCAAAACCTTGCTTTGTGCAGGCGCGGTTCGAGGGGGGGGGTGTCACATGGGACACAAGCCCCCCAAAATCGTACACGTCAAATTGAAAACTTATAATCCACTTTGTTAATAAAACCATTAAGACCATGGTTCTACAGAAAAAAAAAAACGATTGTTCCGTCATTTACATCATCAAAAACCATTGAAAAAGTACTTTTGTAATTCAAAAAATTACGAAGATATAGAGTGTTGAAGTTCCGCGTGACGTCACGACTTTGCATACTTTTTACCATTAAGTGATGTCATGAGCCTCTACTCCCGAACTTTGATGCGTGTTATTTTAGTAAATTTTGATTGATTTGATAAAACAAGAAATACATCTGCTATATATTTGATAATCTAACTGACGGACTAATTAGTATTTATTTACACCGGGACACATCCCTAATATGTTGACAGCTTCGCCCCTGAAACAGATCGTTTTCAAGCATTGTGAATGAATTTTTCCTAAATTTAATATATTATTATTTTAAATGTATTTACGAATGATATATGCGGGTTGTGTGTTTAGTTTTTCGTTTGGAGTAGTTGATGTATTTATTGAACGCGTACGATGGCATTTTAAACGTGAACTTCCTCACACGCCTGTGTTGACCGGCCGACGCTCACCGGACAACTGAAGCACATAACCACATGAGACACCGGGACTCATATTTGGCAGAACAACGGCCCGAGCGCCGAGTACTTGATCTCCTAGTTTATATGATCGAAGTTTAGGACTTCTATTCGATATTGGTCTGACTTCTAAGTGATACAGAAACCTATCGTTACTATGGCATGGTAACCAACTGTCTTGTTTTGTTGTCACTTTCTTCTCAATGTAAAACTGCGTAAAGTAAGAACAAGACAAATAACTTAAAGTGGAATAAAACCATTTATTTGGTTCACTGAATGCTGTCTACCATAATGCAATTATTAAGTATAATGATTCATAATGTCATATTACTAACATCCTCACATTCCTTATGCCTCATTTGGTCAAACCATCAAGATAAAATGGTTATTATAAATACCGCAACGAATCGAGTAATATTCGTACATTTAATTCCAGATGAATATTACATTTTAATGATATGGCAGGACGGTAAGATGTTTTGTCATTTGGAAATTCATCACAAAAGTATGCGTTGAGTTTCGATGAAGTACCAAGTAGATACAATACTACCTATTCAAAAAGTCTTTATTGAACGTCGCATAAAACATATTGGAAAAAGACAAAGAAATAAAGTTACAACGTAAAAAATAGGCGGGCTTATCGCTATGTAGCGATCTCTTCCCGATTACTTTCGAAAATAGAGATAGCATAAAAGAGACTTGCAAAGGCAAGTAGTAAACTATAGTAAACATTTCAGTTACACAAAACCACAAAGATGCAAAAATTACTTATGACCAAAATTGACCAATATTGATAGGGATAGATAATTGAAATCATTAAGGCTTTATTACAATGAGGTAAGAATTATTTTAGTCAGGATAGAGTGATATTGCGTGATAGAGTGTTGCGATGTTACCAACAAGATGATAAAAGCTGGATGTTGTTGTTTGTGAAGTGTAATGTTTAGCGCCCTAGGGAGCATTGCAGCTCTTAGTGCTTGCCTGTGAAGAATTTTAGCTTTAATATTAAATCTAATAAGAGTATCTCCACGAAAAGTTTTACAACAAAGGAGCGGTTAGCTACGACGTACCAACTGAAAGCAGCATTTAATTTCTACTCAAAATGGAAAGTATACAAAGTAAGTATTACTTTATGTTTCTCACGAAGAGTCGCTTAAATATTTAATAATAATAATAACAATTATAATAATGTGCGTGCACACTTCTTTAGTGTGAAATGAACTCAGGGATAATCGCTGGTTCGAGTAACATCACATTCAAATTAAAGTTGTCGGGCCTGCATGTTGGCTTTGGCCCCATGTGCCTTTCCAAAGGTTTCGGACTTCCATAGAACATGATGGAAAAGGACATACAAATAATAATAGTATCATAGAGAAGAACGTACATTGATCTAGTGTCAAACTAGGTTTCGCTTCGCCCTAGACACTCGACTACCATACGAATACTTACTTAGATAATACATATCGATATTATTATCGATACTAAACAGTAAACTTCCTTGATTGGGTACAAAAATTCGTTCGCATCACACATAGTAGACAGTGGCACTGCCACCGTGCCCTCGAGTCAAATAATCGTGACGATTCTAAATATTTAAAAGTCTTCATAACTAGTGTTTTTGGTGAACAACTATTAAATGTCGCGTGAAATTTTAAGTGTTAAAGTGCTTCAAGTGCTTTTGTTAAACAAGTCGATAACATTAATGCTCCCAAGATAATGTGTAAAGATGTTTTCGTTAAAATGTTTTTGGTAGAACGTAAATGTTTTAGCTTGTTGTCTGACCCTTGAAATAAAAAGGTCGAAAGAGTTTGATCAGGAGCTTTCGTTACATTAAGGTAAGTGAGGGTTCAAGCATGTTCAAACTTGATGGGGGTTTAGTGGTCAATAAAGATAAATGCAACGCATTTTTTTTCTATTCCTAAAAAGGTCCATTCAATACGTCCAGCGTTCACAAAACATCAAAACTTATTGCAGTTCTTCGCACAAAAAAATATCAAATAGCGTCTTCTACAAGATCACCTATTTTTATAGTAGTCAACTCAACATGTTACTGACCGTCTGCAGCGGGGATATAACTAGCGATGAAGAATTTAAAAATATCGACTGTGGAAATTTCAAATGTCGTAAGGGACATTTTGACATTTCGACAATATGTCCCTTATTTCAAATGTCGTAATGGATATTTTGACATTTCCTCAAAATGTCCCTTACGACATTTGAAATTTCCACAGTCGATATATACAAGCAACTGACAACCAATTTATACTTAACTCAGGAGCAAGTTTGTAATAGATACTGCTGTTTAGGGACACCATAGGGCGATCTGGATCGATCAATTTCTAATAAGTTGATTATTTTGCCTTATTTGAGGTAATTTTACATCTACGTATTACATCCCACTTCGGAGAAGTATTTTATTTAATACATCTACATTTTAAATCGTGGGGGATAACATTGCGAGGTAGCCTCCACATTTACGTAACTAAACCATTACCCGATTGGTCCGGTTCCCGTGTCATGGGAGTTACGGAGGTCAGATGGCAGTCGCTTGACTGTAGTAACTCGATCTTCCAGATCTGTGATCATGGTCAAAGCATCCCCGAAATAGAAACGGGAATATGATGAAGGATGATGTTGTAAATAGTATATTGACGTAAACCAATTCCTGCATCAATTTCGGTTAATTTACTTCGTACCTTGTTTTGTTCAACTTTATTCTATTTTAAACCTGCATAGTGTATCGTGCTTATTTGTATAATATATTGAATTTATACTTACACAACTCCTTCCCCAGCACCCAAGTCTCCGGTTTAGAGTTAACCTCCACGAGTACTGTCGGCGTACACACCAGCAGCACCATCAAATCAGCTATGCTCAGGTTCACCAGAAAAATATTGGTTGAATTCCTCATATCCTTTGTCTTCAGGATCACTATCGGCACCATCACATTCCCTATTACACCCAAACACATAATAACTATACAAAAGGACATAGACGTCGCTTTTATGTAATAAGGAATCTCTGCGTATTCCGTAAAATTATCGCTCGACATTCCATCCGAGTCGAATGTCGCATTCGAATTCGAGATGATGTCGATTGTCGCGTTGATGATGGAAATCGTGTCATTGTCGTGTGCGGCATGGCGGTCGATTGAAACCATGTGCGTGTGAGTTTCTGTGACTTCACATCTTTGTTTCTGGGCTTCCGGTTATGATGGCATTGTTGAAATACCTGGAACAAATATCAAAAAATATATATAAGGACTGTTCACGAAAACTCCTCCTCTGCCAGGATTGAAGAAATAGCATAGAATGCGTGCAGATGCTTATCATCCTGGTATGTCGTAAAAGTCGACTAAGGGACGGCTCCTCTCCAACATGGTGGACTATCTGTATGGGCGATGGGCTGATCACCTGTCACCATACGGTTCATCATACCATCTTAGGACTAATTAATTAATCGAACGTGGCCACAAGTAGTCTTGTGGCTCTGCCCACCCCATTAGGGATTTCGGGCGTGATAATATGTACGTATGTATGTATACGTACGTATGTATGTATGTATGTAAAACAAATCCTACTTCATTATCTAGGATGAATCTGTAACTGACTGTAATCTTTAAATGACTCAGATTGAAAAAAAAAAACACGACATGATTAAAAGCTCACATAATAAATTATTTCTCGATTCGTTTCTTTCCATTAGTTCCCCATTTTGTTCGTGCTTTAAATTATTTGCCATGCTAATGCCATCTCTTCTTTCGAAGGTTGTCTGGAAGAGATCGCTACTTAGCGACAAGACCGCCTATTTTCTACCGTGTTACTTATTTCTTTGTCTTTTCCAATTTCAAATTCAAATGGTTTATTGCATATCACATTACAAAATAAAAGAACCAATATGTTTTAAGACTAGAAATAAGCACGGCTTTACTCACGATTTATTGTCAGAAATAGTCCGACATGTTTCGGACTCATATGGAGTCCGTCTTCAGAGGGTGCGTGGGTTGCAGTGAGCGCGACCGTACTCAACCCCTGAAGAAGGACTCCATATGAGTCCGAAACATGTCGGACTATTTCTGACAATAAATCGTGAGTAAAGCCGTGCTTATTTCTAGTCTTAGTAATGTCTCACGAAAGTTTTAATCCAATATGTTTTATATGGTGTTTTATAAAGGGTATTTGTATTGTATTGTATAAAGGATATCGATTACAACTAGTCTTTAAACAGCAACTATTTATGTTTGTCTTTTTTCCTGTTTACATATATCCTTCTAATCAAGATCATCTTTATTACGAATTAGGGGCCTAGTGTCACGTAATTCACCAATGAATCCGATTTACCCGGTTATTACATACTCTCCCAGGCGGTTACCCGGTCATGGGGAAAATTGCAGTTTACAAGCCAATACAGTTTCAATTAAAGATGCCTGCAAGCAAGTCCCGGAGGAAAACACTTCATTCGGGCCATTGCTCTACGAGGGTCATTTTACCCGGATAACACGTGCTGCCCTTATTTGGACAGCCGCCTCGAAAATGATTCACCAAGTTCAGATTACTCAGTATATGTTTAAACACAGCGGTATCTACGTACGCGAATTAATAATTAAAACGCTTGCTACGCATTATTAACCGCGCAGATTCCCGTTTAATAACCGTCTAACAGAACCCGGCAGAACCCGGAAAATAACACTGGTCAACAGTGGTTTAATTGCCCTGAATATTAAAATAATTTTGAGTAATTTGATGCCAGCAATTAATGAAACAGTGAATGATTTTGGAATATTGGCTCTGGTTTCTTCTTTCTTTCTCTACGTTACAAAAATAGTTTCACCAAAATCATGAAAAAACCATTTCAGTACTTTCATAAATATATCCGTAAACTGTGAACTTGAAACTAGAGAAATCCGCAGAGTTATACAGGGCAACAAAAAAATTGTTTTATACATCTCAGATAATAATATGATTATTGTCTCACTTGCCAACCGACCAAACGCTATCAAAGTAGTACTTTTGACCGGGCATTGGGGGTCTACTTAGCATGATATTCTAAACGTTGGATGCCCCGTCTCTTTCCAGAACATATGTCACGCCTTAAGCGCAAGCAATAGCAATAAGCATAATCACTATGATTTTTCAGACTACAGAGCGTCTATTCAGAAAGTCTAAGTGATACTGCAGCGACCCGCGAGCGAGACTCGCATCTCGCTCTTACGCATTACGAAAAAGAATAGCCTCGCTGCTGAGACGGTTACGGGGCAGCAGCAGCAGCCTTTTGAGGGTGTTGGCGGAGCGCCTAGACTGTCCGCTTACTAAATACTGGACTGAGGTGGCCATTGGGAGGGCCAAATAAGCAATGGTCAAATAATATATAACTTTTATTATTATTTTTTCTACTAACATAGCGTATAAGTCTCTTTTTGTAACTAACACAACTATGGATCACGTCGGTCTGAAATAAAGATATTTTTATTTTTTATTACGCATCGTGCGGAAGAGTGGGATGAGAAATCTCGCTCACGAGTCGCTTTAACATCATTTAGCGTTCCCGAATAGAGGCGCAAGCCCTCCAGAGAAATACTACGACGATGTTGTTGTAGGGAGCAGTTGTTTGTTATGTACACCGATGTGAATATCTCTTGAAATCATCCGTTAAAGAGGTCAGTTGGTATTCAAATGGTAACAGTTAGTTTCGACCCCTGGGAAATTAATGTTACTAAACGGATCGACCCGGTTAAGGATCTGCTTAGCTCTCAGCACGTGTTCTATTTGATCGGTCGACCGCAACTAGTTCTGAAGCGTTTATATAACTTTCCGGGATGGAAACATAATCCGGGTTGATAAGCTGACATTCGTTTTACTCATTATAAATACCACTTACACTACAGTGCGTAATTTCTACATCTATGTTGATGATAATAAAAGGATAAGTATGAAGCGGTTAAATACAAGTAAAGAAGTAAATTTTCCCAACTTTCGTTTTCATCAATGAAGATTTCATTTAAGCCAGAAAAATGAATTTCAACCTTCAAAGTTTGGCATCTCATCAGCGTACCAGCGAACGATGCACAATCTAAAATACCATAGAGTATGCGAAGTTTAGGGAGGCAAAGTTAGATTACCCGGTTAACATTTTACCCGTATAACCCGGTTGTAAATGTGCTCTCTGTTTAAGTAATCTACGTTGTTTATCGACGACGTAAATTACGAGAAGTAAACAAGTAAGCGAATTGTTATTTGGGAAACTTTTGATTAACTATACAGTTTTGTAGTGGTAGAGCCAAACAGTAATCCTCACTATATGATTACTGTTCGAATGGGCCGGCTCGACCGGGGTAGTACCACACTCTCACAGAATATCGGCGTAAAGTAATAGCTTGCTATTGCGTTTCGTACGGTGAGTGACGAGATCCGGAGGCCTATTCCCTCATCCCTATCCCATCCCCATTCCCCATCCTCCTTAGACTGGCAACGCATTGGCAGCACCTCTGGTGTTGCAGATGTCCATGGGCGGCGGTGACCACTTTCCATCAGGTGGGCCGTCAGCTCGTTTGCCAGTCAATTGACATTAAAAAAAAAAAACCTACCTAGGTACTCAAATCTTCGCTTGTTTAAATTGACATGAATAAGGTTTATTTTATTTGTTTAGTAACCTAGTGTACTTAATAGGTTTTAAGTTGAATTTTGCCGACAAGAAAGTGAGAAGTTCGGTGATAAGCAAACATAGAAGATTTTTGTTGTGGCTGGAATAAAATGGTCCTAGGGACTTTCTATAGTACATTGTGCATCTAGGGCCGTAAGAAGGGGATAACTAACGAGAGTCTGTTAGAAGCCCGACGCCGATAGGCGAGGGCTTTTATGACTCGAGTTTGTTATCCCCTTACTGCCCGTGATACACACAATGTTTTTCATCACATTTGCGAGAAAATGAAATAAAAATTTGTCAAAAAAAAGTATATATATTAATTTTATTTCCTTTTACATCGTGAATGAAATGACCATCAGGTGGGTGTTCATAAACTGAGCGTACGTTGCGATCAGCGCGGGGCAGCTCCGCCGGCTTGCGGTCGCGCGCCCCGCCGGCTGCGGCTCCCGAGCAGCTTCGCCGACCTGGCGCACTTAACTGCCCGCGGGAGTTCGAAACCATACAAAATCCATAACTCCCTAGGGAGTTATGGATTTTGTATGGTTTATAACTCCCGCTGACGGCGGGGCCCGTAGAGGAGTTAAATCGGCTATAGTTGCTCTATACGCTTGCGTATAATAACACCCTTTCCGAGCAAGTGTGATGAAAACGATATTAATTTAACGATAAATTGACCTTTCTTATGCAGTTATGACTAAGCTAAGGTATAATATGAACATGCAACTTGCACACTTTATACTGTATTATACAGTATAAAGTCCCCAGGTTACTTTGTATGGAAACCGATTGAATTGCATTAAAAGAAGTTTTTGTGTAAGAAACACGTTAATAATAAAACTTTATTTAGTAAAATTGATGTTTATTTGAATTTTGAAATCCCTAAAAAGTATGCCTATGAATTACTTAAATGAAATATGACTTATCGTTATAAAACATCGATGGGTAGTGATCCGCATTTTAGTTAATTTCTATTTTATCCGGTGTATTTAATAATACCTATCTACTATGAAATGTCACTTTGAAACAAGTATTTGAAACAGTTATCGATAAATTTAATATCGGAAGGAAGTCCCTAGTTAATTGACGTTTTTGCCACACAAACTTCTATGTCTGGTGATAAATGTGCTCGTTGAAGATATCAAGAATCTGATGATTCCAACAATAGTACCTAAATAGCAGAGGCGAAGCGTGAGGGTAAGCCGAGGTATCATTTCTATTTTTAAACATTATAATTATTAGTCATTAAATATTGTATTAACATAAAAAAATGTGATATGCAATTTTTATGTTAAGACAAGAAGTAATTAATAATATTATAATGTTTGAGTTAAGAAAGTATGCACCGGCTTACCCTCACGCTTCGCCACTGCTAAATAGTAACCAATTTGTACCTAATATAAAAAAAATAGTACCGATGTAAATCTGGAGATATGTGCCTGTTTATCGGGTACGGGTACGGGTTTACTTGACGTGAAGCTGGCGCAGGTACCTAGTTTGGGTCTCCAGAGTTGATGATTCCAAAAATGCTTTATAACCAAAAAACAATACCTAAGTAGTACTCACAGCTCCTAAGTCTCAACTTCGTTGCTCTAATAGACACTGAAATATTGTAAAGCCAACACGTTGTGCAGCTTCAGGCTGCCGTACACGGCCGAGATCACACTAGATATGAGCGCCGATGGCAGTTTAACCGGCGGCGGCGTGTGTCAGAATTTCCATCGGCGGCGGCGGCGTTGTCGGCGGCGTGACTTTGCAATACATCAGGATTAAAAAAAAAATTTTTTTTTTTTTTTAAAACAAACGACGTAAAAATATCCTTTAACTTATTGATAGCATATAATAGTATATATTTCTGCAGTGCACCTTTACCACAACTCTGAAAAAAAAAATACGAATCAATCGTTACCCATAACCTTCAATAATAAGTGTTTTTTAAGTAAACGACAGATTCAGTTTTAAGCAATTAAATTAATATTACTTTCAACGTCAGTTAATGAAAATCAAATACACAGCATTTAATAAATTTATTAAAGGAAATGTCACCAAACCCAAGTTAATTCAACTCTATTTTTAAGTAAAATTATTGAATATTAAACGAGATGTTTTTTTTCCAAAAAAGGAAACAATTCCATAACACTTCCAGTTATCTTAGCGAAAACAATTTATCATAATTGGTATAAAGTAATATTATTGAAATAAAAAATAGTAACGACTTGCTCTGCAAACAGTAGGTACATCTTCATTGCTATTCTTTTTCATTTTTCAAGCAAGCATCGCGAAATACTTGATCACATAAAACACTTCTTCTCTTGCCATCTAAATCGATCTTGCCGTAAAATGAAACGGTAAATATCTAATTGTATTATTCGCGGTCGATACAGTTGCCATTTTGTTTTATATTCGACGTGGGTTCACCCCACGGCGAATCAGTTTCGACTGATCGGATTCATCGGATAACCCGATCGGCGCGCCGATGCTGCCGCACCGGCGGCGACGGCGCGGCTTCCGATTGCGGCGACGGCGGCGCGCCGGCGTGGCGCTCATATCTAGATCACACGCTTTATAACAAAAGATAGTACCTGAAATAGCATTCCTTATAAGACAGACAGCTAAGCTATGATACACCATACCACTTAGGTAATATGGAATATAGTCCCTGGTTTTCAGTGGGAATCATGCCAGGACGACGTATGAGAATCGAAACTGTATCTCTTGCTAAGCAGACATGAAAGAAAGAAAAATACAGAACAATTGTTATGAAATTAATGGCCGAATTCAGAATAGCCACTTAAGCATTGCAAGCCAGCTAAATGTCCCTCAACTACCTAGTCGTCAACCTATACAGAAACGTCACTGAAACGTCACTTTAATTAAAGATAAATTTAAGTGGCCTTTCTGAATTCGGCCATAAGAGGCGTAAGTATTCATATTAACCGTTTAGAAATAATCCTAAATATTTTCTTGCGATCACTCTGTTACAAAGCAGTGCCTCTATTCGGGAACGCTAAGTGATTCTGTAGCGACTCGTAAGCCAGATTTTTCATCCCACTCTGCCGCATGACGCGTAATGCGTAAGAGCGAAATGAGAAATCTGGCTTACGAGTCGCTACAGAATCACTTAGCGTTCCCGAATGAGGCGCCAGGTGTTTATTTCGAACGCTCTGCTGATGCGGCTAAGCATTTCAGTATCCCATCTCTTTGCAACCGAAGACTTCAATTAGACATTAATGTTTTTCTGAAGATTATCAAAAATACCGGTTATTATTATTAAGTATTATAATTGTATTTGATTAATTGAAATTGAGTGTAATTCAAGCAAGTTTTTTTTTAAATAAACTTTTAAATCATTTCATTTATTCATTGCTATATTAACTACATGACATTATTCACATCCTTAAGACATTAAGATAATCTCCGTGATATAATAATCTGTAAAATGTATTGTACTTTTTTTTTCTTTATCCTCATTGTACGTTATGCACAAACTTTAAACTTTGGATTGTATTATACTTAAATTTATAATAATTTTATGTTTTTGCATGCCGATTGGGAAAACACAGCGATAAAACTTAATAAACAAGACCACTTGAATGTACTATCTATGTTTGCAAATAAAACATTAAATTTGATTTCATTTGATAAAAAAAACATTAACGACCAGAGTCTGTCAAGACGAATCAAACGAGTCCAAATGGGGTTGCTTCATTTTATTATAGATTTCCCATGGCCACCCTCCGGCTTCATCATCAGATCAGCTCCATGTCCATTGTCATTATATTTACATATACATGCGTTTTGAGCTCAATCGGAAACGGTGGGTCAAATTTTACTTGCAAGACTTGATTACATACACACACTGGGACGGGCGAAACTAAATATAATTAAAGCTTGTAAAATGTAATAGGCCATTTTATTGAGTTTCACTCAAATAATTGAAAAAAAAATCGTTGCCAGATATGAAAGGGCTAAGAGGACTGTGAACCAACGGCAAAATTCACCCTTTTCATACAAAAGACGTTAACGATTTCCACCCCTTAAATGTTAACCGATTTTGACCAATTTTTGATAGGTGGTCAGTCAGAACCAATTCTAGGACTATACGTTTTTTGAATTTTGATTAAAGATCAATAAAGTCAAACTATCACCGAAATTAGTTTTGTATGAGAATACTAAAACAACAATAAAACTGAATTTATTGATTAAAGCGAATAAAACTAAAACATATAGACCTAGATTTTGTTCTGACTGACAACCTATCAAAAATCGGTCAACATCTGTTAACCTTTAAGGGGTGAAAGTCGTTATCGCCTTTTGTATGAAAAGCCGTGTGTCTCTGACTCCTTAAATTACTAAAACTTACGTAGGATACTTTAAGAGAAAAATGGCTAAATTGTTGGAAAATATTACTTTACCTATTATGAAGCAAAATAAAGCTGCTCCCATTTAGGAATCCGACATTAATTAACAATTGAATAATAGCTCTGAAATTGCCTTGGAACTTTCCCTTCGTTCCCGTATTTATTTCCAATATCTTTTTCCGCACTGTTGTGTAATAAATGATATTAATAACAGATAGTTTATAGTATATTCGAGTTACAATTCATATTTTCATACGCTATATTGTTAGAGAACTTCCCCGAGGTATCATAAAGTTCACGAAAATTGTTTAAAAATACAAGTGAGTTATGGTGAAAACTATTCTTTTGCGGTATATGTCATAGTTACAGCAATATGCATGGAAATGTATATTCCACGTTTGGAATATAATGATAAATTTTGGTACCGGGAAATAAATCTAAACTTGTTTACAATAAAGAGAGAAGTGTTGTGGAAGATATTTACGTGGGAGTACACTGAGAAAAAATTACTGTACCGACATACGTAATTATGGATGCCACGTACGTAATTCTGGAGAAAAACGTACCTAACGTAAGTAGAGACTCGGCTACATGGATAATGTTGCGGGCTACATAGATAATGTTGCGGACTACAAACGCCTGTATATGTTTTTACATTACCACGTAACAATCAACATTATTTCGGATGCTTCGACATTATTTGGACTTGGCTGCGAATACATTACGGTAATGCAGGTATAGCATCAAAATTTTTCTCAGTGTAACTTTACCGAATATTTTTTCTTAATATTGTGATATTATAAGAACAAGGCCTATAGTTAGTACCGCTAAAATGCGAAAACCACGTTGGAGTTTAACGCGTTCACTGCTGTCGAAGCATATTTGCATTTTACGTACTTTCACTCAGTGCCACCAACGCGTCTAACACGCGTGGCGTTCAGCACAATGGCAAGTCTCTTACAACAGGTGCTGCAGCGAACGTGTTAAAAGCGATTTTTTCCAAACAACTTTTAGAAAGAGATTCTAGAAAACAAACTCTTGCAGTCGGTGCACACTTTAAATTGAACGTATCGTGAAAACACATCTTAATACAAGACACTTATCTAACAACACCGCTCAGGTCATTTTGAACAACTTTACAGGAGAGCGAAAAAGAGGGCGTTTCCTAATCTGGACAATTCCCAACACGCGACACAATAATTATGTATTTTATGTGGAGAACGGTTAATTGAGAAAGTAATTGCCGGAGATGCCATGCGTTTCATACGTTTACAACATTGCTATCACTATCGCTTTAAGCTGTCCAACGTGGTGAATTATAGGCATACCACAATCAAGGGTGACAGTTCGTTCATGAACTCACCGGCGAGCCAACTTGACCTGTCAGTGGGCATGAACTATATGTTCGTGTGTCTTCGACGTTGGTCGTATTTCAACGCAGGCGGCCTCGGTTGGAGGTATCTAACTCCGCATAATGCCTAAGAGCGTGCAGGTCATTTTATGATTGTCAGATGAAAATGAGAGATAGAGAATAACATACCTGAACTAAATGCTAAACAAATATCATTCATTTTTAATTTTAAAGGCGATTTTTCTATTTATTAGCTTAGTGAAATGTACCTTCATGAATACCCTGAAATCTCTATCGCTGTTGACGCCCCAAATAAATAAAATAATATGTCCGGTTGTAGTATTTTACACTGTGGAAAGTATTTATTGCAGAGCAGCCTAATTATGCCAGATGACAGCTTAAAATGACATTTAGTTTTACAAGCATATATCTATGATAGTTAAAATCCTGCCACCGATTCGGAGATCAGCTGGAAATTTCTCATCGACGTTTAAGAGCTGGTTCCGTTGTCGGGTATCGGGTCCGACAAAAAATCAAGTGTCCTGGTGGCAATACAATAGTGTTGGGCAGGACATTAAATTAAAATGAGCATGAAGTAACTCGTTTTACAAAACGAGGTGGTACAATGTCCTACCTCAAATGAGGCGAGGTACTACGCGGAGTCGCCTCGCTCTCGTGTCAGCGTATCACAGTGTACGGAACGGACGGCACTCGTTTGGCTCACTTACACTCTGAATTACTCGCTACGTTATCTATGCTACGCTATCATCTATTTCGCCTCACTCGCACTCGATTCGCTCGGTTCATCTTCTATCGTGTTATGCAGGACATTAAATTAAAATGAGCATGAAGTAACTCGTTTTACAAAACGAGGTGGTACAATGTCCTGCCTCAAATGAGGCGAGGTACTACGCGGAGTCGCCTCGCTCTCGTGTCAGCGTATCACAGTGTACGCAACGGACGGCACTCGTTTGTCTCACTCACACTCTGAATTACTCGCTACGTTATCTATGCTACGCTATCATCCATTTCGCCTCACTCGCACTCGATTCGCTCGGTTCATCTTCTATCGTGGGACATGGACATTGAAGTTGGACATGTTTACTAAGTGAAGTGGTGTGATGTGACACTTTAACAAAGTGAGCGTGACATTTGAGGTGCCTCATGTATGAGTATAACTCAACACTACAATAATAGGCTGTTCATATAAATCGGTGTCGGGTAAATGTGAACAGCCCTATAACTATAAATTGTATTGCCACCAGGACACCCGTTTTTTTTTCGCATCCGACACCCCGCAACCGGGACCCAGCTCTTAACCTCTACCACTTGGTTAATCATCGACTCCTTAAACCTCGGTAAAAAAAATCCAGCTGATCTCCGAATCGGTAGCAGGATTTTAACTATCATAGATACATGCTTGTAAAAGTTTATAAAAATTAAAAGTTGTTGAATTTGATTTGGAATCTGCAATACCGCTATTAACATAGTCGTTTCTATCGATATTATTTTGTCAAAAGTTGATACTGAATTAAAGACGAAATATTTACTCCTTGTACGAATAAAAGTGATTTAATGGGTAGTCAATGGTCTTACCCAACTCCGGCTTTTTCTTTTTTGTTATTTTACGGGCAAACCCTCGTTACTTCAGGAATGTCTATTAAAATTTCAGGTCCCACTTGTTTTTCCGCGCGTTTTATGGCTATACTAATTCCTCATGAACTAGATTTTTCTGATGTACATCTCTGCGGCTTTAAGTCTAAGTATTTCTACTGACGCGGACACTATACAAATTGATTTCTGTCCATTCGTTTTTTTGTTGCACTTTTTATGTGTTAGTTTTAGGTGAAACTGTAATGTTAAAGTTGAAAGAAGACTTACTGCTGAGTTTTTTATGGCGTTTCTTCTCAGCAGATGTCACCTTTCGAGGCGCTGGTGGACATGTAAAAGAACCCGTGTGGCGTATTTGCAAAATAAATATTTTGATTTTGATGCCAATTAAACTGAATGATTTAATTGGCATCAAAATCGCATTAATTGCATTGATAAGATTACTAATTGTATTTTCTTTAATCAATTTGTAGTACCGGTTTAAAAATATAATATAACTTTCTCAACCCTAAATCTCCATTATTTTAACAATGCAAATAACTCGGACTTTTCTTAAGAAATTTAAATGCAAATGTAACGATATCTTACAATGAAATTACCTCTTAATAAACCGCTTTATATTTAACTTAAAAATATATAGTCTGTTTACTGATTCAAGACTAAATCATTGAATAGTTTAAAAGTACGTTTAAGTTAATAGTTAAAAATAATTAAATGTCGAGCTTTCCTATCTATTCAACGTAAATAATTTTCATTATAAATGAAAAATGTATCAATGTGTAAAGTAAATGAGCTGGTCTCGGATTTCTGTTCTTGAATGTTTAAAAATACACTGTGTCCTACACTGTATGGTTGTCTGGAATAAACCGCTACTTAGCGATGAGACCGCCTGACCCGTACTTTGTCTTTCATTTATTATGCCTTATCCTTGTGCTTTATTGTGTTTTAATAAAGAGTATTTGTAGCGCATTTTATTGTATACTTAACTTTAAGTTAATCAATCGGTCCAATAGGGCTGTTTCCTGGGTAAAAAAAATGTAATTGGTCCGTCAGTTAGATTATCTAAAAATATTGAACACGTATTTTTTACTTTATCAAATCAATCAAAATTGACAAAGATAACGCGTATCAAAGTTCGGGACTGGAGGCTCATGACGTCACTTAATGGTAAAAAGTGTGCAAAGTCGGGTCGTCACTCGGAACATCAACGCACTATATCTTCGTCATTTTTTGTTTAATTGACTTAAGAAAAAATATATGTTCAATATTTTTTTATAATGTTAATGACGGGCTAATTTGGATTTTTAAGGAAACATGCCTGTTTGAAACGGCGTCGCCTAAATTTAAACTCCCGAAACCTAAAATAAGAAATGTCAAACCCAAGTTTGTATAGCACCAAGCTGTCAAAATCGGGTTTGACGTTGCTTATTTGAAGTACAGCGACCTTTAAATTTAGCGAAGACACTTTCGAATTTGCCCAAATGCTCTCTTAAAAATAAAGCTTTTCTGGATTATTTTTCGAGATCATTTAGGATCACAGTCCATCCTTTAATCCTATCCTATAATAGCATTTATATCGCGTAACACACTCAGACGGCCGCAAGTCAGATAATGTACAATGAACCTGCGCCTCTATTCGGGAACGCTAAGTGATTCTGTAGCGACTCATAAGCCAGATTTCTCATCCCACTCTTCCGCACGACGCGTAATGCGTAAGAGCGAGATGAGAAATCTGGCTTACGAGTCGCTACAGAATCACTTAGCGTTCCCGAATGAGGCGCCTGTTTTTTTTTTTTTTTCAGTATTTCCATATACATTTTTTACTGAAGTACATGGTAATCGGCCATTAACTGACTCTGAGTGGCGCCAATAGTCAGATAATAAACAAATAACTTGTTCCTCTTTCAAAAGTTCCATACAAAATCTTCACTGAGTTCATTAACTGAAAGTAGCATTAATTCAGGGGTCGTCAACCTTTTGGCACTCAAGGCGCTAAATAGTGGCAAAATGAGTTAGAAGCGGGCCGCACTTGTTCATAATTTTGATAATAAGTATCTATCTATCTATAAAGGCATTATAATACTTATTAAGAGTTTCATTTACAAAACAGCAGCGGGCCGCAAGAAGGAACGCCACAAGCCCTTCGTTGGCGACCCCTGCATTAATTAATTTAACATCTTGGTGCAAATCGTCCTTGATACTGTTATTAGAATATAATTTCCCTGTGCTTATGCGTGTTGGGCGACTTAAATCCGATTTTACCATAATTTAAAAATATTTAAATTCACCGTATCCAGCCTATGAAAATAATTAATTCTCAGTTAAAAAGCCTTATTTATGCGACCACGGCACGGCATTACCGCGCTCTAACTAGATGGTTTTAAAACTAAGCATTATAATGGAAACGCGTTTAATCAGATTAAAATTACCCTTAATTTGTTTACAGAGAATTATACATTTTTTATTACTTTATAGTTGATTTATGAACACGAAAAAGATCGCGTTATTACTTGATATAACGCAGGTGATCTTTATATTGCTAATACGAAAGATAATAACAATGAAATTATCATAATGATAGCGTAAAAAACCCAAAAACCTTCCTTCATTTTACCCAAATTACTATGAATGGTACCACCAGTACCAGGCACATAACACTAGCGAAAAGATTAGATCACTTCTACCATTAAAGACCCAGGCAAACCAAATGCGTTTGCGGCGGGTCGCGTTTCGAACGCGGGCCCGCGCGATCTGTAGAACGGCGGGGCGGATTTAACATGCCACACCAAAGTAGCGCGGGACCGAAACGGGTCAGGGACAAGAAAATAAAAACCGGTCAAGTGCGATTCTCACTCGCGCACCGAGTGTGCCGTACTTGCCTATGAAAAACAGACAGTACTTACATTTTAGGTATTGAAGCCTAAAAATTTAAAAAATTGCTTTTAATAAGCGGATAACAAATTTATCTACACCCATATCATAAAACCTCCATAGTGTAATCAAAAACCGTAGGAAATGACCACCATTTTGACAACCAATTAGGAAAAACCAGTGCTGCAATGTTATTCCCGTATCGTTTTTAGTATAGAAATGAGATTAAATTTGGAACAGCTGTCAAAACTCAAGTGGGTCTCTATTCTAGTATCCATAGATATTAAAACAGTTATTGATACGAAACGTCAATTCAGTATGTTTTTTTTAATATAAACTGCACAACATTTGATCTCGAGTGACATGAGAATAGAGACTTCATTCGTTTGTCTATGATTTAAAAAAAAAAATGGTCTTGACAGAGGATGGAATTGCCGCCATTATGTTGGTGTTTTGCTGAACGAAAGTAGAATTGTTGTTGAATTAAATAGAAAAAGTTGTTTGTAATTTACATTTTAGTTGAAAATATGAATAGTAGTCTTCTCGGAGTGTGTGTGATGTGAAAATGCGCCGGATATCGGAAATATGCAGCCAAGATTGCAACAAATAACTTGTTGCCAGAAAATATTGTTTCTGAACCCATCATGGAGGATTTATAATATGTGTGTAGATAAAGTTATGTATGCAACTCTGCATAAATTGGCCTTAAAACACACGTGCGATCTTATTATGAAACTCGCTAAAAGCTCGTTTCATAAAACCGCACTAGTGTTTTAAGGCCTATCATTATGCAACCGTTGCATAAACTACTATTAATAGCTACGTATGAGATAAAACAAGAAATCCTATCTTTTTGCAACCGTCGACTGTGATACGATTTTGCAAGGATCATTTCGTTTATATTGTTTTCTTTCGATTTTAACATGTAAGATGTCATTCGTTTTTTTTTTAATTGTGAGGGTATATATTTTAATTAAAAAGATGAATATTATAAATGTTAATTATAAAAATGAGAAACTTAAGTCACAACCGCTAAAATATGCAACTACGAGTAGCAGTCGGTGACTCATCGTATATAACCACCGTTTTTCTCTTTTTACAGGTTATCTAGTCGAGTTTTGTGATAGTCGAATGTTCCCAAGTCTCACGTACTGTATTCTTATACCTTTTACTGTCGCAGTTCTGTGTCAACTAAGAAAATCTAATTGCAGTTGCATCGTTAGCGGGCGCTTGACTCAATTTAGTTTTAATCTTGTTGTTGACATACACTCGGTTGATTTTAATTAAAAATCTTCTTTTTAGGGTTCCGTACCTCAAAAGGAAAAAAGGAACCCTTATAGGATCACTCGTGTGTCTGTCTTTCTGTCTGTCTGTCCGTCTGTCACAGCCAATTTGCTCCGAAACTACTGGACCGATCGAGTTGAAATTTGGTATACATATGTAAGTTGGTGACCGCAACACGGACGCGTGACGTAAATATATGAATTTTAAACATAGGGGCCACTTTTTGGGGGTAAACTAGAAAATTCAAAAAAAAAAGTTATGCCGCCTATATCGTGTGACATATCAAATGAAAGGGCTTATTGTGAGGATCTTAAATATATTTTCTTTTAAATTTTAAGTAAAATAGTTTAGAAGTTATTCAGGAAAATAGGTGAAATTCCCCCCCATGAAAAAAATACAGAAATTAGATATTTGCCTGTAGATTACAGGAAAACCCATAAGAAGTCTATGGTATTTAAGGTAACCTAGTAAATTTCAGATAATCATGTACGGAACGGAACCATCTCCACGCGAGTTTAACTCGCACTTGTCCGGTTTTTTTAATGCTGAAGGAAATACAGAATCAAGTGATTGAATAGAAGCGCGAACGACAGTTTATTATTTAGCCCTGCGAAGAGAAACGTCTGGAACAGATATACCGACAAGAAAGTTTTAAAGTAGCGAAAATTGTACACGTGAGAAGTGGTTTGTAATTTCTGAGAATATCCTCAAAATGTTATGGGAGTAAGAATGTTCTCAATCTTCGCGTCAACGCTCTTGAGAAAGTTCTGTTTCTGAAAAGATTCCCACATGTTTTGGGAATGTGTTACAACTTGCTTAACCTTTTGACCGCCACAGTCAGCTGCAGCCGTCAGCGGATACAGGGTAAAAAAAGTTCTTCTTTACCTTAACTTAAAGTTGAAATTCGTGTTACGTCTCAGACATGCTTTCCGGTCAAAAGGTTAAGAGGCTTGGGAACTACGGCTTTTCATACAAAAGGCAATAACGATTTTCACCCCTTAAATGTTAACCGATTTTGACCAAGTTTTGATAGGTTGTCAGTCAGAACAAAATTTACGTTTTACTTTTTTTTATATAATCAATAAATTCAGTTTTATTTTTGTTTTAGTATTCTCATACATACATACATACATAGCATCACGCCCGAAGTCCCTAATGGGGTGGGCAGAGCCACAAGACTACTTGTGGCCACGTTCGATTAATTAGTCCTAAGATGGTATGATGAACCGTATGGTGACAGGTGATCAGCCCATCGCCCATACAGATAGTCCACCATGTTGGAGAGGACCCGTCCATTAGTCGACTTTTACGACATGCCAGGATGATAAGCATCTGCACGCATTCTATGCTATTTCTTCACTCCCAGTGCAGCAGAGGAGTATTCTCATACAAAACTAATTACGGCGATTATTTGGCTGTCTCGACCTTTAATCAATATTCAAGAAACGTATAGACCTACATTTTGGTCTGATGATAACCTATCAAAAATTGGTCAAAATCGGTTAACATTTAAAGGGTGGAAATCGGTATCGCCTTTTGTATGAAAAGGGTGATTTTTGCCGCTGGTTCACAGTCTTCTAAAGCTAGACTGGATACAATCGCAACCTGCGGCCCTAACATGAATGACACAAAGATAAGATATACCGTCTTATCTCTAAGTGCGTCTCTCTCACACTAGTGCCGACGAAAGAGATAGTCATAGAAATAAACGGGTTTAATTTATCTTTGTGTCATTCATGTTAGGGCCGCTGGTTGTGTATAGATAAAGAATGTTTATAGACATTTCGGTTCGACGACATTGTTATGATCGTGATCACACATTAAAAAAACCGGACAAGTGCGAGTTAAACTCGCGTGGTGAGGGTTCCGTTCCGTACATGATTATCTGCAATTTATTGCGTTACTTTAAATACCATAGACTAGTTTTCCTGTAATCTATAGGTAAAGAACTATTTTCTGTATTTTTTTCAAAATTTTAGCCCCAGTAGTTTCGGAAATAAGGGGGGGAATGGTAAATTTTCGCCTATTTTCCTAAATAACTTCCAAACTATTTTACTTAAAATTCAGAAGAAAATATATTTAAAGTCCTCACAATAAGTCCTTTCATTTGATATGTCACGCAATATAGATTGCATAACTTTTTTTTTAAATTTTCTAATTTACCCCCCAAAAGTGGCCGCCATGTTTAAAATTTATATATTTACGTCACGTGTCCGTGTTGCGGTCACCGACTTACATATGTGTACCAAATTTCAGCTCAATCGGTCCAGTAGTTTCGGAGCAAATTGGCTGTGACAGACGGACAGACAGACAGACAGACGCACGAGTCCTATAAGGGTTTCGTTTTTTCCTTTTGAGGTACGGAACCCTAAAAATGGAAAAAACGGATATATTTTTGTTTGTACGTTTCTAGGCGTGTTATTGTTATCGCTTAAAATGATATCAGTTCCTTTCACTCATTTAGTGGGCATCTTCGGCTGTTGGAATAGGCAGGGTCATCTTTATTAGTCAAAGGATAACGATGTTTATAGGTACTACAAAATATTATCTGTTTATTAATGTGTATGTTTGTATTACGTAACGATCCGTGATTTACAGACGGTGCTGACTGAAAATTAGAGTTGTCTGACACCTCGGTATTATGCTGCCGCGAGGACACACACAACCATTTATTATTGATTTCTTAATTTAAATTACTCTTGGCTAAATTCAGAGAGGCCACTCAAATTGATCTTTAATTAAAGTGACGTTTGAGTGACATTTTTGTATAGTATGACAATTAGTTGACGGACATTTAACTATTACAAATCATTTATTTAATTATCACAAGTAAAATATCCGCAACACGCTTCGTTAATAAATACATGGTAACATCCGCAACATGCTTCGTCAAATCAAATATCATTGGGTTTAATTATTTAATCTGTAATCAAATGCTTAAGTATGGCGTTTATGAATACGGCCATCTGTGTTATTTGTGTTAGTGAATTTTTTTTTTCTTGTTTCTTCATCTTCTTTATTTTGTAAGTAAGTTTATCATGACTTTTATAATTATCATTAATTCTATAAATGCATTGTATTGTATTGTATCGTTTATTTGCCAGAATGTGTCATATGTGCAGGTCTTAAAGCTAAATGGGTCCATACATTCAGTCGTCAGTTCGAAATTAAAATAGGAAAAATAATCATTAGTAAACAAAATGTTTAAAAAGCAATTCAGAATGCTGAGTTTGATCTCAATCCTAATCGGCCTCCTGAGTGGGCCGCTTGAGTATGTTTTTATTGTATTCGTGACATATTTAGCGAACACAATGGATCCGCTCCTAAGATAGCCATCTAGTTTGTATAATGTTGTATTCAATTATACAAAGAAACCTTTAAGTGATTGTTAGCATGTGGTTTTATTTTAATCCGTTTAACTTTATTCGGATCTTCAGTATGATAAGTAAATGTTTAAACCTTCGCAGATTTGGAACTAAGGACACTATTAAAATTATTAAACTGACTTTTCTCAAAAATGATACGTAAAGTCGCCATAACATCATTAAAAAGTCCCCAGTAAGTTGATAATACCGGACGATGATCAAAAGTGTCCAGTAAGTAGAGAGGTTTTGAATTCGGAATGAAAAGTGTCCAGGCGCCTCATTCGGGAACGCTAAGTGCATCTGTAGCGACTCGTAAGCCAGATCTCTCATCTCGCTCTTACGCATTTCGCGTCGTGCGGAAGAGTGGAATGAGAAATCTGGCTTACGAGTCGCTACAGAATCACTTAGCGTTCCCGAATGAGGCGCCAGTAAGTACGATACACATCTCATAACATGCAGCACGCGTGCCCCAGGGGCGGCGGGGGCGCGGCGCCAGGTGGCGGGCGCGTGGCTCCGGCTCCCGCGCTGATCGCGGCCTACAGTTTATTCTACCCACCTGATGGTAATTCACGGTGTACAATGGGAATAAAATAAATAATTTAAAAAATCAAAATACGTTTTTGAGAAAAGCACTATACAAGCTTCGACCATTAAGTGCCACACTGGACTCGTACATAGAAATCCTCGCCTACGGCTCGGATTTCAAATCGCGCTCGTCCAGTATAGCTTACTGGTCTCTTCAGTAATGTACTATTACGTAGGGAGTTTGACTTTATTTTCATGGTTTGTGTTCACGGATCCAAAATACAGATAATCCAAATTAAGCCCTTTGATTGTGGTGTTATCCATATAGTTTAAAAAAGGGGTTATTCCGTCCTTAAGAAGAGTGTGAACCTACGGCTTTTCATACAGAAGGCGATAAAGATTTCCACCCTTTAAAGCTTAACCGATGTGGTCCAATTTTTCACAGATTGTCAGTCAGAACAAAATCTAGGTCTGTACGTTTTCGTTTTTTCACTATCATCAATAAATTCAGATTTAATGTTGTTTTACTATTCTAATACAAAACGAATTTCGGCGATTATTTGACTTTGTTGATCAAAAATCAATACTTAAAAAACGTATAGCCCTAGATTTTGTGCTGAAAGACAACGTATCAAAAGTTAGTCAAAATCAGTTAACATTTAAGAGGTTGCATGAAAATGGTGATTTTTGACGTTGGTTCACAGTCCTCTTAAAGGGATTTTGATGGAAATTCAACGAATGGGTTTAGAAATGTCCAATTTATAGAACAAGGAACCGAAGTAGCCGGTTATGAGCGAGTTGCCTACAAAGCAAGATGCCTAACAAAGCAAGATGCCTCAAAAGCAAGATGGCCAAAAAGCAAGATGTCTCAGAAGCAAGATACCTCAGAAACAAGATGCCTAACAAGCTTGATATTTAAAAAGCAAGATGTCTCAGAAGCGAGATAGCCAAAAAGCAGGATGTCTAAAAAACTGGACAAGGACTCGCGTGGAGAGGGTTTCGTAATTATGTTTCCTGTTACTTTGCATACCATAGGTTTTCCTGTAATCTATAGGTAAAAGACTATGTTCTGTATTTATTTCAAATTTTTAGGCCAAGTAGTTTCGGAGATAAGGGAGGGGAATGGTCAATTTTCGCCTGTTTTCCTAAATAACTTCAAAACCATTTATTTTAAAATTAAAAAATACCCGGAAATTTGTCTTCAAGACATTCAACTACTTAGACATTTTGCTTAGTAGGCATTATACTTAGGCATCTTGCTTTATTAGGCATCTTGCTTTGTAGGCAACTCGCTCATAACCGGAAGTAGCAATTAGTTAGTGCAATTTATTGTTAGCTTCATCATGCTTAAAATGATCAATGCGTCAACTTCATTATCATTGTCATAATCATAGTAGATCTAAGTTCCTCATTTCGCAAGAGGTAATAGCCTCTTCAAGCACTTTCCTGTCAGGAAAAAAAATCAAGCCGCATTTAGCAAGCACACAATACAGTCCGGAAGACACCCACACTTACACTTCAAAGCAAAGCGCAAAGTCTTCATATGCGGGCAAACGCACTACACTCGCGTGCAGAGAAAAAGGAAAAGATTATACAGGGTGGGCCATAAGTTTTTGCACTTTTAGAAACGTGATAGAGGCAAAACTACAAATGCTATTTTATTTGTATTTATTATAAGTAATAAGCATAAAATATTTTTTTTATCTGTATAAACAATGTCGCCTGAATGAGCTCCGTCTTGTTGCTGGCACTCCTGCAACCTACTATGCAATTGTATGGAAAGATACTGACAATCATCATTTCTGATAGGTACGTTTTGCAAAATATGGCGTGTGACATATCAAATGAAAGAGCTCGTTATGAGGATCTTAAATGTTTCTTTTTTATAATTTTAAAATGGACGGTTTTGAAGTTATTTAGGAACACTCTCCACGGGAGTTTAACTCGCATTTTTCCGATTATTTTTTTTGAAAAGTGTTTATCACAGTAACCATGTTGCTTTCCTGTGAAACGGTCCATCGTAGTCAAAAATATACAAAATGGCGTTTAATTTCCCATCATCCTTTGTACCGCACAATTAATAGTTTAGAAAAAAATCTGTGTTCCTATTTGCAAAAACTTATGGCTCACCCTGTATGTTGTTTCTAAGAGGAGTATGAACCTACGCTTTTCATACAAAAGGCGATAACGCGATAGGCGATTTTGTAGTAGTAGAGCCAAACAGTAATCCTCACTAGTTTAGACTTAGATATTGTTCTGACTGACAACCAATCAAAAATTGATAAAAATCTGTTAACATTTTAGGGGTGGAAATCGTTATCGTCTTTTGTATGAAAAGCCGTCACACTCCTCTTAACAAGACTACATAAGAATACTTACCCTGTATCAATAAAAATAACATACATACATACATACATAGCATCACGCCCGAAATCCCTAATGGGGTGGGCAGAGCCACAAGACTACTTGTGGCCACGTTCGATGAATTAGTCCTAAGATGGTATGATGAACCGTATAGTGACAGGTGATCAGCCCATCGCCCATACAGATAGTCCACCATGTTGGAGAGGACCCGTCCCTTAGTCGACTTTTACGACATGCCAGGATGATAAGCATCTGCACGCATTCTATGCTATTTCTTCACTCCCAGTGCAGCAGAGGAGAATAAAAATAAAATTAAAATAATTAAAATATCTTAGACACTTTCACTCCCTGATATTAATATAAAAGGGCTAGTTCGAAAGTGTGTTCGCTAAATTTAAAAGTGACTAAACTTGAAATAAGCAACGTCAAACTCAACTATACAGAATCGAGTTTGACGTTGCTTGATTTAAATTTAGGAAATTTTAAATTTAGGCGACGACGTAATATAGGTACATTAACATATCATTTGCAAGCTTTTATATAATTATAATCTCCTTTAGTATAGGGACAGCTCAAAAATAAAAATAAATTCTCTAGGCAAAAATAAAGCACGATTTCTACTATAATTCCTACGTTAAAAAAGTTGCTGGAAAATGGTATTAATAACAAATAGTTTTTTTTATAGAAGATAGATGTCAGAGGCGAAGCCGGTGCATAATTTCCTAACTCAAATTTTATTATTATTATTAATTACTTCTTGTATTAACATAAAAAATGCATATTACATTTTTTTATGTAAATACAAAATTTAATGAGTAATAATATAATGTTAAGCACGAGAAATGACACACCGGCTTACCCTCACGCTTCGCCTCTGATAGATGTGCATTTGACTTCTATCTCACCTGATGGCAAGTGATGATGAGGTCGACGATGGCGCATGCATCCATAGATAATGCCTATTCACTCTCTCCTTAAAAAGACCCAAGTTGTAGCATTCTTTTAGGTACGGAACCCTTAAAAGATTGTCAGGATTAGCTGGGTCACGTGGGTTAGTTTATTTACATTTAGTTATATACCTTACGATACTACTACTACTTAGCGATAAGACCGCCTATTGTCTACCGTGTTACTTACTTCTGTCTTTTGCCATAATATTTTTTTGTAGAGTTCAATAAAGCGTATTTTGTATTGTATTTAGAGATGCAACGGATAGTGGTTTGGCCGGATACCGGATATCCGGCATGGTCGCTGGCCGGATATCCGGCTGCACATTAGCTATCTCTAAAGTCGTGTTAGCTGGCGCGGCCTTCACGCGGCGAGCAAGTTTCAACTTGTTACAAATTGTAAGTGTGCGGGGAAGCCCTTTGAGGATCACAATACGCGCTCTATTACGTCAGTTGGGAATATTCAAACGTGCAAGTCCTCATGTTAAGTGAAGTTTTGTGTTTAAATAACAAGAAACTAAGCTTTAATTTGATAACTGACGTGAATTTCGTTTATTTCTGATGGTTTTTTTATTGGTTTTATCATATTTCTGATGCAAGCTTTAACTATCCGGTATCCGGCCGGATACTGACTCACTATCCGGTATCCGGCTGGATAGTAAAATCATGACCGGATAGGCCGGATACCGGATAGTAACCGGATATCCGTTGCATCTCTAATCGTATTGTAATGTACCTTAACGAATAGTTCAATTATAGTTAAGCGATTAATGTTACTAACAGAGCCTCTATTCGGGAACGTCCAAGCGATATTGTTGCGACACGCGAGTGAGACTCGCATCCCGCTCTTCGTGCGGAAGGGTGGGATGCGAATCTCGCTCGCGCTTCGCTACAACATCGCTTGGACGTTCCCGACTAGAGGCGCTGAACCCTGTCAAATGGTCTCAAATTAATTAAAGGAGCTTAAACTAGGGTCAGCCTTAAACCGCAAATTACGCCGGCCGCAAAACCAATAAGCCAATCACCTATACCTAGAAACTAGTACGTCTAGCATGACCTGCCTGCGACTCATTTGTCGCACAGTGCATCCCTCAAATATTTCACGAATTTGACAGAGACGCACTGAGCGACAAACGACTCGCATGGCATGTCGTGCTAGCCCCCCAGGACAAAAGTAAAGGACAGGCTACATAAGTTTCAGTCTAAAGCTATTATTGTACTCTAGATTATTTTCAAAATACATTCTTCCAATACAGCGTCCAAGGTTGACACGAGGATAAGTTAACACCGTCTTATCCTAAGTGCGTCTCTCTTACACGAGTGCCGACGAAAGAGATACAGAGATAAGACGGTTAAGTTATCCCTGTGTCAACCTTGCTGCGGCCCTAACATGCATGCCACATGGATAAATTAAACCCGTTTATCTCTATGACTATCTCTTTCGTCGGCGTTAGTATGAGAGAGACGCACTTAGAGATAAGACGGTCTATCTTAACTTTGTGCCATGCATGTTAGGGCTGCTGGAGTCGCTGGGATTTTTTGCCCCCTGCCGTTACACTAATTACCCAAACTAGGATATTTTCATATGTTACGATACTCTAAATAAAGATATTTATAAAATCAATGCAGATATGTTTTTGTCCGCCCGTCCAGCGAGTTACAATGGAAACACGACAATGCACTTAAGCGGAGCAATTAACTGTAAGCCGTTCGTGTGAACACGGCTTTACAACGAGATCAATAGTTTTAGTACAGACTTGCTCCTTCAAACGTTTTGAAAGCAATCAATCAAGGCATCAAGTCACTTAAATGAATTGAATCAATATGTTATTTCAACATGTTTAAAAGTAACTTCTTTTAACTCAATATAATTAGCAATTATGTATAATAATGTCAATCCACGAGGACACGCCACCACTTTATTTTGTGTTTCATTACGTAAATGTGTCTACCAAGAAAGTGCGTTATTGATTAAAATGTTCACTTAACACACCGTAATTTGCTAATTCAATTGACTAATAATAACACAATGGGGCAATACTAGAAATATTGAATTACTTTGCTATTCCGCGAAAACAGTTGGGTAAAATCGTGCAAAAAGCTTGTGTTGAATATTTATATTTAAAATATGCATCTTCCCTATTCGAGGCAAATAGGCAACCCTGCGCTTGCGACGCGTAAGAATGTTCAGCTGTAAATATCTTGACTGTTTCTTATCCCGCCCGGGCGCCTCGGATAGGCACTAATACTTGCAGAATATCAGCAAAACATATAGTAATAGACTAGGACCCGCCACAGCTTCGCCCGTGGTATTTTCAATACAATCTTTATCACCTCTTTTCACCCCTTCAGGGATGGAATTTCAGAAAACCCCTCCTTAGTGCACCTCTAGAGTACTCGAGGAATGTCTCCTCCCAATTTCAAACCTTAACCCATTTTGGCTGTGCGTAGTCTATAAATGAGTCACGGTACTGTTTTATATGTATTGACATAGCTGGGCACAAGACCGTTAATCCGTTAATCGTTCATTAACGACGTTAACATTTCGAGTAACGGATTAACTTTTGAGTTAACTTTAATAATTGTTAACAGACTCCTTAACTTCCGTTAAAACAATTAAACTCCGTTAATCGTTAATTAAATACCTACTATTTGCCAAAAGGACACTGCGCGGACCGTCTTTTTCCAACGGGCAGGGCCCAGGGCAGACTGCCTAAACTTCCATATCAATTTTTTTTATAAGAAAGTCACTAACGCAACGACATATAAAATGCAAATTATATAATAAATTAACGATTAACGTTAACTTTCGTTAAATATTCTGAAATATAACGCTTTAACGTTTAACGAAGTTAACTTTTGTAGTACCGGATTAACAATTAATTATTTGATTAACGGTGCCCAGCTATATGTATTGATTGATTGATTGTCGTTGTTAGAAACCACAGGAAAATTGTTTACCCAGAAGCATTAAGAGATATGGCTTAGCACTTCCCGCATATGATAAGCCATATTTATGGCGTCACATGCCATTTAGCGTTCGTCCATGTTCGATAACAGCTGACGTCATCCGCGCTGTTATTGAATTTGGAGTATCGTGGAGAGTTCGGGATTAGTTTGAAAGTTATTCTACTTTCAATGGCAGCCATTATTTTTTTAGGTAGGTAGAAAAAATATGTTTTCGTATGAGTGTATTTTCATCTAGATTTATTTATAGGAGGAAACAAAAATAAAACATTCGTGTCATGATTCTCCTCTGCTGCACTGGGAGTGAAGAAATAGCATAGAATGCGTGCAGATGCTTATCATCCTGGCATGTCGTAAAAGTCGACTAAGGGACGGGTCCTCTCCAACACGGTGGACTATCTGTAAGGGCGATGGGCTGATCACCTGTCACCGTACGGTTCATCATACCATCTTAGGACTAATTAATCGAACGTGGCCACAAGTACTCTTGTGGCTCTGCCCACCCCAATAGGGATTTCGGGCGTGATAATATGTATGTATGTATGTGTCATGATTTTGATTATTTAGCAACGGATATTTTGTAAACACATAGTCCGTTAATCATACTAGAAGCGTCAAAGATAACACCGGAATCATAATCTTAAATGACAGTGTTTTGCATCCTTCTAGAACACGCGACCCCTGTACGAGTAAAAAAAATCTGGCGATCCCACATGGGCGTGTTAAAACTACTTATATCAGTGATTTCAACAACAAGGTATTCAAAACCTGACTTGCGCCCGCGACCACCCGTGTTGCGACTACAGGTGCAACGGATATCTGCGCCTCTATTCGGGAACGCTAAGTGATTCTGCAGCGAGTCGTGAGCGAGATTTCTCATCCCACTCTTCCGCACGGTGCGTAATGCGTAAGAGCGAGATGCGAGTCTCACTCGCGGGTCGCTACAGTATCACTAAGACTCCCGACTCCCTCAGTTCCCGAATAGACGCCCTGGATACCGGATACCGGATACCGGATACCGGATACCGGATACCGGATACCGGATACCGGATACCGGATACCGGATACCGGATACCGGATAGTAAAAGGTTGAATCAGAAATAGGATAAAACAAATAAAAAGCCAGAAGAAACAAATAAATCAACATCAGTAAATAAATTGAAGCTTAGTCTCTTTTTATTGAAAACTGAAACTGAACTGTGCTCGCCGCGCGAACTGACACGACTTTAGAGATACCTCATGTGCAGCCGGATATCCGGTATCCGGCCATACCACTATCCGTTGCCTTTCGCGACCCACCAGTTTGAAAAACACTGGTAGGCATATAAAATCAAACATTTTTAGTATAATACGGAAGAGTGCATTTGCAAATATTTTCCACGCACAAAATAATAATGTAAGTAGGTCAAGTGGTAACATACAAAGGATAAAACTGGACCTAAAATTTTTGATGAGTACTATATTGTTATACATATATTTCCGTACTAGCTGTGCCTGGCATGTATTGCAATCAAAGTCAAAGTCAAAGTCAAACTATCTTTATTCAATTTAGGCTTTTACAAGCTCTTATGAAGGTCAAGGAATGAATCTACCACCGGTTCGGAAAAAATCCTCTACTGAGAAGAGCCGGCAAGAAACTCGGTGAGGTATCATTTTTTCAATGACGTTTTTTTGGTAATAAACCTGCTGCTCAATTACGTAACACCAATTGGTATCGCTTTCGCGAAAAGTAAACCAATTGTACCCTTATTTAGATCGAGTGAAGACTAAATTGGTTTGCATTTCGAGCCAAACCTATTGTGCTACGTAATTGAGCTGCTGCCCAGACGCGCGCGACCACTCAGTACTCTGAACGTATTAAAGATGTAAAAAACGGTCAAGTGCGAGTCTAAATCGCACGCCGAGGGTTCCATACCTATTTACCTATGAAAAACAGATAGTACCTTGTAGGTACGGAACCCTAAAAATGAAATAAAATAGCTTTTAACAACCGGGTAACCATTGACAACCTACCTATAAAATAAGACACAATAACTTTTGCAAGCTCCTATCTCCGTGCAACCGCCGAGTGTGATACGACTTTGCAAAGGTTATTCCGTTAAACTATTTTTTTGTGATATAACTACAAAACAGTTTTCGGACTTTTCCTTTACTTGTGCTTAGTATAAGACATTACTTCTTCCCAAATTTCATGATTCTAGGTCAACGGGAAGTACCCTATAGGTTTTGATTCCCTTGCGAGTATCAAAAATTTGGTTTAAATGGCCGTATCTTTCGATTGCGGTAACATAGAAGGTTGATTTTTTCACAGCTGTAGGAGAATGCAGACCTGAGTGTTTGTTATTAATTTCAACTCGATGCCTCCACGCGTTCTTGAGATTGGTCATGAAACACAGACAGATAGACAGACGGATGGACAAGAAGTGATCCTTTTAGAATCTCTAATTTATGACCACAATAGTAATTAAATATGATGATAAATCCTATGTCATAATAATTAATATATTAAGATCGTGTTAATATACAGAATAATCCGGTGTTATAAAGAAATGTATTTTAAAATATGCTGGAGGCGTTACTGTAGGCCCTTAAAAGTAAAATGGCCCATTAATTATTATTTATATAATACACATACTTATATAATACTTACATACTTATATACTTATATAATATACATGTCTTAAGAAAATTCTTGGAAATGTAAATACGACTACATGAATCCTCAGGACAAATCAACATACATTTGTAATAACCCGTTGAAACCATTGACACCTCAACAGCTAATTGATATTTTGGCAACAATAACCACACCTAAATCAAGTTGAAAACAACCTTATTACGTACAAATAAGATTACAAATTTGAATAACAAATGTTTTTTAAAAGAATTTGAGTTGCCAAGTGGGTGATGAGAAGATGAAAAGTCGGAAGGGAAGTGAAAGATAATGAAGAGGCTACGCGGTTTGTGCTAGGGGGGTCTCACTTCGCTTTTTAGGTACGCTCGGCCCACACCTCGGAGCTGTAAATCACAGTAGGTTGCCGCTCGCTGGACGCGCGTCATCAATTAGCCTAGATGTTTGATATTTTTGGGTGACGCGGATAAACTGACAACCCTAGCGTACACGAAAGAGCACGTTTTATGCGACGGAGAGAGAAGGCATGATTAGGCATATTTTCGTACCTAAACACCCGTTTTGTTAGACAGTGATTCGTCTGTACGTTAGTACTATTAGTACTCCGGTTTTGTCGAGTCCCACCTGACGTATTATTATACGATGTGAACTCGGCCATATGAATGCAATACATACAGAAAAGCAACGTCAGTTTACGTTTTTAAGATGAATCCATACTATATATTATATATTATATATTATAATATTATAAATGCGAAAGTAACTCTGTCTGTCTGTCTGTCTGTCGCGCTTTCACGCCAAAACTACTGAACCGATTTAAATGAAATTTGGTACACAGATAGTCTAGAGTCTGAGAAAGGACATAGGCTACTTTTTAATGCGAAAAATGGGTTGCGAGGGATTGAAAGGAAGGGATGACGAGTTATATGGAAGTATCGTCATTTTTAGAGCTAGAAGTTTGAAACTTATGTTTTAGGCTGTTGATTCGTTATAAATATGCTACCCAAAGACACTATTCCACGCGGAGGAAGTCGCGGGCACAGCTAGTTACACTATATTAGCCATCAATTTCCGAAGCTCTATAATAATTTCTTATAGTCAACTAACTTGAATTATTTCCGTTTATTTTCTCAGACGCTTAAAATGGAAAAGATGAATTGTCATAATGTGTTTGCGGGAGAGCCAATTTGTGTCACAAATATCGTCTAGACGGACAAATAACATCCACAATTAATATTTATTGAAAGCTTCAGAAGCTATAGTAGCTGCTGTAGGTACATAATATAATAATTAAGGTTCCGTACCTCCATAGGATCACTCGTGTGTCTGTCTGTCTGTCTGTACGTCTGTGACAGCCAATTTGCTCCGACACTACTGGACCGATTGAGTTGTTTGGTACACATTATGTAAGTCGGTGACCGCAACACGGAGGTGTACGGAGGTAAAAAATAAATTTTAAACATGGGGGCTGCTTTTGGGTGGTAAATTAGAAAATTTAAAAAGTATCGTATACAATATCGTGTGTTGTATCAAATGAATGGCTTGTTGTAAGAATCTTAATTTTTCTTTTTATAATTTTAAGATACATAGGTCGTTTTGAAGTTATTTTCGAATATAGGCGAAAATACCATTCTCGCCTTATCTTCAAACTACTGGGCCTAAAATTTTGAAAAAAATACAGGAAATAGTTGTTTACTAGATTACAGGAAAACCTATAAGAAGTCTATGGTATTTAAAGTAACATAGGAAATTTCAGATATTAGTGAAACGGTACCCTCTTCACGCGAGTTTAACTCGCACTTTTCCAGGTTTTTTAAGTGGTTTTCATTTGTGAGTCAAAATCATGAAGATGCATTAGTCAAAAATGAGTCGTCAGAGCTTTTATGAAATATATTTGATTGACCCCAGTCACCTTTGGCTCGTTCAACGAAGCTACAAAGTGACAGAAATAAATCCCGTAAAAGTTTATCTGTAATATTCCTTATGAAATATCCCAATCTTAATAAATAAACCTCGTTACAAAACGAAAATAATAATAATGAAAGCATGAAATTTTAAGCGTAAAATTAATCTACTTGTACGTCCGACACTTTCAGGCGAAAATTTGGGAGATGGATGTTATCAGCTTCATTAATTCTCCAACAGCGCCTCTATTCGTCGTCGTCCAAGCGATATTGTAGTGACGCGCTAGCGAGATTTTCATCCCACCCTTCCGCACGATGCGTAATACGTAAGAGTGGGATGCTAGCGCGCTTGGACATTCCCGAATACAGGCCCAGATCTCGTCTCTCATTTCGTCCGACAATCATAAATTGACCCGCGCGCTCGTAAGCATTATGTGGAGCGAAGTACCTACGTCCTTGGCTGCGTCGAAATACAACCAACGTTGAAGACACGCACGAACATGTAGTTTATACACACTGACGGGTCAAGTTAGGCTCGCCGGCGAGTTCATGAACGAAGTTTTATTTAAGAGAATCGAGGTGTAAGTTCCTGCCATGTGATTCTCATGCACAGCGGCTGATCAGCGGTGAAGGACGCGTTCAAATTTAGACCGAATGTCATTGTACTTAGAGTCTAAATTAGTAGTTTAATTTATCCACTGGGCAGCAGTTGCGCACGTAAGTGAATTATACTGGTTGGAAATGTCTCATTATTAGCTAAATATGTTTCATTGAGAAGTTTTATGGTTCGTTGAACAGATGAGTTGAGATCGCCTGTGGGCGCGACTGTTGGGAAGCAAGTCATAGGCGGTAGCGGAATAGCATTGCTACGGATTTAAATCTGCAGCACAATTTTGTATAACCTCGTAAGTCCTATCATTTTAAATGCTCAGTAGCGATTCCGTCCCAATGTACTAAAATAAGAACAAAGTACGGAAATAGTTTTTAACCTTAAATCAATTATGACAAAGTTGAAATTAGAACCAATTTAAGCAAAATACCAGGTCTTAATGTGGTACAGTAATTTGTACTAAATAAAGTACAAGGGGACTTACGAGGATAACACAATTAGTATCGCTTTAGATGTCACTCGACGTATGTAAGAGTCAAATTGGTTGACTTTTGCGAGCCAAACCGATACCAATTGTGTTACAAAATTGAGCTGCGCTGATCTATTCGGCATAGGCTAAGCAATATGCTATATGTTATCAAAATGTGACAAAACAAAGCGACATTTTGTTACCACAGTAACGGTCGGTTGGTGTATGACTGATATGTCGAATATAGGCCCAGCTGGCTCATATTGATGTGTGACGATTGGTACCAGCCGAGTGTCCGCACACATTTTGGACATGATTTGTTATTTTATTTGGAGCATACTTTTTTCTTTTCAGAGTTCTATATGGAACCTTCGGTATTGCTATTTACATGCTCTAGTCATATAATAAAATAAAGCCTCATAGTATGTCTTTTTTCCCTAACGGTAGTGCTAAACCACCCCCCAAGCCAGGGTTATGCTGAGTTGGGACCTTTTTGTAACAGTTGGCACTATCTACTTTTTCTGGTTTTTTCTGTTGTGATGTAGTTCGTAGTTCATTTATTTCATAAAACAATAAATATATTGTGTTTGAAAATGGAAGAATGTGAGGGTAGAAATATAAATAAGTAATAAATTGACATACACATATGTCAAACATAAAAAATTAACAGATTAAAATGCTGATTACAAGTAAAATAGAATAAAATAAGTCCAAATTAAGATTAACACATTTAAAATCAACAAAATCACAATTAGATTAAAATTAAAATTAAATATTATTTCAATACCTACTATAAACTAGATACAACCATATTTTTAATTAATAAGGACATATAAATATATATATATATATTTCAACCATTTGTATTTTGTGTTCCGTTATGTATAAATGTTTTTTTTATTTTTGTAATTATGAAAGATTAACTTAATTTCATTCTCGCTTATCGCTTTACGCTTGCACCACATAATAAATTCGACATTTGGCCGTGATCCAGCGCTTTGATGTGCCCGAACACTTGTCTTCGTCTAGCGGGTTCGTTCGGAAATCTTCGGGACAGTTCGGGACTTCTAACCGCAACAGTTTTTGCAAAAGTAATATAGGAATTTCAACCGGGAAAGTGGATAGGTTATCGACTTCGTGGAATCCAGTGATCAGCGAGTGCAAGCGTTAAGATATATCATCGAATAGATCGTCGGAAGTTGTCAGTGTTGCGTCGGGTACAAGAATAAAAACCGGACAAGTTCGAGTTAAACTCGCGTGGAGAGGGTTCCGTTCCGTACATGATTATCTGAAATTTCCTGTTACTTTACCATAGACTTCTTTTAGATTTTTCTGTAATCTATAGGAAAAGAACTATTTCATGTTTATTTATCAAAATTTTAGGCCTAGTATTTTCGGAGATATGAGAATGGTGAATTTTCGCCTTTTTTCCTAAAAAACTTCAAAACCATTTAACTTAAAATTATGAAAAAAATTATACTTATCATTCTCATAGTGAGCCCTTTCATTTGATGTGTCACACACCATAGTTTGCAATACCTTTTATTTTTATTTTCTAATTAGCCCCCTAAAAGCGGCCCAAAAAATCGTATATTTACGTTACACGTCTGTGTTGCGGTCACCGATTTAACTCAATCGGTTCAGTAGTTTCGGAGCAAATTGGCCGTCCGTCTGTCATAGGCCGCTAGTTCAGCAACGGTAAGAGCTAGAAGGTTGGAATTTTCACAGAATATTTGATGTTATGGCATAATTACTAGCAAATAATAAAAAAAAAAAATAGTACATTATGCATCTAGGGCAGTAAGAAGGGGATAACTAACGAGAGTCTGTTAGAAGCCCGACGCCGATAGGCGAGGGCTTTTATGACTCGAGTTTGTTATCCCCTTACTGCCCGTGATACACACAATGTTTTTCATCACATTTGCGAGGAAATGAAATAAAAATTAGACAAAAAAAAGTATATATATTAATTATATTTCCATTTTACATCGTGAATTACCATCAGGTGGGTGTTCATAAACTGAGTGTACGTTGCGATCAGCGCGGGGCAGCTCCGCCGGTTTGCGGGTCACGCGCGCCGCCGGCAGCGGCTCGCCCCGCCGTCAGCGGGAGTTATAGCTAAATCGACTATAGCTGCTCTGTACGCCTGCGTATAATAACACCCTTTCCGAGCAAGTGTGATGAAAAAAGTTTTAAGGCTGAGAAGCTCCCCATACATTGATATCCTAAAAATTTACTGATTTTAGACCAATTTTGTTCCAGCTGTATTTCCATAACGACTTAAGTTTCAGCTATTAAATTTGACCTGATTTTAGTATATACTCCATATTCTAACAACAAATATCAATTCAATGGTCGTCTGTTGTAGAAATGTGAAATATATATTGAAATCAAACCATAAAATGACCGCTGCACCTTAACAATCTGCCAACTTAGTTGCAACTGTCAAAGTTCTTATATCATTAGCATAACGTCTATTATTGATTGGGTGAGACCGTGCCAAATTGGCGTAGTATGGAACCCTCGTTCTGCGAGTCCGACTCCCACTGGACCGGTTTTTAAGCAACTTCAAAAAAATATGTTTGTTACTTCAGAACTCCGTCATTTATAAACCAATTTTGAAAATTCTTTTTTTAATCGTTAGGGTTTGGTCCCGTTGTAATCAAAGTTGATTTATGATCAGAGGATCTATGAGGAATCGATAGAACTCTTCAAATATTATAGGCAAGCATAGAGCAATTTTAGTATTTTCTGTAATAACTCAAGCAGTTACGTTCCAAAAGTATTATTTGGTGAAGTGGAACTGTTGATGAACACCATAGATGATCACCGGAACTCCTAAATGTTGAGTATTTCACGGTTGGTGATTAAATTGCTGTATAAAGTTCTGAAGTAACTTATGTCCATGAAATATCACGTAGTAAAATTAAAGAACCAAGAGAACTCCTCAACGATCGACATCCTTGCACCGTGGATAGCAACAGTTTGTGAATGGTGATGAGCAATTGGCATTATGCTATTGTTACTTGATGTAGTAAATGTGTGTCGTTGAATCACAGGATAATAAATAAAATATGAAAAAAACTTACTTTTGAAAGGCTATTTGAAGTTGTTTTTTTATTTTATAAATTATATGACTATTTAAGTTGTTTTATTCTCCATTAAAAAGAACAAGATCAAATGATTGTGACAAACATTGACGTTGAAGTATGTTTCAAGGTTATACGATTTGCGTATTTCCATCGTCACATAAGTGTTTACAGCCACTTTATTCTCTCAGCTAAGAACACATTCAAATTTGGACCCAATGACTTCGTCATTACAGTCTAAATTGGTAGTTTCGATTATCCGCTGATCAACCGTTGTGTACAATCACATAGAAATTCGTTTTAGACCACTTTTTATAAAGGGGCGACGTCCATTAAACGAATTTTGGACCGAATGAATAGACCATATTTTAGCCGCGCACAGGATCGTAGCCGAAAGTATGCTGAGACGCGCGGCTAGTTAATATATAAATAATAAATAAACAAATCAGGGGACAATCTTTACACAAATCGATCCAGTCTCAAAGTAAGCTCTAAAGGCTTGTGTTATGGGTACTAGACGACGATATAAATACTTAAATACATAGGAAAAATCCAAGACTCAGGAACAAACATTCGTGCTTATCACACAAATATTTGCCCTTAGCGGGGATCGAACCCGGGACGCTATCTTCGGAGGCAGGGTCACTCCCAACTAGGCTAACCGCCTCGTCTTTATAGACTTTAAGTACTGTGTACATGTTTTAATATCGTTTAAAGATTGTAAAATCCGTTCCGATCCGATGCGATGCGGGCCGTTTGGTGGAAATAATGAACTCATAAACTCATAAAGTGCTTTATTAGTAATTATTCAATTACATGTCAGCAGCATGTTGTGTGTATGCTTTAGTTAGTTGGGCCAATTCGAAAGCGAGTTCACAATATTTTTAAATTCGCTTAACTTGAAATAAGAGACGTCAAACTCGAAACTCGAATTGGGCCCAGTTTAATTGTAATTTTAATTTTCATTTGTAACAATTATAATAAATAAGACTTTCTTATTCGAAATTACAATGAATGGAAAACAGAATCTGGCCAAAAGTGTAACATAAATTGATGATGTTGATAAAAAGTTTTCTTTAGCATCAATGGACAGTCGCCCCAATTCGCGGATCACTTATCACGTGGCATTAAAAGCACTTTGATGGTCTACATCTGAGAGAAACAAGTAATAAATATGCGGAAATAGTAAAAAATGGCGGTTTTACTGTTCCGATGATTTTTGCATGTTTACGTTTGTATGTTGGTCAAGGGTGTATGTTTTTAGGGTTCCGTACCCGAAGGGATCAACGTGACCTATTACCGAATGTTGAGGTTGCTTCAGTTGCTGAAATAAAACCCCTTATCTGGTTAATATTACAGTACGATTAAAATCAGTTAACGATTCGACTTTTCCCGGCTATAATCGGCTAAAGCCGGAGACGAGAATGACACAAGTTACATTGCTGCGATTTCTTTTAGGTAGCATTCAACTTAAAGTATCGTAAACGCAATGTATATCACCTGCCATCATGACATTACTTACCAGTAGACCTAAGAAGTTTATTATACAGAAGCGATATGAACATGCATTATTTATTGATGTATATAAATGTACCTATAAGAAATATAAAAAACATGATTCTTTTTAATGAATAGTTACTGTTTTACGTAAGGTAACACTCGCAACTCGCTTCGCTCGCTCGCTCAATTACATAGTTTTTATATGGTTATCTCATGTTAACAGGAGAGCAACAGAACTCATTGTTATAAGACAATTAAAAGAATAAAATTGGTATTGACCGACAGTATTGCTAGCTAACTGACCTTCATGAATTTCCCATACACTGAGCCTACGACGTCCGTCCGTTTGTCAGACGTCTCTATCTCACCAGCGGTAAAAGATAGAAAGTTGGAATTCTTACATATTGTGTTGGAGCATGAAAATACTAACAGTAATAAATATATCGAAAACTTTAAAACCAGCGAACCTCCCCATGCATTGTGACTCGCTTATAGACAATGCACAGCCAAAACGGGTGTTCCTAGAGGTTTGAAATTTGGAGGAGACATTACTCGAGTACCCTAGAGGTGCACTAAGGAGGGATTTTTTGAAATTCCATCCCTAAAGAGGTGAAAAGAGGTGGTAAAGATTGTATTGAAAATACCGCGGGCGAAGCTGTGGCGGGTCCTAGTCTATTACTATATGTTTTGCTGATATTCTGCAAGTATTAGAGTCCTATCCGAGGCACCCGGGCGGAATAAGAAACAGTCAAGATATTTACAGCTGAACATTCTTACGCGTCGCAAGCGCAGGGTTGCCTATTTGCTTCTAATAGGGAAGATGCATATTTTTTTCATCTTGTATTGGAAAGTGCCGAGTAATAGAAACCGATCTGTGTACGCAAATCATTTTTATGTTGTTGATTTTATGAGTTATGAAGCTTTGAAAAGTCATTGTTCATATCTCTCGCAAAAATGCAAACAAAATGCATAACAGCTATTACGTCACAGCTGTCGTTAGACTGTACAAAATGTATGGCTGTTAGACGAAATCTGCAATTATTACCGAAAATACTGTTTTTAGACCAACATCGTACTAATAAAACATGACATAAATTTGATGATGATGTCCAAAAAAGTAAAATCCGAACTAAAAAACAATGTATATTTTTCACTAATTTTGACCCTTAATCAAATAAAAATGAATATTCAAAATGATCTGCTTTTTTCTGTATTAAATCAGAACTAAAAAACGATACATATTTTTGACCAATTTTTGAGGTCAAAAATATTTATTATTTTTAGTTCTGATTTCACTTTTTTGGACATCCTCATCAAATTCATGTCATGTTTTATTTCAACGATGTTGGTATAAAAATGGAATTAAGGGAGATAATTGCAGATTTCTTTTAAATGCCGTACATTTTGTTCAGTCTAACGACAGCTGTGGCGTCATAGCTGTTGTCCATTTTGTATGGGGTGTTTTTGCGAGTGGTATGAACAATGATTTTTCGAAGCTTCATAACTCATAAAACAAACAACACAATCAATATAATATAGGTTTCTATTAGTCAACACTTTCCAATTACAAGATGAAAAAATAAATATGCATGGCCCTATTGCAGTAAATAAACACGCGAGTGACAACCCTGGCAGTATAAATGAGTCAATTTAAGTTTATCCATCCATCCCTTTCGTCGCTCACGACAAGATCTATCTCGTCCTACCACAAGATAAACTGTATAATAGTTGTGTAATTTCAGTAGGTCACTCAACAATCATTCGATACAAATTAAGACCGCGAACTAGGTACCTACTCCTTTTTCTACTCCTTTTAACAATTGGCAGAGCCGATTGAGAGACAATTGTACTTGAGTACTTCCTAGGAAACGCAAAATAAATATAAATCAGGCTATTCTACTTTTTAGGGTTCCGTACCCAAAGGGTAAAAACGGGACCCTATTACTAAGGCTCCGCTGTCCGTCTGTCCGTCTGTCCGTCTGGCCGTCTGTCCCTCTGTCCGTCTGTCGCCGGGCTGTATCTCATAAACCGTGATAGTTAGAAAGTTGAAATTTTCACAGATGATGTTTTTCTGTCGCCGCTATAACAACAAATACTAAAAACCAGAATAAAATAAATATTTAACAACTAAAGCAGTTGCGTTTCAAAAGCATTATTTGGTGAAGTGGAACTGATGATGAAGACCACAGATAACCACCGGAACTCCTGAATGATAGGTAAGTATTCCACGTTCTTACTTTGCGAAGGGTTTTTGGAGTCGATGTTTTTAACTTGTTTATTATATACTTGTTCTAGCATTTCCTAAATAATGTTGGCCTAAGCAGGCTTTCTACGCGGCATTTCTTCAGTGAATAACACACAGTGGCGGCGCGTAAAGGTAAGCCGGTGCATAATTTCTTAACTCAAACATTATAATATTATTACTTTTCACTTCTTGTTTTAACATAAAAATTGCATATTACATTTTTTTAAATGTAAATACAATGTTTTATGAATAATAATATAACGTTGAAAAATAGAAATGATACACCGGCTTACCCTCACGCTTCGCCTCTGATGACTCATTTGAAAATTACATGGTTGCTTTGAAATTATATAACTTTTAAAGCACATGAACAGATCCGAGCAAAAACCCAACTGAAAATAAGGTATTACTTGAAAATATACTGGCATACTGTTCGAACGTCAATTGCTCTTTCTTATCCAATATTTCCAGCACATAGTGGCGATTATCTTGAACCAACAAGAATAACCCGTTTTTCACGTGTCTCTATTGAAATACCAACCCTCTGCTTAAAAAAATAAGAATCCAAGCCCTATGTAACGCGTTTTCTTTGAAAACATTTGAAAGAACCACCTTTGTAAGGAATTTAAAGCGTTACGGTTTTGCGAATAAGGTGTCGTATTGTTTGTAATAGTTGTGGCTTGAAGAATTCATTCAGGAAATGCATCGAATGCCAATGCAACGATAAGAAAGGAAGTTGGTTATTAACTATAATTATTCGAATAGTTTACTTCGAAATTTAAAACGGCAGCTAAAATAGTACATTGTGCATCTAGGGCCGTAAGAAGGGGATAACTAACGAGAGTCTGTTAGAAGCCCGACGCCGATAGGCGAGGGCTTTTATGACTCGAGTTTGTTATCCCCTTACTGCCCGTGATACACACAATGTTTTTCATCACATTTGCGAAGAAATGAAACAAAAATTAGACAAAAAAAAGTATATAGGTATATTAATTTTATTTCCATTTTACATCGTGAATTACCATCAGGTGGGTGTTCATAAACTGAGCGTACGTTGCGATCAGCGCGGGGCAGCTCCGCCGGCTTACGGTCGCGCGCCCGCCGGCTGCGGCTCCCGAGCAGCTCCGCCGACCTGGCGCACTTAACTGCCTGCGGGAGTTCGAAACCATACAAAATTCATAACTCGCTAGGGAGTTATGGATTTTGTATGGTTTATAACTCCCACTGACGGCGGGGCCCATAGAGGAGTTAAATCGGCTATAGTTGCTCTATACGCTTGCGTATAATAACACCCTTTCCGAGCAAGTGTGATGAAAAGAGCATTTAACCGGAAAAAGTGGAGATCATAAAATACCTAATCTTTGACTACGACTAATTTAAAATTCGAAAGCATTTGAGCATAGAAGATCCAGGGTCTTTTATCGTACGCAGCTCCGAGAAACTTTTTAATATCGTTACGAAGACACAAGATGGCGGGCTTAATTTCAATGTTCGTCCGGAGAGAAAACTACTTAGTTGAGATTTATTAGATGCCATCGAATTTAACGGAGAAAAAATGCAGGGAAACTTATGCTTTAATTTCCCTGGTGGTTTTAAGTGGTTCAACGATTTTTAGTTTAATTAATTTTTCTGCCTTCATTTCGTGTTTAAACAGATTGGCAGTTTAAATATCATTTATTTAACAAAATGTTACTTAAGGCGTCTACAGGCACCGTTGACTGATGGAAATAAATAAATACATTGCGCCGGATAGACAAATGCATTTTTATGTTCATCTGTCTGTCTGTCCGTCCGTCCGTAGTTCATAGCATCCTTTTTTCGAAGACTATTAAAATTACAAAGCTGTCATTTTTTTAGTAAGTAAGTAAGTAAGTAAATATTTATGTGTGATACACAGGTAAATTATATGAAGTTCTTACAGTGTTAAGTGAGCTCTGTGATCCACCAACAGGCGTACAAAAAAAGAAATTCATCTTAAAGCTAAAATTTAAATAATATTACACAAAAGACATTACATTGAATTTGATAAATAAAATAACAACATATAGATAGTAAGCTAACCTAAAACTAAATTTGATTTTCAAACAATTCCTTAAATTTAAATTTTATAAGTATAATAGAGGCCGCGCGCATACAGACACATACTATATAATTTAAAGAAGATGACTTTCTGTTGAGTTTCTTAAGGCGCTTTTTTTTTCAGTAATGATGCTCCTGTCCGAGGTGCTGGTAGATTCATTATATTTTATTTTACTAATGTGACGAGTGAAAGAGGCCACAGATGGCCAACTTCTTGAATAAGCAATTTGAATTTGAATTTTGAATATGGCGGAGTTAGGCCCGAAATGCCCTTGCATGGTTTTATTTTAAATAATAGTGTGCACCTTTAAAATGCATAATCATATATATATATATTTTTAAACCGACTTCAAATTGCCTATGAAAAGTAACATAGTTTTTTCTCAGTTTAGTTATTATCATGACAATGTGACTTAACGACATACATTTACTACATCAAGTAACAATAGCATGCCAATTGCCCATCACCATTTACAACCTGTTGCTATCAAAGGTGCAAGGATCAATCGTTGAGGAGTTCTCCTGCAGCTCAATAACGTAGCACAATTGGTATCGGTTTGGCTCGACATGCAAACCAATTTAGTCTTCACTCGATGTAAATAAGGCTACAATTGGTTTAAATTTCGCGAAAGCGATACCAATTGGTGTTACGTAATTGAGCAGCTGGTTCTTCACAACCGGTTCTATTTTACCACGTGGATTTTCATGAACATAAGTTGCTTTCGAACCTTATACAGCAATCTTATCGCCACCCGTGAAATACTTATTATTTAGGAGTTCCGGTGATCATTATGATCTTCGTCAACAGTCCCACTTCACCAAATAATGCTTTTGGAACGTAAGTGCTTGAGTTATTACAGAAAATACTAAAATTGCTATATGCGTGCCTATAATATTTGAAGAGTTTATTCGATTCCTCGTAGATCCTCTTATCACACGACTTTGACTACAACGAGACCAAACTGGACGTATACCCTACCGATTAAAAAACCAACCGGATTGAGAAATTACCCCGACGCTAAGAAGAATCCAACTGGCATCTCGCAATTACCCGTCCAACAAACTTCAACAATTGGATTATCCGTTGGGAATTCTTTGAAGTTCCGAGGTGTTTTATGGACAGTGGATCCTAATCAATCTACTTGTGAACGTTTCCGTTCTTTATTAAATACCTGGATCGTGTCTATCAAGAAATCAGTTGGGTTAGAACACAACAGACCGAACTAGAATAGGAGGACCTGTGAGTGTTTAGTAAATTATTTATCTATCGGATATGGTAACATTAAGTCAAATTCCATTCAAACAATCTTTGTAACTTCCTTTCTATAGTCAATCATACACATAGCACTCTCGTCTGATTCCTGAAAATCTGGTCCAACGTATACGCGTCGTATTATTTTAATCTAAAATATTGCAATCCTCGAAGTACAGCAGCTGCCTTATCTTATACATAATCTTCATAAAAGAGTAAAGTAAAGCCAGTAGGCAGACATACCTACAGACAAGATTTCTTCCACAAATCTACTGATGAAAGCGGCGCCGCTCAACGTGGGATCCCAGCTAAGTACTTAACGAAAGGATTTGAAAACCTACGACACCCTGACGTGACGAACATGAGGTAACATTTTTGTTCTTAGCTATCCTCATTTCGTTCCTAACAGTGAGTATCAGATAAAGACACATGATCAATCAGACTCCAAAAGTTATATAGATATGTCAGTATACAGGCTGCGTCAGCAACCCTACCCAGATCACGAGGCATCTAGATGAAAATGAATGATGAGACATGCTAATGATAACCTATCTCCATCTTGTCCAACAGTACGTCTCTCTCATGCTGGTATCGAAAAAAGAGATGCACTGCGAGTTAAGATGGTGATTAGCGTTATACATGACGCGACCAATATATCTAACTGCTGCCACATAAAAGATACATACATACATACATAGCAATGGGGTGGGCAGAGCCACAAGACTACTTGTGGCCACGTTCGATTAATTAGTCCTAAGATGGTATGATGAACCGTATGGTGACAGGTGATCAGCCCATCGCCCATACAGATAGTCCACCATGTTGGAGAGGACCCGTCCCTTAGTCGACTTTTACGACATGCCAGGATGATAAGCATCTGCACGCATTCTATGCTATTTCTTCACTCCCAGTGCAGTAGAGGAGGAGGAGGCACATAAAAGATAGGTAATAAAAGGTGAAAGGTACCTGCTACCTAACCAACAACCTCAAGTTCATAGTCTAAAAGGGTTAAAAAGGGATTATCTTTATTGTGGGTGAATTCAACTGGGAAGAACGAACAATATGGTACAACATTTCTAGTGTGTACAAAAGAACAAAATTCACATTTCTCCCCGCGCTGGAAACCGCATAGTTACAAACATCTGGCAATAGCCCGAATCACAGCGATAAATTTTTAAAAACTGGTCAATTGCGACCCTTCGGTCATGGAATTCTAAAATACCATGTTCCGTTCCCTTTACAATAATGATCCTGAAACACGTCTGAAACTGGGAACTGAAAGCACTGAAAGTACTGAAACTAAGAGGCAAACAACTTCTCTAGATCGTTTTACAGCTGTAAAAGCCGCTCAGTCCCGTAATTCGATGCAAACAGTCTGAAATGCATTTTATTTTAGCAATATAAAACGAAACTGTAAAGCTGGCCGCACACTTACGCTGTTAAAGTAGGAAAATGTAGTGCCACACTTACACCGATTAGGGTTTCGTAGTTTCGTAGCTTGTACACTGAAAAAATGGGAGGGTTAGACAAACAAATGATTGCTAATATCAACCAAGCGAATTATTTCGGACAGGGCCTGCAAAGCTTTTTGCTAAAATCAAACAAGTCAAGTTTGTTAAACAATACTTTCGTAACATTATCAGTGTAAGTTGGTTAAATTAGCTCATTCAGAACTACCCTACTACAAGTTGGTACTTAACACCCGTAGCCAATCACTAAAGCCAATCTTTTTGTAGTGGTAGAGCCAAACAGTAATCCTCACTAGATGATTACTGTTCAAATGGGCCGGCTCGACCGGGGTAGTACCAAACTCTCACAGAATATCGGCGTAAAGTAATAGCTTGCTGTTGCGTTTCGTACGGTGAGTGACGAGATCCGGAGGCCTATTCCCTCGTCCCCATCCCATCCCCATTCCCCATACTCCCTAGACTGGCAACGCATTCGCAGCACCTCTGGTGTTGCAGATGTCCATGGGCGGCGGTGACCACTTACCATCAGGTCGGCCGTCTGCCGGTTTGTCAGTCAATTGACACCAAAAAATCTGTATGTAGCAGCCAATAAGTACTTTGCATCTTGCTAAGTAAGTTAGCTACAAATAACACATTTTTACTATGTACGCATTAATAACTAACTTAAATAACTCGCACGGCTGTCAACTGGCAACGTGGGATAATAAAATAACAAAGTATTTCTATATTAAGTATATATAGTATTTGTCTATTTCCTGTCGAATTCGGTAAAGTTAATATTAAATGAGACGCTCCTTAAAAAATTAATACGTTGGTCGTTATTAATAACCGAGCATTTTACAATATTCACATGTATGTCTATCTAAGCTGCAATTTATTTTTTAAATATATTTAGACTTGTTAAATTGGTACTTTGCTTTAGCTTCGTTTTTTCAGTGTAAGAAATAACTTATTGTTAAAACACGACGGGTTTGTATTCTGTAATTAAAGAGTTCCAATGGCCACCTTCCGACTGCATCACATGGTACCATATTGCATTATCACCGAAGTTACGTCGCTATACCAAATTTCAGCTCAATCGGACACCGGGAAATGGGTCAAATTTAACTAGCTAGATTTGAGTACGTACTGACGCCGGTTGATTACAGACACAAAGGTGAAACTAACTAAAGGCTTGCGTCCGTCCGCGTAGGATATATTCTGACTTTTGCGAGATTTGTGGGGTTTTCAGTACCATTATCATGAGTTTATGCAAACCGTCCTCGTAATAGAAAGCTATCGCTCGGTCCCTTTTACTTGTATCGGCAACAGTATTTCCGATAAATTTCGAAAACGAGAACGGTTTGCGTAAGCTCATGGTAATGGTACAGGTGTAAATAAATATTATCCTATGTTTATTCACGTTAGGCTGAAACTATATGCCAATTTTATAAGAATTTTGTCAAGTAGTTTATAACCTTGAAATCTCAGGGGTTTCCTAACTTATATACTTCGTTAAAATGTTGTTTATTTTATTGCAGTTACCAAGTAAACAATTTTGCTTAAGGTGTTATCAATCAATACATTTTTAGCAGGCATGAGTAGAGACTTTTATTCAAAAATTCAAGTATACAATCCATTTTAGCTCCTCTGCTGCACTGGGAGTGAAGAAATAGCATAGAATGCGTGCAGATGCTTATCATCCTGGCATGTCGTAAAAGTCGACTAAGGGACGGGTCCTCTCCAACATGGTGGACTATCTGTATGGGCGATGGGCTGATCACCTGTCACCATACGGTTCATCATACCATCTTAGGACTAATTCATCGAACGTGGCCACAAGTAGTCTTGTGGCTCTGCCCACGCCATTAGGGATTTCCTGATAATATGTATGTATGTATGTACAATCCATCTTTTAAACAGCGAGATAATAATGTAAAATTAACCTAAAAGTTAAATATCTCCTTAAAATATTTAGATCAAAGAACTTAGAGTTATATTTATCGAAGGATACCTAACTGAGATTTTGGTAGCTAACATATTGTGACAAAGAAAGGCAAAAAGTACCTTAACAGTACGTAATAAGGGTGAACATCGATTGTCGATATCCTATCGAATTGACAGCTACTTTTCTTGTCGACTCCGTTCGTGTTTGCTAAGCTGGTAACAAAACGTTATTCGTCTCTACCAAGTTGGTGATATTGGCCAATGAAAATTACTTGAACCTTCTAGAAACGTCTACTAAAGCCAGTAAGGTTGTGTTTTCGTTTCTTTATAAATAACTAGCTGCTGACCGCGACTTCATTTGCGTGGAATTCGGTTATAGTTATTCCATCGAAACTTTACAATTTGCTGAGATAAAAATAGTACAGATATAGTGAATAATAATGTTTCCATCGGTAAAACTCGGATCTCAATCGGAAGACGACGGCACCCGAAGTGTCAATTAATTATTGAATTAAAGGAGTGGCATGTTTATATTCATTAATATGAAAAATGATAGCATGGTATGATGGCTACTGGCCCCCAATTCTCGATGTTTTCGAGATAATGTCGATTGCAACATTAAACGTCAGATTCATACAGTTATGTCAAATGACTGTATGCACTGACGTTCAATCTCGATTGTGAGATTATCTCGAATGCACCGAGAATTGGGGGCCTGCTGAAGCTAATTGAGAGAGCACGATAATACGAACTTTTCCGATAAAACACGATGGAAACTAATTATGCATTACACCTGTACAGAAGTATAAATATAGTAATAGAAAATGTCAACTTTGTAACTTTAATGGCCAAATTCATAAAGGCCACTCAAATTGATATTTAATTAAAGTGACGTTTATGTGTTGTTTTTGTATAGGCATACAATAACAAATCATAGAAGTATAGTTTACATACAACCGCCCTGAAAAAACTGAAGCAATAAACCGGTGCTTTGATATTTGACAATATGGGAGCGTCCCAGCGTTTGTATGCATTTAGAGCCATAAATGGCTCCAATTTTGTTGCTTCAAATTGTGCGCGCGGACTTGTTTTCTATTGCGTTATTTATCTAAGTGTATAGGTTGACAAGTAGGTGAGCGACATTTAACTATTTAATCTCAAATCAAATGCTTAAGTGGCGTTTGTAAATTCGGCAATAAATCTTCGGAAAAGTGGTTATTACATATAGACGGACAGACGATCATGGCGGAATTTGTAAGGGTTCCTAATTTGTTACGGAAAAGGGCAGGGTCTAACACGCTCCTAAACAAACTAAAAAGACAATAAACTCCTCCGAAAACTGAACTCTTTTTCAATTACCCTTTGGGACGTAAATAAACTCAGTGAATTTCGTTCCAAATACCTTAACGGCATTCTTAAGTAAGGTAACGGAGGCAGAATAATAATATTTGCATACAAACCTCATTACTGGATTAACGCAAAAACCCACAAATACAAAATAATATCTTTATCTTAGTACGAACGTTTGGGCGATAAGGAAGGCAATTTTGATAATTTATTTGAGGTCTAACGACTACATTGTAATATGAAATTTCTAAATACGGAAATAATCTTCCCCAAAGTAATTAAGTGTTTTCATTGCAGGTAAGGGATTTTTGGGACAGCTTGTATAGCATGCGTATTGCTTTATACTTTGAGCATATAGTCCACCAGCCACGTACAAATTTCGTCAATTATTTCCTCCCGGGCGATAACTCGTAAAATGCTTCGGAGAGTCGTATCATGCAGCCCGATGCAGTTCCGTGGGTGAGTTGGGCAGCGGTAACCTCCCAAGCAGATAGTTTTTTTTTTCTTTTAATCTTTCCCTCCCGCAGCTCAATTACCTAGCACAATCGGGATCGGTTTGGCTCGAAATGCACACCAATTTAGTCTTCACTCGATGTAAATAAGGGCACAATTGGTTTACTTTTTGCGAAAGCGATACCGATGGTGTTACTTGATTTTTTGTTACGTTATGCACTACTTTATAGTCAGTTGACTTTTTTTCTTCAAGACATTGGGTTAGCTTATTTAATAAATCTCAATCGGCTGCTCAATTACGTATTGGTGTTACGTAATTGAGCAGCCGATTGAGATTTATTAGACTATAAAGACTATAGACTAAGAAGATTAGACTAAGAAGAGACTATAAAGTAGTGGATTATACATCAACTGGGGTCGTATTATGATCTCTTAAATACAGACAGTTTCCAACGAAAACTGAACTGCCTGGAAAATTCGTATTCTGAGCGCACTAAAGAAACCGGCTTATATTACAAATTTGCCAGGCAGTTCAGTTTACGGCGGAAACTGCCTGGAATTAAGAGCTCATAATACAACCCCTGGTCACCAGTATGCCCAGGTTTCGTAATTCCAGGCAGTTTCCTCCGTAAACTGAACTGTATGAAAAATTTGGATAATGCGCGCGCTGAAGAGGCCGGCTTTCATAATACGAATTTGGCAGACAGGGTTTTGCCAGGCCGTATACGGCGGAAACTGCCTGGAATTAAGAGCTCATAATACGACCCCAGACCTGACGTTCACGAGGCTTCATGATACAACTCTCCCAAGCATTTTACGAGTTATAGGGGTTATTGGAATTACAAAGTTATTCGCGGTGTTGGTAAACTGACCGCGGCCTATGTCGATGTATGGGGATAACAGTTTTCCAACGGCAAAGTTAAGTTTGTCGCGAGGTCTAAACCTTACCAGCTTTAAAAATGTATAACTTGATTTTATGTTACGTTATTCAAATTTTTAACAACAATATTGATCGTACAGAGCCCTCAGTACGCGAAGTATGAGCGTTTTTCTTGAACGAGTCGTACCGCTAAACCGCTATGTTATACTCTAATCTCGTTGCTTATTTCGTCCGACAATTATAAATTGATCCGCGCACTCGTAGGTATGATGCGGAGTTAGGTACCTACGACTGTGGCCAGCAGCGTCGAAACACTCCCAAGTTGAAAGACACCCACGAACATGTAGTTTATACGTACTGACGGGTCAAGTTAGGCTCGCCGGTGAGTTTATCAACGTAGTGTTGTTTAAGAGAATCACACCTCAAATAAGCCGCGAGCGTTTAGCATCAAGTTTGAGGCAATTGGTTAGATTTACGGTGCATCGCTGTTGCCTCACCATCCGCTTTAGGGTGACCATGTAATAAATAAATAAACGAACAGTCTCATAATAAGACGTGGTGATAAAATGCTTATTGATATTATCTACTAGCTGCCACAGATTCGACCCGCGGTAATTTCCATACATACTTTGAAATCAGCCAATAAGGAAGTTTTCTGAAAAATTCTAATTAGTCCGCCAGTTAGATTATCACAAAATTTTGAACACGTATTTTTTGCTTTATCAAATCAATCAAAATTGACAAAGATAACGCGCATCAAAGTTCGGGTGTGGGGGCTTATGACGTCATAAGTCCCCACTTATTGGTACAAAGTGTTAAACTCATGACGGTACGCGAACTTCAACCACCTTCAACGCACTATATCTTCATCATTTTTTGTTTAATCTACAAAAGAAAAAATATGTATGTGTTCAATATTATTTTATTGTAAATGACGGACTAATTAGGATTTTTCAGAAAACTTCCTTATTGTGAATAATTATCAGGGATCGGATAATCCGATGTATATTTTGCCTAAATTAGGTGAAATCTTTTAAAAAGTTATTTAAGTGTGGAGACGGCTTCTTAAAATATTTTTGTTGATAACAAATATTCCGGAAATTTCGGAATTGCGAAAAACGTTATTATTTCACCCGTGCATAGCCATCTCATTGTTTCACGTACCCAATACATATTTGTGGTACATATTTGAAAAAAATAAACTCATAAACATTCTTAAGGGGCTCGTAAACGGGTTAGTTTTTCAGAAATTCATTGCTACAATTCGGGCTATCCCCAAAAACATTACATATTACATCACTCACTAATGGGGATAAAGAATCTGAATGTAAGCTTTTGAGGATAGCCTAAAATGCCGAAAAAATAGCCCGTTTAGTAAACATGCACCATAAGTAACATAACTTAAAAAAAATGCATTTAAATCCCGGTCATTTTACTAATAAATAAAATCAAAAGTCCGCCTCCATAAGACTGAACAACAATTCCACCACTAGACTTTAAGTAGATATGCATCCCATTATCCGATCCCTGATAATTATTCACCAACATTTTGTAAATTACTATTCAATTACTTATTATTTCATGCATGTCTTATCAGTAACAAAAAAATTGCCATCACTTCTATAAAAACGCGCAAATGTGTTCCGAAATGAACGAATTGAGCTCCATAATGTAACCCTGGGACTCAATACGCGATATCTCTCCTCGGTATAATTCTCAGGTCCCTAAAGCCAAGCAATTTGTCATTGCTGATAAAAACAACCTACATACGAATTCTGCCTACGTGCGACGCATAAGCTTCATGTTACAAAAATGCGTATTTTTGCCGTGATATCTGAATTTTAGGGCGAGTACAAACCGGCTTTAACCGGGCCCTTCTGACTAAGATATGATGGAAGAATATTTTATTGTGGAAAATAATATAATGCACCCCAAAAATGCGTACCAAATAATACTAAATGCATATCAAAAATATGTTTAGGTTAGGCCAGAAACGCACAGGCAGGTGGCTTGCTTAGCGCCTACAGCATTGGCTATAAACAAACGTTCTAGTTTTTTTTTTTATGTCTACTGACTGGTAAACGAGCTGACGGCCCCCCTGATGGAAAGTGGTCACCGCCGCCCATGGACATCTGCAACACCAGAGGTGCTGCCAATGCGTTTCCAGTCTAAGGAGGATGGGGGATGGGATAGGGATGAGGGAATAGGCGTCCGGATCTCGTCACTCACCGTACGAAACGCAATAGCAAGCTATTACTTTACGCCGATATTCTGTAAGAGTGTGGTACTACCCCGGTCGAGCCGGTCCATTCGAACAGTGATCATATAGTGAGGATTACTGTTTGGCTCTACCACTACGAAAGATTTCTTGACACGGGCCGCACTGCGCGCATGGCGCCTTCAATAGTCACCTGACTCGCTAGGCTTTAGGCACTAAGCAAGCCACCAGCCTGTGCGTAATTGGTCTTAGGGTAATTTTATTGGTGAGCGTTTAAATGTAAACCTTTTATTAACATGCAAAAGGAGTTGGAGTTAGGGGGCCCAATAGATCGGGGCCATGGGCACTTGCCCGGAGTGGCCAATGGAAAAGAGCCCGAACGTAACTTATGTTCGTTAACCACACTTGGAATGACCCGATGGCGCAGTGGTAATGCCACTGCCCTCTGTGCCTGAGGTCAACAGTTCGAGTCCCGCTATAGGCAAACTTTGTGTGATGGGACGAATGTTTACACCCAAGTATTTACACCGCTTAGCCTTACTTTTACTAGCAAATAAAGCTACCAATCTTGCACGCGCAGTGGGTTTTTTAGGCCGCTGCGATTAGTGCGTTCGAAGTTATGGAGACCCTTGCCTACCTGTAGCCATGCCGCTAATATATTTTTTTTACTCTAATGTTGGCAGCGTGGGTCGCCTGGCTATCCGGAATCTATAGGATATAGTCTGTGAGTGAAGTATTCGTATTGATGTCTATTATAGTACCCACCCATAGTACAGGGAATCCTTAGTATTATAATTGATGTATGGAACTATGGACAGTTGTCCATGCATTTATAACTACATAAAGTTATTTTAATAATAATAATAATAATAATAATCATTTATTTCAGGCATCTAGCGGCCCATACCTAAATAATACACTTTGTGTAGATCGATTGTGAAACACGGATGGGATATGGCCTAGCAGTCACTGTGACTGACTTACACAGGAGATTTTAATTTCTATCTTCCATACAAAAACAGCATACAAAACTATGTATAAACAAACAAATGGCTTTAACAGTAAACGAACATGTTTACGAATAAACGCAATAACAGTTTCCCTAAAACATACCGTTTTGTTAAGTGGACTTAGATTGTTCTTATCTTAGAGCCGGCTTTAACAAACATTTGGGGATTTTAAAAGTTTGCCGAGCCATGATCTGAGTGGTTTTTGTGATAACAGTTGAAATGGCTTCTAAATTTCGTTAATGGTTAGAATGTGAGCCCGTTTACCTTCAAGGATTTCTTGGTGTTGCCTTTAAAATGATGTTAAAATTGAACGAAACACTGAGAAAGTGCGTCAGCTTACGTCACCGACTCCACGCACTAGTTACTACCAACTATTGATTTTAATATGTACCAATTTATTTATTTTAAACTCTTTGCACAATAGGCGTGTTCCCTGAAAAATTATATTTAGTCCGTCATTAATTAAACAAAAAATTACGAAGATATAGTGCGTTGAAGTTCCGCGTGACGTCACGACTTTGCACACTTTTTACCATTAAGTGACGTCATGAGCCCCCACTCCCGAACTTTGATGCGCGTTATCTTTATCAATTTAGATTGATCCGATAAAAAAAAAATTGGCAAAAAATACGTGTTCTATATTTTTTGATAATCTAACTGTCGGACTAATTAGAATATTTTTTTTACCCAGGAACCACCCCTATTCAAGAAAGTAGAAATATCAGACTTTTATTACTTTAAACATCGGACCAAACTGAAACTTGTGCATTACATAATATATATTTACTTATAAGCTTTAAATAAAATAACTGGAAAACGTATTATTATTATGCTCGTTTGTGATTATGTTAGACCAATTTGCCAATGAACGTTCGCCGAGGCAATAAAATTATTAATTAGTTACGTCAAACATGCGCATTTTTTTCTAGGACTTTCTCCTAATTTCTTAAAACATACGCACTCGTACACATTCGTTCCTAACGAAGACACACGAGGGGTCAAGCCCGTAACGAGACAAATGGAGCGAAATAATAGAAAAAACGCCGGTAATCGTGATACATCGTGGATTTTATGGGGTCCTATTTATTACTTGATATGTCAACCCGCTAAGGATTATTAGTAGTTAGTAGGTACTTGTGGATGTATATGGCAATCTTGAAAATTACATACAGATACATAGATAGCATCACGCCCGAAATTCCTAATGGGGTGGGCAGAGCCACAAGACTACTTGTCGCCACGTTCGATTAATTAGTCCTAAGAGGGTATGATGAACCGTATGGCGACAGGTGATCAGCCCATCGCCCATACAGATAGTCCAAATCCACCATGTTGGAGAGGACCCGTCCCTTAGTCTACTTTTACGACATGCCAGGATGATAAGCATCTGCACGCATTCTATGCTATTTCTTCACTCCCAGTGCAGCAGAGGGGAGGAGGAGTAATCTTGAAAATTGATGTAATGATTTTGTTTTGCGATAATTCTTATATGGCAATTTTAAGTTTAAAATGGGACGTTTTTGAATCATTTCATGCCTTCGGTCATTTTCGATACCTATATAATACCATCCGCATTTTAAGATCACAGAAATCGATTTATAGATGAAAGTATAATCAATTGCAAGATCAAAGTATAATCTAAGCTTGCTGCAAACATCTACATAGTTTTAAAATGACTACACCTCCAAAGGTCTAATCTTAATCTAGAAAAGTCTTTTTAACATAACAACAAATAACAATGGATACTTTCTTTTTATTATGATGATATTACGACAAAGAGAATGAACTCGTTTATAAATATATATCATGTCAATTCAGATATGTGTAATTAAATGTCAGTAATAGTTATCGAACAGTAACACTTCGCCATAAATTTTACAATTTAACACAGGCTAATTGTAACGAACGTACCGCATACAAATGGTCCTTCTTTAATTAGCTTCGTAACAGATTGATAAATATATCCCAATAGCCCAGATCGCTGACCGAAATTTCAATTATTGTCAACCGCACCGAAAATAAAAGTTCAAAGAAATCTATTAACACTACTTACGCTGACAAAAAAATCGGCCACACTTCGTCGTTACGTCCCAAAACACACATTAACACATATACAATGCAGTAAACACTTAATTACACGTTTTAAAAATAATTCACTGTGATAAAATACTTCGTAACTTTTACGCGGGAAAGTTTGCAGCAAGCGGCGTAGAATCTCAACACATCTAACCTCTGCGCTCGTCGCGCGAATACTGACTGACTGACAGCCTGAAAAATGTATACTGAACGCGACGAGTTTTCATATTTCGAACACGCACTGCGAGGGCGGGAAAGCCGCGTTCGAATTATCGCCTCGTATTGTCTATGACGCATTCATGTCAATTACTTTATTTTTCTTTGTTTCGTGCCAATTTACAGACTGCCAGTGACAAAAATATTTAAGACCAAGTATACCTTTCCGTTCGAAAAAAAGACATAATGGAGTCCTAAATCCGAACAGAGGCCTAGATGTTTTAGATGTGAAAGAGTTACTTTTCTGGAAAGAAGCTTCATTTCCTTTTTTAAAGCCATAGATAGGGAAACAAACAGACAATTCTCAACTAAGGTATCTACAATTTACCTTAATTTTGACAGGAATAGCTAAAGCGGGGATACCACACAAAACAGTTCGCCTTTGCAGAATGAAAACAACACGTCATGCCTTTCGAGAACTTTTTAAAACATTTCCACTTGTTTAGTTGTGAGACAGTTGTTTTCGTTATTGGCGGGTGATGGATGCGTTAACGGAACGTTTTGTTCCTCGTCGACAAACAGACAAACAGAGTGATCGATTGATATTAATTGGGGTGAAGACGTTGTTATTGTTTTTGCTCAATTAAGTTAACACATTTGGGACCGAAAAACTAAGCAAACTTCAAGGTATTTTTGTAGTGGAAAAATCCTTAATCCGAACTCTAAAGTACCGCGATCATGAGAAATACAATACTGTGAAAAAGTATAGACTCATACATATTTAAAGATGTTGTTTAAAACCAATGGGATATTGCTGAAAATGGTTTCGGTAGATAAATAGCGCACGCAAATAAAAGTGCCTTAGATTAGTTATATTTTTTATTTTTCATTTAATAATCGAAAAAATCTCCAATAGCCTACCATCTATAAATTTACACTGTGAAAAATTATAAACTCAGTGCCTATATTTATTCGTTATTGACTCAATATTTTGTCCAATCACCCTTATTTTTTATAACTTCTATTAGTCTTTTAGGCATGCTATCAATTAACTCCTTAAGTGTATCTGTTGAAATTTCTGCCCATGTTGATCGCAATCTTTGTTTGAGTTCATTAACATTATTTATTATTGGTTTTTCCTGATCATACAATTTCCTTGTTAATATCCCCCAGACGTTCTCTATCGGATTTAGGTCTGGACTAACTGCTGGCCATTCTAATAACTGTATACCAAAGTCTTGAAACCACTGTTTTGTAGTTGCAGCTACATGGATGGGGGCATTGTCCTGTTGAAAAATTATGTTTTCGTCTTCAGTCAGCGTAATAAAAGGTAGAAGGTAATCATGTAACATAGCTTGATATCCAACAGCAGTCATACGCCCATCAATGAATGCCAATTCGGTTTTTAAGGATGCACATACTCCGGCCCAGACCATGACTGAACCTCCACCTTTAATCCGTCGAGACATAATTTTTCTATCAAATCTCAAATCATGCCAATAATATTTACATCCATCAGGACCATCAAGATTGAATTTCTTTTCATCACTAAATATGACATGTTGCCAAAAATCACCTTTTGTTATATATTTCTCGGCAAACTTAAGTCGATTCACTTTATGTTGTGTTTTCAAGACTGGTTTACTAAGACATTTTTGATACTTAAAATTTTTTGATTCAGCTGCCCACTTTCTCACTAAACTTGGATCACAATTTAGGTTATATCTACGCACCAGAGCTGTTGATGATGCCCCGGTAGCCGATAACTCCCTTAAAACTGCGCGTTTTACGGTGGATGAAAACCGATGAGGACGCCCTGAACGCTTCTTTTTACCATAATTGTCAATTCCTAACTTTAAAATTTTTTTTACAACACTTTGTGATCTACCAATAGTGTCCGCTATTGCTCTTTGTGTTTTACCGCAGTTTCTCAAGTCAAGAATTTGCTGTTTTTCGATTGCACTTAATGTCTTACCACGCGGCATATTAAAAGGCAAAAAAAAACTGGACAGAAAATCTGATTATATTAAATAATACGACTTGATTATAGCTTCCTAAAATAATGATAGACAAAGTACTTCTTGCATTTAAAACGTTTTGCTAACGATTGAGTTTATAAATATTCACAGTGTAACTCGTCCCGCTCGAGAGAAAAGAGCGATGTCCCAGGTTCAAGGTCACATATAGTAAAACTAAGTTCACAAATCAATTGCGTCTATTTTACGTTATACATTTGTTTATATGTTAGTGACATTTATGTAATCAAATATTGAAAATAATATAAAAATATGTTTGAGTCTATATTTTTTCACAGTACTGTAGTCCATTCTTAAGACTGAACAATTAGTATCCTGCATTTCTAATATAACAAACGTATCGCAATAATAACGCAAACGCGTTCGAAAAGTTTGGCTTAAAATTACATTAAAAGCTGCCTGTTTCATAAATCGTGACTGGTTTACGTCTATGTATACAGGGTGTCTCATTTAAATCGGTCAGTGTGGGAAATTCTGAAACTATAAGACATACGAAGATCTGTTCTTAGGAACCATGTCATCGATTTTAATGGGAAGAAAAACTGCATTCATACATTGTTCATTTTAGACATCATGTTTCATAGAGCCATTTACCGCTTAAGACCTACACAATCGATATCCAAATAGAAATAGTGCAAGTTTATTCTTTTCAAAACAGCCGGGTTCGATTCCCGAGCTGAGTACAGGCCCCTTTCAAATGTATGAATGCAGTTTTTCTTCCCATTAAAATCGATAACATGGTTCCTTAGAACAGATCTTCGTATGTCTTATAGTTTCAGACTTTCCCATACTGACCGATTTAAATGAGACATCCTGTATAAAAGCGAAATAACAGTCACGTCGTCACCCACTTGAAATTTAATCACGAAAGTTTAGTTGTATTAATTACATTTAGTTTATTAGGGTTCCGTACCTAAAAAGGAAAAAAGGAACCCTTATAGGATCACTCGTGTGTCTGTCTGTCTGTCTGTCTGTCTGTCCGTCTGTCACAGCCAATTTGCTCCGAAACTACTGGACCGATTGATTTGAAATTTGGTATACATATGTAAGTCGGTGACCGCAACACGGATGCGTAACGTAAACAAATTAATTTTAAACATGGGGGTGGCCCCCCCATATTGGGGGTAAATTAGAAAATTTAAAAAAAGAGTTTCGCTAACTATTTCATGTGGCATATCAAATGAAAGGGCTTATTGTGAGGATCTTAAATATGTTTCTTTTGGAATTTTAAGATAAATGGTTTGGAAGTTATTTAGGAAAATAGGCGAAAATTGACCATTCCCAATCCTTATCTCCGAAACTACAGGGCCTAAAATTTTGAAAAATATACAGCATAAAGTTCTTTACCTATAGATTACAGGAAAACCTATGAGAAGTCTATGGTATTTCAAGTAACATAGGAAATTTCAGATAATCACGTATGGTACGGAACCCTCTCCACGCGGGTTTAACTCGCACTTGACCGGTTTTTTTTAAGGTTAGTTTAGTTTAATTTTAATTTTTATAGATTATCCCTATCAAGAAATCTCACAAAACTTGAAATTGGACGGAGGGTTTCTTATAGGGATGTAAGAATTTAGGTATCCAGTACGAAATTACTTTAGGAAAATTCAACCCTAATGGGTTCAAAATTGTATGGGTATATATTAAATAATAACACGGGTAAAGCAGTAGTGGGGTTGTCTCTAGCCTCTATAAAACTCTATATGCCTTGTGCTACGAGGATTCACATTGTTTCGATCGATAAATAAACGATATAAAATCTTGTCTATGATATTTTTTAATGCTCACAGCACTGTGAAATTATTCATTTTTCCGGTCAGTGCACAAGTATGTAAATCGTACGACTATGATTCAATGCATTATTCAACAAGTTGCACCTCGGTTCATTATTTCAAAAGAGACCCCTTAACAAACTCACTACACCCTGTAATTTTATATTTGCCCTCGCTATCCCTCGACGCGTGAAGCTTGGAGAGTGAAAGAGACAGAACTGCGTTGGCTTATCGGTATAACATTGTGCAGGTGAGAAAAACAAATAAATGGAATGCAAAGACGGACTTTAGTAAAATGTTTTCCTGCTGCTTTGTTAAGGTAAAAAACCGGACAAGTGCGAGTTAAACTCGCGTGGAGAGGGTTCCGTTCCGTATATGATCTGCAATTTCCTGTTACTTTAAATATCATAGACTTCTTATTTGTTTTCCTGTAATATACTTCTAGGTAAAGTACTATGTTCTGTATTTATTTCAAAATTTTAGGCCCAGTTGTTTCGGAAGTAAGGGGGTCGTCATTTTTTGCCTATTTTCCTAAATAACTTCCAAACAATTTTCTCTTAAAATTAAAAAAAAATACATTTAAGATTCTAACAATGAGCCCTTTCATTTGATATGCCACACCATATAGTTTGCGTAACTTTTTTTTTATTTTCTCATTAAGCCCCCAAAAGTGGGCTCCATGTTAAAAATTCATTTATTTACGTTACGCGTCCGTATTGCGGTCACCGAGTTGCATATGTATACCTAATTTCAACTCAATCGGTCCAGTAGTTTCGGAGCAAATTGGCTGTGACAGACAGACACACGAGTGATCCTATAACGGTTTCGTTTTGTCCTTTTCAGGTGCGGAATCCCAGGGTCCAACAGGAGAGAATTAGACAATGGGGTCATTCGAAAGAGTATTTCGAAAGTTTAGCGAATTTTAAAAATTAGGCAACACTGTTTCAAATTGGACCCAGCATCTATATCTAGTTCATATAAATAAGGCAACAAGAACATGGTATCATTAATATACATACATTTAATTTACTTAGTACAAAGCCATTAGGTCTAAATGAAATGAGTACCTCGTCGCTGATTCAGCACACCCCGTTTTTAATGCGGCAGCCCCGTAGCACACAATTTTTTATCGGGCATTTAAAGCATCTCCCCTCCCCCCTTCCTCCTACCCGAATGTTAGTTAAAAAGTGACAAATACTTTATGCACGCGATAGAAAATAGTGTGCTAGGTCCTCAGGGGGTCTCATCGGGAAGCGAAGCAATTTGCAAGCTAGGGAATCAGATGGATGCACTTAAACTATAACAGCATTATGAAACTAGCGCGTAACGACTAAACCGCTTTAGGCAGAAGCCGAATTGACGGTGCAACTATCGTATATTGAAATAAATTGCATTCAAATGAAGTACGTTTTAGAATAGAACGGGCATCGTTTAAATGCATAGGTATTAATTTAAGAAGTTAACTGTTTACTCATTTAATTTAACTTGAAACGTGTTGCTCAGAATTTAGTTAGAAAGTTACTTTACTTGCGAAGTAGTTCAAACCTAAGGGCGCTCGCCTACGGCGACTGTTTGTAGCGATGCAGTCGCAATACTAACGCGATGTTGTCGCTGGCCGTGTAACTATAGCCGACGCACACAGACTTCTGCATCGCTGCTATCGCGATGCAGCTTCCATGCAGACGCTCGCGGCCCTATTTCACTATTCTGCCCTCCGATGTCGCCCGATACAGATTGCCAACCGTATTATAATATACGGCCATAAGTTTCTGCACTTTTAGAAACATGATAGAGGCAAAACTACAAATGTAATTTTATTAGGTATTTATTATAAATAATAAGTATAAAATAAATTTTTAATTTGTAAAAACACTGTCGTCTAAATGAGCTCCGTCTTGCTGCTGGCACTCCTGCAAACGACTACAAAATTGTATGAAAAGATGCTGACAGTCATCACTTCTGGTACGTAACCGCCCTGTTTGCTTAATATTCGTTGTTGAGCCAATTTCTTTAATTTATCGACCCTAACTTTGATTAAATTGACGCTAGGGCACTTAAACCACAGTATAATCAAGTAATAGTATGTTGTCTCGGCAGTGTCCGCAAAATAATTACCTACGGCGGCGCGGTACGTAAACACGCACTAGGGCTGCCCGCTGACTGTCTTTCTTAGGTTACGTTTTTGATAATGCTACATTAAATTGTCGTATTATCGTTTAATCTAATTTAACTGCAAATCTTGTAATTTTGAATTTTTAATGATTTCTACTTGAGTTTTATACTTGATTTATTGATTTCTACTACAGTAATATATAGTGCGCAAAAATAATATGTTTCGGTCAGGAACATAATACAGTACAATAATACAACCTAAATTAAATCTAACATTAATAACAATAAAAAGAATATACCTATATAAACTATGACTAAATTAAAATTAAAACCTATAAATAAAATAATTGTTCGAAGTCAGCGCCAGGTGGCAGGGTGCCCAGAAGGCTGGCAGCATTGCCACGTTGTATTGCAATGCTGAGGCGTTGAGCCAAGTATGACCCAGCCCTCTGGTCACCCGTCGACTCGACAAGACGCTCTGCCAGCTCCCTGAAAATTTCGTGAGCGCTCGCACCCCACGGTCCGAGGGTTTCAACCCCAAACGGCGCAAACATGCAACCATTGTCGATGGCTGCATATCTGCGCCGCTTGAGTTGCTCGGCTGCGTCCGCGGCAGAGCCAGCCCTGGTGGAAGTCACCTGGAGGTGGGACGGCGCAAGGGTATCGACACATGTAGCGTCCCACACCAAACGCCGCCCCAGCCTCCAGGGAATCGGTGTGCCATCGACGTGCGCCAAACCTTTTGGCTCCATAACAGCTGGCACTCCCGCGCTGTTCCTGAAAAAATAAAATAAAAATTTCGGTCAGTCCTTACATTTATATTTTTGACGGGAAACTATATTTGCCTCATAAATAGTTGGCAAACCTACCCGATTCAGTTACGAGTTTCCATTCTACAGTAGCGATGCTGAATCGAAACAACGCGACTGCAACGCATCGCTACAGTCGCGCGATTTATTACTTGACACGCGGTTAGCCTAGTTGGGAGTGAGCCTGCTTCCAAAGCTAGAGTCCCGGGTTCGATCCCCGGTAAGGGCAAATAATTGTGTGATAATCACGAATGTTTGTTCCTGAGTTTTGGCTGTGTTCTATGTATTTAAGTATTTATTTCTCTACATAAGTATATATATCGTCGTCTAGTACTCATAACACAAGTCTTTAGAGCTTACTTTGGGACTAGATCGATTTGTGTAAAGATTGTCCACTGATTAATTTAATTTTATTTTTTTATTTTATTAGCGAGAAGTGGCAACATTATCACGACGCAGCCAAATATAATATTATAATAATATAATAAATCAGGGGACCAACTTTACACAAATCGATCTAATCGCAAAGTAAGCTCTAAAGGCTTGTATTATGGGTACTAGACGATATGCATACTTATATAGAGAAATAAATACTTAAATACAAAGGAAACATCCAAGACTCAGGAACAAACATTCGTGCTTATTACACAAATATTTACCGGGGATCGAACCCGGGACGCTAGCTTCAGAGGCAGGGTCACTACCAACTAGGCTACCCGCGTTGTCATATGGACGTAGTGTCAGCCGGTTAAGATTATGATAATAATAGTTATATAATAGTTACAAAATAAGAGATAAACAAATTCAGCATGGCTTAATCCCTGTCATCTGTCCTACAGTTGCTGTCCATTATTTGTTATTAAGCAGTTCTCTTTTAGAAAACCGGACAAGTGCGAGTTAAACTCGCGTGGAGAGGGTTCCGTTCCGTACATTATTATCTGAAATTTACTATGTTAGTTTAAATACCATAGACTTCTTATAGGTTTTTCTGTAATCTATAGGCAAAGAGCTATTTTCTGTATTTTTTTCAAAATTGTAGGCCCAGTAGTTTCGGAGATAAGGGGGGGAATGGTCAATTTTCGCCTATTTTCCTAAATAACTTCTAAACTATTTTAATTCAAATTCGAAAAAATATATATTTAAGATTCTCATAATAAGTCCTTTCATTTGATATGTCACACGATGTAGGTTGCATAACTTTTTTTTTAATTTTATAATTTACCCCCCCAAAGTGGCCCCCATGTTTAAAATTTATATATTTACATCACGCGTCCGTGTTGCGGTCACCGACTTACATATGTATACCAAATTTCAACTCAATCGGTCTAGTAGTTTCGGAGCAAATTGGCTGTGACGGACGGACAGACAGACAGACACACGAGTGATCCTATAAGGGTTTCGCTTTTTCCTTTTGAGGTACGGAACCCTAAAAATATCACACGGGTTCAAAAGTCACGTAAACAGTATAGTGGTCAACTGAGCCCGCGGGCTGAGTGGTGTGTGGGCCGAGTTGCCTACGAAGGGGAAGTGACGGCACATGGTATCATAAATTCAACAATTTAATTTACCGCGACCTAATTCAACGTAATCCTTCCCTAAAAGTTTCACGAACAACAACAGAAACAACGTCATTTATTAGGAGAATTATTGACAGCACACCGTGGTTAAGACACATTAACATGTGACAAAATAATAACAGTTTCGTAAACATTTTGTGGAACTCCGCAATCGAGCTAGAAAACAAGCTTAAGGCGCTGACAAGACTTAATTCAGCTTTACTTAAACAGTTTTTTAACAAAATCTATTTGAATTGGCAAAGCGAAAAAAATATCTGTTCATATTCTTAATACTAGTGGCTCCGCGAGCTGTAGACCTCGCGACAAAAGACTTCAAAAAACTGAATCTAAAACAAAAACCATTTGAAAAAGTAAGAAATAACGATTGCCTTGCGACAAACTTAACTTTGCCGTTGAAAAACTGATATCTCAGTATATCGACATACTTAGAGTCACTTTACCAACACCGCTAGTAAGTTTGTAATTGCAAAAACCTCCATATCTCCGTCATTTTGAAATATTTCGAAAAACTGAATAGACATAAATTTTTTATACATTTACCGAACCTCCTCACAAAATTTCACGAGAATCGGTTGAGAACTGCGAGCTGTAGACGAGAACAAATGGACATCCGCTGGACATACGAAAGCATTTTTGCCCAAGCTGAAACGGAGACGCTTCGCTCGCTCGTTTGATTATTGAAAACCTATTTCTAAAACACGGCTTGATGAAATCGATACGATAGAAAAAAATTGTGAAGTTACGTCTGAAATCCGCTTAATTTTTTTAACTTATGGGTCTTTTATTAACTACACTATTGTATCACTAAAAACTAGACTAATTAATATTTTACGTGTACCTAGTGTGCTTACTTATACATATAATACATTCATTTTTGCTTTTTGCCATACAAAAAATCCAGTGCAAACAGACAGTGACCGATCACTCAAGATCATTGGCTCATGTCAGCGTATTAATCTTGTGTCATGTGGCCACGAAAAATCGAGTAATCATTAAAGGGGGGGGTATGTTCATCTGTTCCCTCGTTGCTCCTAAAATACTAATTCAATTTTAACAAATGAAGTTGGCTTCGCATAAATGTTCTGCGTGTCATAGGCTTAATTACCTCATAAGAAATCAAACATGGTCGATGTAACAATTCAAATAACGCTCAGCAATTTTTTTAAACTAGTGTTTTTCAAATGAAAGTTTGAATTGTGAAGATTCCGAAAATATATAATTTACATTGCATAAGTCCATGTGTTAGAGTATAAGACCCTTTTACGCAGGTTTATAAAAATGTAAACTTTTCTACATTTCTTACTCTGTGACGTTTCAATCTATTCCCAGCCTATGAATGGGTCGTAATACCTACAAATAGAAAATATAATAGCATACCGATTATTTTAAAACCCCCGATAATCAAATCACACAGAAGCATCTGAATTTCACAGAATCAAAACTAGGCCATTACAAAAATGACGACAAGGAAAGTGCGTCAATTGGCAAGGTCAATTATTTATTATTGTAAAGTTCTGTGAATGGAACAGTTAGAGTTATATTGAAACAACATTATTAGTCATTGCGTCCTCGGAGTTATCGGTTGCAGGAAACTGTGGATTCCCACGGTACATTGGTGAGAGGAAATCAAATTGCAATTATTATAAATATTTGCTCTGTTTGATGACTAATTGTTCGTCGGATGATTACGATAGTTACAAGCGTATTACGATTCAATTTAATTGAATCATCTGTAGATTTCTCATGCGCTCAACAGAGAAGAATGGCTGAAAGAAGGGGAGGCTTTTGCCCTGGAGACACTATGTCCACTGTAGCATAGTACAGATAACAGCTGTAATCTCAGTACACTTTTTTTAATTTGGAGGTTATAAAGTAATTTGTCGGTATCTGTCATCCGCACCTTGCTAAAACGGCCAGAGTGTTAAAAAGCAGTATTGAAAAAACGGACAAGTGCGAGTTAAACTCGTGTGGAGAGGGTTCCGTTTCGTACATGGTTATCTGAAATTTACTACGTTACTTTAAATACCATAGACTTCTTATAGATTTTCCTGTAATCTATAGGTAAAGAACTATTTTCTGTATTTTTTTTTTAAATTTTAGCCGCTATAGTTTCGGAAATAAGGGGGGGTAGGGTCAATTTTCGCCTATTTTCCTAAATAACTTCTAAACTATTTTACTTGAAATTCAAAAGAAAATATATTTAAGATCCTCACAATAAGCCCTTTCATTTAATATGTCACACGATATAGGCTGCATAACTTTTTTTTTAATTTTCTATTTAACCCCTCAAAAGTGGCCCCCATGTTTAAAAACCATACATTTACGTCATGCGTCCGTGTTGCGGTCATCGACTTACATATGTATACCAAATTTCAACTCAATCGGTCCAGTAGTTTCGGAGCAAATTGGCTGTGACAGACGGACAGACAGACAGACAGACCCACGAGTGACCCTATAAGGGGTTCGCTTTTCCTTTTGAGGTACGGAACCCTAAAAAGGAACCAAAATACCTGACATGAAACTTGTTCAGGGGGGTCTCACTACGCACTTTAGGTACGCTCGGCTGTCGGACAGCTCGGAGCTGTAAAACGCAGTAGGTCGCCGCTCGCTCGCTCGCTGGCTGATTCGCGCGTCATCATGTAGCTTAGATGTTTGGTGTTTAGGTGACACGGATAAAAAGATGACAACCCTAGCGTACACGAAATAGCACGTTTTATGCGACGGAGAGACAAGGAATGATTAGGCATACCTAAACACCGGTTTTGTTAGACAGTGGTTCCTCTGTACGCTAGTACTATTATCTATTCTGTCTGTAGCTGTATTTCGTAATGGAAGAACTTGCCACTTAGCGTTCGTATAGCGCTTCTTTTATTCCAATTGCCGTTTATCACTAGGCATTAATAATAATCTAAATCTAACAAACGCAACAGATTTGAGTTATTACATTCACTTAGTCGAGACGGGCCAGACAGAATTTTCTTGACCAAAATAAAAGTGTAATAAATAATCGCTGTTATTTGAGCATTATTATTGTAAAACACCTTTTAGGAATTGCCGTTGTAAGCTGAATTCGGTCGGCAAAATGTGATTTTAAAGATTTATACGTTTTCATTCACTGGTTAGCTATGGTTAGAGATATTCTGTTGCCGGAAATACTCGCCGAAATTTTAAAAAATTGCCTTCAACGGTTATGTTGCCGGGTGGGTATGTAGAAATTTTCCGGCAAAATTGGGAATATGCCCGGGATTTTTCCCAGATAGCAGTATTTCCAGAAATGAGCGTAAAGCAACGGCACATCTTTAGTTATGGATCACAAATAACAACATTTCTTGTAGTGTTTTTTGTTTGCGTTCCGTTGTCGCGTCGCGAGAACTTGTAAAACCATTAGTACATTTGTACACGCAGTAAATTACTAAACTACTGGGAAGTGATTCCGTTTCTAAATAAACCGTTGGCAAAACATCTGAAGGTCGATCGAAAATTAAAAGGAAAAAGTTACAAGAATGTACACATAATACTCGTAGTTCGTCATCCCAGAGGTAAATACTGTAGTAGGTATATGAATTCAGATAGAGACCTATATAGGGTCACTAGACCCACAGTGCTCGAATACCTATTTCTAATGGGCCGGCTAAGGGGGTTCCTAAATATAAAAAGCCGGTCAATTGCGAAACTAACTCGCGTGCCGAGGGTCACGTACTTACCTTTGAAAAACCGACAGTACCTTGTAGGTACGGAACCCTAAAAAGAAAACGAAAAATCCGTAACAAGTTTTTTTTTATTTCAATTGACTGACAAACGAGCTGACGGCCCACCTGATGGAAAGTGGTCGCCGCCGCCCATTGACATCTGCAACACCAGAGGTGCTGCCAATGCGTTGCCAGTATAGGGAGGGTGGGGAATAGGGACAGGATCGGGATGAGGGAATTACGTATACGTACGTATTAGAGAAAGGAGTAGGCTGACAAACAGGCAGACGGCCCACCTGATGGAAAGTGGATACCGCCTATGGACATCTGCAACACCCGATGCTGCCAATGCGTTGCCAGTCTAGGGAGGATGGGGAATGGGGATGGGATGGGGACGAGGAAATAGGCCTCCGGATCTCGTCACTCACCGTACGAAACGCAATAGCAAGCTATTACTTTATGCCGATATTCTGTGAGAGTGTGGTACTACCCCGGTCGAGCCGGCCCATTCGAACAGTAATCATCTAGTGAGGATTACTGTTTGGCTCTACCACTACCTTGTGTCAGGTGTAACAGACTAATTGGATCATGGTTACCTAAATGTGTAGATTTCCTTACGATGTTTTCCCTCACCCTAAGAGCATCGGTTAGGTACTGCAATGAGGAAGTTGCATGAAAATCAAAATAAGGTTTAAATAAATGATATATATTAAAGTAAATATAAACAAAAGCATATTACAGAAAAGCAGATCATTTTGACGACTATTCAATTTTATTTGATTAAGGGTCAAAATAAGTGAAAAATATATATTGTCTTTTAGTTCTGATTTTATTTTTTTGGGCATCCACATCTTTGTTTTATTTCTACGATGTTGGTCTAAAAACAGTATTTTCAGAAATAATTGCAGATTTCTTTTAAACGCCACAAATTTTGTGCAGTCTAACGACAGCTGTGACGTCATAGCTGTTGTCCATTTTGTATGGAGTGTTTTTGCGAGTGGTATGAACAATGACTTCTCAAAGCTTCATAATTCATAAAATAATCAACATACAAATGTTTTGCGTACACAGATCGGTTTCTATTACTCAGCACTGTCCAATACAAGATGAAAAAAATTATGCATCTTCCCTATTTGCAGGCCGATAATACATACATACATACATATTATCACGCCCTAAATCCCTAATGGGGTGGGCAGAGCTACAAGACTACTTGTGGCCACGTTCGATTAATTAATCCCGCCGTGATCGTCTAGTGGTTAGGACCCTACGTTGTGTGAGATAATGTACGTTAGAAAAACTCATTGGTACATGGTATTTTTATGTTTTATCACGAGCGATTAAATCACAAACCACTTTCAACGACGTTAATTTCTGTAAACTTAGGTAATTGTATGTACGTAGAACTCTGGAGTTGGAACTTGCGAGTTTCCAACTTGGGGCATATTCCAAATTCCCCTAGGTGTTAGAACAACTTCTTGCCCGATTGCAGTAGTCGGAGGGTAATGTTCTTCCAAATTCGCGTTTGTTTCTTCCCACTGCTGGGCAGGCCACCTCTCATAGTGAGAGGGACTGGGCAGTAGTCCAGGCCTAGTGCAGATGTACTTCAGACATATCTTTGCCGTAGCAAAAATACACAAGGAAAAAGTATTTCGGATTGCAAAGCGCTTCCACGGAACCAATGAGGAAATTTACTGAAGGATGTGACAGTCTATTAATAGAACGTTTGTAAAGCGAAGTAACATAACCACGTGGACTCGACATTATTACAACTGTATTAAAACTGTAGTATATTTCTACAGATAGAGACCTATAAAAGGGTGACGCAATGGACCCACAGTGCTCGAATACCTATTTTTTACGCACTGGCACGTTCTACGCTCTAAAAAACGGGGAGTCCGAAATTCGAAAAATAATAAAATTTATATTTCAAATTCGGAAAATTGCTAGTACACGTGGTTTGGTAGATGGGTGCCTCGAACGCAATTTACATCGGTAGGATTTTTTCCCTAATCGCATTTTGCCACGATCGTGTTTTGTCACGTGTGCTTTATGTATGATCGTATATTTTCCTATGGGGAATTTGCCTTACAGCATGTTGTCTGATTCGCTTGTGGTTTATAAATAATTTGCGTAACAGCACATAGTCTTATATGCTTTTTGCCCTACTGTAAATTGACAGATTACAATTTGTTTTTCTCTGTACGTGTATCACCCTCAAAAAAAAATGCGTTTATGACTAAATGCAATGAGAAAAAGTGAAATTAATAAATATGTGTTTATGACTAAATGCGGCTAGAAAAACTGATATTATGAAATGCGATTAGGGAAAAAATCCAACCGATGAAAAATGCGTTCGAGGCACCCATCTGCCAAATCGTGCACGTAATGTTTCCTCTAAAAATCAAGAGGCCTATTTCTTACGAAGTTCTTAGCAAACATTCATTAAGAATTTTATGTATTTCAAATACTTTTTGTAGTGGTAGAGCCAAATAGTAATCCTCACTAAATGATTACTCTTCGAATGGGCCGGCTCAACCGGGGCAGTACCACACTCTCACAAAATATCGGCGTAAAGTAATAGCTTGCTATTGCGTTTCGTACGGTGAGTGACGAGATCCGGAGGCCTATTCCCTCATCCCGATCCTGTCCCTATTCCCCACCCTCCCTATACTGGCAACGCATTGGCAGCACCTCTGGTGTTGCAGATGTCAATGGGCGGCGGCGACCACTTTCCATCAGGTGGGCCGTCAGCTCGTTTGTCAGTCAATTGAAATAAAAAAAAACTTGTTACGGATTTTTCGTTTTCTTTTTAGGGTTCCGTACCTACAAGGTACTGTCGGTTTTTCAAAGGTAAGTACGTGACCCTCGGCACGCGAGTTAGTTTCGCAATTGACCGGCTTTTTATATTTAGGAACCCCCTTAGCCGGCCCATTAGAAATAGGTATTCGAGCACTGTGGGTCTAGTGACCCTATATAGGTCTCTATCTGAATTCATATACCTACTACAGTATTTACCTCTGGGATGACGAACTACGAGTATTATGTGTACATTCTTGTAACTTTTTCCTTTTAATTTTCGATCGACCTTCAGATGTTTTGCCAACGGTTTATTTAGAAACGGAATCACTTCCCAGTAGTTTAGTAATTTACTGCGTGTACAAATGTACTAATGGTTTTACAAGTTCTCGCGACGCGACAACGGAACGCAAACAAAAAACACTACAAGAAATGTTGTTATTTGTGATCCATAACTAAAGATGTGCCGTTGCTTTACGCTCATTTCTGGAAATACTGCTATCTGGGAAAAATCCCGGGCATATTCCCAATTTTGCCGGAAAATTTCTACATACCCACCCGGCAACATAACCGTTGAAGGCAATTTTTTAAAATTTCGGCGAGTATTTCCGGCAACAGAATATCTCTAACCATAGCTAACCAGTGAATGAAAACGTATAAATCTTTTTAAAATCACATTTTGCCGACCGAATTCAGCTTACAACGGCAATTCCTAAAAGGTGTTTTACAATAATAATGCTCAAATAACAGCGATTATTTATTACACTTTTATTTTGGTCAAGAAAATTCTGTCTGGCCCGTCTCGACTAAGTGAATGTAATAACTCAAATCTGTTGCGTTTGTTAGATTTAGATTATTATTAATGCCTAGTGATAAACGGCAATTGGAATAAAAGAAGCGCTATACGAACGCTAAGTGGCAAGTTCTTCCATTACGAAATACAGCTACAGACAGAATAGATAATAGTACTAGCGTACAGAGGAACCACTGTCTAACAAAACCGGTGTTTAGGTATGCCTAATCATTCCTTGTCTCTCCGTCGCATAAAACGTGCTATTTCGTGTACGCTAGGGTTGTCATCTTTTTATCCGTGTCACCTAAACACCAAACATCTGAGCTACATGATGACGCGCGAATCAGCCAGCGAGCGAGCGAGCGGCGACCTACTGCGTTTTACAGCTCCGAGCTGTCCGACAGCCGAGCGTACCTAAAGTGCGTAGTGAGACCCCCCTGAACAAGTTTCATGTCAGGTATTTTGGTTCCTTTTTAGGGTTCCGTACCTCAAAAGGAAAAGCGAACCCCTTATAGGGTCACTCGTGGGTCTGTCTGTCTGTCTGTCCGTCTGTCACAGCCAATTTGCTCCGAAACTACTGGACCGATTGAGTTGAAATTTGGTATACATATGTAAGTCGATGACCGCAACACGGACGCATGACGTAAATGTATGGTTTTTAAACATGGGGGCCACTTTTGAGGGGTTAAATAGAAAATTAAAAAAAAAGTTATGCAGCCTATATCGTGTGACATATTAAATGAAAGGGCTTATTGTGAGGATCTTAAATATATTTTCTTTTGAATTTCAAGTAAAATAGTTTAGAAGTTATTTAGGAAAATAGGCGAAAATTGACCCTACCCCCCCTTATTTCCGAAACTATAGCGGCTAAAATTTAAAAAAAAAATACAGAAAATAGTTCTTTACCTATAGATTACAGGAAAATCTATAAGAAGTCTATGGTATTTAAAGTAACGTAGTAAATTTCAGATAACCATGTACGAAACGGAACCCTCTCCACACGAGTTTAACTCGCACTTGTCCGTTTTTTCAATACTGCTTTTTAACACTCTGGCCGTTTTAGCAAGGTGCGGATGACAGATACCGACAAATTACTTTATAACCTCCAAATTAAAAAAAGTGTACTGAGATTACAGCTGTTATCTGTACTATGCTACAGTGGACACGTACGTACGTATATACGTATAGTATACGTATATACGCTACGCCATAGGAGCGTGACACTAGTAGAGCGAGTGTAAACTCTGCAACAAAACTTTAAAACTTATGCCCATGTATTGATGCATTCGATTTTGAAATGTGACGTCACGAAACTTAGGATCCCTTGTCACAGAATGTCACACTTCGTCGACCCCCCCCCTTAACGTGTGAAGTACTTTATGGATGACCCCTAAGTGTGAGCATGCACTTAGAAAAACACTCTAACTATAGTTCCTCGAAGCTCCCGCGCGGACTGCACCTATATACATACTCGCGTAAAATATAACCCTCGTTTTTCGGCGAAGCCGGGTAAAAACAAAAGCCTGGATTACCCCGCTGCCATTGTGGTAAATAGATTCGGCTATGTTAAATGAATCCCGTACCGCTGGATGGGAATTTAAATTGCAAATGCACCTCACCTCCGTACTTTATTAACAAAGCTGGTTCTGGCGTAGAGCTCTCGTTTTGACGTTTACTTTTTCAAGGTATTTAGTTGTTGAACGAGCTGAAATAGCAGGATTTTAAATTGCTACGTATAATTAATCTTTGCGGGTCTCCGCTGGATGCGAGCTGCACAGAATCGGTCGTTGTGGAGATCATCGGGGGATGCCTATGTCCAGCAGTCGACGTCTTTCGGCTGAAATGATGATGATGATGAATTAATCTTTAAGAACGACGGTTATCGTTAGAAACATTTACAAATAAATAAAAAGGGAGACAAAATAACAGATGGAAAATCCAAATATGATGAATAATATAATTTTTGTCAGTCTATTTGAACTGCCTTTCTGCTGCACTGGGAGTGAAGAAATAGCATAGAATGCGTGCAGATGCTTATCATCCTGGCATGTCGTAAAAGTCGACTAAGGGACGGGTCCTCTCCAACATGGTGGACTATCTGTATGGGCGATGGGCTGATCACCTGTCACCATACGGTTCATCATACCATCCTAGGACTAATTAATCGAAAAGAAGTCGAGTCGAGAAGTCTATGGTATTTAAAGTAACATAGCAAATTCCACGCGAGTTTAAGAGGACTGTGAACCAACGGCAAAAGTCAGCCTTTTCATACAAAAGGCGATAACAATTTCTACCCCTTAAACGTTAACGATGTCGATCAATTTTTGATAGGTTGTTAGTCGGAACAAAATCTAGGTATAAGTGTTTTGAATATTGAAAAAAAAAAACAACAAAGTCAAATAATCGCCGAAATTAGTTTTGTATGAGAATACTAAAACAGCATGAATTTACTGATTATAGTGAAAAAATCAAAACGTATAGACCTAGATTTTGTTGTAACTGACAACCTATCAAAAATTGATCAACATCGGTTAACATTTAAGGGGTGGAAATCGTTATCGCCTTTTGTATTAAAAGCCGTAGGTTCACACTCCTCTTAACTGATTCGGTTTTTCTTTCTAAAACGAACAACTTGCATTCAATTTGTATTTGAGTTTTCATCTTTGTCAACCGCCAGCGCAACCTTTGAATTGTATTCCAGTTTAGAAATAAATACCGTGTACTAAATACCGCTCTTTGACTTTGCACAAACTTTGCCCCTTGTCTAAAATGTCCTACTGACATATGTAACAGTCTTTAGCTGTTGGCGCAACGTCACTGCAATATGTCACGCGTCCCGCGACCGAGAAGCGTGACGACGTGCACTTCCTTCCTAAATATTGTGTGCATTTTTACAAGTTCTTAGATTTTTTTTAGTTTGCTGAAATGGATTTGAACACAGAAATAGACTCGTATTGGCAGGATTCGAAGACAAGTAGTAGGTTAGTTTCCTGAAATGTTCTAATAAGTCCGTCATTTACATTATACAAAAATATTGAACACATATTTTTTCTTTTGTCATTTAAACAAAAAATGACGAAGATATAGTGCATTGAAGTTCCGCGTGACGTCACGACTTTGTACACTTTTTACCATTAAGTGACGTCATTAGCCCCCACTCCCGAACTTTGATGCTCGTTATCTTTGTCAATATTGAGTGATTTTATAAAGCAAAAATTATTTGTTTAATATTTTTTGATAATCTAACTGACGGACTAATTAGAATTACATTTTTTTTACGCAGAAAACATCCCTATTGCAATGGCTCCGTAAGCTGTAGACCTGGCGACAAACTTAACTTTGCCGTTGGAAAAGTGATATCCCCAGACATCGACATAGGTTGTGGTCAGTTTACTAATACCGGAAATAAGTTTGTAATAGCAAAAAGCCCCATAACTCCGCCATTTTGAAAAAATAAAAAAAAACAATTGATAAAAAATTCTATGTAATTCTCGAACCTGCGTTCACGAGAATAGGTTTGAGAACTACGACCTGTAGACGAGAACAAATGGACACTCGCTTCGCTTGCTCGGTCGATAATATTTATCTTGATAGCATTTAATAAGTAGGTATGTACATAATTAGAAAAACTATTAGAATACAATTACAAACTGCCTGCCGAATGTCAATAGTTAGTCTAACTCAGGGGTCCGCAGACTTTTTAGACAAAGAGCCAATGCCGGAAAAATATCGCCTTTTTGCGAAGCCCATACAGCTGCAGTTTTCTGTTTCAGGTAAATGGATTGCCATGCATTACAGGGAAGAAAATTTTGTAAAAGAAATTACGGCCTAATCTCTACAAGACCTACTTTTCTTTCGGGTAAAAGGCCAAGATAGCAATCGTTTTCGTAAAAATTAGTGCCTGCGGCAAGTCCTAAGATTAAAGAAAATGCGATACGGGCGAGGCTGCGTAGTGGTTACGCTGTGATTGGGTTCGAAATAAAGGGAATTATTTGGCTCGCGCCAATGATATTAAAAAACCAAAGATGCGTCTTTCAAGCTCAAAATTTAAACCCAGAAAGCAACCTAATTGTGATCCTTTCAATTAGTCATGCGCGGACTTTTGGCCGAGTGACACATATAGTGCTCTATTGAAAATGTTCTCAAAAAAGCCATTCTGGAGCCGAATGTCGGTTCATAATACTACAAAAAAATTCAAAGGATGAACTGATGCTTTATTTCATTTGTAGATTCAACATAAATAGAAGTACTAAAATGCATTTATTTTGTTCATACATGATCGCCATATTCCAAATTAATGTGTAATATCCGCACGTCAAATGTCACCTAAAGCTGCACTGGCCGTAAAGAAACGAAAACAGTAAGTCACGTTTTTAAAACGCATTGAGTATGGATATAAAGTGTTTTTCTATAATATGTCATTGGCTTTCGCTATTCCTCAGAAAAAGAAATTCTTGAGTTACAAATCAACCAAAGCACAAAATGTATGGCTGGTCAGCGATGAGTGACACATTTTTTTAGTCCGAATGACTTCGCTCTTACACTACAAAATGGAGCAACGGATTCATTTGATTTTTTACATAGCGATAGAGGGTCGGCGAAGGACGTAGGCTACGTTTTATCCCGGAAAAATGCACAGTTCCCGAAGGAATTCCATACGAATGAAGTCGCGGGCCAAAGCTGGTGTTATAATAATCGCTGCGACCAGGGAATCCGACGCAAATTTTGCCATGCAATTGTTAACGTGAACTGAAAAAGTTCTATTGAATCTCTTCGAAAGTTTTCGAAAGCATGATTGTCCTCATAAATAGACCAAGCTATTCATAGCAAAATGGTATAAGTTACAGATTTAAACATTGCTCTAGTTCAAGGAACCCTATTTGAAGACACGTCATTTATAAAACTCGCCTCATTTGTTATGACAGATGCGTCATTTCGCGACATATCTCACTGACACTCTTTCTGACATTCGCAAAAAAATGCCAACAATTTTGCATCACACAACGCCCAATGCTTCATTACTTCTACCGTAGACCAACTGTCGCTCATTCAGTCGGCAATGGATAAGGAATTTGGAGTTTCCGTCAGGTTTGTGACGTGGAATGATCTGAAATTAGCATAAGATGTATGACTTGTGCGGCACGCATGTTTTCGTATCTTTAGACTACATTAGTCTCGTGAATTTCGTGATGGAGAAAGTTGTAAGTAACGTACGCTTTCACTGATGATAGAATACTTTTTTTTTAATTTTTATGTTCATTTCATTTCAAGTATTTTATATAATATGTTATTTACCTTGCGATGTTGGAATAGCACAAATAAAACTAGTTAATTCTATGATAAAGTTCTCAAGGCATATTCGTAGTGATTACAGTATCATATCCCTTTAACCTAGATTAGAAATATCCCAACGCACGAAATCAAACAAAAACAATTACCCAATATCTCAAAGGGACGGAATAACTGATTGCCTAACCACAAAGCAAATATCTGACATCAAAGAAATTTGTAGGCAAATATGAACTTGTTCCATCGGGACCTTGCACAATACATTTATGGCTTACAGCGGCTTTATCTCTTAGGTTTTACCAGAAATAATGACATATCTCGAGTTCGTAGACGGCACCATATTAAAACCTATTTGTTTTAGCATAAATGTGACATTATGCGTGTAATTCGCATAATTGTTTCCCCATAAAATAACCTTTCAAATTAAGTGGTCAAATTAGCCTAACCAGACCCCTGAATTATCATGTACTGGATGAAAACATTACTGCTACAACGAAATATAATTATGCGGTGTGTCTCGTGAAATGCCCAATAAAATATGCAAAAAGAACTCAAAACTATAAAACCCTACCAACTGAGTTTCTTGCGGCGTTTCTCCTCAGCAGATGTCACCGTTCGAAGCGCTGGTAGCTTCAGATATGTAAAAGAGCCCATGTGGCCTACTTGCAAAATAAATATTTTCATTTTCAACTATGCGGTAGCTCATTAGAGTAAAATGTTGTATAAGATACCATGACAATACAGCTTCAGCGATGTATGCAAGCAATACCAGCGCCCCATTGGCTGCATCCATCGCACGCATTACATAACCCACCCATTCAACCATGGACCCGATATTTATTACACAGATACACATTAAACTAGATTTATATCCGCATCATGAATGTTATTTACTACTTCGGATAATTTACTCGCATTCAGATCAGGAGTCGTAATTATAGACGCCATGTTTTAAAGTTATTTCGGATCGGTCGGATTAATTATCCTCTTGAAAGAACGGCAAATTTCATTTTGCCGCGGGCAAATATTATTTAAGGAGGCGAGAATATTAATTTCAGTATTATTAAAATACTGAAATTAATATTTTTCATTTATACCAAATGACGATAGCATTATGTCAACAGCTCATCTACCTTTGTAAAATAGTGCTTTCAGAATGCAAGGACTGGTGACCGTTAAGGAGTTCTTTCACGAACCCCACTATCAGTTCCGATTTACCAGATGCGTTTTAACGAGATCAAGTTGCTTAGCGACAGAGACAAGGAAATGTCATCATTATTCGTTGACTGTCTAACATTGAAGAGTTCTTAGTAGTAATCCGTGAACTCCATCATCACCCAGCTTGACAAAATGATAATGTTTTTATGCAAATGCATCAGTTATCTTAGAAAATGGCAAAAACGGTATATACTTGTTGCTTGCTTACAAAATATGAGGAGTTCTGTTGATTCCTCATGGATCCCATCATCAGATCCCACCAATTTTTCTATGGGACCATTTCTGAACTATGTCAATCCCAACAAAAAAAGAATTATCGAAATCGGTTCACGGGTTAAAAAGTTATGTGGGAACATACATAAAAAATATATATATACGGGTCGAATAGATAACCTCCTCCTTTTTTGAAGTCGGTTAAAAATAACTACTGCAGTTACAATGCCTCATAAATATTCGCACTCTTCCGAAACGGTAAACGCACACAGTGAGCCCTCAAGAATCATCCACAAAAGATGATGAACGACGTTCAATATATCATATCATAAATGTTACCGACGTTGACAGCTGAGAAACATTTTAACAAGTGTTTGGCATTACATTGAAGGGAGTTCTTTGACCCATAAATAAACTATAAATGGGACATTCTTCTTCTTAACCGACAATGGGTCCAATTCGAAACTGTGTCGCTTAAATTTAAAACTCCCATTAAAAATAAATTTCATCAAAAATGTAGTATTGTACCAAGCTGTCAAAATCGAGTTTGACATTTCTTATTTCAAGTTTATCGACTTTTAAATTTAGCGAACATACCCAATGTACAAGTACCAATTAAACTTTAAATTAAACCTAATATATAACCAGTATTTACCAGAGTAGGTACAGCGATGTCAGCGGTGGCTCCTCTGCTGCACTGGGAGTGAAGAAATAGCATAGAATGCGTGCAGATGCTTATCATCCTGGCATGTCGTAAAAGTCGACTAAGGGACGGGTCCTCTCCAACATGGTGGACTATCTGTATGGGCGATGGGCTGATCACCTGTCACCATACGGTTCATCATACCATCTTAGGACAATTAATCGAACGTGGCCAAAAGTAGTCTTGTGGCTCTGCCCACCCCATTAGGGATTTCGGGCGCGATAATATGTATGTATGTATGTAGGTACAGCGATTATGAACTACTTATATCTGAAATATGACAAAATGTATGAGTAAATGTAGATTTAATAGATTAAATTAGATTAGATTTATTTATTTCTCAATATAATATTATATTAGAAAATTGCACACATGTCAAGATATACGAATTAAGATTGAGATCGTCAGTAATTAAAAACAAATAAAAAGTTATTATCCAAAATTAAATTAACTAACATTAAATGTCAGAATCACAAATGAAAAAGGTAGGCATCTCCGTAAAAGATCGTGATTTCAAATATATAAATTAGAAACTACAAAATAGATACATAATACTTTTTGATTACAATGAGTACCTCTGTCCGCGATCTCCCAAAGTAGTAGGACTTACAACACGTACATAAATAACGTAGGTACGTAAGATACAATAATGTAATGTTAATTTTGTCTGATAAATCAGAAACATCATCACCATATTAAATATAAAATACAATACAAATACTGTTTATTGAACACTACATAAATCTTAATGGAAAAAGACAAAGAAATAAATATCACGGTAGATAATAGTCGGTCTTATCGCTAAGACTATAGTAGATTGTTGCACCGAGCAGAAAGTGATTCATTATTGTGCCGAGTGTTGGTTGGAGCCCGAACGCAAGTGAGGGCTCTAAAAACACGAGCGCAATAACAAATCACTTGATGCGAGGTGCATAATCTGCTTTTCTTTCTACTACTGCTAAAAGTTGGTAAAAAAACGTAAAGGTACAGTTAAACCCAACTAGCGAAGTAAAAAGGATTTTGGCACCTGTTATGACGCACCCTTAGAATTTTTATATAGCCTATGACACTCGCACGTTCTCCCCGAATCTTAAGTTCTTATTTATTAAAATCGGTCTATTGGTTCTGAAGCTAAAGTCGAAAATCCGAAAATTTTCACTGAAATCTTGTATCTAGCCTATTAATTGTCATATATTGTCAGCCAGTACTTTGAGCATAACATTTTAGACGAGACAATCACAGTTCGATATGGCCGCCGATATGTGGCCTGTTTTTTTTTTTTTTGCTAACAGTAAGTCCACAAAAGAGTGGTCGGCTGGCCCGTCGGACTGTGAATGGGCGGATTGGGTAGCTGTTGGTGTAAACTTCTTGATCAAACAACCATATAAAAAAAAAAAAACAGTGCAATAATGAAATTTGTATGCAACTTTATTTGCTCTAGAGCAAATAAGGGCTGCTTTGTGCTGAGTATTTAAGGCCATTATGATGAAATTAAAGCGTAGTTTTTAAGTGACAGATAATTGACGGTAAAAAAGAAAAACGTCCCAAATAAAATAACGTTACAAAAGAACAAATTAAAACAAATAGGTCACGTAAAAGTAAGCTGAACTAGCGAATCAGGTGACAAAAGTTCTAGTTAGCGGCGTTTTTCGTCATTTCGTATTCATCGAAGACCCTGAAGTCTTTTCCCAGGGGCGTTTTTACGTGTCCGAATCTACCAGAGCTCCGGAGAGCTGCAGAGATGAGCCACAGGAAACTCAGCAGTTTTGTTTTTTCGATAACAGATTTCTATTACAGATTCGCGCGGTAAGAATACATACATAGCATCACGCCCGAAATCCCTAATGGGGTGGGCAGAGCCACAAGACTACTTGTGGCCACGTTCGATTAATTAGTCCTAAGATGGTATGATGAACCGTATGGTGACAGGTGATCAGCCCATCGCCCATACAGATAGTCCACCATGTTGGAGAGGACCCGTCCCTTAGTCGACTTTTACGACATGCCAGGATGATAAGCATCTGCATGCATTCTATGCTATTTCTTCACTCCCAGTGCAGCAGAGGAGGACCTTTTCATACAACAGGCGATAACGATTTCTAGCCCTTAAATGTTAACCGATTTTGACCAATTTTTGATAGGTTGTCAGACAGAACAAAATATAGGCCTATAGGATTTAGAATTTTGATTAAAGATCAACAATGTCAAATAATCGCCGAAATTCGTTTTGTATGAAAATACCGAAACAGCAATATCTGGCTATCGGCCAATGGACATGCCGGATATCCGGTGTTCGGTATCCGGCCAAACCGCTATCCGTTGCATCTCTAGTTTATACTCATTGACGGGTGGCTCGCGTTCGAGTTCATGAACGAAGTTTATTTGCGAATCACACCTCCTATTACATACACACATACATATTATCACGCCCGAAATCCCTATTGGGGTGGGCAGAGCCTCAAGAGTACTTGTGGCCACGTTCGATTAATTAGTCCTAAGATGGTATGATGAACCTCCTCCTATTAAAATCATTCAATCATTTTAATCCTTTAGCCAGGTCAATATAATGCTACTATTTTATTCACTTAGCTAATTTCGTCATAGTATAAAGAGGGCGGAAGTAGGTTATCTTGATACAAACGCACCACGCGGCTTGTATGTGTGCGCCAAAGTATCTATGCGTCGCCGCACGCACACTTAAACAAAATCTCGACCCGTTTCTCAGTGCGCCAGTCGGGGCTAACACCGCACGAGGTTCGCGCGTCACGGCTTTTCGGCACCGCTAAATAAATGAAAAATGTGTGATAATCGCAGGAGAACGTATCGCTGTGTGTTTGGGTGTCTTAATAATTCATCGATTCCAGAATTGTCTCTGTTCAGATTACCTATTGAACAGGAAAGGTAAGCAAGTCACTTATTCTACTCGTACCATATAATTTTTACTTGATCATGAAAGACCTACTTACTTATTTTTTGTTGTATTAGTTTTCTATCAGACGGAGGAAGTAGGTAGGCCTACTTTCCCACTAGAATGTATTAGGTACTTTTGATCTGTCAACCCTGAGACAGTAGGCAATTATATCGCGGATTGGGCCGGAGATGGCCTACTTCCTATCTTTATACTATGATTACGTCGCTCAATTTGCCTGACAATCATAAATTGACCCACGCGCTCGTAAGCTTTATGCTGAGTTAGGTACCTACGTCCTTGGCAAAGCTGCGTGAAAAAAGACCAAATTCGAAGACACGCACGGACATGTAGTTTATACGCACTCACGGGTCAAGTTAGGCTCGCCATTGAGTTCCGTGACGAAGTTTTAATAAGAGAATTACACCGGTATCCGTCCACCTTTATAAAGTTCACTGTTCACGGCACAAAGCAGCCATTTGGCATTAAGGCTTTGTTAGGGACCCGTAGGCACAAAGTAAACCTCAAAATTAATCCTCAGATCCGATCTTTTTCTTGTGACTATACTGAATTAGAAATTATAAGGGACTCTTTGAAAGAGTGACGTATATTGGAAAATCTTGGAGTTGAATATGTTATCCCGTCAGTAGTGTCATTATGAAGAGTTGGGATACATGACTTTGGGTATGCTTAATTTTTTTAACACTAGAAACAATAAAAAGAACTAGGTATAACAGTCTTGATGAGCCTTTTTATCGATAAGAGCATTTAAAAAATATTATTACACTAAAAAATAATAACTAAAAATGCACAGCTAATAATTTATAAATATTAAAAAATAACTGTTATAAAACTGCTTACTAAGATCTAATTTCAAACTCTTGGCGCCATTTTATAAATCAAATTCAATTTTTAGTAACTGGCCAGATTCATCAACTATTTTCTCATCCAGCAGCCGCAAAAGCTCGTTTAACGATTCTCGAAATTCTCAATTGTGAACTTAAAAGTACGATTATTAAGGTTGATATTGCAACTGCATAATTGGATAAGACAGGAGATTGTGAAAGTAACTTGTTATTAAAAATGGAATTCAGGCGCCAATGTCGTGTTCGATTTTTAAATGCATTAATCGAATCCAACCGTGTCCGCTATTTTTTGTTTATGACAAACTTTGTCAATGAATTGTGGCATGACAAATTACAGCATGTGATTTTCAAAATTCGAATGTTGACACTGAAACATACCTTTAAATAATATACTAGGTTTTCTGCTTCCTTGAATGCGTTTCATATAAGTTTGCCCGCTGACTTACAATTACAAGTTGGCCAACTAAATCGCAGACAATAGTGACTTAGTCTGTTCGGCGAGAGTTGATAAAAAAAGTTAAAAGTCAGGGCTTCTTAACTCATTACAAATAGCGGGTCGCTAATTATTTTTACCGATGATGATAAAAAATTAAAGGGAAAAATTATATTTTTTCATAGAATATTATTATTGAATACATATACATACACATCACGCCCGAAATCCGTAATGGGGTGGGCAGAGCCACAAGACTACTTGTGGCCACGTTCGATTAATTAGTCCTAAGATGGTATGATGAACCGTATAGTGACAGGTGATCAGCCCATCGCCCATAGCCATTGAATAGCCTAACTGTATAAACAGAAAAGCAACAGGCGAACAGAACACCCCAACGATACACTCGAAGCCATTGACATTATTAAGTATATGTAGAAAGACACAAGACACGTGATATCTATACTCAACGCGTTTTAAACATGTGTCATAGATATTTTTTTCTTTTTCGTTTCTTTGGCCGAAGCCAGTGCAGATTATTGAATTTATATGACATTTGACGCGCACATATAAGATACTAATTTGCAATATGGCGATTGTGTACATACATACATATTATCACGCCCGAAATCCCTAATGGGGTGGGCAGAGCCACAAGACTACTTGTCGCCACGTTCGATTAATTAGTCCTAAGATGGTATGATGAACCGTATGGTGACAGATGATCAGCCCATCGCCCATACAGATAGTCCACCATGTTGGAGAGGACCCGTCCCTTAGTCGACTTTTACGACATGCCAGGATGATAAGCATCTGCACGCATTCTATTCTATTTCTTCACTCCCAGTGCAACAGAGGAGATTGTGTATATGAACAAAACAAATTTTTTTTTTTTCGCCGCCATCCGCCCGCAACACCTCAGTTGACGACATCTGCGTCCCTCGTACCACGAAACTCAGCGCGCGCGGCGATAAGCGACGCCCGTTATACAGTTTGCGATAGTTAAGCGACAGTCGTAATTTCGAAACGATATCATAATATTTATCAACTCTCGGTGAACAGACCTTAGTTGGACAAGATGTGCGGGCTATCATAAGTAATGTGTTTCATTCAAATAAATAGTCGTTGAAACAATAATATTCGATATAAAAATACAAGGACCAAATATTATATGAAACATTTTCTACGAAACGAAATTATATATAATTTCTGTCTGCGAAACAAGGGGACACCGATTAAATCCCCTAAAAATTACATATATAGCATTTCTTGTAAAAAAAATCGTGTTGGAACTACTGCCCTGTGTCCAGCAGTGGGAAGTATATAGGCCGATGATGATGATGATGATGATGATATCATTTGTCATGCAAGTTTAGTGCACACGTTACAAACTTAAGGCTTCCACACACCGAAAAACGGAACGGAAGCAGAGCGTTTCGGAAGTGGGCCGTAAGCAATGTCACAGCGGCCCTAGCATGCATGGCACAAAGATAAATTAGAACCGTTTATCTCTAAGTGCGTCTCTCTCACACTAGTGCCGACGAAAGAGATAGTCATAGAGATAAACGGTTCTAATTTATCTTTATGGCATGCATGTTAGGGCCGCTGAAACAAAAATTAAAAAAACTGACTTTTGAGTCGTGAGCAATTGGGGAATCTGCAGTCTGCAGGAAACTCTGCAGCATCAGGTCAAGGTTATGCCCTTGCAATGTAATTGAAGTAATAATAATAAATAATAATCAGGGGACAATCTTTACACAAATCGATCTAGTCCCAAAGTAAGCTCTAAAGGCTTGTGTTATGGGTACTAGACGACGATGTACATACTTATATAGATAAATAAATACTTAAATACATAGGAAACATCCAAAACTCAGGAACAAACATACGTGCTCATCACACAAATATTTGGCCTTACCGGGGATCGAACATGGGACCGGTAGCTTCGGAGGCAGAGTCACTACCAACTAGGCTACCCGCGTCGTCAAAAGATACCAAACGGAGGATGAAGTAACAGGATGTATACCAAACGAATTGATCACACCTGTGGAAGTTGCTCATATCCCTTCATCAAATAGAAAAGAGCTGATGATCTTCAGACGGAAGAACAAATTTTCTTGAAGTATAGCTAAGAACACTCTCGATTAATTCACCTTTCAAACAAAACTTCTGAATCAAAATCGGTTCATCCGTCTGGGAGCTACAATGCCACAGATACACATATGCACAAGTTACTAACTTATAACACAGTTTGCATGGAGCTTAAAAATGGAAGCTTTCACATATATTCGCGCGGCCCGGTCTCTGATGTGAAGGCATTCATTTTAATTCATGTGACACAGCTTACGCGGGCTCGCTGCCGATCCGCTCCGCTTCCATCCCGCGTTTCGGTACTTTCGGTGTGTGGATGCCTTTAGAACCTGTGACACCGCATCAAAGCTAGTCTTAACTCGTGTTAGGTTACTGAAAAATCTCTTTAATCCAACATCCACTCGTATCGTGTTACAATAAAAAATGGATCTTCTCAATTTCCGGGACTGAATGGGTCACTACTTTGCAGCTCATATTTTGAAATCACCTATAGCAAATTCAACCTTATTACAAGTGCATTAAGTGGAAATTCTATTAAGCGATACGCTTTTCTCATATATTTATAGTAGGGCTGCCATACATTCGAGTTTATGCGGATTTGTCCTAGTTTATAAATCCGGGATGCATTTAGGTGGGGATCTTTAAACGATCCGGGCTTAAAAACAATAACCCACAGTGTAAACATTTTTAGCAGCTTGTTAAGAAATAGATTTTGGTTAAAAAGTCTGGGTTTAAGTGTCAAAATCCACGGTTCTTGTATGTTCTGTGGCCCGGTTCACAAAGCTACAAGTTACAATGTAACATACTTAAACTAGCAACACTGCAAGACGTATGGAATCTATCGGTGCCGCCTGTGTTTGCTTGTTAAATTGGAACTTATAGTTTCTTATAACGGGCCTCTAGTCTCAATCTACATACTGCACTCAATACTGTGTATCTGACCCATATGCACAGTATCAATACAGTCACTCTAGTATTTACCGAAAAAAAAAAAACAGTTTAAATCTATTAATACTCATTGGCACTGTCACGTGTGTTGCATAGAGCACATAGGTCCTGTCAATGAATGTGCCACTCATTTTCGTAGCCACTATTTATTTATTTATTTAAATAATTATACAGTATAACACACTAAGTATAACACGTATTACAGCGGATAACAACATTAACATCTACGAACAATTAAAAATCAATTATCAATGATTGATACAGTGGGTATGTTATATGTTTTCGTTTAGTTGGAATTAAATTTGTTAGGGTTCCATACCACAAAAGGAAAAAACGTAACCCTTATAGGATCACTGTCTGTCCGTCTGTCAAAGCCAATTTGCTCCGAATCTACTGGGCCGATTGAGTTGAAATAAAAAAAGAAGTTTTGCAATGTTTTTGTATGACATATGAAATGAAAGGGCTCGTTGAGAGGATCTTAAATGTATTTTTTTTATAGTTTTAAAATAAATGATTTTGAAGTTATTTAAGAAAATATGCCAACATTTAAAAAATTACAGAAAATAGTTCTTTACCTTTAGACTACAGGAAAACCTATAAGAAGTCTATTGTATTTAAAGTAACATAGGAAATATCATATAATCACGGAACCCTCTCCAAGCGAGTTTAACTCGTGGTTTTTTTATATTGATTTTGGTTTATCTTTAAAAAAATATGCGTAAGAGAACGAAATGGAGGTTCAAAGTTTGTATGTGAATTTCAAAATTTGCAGACGAATCTGTCGCTCCGCTAGTGTTTCCAAGATGGCAACCCTACTCCTACATATAAAAGATGTATACTTACTTGATGGCGACGTTCTGAATGAGATGTCAGTGTCTCCTTTGATGTGCGTTTAGCCGCCCGCCGTGATGATGGATGAGCTTAAGTAGATTCTTGACCCCACTGGATATCTGAGACCCGGTAATCCGGTGAGAACTGGTATTTACGTATTCTACGAAAAATATGGTTAACCTAATGTTTCTCCGGCTATTGCGTCGCATAGATAATTATTGTTCATAATAGGGAACTTGCATGATTTTTATTCCATCTTTTATTGGAAAGTACTGTGTAATGGAAACCAAATTGTGTACGCAAAATATTTATTGTATTGTTTATTTTTTGAGATACGAAGCTTTGAAATGTTATAATTATATACCACTCGCAAAAACGCTCCATACAAAATGGACCTGAACTATGACGTCACAGCGCAGTTAGAGTGTATACATCTACCAATGTAAAAAGAGCGCTGACGGTGATGCATTATTTATTAATTATTTTTTTCCTAATTTCTCACATACTCGAATGATTCATTTGTCAATTTTGAGTGTAGGTACCAGTGGCGAAGCCTGCCTACAAGCCGATTCCTGACGGCTTTACCAAGCTAGAAAGCTACGGCTAGCTGTCAGTGAAGTTCATGTTACTCTAACTAAACGTCAGACTTGCACGTACAGTTCTAATTCTTCCGGCTTCCCTTAAGAAATATTTGACGCTCCGCCACTGATCTGTGTATGTATTCGTAACCAACCAGCTTGTGAAGACCATGAAGGTTTTATAGTGTAATCCTATTCTACAAATATTTGCCTACAGTGAATTCATCCTTACTTGTCTTATTTGGTAAACAAGTTTCTAACCTCAAAATGTGCAATTTTTGGGTACAACAGCTATTTTATCCTAAATAAAGCAAGTGACGTCTAAAATATTGTCTTCGGTTCCTTTATTTGCAAGGAAACAGCTGCTATAGCCAAACAAGATGCATTTTGAGGTTAGAAACTTGTTTACCAAATAAGACAAGAATGGATGAATCCACTTTATATGCGCTTATGATTTTTTAAAATAAAAACATAAGAAGGTATATGAAATTTACGGATATCTGTTGCAAAATTGACAATTTAATAATTCGACTAAGTGAGAATTTGGGAAATTAATAAATTGCCCAATTCAGAAGTTGTTCGACCAAAAGAAAAAGGTAAAAAAAACTTGAGCATTAAAAACTTGACGAACTACGATGTTGACAACACAATAATTCGCCTATTTACGAAATGGACGAATTCAGAATCAATCCAATTTGGCTTGTCTAAAATTTTACGGCTACTTACAACCGAAACTTTTTTAAAAATAAACTAGTGGCTCCGTGAGCTGTAGACCTCGCGACAAAAGACTTCAAAAAACTGAATCTAGAACAAAAACCCTTTGAAAAGTAAGAAATAATGGCCTTGCGACAAACTTAACTTTGCTGTTGAAAAACTGACATCTCCATACATTAACATAGGTCGATTCAGTTTACCAACTCCGCCAGTAAAGTTTGTAATTGCAAAAACCTCCATATCTGCGTCATTTTGAAATGTTTCGAAAAACTGAATCGACAAAAAAAAATTATACACTTACCGAACCTCCTCACAAAATTTAACGAGAATCGGTTGAGAACTGCGAGGTGTAGACGAGAACAAATGGACATCCGCTGGACATACTAAAGCATTTTTGCCCACGCTGAAACGGAGACGCTTCGCTCGCTTCGCTCGCTCGGTCGATAATAGCTTTGTTAATTATAGACGTGTGATTGCTTGGATTTGTTTGGTGTTAGCAAACACTTTCGCACGCTCTGTCCGAATTAAGTCGCTTGGTTGATATTAGCAATCATTTGTTTATTTGTTTATTTCTAGCCCTCCCATTTTTTCAGTGTGGTAAATTGAGAAGTTGACAAACTACGAAATTGGATAATTATAGTCGTAACGAATTAAGAGACTATCGTCGCTGATACCGAATTCCGCACATAAGTTCCAATAAAAATAAAGTGCACGCCGGAATTTGAACCCGGAACCTCTACCGCGCCGCGCGTTACGCCACTACCACTGCACTTACTCTCTGACCCATATGATAAAGTATAATTTATATTCCGAGCGTAGACTTCGAAGAAAACAAACGTATAAGCCAGCAATTACTCGTACGGCGTGAGTAAATCTGTCACCCAACTGGCGTGATAAACGGCCACTTGTTTATGGCGAACGTAGATAGAACATCGGCGTAGATGAGAATCCTAAAGTTCCCGACCTGCCCGCGAGTCGTTTGTCGCTCAGTGCATCCCTTTCATATTTGACTAGTTTGACAGAGACGCACTGAGCGACAAACGACTCGCGGGCATGTCGTGCTAGCCCCCCTGTGCGTGGCTAGGTAATATAGACTTTAAATACTGTGTACATGACACAAACACACACGCACACACATAGATTAAATGTGGTTATTTAATAATAAATACTAGATATTAACTATTTCATATTCAAATTAAGCTTAAGCATTCCTTAGATGCAATGTATGTATACCTACCTATCTGTATTACCATCTTACATTATATTCATTTGTTCTTTATACCGAACTGGGTCCTGTAGTTAACAAAGGTAATCGTAGCATAGGACCCAGAGTAGTGATGTCTCCAGGTGTTATTTCATTTATGCAATAAACATTTTCATTATTATTTTTTCAATACTGTTTAAGTACATGATTTAATATCGTTTAAAGATTGTAAAATCCGTTCCGATCCGTTGCGATGCGGGCCGTTTGGTGGAAATTTTGCTTTATAGTGTAATCTTTTGTTGAGATATAAATAAATCTAAATCTAAATCTAGGGATTATAAATGCCGTATCTACTCTTAAGTCCACAGCTCCACTAAAATTTCACTCGCATGCCGTTGATAAATCCTCTTGAATGGGGAAAAACTGAAAAGCTGCGGCCTGGCCGGCGCCGGCGACGACTTTTACCCTACTTCGGTGTAGCTGAAGTTTATACAAATCACACGCAATGGAGAGAACTATGATATGATAACCAGTATCTAGCGTACAATTAAACACAAACGTCCGTGAGGAAATTAAAAAGAATAATACATAATTTTAACACTTAACGGCAAGTAAATTAACACAGTATGAGAGATGTATAGTTGTATACCTAATTTACTTGCCACCGACTTCTATATATTAAATTGATTAATGAATTAACAAATATATCTGATGTTTGTAGGCAATTTACTAAAGGCCAGTCTTTATTTCTTAGTTTTCAAAGGGTTTTTGGAGTCGGTTTTGTTTTTTGTTAAAATTAATTTTATTTCTAGCTTTTTAGTGAATACGATTTAATATATAGTTTCATTATATCCACTTTTACCAAATGACGATAGCGTTATGTCAACAGCTCATCTACCTTTGTAAAATAGTGCTTTCAGAATGCAAGGACTGTTGACTGTTAAGGAGTTCTTTCGCGAACCCCACTATCAGTTCCGATTTACCAGATGCGCTTTAACGAGATCAAGTTTCTTAGCGACAGAGACAAGGAAATGTCATCATTATTCGTTTACTGTCTAACATTGAAGAGTTCTTAGTAATAATCCATGGACTCCTTCATCACCCAGCTTGAGAAAATGATGATGTTTTTATGCAAATGCATCAGTTATCTTAGAAAATAGCAAATCGGTATATGCTTGCTTACAAAATATGAGGAGTTCTGTTGATTCCTCATGGATCCCATCATCAGATCCCACCAATTTTTCTATGGGACCATTTCTGAACTATGACAATCCCAACACAAAAAGAATTATCGAAATCGGTTCACGGGTTAAAAAGTTACATGCATAAAAAAAAAATACGGGTCGAATAGATAACCTCCTCCTTTTTTGAAGTCGGTTAAAAACTTATGTTTACAGAATTCGGAAATTTGGCGTGATATCTGCTCAGAATCAGAATAAACCTACCTACCTACTATTACCTACCTACTATTGAATCAGATAGGAGAAAATAATGTCCCCTGCCGCTCAGCAATTTTTGACACAAGGATAAGTTTCTGAGTGCGTCTTTCTCACACTTAACAAAACTTCCTAAGTGCAGTGACTTATAATAAGAAATGAATGTATGTATGTGTAATGAGTGTACCAAAACTAAAGTTTTTTTTTTATATTAAGAGGTCGGCAAACGAGCGGGCGGGTTACCTAATGTTAAGCAAAGCATCACCGCCGCCCATGGACACCCGCAACACCAGGGGAATCACGGATGCGTTGCCAGCCCTTTGAGATAGAAGTAGCCTGACAAACAGGCAGACGGCCCACCTGATGGAAAGTGGTCACCGCCACCCATGGACATCTGCAACACCAGAGGCGCTGCCAATGCGTTGCCAGACTAGGGAGGATGGGGAATGGGGATGGGATGGGGATGAGGGAATAGGCCACCGGCCACAAACTAAAGCTACTTTTAATCGTGTCCGAAAGACTTCCCATAACTCTTTTTTTCGATTGAAAAATAGTAGCTACACAAAATCTGAAGATCAACCTGGGTCCTCTCCTTAACCTATAATAATAAGTTACAGCTTTATTGGTTAAAACTGGCAACATTTCTCAACCAATGTATTATGTATTCTCTGTGAGTTTGCCAGTTTCGACCTGTAAAATTGTAATTGAATATTCGACCCGGGGTCAAACCAAAATTTAATTCGTTTCAATTGAATCCAGATTACCATACCACGCAAAACACGATACAGTGCCCACATAAACGATATAAAAATGAGCCGAATCCTCATCTGTTTCGAGCAAAAAGGTTGGTCATAAAATCGAGATCAGGTCCGAAATAATTTGGGCTGTTTGTCGCGGCTGCCTGTGCCCTGTGTGAATTATTCATTGAAATTGTGTATCTTGACAAACGAAGTAACCAAGGAATATTCTAAAAGTGCAAAACTTAAATTACCATGAAAGACGCTTTCGTTAAGCGACGCCAAAGTGAAATATGAAACGATTAAGGTCACTTTGAAAAACAAAAGCCGGCCTAGTACGAGTCGGACTCGCGCACAAAGGGTTCCGTACCATTAACTATAAAAACGGCAAAAACGGTCCCGTTTTACCCTTTGGATACGGAACCCTAAAAACAAATATTCACAGAAGTTGATCTAATCGTGTTTTCGTACTACTAAGATTGTTAATTATATTATAGTCAAAAGACATTAATTAAAAATTGTTCTCTATAGTCCACTATAGCTCGCGTAGTCACAATCGAACAATGCCGCTTTTTCGATGTATCGGCCCTCAGAATAACACATTTCGACCAAAAATAGCGTAAAAGCCATTACGCGGGTTATAAGTCGCTTAATATTTCTAAGGCAACTGAAAACGCGCCCTCTAAAATATACTTATTATTAAAGAGATCATAATAAAGCTTATAAAGGTCCTACGAGACAAAACAGTGTTTTGAGCCTATAAACCATCTATTTATAAGTATAAAAGCGAAGTACCAAACATTCACATATTATCACGATACGGTCTACAAAAGTATCTACTAATATAGCAAACAGGATTTTTTTCTCCTATTTACTCTACTAGGTATATTAGGTATGATAGAGCAAATTGGACTTCTTTTCTCCTATTTGCTCTACTAGTTGGTACTTACGTTGGAATAATTGGATTATGTTTCTCCTTGTTGCTCTATTAGTAGGTACGATAGAGCCAATCGGATATTTTTCCTCCTATTTGCTCAACTAAATACATACATACATACAAATAGGTTCGATTCGAATGGGAAAATAATTTTCGGTTAGGTTAGTGTTAGTTAACACAGGCCCGAAATTAATATAAATCCATAGACCCTGTGGCATAGTTGAAGAAGAAAATAATTCCAATTTGCTCTATCATACCTACTAGGAGAGCAAATAGGAGAAAAGACGTCCAATTTGCTATACCGTACCAACAACTAGTAGAGCAAATAGAAGAATACGATCCAGTTTTCTCTATGAGTACATACTTTTGTAGACGATTAGTGCATAGCTTCGAACACTATGGGGATCGTTAAGAAGAAAAGGGGGTTCCAGCTGCATCAGCTCTCTTGTGGTGCGCGTGCCGCGGCCGCTGCTGGAGACCATCGCGTGTCCGAACTTCTGGCCGAAGGGTGTCGTGTTCAGGCGCTTCCAGGGCAGCTTGCCTGACCAGGACACGACTCCAGAAGTGCGCTAAGGAGCCATGCCTTTTCGTTGCCCACATAATTTTCATTACTTTTAAGTTATTTCAATATGTATGTTTTTTGTATGTCAATTGACTGACAAACCGGCAGATGGCCCACCTGATGGAAAGTTATCACCGCCGCCCATGGACATCTGCAACACCAGACGTGCTGCCAATGCGTTGCCAGTCTAGGGAGGATGGGGAATGGGGATGGGATGAGGATGAAGGAATAGGCCTCCGGAACCAAATGTTACTTTGTAAGTTATTTATGAATGGACCATTGATGTTTGAAATAAATGGTTATTATTATTACTAATTTAAATTACTTCAATCTGGAGATGTTCACAGCTGAAACAGGTCTTGCCTAAAGACTTCTATAATGAACGGTTGCAAATTATATACATGCAAAACTGCACGATAATTTCGGTGAAGTAAACATCGTCAATAAACTTGCAGACATCTGGCAAAATAATTCAAAGGTGTTTGTAAAGTCCCTAAGGCCTCGGTCCCTCAATATAAGAGGAATATGCCCAGCATTGGGAATTATGTAGGCTGGTGAAGATGACGATACAATTATAGCCAGCATACATCAAACATGACATTTAGTTTAAATGTTTTAAAGAAAAAGATTTCCAAACATACCAATTAGTAACATACATTTTGTTTACCGTTGTAGTGACACAGCGTCTTGTTGACATAATAAATCTGTCGGACGATACTTAAAACGACAAGTCTTGTAACACATTACTAACATTTTAAAATCGGTTAAAACTTTATAACTTATGCGGGCAGAAAATTCAAAGTCATGCCGCATTCGCTCTTAAACGGCTGACATAAAAGCTAGTTTTCAGTATAGTAGGTGATCTGTTATTGAGCGATTGGTTTGGTGATAGATAAATGGAATAACATTATTTTGCCTGTCGTTAACTGACACACTTTTTCGGTTTGTGTGGAATCCGCAATAGACTCGGTTGGGGACTAGGCTCCCGTCAAGTCCCGTCCCCTCCCTCACGTCAAGAGAGAAGGCCAGACCCAACAGTAGGACGTATAATTATGGCATCCAATCACTTCACAAAAAAATGCTTCACTAAATGTATCATTTCACAAATTTAAATTTTATTAATCTTCTTTTCAACAAAAACTGTTAAGTTTTGAGGATATTTCTACCCCAAAAAGTTAAGGCGCTGACAAGACCTAAGTCGACTTAACTTAAACATTTTTTTAACAAAAACAATTTGATTTGGCGAAGCGAGAAAAATATACGTCCATATTCATTATATATATATATATATATATATATTTATATATATATATTTAATTACTATTTCCATAACACGATTTGATGGAATCGATATTATAGAAAAACATCGTGAAGCTACGTTTGAAATCGTCTTTAAACAGTTCTATGTCTTATTTTTTTTAACTTGTGGATCTATAATTAATAACACTATTAGATCAAGCCCATACTAAAAAAATACTAATTTATATTTTACGTGTGTTTGTGTTTTCTTATACAATTCATCCGTTTTTGATTTTCCCCATACAAAAACCTTTCTCGTTCACTCCGGTGCAAACAGACAGTGACCGATCACTCAAAGGTATTGGCTCTTGTCAGCGTCTTAAGGTTAGATTTATAATAAACCTGAAAAGATAGGTTCTGAAAAGAAATAAGAAGTTTGCCAAAATGAAATTTGTAAAAATGATACTAGTTACACTTGAGAAACTATGAGTTGCCAATCATAAGGCTTCGCACACCGGAAGGCGGGACGAGTCTGAAGCGAGTGTTATATATCCAAATTGTATATGTTATATATTCGAATAGTAAATTGTTGTTTTAGTGCATAAGTACATAAATCTTCCATAACATTAGATATCATACTGTTTATTTGCGTGTTCACTTGTTTACATTTCACACTCAGTAACAACATGTTTTCAAATCTCATAATTAATAGAAACCATTAGATAAGTATTTTTGTTTACTATTCTCAGTACATTAGTACACTAGATATTGTTTACTCTTCCATCACATTAGGAATTTAGTTTTAAATGTTTGTTTTTCCCGAAGTCATTTAGGATATCGATTATGTATAAATACTGTGCACTTAGAAATAAAGGGCAGTTCATTCCGAAACATCAAGTTGTGTTTTACTCCGCCACGTGACAGTTATGGCGCAGTCGGTAGGATACGCCGCGTGATACTTGCTGCTTTAAGACGAGCCTAACGCCTAGGAGCCGGATCCACATCGCCGACCGAGCCTAGACGGTGCCTGAAGGGCTTTAATCCAGCTCGCCGAACCTGCAGCGCTCCGTGATGCGAATCCATGTTATACTGTTACTGTGGTAAGTGGCCAAGGCATACGTTGCTCTGTTTCCCCTTTCTATCCAAATCGCGACTCTCGCTTAAATCAAAATATTCCTTATTTCAACCATTCCAAACGAAAACTACAACTTTGAACTCCTTCCAAAAATCGTTATCAAACTCTATCTACTATGTCACTGGAACAAAATAATGACGTAAGGCACGTTGTAATAATCACTGAACAAAATATTCCACTAAACACATTATTACAACTGATTCCGGAATTTGAAACAGCAAAGACAAGCCAAGTATAAAGATTTGTTCGTCATGTGACTCCGCGTTCAAAGTCGTAATCGAAAATCAAAAAGAAATTCCGTTGACTTATGCACTCAACAAAATAACTAGGCCCAGTTCATCTGACGTTCTTGCAAAACATTTCTCGAGTTGGGATGACTTAAAAACTTTCTCATGACAAAACTTCTCCCAAACAATGACATTAACGCATTTAAATATAAAATCGCTTGTCCACATGATATTTGATTTGTTTCAAAGAATCGAATGGCATTTCGTTTATTTTGATGGGAATTATATTCGGTACATCAATAGCCTTCTGGTCTTCGAAACAATTTTCTGTTGGGATGTCTGGGATTATAATAGGAAATGTGATGTTCTCATGCCAACATTAACATTATCATGCCTAATGAAAGGTATATCCATGAAAAAGTTGATGCGTTTTTCTGCGTAAAGGATTTTGATCTGACTTTTTCTATTTCTTCTCGATGCTTATCCACATGATATTTGATTTGTTTCAAGGATTCTAATGGCATTTCGTTTATTTTGATGGGAATTATATTCGGTACATCAATATCTTTCTGGTTTTCGAAACAGTTTTCAGTTCGGATGTGTGGGATTATTAAAAGATATATGATGTTCACTTCTGCCGCTTGGGATGCTGTGTGTTATATCCAGTGTCAAGTTTACTATTGTGGTAGGGATAGAATGCCTGCGCCTTGCCGTTTGTGATCAGTTACTTCTTTTTTACATTGAAGTATGCAGTTGGTTTCTTCTGATAATACGTAGAGCCATTTGTTGCTATCGATGTTTTGAAAGGTATTGATTTTTGCTTCGAATGTGGTTGTATTTGAGGTAACGATTTCAAAATACTGTGAAGAATCTGGAGTTCGTAAATAGGACGTGCTGTGGCATCGTAGGCGGCGAGACCAGTGCAGACCTTCTTTGCAGCATATGGTTTACATGAGTCCAAGTCGCTCCTTGAGGTGTACGTCGGGCCGTTGGGGTTAGTGGCCAGACATACGTGCTCTGGGAGGATCGTAGTGTGCAAGGAAGAATTAGGATCTTTGATAGGTATTGAGTAGATATGATAAAGGTTAAGAGGTTCGCCTTGAATTAAAGGGAATTCTTAAATATATACAAATTTATTCGAGTGAACGTAAGCAGATAATGTTACCGAGTCGAGGATTGTATGAACGTTTTCTATTGTCACTGTACTAACTAAATGTTTATTGGTATGGATGTAATTAGAGAGAAGGAGTTCTTCGTATAAGCGTTTCAAATTTATGATAGACGGGTGATTTGTATTCGATTTTGCAAAAAGATACTGGCTAAGCAGTCATTTATTTAGTTTTTTAAACTTATAACAGATTCCAGGATTTGCAACGATGAGGTTGATACATCTTCACTTGCTTTAAGTTCGAAAATTAGTTTTTGTGTTGAATTTAAATAATTGTTGAGTCGATCGATGTTTTCGTTGATTACTTGTTCGTCGTATGTTATTTTAAATATTGTTTCGTTAAAGTTTTCGATCGAAGAGGAAGTTTTTTGGATTTGGTCAAGCATCAGTGATGAAAGTTCGATTTCTCGTTTTTCTAGTTGATTTATGCTATCATCGTATCTTTTGGCATCTTTAGCATCGGGTGTGCCGATGAGCCATTTCAGAATTGGGCTGAGTCCGTCCAACAGTTCTCGCTTCTGTCTAGTATTTTTACCTAAGTACATATTAAGTTCGGATAAACGCTCTTCGATTTTGTCTAAATTTACTTTAAGAAAGGATTTTGTTGTTTGAATGTTGGGAAAGTTGGGATATTTCGATGAGATAAATTGAAGTCGTGTTGATAATCGTGTGAGCGTATCGCGAGGAATAGGTTGTGCGAATGTAGGGTAGATGACCCTTAAATGATAATATACTATTATTAAAATTGTGTATAACTACTTATACTTTACTTATACAAGTTGCTGGGTTAGTTAACCTAGGTTACGTTTAGTATAAGTAACACACGTAAGTCACATGTTTAAGTTTAAACAAAATATCAACAAAGACATTACCATTCCTAGAGCTCTTCTTAACATTAAAAATAACAAATTCCTAATAACTTGTGTGAACTCAAGTGACAGTTTTGAATATATACCTACCAAGACATATCGTTAACACATATTCTTTCAATGAATCGGAATTAATTCCCGCCCTCCCTCCCTCTTGTTTACCTAACGCCGAAATTTATAACACACAAATACAACGAGGGAAAAATATTAGCGATCTTATTAGAGAGGATCATCTAAACACCGAAGAACAGGAATCTCTTTATAATATAATCTCCGAATATTCAGATATTTTGTACACAGAAGGCAACCCACTGAAATTTACAAACCACACAAAACATTCAATTCCCACTTTGTCAGATACACCCATTCACACCAAAACATATAGATTCCCTCAAATACATCAACAAGAAGTAAAAACACAAGTAAATAAAATGTTAGAACAAAACATCATAAAACCTAGTACATCTCCATGGAGAAGCCCAATTTGGGTAGTTCCTAAGAAACTAGGTGCCTCAGGCAAAAAGAAATGGCGCGTCGTCATAGATTATTAAAGGGAATTCTAAAATACCTACCTTTATCACATCTATTAAATACCTATCCTACATCCTAATTCTTCCTTGCACACTACGATCCTCCCAGAGCACGTATATCTGGCCACGAACCCCAACGGCCAGACGTACACCTCAACGAGCGACTTGGACTCATGTAAACCATATGCTGCAAAGGAGAAGTTCTGCACCGGTCTCGTCGCCTACGATGTCACAGCACGTCCTATTTGCAAACTCCAGATCCTTTACAGTATTTCGAAATCGTTACGTCAAATATGCACTACATCCACATTCGAAGCCAAAATCAATACCTTTCAAAACATCGATAGCAACAAATGGCTCTACGTATTATCAAGAGAAACCAACTGCATACTTCAATGTAAAAAAGAAGTAACTCATCACAAATTGAAAGGCGCAGGCATTCTATCCCTACCACAAAATTGTAAACTTCACACTAGATACAACACACTTACAGCATTCCAAGCAGCAGAAGAGAACATCACATATCCTATAATAATCCCAGACATCCGAACTGAAAACTGTTTCGAAGACCAGAAGGATATTGATGTACCGAATCTAATTCCCATCAAAATAAACGAAATGCCATTCGATTCCTTGAAACAAATCAAATATCATGTGGACAAGCATCCAGAAGAAATATAAAAAGCCAGATCGAAATCCTTTACGGAGAAAAACGCATCAACTTTTTCATGGATATATCTAACATTGGGCATGATAATGTTGGGATACTTCACCTTCAAGATCTGCAAACGCTGCCCCAATGGACTGCTTCTACGTCAACGTCGTCAAGTACCCAACCCTGAAAATAGTGTGTATTCAAATTTTCAAACTGTTTCGCCCGTTCATCGCGTCGGCAGAGAACCCCAATGACGACAATCTCCACAAACACTTATGTCACGGAGGATAAAGATGAAGATAATTAACACCATCATTCAGCAAATATAACATTAACTCCAAAGTCTCAAAGATCAGGCGCTAACGCCCAATCTTTATTCTAAGAGGGGAGATGTATTCAAATAGTGGGGCCAATTCGAAAGTGTTTTCGCTAAATTTAGAAGTCGCTAAATTTGAAATAAGAAACATTCGACTCGATTTTGAACCTTGGAGCTATACAAAATCGAGTTTGACGTTTCTTATTTTAAATTTAGGCAATCTAAAATTTAGCGGACACCGTTTCGAATTGGACCCAGTATATAGTTATTTTAGTGCATAAGTACGTAAATCTTCCATGACATTAAATATCATACTGTTTATTCGCTTTTTCTTTTCCTAACATTTCACACTGAGTAACAACATGTTTTCAACTCCCATAATTAGTGAAACCATTAGATAGTTGTATTTACTACTCTCAATACATTAGTACACTAGATAATTAATTGTTTACTCTTCCATCACATTAGTAATTTAGTTTAAACTGTTTGTTTTTCCCGAAGTCATTTAGGATATCGATTATGTAAAAATGCTGTGCACTTAGTAATAAAGGGCAGTTCATTCCAAAACATTTAGCTGTGTTTTACTCCGCCATCTGACACGTGCCCGCGTAATCCAGTGTCACAGGAACTAAAATGGAACCCGTCACATCAACGTCCAATCCGCTCCGCTTCCGTTCCGCATTTGGGCGTGCAGAAAGCTTTATTTACCTATATAATAGATTAACCAATCACTTGTATGTTTGAAAATACACACACATACACAAATATAAATAAAATAATAAGTAAATCAGGGATCAATCTTTACACAAATCGATCTAGTCCTAAAGTAAGCTCTAAAGGCTTGTTATGGGTACTAGACAACGATATACATACTTATACATATAAATAAATAAATACTCTAATACATAAGAAACATCCAAGACTCAAGAACAAACATTCCTGCTCATCACACAAGTATTTGCCCTTACCAGGGATCGAACCCGGGACCACTAGCTTCAGAGGCAGGGTCACTACCAATTAGCCTACCCACGTCGTCAAATCGTTGAATAGGTAAGAATGTTTGAATATTGTTTATTTGGACAGTAGGAAATAAGTGAATTTATTGAAATACTAACGTTGAGTATAACTCATCGTGGCCATGATGCTCCCATCTATCATCCAAGACTGAGTTGTTTGATCCCAAAAGGGAACTAGGACTTACAACAAATAACAATACGTTCATAATCAATCAACGATTTCTAAACTCAATCTGATACGTAGACAAGGTGTCGAAACTTCTACAAATGCTTTTTAAACTTGCGAAAATGTACGTTTTAAAAACGAAACTAGATTGCTTGTTAGTTTTGGTTGTAAGTTTAGAGTTGAATAGTTTACCTCCACATGATTAATATACTGATTTAAGAACCTTAATTTGAAGTATAAGTTAGTTGGTTACTTACTAGTCGGTGTGGTACCAGCTAAGAATAGCATGACCCCATCTCCTCCCGTGGGTATCGTAAAAGGCGACAGAACCAACCGAAGGATGGGCAGCAGCGTCCTTCGAGTACTATCATTACCAACAGCGGTCGCAGACCCGCCTGCCAAGCGTGGCGATTATAGCAGATCACCCCGTTTTTGGGGGAGGCCTATGTCCTGCAGTTGACGATTTACGGCTGATAATGATGATGATCAACCTTCGAGTACAAGTTTTATGGTTACTTGATCGCCGCCATTTTCATGCGACGCGTACCCGACTCGCGTTATGTGCGACCAGCACGACCAGCCATATGATTCTCTAACAAACGCAGGCGCAGCGGCTGAACAGCGATGAGGGACACATTCAAATTTGAACCGAATGACTGTATTTTGATTTGTTAGACGGATAACGCGAACGCATTATTTTCGTGCAGCTTTTTTCCGAGTCGTTTTTTTCCGCGATCGATTAATTTCTTCATCGGAATTTTATTCATCAGCATTCTACTCGTGGAAAGAACAAAATGGTTACCACCATTATATATATCAAAACTCGCAGACAAAATGTAAAAATTCAGTGTAGGTATGACGCATACGTAAATAACTTTGAAAGTGAAAATAAATGCGTCATTAAAAAAGCTACGACTAGGTAGAATGCCCATGAATTAATCTTACAGTCGCGGAAAAATACGACTTGGAATAAAGCTACACGAAAATAATGCGGAACCCATCTAACAAATCTGTATTTTACAGTCTATATTAACAAGGCTTGGCAGGGTTGTATGAACTGCGTATGAAGGTGTCGCGAGCAATAGAAGTAATAGTAATCAGTTGAAAATTCAGACGCCTATTCGGCTCGATGTGGCCCTACCATAAGCACTATTCTAGGGCAGTAGATTTTGTTCTCCGTATTTCTTTCCTCAGTAAGGTTTCCGGGCAATTTACAAATCGAATCAGCGGATAGGCTAACAGCTGCCGTCCGAACTCAAATAATGCTGCTTCATTAGACCCTATCCCGGGGGATCACACTTGCTTAACTCTAGGGTTGCCACCAAATATGAGGAAGAAATAAAAACATTTTCACGCATTCATCGATAATAGATTTAGCAGTCGAGGTTGTTGGCAATATAAAACTATATAACATACTAGCTGACCCGGCGAACTTTGTTCCGCCTTAGACGCCATCCTCTTTGACTATATTTGCAGCACGCATTCAGTCAATTCTATGTCAAATGTCTTAAGGTTACATTAAAAAAGTTTAACAATTTTATATGGTGGTTAAGTAATTTTAAATTTTCTAATTTTCCGCGCAATTTCCTTAATTTTTTCTTTCATAAGAACCTTCTCCTGATAATAACGAACAGAACAAAAAAAGAATTAGCGAAATCGGTCCAGCCGTTCAGGCGTGATGCCGTGACCAAGGGAAATAGGGATTCATTTTTATATATATAGATATACATAATCGTATTCCGCGTTCCACATCATGTTAGTGGAGAGATATTGACAGAAACAGAAAGAAAAGTTCGAGTAACATATTAAATTATGAACTTAAGACCTAAAATTGCCACACCACAGAAACTATGAAGTAATACCGCGTACACGCACGGTTTGGTATGCCACCGCGTTTCGAGTCGAAAGCGGCGTCGGCTACTTCAAAGACTTGTACACCCGCAGTGTTCATTGGTACGTCACGCCGAAGCATCAGGTGATTGATATGTGTATTTTGATTTTCCATAGTTACATTATTTTAACTATTTTAAACAAATGAGATCCTAATACTAAAACGGTGAGGGAAAACATCGTGCGGAAACCTCCACATTTGGGTAAATAAATGTGTAACCATGATCCAAGTAGTCTGGTTCCCCTATCACAAGGGTTAAGGAGTTCAGACGGCAGTCGCTCCACTGTAATAACCTGACCTGCCGAATCTGGGATCACAGTCACAGCGCACCCCGAATTAGAGACGGGAAAAAGCGCTAGGAAGAGAGAGAGGTCCTAATACTAAATGATTAAGTAATGATCTTATTTTTTTAGAAATGTATTTTCCATTATAACGTGAGGGTGTACTGCAGACTATAATACTAACTACGCATTTGACGGACGGATAATATAACTTTTTTAATGATTTTGGATAAATGTGTTACTGTCAAGATCCGCATGCCAGCTTTATTGTTTGTACAACCCTGCGTGAATGTGTGACTATTGGCCTGATTCGAAGTGATGCGTTTGCTTGACGCGGGTGCCGACAGACAAATGACCGATGTTATTGAAAAGCCTTTTGTGTTCGGGCTTTGTACAAAACTGCGTAAAATTGACCGGTTCTTTCTTTTCTTTTGCGTGCATTTCTGCTCAGTTATGAAATACTAGCTTTGCGTCTTGTTTAGATGGAAAGGAACGTCACTTATCGCGTCACGCTGCGAATGATATGTGTGTGTTATACTCTGTCTGCTCCTGTCAAGCCAATGTCATCGGGCCTTTACTGACTTCAATTTGTATCAAGCATAGGTACTGCTACTACTTATATATCAAGCATTAATATGTTATTATAATGGATACACAGTCCTCAGCAAAACTCCCAATAAATATGTTACGATTTTTGACATTGCCAGCTGTATTCTAATATTTAGATGCTAATAACCCTTATTACTTCATAATCAATCAATCAATCAATCAATCAATCAATCAATCAATACTAAAGATAACTTATATTTGTAAGCCTTAAGGATGTGTACCACGCCAAATCCGCAGTACATCAATTTTATTTTTCAAGTTTTGTTTAATTTGCCCTTAATAACAGCAATGAGTAATTTTGTAAAAATAATGATTTAAAATATACAAATTGTATGATTATTAATAATTATTTAGTATGTGAAATAAAATCAAAACCTGATTTGACTACTCGAGTCATAACCAATCAATATGCAGTATTTGAAACGGTCCGGACACATGGAGATTCAATCAAGAATATTTCCGTGGGAAAAACGGTAACGACATTTTTTTTTGTCATCAAAAAACCGAGGAGAGTACAAAGTTATAGAAAATACATTTTCTGATTATAAAAGTACTATGAGACAGAATCATTTTTCGCTTTATATTGTAATTTAATCAATTTCCGGTACAAATAACAAGGGCACAGCACATAACACATGTAATCTTAAATGTCATTTATCTCCTTTAAAAGAACGGTAAAGTGGTTTTATTTTTTATTACACTTATGCGAAACGACTAATACTACCATACTATTCAATCTCAGCGAAAAATATACAAATCGATATATTGGGTACACATCCTTAAATGTCAAATTGGCATTTATAATTGTTATTCTTGCAATTAAGCACAGAACATTTAGTCATCGTTGACAACTGGCAGCGTCGATGGTCGAAACGTCAAATCGCACAACTACCGCAATGGGTGATATCGTGGTAGTTTTGAGTGGCTCATTTTGTCCAACTGATTGTTTTTCCTTAAGGGGCTCGTAAACGGGATAGTTTTTCGGCAATTTATTGCTGTCATTCGAGCTATCCCCAAAACGATTACATATTACATCACTGGGAACAAAAAGTTTGAATGTAAACTTTTGAGGTAAGCCCGAATTGCAGCAATAAATTGCCGAAAAACTAGCCCGCTTCTAAGCCCCTTTATATAGTCAATGGTATCAAACCACAATTATATTTAAAATAAATAAATCAGGGGACAATCTTTACACAAATCGATCTAGTCCCAAAGTAAGCTCTAAAGGCTTGTGTTATGGGTACTAGAAACGATATACATACTTATATAGATAAATAAATACTTAAATACATAGGAAACATCCAAGACCCAGGAACAAACATTCGTGCTTATCACACAAATATTTGCCCTTACCGGGGATCGAACCCGGGGCTCTAGCTTCCGAGGCAGGGTTACTCCCAACTAGGCTAACCGCGCTATTTTGCTGACTATATCGTTAAGAACTTACCCAAAACCAACCTACTTAAAATGTAGAAGTACAACTTAAAGTGGGTCAACACTGACGTCTACAGTTCGAACGAGTTTACAAAAGTCATGTCCTTGTAAAAATAGGTCTCAAGCTAAGTTATGAGCTAGTAAAAATAGCTCACAAGCTAAGTTCGTCTGTACTGATGGGGCGATAACCATAAAGCCCCATAGACTGCTTACGTCAGTTGGCTGAAGGGTAACCGGAGCCATGAACGGAGGAAAATACCGGAGTATTTAAGAAACATATAGTTAAGAGCACCTAATATAAAGACAATATAATTGGGATTAGTAAGTTTATAACGTTTTTCATGCAACTTCAAGCAAGTCTGCGGAAAACATCATGAGGAAACCTGCATCTAGCGAAGCGATGCAAAGATGTGTGTTAAGAGGCCTTTGAACCAACGAAAAATTCACCATTTTCACACAAAAGGCGATAACGATTTCCACTTCTTAAATGTTTATCGATTTTGACCAATTTTTTATAGGTTGTCAGTCAAAACAAAATCTAGGTCTATACGGTTTTGAATATTGGTTAAATATCAAGAAAGTCAAATAATCGCCGAAATTAGTTTTGTATGAGAATACTGAAAGAACAATAAAACTGAATTTATTGATTATAGAGAAAAAAAACAAAAAGTAAAGACCTAGATTTGGTGCTGACTGACAACTTATCAAAAAATGGTCAATATCGGTTAACATTTAATGGTGGAAATCACCGACCAGTTACCGATTCACTGCCGCGATGACACACATCCCTCGTTTTTCTTTCTCTATTATTTTGTTGTTTTTTATTATTGTGTGTGTCTTGTGAAGTGAATAAATGGCTTTTTTCTTCTTCTTCTTCTTCTTCTTCTACTTATCGCCTTTTGTATGAAAGGCCGTAGGTTCACACTCCTCTTAAGTTACTCGCACTAGGCCCGCGTGGGGACTACTGCCCTCTTCCTCACACTATGAGAGGCCTGTGCCCAACAGTGGGAGGGATATATTTATATATTTGTGTCGTACACGATTTAGTTTTAAGGTTCATTATAATTACTAAACTAGAGACCCTGAACATCTCTGTAACTTTTAGATTTGGCATTGTTACTAACCCGCAGATTGTATAATCTAATAAATAATAATAATAAACGTTACGTTTGTCTGTTGCACTTTACGTCTTAGTCTTAGTGTTTTTGTATTATAGAAGTTTTTATGATTTGATTGAAATAACTTGAGGTACAGCTGCGTTTCTTGCGGCGTTTTTTCTCAGCAGAATGTTACTGTTCGAAGCGCTATTAGATTCAGGCATGTGAAATCTTGTGACCTAGTTGCATAAACATTTGCAATGTGAACTTCAATAGCTTTCAGATGATTAGAACTCTACTTAAAATAATGTTCCCTCCATATTAATTAAAAGATCTCAAACTATAATATTGTATCAAATAAAATATCACCATTATCATCATTTCAACCCGGTGACGTCGAGATTGGACATAAGTCTCCCCTAAACACCGTGCTGTCTCCAACAGCTTCCAGCGACCTCAACCAGTCCATCGGACTATCATGTGGAGGACCGATCCACGCTGCATCTTTTTTTTATAGAAGATAGATGTCCATTTCTCACCTCTGCCCTCTATCTCACCTAATGGAAAGTGATGATGAGGTCGACGATGGAGCCGATGGAGGATGGATGCACACCTAGATAATGCCTATTCACTCTCTCCTTGAAAAGACCCATGTTGTAGCGTTCAGAAAATAAGTCTGCGAGAGGGAATTCAACTCCTTAGCCGTTCGCCAAATGAATGTTGAAGCATACCGCTTTGTGCGAATTCTTGGAACATCCACAACATAAGGATGGAACCCAGCCCACGCCTGGGGGACTAGTGACGAATGTCCCGGTCCATAAATAAGAAAAGTATACCGACTCCAAATCATTACCACTTCGTGGCGCTACGTCATTGTTTGGCCCGCCGCCGTGCATTGAACACGTCACCATCCATCGCGGTATCAGAACACGACACTGCAACCCACTTTGCATAACATACGGATCTTCAAACACAATACTGTTACCCCATCCGATGGTATGACACTATGCTGAGTGGAGGCCAATTTCGGACACTTTGTACTCTAGATTGAAGGTTTATTTTTAAGAAAAACAGGACAAGTTTAACCTGCGTGAAGAGGGTTCCGTGATTATACGAAATTTCCTACATTACTTTAAATACCATAGACTTCGTATAGGTTTTCCTGTAATCTATAATAATAATAATAATAAATCAGGGGACAATCTTTACACAAATCGATCTAGTCCCAAAGTAAGCTCTAAAGGCTTGTGTTATGGGTACTATACGACGATGTATATACTTATATAGATAAATAAATACTTAAAAACATAGGAAACATCCAAGACTCAGGAACAAACATTCGTGCTCATCACACAAATATTCGCCCTTAGCGAGGATCGAACCCGGGACGCTAGCTTCGGAGGCAGGGTCACTCCCAACTAGGCTAACCGCGTCGCTATATATAGGTAAAGAACTATTTTCTGTAATTTTTTCAAAATTTTAGGCCCAGTAGTTTCAGAATTAAGGCGGAATGGTTAATTTCGCCTATTTTCCTAAATAACTTGAAAACCATTTATCTTAAAATTATAAAAAATATATATTTAAGATCCTTATAACGAACCCTTTGATTTGATATGTTTTTTCCTCGATATTATAGTTTCCAAAAAGATTTATTTTTATTTTCTAATTTACCCCCAAAAGTGTCCCCCATATTTAAAATTCATTTATCATTATATATAATAAAACAAAGTTAATAAAATGTGCGTGCCGATAAAACTTAAAAAGGAGTCCCGGCACGATAAAAGAACTTATATAGTGTGATAGCCCTTTATCCCCCCTCGAACAAGAAAGTTCCCGTTTTAACCTAAAGGGCGTGTTTTTAAAGATATAAGGGCTTTTCCAACCCTTCAACTTGGAAATTAAGTGTAGTGGCGCTATCTGTTGTCGAGCAGTTGAACTTGGAAATTAAGTGTAGTGGCGCCATCTGTGGTCGAGTATTTGAACTGTATTCAGAACAACAACGATTATTTGGGTTGCATTTCGAAAGGCGCTGCGAGCAATTGCAGCATGTGTAGTAATGGCGCGAAATTTAAAATTCTAATTTCAATAGTCTTAAGTTACATTTGTTCTGTTGTCGAGTATTTGAACTTCGAAATTAAGTGTAGTGGCGCCATCTGTTGTCGAGTATTTGAACTTCATTCAGAACGATTATTTGGGTTGCATTTCGAAAGTATGCTACAGCTGCAGAACCTATTGTTATTCTCAAACTTTCTCGAATATCCTAGAGCCTAGCTCTCTGAATATATATAAGAGCCCGGTGTCGCCCGCCAGAGTCAGATAATGAATGGTATTCTTTGCCGCAACTTTTTATCTACACTATATATATCATTATACAAAGAGGTAAAATTTGTTTGTTTGTATGTAGGGGGTAATCTCTGGAACTACTGAACCGATTCTAAAAATTCTTTCTTTAATAGAAAACTACGCTATCCCAAGTGATATTGACTACTTTTTATTCCGGAAATTTATACGTTTCCCGAGGGAACAGTGAAAACCGAATTCCGCGTGGACGAAGTCGCGGGAAAAAAGCTAGTTTACGTTATAAGTCCGTGTTGCGGTTACCGACTTACATATGTGTACCAAATTTTAACTTAATCGGTCCAGTAGATTCGGAGCAAATTGGCTGTGACACACGGACAGACAGACAGACACACGAGTGATCCTATAAGGGTTCCGTTTTTTTCCTTTTGATGTACGGAACCCTAAACAATGTAAATATGCGAAAATAATCTATTCTATCTATTCTATGTCTAGCATAATTGGATGCAATACATGGTCACTGGGTAATAAGATCATATCATATAAAAACAGATGATGAACAAGAGAACGCGCATGACTCATTTGAGCACGAATGTTGTATCGGAGTCACGGATGTTAAGTATCTATATAGTGTATGTATTTATCTCTCTGGAGGAGGGCTCTGGCGGTCCGGGGGAACATGAAAGCCCGCAGATTTGCCAGGTGTAGCAGGAGGGTCAAACTGACGTTGTTCAACGCTTATTGTCTCTCTTTCTACACCTGTGGGTGAGGCACATTAGGAAATCGTACAGTGCCATCAGGGTGCAATATAATGACATATTTCGTGCTTTGATGCAGCTGCCGAGATTCTGCAGTGCCTCGACCATGTGCACCGAGGCTGGGTACATTAATTTTATAATCAATCAATAGCCTCAGTAACCTATTCCTATTTCAAATTAAATATCTAAACACGTGTCTTATTAGCATTTGGCAGTATATTTTTTTTTTTCTTCCTACTACGCTTTAATTTCATCATAATGGCCTTAAATACTCAGCACAAAGCAGCCCTTATTTGCTCTAGAGCAAATAAAGTTGCATACAAATTTCATTATTGAACTGTTTTTTTTTTTTTTTATTTGGTTGTTTGATCAAGAAGTTTACACCAACCCGCCCATTCACAGTCCGACGGGACAGCCGACCACTCTTTTGTGGACTTACTAGCAAAAAAAAAAAACAGGCCACATATCGGCGGCCATATCGAACTGTGATTGTCTCGTCAAAAATGTTATGCTCAAAGTACTGGCTGATAAGATAGTATGGGTTACATAAGGATTTTAAAAAAAAATGGCATATTATGACAATTAATAGGCTAGATACAAGATTTCAGTGAAAATTTTCGGATTTTCGACTTTAGCTTCAGAACCAATAGACCGATTTTAATAAATAGGGTATCTTAAGATTTGGGGAAAACGTGCAAGTGTCATAGGCTATATAAAAATTCTAAGGGTGCGTCATAACAGGTGCCAAAATCCTTTTTACTTCGCTAGTTGGGTTTAACTGTACCTTTACGTTTTTTTACCAACTTTTAGCAGTAGTAGAAAGAAAAGCAGATTATGCACCACGCATCAAGTGATTTGTTATTGCGCTCGTGTTTTTAGAGCCCTCACTTGCGTTCGGGCTCCAAACCAACACTCGGCGCAATAATGAATCACTTTCTGCTTGGTGCAACAATCTACTATTATCTACACCCATATCATAAAACCTCCATAATGTAATCAAAAACCGTAGGAAATGACCAGCATTATGTTATGACAACCAATTAAGTAAAACCAGTTCTGTAATGTTATTACAGTATCGATTTTAGTATCGTAATGAGAATAAATTTGGAACAGCTGTCAAAACTCAAGGGGTCTCTATTCTAGTATCCATAGATATTAAAACAGTTATTGATACAAAACATCAATTCAGTATGTTTTTTTAATATAAACTGCACGACATTTGATCTCGAGTGAAATGAGAATAGAGACTTCATTCGTTTGTCTATGATTTAAAAAAAAAAAGGTCTTGACGGAGCATCGAATTGCCGCTATTACTGCTTTCATCACTCATGTTGGTTTTTTGCTGAACGAAAGTAGAATTATAAAAAGTTGTTTGTAATTTACATTTTAGTTGAAAATATGAATAATAGTATTCTCGGAGTGACTGTGTGATGTGAAAATGCGCCGGATATCGTAAATGCAGCCACGATTGCAACAAATAACTTGTTGCCAGAAAATATTGTTTCTGAACACATCATGGAGGATTTATAATATGTGTGTAGATAAAGTTATGTATGCAACTCTGCATAATTTGGCCTTAAAACACACGTGCGATCTTATTATGAAACTCGCTAAAAGCTCGTTTCATAAAACCGCACCAGTGTTTTAAGGCCTATCATTATGCAACCGTTGCATAAACTACTATTTTGAGACGTTGTATACTTTTAATCCTGTCATATATTTTAGAGCACTGGCTGGAGAAAAAGAAATCTAGTCGCGATACTGGCATTCGTATTCTTAAATTCTGAGTTTCTTGCGGCGTTTCTTCTCAGCAGTTGTCACCTTTCGAAGCGCTGGTAGCTTCAGACATGTAAAAGAGCCCATGTGGCCTACTTGCAAAATAAATATTTTGAAATATTTTCATTTTCAATTTCATAAAGCACGGTTCTTAAACTAAACGGTGCAATGACATTTCAGATAGCGATAAAATAGACATCTATCGGCAGAGTTGTTGATACAAAAGGTAATGGCAAAAACAAAGGTCAATGACCGTTTATGTCGTTTTTAAACGCATGGAATAGGTTATTTTATGTGACTAGTTTACTGCAATTGCCATAAATTGGGATGAATGTTTTTTTTGACTTAACTGCTAACTAGATTGTTTACAATTAAATTTTATGATGTTTACATTTATCCAATCGGTGGGAGTGTGGGGTCTGTCTTAGAATAATAATGTGTTATTATTCTAAGGGGGTCTGTCTATTAGCTTGATCTGGGGTGTGGTTCCAGGGCCGGCCCGTTCATATAGGCGAACTAGGCGATGGTCTAGGGTGCTCGTTGTGGTGGGCAGCAATCGGCGGCATTGAAATTATTTCTTAATTTGATTTTTGTCTAAATAGTTTCAATGAATATTAAAAAAGCTTACCTAACCTGACTGTTTTTATTGAGTTTTAATCTTTTTTTTAAGCAAAATAGAACACAAAAAGACGAAGTCGTCTACGAATAAGAAGTACCTACTCTAATTAGGGTTCCGTACATCAAAAGGAAAAAACGGAACCCTTATAGGATCACTCGTGTGTCTGTCTGTCCGTCCGTCCGTCCGTCCGTCACAGCCAATTTGCTCCGAAACTACTGGACCGATTGAGGTTAAATTTGGTATACATATGTAAGTCGGTGACCGCAGCAGGGCCGCCGTAAGTAAGTAAGTCTTTGTGTAGTCCTACTTATACTCGTATATGTCATGCGTTTTGAGGCAAACTTTCGAACATAGCGCATAAAAGTAAATAAATAGATTTACATAATTTTCATTTTACAAATATGGAATACTAGCTTCTTCCCGAGTCTTCAGATATATAGTTATTCCCCAATCCTATTCCTAAGGTCACTATATACCAAGATTCATGAAAATCCGTTTAACCGTTACAAAGCTGAGTGGTAAGAAACATACAGACAGACACACACACTTTTGCATTTATAAACTAGTAGGATGTCCAACTAGGCTATTGATCGCACACATCCTCATCGCATTCTGACTCATGTCATTCGTATCCAGGCCAAACAATGCAAAAAACTAACAATAAAATGTACGTAACTTTGACCTTTCCCGTTGTAACGACTTACTTTCGCAAGCTCAGATCTTACTCAAATGCCAAATTCAAAAACAACTCTAAAACATAAACATAAAGTTCAAATTTCGTCAAAGCGTGTCAGTGATATATGAGCGTGAAAAAGTTAAAAGGGTAATACTCAGACAGCGCTTTCGCAAGCCGTTTACTGGATTAATTGCCAGAACTAACTGCGGCAAAATTACGCGTGCACTCGATGAGGGCGCCACTCACAACCAGCTCAAACAAATGATCAAACAGACAGTTAGGTTCCTATTTGCTCCCACCGCAGAGTTTAGTTGGTAATGTAAATACCGAGTCCTCATGAAGCTTTTGGTGACGTCATCCGTGACGTGAAAAGGTTGGATCGAAATGTGACACGCCCACTGAAGCCAGCTTTACCAGGCTGCTTTTAAATTTATGTGGTAATTAGGCGTATAAAATTACATTTATATAGGTCCGTTAGCGACAAACTTAACTTTGCCGTTGCAAAACTGTTATCCACATACATCGACATAGGTCGCCGTCAGATTACCAACACCGCAAATAACTTTGTAAGCGCAAGAACTCCCCCATATCTCCTACTTTTCGAAAAACTGAATCCATATAATTATTGAACCAGCGCCTCTATTCGGGAACGCTAAGTGATTCTGTAGCGACTCGTAAGCCAGATTTCTCATCCCACTCTTACGCATTACGCGTCGTGCGGAAGAGTGGGATGAGAAAACAGAATCACTTAGCGTTCCCGAATAGAGGCGCTGCTCACAATATTTCACGAGAATTGGTTGAGAAATGTGACATGTAGAGGAGAACAGGGGGAAATCCAGACATCCGGACGGACATGAAAGCATTATTATTATTATTATGAACCTTAGAGGCTTTATACATTTCTAAGTCACTTAACTTGTCCATGACGCGGAGACTATACATCTCTCTTATTAGTTATTTCATCATCATCACCATCATTTCAGCGGAAAGACGTCCACTGCTGGACATAGGCCTCCCCCAATGTTCTCCACAACGACCGATTCCGTGCAGCTCGCATCCAACGGAGACCCGCAATTTTCACCAGGTCGTCAGTCCACCGTGTGGGTGGTCTGCCTACGCTGCGCCTAGTTAGTTATTAGTTATTTATTAGAATTAATTTGTACGCATTAGCTTTGTATGCTGCCCTTTTTATGTGTTAGTTTTAGTTGAAACACTAATGTAAAAGTTGGAAAAAAAGACTTACTGCTGAGTTTCTTGCGGCGTTTCTTCTCAGCAGATGTCACCGTTCGAAGCGCTGGTAGCTTCAGACATGTAAAAGAGCCCATGTGGCGTACTTACAAAATAAATATTTTCATTTTCATTTCATTTTAATTTTTTCCCAAGCTGAAACGGACCTAAGCAGCGATGCAGTCGCCATAAAGTCGCAAAACGGCCGCGAAACTATACCATGGTGTCGCTGGGAGTATACCATGTCCATCATAACCCGATTCTACATCGTTGCTATCGCGATGCAGCGTCGCTACAGACGCGATTCTGCATCGCTACAGATGCGATTCTGCAACACCACAGGCGATTCTGCATCGTTACTATCAAGATGCGGTATCGATTTATTAGATGGGTTCCGCGAACGCATTATTTTCATGTAGCTTTTTTTCACAGTCGCATTTTTCCGCGATCGATTAATTTCTTCAACGAAATATTACTCGTAGTAGCTTTTTCCCATGTTGCATTTTTCCGCAATCGATTAGTTTATTCATCAGCATTCTACTCGTAAAAACAAAACAAAATGGTGGTCACTTTATCAGAGGTCGCAGACAAAATGCTAGATAAATGTTGACAAAAATTAAGTGTAGGTATGAATTAATTAATTTAAATTAATTTTACTATGAGCTGTAGTAGTACAGATATCGTAGTAGTAGAGCCAAACAGTGATCCTCACTAAGATGATAACTGTTCAAATGGGCCGGCTCGACCGGGGTAGTACCACACTCTCACAGAATATCGGTGCAAAGTAATAGCTTGCTATTGCGTTTCGTACGGTGAGTGACGAGATCCGGAGGCCTATTCCCTCGTCCCCATCCCATCCCCATTCCCCATCCTCCCTAGACTGGCAACGCATTGGCAGCACCTCTGGTGTTGCAGATGTTAATGGGTGGCGGTGACCACTTTCCATCAGGTGGGCCGTCAGCTCGATTGTCAGTCAATTAACATTTAAACAAAATGCGTTCGCGGTACCTATCTGACAAATCGTATCGATACCGCATCGCTTCCGTCGATCACAGCACCACTAATATTCACAAATGGCTCCCTCATCTGCAGCCCAGCGTCACAGAAAAGATGCCAGCGTGACGAAATCCTATTTAGAGGCACTCTTTAAAAAAATGCCAAGTGAATATCCTTTCGGCTGAATAGAATTATCCCGACTTACTCGGATCATTTCGCGCATCGTTTCGAAGACGCTGAGATGACAAATGATCACTGGTAATAGGCTGTCATTTCGCTATAACAAATGATCAGACTGGTAGATGCGTATTATCATATTATTTTGGCATTTGTAAAGATGGGAATACACTAGGATGGTGAGAAATACGGTACTGTTTATATGTGTTTTATGTGTATTGATCAGACGAAGTTTGCGCTTATTTTTTAATATGTTTTAACCTATTATAATATTGTTTTTTTTTTAATATATATTTTTTATATATGCTGCTACTACCAGTATACATATATTATTCTAAACTATTGTAAATATTAGTTTGTGATTTGTTTATGTTGTATTGTGCTAGTTGATATTCTTTTGTTTGTACTTCCAGACCTGTGTATTTATATTCGTACGTAGGGTGTCCGTGTCCTAGAATGGGTCTAGCTGAAAATGAGCGCTGCAGCTCCCAGACCGCAGCACCTTTGCTGAGCTAGACCCTTTTTGCCAGCATGCTTGTTTTAATCTTAATAATTACCATGTACACTTTATGTTTATGGCAAATAAATATCTTTTCTTTCTTTATTCTTTATTTCTTTCAATAAATTTTATAGGTCTTTTCAACGTCTGCGGTCATGGAATGTTATCTTTTTGTTATGGTTTTAAAAGTTTTGTTTTAGGTCCTAAATGGCAGACACGGGTATAACTTGACCCCGTCTATCTCTCTGACTATCTCTTTCATCGGCACTAGTATGAGAGAACCGCACTTAGAGATTAACTTATCCTCAAAGGTCTCAAAAGTAGGATTTTTGAAGGAAGAGGTTTGCCTATCAGTACAATTTCGTGTAACAAGTCTCATAGAAGGTTGTCTAACGCCAGCGCCATGGCTTACCCACACCCTATTGCTGATGTCTTAGTTCTTACGACATACATACAACAGTCTAATATTGCTTGATTCACACGCTATCATATCATTGTGGACGGTGGTGCGGTCTCTTAAACATTTTTCCAGTTGTTTCGGAGAAAATTGGCTGTGACAGACGGACAGACAGACACACGAGTGATCCTATAAGGGTTCCGTTTTTTCCTTTTGAGGTCCAGAGCCATAAAAAGTAAGTAGGTACTTACCTATTAAAAGTTTGTCTACACCACCACGGTAAGTAATTATATTTCAGTTACAATTTAAGTTTATTTAAGTTCAATTATATAATTTTTCTTTTTCACAAATGTGTCCCCGTCTTTTTGCTAAATTCTCATAAAACACGCCTTTCCTCTCAATGTGATGCGTCGAATATTAATATTTATTACCCAAGTTCGCCTTGTATTTAGAGGGTAACATAATTTATCACGTCGGAACTGAAAAAATGTATAATCCGTACTTAAATAAAATATTACTAGTGGCTCTGTGAGCTGTAGACCTTGCGAGAAAATATGTTTTCCTTTTCTCAACTCCCATAATTCCGCCATTTTGAAAACTTTCGAAAAACTGAATCGCCAAAAATGTTCCATATAATTATCGAACCTGCTCACGAAATTTCACGAGAATCGGCTGAGGAATGCGACCTGGGCCTCTATTCAGGTACGTCTAAGCGATATTGTTGCGATTCGCGAGCGAGATTCGCATCCCACGCTTAAGCATTACGCATTTTACGGACGAGTAGGACGAGATTAGCGCATCGCTGACATATCGCTTGGACGTTCCCGAATAGAGGCGCTGTAGAGTAGAACAAATGGACAACCGCTGGACAGCCGGACATACGAAAGTATTTTTGCCCAAGCTGAAATGGAAACGATTCCCTCGCCCTTCGCGCTCGCTTTGTCAATTAGTATGGAAGCAAAAGAACTCTGTCTGCCACGTTTCACAGCCAAACCGGCAAAAATGAAGATCTACTTTGGTATCCGGATAAAAATCTACGCGGACAATGTCGCAGGCAAAAACGAATTATTATATAAATGTTAAATTATACAGGTTCTTTAGCATCTAAACACCTGCCACGTACGTAGCTAGTCCACTGATTGTTGGTCATATTAGTTGCGGCAGAAAATAATACTAGTGGCTCTGTGAGCTTTAGACTTCGCGACAAACTTAACTTTGCCGTTGGAGCTGTCGTACATAGGTCGCGGTCAGTTTACCAACATCGCAAATAAGTTTGTAATTCCAAAAACCTCGCCATATCACCGCGCCATTTTGAAAAATTTCGTAAAACTGAATCGACAATGAATTCTATATAATTATCGAACCTGCTCACAAAATTTCACGAGAATCGGTTGAGAAATGCGACCTCTAGAGGAGAACAGCCGGACATCCGATGGACATCCGCTGGACATACGAAAGCATTTTTGCCCAAGCTGAAACGGAGTCGCTTCGCTCGCGTTTTCGTGGTATTGGTTTATCGCTATATCCTCAAGAAATGTGCATTTTTTCGGGATAATGAATATCCATGTCAGTTTCTATGACAATTGATGCCGTAGTTAGGCCGTGAAGGCGTAATAAACAGACAAACTCACTTTCACACTTATAATACCGGCTTTGTGAGCTGTAGACTTCGCGAGATTGTCTTTGCATAGCTTTTGCTTCACAGGGCTCTAAAAACCCCGCGCGCCCCGCAAACTTGGCAGCTTTATTTGCTAGTAAAAGTCAGGCTAAGCGGTATCTTTAGGTCTGCGCTAGTTAATATTGATTTGTAACTTCATATTTGAGTCAGAAATAGCTCTGTGAATGTAAACGGTTCGTATGTTTAGGAAGTTTCTATATCGCTAATTAGACCTTCTCATAGGATTAACTCGAATGGTAAACTGGATAGAATCTCATCACGTAAGTATGCTTAGGCTAGGCAGCCTTAGAAATTAAACTACACCTACACTCCAATTAACCTAGATACATTTGTATTTGCTAAGATTTCAGGCATTGCTAAAGTGGAGTAATATTTGCTTACGCATTTAGATAAATTGTGGTTTGAGGTTTATCCAAACTAGCTACGGCTATAACTTTCCTCATCATCATTTCAGCCGAAAGACGTCCACTGCTGGACATAGGCTTCCCGAAATGATCGCCACAATGACCGATTCTGTGCTGGTCGCATCCAGCGACCCGCAATCTTCACCAGGGCGTCAATTCAGGAACGTCTAAGTGATATTGTTGCGGCTTGCGAGCGAGATTCGCATCCCGCTCTTACGCATTACCCATCGTGCGCAAGACTGGGATGAGAATCTCGCTCGCGAGACGCTACAATATCACTTAGACATTGCCGAATAGAGACGCAGGTCCACCGTGTGGACCTGGCTATGACTTTTTCGCAAATAAAATGTATTTTTAAAATACGCAGTTTCTTTTTTTATAATCCCCGAAATATAACTAAAATGGTGGCCGTCCGCGTAGGCACAAGTATGGAAAAAAGCGTCGCACCTCATACCACACCTCGATTGAGCCACGAAAATGTGTTCTGCGCATTCTAGGTCAAAGTTCAACTTACGTGTCGCAAATTATACAAGTCATTCGATGTACTTTGCCAGCCTGTGAAAATGTCTATGCCAAGTGTCATTGAAAATCAATAAAACAGAACTAGAGATGGGCCGATAGAGCCGACTACAACCGACTACTCTAAAAAATCGACGCATACTTATTCAGAAAAGTTATTGATCACTAGGTAAGGTTGTATATTTCCATTATTTTATAGTCATAGTTGTGTGAGTCATATAAAAATAAACTAGTGGCTCCGTGACCTGTAGACCTCGCGACAAACTTAACTTTGCCGTTGAAAAACTGATATCCCCATACATCGACATTGGTCGGGTCAGTTTAACAATACCGCAAATAAATTTGTAATTGCAAAAATCTCACACTCCACCATTTAAAAAAAAATCGAAAAACAGAATTGACAAAAAAACCTGCTATATAATTATCGAACCTGCTCACAAAATTTCACGAGAATCGGTTGAGAACTGCGACCTGGTGCCTCATTCGGGAACGCTAAGTGATTCTGTAGCGACTCGTAAGCCAGATTTCTCATCTCGCTCTTACGCATTACGCGTCGTGCGGAAGAGTGGAATGAGAAATCTGGCTTACGAGTCGCTACAGAATCACTTAGCGTTCCCGAATGAGGCGCCTGTAGACGAGAACAAATGGACAGACGCCGGACAGCCGACGGACATCCGCTGGACATACGAAAGCATTTTTGCCCAAGCTGAAACGGAGACGCTTCGCTGGCTCGGCCGATAACATCAATCCAAAATTTCGGTCAAAGTTTTAATGAAAAATATTCAGTTGTCAAAAAATCTATCTTTGACATAAGCTCCCGCTGTGCATGAGTCGAGAGCGGCCAAATTGTTATTTAATTATCGGCAATGCCGATAATGGCCGAATTCAGAAAGGCCACTCAAATTGATTTTTAATTAAAGTGACATTTCAGTGACGTTACTGTATAGGTTGACAGCTAGTTGAGGGACATTTAACTACTTAATATCTAATCAGATGCTTAAGTGGCGTTTCTGAATTGGGCCATAAGTCTGCCAATTGGCTAGTCAGCAAAAATCGTAGTCAATCCAGACATCTATAAACAGAACCAGTTATGAAGACGTAAAGACATGCTGGTTTTCAATCATGAAGTATTTTGCAACTTATCATTTGAACCTTGAAGCGTACTGACTTTTATGAACATGTCAAACCAAATATTAGTTTGGTGCGCCTGCGCAACATTAGACCTTTATTCAAAGGGAGCGATGACGTGCTTCCGTCGCCACCTTTTTGTAAGGGACAAAATATTAGTAGAGAATTTCATAATGAAGCCACACCTTACAACAGTTTGGTCACCTAATAAAAAACGCTTCATCTTCAAAGCATAATGGGATATTGGGATTACTAATGTATTGGCAAAATACTTTTCCCGAAGTATCACATCCCAAACATTTTACTCAAATTATCCTTTAGCAAAAAAAATCATTAGTCAAAATAGCTCATCGCAATTTTACAGTTAGTAAAAGTATTTCTTCACAAATAAGTACTAACGTAAGGGACACAAGTTAACCCTAACCTAACCTACCCATGTCAAAGCAAAATGATGCAAAATGATAATTTGAAAAAATGAACAAAATGCGAAATGTATTCTTCACTGTGCTGGAAGCACAGTGAAGAATACAATAAGGCTACCCAGAAAGTATCCACTGTATATCGTAACGCGTTCATTGCAATGTTGTGCTACCCCAAGAGAGATAAGCCGACTACCGGAAACTTCTATGATGCTACCTTTATTCTCAATACGGAGTTTTATTGCGACGTCAAAATGTTCCGTAAAATAACAAACTTTCAGCTGTTTCCAGTATAAGTGAACTTGCTGTTTATTATAGCGTTGTCATAGAATTAAAAGCACAATTTTATTATAATTAAAACACAGCATTTCAAAGGCAATAAACCTACATTTTCATTTCGTCAAACAGTTACACCATGGCGATGAAATTGTTTTATTTTAATTGCGCAATGTACCTAGTGATGAAAGCTAGCGATAAATGAAAAATTACAAGCCAGCACTCCCATTGCCCGTAGCGGTGCATGATGCGCTCGTAGCGCGTAGCAGCGTAGTAGCGTTTTCCCATATGTAGTGAAAACTGTCTACGCATAGTATAGACGATGGGAAAGTAAAATATTCATTCATTTTTCTCCTAGCGGGACTTGAACCCGGACTTTACTGCGTCACCGAGTCAGTAAAAAAAACCCACAAATAAGCTAAATGTAAACCCTAAAAATTCAAATTGCTAATTACAATTGTTATTATTATTATTTATTATTTTATTTTGGTTTTCTGACATTTGTATTTTATACTTTTTTTTTGACATCTGGTTTTTCGTGTTATCTATTTAATTGGAGTCCCTTTGAATTTTAAAACATATTTTGATCATTCTTAGAATTACTTCTAGACGTTATTTTTAAGTATATTACTACGACGACGACGACGCGGTTAGCCTAGTTGGGAGTGACCCTGCCTCCGAAGCTAGCGTCCCGGGTTCGATCCCCGGTAAGGGCAAATATTTGTGTGATAAGCACGAATGTTTGTTCCTGAGTCTTGGATGTTTCCTATATATTAGATGATCAAACGAACTTGCAAAGTGAAGTTCGATCGTTATAATATGAGTTGCTTCTTTCGAAGATATACCACCTTCTTTCTTCACCAATATATGTTATATATGTTGGTTTATATGTTAACAACGTAGTTTCCTAAACTTACAGGGCAACTTGCACGTTTTTTAAAGGTATCTCAATAGTTTTAAATGAAATGTACGCTGTCTGTACCCGCCGCCGCCGGCCGGGTCACCATTGCAAGCTTCATTCTTTTCAGAGAGATCAAAACTTTCTCTCATGGGTACTATTTTGTTTGTCCCAAAGGAGGGAGGGTAATTCGTATATCTTCGAAAGAAGCAACTCATATTATAACGATCGAACTTCACTTTGCAAGTTCGTTTGATCATCTATAATATTTCGTTGCTTCTTTCTTCAGATATACCACCTTCTTTCTTCACCAATATATGTTATATATGTTGGTTTATATGTTAACAACGTAGATGTTTAGAGAAGAAAGTTTTGTTAATAAAATTTGTTTCAATATCATTCCTGATTTATTTCGATTTGAATCGTAAATCAACAAACAAGTATGTTTAAATTAGGCTTTTAACGAATCAATTCACAAACTACGATCAGTTTGAGAAGACGATGGTAAGCAAACAGATCGAGCGAAGCGATCTTCGCTTGTAACGGTTCTATGATGGAACTTGGCAAATACATTAGACGTACTGGTCCAGAACGTCGGCGGCACAATCGTTGTAACTGTTTCCGATACACCGAAAATCGGCTAAATAGATAACTGATGTTAAGCCACGCATTCTGAGAGAAGAGGCAACTTCTCTCGTTATTTTTGTAAAGACATGCGTCGCCACTGAAAGGCTGTAGGGCATGGCTGTAAATTTGTCTTCGAGGAATGATTCGACTTCGATTTGAATTTTACCAGATTCGAATTCAAAGCGTAAATACTTTATTTGAGATTCTTTATAAATATACTCTTATATTATAGGATTTATAGATATGCTTCATGTAACTGTAGCGTGGCTATTTACAAGGATGGATATTTATTTATTCATCCTTAAGAATGATTTTTAAGCATCTGTGATCGACCTATTATTCGGCGGTATGAATGTATTTAGTAATTTTAAATTTCATACTTTTCATGACAACGAACTTCTGGGTAGTAACCCAGACACTTGACTACTAAAGGGGATGGTATAGCCATTAATTATCCAATCCAAAAATCCAATCCCACTAGTTTGTAATCTGTAATTTTACACCAATAGTTGTAAAAACGTTGGATTCTACCGACATGTGGTACCTGTATTACTGCAGGGTCGTTTGAGCACAAGGGGGTTTCGATTCAACATGCATCTTATATGAATGTTAAAAAACAAACTCTTATCCAGTCTAGGGTTAATTAATTTGACCATTGCTTGAGTTTTCGCATAATGCCGATCATTCCATATCCGACACGCCTCACCCAAGTACTTAATTGCTTGTATTAGACTTAATATCCATTTTTCAATTTTTATTGAAAAAAGTGGGTAAATTAATAATCTGCGCGTTAATTCGTGACTAACGCGTAAGTAACGTTTTGTTAGGTCCATTATACAATCCTTGCCATGGCGTTAATTATCGATTAACCATCCGGCGTAGGTATAGGCGAAATGAACGATCGCCATTGTGTTGATTCACGAACAACCTCTATTAATAGTTAATATTTACAGTACAGGAAAAAATAATATTTTGCACAATTGCCAGCGTAAGGGCAATTTTATAATCACTTCAAAATCGACGCCCGTCAAAAAGTACGGGGATCAATATATCCTTTAAGAATTTTTTATTTAAAGGATTTAAAGGATGTCATTGTCCAGATCGATAATTGGCTCCTGCCTAGCGGTAAGGGTCCCTATGCCACTTGGTGGTACTTCGTGTTTACTTGGATTTATTTTCGATAACGGTTCAGCATGAGATTCCGCCTGTAAAGTGACACACTCCTTGGGTGGTAAAGCGTTGACATCCGTGTAACGTGTAACGTGTAATATACATGTAACGTGTTGCATACGGCAATTTTACCCAATTTATCACGTGAAAAGTCTAAATATCCATTTTTAATGTTTTTTAATTTAAAAATGTGGGTAGATTAATAACCTGCGTGTTAATTCACGGCAAAGGTGTGGGTTAAAGTTTTGTTAGGTGTATTGTTCAATCCTTGCCATCGTGTTAATTCTCGATTAACCTCCTGGTATGTAGGATAAATGAACGATTTCCATTGTGTTGGTTCTCGACCAACCCCTGGCAATGGTTAGTATTTTGCACAGTTAACGGCGTGAGGGCTCTCAGCCAACACCGGATATGAGACGTGAAATAATAATAAGTATTTAATTTAAAATCTCAATTACCGGCGTGAGGGCTCCCGGCCGACACTGCGGTATGCAATGTGAAATAAAAATAAGTATGTATTTGTAAAATTGCAATCATCAGCATGAGGGCTCTCGGCCCACAACACGGTGTGCACCGTGTAATAAGAATAAGTATGTATTTTAAAATCACAATTACCAGCGCGAGGGCTCTCGGCCCACACTACGATATGAAACGTGAAATAAGAAAAACTATGTATTTTAAAATCACAATTACCGGCGTGAGGGCTCTCAGCCCACACTATGGTATGAAACATTAAATAAGAATAAGTATGTATTTTAAAATCACAATTACCGGCGTGAGGGCTCTCAGCCCACACTATGGTATGACACATGAAATAAAAATAACAATCACAATTACCGGTGTGAGGGCTCTTGACCCACACTATGAAACGTGAAATAAGTATAAATATGTATTTTAAAAAACACAATTACCGGCGCGAGGGCTCACGGCCCACACTATGGTATGAAACATGAAATAAGAATAAGTATGTAATTTAAAATCACAATTACCGGCGTGAGGGCTCTCCGCCCACACTATGGTGTGAAACGTGAAATAAGAATAATAATCACAATTACCGGCATGAGGGCTCTCGGCCCACACCACGTTATGAAACGTGAAATAAAAATAACTTTGTATTTTAAAATCACAATAACTGGCATGAGGGCTCTTGGCCCATACCACGGTATAAAACATGAAATAAGAATAAATATCACAATTGCTGGCGTGAGGGCTCTCGGCCCATACCACGGTATTTAAAATCACAATAACCGGTGTGAGGGCTCTCAGCCCACACTATGGTTTAAAATCACAATTACCGGCGTGAGGGCTCTCAGCCCGCACCGCGGTATTTAAAGTCACAATTACCGGCGTGAGGGTTCTCGGCCCACGTTGCGGTATTTAAAATCAAAATTACCGGCGTGAGAGCTCTCGGCTCACACCGCGGTATGAAACGTGAAAAAGTATTAACTATGTCTTTTAAAATCACGTTAACAATTATAACGGTTAAGCACTTACTGAATTTAACTGCATCCACCGAGGAATCCATAGGTGACAAGATAATTAGTCGTCGAAGCGGTTTCAGACTTCCTCAATTCTTAATTTATATTTTTATGGTATTCGATTTGTGCCTCTTAGGCAATTTGACACTGTGCGCTTGCTACCTCGCACAAAAAAGGCGATAGAAATGGCGGCACGCGGGAGCGTGACAGTCACCGGAAAATTGTCGGAAAATCATTTCTTTAAATATTGTGCGAATGCTACCTAGTAGAACGAAGGTTACTATTTGTGAACAATTTTTGTATCGAGAATGAAATAACGCAATATAATGTGTTGTTTCATAAGATTTTCTTTAATCTCCTTTGTCAAACCCTTCTCTAAGACAGGGAGCCATAGCTTGGCTAAGCTCTCGTGAATTGCTTTACCGTAATCCGGTACACCCGACGTAGATTCGCTTAAGGCTAAGAGCAATTCGGGGTCCAGACCTGTTTCCACCAAAGAAGGAATAATATCATTTGACGAGGATGGCTCCGTTTCAGGGGCTGCTGTCGGTCCTGAACCAGGACTTATATTATCTGGGGCCATAGTGGGCTCCAGTGATCTTGGTTGTTCAATATTTGACAGTTCCACCGTTTAAAATGTGAGAATAATATCGTTTATTATTTTTATGAAATAAAAATGAGGGTAAATTTACAATACCCAGAATAAAACGTAAAACATACGAAGAATGATTGTTAGTTACTTGAGTTTATTCAAAATTAATTATTTTGTTTCATAAGCGTCGGTAGCTCGCAGCTAACCGCGTTATCGTATGGGTTCGCAGTCAATCACGACTTTCTTATAAATAATTTCGTTTTATATTGTTATAAAATAACTATGAGGGTAGATTTACAAGACCCAGAATAAAACGAACAACATACGAAGAATGACTGTACGTTACTTGAGTTTATTCAAAACTAATTATGTATTTTGTTTCATAAGCGTGGGTAGCTCGCAGCTAATCGCGTTATCGTAATGTCTCGCAATCAATCACGACTTTCTCATTAATAGTTTCGTTATTTATTTTTATAAAATAACAATGAGGGTAGATTTACACGACCCAGAATAAAACGAACGACATACGAAGACTAATTGTAAGTTACTTGACTTTATTCAAAATTAATCATTTCTTTTTATAAGCGTGGTTAGCTCGCAGCTAACCGCGTTATCGTAAAGACTCGCAGTCACTCACGACTTTCTTATTAATAATTTATGATGAGATAATATCACACTAATATTAGATATAAAGCCAACGTGTTTAGCTCGCAGCTACCTACGATATCGCAATTGACTCGCAGTCAATCCCGATTTTACAATTTTTTAGTGAAGTGAAATTTACTAACGTTTTTCAACGTTCTATTTAACTCGTAACAAAACACTTAGAATTAACTCGCGTTTAATCCTAAGGTGCGTAGTTATTTCGTAAAAAGATTTACGGAAGCTAAATTCAGTTTTTATAACTGATTAAGAAATGACGGTCACGAGTTTCACTTGAGCAGTTTTAATAAATAAGATCGGCTATAAAATAGTGATCACTGAACAATAAATACCTTGCTGGTTTTCTTCTTCGGATTCTGAGGATGACGTCCTTAACCTTTTGCGACATTGCGTTGTCCTAATATTGCAATTGATTTTTAAATTTTTTCTTCAATACTGCGCTTAGGCATTTTGAAGAGCGTGTGCACTCGTTGCCTGCACGAAAAGGAATGGAGCTTGCAATGGTGACCCGGCCGGCGGCGGCGGGTACAGACAGCGTACATTTCATTTAAAACTATTGAGATACCTTTAAAAAACGTGCAAGTTGCCCTGTAAGTTTAGGAAACTACGTTGTTAACATATAAACCAACATATATAACATATATTGGTGAAGAAAGAAGGTGGTATATCTGAAGAAAGAAGCAACGAAATATTATTTAATATTTATTTCTCTATATAAGTATGTATATCGTCGTTAGTACCCATAACACAAGCCGTTAGAGCTTACTTTGGGACTAGATCGATTTGTGTAAAGATTGTCCCCTGATTTATTTATTTATTATTACTTTAATTTATCTGATGATCTTTTTGTGAATTCATTGTATTTAACATGTGATTAATCTAATGTAATTTTCGTAAAGAAATAAATGACCACACCCACCAAACAATATTTCAATAAGTTCGCCTTTACGTCCCTTCTATTATTATTTTTACTGTTTTTCTATAATAGGCATGTTTCCGAAAAAAAAATGAATTAGCCCATCATTTACATTATAAAAAAATATTGAACACATATTTTTTCTTTTGTCAATTAAAAAAAAATTACGAAGATACGGTGCGTTAAAGTTCCGTGTGACGTCACGACTTCGCACACTTTTTACCATTAAAGTGACGTCATGAGCCCCCACTCCCGAACTTTGATGCGCGTTATCTTTGTCAATTTTGATTGATTCGATAAAGCAAAAAATACGTGTTCAATATTTTTTGATAATCTAACTGACGGACTAATTAGAATTATTATTTTTTTACCCAGGAAACATCCCTATTGTTTTTATTAGTACAACAAATTGTTATTACATTATTTAATTAATTCTAGTGGCAACACAAGCGCAGTAAAGTACGGACCGTTAGTTCTGCTTAACTGCGATATTAACCCCGCGCGATAGTTCGGCGATCTGGACCGGAATGTATTGCGGGCTCAGCCACTGTTTATTACTTTGGACCAAATTATTTATTACACGCAACTCTTCATAAAACACCGTTGACAATTAGAGCGAGGAAAATCACCATATCTTTGGAAAAACAACAACTAACAAGGGGCGTCAAAAGCACCACATAAAGTCTGTTCGCCGAGAGTTGATAAATATTATGATACATACATACATACATAGCATCACGCCCGAAATCCCTAATGGGGTGGGCAGAGCCACAAGACTACTTGTGGCCACATTCGATTAATTAGTCCTAAGATGGTATGATGAACCGTACGGTGACAGGTGATCAGCCCATCGCCCATACAGATAGTCCACCATGTTCACCACTAAGGGTCCTCTTAGTCGACTTTTACGACATGCCAGGATGATAAGCATCTGCACGCATTCTATGCTATTTCTTCACTCCCAGTGCAGCAGTGGAGTAATATTATATCGTCTTGAAATAGCGACTGTCGCTTAGCTATCGCAAACTGTATGACGGGCGTCGCTTATAGCCGCGCGCACTGAGTTTCGTGGTACGAGGGACGCAGCTGTTGTCATGCGCGGCGCCGCGCCGAGCAAGCGAGCGCCATTATATTGCTATTCCGATCTGGAATACGTTTCGAGTGTGTCGTTTGGGTGTTCGTGTGTTTTAGACGAAGCAATTGAACGTTTCATAATAAACGTCACCGACTCTGATTCTTCCTCCAACTATGAGACTTCGTCATGGTCGTCGTCCGATGATATGCCAGCAATGGGACATTTACAGGCTATTCAATAATAATATTCTATGAAAAAAATATAGTTTTTCCCTTTAATTTCTTATTGTCATCGGTAAAAATAATTAGCGACCCGCTATTTATAATGAGTTAAGAAGCCCTGATTTTTTATTTCTTTTATCAACTCTCGGCGAAGAGACTTTACAAATGTCAAATTGGAGCGACCAATGTGGAGATATTTTTTATGTCGACTGTACCATACTACAAGGAACTACGGAACCATAAATATGTTAACCTAATTAAGCGACAAAATGCTGATTTTATTTAGCACTGGATATGAGTGAACCCGTTCATTATTAAAGTTGGTTGGTTGGGTACCGGCCGCGGCACACAACCTCGATCGCACCCATCAGCACTCTAAAAACCCCGCACATAGAAGGAAAAAGTGTATATTCCCGCGTGCCAAAAAGATGTCGTGAGATCATCTTTGTGTCTAACAGCGGCGGCGGCGCGGCGCGGGGGGCGGGAGTGGCGGTGCCTAGACTCGTTTTGCCGCGTGCTAATCGATGCTTTTGAATCGTTTTCGGGCGACTTATGCTTCCTTTCATTAAATTAAATTACACTCGTGATATCAAAGTAACTACGCATAAATGTTACACGCTCAGTTTCCATACAAATCGACGAACTCTTTCCTTCTATCTCGATATAGTTCCGTGCCCCGCAGCGTTACTAAAACTTGTCACTTGGCAGTATCTTTAGTTTGTGCTTTTCCCATACTCAAATTTCTCTGCTACTGATACTTTGGCTGTACTTTATTGCAAAAAAACCTTTTACATTTAGCGAAACAATATCGGTTGCTAATGGCCGAAAGATGCTGAAACTGATATCTACTGGAGATATGCCTGTTACTATGAGAGACATCGTATCTTAACTCGACCTGTAGAAAACTCAACCTTACTACAGGCGTGTAAAATTTATTTTGCCATATATAGATTTTGAGATAAGCTATTTTCGAAGTAGTGACAAATTGTCTTAAAATGCCGAATATACAACATCGAATTCTCTCTCGTTTTAGTGTGGTGTCAACTTCTGGTGTGATGGAACAGTGCTGTATTGTTATTGATAGAACCGATACCAATTTTTTGTAATTTTCTTGCATTTCAAAGATTATTATTATTATGTTTAAAGTCCGTTCTCGAAATAAAATAGCTACTCAGTCATAGAAATTTTCTGAAAAGGGAGTTGCCTCTCTGTTAGAGCGCTTACACAGTACTTCCGATCTGTATCCGATCCGAACCCGTGAAAATGCGGTCCGGAATAGTCGTAGAACTATTTCTATGGTAGTTTACGCACTAGGTCCAGCTTTCGTCACTCGATGTCTTTCCGTCATTCGTGAATCTTCATTCTGGAGAAGATTGTTGATGGACTGAAGTAGCCATAGTATTATTTGTATGAATGCTTGCGCGCTGCGTCCAAACCGAATCCGAGCTGCGTACGCAGTGCGGCAGCGGGGCGGCGGGGTATGTGGCCGGGGGGCGCGGAGGCATCCAGTTTAGTTCAGTGTGGCAGTTGGATCAGAGATCGGACTAGTGCGTAAGCAATATCCGAATTCGGTTCGAGATTTCTAGATCTGTATTGCTCGGACTAGTGCGTAAGCAATATCCGAATTCGGTCCGAGATTTCTAGATCCGTATTTTCACGGGTTCGGATCGGATACGGATCAGACGTTGTACGTAAGCGCTCTTACAGTCATAAACATTCCCCAGTTATTTTAGCTAGACTAGGTTCCACTTAATATGCTTGGAATACCTTCGATTTGCATAACAAGAAAAATGCTTCATTTTTATGAATGCTGTAAGCGTTTAGGTGCCCAAGAAGATGCTTTTGGCAAAGTGTCTGGAAGAAGGTGCCCGTAGTCATAAGTTTGGACACAAATAGCAGGAATTTTACACAAACATGAACGAACAAGCCGGATAAAACCAGGGGCACAGATTGTTTGGGAGTGACATACAGACATGTAGAGACATACAGACAGACGGACATGGCGAAACTATAAGGGCTCCTAGTTGGACTACGGAACCCTAAAGAGGCCCTTCAACAGAGGTGTATTTAAAGAATTGGCGCCCCAGGCCAGTTAGATTTGCCGCCCAATTAAGTAATAAAAAATATTGTAGACAGGTAAGCTTGACAATAAAAAGCACCCAGAGAAGGCTGCGACGGGCGGCTTGGCCGCTCCTCGCAGCGTGCCGCGCCGGGCCATGGCATGGACCCTTGGCCCTAGGGTAAATACATACATACCTACATACATACATAGCATCACAAGACTACATGTGGCCACGTTCGATTAATTAGTCCTAAGATGGTATGATGAACCGTATGGTGACAGGTGATCAGCGCATCGCCCATACAGATAGTCCACCATGTCACAGTATAAACAAGTAAGCAGTATGTTGTCTTGGCAGTGTCCTCGAAATAATTACCTACGGCCGCTCGGTAATAATATTAATGATAATATTACTTCGTTTTTATTTCTAGTTTCAAAAGTGACACTGTGCTGTATATATTTTGGTTTTAACATATCCAAAATATCAAAAATTCTCGTGCCATAATTGTGTACGGAATACCGAAGTTCACCGAGATTTCGAAGCGCGTAGTTTCGGTCGTTTGTATGATGGAATGAATAATATATACTGTGTAAATAAATGGAATACTGTATACTGTGACCATGTTGGAGAGGGCCCGTCCCTTAGTCGACTTTTACGACATGCCAGGATGATAAGCGTCTGCACTCTATGCTATTTCTTCACTACCAGTGCAGCAGAGTAATAGGGTAAATACGCCGTTCAATATCTATGTGTGCCGAATTTCATCACTGTCGTTTATTTAAACCTCAAAGTCGGTAACTGGGTTAACTATATGTATGCAAGCGACATAGAAAAGCAGTAAGACGTATGCATGACATTATTTCGGCTCCGCGACTACAGTTTACCTCATTCGCTTTTTCCCGAGACTTCGCCATTTTTACATGTTTTATGATTGTGCATGGGAGGGTAGGAAGAGGCAGACCTCATCGAACGTAGCAAGACCAGATCGGGGACGTTCTTAAAAAAGCCAAGTGAAGAGTACCTACCCTAAACCGGCGAGCGTGCATGAAGAACTTACTGAGAGTAGAAGCGAAAAGTGTGTGTCAGGATCGTGGCAGGTCGAAATCCGTGGTCTCTGCCTACCCCTTTGGGAAACAGGCGTAATATAATGTATGTTTGTGTATGTAATTACATTCTTGAATTTTCTCTATTGTATCTCATCATGGTATCACTCCAATATCGCCCTATTGTTTACGTTAAAATGCGCAAATTCCCTTTCAACTCGTCTAAGGCGAGTAATGAAATTGTCCCAGCAGGGAGCCTCGAATGGGGCACCCTAGCGCGTGCATTAGGGACTCACTCTCACTCGAACACGAACGGTTGGTTACCCTCATTGTATCGATTCCTTTGTTTTCTGTTAGGTTTCTTTGTTTTGTTTTTTAACTGCTTAAAAAGATTACCAAGGGTTCCGTGAAAATTTTAATCAGTGCCAACTTTATCCCATACAACAGAAAAGAGAAACATTACTAAATAATAATAATAAATTAGGGTCAATCTATACACACATCGATTTAGTCCCAAAGTAAGCTCCAAAGGCTATGGGTAGGTTAGGTACTAAACGACGATTTACATACTTATAGATGAATAAATATGAAATACATAGGAAACATCCAAGCCTCGGGCAGGAACAAACATTCGTTCTCAACAAACAATATTTTCTATTACCGGGGATCGAAGCTAACCTAACCGTGCCGTGTCATCATTAAATGTGTGCTATCACGAAAATCTTTGTTTCACAAGAACTTTAACCACAGACCTCAACATTGCAATTTTATAGTTAAGATAGTTAATACTCCTCTGCTGCACTGGGAGTGAAGAAATAGCATAGAATGCGTGCAGATGCTTATCATCCCGGCATGTAAAAGTCGACTAACGAGGAGGTGCCCGGCCGACGTGGTTTCCCAGGTACGATACCCGTTAATCCGTTAATCGTTAATTAACGGAGTTAACATTTCGAATTGCGGATTAACTTTTAAGTTGACTTTAGACATTGTTAACGGACTGATTAACTTCCGTTAAAACAATTAAAGTCCATTGAACGTTAATTAAGGTACCTACTATTTGCCAACCCTATATTGACCCTACATTGACCCTACATTGACTGCTCCTCTGCTGCACTGGGAGTGAAGAAATAGCATAGAATGCGTGCAGATGCTTATCATCCTGGCATGTCGTAAAAGTCGACTAAGGGACGGGTCCTCTCCAACATGGTGGACTATCTGTATGGGCGATGGGCTGATCACCTGTCACCATACGGTTCATCATACCATCTTAGGACTAATTAATCGAACGTGGCCACAAGTAGTCTTGTGGCTCTGCCCACCCCATTAGGGATATCGGGCGTGATGCTATGTATGTATGTAAGATAGGTAAGTTAAGATTGATAACAATAGTTTTCTATATAATTTAAGCTTTCACGTACCTTCTAGTCTGCCTAGATATTCGTGTGCTTTGTTAAAACACAAAATGTTTGAAACTAACTCGGGACGTTTTTCAGTGATGCCTAGGCTGTCAAGACTCCATAATGATCTTGTGAAGAAAAATTATATCGATTTATTTAGCCAAAAACTCATTAATTTTAAAGCAAGAATACAAAACACTTTAAAATAAAATTGATACTAAAATTTCTTACTTTAAGTTACTTGAGTCAAATAAGCTTAATGTAAGACTAGAAATAAGCACGGCTTTACTCACGATTTATTGTCAGAAATGTCGCACTGTGTGCGTGGGAGTGCGTGGGTTACAGTGAGCGCGACCGTACTCAACCCCTGAAGAAGGACTCCATATGAGTCCGAAACATGTCGGACTATTTCTGACAATAAATCGTGAGTAAAGCCGTGCTTATTTCTAGTCTTAGTAATGTCTCACGAAAGTTTTAATCTGAAGCTTAATCTAGTTTTGAATTACATTTACCATTGTTTTAAATCACTATAATTTATTAATTAATCAATTATTTGTAAGCTATCGTTTCAGCACGTGGTTAGCCTAGTTGGGAGTGACCCTGCCTCCGAAGCTAGCGTCCCGGGTTCGATCCCCGGTAAGGGCAAATATTTGTGTGATGAGCACGAATGTTTGTTCCTGAGTCTTGGATATGTCCTATATCTTTAAGTATTTATTTATCTATATAAGTATGCATATCGTCGTCTAGTACTCATAACACAAGCCTTTAGAGCTTACTTTGGGACTAGATCGATTTGTGTAAAGATTGTCCCCTGATTTATGTATTTATTATTTATTTATATTACAGTTAAACCTATAAGATGTCTATGGTATTTAAAGTAACAGGAAATTTCATATAATCACGGAACCCTCTCCACGAGAGTTTAACTCGCACTTGTTCATAATTTTTAACAATGATGTCTACACCATCTTTTTCTACGATATTAATATGAGAGAGACGCAATGAGGGAATAAGATGGGGATAGCTTTTAAAGTCAAAGTCTTTATTCAATTTAGGCTTTTACAAGCTCTTATGAAGGTCAAGGAATGAATCAACCACCGGTTCGGAAAAAATCCTTTACTGAGAAGAGCCGGCAAGAAACTCGTATAATTTTTTAGACTTCCGCACACTGAAACGGCTCCGCTTTCGTTTCGCGTTTCGGTGTGTCGAAGCCTTTATTCTCATGTCAACCTTGCTAGGGCAGGTGAATATAGTAATACATACAGCCATGTTAAAACATTTATTAGCAATAGACAAGATAAAGAAAAACCACAGAGCAGTGTAAAAAATCACAGGGCAAAGACAAGACAAGTGTTTGCCTATACTTGAAATCATCTTAAAATCTAGCGCTGTAATTTTATTCAAATTAGAAATGATGGTCCAACCATACCATTTTAATAAAAGACTTCACTAATTTACACGATTTACCGAAGCACCGCCGCCCACCCTGCTCCCACAATACTCGACTAAACACAAACACAGCGGATACATGACCTTAGGCCCGACACCTCCCATGTTAGGAGCCGCAAAGTAAGCCAATATCGCCGCCCCAGTCGTGTACCAAGCCCACTCTCTATTACCATCAAAAGCGTGGTACGCTAAAGCTGCGATGTTCAGAGCTACCAGGGTGTGACCAAGTTCAGCGTTGTCCTTCCCTGAAGCCGCCAGCGCGAGGGGAATGAGCCCTGACAGGACATGGAGGGCGCACCTCATTTCGTCGCTGCGATGGATTTCAGCATTCAGACAGGCTATAGGCAAATATTTGGAGGCCGCGAGGCTGATCTTATAAAGGGCTGATATATCGGTGCCCGTTTTCGCACCTGAAAAAAGAAAACACATTGCAGTCTTATATCATAAGGGAGCGTTCAAGTATTACGTAACGCAATTTTCGAAGATTTTTGACCCCCCCTCCCTCCCATGTAACGCGCCGTAACGTTTTTCTGTGCCCCCCCTCCCCCCTAATAAGGGAGCGTTCAAGTATTACCTAACGAATTTTGGGGGAGGGGGGGTCTTGTAAAACGTTATGATGCGTTACAGGGGCGGGAGGGGGGGTTTGAACTACGCGTTACGTAACATTTTTTTAACCCTTCAAAACGGTCGCGTAGAGACATTCTCTCACGCATTTTTTAAAACGTTTTTTTTTTCAAAATTTCAACTGGCATGACCGCTTGAAAATTTTTTTGTGGTAAAAATGGTCACTTGGTTGTTACGTAACGTTTTACTAAGGGGGACAGGGGGGGTACATCAAAATGTTACGGCGCGTTATTTGATGGGGAGGGGTGTCAAAAATCTCCAAAAATTGCGTTACGTAATACTTGAACGCTCCCTAAAACGTCACGTAACCACCAAGTGAAAATGTTTTCATGTGTTCATTCCATTTGAAATTTTGAGAAAAAAAATGCGTGAGAATCTCTCTATGCGACCGTTCTGAAGGTTTAAAGAAATGTTACGTAACGCGTAGTTCAAACCCCCTCCCGCCCCTGTAACGCATCGTAACGTTTTACAAGACCCCCCTCCCCCCAAATTCAGCTACAAAACTAGTTAATTTTTAGGGTTCCATACCTCAAAAAGAAAAACGGAACCCTTATAGGATCACTCGTGTGCCTGTCTGTCTGTCCGTCTTACACCGCCAATTTGCACCGATACTACTGGACCGATTGAGTTGAAATTTGTATATGTAAGTCAGTGACCGCAACACGGACGCGGAACGTAAATAAATGTATTTTAAACATTGAGGCCATTTTGCGTGGGGTAAATTAGGAAATTTAAAAAAAAAAGTTTTGCAAATCTTGGCTTGTGACATATCAAATGAAAGGGCTTGTTGGGGGGGGGGGGGGCGGGGGGCAACCAGGGCACCTGCTCCGGGCGGTAATTTTACAGAAAACTTGTTTCACTAAAATCATTGAACTTAAATGCTGGAGGATAGGCGCGAATGTCAAGTTATTGCGCGGGCTTGGAAAACCGTCGATCCAGAGCTGGGGACATATCGCTGATATATAATGATGATTGGGTCCGTGAAAAACACAGAAAGACGCACAAACGAACAGACTCCAAGGCTAAGGCCGCACAGGCAGGTGGCTTGCTTAGCGCCTACAGCCTAGCGAAAAACGAACGTTTTAGATTTCTCGGCACCGGCCGCACTGCGCGCTTGGCGCCTTCAATAGTCACCTGACTAGGCTCTAGGCGCTAAGCAAGCCAACTGCCTGTGCGTTTGGGCTTTTAGTCAAATTCCAATCCAAATACAAGTAGCTTATGGGTTTACTGTCATTAGGTACAAATGGAAAATCGTCCACTTGAACGTCCCCGTCCATTATTCGTTAATTAACTAATTAATTTACACCGAAAATAAATTTGGTTATAAATACTTTTCAGCATAATTAAATTTTGACTAAATTCACTTTGAATACTATTACTTTTGACCCAAATTCAGAATGGTTATTTCACGTGGACGATTTTCCATTTGTACCTAATGACAGTAAACCAGTTTATGATACTGATGGGAATTGCTTGAGCTTCGGAGTCAAAAGGCATCTACTTAAATTTTAATGGGACTAACTTTGAAAGTTGAGGAAGCCGATGATTCCATGTATAAACAGATTGGTGTGCATGCCGGGAACGGTATATTTATTGAAACCCGACTGCCCCGCCAACGGTGCGCAGACGCAGCTAAGCACTGCGTGCGCGACAGCTGCGTTGAGGTCATCCTCACCCATAACATCGGCCCGCTAATTTAAATAAACGTGAAAAAATTATGAAGTTTGAACGCAACCGACGTTCAAAATGACGCGTGGCGCGGCCAAGCGAACGCGGTGTGGAAACTGTTTTGTAGGTTGCCAGTAAAAATATTATACCTATAAAAAAGGCCAAACTTTTTTTTTAAGTTTCTTCAGTGTTAAAACTTATTCGGTTTGTATTAGGTACAGATGTAGTGCATGATTAGTTTCCATCGTGTTTTATCGGAAAAGTTCGTATTATCGTGCTCTCTCAATTAGCTTCAGCAGGCCCCCAATTATCGGTGCATTAAATAATAAACCTGTATTTATTTCGATAGTAGTATGAGTATTTATGTATGTAAATATGTATTTATTTATGTATGTAGTTATATATATATTTGTATTTGTGAGTGCTTGTAATAGGAAATGTTTTAACTTCAATTTTGCACCTCCTGCCAAAGTTTAACTATTTCGCTCATTAGGTTCTCTGTTGTGGTTGTCTGGAAGAGATCGCTATTTAACAATAAAACCGCCTATTGTTCCGTAACTTAATTTTGTTAGTGTACGCTTTTCTGTTCTTTTTGTGGTGTTCAATAAAAAGTATTGTATTGTATCAAAGAGATGCACTGAGGGATAGCTTATCTTCGTATCAACCTTGCTAGGGCCGTTTTATGAGATCTTAATTCCAGGCAGTGTTTGCCGTCACGCAGACGGCTGGGGGAGAAGGCGAACCGGGCGAACTTCTGTTTGCCCATCGCCCGAACCCCCTCGTAGAACTAGGGTTAGGGGCCCATTGCACAGTTCTACCTGTCTGGGGAAAGGTAGTGTTGGCGAACGCTACCGATCCTCCTTGGGGGTCATCCATAAGTACGTCACACTAATTTCGTGATTTTTTTCACCCCTCCCCCGTCCTTGTCACAGTTGGTTACATTTGGGAGACCCCCCCTCCCTAGTGTGACATCACATATTTTACCATTTTACACCTAGAAATTATTAAATTAAAACATTTTTCGATAATAGTTCAAATTTCGCATTTTATCGCATTGATGTGTTAGATTTTGAAATGTGACGTCACGGAACTTAGGACCCCTCCCACCCCTTGTCACACAATGTCACACTTCGTCGACCCCCTCCCCCCCCCCATAACGTGTGACGTACTTTATGGATGACCCCTTGGCGATGGCTCTTTGGAGCGGGCTGGGGGGCGTCGTGGTTGCATGCTTCGGCGATCCCATGGCGTCCCCACTCAACAGCCATGAGGGAAACGCCGGAGTGGCTTTAGACGGTATGCCCCCCGGGGGTGAGTCCGTCATACCGCCCCATATAAGCCCTGACCCGGGGCTGGGGTGACGATGCATAAAGCATTTCCACTTCGGAAAAAAAAAAGGCAGTGTTTGTCGTAAACTGAACTGCCTGGAAAAATCGTATTATGAGCACACTAAAGCCGGCCTCAGTGTCCGCATCAATCGGATCCAGTAACATGACTATCGTATTTAAATTCTTTGGCGAGCCCTGTGTAACAGATTAATTAATTTAAACAAAGTTAAATTGCAGATTTTTTATTTGTATTTTTCCATTTCCAACCATAATAATTGTAAAAAAACAACTATCGTAAATAAAATTTCATATCAAAAAGAAGTAAGCCACTAGTTAGCGAATTGGTGATAGTTCTTTTTTGATTTGCGGTGACGTAAATCTAATAAACATAGGCTAACAGCGGCCCTAACATGAATGACACAAAGACAAATTAAACCCGTTTATCTCTATGACTATCTCTTTCGTCGGCACTGATGTGAGAGAGACGCACTTAGAGATAAGACGGTCTATCTTTGTGTCATTCATGTTAGGGCCGCAGAAGCTGATACGTAAAGAGCTCGCGGTTCTTTTTAAATCTTGAGCCAATATCCGAATGTTTCTTGTGTTTTAGTACTTATCTTATTTAATCAAAACCTCCAACTAACATACGCACAACGCTCACAGGATCAATACGGAAAAATATTTATCTCAGTTCAAGGTAAACACCTACTCGAGGATCATGCATGCCCCGAGCAATTTCTCCGGGGCCAGAGATGGCAAAATTTATTCGAATGACGAAAATTTAATAAGAAACACAAGACAATTCGGGAATGACGAATAAAAATGGCGAATAATTTATTCGCGAATGAGTTATGCGCGAATTATTTATTCGTCAAATGAATTGGCACGAATAATTATTTATTTATTAGTTTACTTTTCAAGAATAATAATATTTACAGATAACTGGAAGACTATTTATACCAACGGACTAAGGTTACCTATTTATCGTCGTATACATATAAAGCATCCTTCTAATAAAATTCTAATAAATGTTATTCGTGCTATTTATTCAATATTTGCATGCTCATGTTGGCAAGATATGTGATTCCAATCTTTAAACTGAACACCTTTATTTAACCATGACTTATGTGAATAAATATATTTGATTTGATTTTGAATCGAAGTAGATTTATTCGAATAAAATAATAAATAAATCTATCGTCATTTGAAAAAGCGCTATAATGATTTATTCGCGAATAATAAGATCGTGAATAACTGTTTATTCGAATAATTATTCGGATTAAAAAAAACGAATAATGCCCATCCCTGGCTGGGGCCCAGTTGACCAAACTAATATTAAATATCTGACTTTGCTACAAGCTTCGTAATTACCTCAACGCGAACACGGATCGACTATAAGCATCACAGCAATTATACAGTTTAGTATAATCTTTTTTCGAGCTAGTTTAATTTTAAACGTCCTATACGCACAATACTCCATGAGGGCCAGTCCGAACGGGTAAATAATCTTAGTACCCAGCTGGGGAGTTAAATAATACGTTAAAATCGCGGCTCCCGCAGTGTAGCAACCCCATTCGGAGTGATTCTCTAATGAGTAGTGGCCTAAGGAGATGATATTGAAAGCCAAAGCTAGATTCCCAAGTGGAATGCTGTCCATGGAGCTATTCACGATGGCTGCTGTGAAGGGTACGAGTCCAGAGAGGAGGTGCACTCCTGCAAGCATGTGGTTCCCGCGGTTCAGATCCGCCATCATGCAAGGTATGGCAAGAAAACGCGTCGCTTTCGTGCTGAGTATATACATATCGTCGACTTTAACGCCAAATCTTGCGCCTGGAACAAATAGAATAGCAATATTTCAAATAGCAACATTGCTCGGCCATCGTTCACGGCGCTCAAATATTATGGACGACAAATTGTTAAAGCCATAAGATAATAAAAAAAATTGATTTACTCTGGCTGTGGATGTATCCCAGAAGCCCAAACAAGAACAGATTTCCATGGAATCCAGGCTGCGTGAAGTTGAGCCCCTGGTATTGGCTGATACCCTGGCCTGCTACACAGCACAACACGATGTGAGCTATAGAAGCGTTAATAGCAGTTTCGTCCACGGGTCCTGTAGTCTCGCTCATTCCTGCACTCGACTTCTCGCGGCTATAGCTCCAGGGCGAATCGATTCCAGTCCGCGAATCCTGATTTCCAGTCAAAGGTGGATAGCGATTTGGAGTCGAGGGTGCAAAATTCCGACTTGTAATCAAGGGCTGACTCCGGCTCCGAGACTGGGTCTCCCCTTGACTCTCACGGTCACTGGTCAGAAAAATTCCAAATATAATAAACCAGGAATCTCTAAACTACAGCCTGAGGGCCAATGCCCCACTAACCACTAATTCGCTGCAATACGCTGGACTTTCCGGGCATTCCAAACAGCCGTACGAAAAAAAAATAGGTATTAGGTTAGGGCGAACAACTCAGTGAGGCTTTCGGGTCGAAGTGTTTGGTGATCCCTGCCGTTGCATGATACGTTTTACTTTGAACACAGGGGGGATATGACTCCCGTATCACACTCCTAGAATCACGCTCTGTGCCACTTACTTATTATCTAATGCTACTGATAAGTAGTCCTAAATTTATTTAAAGACTTATTCACTTTGAAATAAAGGGTAGCTGTAGTTACCCCGGGCAATCAAAATTAATCATAGATCCTATTTATCAAATAAAATTTAATTCTTTCAAAAGTGACATGTTTTAGTGACACTTTGCTGAGCACTTTTCATTGCAAATTGCGTGGAAGTGCATGACAGCTATGCAATGGTGGGCGCAAGATCATTTTCTTACGTTTCTTTTCAGCAAATAGGTATAACATCAAAATTAAAAGCAGAATACCAATTATCTTTAGTCATTTTAAAGGAAAACAATACTTTATTTTAATGCAGTAAGAGCTAATATAGTCCACTGGGGTCTACCGAAAAGATAACGCATAAAGTAGGCTAATAATGCACTAAGGCACATATAATATTAAAAAACTCTATATTCCACCAATTTCTAAAAATTTTTGCTACCTCTTCTATCAGTTTTCCGTGAGTTTTCTAAAATTAGATGTGGCAACACTGCTTTGGCCCGAGTATGTTGAACTTTGACTTGGGCTGTGCAGAACAAATTCGGGTCTCAATCGAGGTGCGGTATGAGGAGCGACGCTTTTTTTTCATACCTGTTCTTGCGCGGACGGCCGCCATTTTAGTTTAACTTATATTCCGGGGATGATACTCAGGCGTGGTTGTAACCATTTGTGGCGGCAGATTTCTGCCATATTGGCAGACTGCTATCGAATTTTCACTGAGGCACATTATGTTGACGAATTCCAAAAGTTGCAGCAATTGGCAGATTTAGGAATATTGAAGTAAATAGCCTTCTATATGGTCTGCCAACAACATTATATAGTATATAGCGTGCCTAACACACTAGCTTAAGCACACATAAAGCACCTGCCACTTTTTAACTAATATGAGGGTGCGAAAGGGACGAATGCTTTATGCGCGCGATAAAAATGAGTGTGCTAAGCCCTTAAGTAGGTACTGGCACCTTTATACTGGTATTTGCATTATTGACAACACTTGCTCCAATGACTGGTGACCTTTTTTATCAATGTTGCCAGTTTAGACTTTTAACATGGTAAGTTGTAGCTTCTTGAAACGGGAAAAACATAAACGTAATACAACCGGAAGTGTATAAAAGAAGTTGAATTGAGGCTTCTGCTTGTAGTACAAGTTACAAGTATTTATGCAATAGGCCCCAGTTGACTCAATTCATAGAGGGTATTCCAATTATGTGGCATAATTTTTATGGCATTTTTTTTAAGGGTATTCAGCAGGTTTTGGCAGATTGTCAGTAAGTGTATGGCAGATTCCCTATTTTCCCAATGGTCACACTTGCGTGGTAGACTAGCCAATAATTGACCTTCGTTATTGGTTTGTTTGTGGTCTGTGCTCTGCTCTCTGCTCTCTATGGATTTGGTAGCTGCCATTTTGCCTATTTCAACTTCAATGCGTACGAAAAAACAAGTTATAAATCCAAGTGCAACGTTAAATATTACTCAATTCGAAGATATATAGAAAATTCCTGAATAATAAAATGGCAGCGAGCGACTCCGGGACCGACGAGTCTCTGTATCCAATCGCGGTTTTAATCGATGAACTGAAAAACGAAGATGTTCAACTCCGATTGAATTCTATAAAGAAGCTTTCCACCATTGCTTTAGCTTTGGGCGTTGATAGGACTAGATCGGAACTGATCCCGTTCCTTACTGAGACCATCTACGATGAGGACGAGGTTCTGCTGGCGCTCGCGGAGCAGCTCGGTACGTAACGTTACACTACTCTTGGATTAGTCATGCAAACAATGTGTTTTTTTCCAACCGCCTTCAATTTCACAATTTCGATGAAAAATCGTTACATTTGACTTAATTTTGTATGGCATACATATAGTACTCTTTGTGTTTACATGTCTTTGTCTAAGAAGGATATTGTTACTTGTAGCTTAGCGTAATTTATGAACTTTCTAAGTAAAATAACATTGTCAACTGATATTTTGGAGGACATCAGGTTGGGTGTTGCTTTCTTATAGTTATTATTTTTATTATGGTTACACACTTATATTAATAATAATAACCAGGGGAAAATGTTTATGCAAATCAATCTAGTCCCAAAGTAAGCTCTAAAGGCTTGTGTTATGAGTACTAGACGACGATATACATACTTATATAAATAAATAAATACGTAAATACATACAAAACATCCAAGACTCAGGAACAAACATTCATGCTCATGACACAAATATTTGCCCTTACCGATGATCGAACCCAGACCGCTAGCTTCAGAGGCAGAGTCACTACCCTTACATTACCAAGCGCACATTATACAATAAACACATACTAATTTCATTATGTTCTGGTTATTTACAATAAGATAGCAAATGTTAGTTTCGGTATATTATTATAATAATATAATTAATCAATAATATATTCATGGAACCCAGATAATACAGATTCTACAGGTAAAGAATGTTGTTCTTATTATGATGAAAAAATATTTTTTCTAGGAAATTTCATCAACCTCGTCGGAGGCGGCGAATTTGCGCACTGCTTGCTGCCCCCGCTAGAGTCTCTCGCTACAGTTGAAGAGACGGTTGTCCGCGACAAGGCTGTGGCATCTCTCAGAGCTGTTGCAGCCCATCACACTCCGCAGGCCCTCGAGCAGCACTTTGTGCCTCTTGTGCAGCGTCTTGCTGGCGGGGACTGGTTCACATCTAGGGCTTCAGCTTGTGGGCTTTTTAGGTATGTATTAAAAATAATTCATTATTCTTTATTTTATAAAAGCTCCCCTGAACATGTGTATTATAAACTAATAGAATTCAACTAATTTATTTTGGGAGTTCTTTTCTGTTTGTTTGACAATGCATCACAAGAACACTCTAAAGGGATTTTGATAGGATTGTGACAATTAGATTGAAAAAGGTCCCAAGTAGCATCAAAACATTGTTTCATTGCAATCTACTTACTTACTACAAAAAAGTTAAAACTAATACCTAACTCGCCAGTTAGGTATTAGTTTTAACTTTTATAAACATAAACGCATTCTTGCTCTTAATATGAAGCACCTTTAGAATTCTTATATAGCTATACTCGCATGTTTGCCACAAATCATGATATCCCAATTATTACAGTGGTCAGTTCAGGAGCTAAAGTGGAACATCCAGTTTTTGGTCACACATACATAGACTTTAACTCTATACCCTCCTTTTGCCTTTGCGCAGTCAGGTACAAAAGGATACAGCAATTTTTAATTTATAGACTTGTGAGGCGCTCCTTCATTGCCAGAGAATGCGCCAAGAATTCAGTTCCCTAGTGACTTCCCATGAGGCTGTCATAGTCACATATGGTGTACTAAAGCCTCCATTAAATAATATATTTAAAAAGTAAATAAGCGAATTTAGCTCACACTATAAATAAAGCAGTAGGTAATCTTCATACAACAGTAACTCACTCTGTTTATATCTGTGCACCTCTACGTACGTACTCATGGGGTATAACAAAATATCAGATGATGCCCAAAAATTAAAGAAACTACGAGGGGCGGCTGAAAAGTTGTCTACCTAACTATGAATCAAAAGACTATCATGGCTAGTTTATTTTTTATTTTTCAGTATAGTCTCCTGACAGGGAAATGCACTTATTACATTTATCAATTAAAGACTCCCATTGCTTAATTCGCTGGTCTTCTAAAATAAAATTTCTCACTTTGGCCACATTTTCATCCGTGACAGCGGAAACTGGTCGCCCACTACGAGGATCATCTTCAAGGCACTCACGGCCAAGCTTTAACTGTTTCGACCAGAACTTTATTGTAAATTCAGAAGGGCACGAACCACCAAAAACCGGTAACATACGCAGTCTAATCTGCGAGGTTGTATTTCCTTCTTTAGTGAGAAATTTTATCACTGCACGCTGCTCAATTTTAATCAGATTATTTTTTTCTTGCGACATTTTGAAAACAATCCAGTCCCAAAAAAAAGCGGGAAGCAAGAAACAAATGAATGTTGGTGATTTTGAAAAAAGAATAACCAGTGAACACGACCTCATAGTGGCCAGTATTATTTTTGCATAACATATAGGCTAGGTAGATAACTTTTCAGCCGCCCCTCGTATTTGGCACAACCCTACACATACTTAAGTGAATCCTCGCTCAAGTCTGCATACTTGAGCGAGGATTCGCTCAAGTATGTAGGGTTGTGCCAAATAGTTTCTTTAATTTACCGAGTTTATGTACCGAGATGTTTATTTTTCCTATATCCGATTGTTTCCTTTACACAGCGTATGCTATGGGCGTGTGTCAGCCCCTGTCAAGGCGGAGCTCCGCCAGCACTTCCGCCTGTTATGCCAGGATGATACGCCGATGGTGCGTCGCGCGGCGGCCTACAAGCTGGGAGAGTTCGCTCGGGTGGTCGAAGTGGAGTATGTGAAGAGCGACCTCATACCGATGTTCGTTAACTTGGCGCAGGTTAGTATGATTATGCGTGAAGTTTCTTTTCTAACTTACAGGGAATGGCCTGTGCAAATCAGATAAATACTGTGAGTTGGTTTTATCTCTAGATATCACTTGAATAGTTCCTCGCTCACCACTTAGCTGCCTCGCACAGTTCTGGAGGGAACGTAGCCTAAATGCCGCCGTAATGTTATGCATACTTTTAAGACCATGCATTTTCTTAAACTCAATAATTAAGGTGAAATAAATTCCCGTCTCCTACAGCTCGTTCCTTTTCCAGGATGAGCAAGACTCGGTGCGCCTGCTGGCCGCGGAGGCGTGCGCGGCCGTGGCGGCGCTGCTGCCGCCCGAGGACATGGAGCAGCTGGTGATGCCCACCGTGCGCGCGCGCGCCGGCGACACCTCGTGGCGCGTGCGCTACATGGTCGCCGACAAGTGAGTACTCGCTGCTGCCCCCAGCACATGCAGCAGCTGGTGATGCCCACCGTGCGCGCGCGCGCCGGCGACACCTCGTGGCGCGTGCGCTACATGGTCGCCGACAAGTGAGTACTCGCTGCTGCCCCCAGCACATGCAGCAGCTGGTGATGCCCACCGTGCGCGCGCGCGCCGGCGACACCTCGTGGCGCGTGCGCTACATGGTCGCCGACAAGTGAGTACTCGCTGCTGCCCCCAGCACATGCAGCAGCTGGTGATGCCCACCGTGCGCGCGCGCGCCGGCGACACCTCGTGGCGCGTGCGCTACATGGTCGCCGACAAGTGAGTACTCGCTGCTGCCCCCAGCACATGCAGCAGCTGGTGATGCCCACCGTGCGCGCGCGCGCCGGCGACACCTCGTGGCGCGTGCGCTACATGGTCGCCGACAAGTGAGTACTCGCTGCTGCCCCCAGCACATGCAGCAGCTGGTGATGCCCACCGTGCGCGCGCGCGCCGGCGACACCTCGTGGCGCGTGCGCTACATGGTCGCCGACAAGTGAGTACTCGCTGCTGCCCCCAGCACATGCAGCAGCTGGTGATGCCCACCGTGCGCGCGCGCGCCGGCGACACCTCGTGGCGCGTGCGCTACATGGTCGCCGACAAGTGAGTACTCGCTGCTGCCCCCAGCACATGCAGCAGCTGGTGATGCCCACCGTGCGCGCGCGCGCCGGCGACACCTCGTGGCGCGTGCGCTACATGGTCGCCGACAAGTGAGTACTCGCTGCTGCCCCCAGCACATGCAGCAGCTGGTGATGCCCACCGTGCGCGCGCGCGCCGGCGACACCTCGTGGCGCGTGCGCTACATGGTCGCCGACAAGTGAGTACTCGCTGCTGCCCCCAGCACATGCAGCAGCTGGTGATGCCCACCGTGCGCGCGCGCGCCGGCGACACCTCGTGGCGCGTGCGCTACATGGTCGCCGACAAGTGAGTACTCGCTGCTGCCCCCAGCACATGCAGCAGCTGGTGATGCCCACCGTGCGCGCGCGCGCCGGCGACACCTCGTGGCGCGTGCGCTACATGGTCGCCGACAAGTGAGTACTCGCTGCTGCCCCCAGCACATGCAGCAGCTGGTGATGCCCACCGTGCGCGCGCGCGCCGGCGACACCTCGTGGCGCGTGCGCTACATGGTCGCCGACAAGTGAGTACTCGCTGCTGCCCCCAGCACATGCAGCAGCTGGTGATGCCCACCGTGCGCGCGCGCGCCGGCGACACCTCGTGGCGCGTGCGCTACATGGTCGCCGACAAGTGAGTACTCGCTGCTGCCCCCAGCACATGCAGCAGCTGGTGATGCCCACCGTGCGCGCGCGCGCCGGCGACACCTCGTGGCGCGTGCGCTACATGGTCGCCGACAAGTGAGTACTCGCTGCTGCCCCCAGCACATGCAGCAGCTGGTGATGCCCACCGTGCGCGCGCGCGCCGGCGACACCTCGTGGCGCGTGCGCTACATGGTCGCCGACAAGTGAGTACTCGCTGCTGCCCCCAGCACATGCAGCAGCTGGTGATGCCCACCGTGCGCGCGCGCGCCGGCGACACCTCGTGGCGCGTGCGCTACATGGTCGCCGACAAGTGAGTACTCGCTGCTGCCCCCAGCACATGCAGCAGCTGGTGATGCCCACCGTGCGCGCGCGCGCCGGCGACACCTCGTGGCGCGTGCGCTACATGGTCGCCGACAAGTGAGTACTCGCTGCTGCCCCCAGCACATGCAGCAGCTGGTGATGCCCACCGTGCGCGCGCGCGCCGGCGACACCTCGTGGCGCGTGCGCTACATGGTCGCCGACAAGTGAGTACTCGCTGCTGCCCCCAGCACATGCAGCAGCTGGTGATGCCCACCGTGCGCGCGCGCGCCGGCGACACCTCGTGGCGCGTGCGCTACATGGTCGCCGACAAGTGAGTACTCGCTGCTGCCCCCAGCACATGCAGCAGCTGGTGATGCCCACCGTGCGCGCGCGCGCCGGCGACACCTCGTGGCGCGTGCGCTACATGGTCGCCGACAAGTGAGTACTCGCTGCTGCCCCCAGCACATGCAGCAGCTGGTGATGCCCACCGTGCGCGCGCGCGCCGGCGACACCTCGTGGCGCGTGCGCTACATGGTCGCCGACAAGTGAGTACTCGCTGCTGCCCCCAGCACATGCAGCAGCTGGTGATGCCCACCGTGCGCGCGCGCGCCGGCGACACCTCGTGGCGCGTGCGCTACATGGTCGCCGACAAGTGAGTACTCGCTGCTGCCCCCAGCACATGCAGCAGCTGGTGATGCCCACCGTGCGCGCGCGCGCCGGCGACACCTCGTGGCGCGTGCGCTACATGGTCGCCGACAAGTGAGTACTCGCTGCTGCCCCCAGCACATGCAGCAGCTGGTGATGCCCACCGTGCGCGCGCGCGCCGGCGACACCTCGTGGCGCGTGCGCTACATGGTCGCCGACAAGTGAGTACTCGCTGCTGCCCCCAGCACATGCAGCAGCTGGTGATGCCCACCGTGCGCGCGCGCGCCGGCGACACCTCGTGGCGCGTGCGCTACATGGTCGCCGACAAGTGAGTACTCGCTGCTGCCCCCAGCACATGCAGCAGCTGGTGATGCCCACCGTGCGCGCGCGCGCCGGCGACACCTCGTGGCGCGTGCGCTACATGGTCGCCGACAAGTGAGTACTCGCTGCTGCCCCCAGCACATGCAGCAGCTGGTGATGCCCACCGTGCGCGCGCGCGCCGGCGACACCTCGTGGCGCGTGCGCTACATGGTCGCCGACAAGTGAGTACTCGCTGCTGCCCCCAGCACATGCAGCAGCTGGTGATGCCCACCGTGCGCGCGCGCGCCGGCGACACCTCGTGGCGCGTGCGCTACATGGTCGCCGACAAGTGAGTACTCGCTGCTGCCCCCAGCACATGCAGCAGCTGGTGATGCCCACCGTGCGCGCGCGCGCCGGCGACACCTCGTGGCGCGTGCGCTACATGGTCGCCGACAAGTGAGTACTCGCTGCTGCCCCCAGCACATGCAGCAGCTGGTGATGCCCACCGTGCGCGCGCGCGCCGGCGACACCTCGTGGCGCGTGCGCTACATGGTCGCCGACAAGTGAGTACTCGCTGCTGCCCCCAGCACACCGTGCACGCGCGGTATGGTTAAAAGGGCGTCATGGCCTAACAAAACCCAAGATTCCAGCATTCCAGATCCCCTCCAAACAATTTTTATATTAATTATGATTTCGGTGCAGGTTCGTGGAGCTACAGCAGGCAGTAGGCCCCGAGCTGGCGCGCGCGGACCTGGCGCAGATCTTCCAGGCGCTGCTCAAGGACACGGAGGCTGAGGTGCGCGCCGCGGCCGCCGGGAAGGTACGTCCGGGACAACGCACCCGCCCCCTGCCAACATTAAGTCAGAGGAGTGTGAACCTACCAGCTTTTCATACAAAAGGTGATAACGATATCACGAGGTGACACTGGTATGGATCCCAGGACACGAAGGCTTCACCGGTAATGAGACAGCGGACGAGCTTGCAAGGGAAGGGTCAATGAACGAACACTTTGGACCAGAACCTTCGTGGGACTCTCACAGGGAACCATAAAAACAGCCCTAACCAACCATGCCAGGGACATCCACCACCTAGAGTGGAATTCGTTGGCTGGCCTAAGGCATTCAAAGCTCTTTACAGGGAGCGTAGACTCAAGCTGGACCAATAAACTTTGGAAACTCAGCCGTAAACAGCTCAGATACATAATCGGAGTATTCACGGGTCACTTCGGGTTCAAGTATATCTTAGCCAAGATGGGACTGTCTGACAACACAAGCTGTAGAATGTGTGGCGAAGAGGAAGAAACAATGAAACACATCATGTGCGAATGCGACGCCCTCGCCAGACTAAGAATGAAAATCCTTGGCAATGGTTATCCAGAACCAGGGGAATTCAAGGCACTACCACTGCGCTCCACAAGTCACTTCATTGAAGTGGTGGAGAATGCTATGGATAGTGCTTAGGAAAAAGGGGTAATTACACAAAAGATCCCATAGGGTCGAAGTGTATCCGCAAGGACCCCACCCTCTAAGATAAGATAAGATAAGATAACGATATCATCCACCCCATAAATGTAAACCGATGTTCACCAATTTTTGATGATGTATATAGGTCTAGACGTTTTGGGTTTTTCACTATAATCAATAGATTCAGTTTTATTGTTGTTTCAGTATTCTCATACAAAACTAATTTCAGCGATTATTTGACTTCGTTGATCTTTTAACAAAATTCAAAAAACGTATTGACCTAGATTTTGTTCTGACTGATAACCTATCAAAAATTGGTCAAAATTGGTTAACGTTTAAGGGGTGGAAATCGTTATCGCCTTTAGTATGAAAAGGGTGATTTTTGCCGTTGGTTGACAGTACTCTTAACGGAGTCGTAAACGGTTAGTTTTTTGGCAATTTATTGCTGCAATTTGGGCTATTCTCATAAAATTGCAGCAATAAATTGCCAAGAGAGTTGCGGATTTAAAAGCACCTTTATATTCAAGGAACTATAATCGATGAGGGCTGCAGACAGACAAGAGTAGCGCCTACGCCTAACCTCGAACGCACCGATCACAGCGCTGTAAAAAACCAACACCCTCTGCAAGTTTGGCAGCTTTATTTAAAAAGTAAACACTGGGCTAAGCGATGTCTATAGGATATTTGGTCTGAAAATGAAAATGTATCCAAAATACCACAATTCTAATATACCGGTTTCCTCATAATACCACACTCCCAAAACACAGATTGAGTAATAAAATTAAAATAACTTCCGATATTCTTTAACAGAATTGTTATTTTGGGAGTGTGGTACACATACACATACATCACGCCCGAAATACCTAATGGGGTGGGCAGAGCCACAAGACTACTTGTGGCCACGTTCGATTAATTAGTCCTAAGATGGTATGATGAACCGTGGGAGTGTGGTATTATGAGGAAACTGATATTTTGGCGTTTACCTTTAACCAGTTTTTCCTACGAACGCGCTCTTATGTCTTTCGACAGTCATACATCTGCCAAATTTATCTATAAATTATAAAACAGTACCGTGACTCACTTATAGACAACGTACAACTTAAACGGGTGGTCCTAGAGGTTTGGAATTTGGAGGAGACATTCCTCGAGTACCCTAGAGGTGCACTAGGGATTTTTTGTGTGATAAAGTTTGTATGGAAAATACCGCGGGCGAAGCTGTGGCGGGTCCACGAGTTACTTATATTTTAATCATTCTTCTCCCCAGGTGAAAGACTTCTGCATGAACTTGGACAAGGCCCACCAGGAGCACATAATAATGACGATGATCCTCCCGCAAATCAAGGACCTCGTCTGCGACCCCAACCAGCACGTCAAGTCGGCACTGGCCTCGGTCATCATGGGTCTCAGCCCGATCGTGGGCCGTCAGAACACCATCGAACACCTCCTGCCCCTTTTCCTCACACAACTCAAGGACGAATGCCCTGAAGTCCGTCTGAACATTATTTCTAACCTCGAGTGTGTTAACGAAGTCATCGGGATCCAACAGCTGGTGCAGTCCCTGCTTCCAGCCATCGTGGATCTAGCTGAAGATACAAAATGGCGTGTACGCTTGGCTATCATTGAGCATATGCCTTTACTCGCTGGACAGTTGGGACAGGACTTCTTCGACGAGAAACTCACAGGACTGTGCATGTCATGGCTCATTGATCACGTGTACGCTATCCGTGAAGCCGCTACCCTGAATTTGAAGAAGCTGGTCGAACAATACGGCCCACAGTGGGCAGAGACCAATGTCATACCCAAAGTACTTGCCATGTCCCGCGAACAAAACTACCTGCACAGAATGACCTACCTGTTCTGCATAAACGTCCTCTCTGAAGTATGCGGCAAGGATATCACGACCAGAGTGTTGCTGCCAACAGTTTTGTCTATGGCCGATGACAATGTTGCCAACGTGAGGTTCAACGTTGCTAAGACTTTGCAAAAAATGGCACCTTTCCTCGACCAGACTGTGATCCAGCCTCAAGTGAAGCCGGTTTTGGAGAAACTTAATGTAGACCCGGATGTGGATGTTAAATACTTCGCGTCGGAGGCGATTGTAGGTATCGCTGGTTAGAATAGTCACATAAAAATATCTATAATTAGTATTTATAATTATAATTCCCATAATAAGATAGCCGACCTATTTGGAGGGTGAATGGACCGTTTTTACTGAAATTAATACCTACCGAAGATTTTCAGGTTAATTTGGATGTTTCATAGCATTTATTTTGCACTTAATGAAATTGTAATTAGCATAACATAATCAATAAAGCCCTGATCCATCGTTCTTGTTTCATTACGGCTTAATGCCACGAATATTCGCCCATGTGAACGCACCCTGACGTTTTCTTTGTAGGCAATAGCATATCAGTTTATACAAGGTTTATACCTCGGACTCGCCCGTTGTAAAACATTTTCATTCGTATTATGCTGGTACCACCCAATCGTCCAACACCCCAATTTATCGCCAACCCAGCTGAATTATAAAGGGTGGTTCGGACAAGTTGGTGCGAGTTCGGCTGGGTAGGCAGTAAGTTGGGGTGCTGGACGATCGTGTGGTACCACCATAACACTGCACAATAAACCAGACAGGCTTCTCAGGTCGTAATTTTCGGAAAAAACTTTATAATTCTTTTGCAAAGACCACCATACTTCTGGCACTTCTGCGATGGTTTAGTACCCACGTAACATACTAGCACTTTTCTGCGACGTCGCTCTCAGAGGACTCCAAATAATCAAAATATCGAGGCTCATTCGTAATCTGAAGGTTCGTCTTTCAAAAAGGGAGGTTCTGTGTTCGCAGAAACTTCTACAATATTTTGAATGATATGACGACGCGGTTAGCCTAGTTGGGAGTGACCCTGCCTCCGAAGCTAGCGTACCGGGTTCGATCCCCGGTAAGGGCAAATATTTGTGTGATGAGCACGAATTTTTGTTCCTCAGTCTTGGATGTTTCCTATGTATTTAAGTATTATTTATATATATAAGTTAAGTATATATATCGGCGTCTAGTACCCATAACAAGCCTTCAGAGCTTACTTTGGGACTAGATCGATTTACGTAAACATTGTCTCCAAAAAAAGAGATTCCACCACAATATAATCACCACGCTCCTGGGATAAAGAACTATACATGCAAAATTAAATAAAATAACAATGAACTTCTATACTCTTTATATTTCCATTCAAAAAACAACAGTATCCTAATTCACTTGCAGTTTGAACTCTGGGCAGGCGATGACAAGCGACAGGAATGTAACCAGCTACTGGGACTTTGGTTGTATTTACATAATACATACTCAATTTGTCATTCCACAAATGCTGTATAAGTCAAGCCGGATATATATCACAAAATTGCAGCATACTTTGATTTTGATTAAATACGTTTCATTAAATATTTTCCCACTATTTGTGCACATAATTTATTATTAATTATTTGTCGTTAAACGGTTAAAACCGAGGATAAGTAAAGAAGTCTATTCAAAATATATTTAGTACATTGCAAGTTTTACACGAGCGAGCCTACATGGAATTATGTACACGAGACGGCAACAGTTTATAGCGACGACACACGAAGCAACCTCACCGTAGACAACTTTAAATATCAATACGTGAATTGTTTTTATATCCCGATCGTACGGTAAGTTAAACATTACATAAACTATTAACAACTTACTAGTAAACAATATATTATCTTACAAAATACCGTGACGCGTCATTTCAACTTGATGTTAAAAATAAATAGCATAGTAAAAACAATTCCAAATTTCATTGTACATGCCAAGAACTCGACGCGCACTTTCAAAAAAAAACGTCGGAGCTGTCAGTTTGACGTTCGGCGTTCCCGCGCGTTTCGCTGTCAGGGTGGTGGTGACAATTTAAATGGCGGGTCGCCTAGTGGCGCGAGTCGCGCGGGTAGAACTCCGCGAGCACGGAGGCCGGGATACGCTTCAGCATCTCCTTGGGGAAGATACGCAGCAGCTGCCAGCCGATGTCGAGGGACTCGAATACTGTGCGGTTCTCGTAGTTACCCTGCGGAGAAATTAGGAATAAGAAGTGTTCAGATAGGCTTTCTGGCGACTATTTTGGAGAACGCGTTATTGCATAATGATCTAGCCTCCTTTAACAATCACCAGTACCATTACCATGAGCTTATGCAAACAATTCTTGTAATAGAAAACTATCACTTGGTCTCTTTTACTTGTGTCGGCAACAAGCAGTATTTCCGATAAATTTCGTTAACGAGAACGGTTTGCGTAAACTCATGGTAGTGGTACTGGTGTTATGTCCATGTGCATATTATGACTAAATTTTTGGCAATTTATTGCTGCAATTTGGGCTATAGATATTGCTGCAAATCGGGAATCGAAGTCATTCGATTGGCATTCTTTGGATCGGCCGACAAGTAAACAACGATACGTTACGTACGTATCGATGGAAGTATAATAATTTGATCCTAAATAAAGCCTTATTTTCTTCCAAATGGCAACAAATTGCATTCTGAAATGTCTGTAATATAATATAGTATCCAGTACGAATCCAGTATTGAAGAATCTCCTGAAGAAGCCTTACCTGTGTGATGAAGTTCTTCTCGAACTTGGTGAGGAACTCCAAGTACAGCAAGTCATCGGGCGTCAGCGCCTCCTCTCCCACCACGGCCTTCATGGCCTGCACGTCCTTACCGATGGCGTAGCACGCGTACTGGAAACAGTTATTATTTTTATAAATACTACTCAAGTACTAATAAGTAAGAAATTAGTATAAAAAATAATAATCAGGGATGTTGCCTGGGTAAAAAAATGATAATTCTAATTATAGCTAGGGAGCTGGGTTAATTATATTGTTTGATTAATGACAATGTAAAGAACCACAGAAAAATAGTCTGCCACCATGGTAGCGCTGCTTTTTCAATTGACAGGGTTTCAAAAATTAAAATAATAATACGGTGTGCTAAATCATTTGTTCGTGTCTGCCTCTTGGACTGGTGGTCAGAATCATCCTCAAAACGATGAACACCGAAAAGGCAGACGTGTAGGGCTCTGTTTTATAACGGGACGTAGATGTAAAAATTTAAATTAAAAAAGCTATACTAAATCATTTATTCGTTGTTCTAGTTGCGTCCATTCGATTCATTAGGACTCCCAGAATAGAAAAAAAAAGTTGGCAGACGTCTAGGTCGCTGATTTTTTTATGTACGATTTTTTAAAGTTGTAATTCAAAAACGCAAGGACATACAACTTTCATTTACTGGACCAAATCGATTTGTATTGACATAAACTTTCATCCCTATCAATATGAAAGACGAACAAATCATATATCAAAATGGCACCCAGCTCCCAAACTATTAATCTGTCAGTTAGATTATCAAAAAAGATTGAAGAAATATTTTTTGCTTTATCAAATCAATCAAAATTGACATAGATAATGACGTCACTTCTAGATAAAAAGTGTACCTAGGCGTGACGTCAGCCGGAACTTCAACGCACTATATCTTAATTTTTTTTGTTTAAATGACAAAAGAAAAAAAAATTGTAATGTAAATGACGGACTAATTAGAATTGTTCAGGCAACGCGCCCATTTTGTTGAAAAATACGAGGAGTATATGATTTTTTTTTATACATACTTCGCATTATTATTAAATTTTCTCAAATTGATACATCACTATAGATAGTGTTAATTAGAATTTAAAAAAAAAACGCAATATTTGTAGCGGCGTCTAGCGTCCACCATCTTGAATTGTACCTGCCGTTATGCATGAATGAATTAGAAGTGAAGATTTGACAGATTGATTTTTTTATCAACTTTGCAAGGTATTTTTTTTTAATAAATGTAAAAATAATCTTACCAGCTGGTTAGACACGTCGGAGTGATCCTTGCGGGTCATGCCCTCGCCAATGGCGGACTTCATCAGACGAGACAGAGATGGCAGCACGTTGACTGGTGGGTAGATCTGCCTGTTGTGCAGCTGACGGTCCACGTAGATCTAGGAGAACGATAAGTTAATAATGTGGAACTACGCAATTTGACAAGTTGGAGTAGGCCACAATTGGTAACATGTTTCATATATCATAAATCTTTATTGCATGAAGTAATGTGTTATAGTCAATAAATTGTTCATTATTTCACCAAAGAGGCATAGTATAAAGAGGGGATATAAGGCTATCTCCGGCCCAATCCGCGATATAATTGCCTACTGTCTCAGGGTTGTCTCTGTTCAATAAGTAATCTGAACAGAGGCAATTCTGGAATCGATGAATTATTAAGACACCCAAACACACAGCAATACGTTCTCCTGCGATTATCACACATTTTTCATTCATTTAGCGGTGCCGAAAAGCCGTGACGCGCGAACCTCGTGCGGTGTTAGCCCCGACTGGCGCACTGAGAAACGGGTCGAGATTTTGTTTAAATGTGCGTGCGGCGACGCATAGATACTTTGGCGCACATATACAAGCCGCGCGCAATGCGTTTGTATGAAGATAACTTACTTCCCCTCATTATACTATGAAAGAGGTATACAATCAAAGCTTAGAATATAACGATTTCACAAAATTAATTACCATTATTTTATTAAAATTCACATGTGATGATATTACTTATTGCCTACCATTATTTTATTAAAATTCATTAAGACAAACTATTATAACCTAATACTTATAACGCCAAATACACTTAATTCATCAGTGTTCGCTGGTGGCTGGCTTGGACTAATTATCTTTGTTTTAATCATTTTGTCGTCAACCGAATACTTCCTAAGAAAATTACTAAGTAGTGAATAAGTTTTAAATCTGACAACCTTTCGCGATTCATACACAAACTCTGACCTGACAAAGATATTACTTTTCTCAAAAACTGGCACGAAATTTCTTCTACTTTACGTAAGTAGGGTGCGCTACTTGGCTAGTAGCCAGTTTAGTAGCTACGCACTTAACTTGGCTGAACCCAAGTAGCTAGACTGCCTATTAGGTACACGATCATGGCATTTTATTGTTTGACTAAGCATATTTCTTTCTGCAATTTTACCACACAAATTTTTCATAATTTCACTGCAAATTTAAAACTAAAGCTTTGAAGCCTTTTTTTATAAAGTACTAGTGGACTCGCCACAGCTTCGCCCGCGGTGTTTTCAATACAATCTTTATCACCCCTTTTCATCACTTTTGGCATGGAATTTCAAAAAATCCCTCGTTAGTGCACCTCTAGTGTACTCGAGGAATGTCTCCTCCAAATTTTAAACCTCTAGGACCACACGGTTAGGCTGTGCGTTGTCTATAAGCGAGTCACGGTACTGTTTTATATGCATAGATTTTTGGTAGAAACTGTAGATACATATTACATGCATTATGACACTGGAACTCGGTGCATATGGAGTCCAGCGGCCCTAACATGAATGACACAAAGATAAATTAAACCCGTTTATATCTATGACTATCTCTTTCGTCGGCACTAGTGTGAGACAGACGCACTTAGAGATAAAACGGTCTATCTTATCTTTGTGTCATTCATGTTAGGAACGCAGTGGCAACACTTATGATGTCCTATGATTTTATTGTACATGAGCCTTATAACTGTATACAATACGGACTGTGTTTGAATATTTTAAATATTATAAAACGTGTATTATAAATTGTTTAATTTTGTCTCGATTTTTACTCGCCTCGGACCCTATTTGAAAAAAATAAAAACTTGAAAATTGCCCAACATAATGTGACTCACCTGTCCCTCAGTGATGTACCCGGTCAAATCGGGGATGGGATGCGTGATATCGTCGTTGGGCATCGTCAGGATGGGGATCTGCGTGATGGAGCCGTTGCGGCCCTCCACACGCCCGGCGCGCTCGTAGATGGTGGCCAAATCCGTGTACATGTAACCTGGAGGAAGTTCATATTCAATACTCAATCGTTGATTGCGTTCCACATACATACATACATAGCATCACGCCCGAAACCCCTAATGGGGTGGGCAGAGCCACAAGACTACTTGTTTGTGGCCACGTTCGATTAATTACTCCTTAGATGGTATGATGAACCGTATGGTGACAGGTGATCAGCCCATCGCCCATACAGATACTCCACCATGTTGGAGAGGACCCGTCCCTTAGTGGATAATAATGGATGATATGCAGATTGCACGCATTCTATGCTATTTCTTCACTCCCAGTGCAGCAGAGGAGTATTGCCTTCCATATCATCACAATCTCGGAAGGGGTGTTATTATACGCACGCGTATAGAGCAGCTATAGCCGATTTACGCCCCGCGCGAGTTATGGATTTGGTATGGTTTATAACTCCCTCGGGAGTTATGGGTTTAGTTTTATAATCAATCGTACGTCATTTCAGACTAAGGTTTTAATCAGCCAGCGTTGTTTCCTTTCTTCAAAACTTGTAGAGTTGTAGTAATGTAGAGTCAATGTAGGGTCAATATAGGGTTGGCAAATAGTAGGTACCTTAATTAACGTTCAACGGACTTTAATTGTTTTAACGGAAGTTAATCAGTCCGTTAACAATATCTAAAGTCAACTTAAAAGTTAATCCGCAACACGAAATGTTAACTCCGTTAATTAGCGATTAACGGATTAACGGGTATCGTACCTGGGAAACCACGTCGGCCGGGCACCTCCTCGCGGGCGGCGGACACCTCGCGCAGCGCCTCGGCGTACGAGGACATGTCGGTCAGGATGACCAGCACGTGTTTCTGTAACAACCACACCATGAGCTCTATGTAACATGAAAAGTTTCGGATCCGCCATATTGTCAGTATTTCACCAATGACGGATATAATATTTGGGAGTACAAGCTAATAGAGCCCTACACGAGTTTCATGTAAGGTTGAAATTCGTGTCACTTCTTAGCAATGGTCGTAACAGGTAGAGTATATTTAATTAAATGCAGAGAGGAAGTAATATAGAGTAGTTAATACCACTCGAAATTTACGTTCTCGAATTCCCGTGAGATAGGTAAAAAGTTAAATTGAAAATGACGCTCAATTTCTTAAAATGATGACGAATCTTTACCAAATATATCAGCCAAGAGTCTGCTACATACATATCGTATCCATACTTAATATTATGATTGCGAAAGTGACTCTGTCTGTTACGTTTTGCTCAACTGATTTGGATGAAATTTGGCAAGGATCTATTTTGGCGTCTGGTGAAGATCATAGAATACTTTTATCCCGGAAAATTGCAGTTCCCGAAGGGAATTGAAATAAACGAATTATATGCAAACGAAGTCGCGAGCAAGAGTAATCAACAATAGTTTCAATCCAAATTAATATTTGACATGCGAAAGTAACTCTGTTTGTTAAGTTTTCACGCCTAAATTGCTGAACCAATTTTGATAAATTTTGGTATACAGATGGACTTGACCTTGGAGAAGGACATAGTCTACCTCTTGTCGCGAAAATAAACCTGCCAGGGGCTGAAGTGGGGATGAATGTTTATATAGGGAACCCATTTTTTCTTAAATAGGGGATAAGACAATTTATATTTATACTTTTGGTAATATATGTGATTTAGCGTTTCTGAAAAAACATTCCCGGGAGGATTTCAATTATTTTTATCTTGGTATCATGTAGTATATATAAGCGCGGCATATTTTCGTTATTTCTCGGAGAAAGCTTGGATCATATGTATTTAAGTAAAAGTACCCATTTTGAACATTTTGAGTAAGTATAGAAGAAAGTAGTAAACTTTGATGAAAGGAATAGTCTACTTAAATGATTATTCTACGCAGACAAAGTCGCGGGCACCAGCTAATTAATTACTTGACGCAATAGCCTCTTAAACTCACCTCGCACTGGTAAGCCAAGAACTCAGCAGCGGTCAACGCCAGACGCGGGGTGATGATCCTCTCAATGGTGGGGTCGTTGGCCAAGTTCAAGAAGAGGCACACGTTCTCCATGGAGCCGTTCTCCTCGAAGTCCTGCTTGAAGAACCGGGCGGTCTCCATGTTCACACCCATGGCGGCGAACACGATGGCGAAGTTGCTCTCGTGATCGTCCATCACGGACTTGGTGCCTTGCTGGAGGGGGAAAAAAAAAAACCAAGATTATTAAAGTTGAAAAATGACGAGGTATAATAATGTCGACAGCTTATATATAATATCGAAAAATAACAAAGACTAGAATTATTTTTGTCGATGTATAAAAATGTCGACATTTAACAATGACCATCTGATGTTTGTCGTGATGTATAAAAATGACGACAGGTAGGTTTAAGTTATGTTAGTATTGCAGCAGGCCCGGGGGGCCAAACCACGCCGAAACAGGAGCTCCGCGTCAGCGGAGCTCCATCGACACTCTTATTTCAAATCAATTAGACAGTGTAGGCGGAGCTCCGCCCACGCGGAGCTCCTAGTTCTGGGTGGTGTAGCCCTTCGGGCCTGCTGCAATACTAACATTACCTAAACCTACCTAGCCCCTGTTCCACCTATCCCTTATTATACCTCCTCGTCTTAATTCCATATCGACATTATTATACTTCGTTGTTTTTTTATTTCGTCGTTATTATTACTCGACATTTTTATACTTTGACTTTTTTATGTTTGGAAAATCAGCATTATTATATCTCGTCATTTTTCAATATAGACATTAGTCGCCTAACCCGTGTATTCATTGTATATTTAAGAAATTTTTAGGATAACCGATTTTGTGATAATAAGGATAAAGAATTATGTTTTAATATTTTGTAAAGGCGAATTAGCCTCCATTAATAACATACTTATACAGTTGATATGTTTGTCAACGTATTGTATATTTTGTCCTGTTAAAAAAAAAAACCTCGAATCAAATACCTGAGGGTAACGCGTACCTTGACCAGACCAGCCTGTCTGCAGATCTGGGCGGCGATCTCGTTGTGGGGCAGACCGGCGGCCGAGAAGATCGGGATCTTCTGCCCACGAGCGATGGAGTTCATCACGTCGATAGCGGAGATACCTGCAATATATCACTTTTAACATATGGCGTTTTGCTAATTTAATGGGCAAAAATGACTCGCCCAACTGTTCAGTGTTATATGATAGAAGACGCAGTTCATATTATGGTGGAATGTGTCCGGAACGAAGCAGAGAGAATAGCCTTGTGTATTACAAATCAAGTCGATCTGTTTGGCATTGGTAGATGTAATAGTATATTGGCGTTCTTTACATAAAGGAAGCTAAAACGCTCTATACAATTGTGAAGGTATTAAGCGCAGATGATTCCGATGATGCTGATTGTAATGTGGTTACAACAAGGGTGGCATGATCAATGTTGATCAAACCCTTTTATAAATAAAGATAAAAAAAAAACTTATGGCCCTGTACTGTACAGCAGGCGTCAAAAATGGGACTATATTGGATTGCATAACTTTTGTTGTCCTAATGTGCATAAATTGTCTCGTCTAAAATAGTTTTGCATAACATTGAACATCATAAACATGGTTTTTTATATTAATGAATTTGTATATTTGTTTTTTTTTTACTTATTGAATGTAATGTGTGCATATTTTTGAATAGCCTTATATTGATTGATATAATATTCAAATCATATTTTTTTCTCGTGAGCGAGACGACCCACATAATCCCCTGCTACCCGACCCTTCTAACCAAAAATACTATATAGTTATCAATTTCGTTTTTTTTTGTTATTCAGCCAAATTACATTAATACCTAATTATACTATTACAACCAAATTTTAGGTATTTCGAAATTAGGATGTCCAGAAGTAGGATAAAAGCCCGGGCAAACTAAACGCGGCGCGTGAGCGGCGCGTTTGGTTTGCCCGGGCCTTAAAAGTATTTAAGGGCATTGAATACTACAAAAATATTGTATACCAACAAAATTAAGCGAAACTTTTTCAGCCATATGAATTGACGATAATCGGTGCTATGCGAAGATTAGATATTATTATCCGTCGAAAATATATGCGTAGTTTCTATTTACAGTATGTATTTTATAAAAATCTCTCTGTTATAATAAAAAAACACATTTCAGAGTATCACACGACTAGAAAATGAAAATGAAAATATTTATTTTGCTAGTAGGCCACGTGGGCTCTTTCACATGTCTGAAGCTACCAGCGCATCGAAAGGTGACATCTGCTGAGAAGGAACGCCGCAGGAAACTCAGCAGTAATTATATCAACCAAAATCCTTGGCATCAGACGATGGACTTACCTGTCTGGATCATCTCCTCAGGGTAGATACGGGACCAGGGGTTGATGGGCTGGCCCTGGATGTCCAGGTAGTCCTCGGCCAGGATCGGGGGACCCTTGTCGATGGGCTTGCCGGAACCGTTGAAGACGCGACCTGTTCACCGGAAAGTACTCTTTTAATTTTTATTTTATCTCTTACAATGTTCGGTAATCTTTATAAGGGATGTCTCCTGGGTAAAATAATAATAATTCTAATTAGTCCGTCAGTTAGATTATCAAAAAATATTGAACACGTATTTTTTGCTTTATCAAATCTATTAAAAATTACAAAGATAACGGGCATCAAAGTTCGGGAGTGGGGGCTAATGACGTCACTTAATGGTAAAAAGTGTACAAAGTCGTGACGTCACGCGAAACTTCAGCGCACTATATCTTCGTCATTTTTTGTTTAATTGACAAAAGAAAAAATATGTATTCAATATTTTTTTATTATGTAAATGATGGACTAATTACAATTTTTCAAGAAACTAGCCTATACCATATATTATAGTACGGTTGGCAACCCTACGCACACATGAGGAGTTGAATCTGTAGTAGGTTTAGACTGAAAATGGATTTAAGCGATGTTGCTTACCCAACATGTCCTCAGAGACCGGTGTACGCAAAATATCCCCGGTGAACTCGCAGAGGGTGTTCTTCGCGTCAATGCCCGACGTACCCTCGAACACCTGGACCACGGCCTTGGAGCCGCTGACCTCCAGCACCTTAACACAAACACGGATTAAAGAAAATAAGCTCAATGTCTATGCAATTACCAGTCCCCTAGTCAAAAGAAACAGGTCGCGGTAAAACCATAAGAATAAATATTAGAAGGGCAACTTTGGCAGCGTTATATGGATTGCCTACAGCGCCCCACGCTCCGCCTTACCCCTCTCTCACCTATCGTAACAATTAGGGTTATCACAAGTACATATACATGTATAGTGCTAAGGGAACGTACCCATACCACGTGACCCAGTTTTTACTATTTTTAGGGTTCCGTACCTCAAAAGGAACCCTTATAGGATCACTCGTGTGTCTGTCTGTCTGTCTGTCTGTCTGTCTGTCTGTCTGTCTGTCTGTCTGTCCGTCTGTCTGTCTGTCCGTCTGTCACAGCCAATTTGCTCCGAAATTACTGGACCGATTAAGTTAAAATTTGGTATTCATATGTAAGTTGGTGACCGCAACACGCACGCGTGACGTAAATATATGAATTTTAAACATAGGGGCCACTTTTAGGGGGTAAACTAGAAAATTAAAAAAAAAGTTATGCCACCTATATCGTGTGACATATCAAATGAAAGGGCTTATTGTGAGGATTTTAAATATATTTTCTTTTGAATTTTAAGTAAAATAGTTTAGAACTTATTCAGGAAAATAGGCAAAAAATGACAATTACCCCCCCCTTATTTTCGAAACTACTGGGGCTAAAATTTTGAAAAAAAATACAGAAAATAGATCTTTGCCTATAGATTACAGGAAAACCTATAAGAAGTCTATGGTATTTAAGGTAACCTAGTAAATATCAGATAATCACGTACGGAACGGAACCCTCTCCACGCGAGTTTAACTCGCACTTGTCCTGTTTTTTTATCCCGTCTTTGACCACACGTAGTATATGCCAAAACCCCCCCTCCCCCTAAAGTAGCAATTCATAAATATGGATAGAAATATTTTTTTGCAAATTAGGAGAAAAAATGGCTCATATTTGTCTTTATTAATACGGCGCTTGCCGCATGACCCCAAGACTGCGTATAATTATAAGCGCCATATTAGAATATAGTTAGAAAAAGCACAAGATTTCCCAACAGGATATTGACTATGTGACAATACCTAAGCCCCCCCCTTTGAGTTTTATTTAAAATCTTGTCGATGTTTTACTCCTCGTGCCGATAAATGGTGGCAACCCTAGCGCGGCCACTCCGATAAGGCGTCCGCGGACTGCTGAAGGCCACAGCTGGAGCGCGCGTGGTGGGGATGAAGTTGCCCTATAGTATCTAGTCTTCTGCTAAAACCTCGATTCTTTTTTAATTTCAAGCTTACAGTGACCCATTTCTTCAAACTTTTGACCAAATATTAAAATACATTAAGGATCTATTCTTGTTTCAGCCACGATAAACAAACGAACTAGATTCTGACATTATAGCTGGTTATAGCCTGGTGATTTTAAAGACGTAATGCAAAACCATTGTTTTATATTATATCTCACATAATTGAGTAACTGCAATGCAATAATTAAGAAATCCAATTTTTATTGATTTTAAATTTATCCTAATTAAATTCCTTAAAAATGGACACCCTTACTCAAAACTTGGCAAGTGTGACAATCAACTACTGGTTGTAGAGTGACAATCAGTTGTCGATTGTATTTTTTCCCATACTATTTTCGACCCCCGCTTTACCCTTCCAGTTTTATTTTCATAACTCACTATATCCTATGTCCTGCCTGAAGTTGCTCTTAATATAATATCGACAATTACATACAATCAAACAAACAAACAAACATGAAATTAAAAAAACTATATTTTGTGGAAATATTTACCTGACCAGAGCGGAGGGTGCCATCAGCAAGTCTCAGCTGCACAATCTCGGAGAACTTGGGGAACTTGACCTCATCGAGGATGACCAGGGGACCGTTGACACCAGACACCGTCTTGTAGGCTGCATGAATATTATAAACATTGACACTATATAATACATCAAATGACATCTAGGAAGTGTAAGGGGCTAGGCAGCAAAACATACCATCGTCATTGTAATGATAAGAGTGGATGTAATGATATTCACCAACTCATCAAAAGCTAATACAAAGTCAAAATAACTTAATTGAATTTAGGCTATTACAAATCAAATAGTTGTTTATTCAGCAAATTGGCCACATGTGGGCTATAGGCTCTTTTACTTGTCACATGAATAAATTAAAATGGGTTGAATCTACCAGCGCTTCGGACGGGACTTACTGAGAAGAAATGCCGCAAGAGACTCAGCAGAAAGTCATATTTTCAACTCAAAACATTGATTTTTGGTGGTGCACGATTTATCAGTGTCCCAAAAGTGACTTTGGAATGAACAGTAATAGTACCAAATAAATATCTGGAGACATCAGATTTTATTAAATTGATTATTTTAATATATCTATTTTAAATTCCATATTGCTGGTTCAAAATTAAGAATTAAATTGACCAAAATTGCTCTTAAAATCAACTCAATTTGCGACAAGAAAAATCTCACCACATCACATTAATTAACAACATACTGCTTTTTGTGACTGTATTATCTTTTACTTAATTTTTTTTTTTAAAACTTTAAAACCAAGTTTTTGTTTAAAGTGTTTTGTAGTTGTCCGGAAAATTTAATAGGGGTATGTGGTGCTATACATCTGAGGAACCCTGTACTAAAGCAAATATATATATGTATAAATACATAGGAAAAACATCCCAGACTCAGGAACAAACATTTGTGCTCATGAAACAAATATTTGCTCTTACCAGGGATCGGAGCCGGAATTGCTAGCTTCAGAGGCGGAGTCACTACCAACTAGGCTAAATGTGTCAGTTATGTTTATATAATATTGTAGGTTCTTAGTATTGAGTTAGTACTGAATACAGATTTGTGAAATGTTACAAGTCGGAGTCCAATCTCATACTTGATTCTTATTAGAAGATACAGGAAGGATATCCACTGGAAAGCAGACATTTAGTTTGAGTTATCATAACTATTCAGACATCTAAGCAACTTGCTTTTACAAATCTTGAGTAAAGCACTCTCTTGAGTCTGGTCATATGATCTGATTGATCGCATACAACTGATAACGCTAATCAAAATTAGCACTTATTAGCTGCGACATAGGGACCTCTTTCAAAGTCATGTTTTATCAATAAATTAATTCTAAAATGCAATCCCTAAACTAAAAGGGATTTGCATGATTTGCGTTTTATATGCGTGAGATTTAAACTGAAGGCGAAGAATCTATTGAAATGGAGATTCAAGATGATGAATTAGTCTTTAGAGAGATAACACTTCCAAGGTTGCGAATCTCTGGCAAAATATAAAGCTTCAGGACCCAAATGCAGATGTAATAACTGTTATAAGGGATCTTTTAAATGCTACTTTTATATTAGCAAATAACAAGATACCAAGGAAGGTGTAGCAAAATCAATAATTGACGTTACAGAGGTATGACGTTAGGACCATTAGCGCTCCGAATTCCTGGATAAATAACTTTTACTCACTCAATCGGGGCTGGGATATGAAGTCCCTGGACACAGCTAAAACATGCTGTTTACTGGCCTCTCTAATGTTGAGCCTTGGTTGAGCCATTTTGTGTACGGGCAGTCCACTCAATAAAACACTTTACTGCACTGCCCTATCCGCCTGAAAACTGACGAGACGAACGAATGGATGTCTTGTCTATGTTCCTTCACGTGCCGTCACGTGATCTTATCACAAGGTGACGTTACTCTATGCTTCCCGAAAAAAGAGAAAATATTTTTGAATGCTTAAATCTCTACGTTAATTTATTATAAATATTAAAGCTTAAGTTATGCAGCTTTAATATTTATAATAAATTAACGTATGTTTTATTATTATTATTTGCTTTAAATTGCTAAAAAATATAAATATTATATTGAACGCAGCTCTCAAAAAGGTTTACATTCTTTTTGTTGGCATGCCTGCTTTTATGACAAGTAAAATGATAAGTTCCACTACCTACCTAATAAATGACAACTTCAATTATGAATTCTAGTTTAGGAATGCGCGAAAATCGAACAGTAGATAAATAAAATAATAAATAGACGCGTCGAATTGAGAACATTTGGTCTTTTAGAAGTCGTTGAAAAAGCAAGCGCATACATTTCCGAACTTTACCGCCCGCGCTTTATAGATTTCCGATTTCAATTCAAACGTCAACACCCACCATACGTAGTATCTAGTATAGTCTGTGACTCACACACATACGGCCGTCGCACGTCATTCCATTCTCCGGCGGTGGGGTCGAGAACGTGAACGTTTGCTGTTTATTTTTAAATTATAGCGGCTGTGTCCTTATCCCATAACATTTGAGTGCGAATCAATTTGAGTTACAACTGTAAATACTAAAAAGCTAATCTAATCCACAATGTCAGTAATGGGTAAAATAATACCTAACATTTCAAGCCGGAATTTCGGCCGGATCAGTGCCGCGCTGTCCAACCGAACGTATTTTACATACACCCAGGAATTATCGCAACCATTGGACAGGCAGCCGGAGATTTTAACCGCTCAGCAGGCGTTCGAGAAATGTTTGAAGTCCGGTAAGAACGTACACACTTTGTAATACGCGTATACACACTCAACTACGTAATAGGTTGGCGAATGGAGGTCTATTATTGATGATTAGAGGGAGGGATATATTTACGCTGTCAAATTATCAGAGTAGGTACAAAGTTCAGTAAAAAATACTATGTACCTTTGTAAGAAGAGTTCATTTGCATTTGCAAGCATCATGAATCTTAATTACAGTTAATGACTAACTGTCATATAATCGTCAAAACAAAGCATTATAAACAGTGCAGTAAACACCACATAAAATAAGTTATTAAGTATTATTTCCGTCTGAGAACGAGTTACGATAACCAATGAAATAGAAAAGAGAAGAAGCAAACTCCTTGTAATATGAGGGAAAAGGACATTAAAATAAGCAAATTAGGTACCA